>OY740716.1:231386300-232714633 GCA_963513945.1 Hydrotaea diabolus
GTGCTGAGTCGGGATATTGTTTAGATTTCGAAATATATACTGGAAAGGAAGGTGAAAAGGTACAAAAGGATCTAGGAGGAACGGTTATTCGGACATTTTGCGCGAATTTGAAATCAAAATATCATAAAGTATTTTTTGATAACTATTTTAATAGCTATCATTTGCAAGTGGACTTGCGTAAGAACAATATATTGGCCTGTGGCACTGTCAACTCGAATCGAAAATTTCTACCACAGCTGAAAGATGACAAACGCTTGAAACGAGGTGAACACGATTACAGGATCAGTGATGAGAACGTGGCTTTACTAAAATGGAAGGATAAAAGATCAGTTTTTATTCTTACCAACTACATAGATCCAACCCAGACAGGTCTTGTTACTCGCAGGGAACGTAATGGGGAGGTAAATGAAATTAATTGCCCAGAAGCTGTTATACAATATAACAGATGTATGAACTATGTAGACAAATTTGATCAGCTGAAAAGCACTTATGCAATAGACCGGAAATCCCACAAATGGTGGCATAGAATTTTTTTTTCATTTTTTGGACTGCGCCGTCATAAACTCTTACATTTTGTATATAGAGCTTCAAAAAACAAACCATCTACATCTTGATCAGCTTAGTGCCAAAGAGTTTCGAAGAAGTGTTTACCAAGGTATATTAGCACCAGTTCAAGCGAAAAGACCTAAATCAGGCACTAAGCGTTCAATTTCTCAAACCTCTTCTCCACTATCGATACAAATATCGAAACACAAACCAACAGTACCAAGAGAACTGCGCCTGGAAAACAGTACGCATCAGCCAGAGGTAACTACATCACGAAGATGTGCAAATTGCAGCAACAAAAAAACCGGTGCGTACTATATGGCAATGCAGCATCTGCAAAGTTCCTCTATGCATACGCCCCAATAAGACATGTTTCTCTGATTTTTATCGAAAATAATTTTTGTTTTATTTGATTTTATTTTGTTGCAACCGCTACGGTGGTTAGTTAACTAACCACCCTATATTCCAAAAGCCTGAAGCAAAACTTTATTTTTTTCTTTTATTTTATAATAAATAAACCTATATTAAACCAAAAAAACAGTTGTTTTGTTTATGAAATAAAAATTGTAAAACTGTGGCCCAAAGAGTTAATGCTTTTTTAACTATAGTCAGTAATATTTGTTCTTCAAAAACTATTTTCCTTTAAAGATTGCAGCTTCGCATTTCGATTTTTTATAAAAATTTAACATTTTCTTCTGCACCTGTCTCAACTGGAATAGCGGTTTTAGATAAACCACACATAAATGCATATTTCATTATTAATGATAATGGAGATTCCAGGGATTTTGTTGTACCATTTTTCCCTGATGGACATGTACAAACATTTTTTTAGACTACTGTATTGTGCTGCACTGTAGGAAAGTCCTTAGAAACCCTATTGTCTGTAATTTACCACACAAAAAAAGAGGGAACGAAAAAAAGAAGTTGAAAAATTTGCATTTAAAGCTTCTGAAAAGAGCAAATTGTGCTGAAATGACAGAAAAACCATTGTTATGGTTATCAGCGACTGAACGAGCCAACGCACTTGATGGGTATCTCCAAATCGGTATGAAACAGATAAGATCTACTCAGCCCAGCGTTACGTTATCCCACCGCCCCACAGCCGGGTGTGAAGTGTATGGGCTGTCGTCCTTGTTGCTTGCACGGTGGGTAACATCGAGCAACGTGACAATGGCTGAGCACACACTAAGCATAAGTAATTAAATTAGAAATTTCAACAGCGAAACAAAAAGGAAGACGAAAAAAAGGATAACGACGCATAATAGAAAGGAATAAAACAAAACACAACAACAACAAAAATAAGAACGGGAAGCGTGCTTAACGAACATATTCGTAAAGTCCTTTGTTCTTTTCCCCCAGGACGTGGATGATGTATGTTGTCATGATGTTGAGAGTACTCTTCGGCAAACGCTACTACCCCAGCTCCCATCATTCCCCTCCTTGCCATAGCCATGCAGCAAGTATAAACGCCGTATTGAGAAGTTCTTTTATGTTTCTATGGTGCAGCCAAGCCAGCCAGGCCGTTTCTCATTTGCATTTCAAATTGAATTTCGGTTTTATTTTGAAAATTCAATAGTCTGTTATGCGAATACTGTGCGAGCTTTATGGAAATTTAATTGCTGAAGTAGAAGAATTGAAATTGAAATAAAACGAGCTTTTGTTTTAGAGAAAAAATCCTACAATGCAAAAAGAAAAAAAAAAACACACACAAACTGAGCAATGGGGCCTGAATAATTTATAGTCATTGACAGTACGAGTACAAGGACCAGCACCCGACCATTCATCCATCCACCACCTACTTATGCCTTGGTAGTTCGACGCCTTGCCCCCACTCACTTGACTCATTGATTTCCACCAGTTGATTGTCACCTCATAAAATATTTAAGTAACACATGTCCATACACATCATCATCGGCATCATCCACGTCCTCATCACCAGTAGTGTGGGGCACACACAACGCCAAAAAACACACCGACCCGTAGTCCACCAGCAGCAACCACCAGCAACAATGCCGCAAGTGACACACAAACGTTTATCACGCTCACTCAGTCAACGCTCATTAACGTTTCATTAGTCACTGGCGTTAATCACTCACTCCGTCTCCGTCCGCCAGTGGGAGCATTAAAACGACCGAAAATCGCTTTTTTGTCGGGGATGACTCTCGCTCTGATGATGATGTTGATGCCGATGCCGATGATTCTTCTCTCACTAAGGGTCGCCTGATAAGGATGAGTAAAAATTGGCATTTGCTGGTATAGTCTTTAAGCGACAATTTTCCATATGATATTGAAATGTGGTTTTCCCCAAAGACAAAGCGCGGGCGCTGTAATTCAAAACCAGATTTTTGCCTACAGATGGCAGCTGCGCTCATATCCTATCTGGGGTATAAGAAGTGCCATCTACAGTTCGCCCACTTACGAGCGGGTCGGAAACTTCTTAGCCTAGCGGTATAAACAGAAAAAAGTTAAGTGTTTTGGAAACATTCATCTCTGCTATGAACACATGTTAAATTTTGTTTCGATCTGGCAGCTCCTTCATATAGAAGCAGGTGTTCACAAAAGACGCATCCGCGCTTTTTTTACTATGAAATTAGAAATGCGTGGTGTCATTAAATATTTACATAAAAAGGTTTATCGGGACAAGGAATTCATAATGATATGGCGAATGTGTTAGGTGAAAGTGCTCCTTCATATGCAACAGTAAAAAATTGGGTTGCTGAATTTAAACGTGGTCGCACAAGCATTGAAGATGAACCACGTAGTGGACGTCCAAAAACAGCAACAACAACAGAAATTGTAGCCAAAGTGCATGATATGGTATTAAATGATCGACGACTAAAAGTGCGTGAAATAGCTAATATCATGGGCATCTCAAATGATCGAGTCCATTTAATTTTGCATGAAGAACTACAGATGAATAAGCTTTCTGCAAGATGGGTGCCGGACTTGTTAACAGTCGACCAAAAACGCATAAGAATGAACATTTCTCAAGCTTGTTTGGATCGTTTTCAGCGAAATAAAATGGATTTTAAGCGTCGTTTCATAACTGTTGATGAGACATGGATCCAGTACTATACTCCAGAGACAAAAGAACAATCCAAACAATGGACTGAAGCTGGAGGAAGTGCCCCAAAGAAGGCAAAAACAATTCAATCGGCTGGTAAGGTTATGGCAACGGTTTTTTGGGACTTCAAAGGTATTTTATTGATTGACTATCTGCAAAAGGGTAAAACAATAAATTCAGAGTCCTATTGCAACCTTTTAGATCAATTAAATGTACAAATTCGAGAAAAACGTCCTGGCTTACAACACAAAAAAATAATTTTTCATCAAGACAACGCACCAGCGCACAAGAGTGTTTTAACAATGGCTAAAATCAACGAATTAAAGTACGAGTTGCTTGACCACCCACCTTATTCTCCTGATTTAGCTCCCAGTGACTTTTACCTGTTCCCAAATCTAAAAAAATTTCTTGCTGGCAAGCGTTTTACCTCAAATGAAAATGCAATAACAGTTGTAAACCACTATTTTGAAGACCTTGATGAAAACTATTTTAATCAAGGGATAGCATTGCTAGATAAGCGTTGGACTAAGTGTACTGAAGTTTCAGGAGATTATACTGAAAAATAAAAATATTTTTAAAAAACTAACTATTCTCTTTCATTAATAGGCTAAGAACTTTCCGAACCGCCCATAGTTGGTCTACCCTTTTAATAAAGGACCCTTTTTATAAAGGACTCTTTTTATAAAGGACCCTTTTGGTAAAGGACTCTTTTTATAAAGGACCCTTTTTATAAAGGACTCTTTTTATAAAGGACCCTTTTTATAAAGGATAAAATGCAGGTTTTTTCTACAGATGGCAGCTACAGTATAATATATATGTGACGCGCAAAATAGAAAGGGACCTAAGATTAAAAACCAGTTTTGTTGATTGCGGTTGAGCCTTGTCGATCACAGCGGGTTCACCAGCTCTCTTGTTCCCCTTGACCATTGGCAGAATTTATAATGCGTTTGTTATTCCGTTTGTAACACCTCGAAATACGGGTCGGGGTCTCCGATATTTAAAAGTATAGGGTGATCCATCTAGAGGTATTTTTTCAGAACAAAATAAAATAAAAAAAATTCAAATCAAGTGTGGAATCTTTATTGCTAATTAAAAGGACATTTTATGGCATTTATTTTTTGAAAATAATTACCTTCAAATGTTGGCAACTGTATTATGGAAATGAGCGTTTGGTGAGAAATGGGAAGATCCACTGTTTTCAAACAAAAATTTGTTTAGTGATGGGGCCCATTTCTGGTTCAACGGCAAAGTCAATAAACAAAATTTGGGTTGAAGAGCAACAAGAAGAGTTTCAAGAGGTGCCATTATACCCAGAGAAACCACGGTTTGGTGCGGTTTATAAGCTGATTCCATGATGGGTGCATATTTTTTCAAAACTGATGATAGCCGCAACGTAACCGTGAATGGTGCTCGCTATCGTGCCATGATATCGTTCTTATTGCTAACTGAATTGAAGCCCGTAATCTTGACGAAACTTGGTTTTAACAGGACGGTGCCACTTGCCATACATCTGCTCAAACAATCGATCTATTGAAAGGTCATTTCGAAAAGCAGCTTATTTCACGTTTTGGACAGATGAGTTGGTCGCCTAGATCGAGTGATATCACACCTTTAGACATTTTTCTTTGGGATTACGTATAGTCTAAAGTCTATGCTGATAAACCAGGTACGATTCAGGTTTGGAAGCCAACATTACGCTTGTCATTAAAGCCATACCGGGCAAAATGCTCGAACGAGTCATCCGAAATTGGACCTTCAGAATGGAAACCCTAAAGCGTAGTTGCAGCCAACATTTGAAGGAAATTATATTCAAAAAATAAATGCCATAAAATGTCCTTTCAAATTACCAATAAAGATTCCACACTTGATTTGTGTGGTTTTCAAGTAGAAAAAAACGCATATAATTTAATGTTATGAACAAGAATTTTACTTTATTACAAATATAAGGGTTAGCCTCTATGTTTTAAACAGGCCGCCGCGGCTGGCTCGAATAAGTTCCAGCCGAGAGACCCAATTTTCGTCCATTTTTTGTAGTATTTGGGGCCGTATGTAAGCAATAATGCGCTGAATATTCTATTCAAGTCGTCAATAGTGTCGGGCTTATCTGTGTAGACACTTTCCTAACCCCACAAAACTAGTCTAGCGATGTAAAATCGCATTATCTTGGAGGCCACGCCACAGGACCACGTCGCGAGATAATGCGCTCACCAAAAGTTTCCTTCAATAAATTGATTGTTTCGTTGGCTGTATGACACATAGCGCCGCCATTTATCATGGCTCTATAGCGTTCCCCATCGACTGTAACATTAAGGCGGGCATTTTTGAAGCAATATTGACCAATAATTCCCTCTGCCCACAGAGCACACTAAACAGTGACTTTTTGAGGATGTAACGGCGTCTTAACAATGGCTTATGGATTTTCATTACTCCAAATGCGACAGTTTTGGTTATTAACGTAGCCATTCAACCAAAAGTGAGCTTCATCGCTGAACAAAATTTTCTTGTAAAAATCAGGACCACTGACCAGATCATTTTGGGCCCATTAACCACGATTTGCAAACGTTGTTCCGGAGTGAGTCTTTTCATTATGAAATGGCAAACCAAAATGAGCGTTCATCAAATGACAGCTGTCAAAAAGAACAACTCCGAAAAAAGTGTGTCCAGATTGATAACTACACTGCTAACAAACACCCTGTACTTAGTAGGGACATAAATACTGTTACAACATTGAACACACCCATTTCAATAGTAGAACTGAACATACCCCGTTAATGTCATATGTGACGCGCAAAATAGAAAGGGACCTAAGGTTAAAACCCAGTTTTGTTCAGGAGAGCCATTTTAAAGAGTAGGTCCTTTTCTATTTGCGCTTAGAATCGTCGACTTCACTTTCATAAAACGCGCATATCTCTGGGAGGGAACACTTTTGGGGCAAGGGATCAGTCTCATTCGAAGCTCAGATGTTGTACACATCAAAAAAAGAAAAAAATTAAATTTTTTTTTTACCCTTAGGTCCCTTTCTCTATACGCTGTCACATATGGGTTTTAAAAGCTAACCTCAATAACGTTAGTCTTTCATCATGGAGTGGCGCTTTTCAAGTGTGAAGTGAAAAAAAGTGATATTTTCAAAACGCTCCGGCCACTAGGGATAAGCCGCATGTTCGTCTACCGATGCATAAAACTGTTTGAGGAGACTGGAGATGTAAGAGACCGCCACCGGTCGGGCCGCCCACGCTCTGTTCAAACACCGCATGTCATCAAAGCCGTTAAAAGAAAATCATGGCCCGTGAGATGAATATCACGCAAAAGTCCATGAGTCGAATCATTAAAACAGACTTGGGACTTTGGGCTATCAAACGACGTACCGGGCATTTATTGACTGCAGCTTTAAAAAAAAATAGGATTGAAAAATGCAAACGTCTTTTGGTGAAGTACGCTGATAACTTGCATAGAAAAATTTTGTTCACCGATGAAAAAATTTTTACCATTCAGGAAAAATATAACATCTGAACTGATCCCAAGGGTAGAAAAGGGTCATCAACTAGCTTCAGTAATGGTTTGGTGTGGTGTCTCTTACCATGGGATCACTGACCTGCATTTTTTGCGTACAAGGAGTCAAAACATCGGCCAAAATTTTCCAAGAAACCGTTTTGGAAGCTATTGTGAAGCCTCTTAGCGATTCCCTGTTCCAAAACCAGCCATGGACTTTCCAGCAGGATTCTGCGCCGGCCCATAAGGCTAAAACGTCCCAGCTCTGGCTTCGAAACAATTTGCCAGCGTTCATTTCCTCTGAAGAATGGCCCTCAGGCAGACCAGATTTGAACCCATTGGATTACAAATTGTGGACGGTTTAAGAGGTTAAGGTTTTTCACAAAAGATACCGCAACATTGGATCTCTAAAGACTGCTTTGGTTCGAGCTGTGGCCAATTTTCCAATGGACGAGGTTCATGCAGCTATTGACGATTGGCCAGTGCGACTTAAGGCGTGTGTTAAGGCAAAAGGCGGACATTTCGAATAACTAGATTCTTTTTGGATGCAATATACATCAATAAATATATTAAAAAATATTTGTGTCCAAAGACATTCAGTACTTTTTATTCTATAGCATAAAACGTTTGTAACAGTATTTATTTCCCTACTAAGTATATGTGACAGCGCATAGAGAAAGGGACCTAAGGGTAAAAAAATCAATTTTCATTTTTTTCTCCTTTTTTTATGTGGACAACATCTGATCATTGAATGAGACCGATCCCATGCCCCTAAAGTGTTCCCTCCCAGAGATATGCGCGTTTTATGAAAGTGAAGTCGACGATTCTAAGCGCAAATATAAAGGGACCTAATCTTTAAAATGGGTCTCCTGAACAAAACTGGTTTTCAACCTTAGGTCCCTTTCTATTTTGCGCGTCACATATAATGAATTACACTCGTTTATCCAAAAGATCTCAACAATTCCGCTTTGCTTGACCTTCCGATTGTACGAATATTTGTGTTTACCTAACATACCATACGTCCCTCATTAGTTTTATTTTTATAAGAGAATAAGAGAATAAGCATGTAAGTGTGTGTGTGTGTGTTTTGTGTTTGTCGATTGTGATAAAAGAGTTGTTGTAATGATAACGAGTTTTGTCATTGCCAACAAAGGAACTTTTAAAGTCATCATTCAATTATTACCCCACAACAACAGCACGAAAAAATGAATTTAAATAATTTCAAACCTTTCCGGTTCCTGGTTAAATGACATTGAATAAATATGAGGATACACAGGCAGACAAACACTCGCGTAGCTAGAAATGTTTGTGAGCATTAGAAACACACACACTAGCACTAAATATGTCCTGGTACTGCACTTGGCCTTCTTCGCAATCCTGTTGCTTACCTCCCGTTTGACTGTCTGTCGGTGTGTCCGTCCGCCCATCTTCGTGCTTCTCTGGCTGTTCAGTGCTCACTGTCATTATCATTCATATCCTCATCAGTCGTGACATGTTAACTTTCGTGTGTCTCCCTTCCAGGGATGTTTTGTACACGGCTATGAAGTCGGTGAGTGTGTGTGTTTCTGTGCGATTGTGTGTGTAAGCATGTGATGTGACTCCCTCATTCAATTCTGGCCTTGTAAGTGGCCAAGTCGTCCTAATGCCTCCTGCATGTTTCCATGTTCGAATTCGACTGCAAGTATGTACGTGTGTGTGTGGCCATACATCATTATCATTTACTCGGCAATCTTTTTATCACTGTTTTGTGTGCCTCTGTGCGTGTGTGTGTGTCACCCTCACGAACTGCTTGCAAGTTTGTGCTCCGTAATCAAATACCAGCCATCTGTAAATACTGTGCGACACGGGACCAGTTTGTTATTCACTCACTAATGAAGTTATTAATTTTTCCGCTTGATGCGATTTAGATCGAAATAAAATAAGAAGTCACAAGGATGCTTTCTTTTAATTGGAATATGATAAGGTGCATGTGTGTGCATGGAATTGTCGTCCTTTTCCTAATGAGAGGAAAATCAAAAAAGTGCAATAGTTCCCTGTTACGTTAATTTCGTAAATTGTTGCGTTTATAAAAAAATTAAGATTTTTTACACGATTCATAGAAGGTACAATTTTAAAAGATGCCTAAAAGGGGTTAAGTTCAAAACATTATAAAATGGAACAAAAAGGATAAAAACAGAAAGGAGAATATGCTTTTCCAACAACATGAAACGATATCGGTCCGTCTATTCATTTATGGTTGTAATCAAAGTAAAAATCGCAATTATGAACCGATTTCGATTAAACTTAATACATTATTTAGGTTTGGTTCAGGGACGAATACTTATATATGAGTTGGTCCGTATCGATATTAGTTTTGATATCATACAAAGGGTTTTCCCGAATTGAGGTCCTGTGACATCTGAAATCATTAATAAAAAAGATCGCACTCAAATTTTGCATCGTACTTTAAGAGAGACCTACAATTAACTCTTGTGAAACTGGACCGTAATGATTTATTTATTAGAACAGCCTCCCTCACAGTGTTTAGCATAGAGCTTTGTAAGAGGCCTGTTAGTATTCCTGACGCTAGACCTACAAAAAAATCCTTCCCGAACAGGTTCTGCCGCTGTAGAAAGCCCCAATAAAATCCCATTGTGCTCAAATTTAACACAGCACGTCATGAGCTTCTTATAACCAATTCTACTAAAGCTTGTCCATATTGATCTCTCTATTGATATACATACATACAAATGACCGTTCCAATTTAAAATTCTGCCGCTATAGAGAAAACACGTTAAATTCGATCTGGCTCAAATAAGGCATATAGCATTACATGCGACTTGTAACTATTCCTGGCGAAATTGGAGCTTATCGGTTTTTTTATGTATTAGTATATGGGCCATTTTGTGTCAACTGACTCAACTTTTGGCATGGATGTCTTCCGATGATCGGTTACCAAGGTTATTCCTATTGGATAGTAGTTTGACTCAAACTTTGAACGAGATTGGTCAAAGACTCTCTGAGTTAGAGGGGGTCGATTTTTGACATTTTGAACTAACAGGTGTTTGGTCGCAGCCATATAACTTATTACCTATTGTTTCTAGCAAAATTTGTCCAGAGTGTTTTAGAAAGTTATTTATTCAATCTTTAAGAAAAAAAATTGTTTTTCACTTCACTTTGCAAAATAAAAAAATGCTCAAAAGAAAGCTTAGGGGGTTTCCTTTAAGAGCTTTATGGTCGTTTGTAACTCAAACCCACGTTTTTTCATTTTTTTCCCATTTTCCATGTTACATACCGTTCACACACACGCAGAAAAAATGTATGGTTGGGGTAACAATATTCGAAGAGCATCATACTATTGTTGGTTATATGGTTGTGGCACAACAATAGTATGGTTCACACACAACCATACTATGATCCCCATAGCAATATTATGGTCCTTACAACAATATAATTATTCACACAACCATACTATGATCTCCACAACCATATTACGATCTTCACAACCATAGTATGTTTCACATACAACCATAGTATGATCCTTACAACCATAGTATGAATCACACACAACCATGTTATGATCCCTACAACCATAGTTTGACCATTGACAATTGTACTATGATCCACAAAATTATTTATTAGAATTGGGTTAAGTTGTCAACATTAAATTCAAAATAAGATAAATAATTTGTTTAACAGTAGAAAAAATCAGTTTAAGAAACGTAAGCGTTTTTATTAAAAATATTTCAGTTAAACAAAGCCAATGCAGTTTGTTTGAAAAATTTTAACTTCCATATAAAAAGTACTAATGCAATAGCATTAGATCTGTGAAAAATGAAAAAAAATTACAATCATACAGTGTGATTGCCGTAATCATATTATTGTTACCATAAAACCCAAAAACAATACTTTAGTCGCACCAACCATATTTATATTGTAGCTACAACCATATTTTCATTTTTAAATTTGGCAATAATACTATTTTTACATTTCAACAATATTAATATTCCGGCAATCATACTATTGTCAAAATTAAATTCAAAAAACAATACTACGGTTGCGACGAACATAGTTTTAATGCGAAGAATATATTATTATTACCGTGACCATATACTTAGTAGGGACATAAATACTGTTACACACGTTATATGCTGTAAAATAAAAAGTACTGAATGTTTTTGAACCAAATATTTGTTAATATATTTATTGATGTACACTCGTATCCAAAAAGAATCTACTTATTCAAAATGTCCGCCTTAAAATGTCCATACGCCTTAAATCGCACTGGCCAATTGTCAGTAGCTGCACAAACCTCGTCCATTGAAAAATTGGCCACAGCTCGAACCAAAGCAGTCTTAAGAGATCCAATGTTGGGGTATCTTTTGTGACAAACTTTGTCCTCTAAAGCCGTCCACAGTTTGTAATCCAATGGGTTCAAATCTGGACTGCCTGAGGGCCATTCTTCCGAGGAAATGAACGCTGGCAAATTGTTTCGAAGCCAGGCCTGGGACGTTTTAGCCTTATGGACCGGCGCAGAATTCTGCTGGAAAGTCCATGGCTGGTTTTGGAACCGGGAATTGTTAAGAGGCTTCCAAACAGTTTCTTGGTAAATTTTGGCCGATGTTTTGACTCCTTGTTTGCAGATATGCAGGTCTGTGACCCCATCGTAAGAGACACCCCACCAAACCATGACTGAAGCTGGGTGATGACCCTTTTCCACCCTTGGGATCAGTTCGGATGCTTCCTTAGATGACCATGCATACACTTTATCTTTTTTTTGCTTGTTAAATTTTTCCTGAACGGTAAAAATATTTTCATCGGTGAACAAAATTTTCTGTGCAAGTTATCAGCGGTCTTCACCAAAAGACGTTTGCATTTTTCAATCCTATTTTTTAACGCTGTACGTCCTTTTAAAGCCCCAAGTCCCAAGTCTTTTTTAATGATTCGACTCATGGACTTTTGCGTGATATCCTTCTCAGGGGCTATTATTTTCTGTTTTCGGAGCGGATTTCGGATTTGATGACATGCGGTGTTCTAAGAGAGCGTGATAAAAGTTGAAACAATTTTAAAATCCCGTTACAGACTAACGGTTAGCTTTCAAAAACCATATGACATTAACGGGGTATGTTCAGTTCTACTATTGAAATGGGTGTGTTCAATGTTGGAACAGTATTTATGTCCCTACTAAGTATTTTACAATAATATAACATCCAGAGTAGAAAGGTTTTTAAAATCAACAGTTGATGGAAAGATATTCATAACTTCATCACGCATTAATATGGCTTTAGAAATATTGGAAAATATTTTGGCGAGTTTCTATTCTTCCCATCTGTTCAGCTTAATTAAAGGATTACCTGGTTATCGAAAGACTACAAGAAACCCTTCAATAATTTGATGAAAAAGATTGCGATTGTGCCCCCTTCTACCAAATAATAGCTATGTTTTATGATTTACAATTTACTCGTATAAAGAAAAGAAACCAAAACCGACATAGACACTCACATATCTACGAGTTAACAACCTCGGAACAAAACATTCACAAAAGCCTTTATTTCGAATTAAAAAATAAAACTCTCGGCAGATTTCCCCGGAGTATTCAAACGTAAATGGAACGATGTCTACAGTCACTACCATAAGGGCATACTTGTGATATGGCAAATATGCTCTGTCCGTCTGTCCGTCTGTCTGTCTATCACTATACTTGTACACACGACGCATGAAATCAATGGTGGTTTATGGATTATAAATATGTACATGTACTCGGTTCACCCAAAATATTCGGTGGTGGCGGCGGCGGTGGATGGTGGGTTGGCTTAGACAACATCGACAACTTCATCAATGTTTAGATTCGTACAAAAGATCTTTTAAAATATTAGGATGCTGTTCATCCCCTGTTTCGTTCAGCCACAAGTATTAATAATAATAATGATAATAGTCATACGAACAAATTACAGATAAATGACGAGAAACACATTGACTTCACTAATGACACGTAGTGGCACAGTGTTTAGAAATGGCAAGAAAGGAAAAGGAATTTAATGCAACACCCCTTAAAGTTTTCCATTAAGGTACAAGTTTAAAACAAGTAAAAAATAAAAACCCAAATGAAAAACTATTTTTTTAATTTCTGTAATTTAGGTCACGATAGGTCAAGTTAGTGATCAGTTATCGTCATATTATTTCCCAAGGCCCTTAAGACCGTTTGTATGGGAGGTATCAGAAGGGACTACCCAATCTCAACACAAATTGGTCCAGAAGTGTGCTCTATAAAGAAATGTTTATGTGTAAAATTTCATTTCGATAGGTGAAGTTAGTGATGAGTTATGGTCATATTATTTCGCAAGGCCCTTAAGACTTTGTATGGGAGGTATCAAAAGAGGCTACCCAATATCAACTCAATTTGGTGCAGAAGTGTGTTCTATATATAAATCTTTATGTGCAAAATTTAATTTCGATAGGTCAAGTTTGTAGTGAGTTATTGTCGTATTATTTTTCAAGGCCCATGAGACCGTTTGTGTGGGAGGTACCAGTAGGACGTTTCCGATCTTAGCCAAATTTAGCGCAAAAGCCTGTTCTATATATCATTCTTAATGAAGAAAATTTCGTCTCGGTAGGTCAAGTGTGTGGTGAGTTATTGTCATATTTTTTTTCAAGGCCCGTTAGTGTGGGAGGTACCAGTAGGACTTTTCCGATCTCAACCGAATTCAGCGTAGAAGTGTGTTGTATATAGATATCTGGATGTGTAAAATTTGTTGTGAGTTATAGTTATATTATTTCTCAAGGCCCATAAGGCCGTCTGTATGGGAGGTACAAGAAATGGTTTCCCAATCTAAACCATTTTTACATACATGATTGCGCCTATATAGAGATTATTATTTGCAAAATTTCAGTGATTTTGCTCAAGAAACTGGACGGATATTTCCAAATAAAAAACAAATTTGTATGAGGTTGTGTCGGTTGAGGGTCCCCAACACATACTTCCCGTAGAGCTTTATAGCCAATTTTCAATACCACTTATGCTAGGTTAACTACACATGTTTGTGACAAATTTCAGCTCCCTAGCTGTTTTTATGCAGGCTCTATATTGTTTAGGCTAGATCGTCTTAGAATTTTACGAGGATCACGATGATTATTTCAAGGTGTTTCAGACAGAATGACAAAACTAATAAACCCTCCATTGTATGGTGGAGGGTACAAAAAACATTTTCGATTGGTGGTTCTATCTTTAACTGTCAACTGGTCTTGGCAACTGTTGATTACGGCTGCTTAATTGTTTCCCGTGTTTACAACCCCATAAGTCAAAATTTTTAAAAAATCTCTTCTTATACCAGTCCTATATCAAGATTTCATGCTGACAGTCATCCATTGGCCCAAACACTACTACAGGATTTCCGCCAGGAAGGTATACTTCTTTTGTTTGGCCGCCCGACAAGGTATACTACTTTGTTTTGCCGCCATTTTGGTAAACATTTGTCTTGACAGTTCATATTTGGCAGTCGTGAAGTAGAGACGTGGCAAATTTATTATGGAAAAATATCCGATAAACCAACGTATGTTAATCGTTAAACTTTTTTTTTTTATCAAAATCAACCATCGATTATTGTGACGGTTAGAAAGTAAGGTGAAATTTTTGGGAGAAATAGCGTGCCAACAATACGCCCTATTTATCGTATAGTAAATGATTTTGAAGAATTAGAGTCTGTAGCTGATAGGCCCAAGCATGGACCACAACGTTCTGCAAGATCGGCTAAAAACATAACTGCTGCTCATAAATGTGTTCAAAACAATCCATCAACCTCAATTCGAGGCCGTGCTGAATGTAATGAAAAATGTGCTCAAAAGGGCTCGCATTTTTAAGGCTATCAGAGGCGGACATTTATCTGATATTTTATTCCAAACATAGTTGCAGACATTAAATAAAATATTTATCAATATAAAATCCGTTCTTTTTCATTTAATCAAAAATTATAAACAAACAAAGTAGTATACCTTCCGGACGGACACCCTGTATTTGCTGCTCTGCGCTGTTCGGCTTTGTATGATAGCCGACTTTCGCCTTAATCGGAACACTGTGCACCTTTGATGGCCACAAATCTGTAATGGAAACGTACTCGTATGGGTATCATTAGATATGGTGTCGACTGCTTACGATGTTACCCTTGAAATGAATGGCGACGGCGGCACGGATCTTAAAGTCGTCACTTTGTAACTTCACACCAAATCAGTCAAGAGCTGCTCAACAGCAACAAGAAACGGCTCTAAAGACACAATTGCAAACATACTCAGTCACGTTCGCATGTGGTAGTGTGTGTTTCGAAGTTGGTTTATATCCGTATCAATGTTGATTGCTGAACTCTAGTGTATCGACTCAAGCGCACTACTTTGAGATTACATAAGAAGGTCATTTAGTTTCAACTCCCTTCGCCTACCCCACACGAGTTGGCTTCCTATACCCCACTCCATCTACACACACTCACACCTCAAATGATACAAATGGAATGAAATGATTTCTTGTGCTACTCAGCGTATGTCGTCGTATGCCAAATATCTTGAAATCGACCAGTGATGGCAAATGTGGTACAATTGTACCATCTGTAAATGGTTAGTGTGTTTAACATAGAAGTGACTTTGACTCAAAGAAATGACGAATATACTTGTATAATCCATATCGTAACTTGCGGCAGCTTTACAAAATTTATTTTTTAAGTCATACTCGTATAAAGGCTTCGTTATACAACTTTGCAAATATGTAGATAGTCCTCGTTTAAACAGCTTTTAAACAAGCGAACGAAAAATAGTACATTTACATGTGGAAAACAGTATGTTAGGAGTGAAAATATTCGAAGAGTATCATACTATTGTTGTATGAGTCCCCACAGCCATACCATAATTCCCACAAACATATTGCGATTCATACTCAACCATACAATGATCCCCAACATAATGTACCTAATGTTAGTTGTAGCTCTGTCATTTTCAGTTATTGGAAATGTAGTATCAGTGCAACATACCAAGTATTCGTATTCGAACCTTCAGAAGAGAATTTTTGGATCTAAAAGTCGACATTCCACACTTTTTAACGAAAAAAGATTAATTTTAGTCAGCGGCAGAAAACCGGTTGATTCACAACTCATGGGAATGGTCACGACGAGCAGGAAGTGGAAAAGATGATGGATTATTTTAACAGAAAAAATTGGGCAATCGATTGCACACAAAAAAATCAGTTGCAAATCGGTCCGAACTACAAATATTCGTATATAATATTTGATTTTGTCGGGCTATTTAGCAAACAATGATGATGAGAATAAGCTAATTTATTTCATTTTTCACTCAACGCGTCGTTGGCTTATTTCCAACTTCTTTAGGAGTGGTGTTTTATTAAAAATCCTAAACAGTAAGTGAACCAATTTTTTTTTTATCAAAAAACGAGAAAATTTTTGCCATTGACATTATTTTTACTTGCAATTAGTTTCACAACCGTCTTATATTGCTTATTGCTATTATAAAACTGGACTTCACGATCTAAATGTTAAATAATAAAATAAATTATAAACGTGTTGCAATCACCAACATTCGATAGTAGTGATGGTAACATGGTTCTCATAACAAAAATCTGGTTGCTACAGAGTCATCGAGTTTTACGTGATTTTCTCCACGATGGCCTGAACCACGGTGTGCCATCACATTGGGGCCGTAACAATGCGACGGCCAGCGCCCCATTGGATTGATTCCGCCGGTACAGTTATGGGTCATGGCTTCCCTCTTGGTTAGGGGTCGAGGACTATCTAAACCTCTGCTGTTCTATGGGTCACAGCACCCGGTCGCAATGCAACTCCACATCGAACCGAAGTTCTCCCCGCGATTTGGGTCCAAACCACAGCCACCACGATACTCCCCGAAGGGCCGCACCATATAGTCAGGCCAGAACAAGTTCTGGGAACTCCTGACTACCCGTGGTACCAGATTAAAGTCTCCGGTCAGACCTCGTAACCGAAAGGCTACTTCCAGTTTATGCTCCATATAACATGGGACTGGTCACCCGCAAATCTGGTTGCTACAATAGTATTCCGGTACTCACAGCCAACAAATCGAGTATATCAACCAAATTTAGTTAAACTGTTGGTTGCCACAACTGGTGGTTATGCCAACAAGCAATTTTAAAGTTCATGATACTTTGGACCAATGATACTTTGGAGCAGATAAGTTTTTTGTAGCAACCAAATACTGTTGTAACATATTATCCTCTATCCCCACATCAGCATATAATCTCTATAATACATTTATCGGTTATAATTTCTACCAACTATATATTTCAAACAAAAACACATTTAAGACTCGGGCGCACTGAAGCTTCTTTTTCTTACGCTGCGTATTTTTCTGTTTCCGGTAGTCTAAAAACCTATAAAACAAGCGTAAAAAACTTACAATCAATATTTTTTTTTATTTTATTTTCTTTTATATTTTCTTTATTTGCAATCTATTTTCTAAAGAAATAATAATCAAATTTACATAGCTACTTAAAAATAACAGTTCCGGTAAGTCCCATCGAACTAACGAGTACTTATACACGTGTACAAATATAATACAAATATTCTTAAGATAATGAAATGGTTTTGACCTTATTAGTTATATATATTATATAAGTACAAAAGGGAGATTAAGAACATGTGGTCTCTTTAATCTTCTTAGTTCATCACTGTCGTCTAGAAGACTTATAGCTAATAAATTGGTGTGATTACTTAATTTATCAAGGTATTTGGCACTACACCGCTTTAATTCATCTCGCAGAGGAAGAACCTTGGGATCTTTATGTATGTTTTCATTTCTTACAAACCAGGGTGCATGTACTAATAGCCTAAGGGTTTTATTTTGATATCTTTGTAAAATTTCAAGATTCGAGTTACAAGCAGTTCCCCACAATTCAACGCCATAAGTCCATACTGGTTTCAATGTTGTTTTATAAATTATAACTTTATTTTCTAAGGTAAGTTGCGACTTGGGTCCTAGCAACCAATTCATTCTCTTTGTTTTTGTATTTAATTGCTGCCGCTTCTATTGTACTTATATATGGTCTAACCATGTCAATTTTCTATCAATTCTTAGGCCAAGGTATTTTACACTTTCAGCAACAGGTATTATGACCTCTTGCAGTGTTAGAGCTGGACAATTTCCCTTTCTTAAAGCGTATGTTACGTGCGTAGACTTGTCTGCATTAACCTTAATGTTCCATTTTGTCAACCACACCTGAGTTGAATAGAGTTGTCTTTGTACCGCAATGGAAGCATTTAGGGGAGTATGATGTTAATCGTTACGTCTGCATTCGTAGGCATATCAGCTGTAAACACTGTGTATAAAAAAGGACCCAGTACACAGCCCTGTGGGACGCCCGACTTTATTGAAACTTTTTCGGATACCTCATCATTTATATTGACGTATAAGCAATCGTTACGTCTGCATTCGTAGGCATATCAGCTGTAAACACTGTGTATAAAAAAGGACCTAGTACACAGCCCTGTGGGACGCCCGACTTTATTGAAATGTTTTCGGATACCTTATCATTTATATTGACGTAGAAGCTTCATTCATTTAGGTACGACTTTAATATAAGGTAGTAAGGAGTGTGAACAATTTGTTAACTTGTAACTTGTACTTAAACTGCAGTTGAACTGCAGTTACTCGTTCGCCCAAGCAAGGATCTGACGAAGTCTGTAAAGCGATAGGCTTCGCCTCAGATGATTTGCTATTAAGATTTTGTACTCACTCCACCCAAATATGGAATGTAAATAAAGAGTGGTTAAATTTTATGGGCCGATGTTGGTTGGCCATTTATTCTGTGTACACTTTTGTGATCGTTGTGCGACAGTTTTAAAATCCCATCACTGTGACGAACGAGTGCAAAGTACCCTCGATTCAAAGTCGTCGTTTCATTTCGTTTATTTGGCTCGCGTTGGTTTCTGTGGTTTGCTTTTCTCCGAGTGAGTAGAAATGCCAAAGAGATTGATGTGTGTGTCTGGCTTGCTGTGCATCACTGCTGTAAGTTTGTGAGTGTGTATGTGTGTGAGTAAACAAATAATAGTTGTCACTTTTGTCAATTTAGTCCTTTGGGAGGAAATTTGCAAAGTTTTCATGATTTGTTTACTTTTGTATCTGTCTGCACACACACACACTCAACTCAGAGGCACATAAAGCCACTCTGCTACAATCATAGCCATAGATATTGCCATTCATTCATTCACTCGGTTCTCCGCTCATGACCGGGCCGTTATTGGAGGCATAGCAAATAAAGAAAACACTACGATTTATTATTATTCTTCTTCTTCTTCTTCGTTTTTGCACTATACCGCCACCAACAACCACCATACAGTTCTTAGTCCTTATGTGTGTGTGAGTGTGTTTGGGTTGGTGGTTTATTTTTTTTTGCTGCTGCTTCTTCTTCTTCTTCCTTCTTTATTGATTTCTACTCTTTATTTGTTGATGTTGATTTGTTGTTTGTGTACAAACGAACGTACGTACGTACCATTCTTTTGTGGCACCACATTCACGATGTGATGATGAGCTGTTGAGACGTCGATGATGATGCCGTTGTTGCTGCTGCCGCTAATGTTGACGCTGTGATGTGAGAAGGAAAAACCCCCCTGGCCGATATTTCTTGATATTTTATTTCATCTCTCTAAAAACCAATTATTTTAAAAGGCCTTCAGCCGCAGCCGCTCCATCGGTGGCAAGGCGGGCAGGCGAGGCGAGGTCGTTGGACAGACAAATGCAGAAACAGCAGCAGCAGAGGAAGAAGAAAACAAAATGATAAACAATGTAACCCATTTGAAGTTTTTAACTCCCTTTTCGAGTTGTTGTTTATGTTCAGAACATACTCTTTCTTGTATGACTCGATTTTATCCCAAGGACTTCCTGATTATTTTTTTCTTATGTATTTGTTTGTAATGACTTTGGTAATGATTTGACAGTTCAAATTGTTAAATCTTAAAAAGTTGAACTAGGGTAAACACCGAACTTTAAATTAGTATAGAATAAAAATCAGAGCTGTGGTACTCGTATTATTGCAGTGTATTACTGCGTTTATATGTACAATTCATTTCGGAAACTCCTTTATTTTACTAAGCCCCCATGTACCTGTTCATACTACACGACAGTGTGGTACAGGGTGTTATGAATAAGGCTGAATAACAACTCAACGGAAAGGAGATAGACACCATGTTATCGTTGAAATAAAAAAGTAGGCAAGGACTTATAATTTTTTTGGTAAAAGACCGACGATACGAATCGCTTAGGATTGCCGTTTCTACACGCGCCGTGTAACGAATTTTGTTTTCTCTGTGTAAGCTGTGCAAATAATGAAAATCAAAATATCGTGAAATAGCGGAATTTCGGTCTTTTACCAAAAAAATTATAAGTCCGCCATTTGTTGTCAGATTTTGTTAAGTAAGGGCTTATTTTCTTTGTAAAAATGCCAGCTATACGTAAAAAAATTGCCAAAATTGCTGTTAGCATCGTGTTTTATATTTTATATGAATTTTTATATGGTTTTTTCTGCCACATTTTTACTAAAAAAAACGCCGTTTTTTAGCCCTTTTAAGCCGCCAACATCAAAACTACTTACCCGATTTGAAAATTTTCTGAGAATGAGTTGTAGACGGCTCAATTTTCTTTAATTTGAGTAGTAGTAGGATCCAATAGGTCAAAGAAGACGAAAGATATGCTCAAAATTGTAAGTGTACCTCCAAAAATTTAAAAAAAAGTTCAAAAATTTGTATCTCGAAAACCAATCGACAGAAAAATTTTTAAAACTCATTTTCGTGTTTAGTAGGTCAAAATCAATGAGAAAAATTATGCTAGAACCAAATAACAAAACGACTGTTGGCTAGTGTAGTTGGTCAGCCTATGAAATGAGTGTTTGCAAAGGACACTACCTTGTATATGCTTACTTATGGGTTATCAAAGTTAAAACTTAAGTAAAATTCAATTTGGTAATGATAACTAAAAGGAACATTATGTATGACCAATTTCAGATATTTTTACATAATTCTTAAGGTGTCTATGTATCAAAGTTATTACCGAACAAGTTAAAAATAATATTTTTTTTTCAAATTTATTTTTTTTAATAATATTTAAGTGAGCAGGTTTTAACAGAGGCGATAAGGTAACAAACCGACATAAAATGCAATTTTCAAGCTATTGACTCAAAATAATTGTCAATAAAAACATTACAGAATGAAAAATATAAATCATATACCTTAAAAAACTATAACCGTGGGTTTTCACAGGCATATGTCTCAAATATACAAGGGCTGCACGCCATATAATTTCTGGAACCATGCCTTTTTTAAAACTAGAAGAAGTGGCGCCTGGATGCAGATAAAACCTTTTGAATTATCTTAAGGAAAAATCATAGAACAAATTTGGAAATATGGGAAACTAAGAAATATAATTTTTTTTCCGTCAAATTCGAAAAATAGTAAAAGAATTAATGGTTTGAAGGTTTAATTGAAGAAACACAAAGCAAACATAAAATTTTTTTATACAAGGGCTGCTATACATTCTTCTGGCCTAGGCAACAATTAGTGTTGCCTGGTCCATCTGACATTTCCATTGGAAAAATTTACATTTTTTAGCATAAACGTACTCAGAACGTCTTTGTGTTGTTTACATTGACTTGAAAAAATCAATTTGCCAAAAAAATGGAATTAACTCGTGAACATTTTCGTGCGATCTTTTTTCACAACTTTCGACGTGGAATATCACTACAAGAGTGCATCGATGAACTTAAATCTTTGTATGGCGATGAAGCACCATCCTATAGCAATGTTTGAAAAACTGTTTTAATGAATTCAATCGTGGCCGACGCTCGCTTAAAGACGAAGGTCGTCCAAACACGGCCGTTGTGCCAGAGAACATTGATGTCGTGCGTGAACTGATAATGCAAGATCGTCATGTGACATAACGTGAGATAGAGGCATCCTTGGGCATTTCTTCCACCAGCATACATTCGATATTTCATAAACACGTGGCCGTAAAAAAGGTTTGTTCTCGTTGGATCCCGCACAGTTTGATAATCGCTCAAAAAAATGCTCTTGTCGATTGGTGCAAGGAAATTTTGAGAAAATACGATCGCGGTGCTTCAAAAGATCGTCACAGGTGACGAATCATGGATCTATGCGTATGAGCCTGAAAAAAAACAGCAATCGACCGTGTGTGTTTTCCTTAAGTCTTTGGGGAAATTCGAAAAACGAACAAGAGAAGACGAATTATTGTGCACCATGACAATGCGAGCTCTCTCTCACACATCGGCTTAAACCAGTGCCGTTTTGACTGTCAAAAACGTCGAATCATCTGCCGTACAGCCCTGACTTGGCACCCAGTGACTTCTTTTTATTCCCGCACATCAAGAAAAAATGCGGTCAACGATTTTTGTCGCCAGAAGGTGCTGTTGAAGCGTTCAAAAACCATGTTTTGGAGGTGTCTCAATCGGAGTGGAAAAAGTGCTTCGACAATTGGTTTGAGCGCATGATCGCAAAAGTTTATAAATCATACTGGAGAATACTTTGAAAAACAATAAAACCATTTTTGATGATACTTATTTGCATTATTATTATTAGGCCAGAAATATATGTATATAGCAGCCCATACAAGGTCTCATCACCATACAAAGCTTCATCACGATTTAAAGTCCAGTCACTTCACAAGCCACATTTTAAATGTTATTTGCTGATATTTAGTAAAGTGCATTAAATGATAATAATAAAAAATATGGAAAGCTCCTCCGATTTTAGGTACTGACGTTGTAGATGTTTAAATTAAAATCCAATCTTGCTCAAATTTATTATACTGCCTTAAGCAGCCCTGGTAAAATAAGACTATATCGTTTGGTGTTTTTATGTAGCTCCCATACATAAGTAGGGGACCTACTTTTTAAGGTTCTGGTGCCAATAAATCCACATATCACACCTAATCGGGATTAAATATAACTTTGAATGTACTTGATCTAGCTCAAATAAAACAAAGCGCGAACTATAACTAGCCCTGGTAAAATTGTACCATATTGGTCTATGTTTTCATAAAGACCTCACGAAATATTTCCTTCCCGATCTAGAAGTTTTTGGAACTAGTTTATCTTTAAAAATAAATTTAAGTGTGTCTTAAAAATTTGAATACTCGGTCTACTTCATTTATGCTTACTTTGCCAGTCAAGAAGAAAAACAAAATAAACAATAATTTGAAATTTATTTTTTTATTTCTATTTTGGGCTTTAAAAAATATTACATAACTTTGAAGGTTTTTTTGTCTTATTCAAGATTTTTGTTCCAAACAATTGAAAACTTGCAATTCATCATAAAAAAACAACAAAATTAAATCCACTTTTTTTGACAGAGAAAAAATGATTTATGGTGAATTTATTAAAACAACTCGGTTAAAAATCAAATAATGACGGATGTTGACTGTCATTCGTTACAGACAACAAAAAACAAAACTTGATTTGAGTTAATAATTCTTATAATTTTTTGTATCTCTTTTGACAGAAATAATAAATGTACACATAATTATTGTACATCAATATTTTTCTGCAATTTCATTTGAAATCTTAGATTTCAAAACATTCAGCTTTAAGGTGGCAATGTTAAAGCTTTAACTAATAATTTTGTTTTCTCTTTTCTTTATTTATTCTTACAGTGATCCCCCCATTTTGAAGGCCCACAATAACACGGACATCATACTGCGTCTTCCTATGGGGAAAAGGATTAAGGATATAAGATGGCTCTCAGTGTGGTGCAGACGTTTCACGGTATTTATTCATCATTTTGTATTTTGTTTTTTTCGTTGTTGCTGTCTACTACTTTACTCGTTTCTTTGTATTTATAACTTTTGTTGTGGTTGCTTTTGTGGTTATGCATGATTTTGTAGTCTCTTAGTTCGCTTGATATATTTTTTGTATTCTGAAATTTAAAAGTAACTTAAGATGTTTTCTTATTGATGGTGTACAGCGTTAATTGACCAACTCCATTTCGGTAACAATAAAGTTAAGCTAAGTTAATTTAAACTATATCAGGTCTAATGTGGGTTTTTTAAACTTATCTTCATTTACCACCAAAAGATACGTTTGACTGTATTTAAAAGAGCATTTTGTGCAGCTAACGCCTAATTTATGAAAAATTCAAAATTCAAATTAAATTGTCAATAGATCAGAGCTATCGAAGTGGAATTTGTCAAGTTATACTCACACAG
Source organism: Hydrotaea diabolus (assembly GCA_963513945.1). Lineage (NCBI taxonomy): Eukaryota > Metazoa > Arthropoda > Insecta > Diptera > Muscidae > Hydrotaea > Hydrotaea diabolus. Next base: position 231,410,614 of record OY740716.1, read on the forward strand.
AGAAAAAGTCTGCTGAAAAACGATCCGACAAAGTTTTTGTTATACAAAAAGACTTTCAGTTCCAATCACCAAATGTGATAAACCTGATGAAAATTCACCAAATGTGAGAACCCTGATGAAAATTTGGTTCGACTAACCGAACGATGGTTGCTATGCCAATATTTTTGTACTGGCACCTCTTTATACGGTCACACTTACCGAATAAAATAGCTTAGTACCTAACTGTTCGATGCAACTCACAATTGGTAATGACAACAAATTATTTCGCTCTAATAACCAACAAGGGGTGCATCTAAGTGGCACCATTCTGTAGGAACCACATTTCATCCAGGTTCATATTCTCTATTGCAATCACAAATATTCCAAGGTATTGATGGTTAGATGGCTTGACTTGACCACAATAATATTACGATTACAATAGCCAATAAATCGGTTGAACCACCGAATTAAGTAAAACTATTTCTGTCACAACTGATGGTTATGACAACCTACCAATTATGAAGTATAAGGTGATCCATTTGGAGGTATTTTTTTTTTAGAAAAAATATATAAATTCAAATCAAGTGTGGAATCTTTACTGGTAATTTGAATGGACATTTTATTGCATTTATTTTTTTAATATAATTTCCTTCAAATGTTGGCAACTGTATTATGGAAATCAGCGTTCGGTGAGAAACGGGAAGATCCCATTTCTGGCTCAACTGTTTGATTTGAATTTTTATATCTTTTTTTTGTTCTGAAAAAATACCTCTATATGGATCACCCAACAAATAGATTCTTTGTAGTAGCCAAACCTTGTTCAGTTCGCTGTTGTAACATATTACACTATGCAACAAAATTTCGGACTTTCTAGGGGGGTGAATGATTTCTTCTAAAAATAAAAAATAGAATATAGTAAATTTGCAACAGAACGAACCAGTTAGAAATTTTTAGAGTTCTTATGGAACGAGGAACTGTTTAATTTACAACTCTATCCAGTAAGAAATACGTCAAAAGAAGTAATTACTCCTTCGTTTTTGCGAATTTTCCTGATGAGCTGTATTTAGCGAACTCGTATGGAGTTTATTTTCGTAGAACATTTTAACATACAATCTCTATGTTGGAGTTTTCATTTCGTCTTTTTCGTCCTTTTTTCGAAAATGTGAAAAATTTGAATATTAAAGTTTTTTCCACCCCTTTTTTTAAAAAACCGACGAAATATGACCAATATGAAATATAAAAAAATCAGAAAATTTTCAAGACACACGTAGAAAAAAAGTATGGTTGAGATAACAATATTCGAAGAGCATCATACTATTGTTGGGTATATGGTTGTAGTACAACAATATTATGATTCTCACACAAAAGTATGATTCAAATACAACTATACTATAATCCTCACAACCATACTATGATCCTCACAACAATATTATGATTCACGCATAACCACACTATGATCCCCACAACCATAGTATGATTCACACTCAACCATACTATGATCCCCACAACCATATTATGATATTCACAACCATAGTATGTTTCACATACAACCATAGTTTGATCCTTACAACCATAGTATGATTTACACGTAACCATGTTATGATTTCTACAACCATAGTATGATCACACACAAATATACTATGATCCCCAATATTATTTATTAGAATAGGGTTAAGTTGTCAACAATAGATTGATATGAAAGATATGAAAAGTATTTAAAAATACATTAAATTCAAAATTATAAAAGTGACATAAGCGTTTTAAAAATATTTCAGTTAAACTAAGCAAAACCAGTTTCTATGAACATTTTTAATTTCCATATAAAAAGTACTAATATTGCATTAGATCCGTAACAATAACATTGATTTAAAAAGCATTTTTAAATGAGGAAAAACTACAATCATACAGTATGATGGCAGTAATCATAATATTGTTAACATAAAACCCAAAAAAACAATACTTTTGTCGCAACAACCATATTTTCATTATTAAATTTGCCAATAATACTATTGTTACATTTCAATAATATTAATACTGCGGCAGACATACTATTGTCAAAATTAATTCAGTAAACAATACTATGGTTGCGACGAACATACTTATATAGTAACCATATTTTTTCTCTGCGTGCTAACTGGCACTTTTCGTCCTTTTTTTAAGAAAATATTTTTTTTAATAAAATTTAATGACTACGTTATGTTTAGAATGGACATAGATGGAGATTTGAGTATTAACGTTTTTTCCATCCATTTTTTCAAATTATAAATAAATTACATAAATATCCAACTGAATGTCTGTAGGTCAGAGCGATTTCCAACTGAGTAAGAGATTAATCTGTAAGCCGTGATAAAATTTGCATTAGCTGTTTGTACTCGTAGTAGTTCCCGGTTAGTGATTATATGAATTATATCGAGCACGGCCCACTGATTTGAGTGAAGTTTCCCCTTTGTCCCTTAGTTGGGTATCGATAGAGAAAAAGTACCGGTTAGTAAAGTTTTGAGTATCGAAAACCGTTGTGGTTTGAATGTGTAAGGCCATTGTGTCTCTCGCAGTGTGAGCTGTGGCTCCATTTTGTTGGAACCACAACTGTGGATGGTTTTTTAAAGCTGGCCTAAAAAAATTGTTCAGCATCGTTCGACATTCAACACAATTAACCGTAAGTGAGACACATTTTCAGAGATATATATGGATAAATATGGGACAACGATCCTTTCAGACGATACACCGCACTAAACAGTACACTTAAGTGTGTGTAATTGTTGCTGATGAACTGTTCTTGGATTCTGCGTAGCCCATATCCTGCAATTTTGTTCGTTACCGAAACCATGCGCTTGAAAATGACCTTCATCGCTCATTATCAAATTGTCAATGAAATCGGGATTTTCTTTTGCTTTTTGTAGCAATAAAATGACATTTCCAAGCCATTGTGTAGTGCTCATTTCAAATTCCCCAAGTTTGCTTCACAAAATTCGGAAGTAAAAATAAAAAAAAATATAAATAAATTTAAAAAAGTTATTAAACATTCAAACCACAATGGTAGTTTTGCGCCACCCTGTATCTAATGATAAAATGCAGTTGGTACTTATGTATATTTACGAAACACTTTTTCTCTGTGTATATACATAACCGCACCTATTTTGGATAGAACTGAAGTACATAAATAAACACTGGCACTAAATACAATAAATATGCATTATAATGATGCACATTTTGGGCAAATTCACACAAACATATGACTAAAGAATGTGAATCAAATTTAAATATTAGCATGGTACGTTAAGAAAAGCTCCAACGTTAAGCCTTTCTTCATTTTCGAAATTCTAAATATGTGAAAAATCCATAAGAAAAGCATTTAATGTTGAAACTATACGGTCTACACTTTGTATAATAATTACAAAAGAGGAGGGGATCAGACGTGGCCCGGAGGGGGCGAGGGGTGGTGCAGTTGCGGAATTGGGCAAACATTTTAAAGATGGCGTCGTTGTTGTCGACATCGCCGTAATCGTTGTCGGCGCTGTCGTCGTCGTCATCATTTCTTGTAGTAATAATAAAATTTACGGCAGACATTTTTGATTAATACAAGTGCTACTCACAGCAAAGCACTTTAGATGTAGAATACCCAACACACACACAAGCACACACTCATTGGTAAGGACATGGACATAGGTATGTATGTGTGTGCAAGGATACATTTGAATACACTCGTGCATTGTCGTTCCTTTTAAAACAAACCCAAAATACTACAACGAATGGCCACACATACCATCACATGGGCAGCGCCGAGAGCCGGAGAATATTTGAGACTCTCCTTCAGAGGTAAATGTACGCATATAAACGCGCGTATATGAGTGTGCGTGTGTGTGTGTGCGAGTGTCTGGAACAGTTCGACTTGCCGCTCTTATTTGTTGTCGTTGTAATTCCTTAACAAACACACAGCAAATCCCTAAAAGCCCCCAACCACAACACAAACTCAAGAGAAATTCACCATTAGTGTTGAATTTTCGCAGAGAAATCCCACCGACACACAATGAGAGCAAAAAGCTTTTTCTAAACGTATCCTTTTCCTGTTTGTACACATACACTCATACATACTTGTATCTTTAGCACTCAAACTTGTAACTTGCCACCAGCCCAACATTCGACATACTCGTACTCATGCTACTGCTCGGTTATTAAAGGAGGGGGAGGGGGCTAGCATTTCTATGGAATAAATGCGCGCGCAATTTTGGGGGTTTGTTGTCTCCGGGAATCCATTCAAGTTTATACGGTCCACATAAAGCACACATGTACATACGCACGACTATGTCTTTATGTACTGGCATGCATATGTGTAGTATATAAACGTAATTAAAGTTGTACATAACTTATCGTTCACATATAAAATGTGTGTGTTTTCTTTTAAATATATAATGCAAGCTTATGTACCTACATGTAGGTATATAATTATTTGTGTATAAAAAAATATTAACTGAACTAAATAAATCGTTTATATACCAAAACAAAATAAATAAATATACCTTCATTTCCTACAAGACCTGCACAACTCAAAGATCTGTGTTCGTTTTTATTTTGTTTTGACAAAGCAAAACTTACCTGTGAGAAGTTAATAAAGTCATTTAAATAAAGTCATTCCGGACGCAGTCGTTCACACAGAGCAAAAATGCGTTCCTTATATGTGACAGCGCATAGAGAAAGGGACCTGAGGCTTAAAAAAATCTATTTTCATTTTTTTTTTGATGTGACTGAGACCGATCCCATGCCCCAAAAGTGTTCCCTCCCAGAAATATGCGCGTTTTATGAAAGTGATGGTACACCAAAGATACACGTATTTAAATCTTTAAAATGGCTCTCCTGAACAAAACTGGTTTTTACCCTTCGGTCCTTTCTATTTCTATTTTGCGCGTCACATAAAGGGTGTTTTTTATTGAGGTATAGAACTTCGAATTGAAATAAAACACAAGAAAATCGTTTTAATGTCCATCAATTTGGCTTTATTGGAAGGATAATTTTATGCCATTAATGTTTAAATATGATTTCGGGCATGTGGCCGCCGCGGCTGGCTCGAATAAAGCCAATTCTACAGGTCCAATTTTCAACCACTTTTTCGAGCATATGGGGCCGTATGTTGGCAATAACGCCACGAATGTTGGCTTCCAAGTCCCCTAACGTTTATGGTTTGTTGGCGTAGACGAGCGACTTCACATATCCCCAAAGAAAATAATCCAATGGTGTCAAATCACACGATCTTGGTGGCCAATTGACAGGTCCATTCCGCGAAATTATGCGCTCATCGAATGTTTCCTTCAATAATTCGATTGTGACGTGCGCTGTGTGGCATGTAGCGCCGTCTTGTTGGAACCACAACTCATCCACATTCATGCCATCCAATTCGGGAACAAAATAGTCGGTTATCATGGCTCTATACCGGTCTCCATTAACGGTAACTGACTCTCCAGCATTATTTCGGAAGAAGTATGGCCCAATGACTCCACCAGCCCATAGAGCACACCAAACAGTCAGTTTTTGTGGATGTAATGGCGTCTCAAGGGTCTCATGTGGATTCTCTTCACTCCAAATGCGGCAATTTTGCTTGTTGACGTAGCCATTCAACCAAAAATGAGCCTCATCACTGAACAAAATTTTGTGATGAAAATCAGCATCGAGATGAATCTCATTTTCGGCCCATTTTGCAAGCGTTGTTCTTTTGTCAACCTGTTCATGATGAAATGGCAAACCAAACTAAATATTAATCACTTGACAGCTGACAAAATGGCCGCCAGTTAAAAAAGTGATGCCAACTTAAAGTTCTATACCCCAATAAAAAACACCCTTTATAAGTAAATTTCTTTAGAGTATAACATTTTAGATCGCAATCACTACGAGGATTGCTATATATATTTCTGACCTATGTGTTGCCTGGCGCCATCTGACATTTTCATTGACATTTTTGACATTTTTTAGCATGAACGTTCTCAGAACGTTTTGACGTAGATCATCATTTGTGTTGTTTACAGTAATATGAAAAAAACAATTTGGCAAAACAATAGAATTAACTTGGGAACATTTTCGTGCGATCATTTTTCACAACTTTCGACGGCTAGAGTGCATCGATCTTTTTGATTTTGACTACACAGTGCAGCACTAAAATCTTGAACCAAATGAGACCTCCAAAATCTGAAAGCTTATGATGGTAGAAGAAAAACCCTATCTGGGTTTTGAATTATTAGCTAAGGTTTTTTTGTAATTCATTATTGAAGTTTTCGACTGGGGGGTAGATTTTAGTACAATTTTGAAAAAACATGTACTGATTCTTAAGTCTATATCTCGTAAACTATTCGAAATATTGCTTGATTCTCTTCGGCAAATTTTTAGCTCTTAATTAGATCTAAAAATTTTGCCTTAATACAAAATCAGAAAAACAACAACATCTTACTTAAAACAATAAAACTGTCGAAAAATCGTAAAATTTCGTCATAGATTTTTATTGTTAATGATGGAAATTATAAGGCCACTTCAAATATTTTAAAATACTTAGAAAAATTGATGTTTTTGAACATAAGGAATGAAAAATAAGGACACTTCAAATCTTTTTAAATATATATTGAACTTAATAGTCGCTTTCGGAGCTAGTCTCATCATCTGAAAACATGTTTCCGACCGTTCCGCTAGCTTGATTTTCGTATGAAAATACTTTATGGCTAGACCAGCATACTTCCCCAAGCATCGCATCTATTTTTTTCCCTTTGAACCGCTTTTCCATCGGAATGGTTACTTGGTGGAAGCGCTCTCTTTGCTCATCAGATTCTGTTGGCAATTGTTTTTCGAACTCTGCCAAATGATTATTTAAAAAGTGAAGTTTTAATGTCATGGTCACACCGATTGCTTGGAATGACTTAAGCATATTTTTTACTAAAACTTTCCATTCGTCGTCTCGATTTTTTCCTAAGACTCTTTCAATAACTGCCTTAAGTGCTTCCCAAGCAATTAAGTCGTTTCCGTGCAAAACCATATTGAAATCTTCCCTTTTTAGCAACTTTCGAATGTCTGGTCCATTAAGTACACCTGTTTTAAGCAAAACAATGCACAAATATTAAATAAAAATTTGAAGAGATTAGTTAAGTAGTACATTACCGGCTTTGATTTTTTGATCACTGAGTCTTGGAAAAATTTTCTTAAGGCAGTGAAATACGTTGTCCTCATTTTTCGTTACCGTCTCTATAAACTTCTTCGTTATGCCCAACTTAATATGCAGCGGTGGCAACAAAATGTCACTTACATTTTTTATTAGTGGCTCTATGACAAAAATTTACGATTTTTTGAGAGTTTTGTTGTTTTGAGTAAGATGTTGTTGTTTTTCTGATTTTGTCTCAAGGCAAAATTTGTAGATATATTTAAGAGACAAAAATTTGCCGAAGAGAGTCAAGCAATATTTCGAATAGTTCACGAGATATAGACTTTAGAATCAGTACATGTTTTTTCAAAATTGTACTAAAATCCACCCCCCAGTCGAAAACTTCAATAATGAATTACAAAAAAACCTTAGCTAATAATTCAAAACCCAGATATGTTTTTTCTTCTACCATCATAAGCTTTCAGATTTTGGTGGTTTCAATTGGTTCAAGATTATGAAGTTGGAAAATGTGCTACAGTGTTATTGAAAACAAATTATTTTGATTCATAATACAGCTACAGTCGATTCCATATTGGAAATGTTGCCTAAAAATAAGGGATCAGGACATGGTGGAATAACGACGAAGATGCTATCTGTACGTCAGTCTTTTACATCGATACTGTTGACGAGAATATTTAATGCCATGGTCGATAATTCTAATTATCCTGATATTTTAAAAATGCACGAAATAATGCCTGTACCTAAAGGTTCTGATGTGCGTAGTGTTAATTTTTATCGACCAATTTCGCTTTTATCGAACGTAAATAAGGTGTTTGAAATTGTTACTAATCAGTTAGTAAGTTATTTAGAAAACAATAACTTAATATTTTCCAGGCAATACGGATTTCGAAAAGGGTATGCCACTGAAGCAGCTGTAGTTAGTGTTGTAAATGAGATATGCAATGGCCTTGATAAAGGTTATACCGGAGTTGCAGGAGTGTTTTTTTGATTTGAGCAAAGCTTTCGACCTAGTTGATCATTCAATCCTTATAAAAAAAACTGGAGTTTTTCGGTATTCAATCCTCTAGTATAAAACTTATTGAGAGTTACTTGCGCAATAGGCGACAGTATGTTAAAATTGGGAACATTAAAAGTAGTATCAAGCCCGTAGAGTGTGGTGTTCCTCAGGGAAGTATTATTGGCCCCTTGCTATTTTTGATCTATATAAATGATTTGAAAAATATAAACTTCTTTGGAAAACTTTATATGTTTGCTGATGATATATGCCTGTTGTATAATTATAAGCATCAAGTAGCTCTGAAGGCACAGGTCGAGTACGATGCGTCAATTTTGTTTGAATATGCTCGTCTAAATAAATTGTGTATCAATGTCGATAAAAACCAAATTTGTTAGATTCAGGCCATATTTATTAAAAAGGGAACTTGATATTACCGTTTTTAGCGATGGTAAGCTTGTAAATGAATCTCACTCAGTTAAATATCTTGGAGTTATTATTACCTCAAACCTTTATGCATATAGAAATCGTACAAAAGAAAATTTCGGCAGCCACTTTTATTCTACGGAAATTTAAGTCTAGACTGTCTACTGAGATTAAACATCAACTATATTACTCCCTAATTCATTGCCATTTCGTCTATATAGTACCTAAAATCTTGCACTGCTTTGAAATCTTTGCAATCATCTCAAAATAAAAATAGTTTATGATCTACCTAGAGATTTTTCCACTGTTGAACTATATATGCAAAAATCTTCTTCCTATAAGAGGGATTTTTAAAAATAGCATAATACTGCTAATGAAGAAATCAAAAAAACTGGTCGGAAATTCGTTTTTTCAGTTTCATCAACACTTTGATCAATCTCAGTTGAATACACGAAATCGCTCAAGCCTTATACCATCAAGATGCAGGCTTGAATTAACTAAGCAGAAGATTGAATATGCTGGACCTCATGAATTTAATCAATTACCTCACGATATCAAAGAAATTGCTAGAATATTCATTTTTAAATCCAAATTAATGTACTTTTTACTTGAAACAATTGTAACACTTGAATAATTATAATATAGGTACTTTTTACTGAAATTGTGTTTCAGTTAAGTATATGTATAAGTATCGATAAATGTTAGCCAATTAGTCTCTATTAAAGCCTTTAAGGCGCGGAGACGCTAAAATCATTGTATCTGTAATTCTTTTTCTATGAAATAAATATATAAAAAAAATCCGAGTATCTGTAATTTAAATTAAAAACGCATTTTGCGGCTACTTTATTAAACATTATCCCTCTTGTTCATAAACAAAAAACATAAATATTTGAAATATACTTGTACATACGTATAATTCACAGAACTTCAGCTCAGTTCAAAGTTTGTGCTTTTGCACATGCATAAAAAAATATTATAAAAACTTACTTATAAATGTAATTTTGCCAAGATACATTTTTTTGAATTAATAGAATCGAACATAATTTTCCAGGGAAATTAAAAACAAATAAAAATTGTTTGCAATTCTGAAATATAATTCACAAATAATTAGTTCTGAGCTAAAGTAACCTTAAGTATTTTCTTTAATATAATTTAAGTATTTCAAAAGTTCAAAGTTTTGTAGAGCCAATTGTTATTTAATAAAAACAAGCTGCTTTGTCGGCGTTCAATCAAGTATTCTTATTTTTCCGAATGAGAAAGCGAACACTGAAATAGTTTTTTAGCGCTTGCGAATATCCCATAATTGGTTTTTTCGAATGCAAAAGCGAGACGACAAAAAATTACATCGGCTTTTTACCCACAAAATAAATACGAGTAGGTGTTTAAATACATTATGTACACGCAGAAGAAAAGCATGGTTGTGGTGACAATATTCGAAGAGGACAATACTATTGTTAGGTATATGGTTGTGGTACAACAATATTATGATCCTCACAACAATCGTATGATTCAAATACAACCATACTATGATCCTCACAACAATAATATGATTCACACATAACCATACTATGATGCCCACAGCCATAGTATGATTCACACTCAACCATACTATGATCTCCACAACCATAGTATGATCCTCACAACCATAGTATGTTTCACATACAACCATAGTATGATCCTCGCAACCATGTTATGATCCCTACAACCATAGTATGATCACACACAATGATCCCCAATATAATTTATTAGAATTTGTTTAAGTTGTCGACAATAGATGTGAATTATGAAAATTATTAAAAAAATATACATTAAATTCAAAATAATAGGAGTGATTTGTATTTTACAGTAGAAAAAATAAGTTTAAATAAACGTAAGCGTTTTTATTAAAAATATTCCAGTTAAACAAAGCCAAAGCAGCTTGTTTAAAAAATTTTAATTTCAATAAAAAATGTACTATTATTGCATTAAATCCGTACCAATAACATTTGTTCTCAAAAGCATATTTAAATGAAGAAAAATTACAATCATACAGTATGATTGCCGTAATCATATAATTGTTAACATAAAACGCAAAACACAATACTTTTGTCGCGCCAACAATATTTATATTGTTGTTATAACCATACTTTCATTATACTATTGTTACATTTCAACAATATTAATATTGCAGCAATTATACTATTGTCAAAACTACATTCAGTTAACAATGTTATGGTTGCGACGAACATATTATTATTGCGGAGAACATATTATTATTGCCGTGACCGTGTAGTAACCATGTTTTTTCTCTGCGTGTACAAATTCGGCAGGGCCGAAGCTTATGTACACACAGAAAACAGATTGATTGGCACAACCGACACTATCAGAGACAAAGTATTGGTAACCCAAACTAATAAAGACTATTATAAGAAATGAACTTGTGCTTGTAATGGCTGTTGCTATAGATTGCTTGTTTTAAGTTCTCTTTGAATTTGGTTTTCATTAACTAGAGCATTTGTTAAATGGACCAACTTATAGTTACACATTTTATATTAACGGTTCAAGTGTATAATCAATAAGTTTCAATACAATTTCTAATAGATTTTCGGCTAAAATTCCAAAAAAAATATATATTGTTTCAGTAACTTCTAAGTCCAATTTGGAAAAAAATCGAAAATCTGTAATACTTAAAATCATGATTCAACACTTACGAGTACTTCTTCTATTCGCCTTTTTTTGCATAACTAAAAGTGTTTTCATCTTAAACTAAGATTTTATAGTGACTAGAACCAATAAATTGTAGGAATTATAATATGATGTTGGCATAACAACAGTAAACTAAACAGGTTTTATTTGTTGCGTTTTTGACTGGACTTCATGAATTAAATAAAACTAATTTATTCCATGTTTTCCCAACGTTTCGTTACCTTTTTTCTAACTACTTCAAGGGATGTTTATTAGAAAATCCTGCCGACAAAAAGTGTTGTGTTATTTAAAATTGTCTATCTTGTGTTAGTTTTATTTACAATTAGTTTCACATTTCATTCGTCAAAATTTTTTACTACTATTAAAAACTGGACATCACGAAACAATTTTATTAAAAAATAAAAAAAACAAATAAATGTAAAAATCACAGCAAAACTTAACACTTATATCACAGTAACGCACTTCTTTTCAGTTTAACTTACTACAAAAAGCTATTTTTTGTCGCCTCCAATTATTGGTACCAAAGTAACTTTCTTTGCCAAAATTTGCGAAAATGTAGGCTTAGGTGGCTAAGAAATTTCAAAGGCCATTTCATTTTGAGGAAAAAAAATATGTGGGTATGTAACAGTATGGGTTTTAAACGGAGGGTAATTAATTAACCGTAGATTTTCGAGTTAAAATAGTAAACAAATAACGGGGATTCCAACAAACAAAACCGAAAGTCCACGGCAGACATGGAAAAGGGATTCGATTCCATTTGGCACAATGGGCTTATTTTTAAAATGAACCAGTTTGGATATCCTGTCTACAGAAAATCATAAAAATTTTTCTGTGTGAAAGATCATTTGTGGTAACTGTGGGTGAAAGTTCTTCCACACAAAGGCTAATCCCAGTCGGTGTGCCTCAGGGGTCATTTCAATCACCGCACTTACTAAGTATATTCAATTTTCACACCGGACTTTAAAATACCAAAAAACCAAAACGCTGCATTTTTTGCGGATGATTCTGCATTAATCTAACAGGAAAGGTTCCTAATGCCATTGTAAAGAAAATTAAGATAAACTCTGCGAAAACGAAGGCGATAATTTTCCCATCTAATAAATGTGCCAAAAAGAACTCCAAGTTTAACGTTGTCTGTTCAAGGAGAACATATCCCTCTAGAAGATTCAGTCAAATATTTGATCATATCGCTCATATTTGCGAAAAAGCTATCAAATGTGGACGTGCTTTGTATCCACTGATAAATAAAAGTCAAAATTAAGCTATAAAAATAAAATATTGATCTATAATATGTGTATCAGACCAATTCTAACCTACGGATGTCGAGTCTGTTGAATAAAGGCTGAACCTTAAAAAACTCCAAATAATACGAAACAAAAACTTGAAATACGTACATTCATAACCTACCATGACGATATCCAACGAATCGTTTACGAGGGCGACCGCAAAACTAACTGGCCTGGCACATTTTCTGTTTTACTAGCAACTTTTTTTGTTTTTGTTTTTTAAAAGCAATCTTTTATAAGCCATCTGTCAAAATTTCCGAAATATTTAATGATTATTTTCTTTGTTACAGGCGATTGAAGTAAACAAGTTTTATAATTTTTGAAAAATAGAAAATAAAGAGTTTCGTGCGGTAATTAAACACTTTTATATGAAAGGTTATACGCCACAATTAATCAAAGATGAATTGGATTCTGTTCATGGTGATAATGCACCATCATACTCCACCGTGAAATACTGGGTTCAACAATTTAAAATGGGTCGTTCAAGTACGGAAGATGAACAACGCTCTGGAAGACCGAAAACTGCTACTACTCGTACTATTGAAAACATTAGAAAAATATTTAATGAAGTGACTAAATATAGACGAATAAATCTCAGAGAACTTGCTGATATTGTTAAAATACACGAATAACAAGTTTGGAGTATTTTACATGATGAACTTCACATGAAAAAGCTATCCGCAAGATGGGTGACGTGTTTGTTGACTTTGCGCCAAAAAATCGTCCGTTGGACCAATTCCGAGGAGCTTTTAGCGATTTATCAACCTAATCCAATGGAGTTCTTGCGCCGATTCATAACTGTTGATGAAACATGGATCCATCACTACATCCCAGAATGCAAAGAACAGTCAAAACAATGGATAGAAGCTGGTAAAAGTGGTCCCAAGAAGGCGATAACTGTTAAGTCAGCAGGAAAAGTAATGGCCCCAGTATTTTGGGATGCAAGGGTATAATATTTATTGATTATCTTGAGAAAGGAAAAACTATAAATAGTGAATATTATTGTGCATTATTGGATCGGTTGAGTGAAGAAATCAAGATAAAACGACCGCATTTAGAAAAAAAAAGTTCTTTTTCATCAAGATAATGCTTTTTCACACACTGCATTTTTAACTCAACAAAAACTGGCCGAATTACGATTTGAAATTGCTCCGCATCCACCATCTAGTCCAGATTTAGCTCCTTCTGATTATTTCTTGTTTCCAAATTTAAAAAAAATTCTCGGTGGCAAAAAATGTTCGTCCAATAGCGAGGTTATTGCTGAAACTGAGGCATATTTTGAAGGTCTTGAAAAATCTTATTTTTCGGATGAAATTAAAAAACTTGAAAAACGTTTGATGAAGTGTATTGAGTTGGAAGGAGATTATGTTGAAAAATAAATAATAATAATTCCCAAAAAAAAACGGTTCTTTTTATGTTAGGCCAGTTACTTTTGCGGTCGCCCTCGTACATAGCAAATTTAGACATAAATTATTAACACAAATTTTCAATGAAATTACATTTTCAGCCAAATGTAGAGCTTCAGAAATAGACTTAATAAGACATTTGTACGTATAAGCACTTTATCATCTTCTGGAAAAGGTATTTAAGCGTGGAGTTAATTAAGCGAGGAATACTGTTTTTAAAATAGCTTAACTAAAAAAAACCACAAATTTTGAGTTGTGTTTGTTTCTCCCGAAATATGCTGTATTTATTTATGTAAATGCCTTCCTATATACATACGAGTATAAGTATGTATGCTTTTATTTACTCGTATATGCATCTACTCCATCGTATGCTCCTTATGTTTATGTATGCAACGTTCATATGCGTATGTGTTATTTTTGTTGTATTTGTCCAAATGACAATTTTCATTTTCATAATTCTGGTTTTTTTTTCTTCTTTTTAATAATCATTTCTTCGTTTTCATTAAATTTATTTTCTTCGCTTTTACTTGTGATAGTATTTAATTATATTTATTGTTAAAATGTCGTTTTCTTTTTTTTTATTTTCCAGGTGGATTTCGGTGAAGTTTTCATACCGCCCGGCTTGGATGTTCCAAAGCCACGCGTTTTGCCCGAATTCAAGCGTCTGGCCCATGGCTTACGATCGAGCAACATCAGTGTTTTAGATGCCAAAACATTTTATATCCCGAACCTGCACTACGACGGTGCCGGACCGGATGCCTACTTTTGGGTGGGCAATGGTTCGGAGCCAAATATAATGGGTATCAAGGTAAGTGTGGAGAGAATTTAATTATACTCGTACATTTTAATATTTGTGTATATAAGATGAAGATTGGCTCAAACCAACACCCTATAGGAAGAAAATTTGCCAATGGCGGCCACAGTTAGTAATGTTTTGGCACCAAGTCTGATTCATTTTAATTAAAAGAAACCAGTACATATTTTATTTATTATAAAAGATAAAGATAAACAATGCATTTCTTCAGTTTCTTAGTAGTGGGAAAAATTTGTTTAAGCCACCTTTTCATAGGCCGGGTCACATATTTAATTATTATTTTATTTATCTGAAGTCCATACACTTCTCTAAAAGTTGCTCAGGTGCCACCAGAGTAGCTGCTTTCTAAGTGGTTTAGTGAGCTAAAATGGACCGCGTGTTCAACATAAGGCGTTAAGCAAAAACAAAAGTCCATAGTCTGACTACATAGTTCCCTACACCATTGTGGAATAATTATCGCTCTGGTTCGGAACTTAACAAAGGTCGAAGTTAAATTTTTGCCTTCTAGAGCGGCAGGGCCTTTTTGAGTATAAGAACCCCATGACCCGTGACTCCGACCCTAATCTTAGACACAACTTTTAAAAAAACTTTGAATTTAAGTACCCATATGTGACGCGCAAAATAGAAAGGGACCTAAGGGTAAAAACCAGTTTTGTTCAGGAGAGCCATTTTAAAGATTTAAATACGTTTATCTTTGGTGTACCATCATTTTCATAAAACGCGCATATCTCTGGGAGGGAACACTTTTGGGGCATGGTATCGGTCTCATTCGATGCTCAGATGTGGTCCACATCAAAAAAAAAGTGAAAATTGATTTTTTTACCCTTAGGTCCCTTTCTCTATGCGCTGACTATTGATAGCTCGATTTGACAGTACGGGCCGTTTTTTGCGCCATATGAGCCTAAACGTCTAGCAACTATGTCCTGTTTTTTAGGTACAGGGTGGAGCGCGGAGATTTGATTATTTGGGAACGAAATAAAAAAATTATGCACCTTAAAAAAATTTTATTTTATATTTTAATTATATTGAACAAATTACTTATATATGGTGTGTATCTGGCAAATGTCGACCTTCACTATCAACACACTGCTGCATAAGTTTTCTGAAGTTTTCGTAGAGGTCTAACAAGCATGTTGACTGGTATTCTGCCAATTTCAGCCTCAATATTGTTAATTAGGTCTTCCAAGGTGTTGGGACGGTTGATACACACCTTCGACTTCTGGTAACCCCAAAGGCAAAAATCGCATGGGGCTAAGTCTGGTGAGAGTGCGGGCCAGTTCACATCACCTCCTAAGAAACTAGCCGTACAGGAAACATTTGCCTAATCGATGTGTGTGCAGTGGCATGTGACAGTGCAGTGTATATGTGACAGCGCATAGAGAAAGGGACCTAAGGGTAAAAAAAATCAATTTTAATTTTTTTTCTTTTTTTGATGTGGACTACATCTGAGCATGCCCCAAAAGTGTTCCCTCTTAGAGATATGCGCGATTTATGAAAGAGAAGTCGACGTTTCTAAGCGCAAATAGAAAGGGACCTAATCTTTAAAATGGCTCTCCTGAACAAAACTGGTTTTTAACCTTAGGTCCCTTTCTATTTTTCGGAGTTCACAGTTACGGCGCTTAAGGCCAAGCGTTTCGGAGATTGCAGTACTGCTGCTCGCACTCTCTCGATATTTTGTGGTGTTGTTATCCTTTTCTCAGGTCCCATTCGTACACATGACACATTCCCTGCTGTTCTCAATGAAGTTACCCAATTTACAATTGATTGCCTCCAGGAACTCGTCCGCTTGGGGGAAGAGCTAATCGTAAAAGAAATGCACGCTGCACTGCAATGAAAAATATGCTTGAACACAAAATGACCTCTCCTCACGTATCCAATGCATGATGGCAGACGAATACAAATCTCCCATCAGCCACTAAAAGCCACACACTCTCTTCGACCAACAGCCAGAGCCTGCAGTGCAAAAAAACAAACTAACGAGTTTCACCCTGTACTTAGTATGTCTCAATAATAGTTCCCATTTAAACCGTTTTTAAATCATAGTTTGTTGTGGACCACCACAAAGTTTAGGATTTTTTTGCAAATACTTAAAAACGGTGGCTAGAAAAATCTTTTTTTTCTAGGTAAAGAGACTAAGGTCTTTGCAGAAAACTTTTTTTTAACCCTGGGCCGACTTTCCTCGTTTACAATGTCTTATAGCATATAGCCATAAGTCATCCTCAAGCAAAGATTTCGCAATCCATTTTTTTGTTTTATATTAAGACCAACACTCAGGGGGTGTGCGCTATATATGCAGTGCTTTGTACATATTTAAAATAATTATTCAATATTATCTATTTGTTTTTAACGTCCAATTATGTAGGAACTAAAACCGATAAATTACACAGTACAACATTTTTTGATTCGGGACTCAATTCTGATAATTATTTGTGAAAGTAGCCCCAAAAAGAAGAACTTCTTCAAGGTACATCAAATAATAATTTAATAATTAATTTAAAGCTAGTGAGTATCGTATAGGGGAATTTTTCACGTTTTTGTCATAACTCGAAAACCAAAATTTAAAAATTACAATTCCTTTAATCTCTTCATACAACGTTTCGCTACATACGAGTAAGCAAGAGTTTCGCAATAAATAAATGTATGAAGAAAAAAATATTTTTTGGCTAAAAAACTAAAGTTTTTTTTTATTAATTTTTAAAAAATACAAAACGGTAAAAAGTGTCAAGTCCTATTAATTTTACTTAAAGTCACATAACCTATGAACAAAATGAGACATAGATCATGAATAACGATTTACGCGTTTCGCTTTTATGTACAATTAAGTGAATGTAAGAATTTCAAAAATTTGCTCGAGATATGTACAAAATACTTTGGAAAAAACATTGATGACATTTTTATTGTAATTGTAATTTTTTTAAATTTGTTTCAGCTTATTCGGACTAGTGGTTCTCGAGTTATGACAAACAAAAGAGCCTAAAATGTGATAAATTCCCCTATACGATACTTACTAACTTCAAATTAATTATTAAATTATTATTTGATGTACCTTGACCAAACGAATGATGCAGAAGTTCTTCTTTTTGGGGCTACTTTCACAAACAATTATCAGAATTGAGTCCCGAAATCATGTGTTGTACTGTGTTATTAAGGAGATTATATTCTAATTTTGGGATAACCAATAATAACATACAACATTGAACTAACCCGGGTTTGGCTACAACAAAAAAAAACTTATCTGTTGTTACCACCAATTATTGGTACTCAAGTAACATGAACTTCATAACTGGTTGGTTTCCATTACCACCACTTGTGGCATCCAATAGTTTGACTGAATTCAGTTGGTATAACCGATTTATTGGTTGTGATTACCGTATTATTATTGCAGTTTCCGTCTTATAGTATGTCGAACCATGTAACCATCAATACTATGGAAAATTGGTGATTGCAACAAAAAGTGAGTTTATCTAACCTAACTCTTGCAGTTCGGACGGAATTCTATCTGTTATATTCTCTGTGTGTTTGATGTTAAAGAAGCTGTAGTTTATGTACACACAGAGAACCGATTCGTTACCACAACCGTTGTTTAAAGGTATTTTTAAAAAAATACCTTTAAACAACCCGTTTTTAATTATGATGAAGTTTTAGTTATTATCACTAATATTTGGTTACAACAACAAAAATGTTTGCAAAACTATTGGTTGTAACAACCACCAGTTGTACTGTGAACTTTATCAGAACATGTCTTCACTACAATCCAATAAAAATTGTCAATTATCTCAAAGGTGTGCGGTTTTGATTTAAAATAAAAAAGAGAGCCCTTACTCCTTTATTTAATTTTATTTTTCAAGGTACCTTCCTCTATTTTTCAAGGTACCTACCCCATTAAGGGTTTCGATGTTCAGAGTGCAAATCCGTATATCGTGATTCCTGCAACGCTTGCAGTCGAAAACAATCGATCTGACAAAAAATCTCATATTAATAAAGAGAGCGTGTATAATAAGTGAACGCTTCGAATTTGGGTAGCAATATTTGGGATTGTTTTTGCCTCTACCACAGTAGATTAAAAAATCCATACATAAAAATGTAGATTAAAAAATCCATACAATTTCAATATCCTTAAGGTGTACTCAAAGTAATCGATTGACTAAGAAGCGCTGTTGCTGCTTATTATATCCTGCCTATTATATTTAAGATATCTCTCATTTTTTTCTTTTTTCTAGGTTCCCAATGAAATCGGCTCGCTCGAACCGCTGCGTGGCTACCAAGGTGAAGATATTGAAATCCAGTTGCCCGGCTCACTGACAGTCTACGACATCGATTGGCTGGCCGTGTGGTGCGTTGAATATCGTCACAATTTCGGTCATGTCTTCATACCCAAAGACTTGGATGTGCCACCGGCCCTGGGACAAACAAAGATAACCGTAAGTCAAAATTGTTGTGATCTCTTCTCTACGTGTACAATTTAGTTTGCGTTAGTTCGTCCCCTCCCCCCCAGTTTAGTTGATCCTCCCTTTTCCAACCCATCCATTCCGGCTAGATTTAGTTGACATTTCAAACCCTCCGACATCCTGTGATTAACTCTGTACATACGCTACAGTCCCCCTGGCATTTGTTTAAGTTGCACCACTCATTTGTAACATGCAATCGACGACGAACATGATCCATATGAAACATAACATCTCTCTTGTGTATTATTCTCTATTATCTTTTGCATTTTGTACAATTCAATCAATTAACCAACCAACTAATCAATCAAACAATTAATCAATCAATCGAACAATCAAATCATTAGCCTCCATGGTGGTACTCTCCTGTAAGTAAATACCGTTAGTTTAGTTTACACACACACCCACTTATACATACATACTAGTCTAGTTAGTCTAGTACTTGCAGACCTATACACCCACACACCCACAAGTACACACATTCTTCTTAGTTTGAATCACGCACACACTGACAAAATTAGACTCTGCTAAGGATCCCCTGCTCAAAAAATTTATATTTTCTCTTCTTTTGCCTTCCAGACCACCACAACGCCACGTCCCTCGTACTCCAACTGCCGTGAGGTGATACCCAATAAGCTGCAGGTGAAATGGGAACTACAGGGAGACTACATTCAGGTGGATCTGTACGGTCGCATAGGTGAGGACCAGTACATGGCCTTCGGTTTGTCGGGTGCCAATGGACGCGCCCAAATGTCCCAGTCCGATGTGGTGGTGGCTTTCTATGATACCACCACCCGAGTGTTCCGCGCCGAAGACTACTTCCTCTCCGATCTGTCGCAGTGTGATGGACAAAATGGCGCTTGCCCGGATGAGCGAATTGGTGCTCGCAATGATGTTGTCGTGTGTAAGTAATTTTTTTTAGTTTTAAAATAAGAAAAATTTAAATTTTTGCCAAATTCAAATCACCTTTTGGTATTTTGAAATGCAAGAAAATTATGTGATATAATCTGTGAATAGATTCGAATACATACGCCCAGCTAACTAAACGTTTAGAATTCTGTACGACAATCGGCAAAATGTTCCGATTTCGGTTTAGAATTCTTGCCGAGTTCGTAACGACAAACATATGAGAGGGTTGACCCGAATTCTGAATTACATCTCTAAGGGAATTCTGATGTTTTTGACGACATTTCGAACCGATTTCTGACCGAATTCTGTACTGTTGTCTTGGGAAAATTCGAAAGGAAATTTCGATTTCTCGGATCGAATTTTGACCGAATTTTAAACGATTTCGGTCCGAATTCTGGCATTAAGACTTATTAAATTCTGATGTTTTTGCCGACATTTCGAACCGAATTCTGAACGAATTCAGTGCATATGAAAATAAGACAAAGACTGTAAATGAAACAAGAATTTGAAATATAAAAATACCTCAGCCAAACAGTTAAGAATTCGCTCAGAATTAGTTACGACATGTCTGAACACAAAAACTGTAAAATTCAAGCCAATAACAAAAATTTTAAACGAATAGACTACCTCAGATAAATGGTTCAGAATTCGTTGCGAGTTCGTTAAAGAAGTCTGAACAAAAAATTAATAAAAATACCACAGACAAGTCTAATAGAATTCGGGCCGAATTCGTTCAGATATTGCGGAACACAATAAACAAAAAATTCCCAAACAAATTGAGCAGCATTCGAAACGATTGCGGTAAGAATTCTCGACAGAGTTCATATACGACGGCTGCTATATATATTTCTGGCCTAATAATGATAATGCGAATATTTATCATCAGTAATGGTTTTATTGTTTTTCAAAGTATTCTCCAGCATGATTTATACACTTATGCAAGCGCTCAAACCAATTGTCGAAGCACTTTTTCCACTCCGATTGAGACACCTCCAAAACATGGTTTTTGAACGCTTCAACAGAATCTTCTGGCGACAAAAATCGTTGACCACGAATTTTTTTCTTGATGTGCGGGAATAAAAAGAAGTCATTGGGTGCAAAGTCAGGGTTGTACGGCTTTATCAATTCAACTATTTGGCCGGTCTTCTCTTCTTCGTTTTTCGAATTTCTCCGGAAAAAATGCCCAAGGATGCCTCTATTTCACGGTATGTCACATGACGATCTTGCATTATCAGTTCACGCACGGCATCAATGTTCTCTGGCACAACGGCCGTTTTTGGACGACCACATGATTTGTCACCTGTGACGATCTTATAAACGTCTTCTGAAGCACAGCGATCGTATTTTTTCAAAATTTCTTTGCACCAATCGACACGAGCCTCTTTTGAGCGATTTTCAAATAGCGCGGGATCCAACGAGAATAAACCATTTTTACGACCTGGTGTTCGTGCAATATCGAATGTATGCTGGTGGAAGAAATGCCCAAGGATGCCTCTATCTCACGGTATGTCACATGACGATCTTGCATTCACGCACGGCATCAATTCTCTCTGGCACAACCACGATTGAATTCATTAAACCAGTTTTTCACAGTGCTATAGGATGGTGCTTCATCGCCATACAAAGATTTAAGTTCATCGATGTACATTGTCTTGATAATCCACGTTGCAAGTTGTGAAAAAATGATCGCACGAAAATGTTCACGAGTTAATTCCATTTTTTTGCCAAATTGATTTTTTCAAGTCACTGTAAATAACACAAGTCATGGTCGTAAGTTCTGAGTACGTTTATGCTAAAAAAAATTTTAACTTACCAATGGAAATGTCAGATGATGCCAGGCAACACTTAGTGTTGACCTAGGCTAGAAATATATATAGCAACCCTCGCATTGTTCAGAATTGTCTGATATCAGACATTGTCGGCAAATTTGGTTTACTGGGCGGTAGGATTATTTGCAAAATGTTTTTAGTTTTGCTATATTAGATTTAGTTTTGAAGAAATAACTGGCAGCTGCTGATTAATGATTGATTTAATGCCCTTTAACCTCGTATCTCTCTATCGCAATTCCTGCCTGGCATTGATGTCAGTCTTGTATTCTGCAAGGACATTCGCTAGTCTGGTGAAGGCTTCTGGACTAAGAGACGTTTGTTCATGCTTCAAACATATTCCAAAGTCATGGTTCTTAATATAATTGTGATCATTAAATTTAATTTTATTGTAGGTGTAAGGGTACATTTGTTTTGAGTATTCTAATTCAAAATGTTCTTAGTATACTCACCTAATAACATCAGATCTCAGAGTTTGATGCAAACCCAAGTTAGGCTTCGGAAGTACTTTCGAACTGGATCGCATCCATGGATGGCCCTTTTTTAACACTTTTGTCATCTCTTCCAAAGTGGCTCTACGCGAAATTGGACCGTTACAGAACCAGTCAGGTGAAAGGTCCCTCATGGATAGGGACCGGTCCTAGTTCAGACCCCACTATATAAAATGAACCGGTAACTTTTACATGACTTTGTCATTGGAGGGAGTCAATTGACACTGCTCAGATACGTGTACATAAAGGGTGGTTAAATTATAAGGGTCAATGTTGATTTGTGGCGCAAAAGAGCCATTGTTTCGTCTTCTCTTGTTCGTTTTTCGAATTTCTCCGAAGACTTCAGGCAAACAAATTGTGGTCTACCACTCAGAATTGACCTCCTACGTTGTTCAAGCGGAACAGTCGCCACATGTCCAGTTTTGCCGAAGAAACAGGCGACCATCTGCTTCGAAGTGCTTCTTCCACCAACAACTTTCGTTGGATTTGCCTCGTCTTCGAAGGCCCACGCGGTCGATTGCTGTTTTGTTTCGGGCTCATACGCATAGATCCATGATTCGTCACCTGCTACGATCTTATAAACGTCTTTTGAAGCAAAGCGATCATATTTTTCAAAATGTCTTGCACCAATCGACACGAGCCGTTTTTTCAGCTATTGTCAAATTATGCCAGATCTAACGAGAACAAACCTTTTTTTACGGCCAGGTGTTCATGCAATATCGAATGTACGCTGGTGGAAAAATGTCCAAGGATGCCTCTATCTCACGGTATGTCACATGACAATCTTGTATTATCAGTTCAGGCACGGCATCAATGTTCTTTGGCACAGCGGCCGTTTTTGGACGACCTTCATGACCTTCGTCTTTGAGCGAGCGTCGGCCACGATTGAATTCATTAAACCAGTTTTTTCAAAGTGATATAGGATGGTGCTTTATCAACATACAAAGAGTTAAGTTTATCGATGCACTCTTGTCGTGATAATCCACGTCGAATGTTGTGAAAAATTATCGCACGAAAATGTTCACGAGTTAATTTCATTTTTTTGCCAAATTGATTTTTTCAAGTCACCGTAAACAACGCAAATAAAGTCGTACATCAAAACGTTCTGAGTATGTTTATGCAAAAAAATGTCAAACTTTCCAATGGAAATGTCAGATGGCGCCAGGCAACACTTAGTGTTGCCTTGGTCAGAAATATATAGTAACCCTCGTAAAAAGTTAGTTATCATCTCACGGTAGCGATCACCATTCACAGTAACTGCCTGACCGGCCTCTTTTTGGAAAAAATTCGGCCCGATGATGCCGCCAGCCCATAAACCACACCAAGCAGTCACTCTTTGTGGGTGCATTGTTTTTCCGAAAATCACTCTAAGATTATAATTCGCCCAAATGCAGCAATTCTGCTTATTGACGAATCCACTGAGGTGAAAATGTGCCTCATCACTGAAGATGATTTTCTTTGAAAATTGATCATGCACTACTCGTATATACGAGTAATAACTTTAACGCGTTGCTCGCTTGTGTATCTTTCCATGCTTCAAATTGAGTTAGTCTGAAATTGAGAAATATCAATTGAAATGCAGAAAAAACTTTGACGTTAAGGTGTGGTTCACATTCAACATCGGCCCTTAAAATTTAACCACCCTTTAATTTTAAAACGAGCGTTTTAATGTATGGAACCGTAGGACCCCCGAAAACGGTCAGTGATATGATAATCCAAGAGTTATTGTCGAAAACACAATGCACCCACAAAGAGTGACTGTTTGGTGCGGTTTATGGGCTGGCGGCATCATTGGATCGTATTTTTTCCAAAATGAGGCCGTAACATTTTATGGCCCGAAGTGGAAGATATGGATGTGGACGATATGTGCTTTCAATAGGACGGAGCCACTTGCCACGCCGCTAATGAAACAATGGCTCTTTTTAATTAGTTAACGTTGCTTGGTACAATAGGCCTGTTTTTAAGCAGCAAAAGCCGAAAGCATAGCATCCTACCGCATTTTGTTTTACCTCTTTTTTTCATCTTTCAACTGACACATAGACGGTTGGTCGTGGCTTTGTTAACTTATACGAGTACATTTAGAATAATCGATAAGATCCTTCGATTATTATTTCGAGGTGTCGTTAATTTTATAAAGAGTTTGGTATAAACTCTATCCTATGGTAGAAGTACCCTTCTACCATACATTATCTTCTTCTCCTTCCCTCCTTCTATCTGCATTAAGGTGGGTCGATTTGTAAGGACAAAAATTTGATTCGATTCTCTCAGTCGTATTTATATTCTCACGCCCTCATATGTCATAAGTATATTGTATTGTATGTGGCAATGTATACTTGTATGTATTGCATGTCACCTTGGAAAGGTTATGTTAAAAAACATTTTTGTATTACCTATTAAAAAAAACTCTTAAAATAAAAGTTTTGAAAAAGTAAAAAAATTAAATTTAGGCGCCTCAAAGGCGCCTTTTATATGTCGAATTTTGTTTTCTCATGCCAAAGCTATCGAAAAACCGATGACACAATATCGACAATTTTTGTCCTTACAAATCGGCCCAACCTAGTAAATAAATAATAATTTTTTGAAACAAAAAAAAATAACTTTATTAGAAACTTCTTTAATTAATAAAAATTGCCTATTTTATACTTTCAGTAAGTGGAGATCGGAAAAATGGCGTTACCTCGATCCGCTACAAACGTCTGCTGCAAACGAACGAGCCCATCTACGATTTGGCCATACCCACTGATCGTGAAGTATCCGTCATTGCTGCCATTGGCCCGCTGAACAGTCGCAAAGAAGTCAACGCTCACACACACACCGGCAGTGATCATGTGGTGGACGACATACGCATCAATTTCTCTGCCAGGGTAGGTGGTCATGCTCCCAGATCTCACAATGCACTGAATTAACTTAATTTTTTCTCCAGAACGACCACAACTGTAAAAACTCGCTGTACAGTGTTAAAGATGAATCCGGGCCCACACCTTGGCCGACACGCACAATAAGCAATGAGAACACATTTACAGCACGTATTGGACCGACCGGTGGCAAGCGCGGCTATACGCCCATAACCGGTGTGCCCTCATGGGGCATTGCCTGGTACATCAACGATTTGTTGATACCCGAAATTACGGTGGAACGTGGCAAAACCTATGAATTCTTTGTGGAAGGTGGTGATAATCCCAGCCAACCGGCAAGGTAAGAACCTTTGGAACCCCATTTTTATAGGCGACAACGTTCTAATTTACTTTTTCACTTCACAGATACCATCCATTTTACATAACCGATTCCTCCGAAGGAGGTATTGGACAAAAGACTGGCTTGGAACTAAGCAAACAAAAAGTATATGCCGGTGTGGAATACGATGAAGATCATAACCCCATTCCCACTGCTGGTAAGTTTTTTTTAACCGATCTTATACTCCAAATGTAGGGTTCACATGTTTTTGCATTTACACAGCCGGCCACTATTGTGAATGGACCCACAACACCATCGATCGTTCGGCGGAAATCGAGACATTCGATGAATACATGAAAACCTTGACCCTGGTGTGCGAGGATGGAGATCCGGGCTATATGAATTGGACGGTGCCCTTGGATGCACCGGATCTTTTATATTATCAGGTACGAGAATTAGAGATATGTTAATTTTAAGTTTATTTACAGTTACAACACTAGTCTGTTTCGACAAGGGCAACCGTTATCAGGGCCAAAACCCCATCGAGCTGTTTTAAAGATAGAGTAGAGATTTGTTGCCACATGCAGAATTTTTTGTCAACCGAATGAATGCACCGCGACCGATATTAGCCAGTGCACCTTAATTTTTTTTAACTGGAACTGTCGTTGAAAGTGACTTTCGTTTTTCTGACAAGTTTAATGTATCTTAGTCTTAAGCTCTTCCTTTAGCTCTACATGGCGCCTCTGTGTTTAGCCATTTTTAATGGATCGTGAACTTTACTGGAACTAATGCGTCAAGATATTCGCCCGTTTCAACATCTATTTCACAATTTTCTTGTACTTATATATAGTTAGAATTAGAATTGAAATAATGCAATTTGTACCATTGAGGAGGTATATTTTTTGTTTATAACCTCCACGTTAGGATGAAGTGTAAACTAGGGTGGGCCGATTTTTAAGGATAAAAATTTTTCGATATTGTGCCATCGATTTTTCGATAGCTTTTGGCATGAAAAAAAGTTTCACTACGACATATCAAAAAAAAATTATTTTCGAGGCCCCCAAATTTAATTTTCTTGACTTTTTCTCAACTGATTCGATTCTCTCAGTCGTATTTCTATTCTCATGCGCTCATATGTTATGTTGTATTGTATATGGCAATGTATATTTGTACTCGTATGTCGACTTGGAAATGTAAAATTTAAAAAAACATCAAAAAAATGTTGAGATAAAAATTGAAATTTAGGCACCTCGAAAATGATTTTGTTAATAAGTTGAAGTGGAACTTTTATTTCCTCATGCCTAAAGCTATCGAAAAACCGATGGCACAGTTGCGATTGCTAAATCGGTCCATCCTAGTGTATACTGAACGTATCTGAATATACCGTTTGCATTATCCCGAAATATTTATCGAAGACCAATAATTCCGAATAAAACACAGTTTTTTTTTTGCAAAAAAATTTTGTTTTTCAACATAATCTCCTTTTAGCTCCATACACCTCGTCCCACGTTTCTTCAATTTTTGTATGCCCTCCAAAAAATTAGAATTTTTCGAGGTCCACGCTAAAGGGCATTTGTTTGATCAATAATTTCATTGAATCTCTTTCCACCGAGCCATTTCTTTAGGTTTGGAAATAGGAAGAAGTCACTGGAAGCTAAACCCATAGAATATGGCGGATGAGGTACCAATTCGTAACCCAATTAATGCAATTTTACCATAGAGACTGTACATTAATTAATTGATTAAAAATATTTGTTTTTGGCAATATAGGGTCGTTTTTTTTAAATCCTCGTTAAATCGGTACAATAAGTTCACATAATATTCGCCGTTTATTGTTTTCCCTTATTAAGGTAATGGTCGTGGATTATGCTGCGTGCATTCCAAAAAACTGTCGCCATCACCTTTTTGGCCGACAAAGTCACCTTGGCCTTCTTCGGAGCCTGTTCACCCGGAGAAACCTATTGTTTAGTCTGCTGCTTGAAATTGATCCATGTTTCATCCACAGTTACAAAACGCAGCAAAAACTCATTCGAATTGGGGTTAACCAACTTCAAACCATCGATTGAAGTTGTCACACGATTACGTTTATGGCAAACGCGGCACTCATCTTGCAGACAGTTTTTCTAAACCCATCTGATCATGTACAATCGAAACCACACTGCCATATGAAATGAGTATGGCATTAATAATCTCACGCACTTTCACTCTTCTATCAGCCAACACCATATCGTGGATATTTTCGACATTTTCGGGTGTATTGACTTCAATTCCAGAACGTTCAGCTTCAATTGCACTTATGCGACCACAAAGAAAGTCAGTAAACCACTTTTTTCTATTGAAATCGATGCTGCAGGGTCCCCATAGTACGAGTATTTATCAATGTTTTCCTTAGTTTGATTGATTGTTTTTTTGCAAAAAATAATGTTTAATGAGCACTCGAAATTTTCTTTTTTCCATTATTATCAAAACGAGGTTGTATATTTTGCACAGCTGTTAAACACAAACTAAATGACGGAACTGTCGAAATTTGACAGAAATCTATTAACAGATGGTACTTGATGGGAGCAGTGTTGCATTTCATATAACTACTAGGGAAGTTGGAAAAGTCACGGATTTATTGATAGTAGTCCATTTTAAACAAAAAAAACGACCATTTTAAAAAGAATTATACAATTTTATAAAAAAAATCATAGAGATAGGAAGTTCAAATGTTTTACCACAATTAACTCCATGTGATTTCACTTAAGACATTTTATCACGACTATTCGGTAACATGAAGGAATATATATTACTTTTTAACTTATTTTATATGGTATGGCGTTGCAAAATAAAAACTGGACCAATGAGGGCCGTCCTTTGGGGAATTTACTATAACCACCCAGTGTTGTTGTTCTTAGTCAAGTATTTTTAGTATTTTTTTTGGGTTTTTAAGCTAATATGACCTAACATTTGTAAATAAAAATTCGTTTTTATTCCATTCTGCCCGACGTTTCGTCAATGTTCTGTTCACTTCTTCGGGGGTGCGTAATATTGGACTTATATTACATTAAATGATTTTTATAAACAAACAATTTCAGACACATAACGTAAATACTGACAATTTAAATTTAAAATCACAGTAGCTTATATTGCAACACGGTAACATTTCTAGAAGAAATCAATCAATCCCTGTGAAAGTCCGAAATTTTGTAGCATAGTGTTATACGAGTATATGTGTTACAACAGCGAACTAAACGGGGTTTGGTTAATACAAAGATTTTATTAGTTTTCACCACCAATTATTGGTAAAATAACATGTAACAGGGTGCGCACTAAATCTGCTACAATAAAAAAACTCAAATAACTTTTTTTTATCAATGTAAAATACATATTACATATTTTTTTTTTTGTTATATAGAAAATTCAATTTAATTTTATATGACTAATTGTGGTTGAAGATGAAGGGTGGGCCGATTTGTAAGTAAAAAAATTTGTCAATATTGTGCCATCGATTTTTCAATAGCTTTTGGCATAAGGAAACATATTTTCCACTATGACATATAAAAAAAACGTTTTCAAGGCGCCTAAATTTTAAAATTTTTACTTTTTTTTAATCATACGTTCTATTGTATTGTATGTGACAAGGCATATTTGTGTGTATTGTACGTAAACTTAAAAAGGTAATATTTAAAAAAAAATAAAACAGTCGTTTTTTTATTACCGACCAAAAAAAAACCTTAAAAATAGAAGTTAGGAAAAAGTCCAAGAAAATTCAAATTTGAGCGCCTACAAAAATAATTTTTTTGGTATGTCGTAGTCGACCTACCCTAATGCTTTTCCATGCATATGCGACTTTTGATCACAAATAATTTATTGCGGCCTGAAGGAATACATTTGAAATCGCTTTAGTTATTGTTTTAATTGGATGCTTCAATTCAGACAAATTCCTTGCTTTCGTTTTGTACACCCCTTGCTTGTCATAACCCCATAGAATAAAGTATAGTGCAGTCAGGTTCGTCGAAGAGTGGAATTTCTGAATATTAATTTGTTTGGGTGATTTCGTTGAAGCTCTCCCATAACCGGTCTGGCTATACTTATATGTGCAGTTGCTTGCTGGATTCAAATGTTTTTAAATGGGATACATCTTCGACGCATTGCTGGGTAAAACAACTTGAACATCTTTAAATAGCGATCCCCATTGACAGTCACTGCTACACAGTTTTCTTGAAAGAAGTATGGCCCCACAATGCATTTTGATAAAACTGCGCACCACACAATAACTCCTTCTGGGCGCTGTTCCGTCTCATTGAGTATTTGCGGGTTACAATCTCCCCATATACGGCAATTTGCTTGTTTTGTTTTTGTAGCACGATTCGTGCGCCACCCTGTTCTTCATAAGTTGTTCGGTTGGTAAAACCAACTTATTGGCTGTAAGAATCGTTATAGTATTCTAGCTTTCATCTTATGGTAAGTCGAATCATGTAACCATCAATACCATGGAATGTTTTTGTTTGTAACAGAAAGTATGTTCACTCAACCGAATATTAGTGGTTCGGAACGATTTTTTAGCTTATTATTTCGCAGTGTGTAGAAAATATACAGGGTTATCAGCCACCCTGTATATTAACTACACACGGGGAAAGGGGCCGTTCAAGTATTACGTAAGCACTATAGGGGGGTGGGGGGGTCTTTGCTTTGCTTATTTTTGATGACATTGGGGGGGGGGGGGTGTTGGAGATGGTGATTACGTCAGCAGCAGTTCTTTACTTTTTTCCACATATGGCAACCCACACAGATTGTGATTACTTCAGCAGTAGTTATTTACTTTTTTACACATATGGCAACCCACACAATGTCTATGCTCGAAAACAAAACCCATATTCGGGGATTCCCATAAATAATGAGTACATTTAGGTACTCGCTTAGAATTTCTTCAATCAGTTTCGTTTCGGTACGATTGACGATTTGACGTGGTGTAAGCAAAGCAAAGCAAGTAAATATTTGTGTTACCGTTGATCCACTTTCGCCAAAGTGGAATTGTTTAAGATGTCGTTTCAAATAGACAAATCCAAGTTATACCAACAATTGTTTGAAAGTTTTAAAAAATCTCATACAAATACAAAACTACAAAAAGTACAGAAGTTAGTTAACGAAGTGTGGCGTAATTATAAGTTACAAGCAAAATCGGACAAGGAACTTGATATTATTGTCTCTAAGAGAATTGAAGAAGACTTGCAAGCAGCGACTAAGAATAAATCCAATCTACTACGATTTTTTTCCAAGGTGAGTGATGAAGTTAATGTAAATTAAACAATCACCCCTATCGCAGAAAAAATTTCACGTGAAATGTTTTGATCCCTAGAAAATACAAAGTAGAAATTGAAGTCTATAGGTATATTATTCTGCGTTAAAGAGATTTGCAATGAAGAAAATGATAACTACTCGTCTTAAAAGTCTATTCAAGTGGAATTATTTTCACTTTCCATTTTGATTATATCCCTTCAATTTTTCTGGGGAGCAAAACTTTTCACATGGAATTTTATTTACGATAGGGGTGAATATTAAATGTACTCACTATAGTGTGTATGTATTAATAAGACAAACATTAGCAGTACCTATAAAATGTTTTAATTTTTAGGCAACGAATACCTGTAAGCCTGCAGAAAAACCACAAATTATACAGCCAGCTTCAAATTCTAAAGAACAAAAAGACGACATAAACCCCGGAGTGGAATCACAACAGCAATGCGAAAACACAGAAAATACAGATAAACAGCCGAGAGCAAAACCTTCGCAGGAAGCTATGAAAAATAAGATTGCTCTACTCGAAAAAAATCTGAATGCTTTGTATTCTGCCAGAGATAGTATGCCAAGCCGTGTTGAAGTTGATAAACAAATCATTAAGTTGCGCGAAGAATTAAAAACAGCGAAAATGTCAAAACGAAGTTGCCCAGAAGAAACACAGAGATGGTATGAAAAGAAAGTTAGAAGATATTTCTCATGCAAATCCAGAAATAAAAAAAAACTATCCATGAGGGATTCAGTGGGACGGCCTAGCCTAGAAAATGATCAACCATTATTATTGAAAACAATTGCGGATATTGCTTTATTTGGCAGTGCAGCAGATGATAGAAGACGAACAGAATCTATTCGCAGTGTAAAAACTCTTGACGAATTAACACAAGAATTACGAAAAATAGGATTTGACATTAGTCGAAGTGGGACATATCTTCGTTTGATTCCCAGAAAATCTAATTCTGCAGAGGGACGAAGACATGTATCGACAGTCCCTGTAAAGCTCACTCGGGCTCAGACTGATCAGCACAAAAGCCACTTAGATAGCAATTTCGCTGAAACATCAATCCATTATTTGGAGAACATAGCATCCATACATGGACCAGATCAAGTATTTTTCATATCTCAAGATGATAAAGCTCGGGTCCCTATTGGTGTAACTGCGGCAAATAAGCAAGCACCTCTTCTAATGCACATGGAATATAGAATCAAATTGCCTGATCACGACTGGGTAATCGCTGAGCGGCATAAATTAATACCATTAGTTTATGCTGGTATCAAAATCACTTCCAGTATGCTAGGACAACCGCAAGCCGTTGGATATTCTGGACCAACATACATCGCTATTCGAAGTGGAAAGCATAGTTCATCTACTGCAAATACTCATGCTCATGATTTCGAGACGCTTCTCGAACTTGAAGAGTTTCAAGCATTAGCTAAAACTGACCATGGGTTGGTAAAACCAGTAGTAATCATGACGGTTGATGGAGGGCCAGATGAAAATCCGCGTTATACAAAAGTTATAGGGTTTGCTATTAAACACTTTAAGCGACATGATCTCGATGCATTGTTTTTAGCTACCAATGCTCCTGGCAGAAGTGCGTATAACAGAGTAGAGCGCAGAATGGTTCCTCTTAGTCGGGAACTGGATGGTTTGATATTGCCTCATGACCATTTTGGGTCACATTTGGATGCACGTGGTGTTACAATTAATGAACATTTAGAAAGATCCAATTTCGAGTTTGCAGGAAATGTGTTAGCTGAGATATGGAGTTCAATGGAAATTGATGGCTATCATGTTACTGCACAATATGTTGGGCCGGGCGAACAAGATCTGCCTGATTTGCCAGATATTGAATGGTATTCAGAACATGTGCGTGAAAGCCAATACTTACTTCAAATTGTAAAATGTAGAAACATAGAATGCTGTCGTCCAAGAAGTGGCCTATTTAGATTACTAGACAACAGGTTTCTTCCACCACCAGTAAAAGTAAAACAAACAGTTGATGACTTGGTTTTGGATGATGGAGGGCAATTTCTCAATCTTCCAGTCAATTTAGCTCTACGCTTAAATTCTTCACTCAAAGATTTCCTACAAATGCCATACGATTATTTTTGTCCGACGGTAAAATTGAAGCTATTAAGTCGAACATGCAAAACGTGTGGTCTTTATCATACTTCCGTCAAGTCACTAAATCGTCACATCGAGAAGATCCATAAAAAAGTAAACACGCACACTGATATGAAAGTTAGGCCTTTAAGAGTGGCTGCTCGTCGTGCTAATGAACTGATGTGCATTATTCAAAATTTAGAGCACCAAGATGTTGAATGGCTCGATGAAAACGACGTAGACATTCCAAAATCGAATGAAAGTGAGCAGACACACAACATTGAGCAGCAAACATCCAATGTCATCGAAAACTTAGAATCATGGATTCGGGTGTCATGGACTGAAGACTGTTAATTGGAATTAATATGTACACCAAAAATTTAAAAGAATTTTGTTTAGTTCGTAATATTACTTAATAAGATTATAATATTTGTGCTTTACTCTATGTTGAATACCGTATCAATAAAGTTTGTTTAAATGAATATTATGTGCGTTAAAGTCCTCTATCC
The DNA here is from genome assembly GCA_963513945.1 of Hydrotaea diabolus. Classification (NCBI taxonomy): domain Eukaryota; kingdom Metazoa; phylum Arthropoda; class Insecta; order Diptera; family Muscidae; genus Hydrotaea; species Hydrotaea diabolus. The sequence goes on from OY740716.1 coordinate 231,444,074, forward strand.
TAAGCCTATTTTCTTATTTCTAGAATTTTAACTGCTGCTCATGAATGAATAACAAAAATAGAATACATTAAATGAAAAATGCATATAACAATGTTTACGTAAGCATGGGAGGGGGGATAAGAGCTTTGCTTACTTTTGATGACAAGGGGGAGGGGGGGTAAATAATTGCAATAAATCTGCTTACGTAATACTTGAACGGCCCCAAATAATAAATTAGAAATCGGACCGAACTACTAATATTCGGTTGAGTAAACATACTTTCTTTTTTAGAAACTACATTAAAAAACTCAAATAACTTTTTTCAGTCTATGAAATTTATTTTTCTTCTGGATAGAAAAAACTGTCTCAACATGCTCAAGTAACGGCCTCCAGTAACCGTAACGGTGAGACCGTTTTCTTCGAAGAAGTAAGGCCCGACAATGCAGCGAAGTGGATGCAATTCCGTCATATGGAGAATCTGTGGGTTGGAAGCACTCCGTTTTCGACAATATTGTTTGCATATGTTGCCATTTATATCGAAATGGGCCTCGTCAGACATGAAAAGACAGTTCAACATGTTTCCGTTTGAAGCATATTCTGGCAAAATTCCAAGCGAGAAGGGAAGTCTGCTGCTTTTAGTTTGTTGGCCATTTGAATTTTTTATGGGAAAAAGTCCAAATCTTTGTGCATAATTGACTGCAATGACTGTCTGCTTATAGACATTTGAGCAGATAAGCTTCTCGTCTAAACTCATGGATTGTTTTGATTGGCAGCAGCCATTGCTTCCTTCGTCCAAACTAAGGAGTATCGATTGTAAGGTCTTCTGTTGACTGTCCCATGTTCGGCAAAATTGTTAACATGTCTCAGTATGGTTCATCTGCTCGAAGGATTGCCGCCAAACGTGCGCCTTCACTCTCTTTGAACCGAAACTAAGGACTCCAGTGCGTGATAGCGACGGACAATCCAAATTCTTGTTTCAGCGTCCCAGTTATCCATTTGTGTTGAATCTTAAAATCAATCTGCAAAAAAAACAAAATTAACCAGATTCGTTAAATAGAAAAAAAGTTTTTATATTTTTTTTGTAGCGACTTTCATCAGCCACCCTGTAGGTACCTTTATTACACTTCGAATATTCGGCGGTACAAATATCTCTATTAATCTATTGACATATTTCAATTATTAACACCATTTCGTTTTTTGTTTTGCTTTACAGTGCTTTACCCACAACAATTTGGGCTGGAAAATCAAAGTCGTCGACAGTGGAGCCTCGAGGGCCATCACAGCGATACCACCCGTTATGTATACAATAGTCTGGGCCCTGCTCACAATAGCACTTAGCGGGTTGGTAAAAGGGACCCACCGCCAGGCGCTCATTGCCTGATGATAGTAATCACCAAGAAACGGGGACGCGGATCATTTTCAATTTTCTATTTTTCTTTTTTTTGTAATTTATCAGAGTTTCTCAATTTGAATATGTACGTATGTATGTAAATTTTTTGTTGTTGTTTAGATAGGAAATTGTTTTTGTTGTATTTGCTAAAATCAACAAACAAAAAAAAAACAAAAAATAATGAAATGAAAGTAGGCATGATTGGAATTTCCCAAGACAATAAGAAAACCCTTAGCGAAGCCAAGTTTTGAGATTGCATGAATTATGAAAAAAACACGTAACACAACCAGAAACTCGCATCAATTATTAGATTTTTAGGTCCTTGCAAAAGAGTAATTCAAAAGACAAACACCATCAAATCACATGACAAGAAAAAAAAACTCAAAATGATAACAATAACAAAAAAGGGATGTTGAAGTGGAACTTGAAGAATAGTTAGGAGAATGAATGGCATATAAAACTCTGATAAATTATCAAGAACAAAATGATCATGCAACAGGCTAAGAAATATTATATAGTATATATAGCTATTATATATATCTAGAAGAACACATATCTTGACAATAATTTTTTTTATTCAAAAATAAGAAAAATCGAAGCAAATCAAAATCTCTCACAATTGAGCAACTTCATTTTGAAGTTTGCAAAAGATTTGAGCTGAAAAATACTGAAATGATGCACAACAAACCAACAAATCCATATGGGGCTTAAAGTATAGAACACAACCATAACAATAACAACAAAAAACTTATACATACCTAATTAATTAATGCATAAATATTTTTTTTTTTTTGAAATAATTGTAAACTTCAGCATGTAAGTCAATTTTGGGTTCTCTACTTTATGTATATCGCAAATTTAAAAACAATATAAATATATTTTTATTTGTAATAAATACTTAATTTTTTTTTACAAATATTTTCTCTGTTTTAGTGATAAAAATAAGAAACACTAAAGTTAAGATTTATTAAAAACAAAAGTCAATAATTTTGTACATATAAAAATGACAATAAACACACAACTGATGACAATAAAACATCGTAAATACTAGAAAAAGTGACAAACAAACAATAATTCATGTAACATTGAAAGATTTGAATATAAAATGAAATTTGAGAAATTTTCAAAAAATTATTACTTATTATCCTACCTACCTACCTACTACTATTAAATATCATTCTGTGCTCAATTATTTAAGTACTACTGAAACACAACAGAAAACCCCTTAATATATATTTTACAAAATTTAGAATTTAAAATTGCAAAAACAAAGTTTAATAAAAAAAATTAAAATTAAAAAAGAAAACACCCTCACATTTATTAAAATGTAAATTTTTTTCCTTCGCGAGTGCTCTCTACATACAAAGAACTAAAAACAAAATCGAAAAATCACAAAAAAAACTCAATATTTAAATTTAAAAATTTATTAAGAAAATTCCAACATTATGTGAATAAGAAGGACAATACATTTTCTCCAAATCATAAAACACAAACACTTAATTAACATTTCATTATCTAAAATACACACATACTCTGTAGACACCTAAGAAAGATATCAGAATGTTGGTTTTTGTCTGTATAAAGTAAAGCCTGAAATGGGGTTTAAAGCAACCCTCTTATGTTGAAATATGTATGCCTATTTATGTGAAGGACTTTTATGGAAATATTTTTTTGTTTTTCACTATTATAAATGTAATTAAGTTTTTTTTTACAATTTTTAGTTCTGGGTGCTAAACAAATTTCTAACGCAAATGTTTTGGCTCTTATCTCAGACTGAAATAAGATTTTTTTCAGATGAACTTATTAAATATTCAAGCTAGAGGTCGTTTTTTATGTTATTTTAAGGTGTTTTCAATCAGACCCAGTCGTCCAACTAGGATTTTATTTTATCAGACTTATTTAATTGGTCTGCTGTTGTTGCTGACTACATTCCACCTCTATACCCGACTTATTTGTTGTGATTACCACATTATTATGTTTGTTTCATTTGAAGCTTAAGAATCCACTTTTATCAATCTCCGAGTTTTTTTGCCGCTAAGAGCTGTTCGGTGTTGTAATACGTAAATTTGTTGTAGCTGTCTGCAGACAGTGCTGCCAAATCGATTTTTTATTTTGTTTTCTGATGATTTCTGTGCAGCTTGTGTTTTTTGGCATAGCCTCAAAAAGTTTCGCAAATTTTTTAATGGCACTATAAGAAGGAGCATTTTTTAGTGAAAGATATGAGGAAAAGAGTATGCAATGAGTTATATTAAATGTCAAAAATGTTTTGTTTCGACGTCTGAAGAAAATTATATAAAGAGAAATAAACTGTAAATAAAGGCTCAATAAGTGCATCTCCATTTTATTAAATATGAATTTAAATTAATAAAGTTTCGATAATTTTTTCGTTTGTTTACACTTGGAATTATCCGAAAAAAAAATACTAAAGTGATGTCAAATTAAAAAACAATCAAAGGTATGCTAAAGTGATGCCAAATAAGATGAGTCACAAAAAGGCTATGCGGCACATGAGTCCTACGAATTTGTCACTGAAGTAGCGAAATTATTAGCTTGTCAAAAAAATACACATATAAAGTCACGAATCTATCATCTTACGACATCGCACTTGTTTAATAAAAGGGTATCAACTTAGACTTTCGAAATTTTTGTAAGAAAACCGTTAAATCTCACTCGTCTCTATCTCTATCGTTTTCTCCACTCCCTTGTGAAGAAAGGACACGACCTTCTCTAAAATGTTTTTATTTGGTTTTACTGAAAACTTTAAAATTTTGAGTTAATACACTTTTGTTCGGAAAGATCGTATTCTATTCATAACTTACTCACTTATGTGGCTATGAACAACTTTAAGAATTTTATAAACTTTGATCAACCTTTTTTAATTGACCAAAACTCAACGGCGTTTGTGGGTGGATAGTAAAAGAGCGGAGGGGGTAAAGAGGGAGTAATGTTGATTGACATTTATCCTGAATATCTGGATTTCCTAATTGGTGGTAAATAGGGGCTAAAAACGTATTCGATCTGTAGTGTATAGTGCGCTCAAGCGGCCAATCGATAACAAATGGGTGTGAGTTCCTGAAAAATCGTTTATCCTTGCCAAACATCCTCACATCAGAAATAAGACAAAGAATGCCTGAAGAGCACACACCATTAAAGTAAGGACAGAATAGCGGCCTACAACCTACATTCCGACAATGCTCAAGGTAGACAATAGACTTGGATACCCCACTGTCAACTATCAGCACCATCGCTCTACTTTGAACACGGTCCAATAGCTCCAAGGATGTTTTCTCCCATATGTGGGAGTTGTATTCCTCTTTACCCCTAATGTAGATTGTACAGATATTAAAGAGGTCGGAAGGAGTGAAATATTTGCACCGCTTTATACAGACAATGCACTTGAGTGCTTCTTTCGAAACGTCGAATACTGATCTTTTCCAACGAGCGTCACATTGTATTTCCATATCCATACCATTCATAGAAATTGCCGACATAGTTGGCTCAACGAATCGCTTGTGAGACAACAAGAAAGCCTCTTTTCACTCGACACCATTCGGAAATGGCCAGTAAGTATAATCCATAATTTGTCTTCAATTTATTAAAGATTCTGCCTACGTTTGAATGAATATGAATGACAGAGGTCACTGTCATCCGCGAAGGAGTATTTTGGATTCACGGCCCGACCCAAAAGGAAGAAAGCGAGAAGGACAAAGCCTTGCGGTTGACAGCAGGTGCCTATGTTTGTGGGATAAGAACTCATCTACAACAACTCGTATAGTACGATCTCTGAGAAAGCTCGATATAAATCGAGCAAATGAATCCAAATCCACGACCTTACTCCCACCAAAGTGGTGGATAGACCGACTCTAAGGCCATTAGGTCTTCTGTAGAGCTATTTCTACCGAAGCTTTACTATCGATCATTAAGCAGGTCGTTGGACTCCAGACACCTCACAGTGAATACATGGTCGTCTTCGACAATAGTTGGTATATATAGGGTGGTCCATCTAGAGGTATTTTTTTCAGAACAAAAAAAATTTAAAAATTCAAATCAAGTGTGGAATCTTTATTGGTAATTTGAAAGGACATTTTATAGCATTTATTTTTCGAATATAATTTTCTTCAAATGTTGGCCGCAATTACGCCTCAGGGTTTCCCTTCTGAGGGTCCAATTTTGGATGATTCGTTCGAGCATTTCGACCGGTATGGCTTTAATGACACGCGTAGCGTGGTCTTCCAAAACCTGAATTGTATCTGGTTTGTCAGCATAGACTTTGGACTTTACGTAACCCCAAAGTAAAATGTCTAAAGGTGTGATACCACCGATCTAGGCGGCCAACTCATTTGTCCAGAACGTGAAATTAGCTGCTATCGAAATGAGCTCTCAATAGTTCCATTGTTTGAACAGCTGTATGGCAAGTGACACCGTCCTGTTGAAACCAAGTGTCGTCAAGATTACGGGCTTCAATTTCAGGTAGCACATTCACGGTTACGTTTCGGCCATCATCGTTTTTGAAAAAATATGCACCGATGATTCCAACAGCTTATAAACGCACCAAACCGTGGATTTCTCTGGGTATAACGGCGCCTATTGAACCTATTCTTGTTGCTCCTTAAGCTTCGTTTTCATTATGTCAAATTCAATGGCAAATGTAGTCAGTTAGGTGAAAACGGGTAGTCATATGGTGACATTTACGTTTGACGTCATATATGACTATGCTTTGTCAAACGAAATGGCAGTCAAGTGAAAACGGGTAAATTTATGACAATTGACCGATATGGCATCATTTGACAAGGAGAATCCATTTGCCAACATGTTGGCAAATGCAAACACATTTGGCATGCAAACAGCTGATTTTGCTGGCATTTTCAACAAGCGAAGGAAGAAAACGAGCAAAGGAGGAAATCGCGCCAAGAACGGACTTCTGGAATTATAGAATAGACATGGACGATGTGCTAATCATGAATGTGGAAGACGTCGCCAGTTCGAAGAAGAGGGTGCGCAAATTACAGCACATTTGGACGAGCGAGCAGACGGAGCGGCTGATTGAGGCAGTCGAATTGCGCCCTGGAACCTGGGACTACCTCACCAAAGAATACAGGGACCGCAATTTACGTGAGGCGCTTTGGCAGGAAGTGGCTTCCGAACTGGAGCTAACGCGATCGGAGGTCACAACGAAGTGGACCTTTTCTTTTCATTCCTTTAAAGTAGTCACTAGTACCAATGTCGCTGCGACGGCAATTTGCTTATTCATGGACATTTTGTTGTTTAAAAAAAATTGAAAATTTTGCTACCACGTCGCTTTTGACACAAAAATTTCAATTAATTTCTTCTTCTTCTCGCAAAAATCATATGACGACAGATGTGTTTAGCTAGCATAATTAAAACGGTGTGGCAAATGACTGACAACAAATGTGGATGTCAAATGTTGCCATTTGGGTTTTGTGTCAGTTATGACGTTGTAGTGAAAACGCGTTTGACACCAAATGCAAATGTCGACGAATGTGCCATTTCTGTTTGCCATTGAATTTGACATAATGAAAACGAAGCTTTAGCCCAAATGCGGAAATTGACTTTGCCGATGAGCCAGAAATGGGCCTCATCACTGAACAAAATTTTGTTAAAAAAACAGCAGATCTTCCCGTTTCTCACCGAACGCTCATTTCCATAATACAGTTGCCGACATTTGAAGGAAATTATTTGCAAAAAATAAATGCCATAAAATGTCCTTTCAAATTACCAATAAAGATCCTACACTTGAATTGAATTTTTATATTATTTTGTTCTGAAAAAAAACCTCTAGATGGATCACCCTAAATAAGAACATTCATTCCTTCACTCTTTTTACAAACGACCAAAAGCTTTAGTTCCCCAAGAAGAAGTAAGAACCTTTGAACGTCAACGTTGCTCGTAAAGAAACTTTTCACGCCAAAGGAAAGCGTTATAAATAACGTCACAACCCACTTTTGTTGAAATCTTATGAAATTTGCCACGTTAAAGTAGATTATACCCCAAATCGGGTTATTTGAAGTATAACCTCACGCCCTAATCTAATCGTCACTCCCTAATCTAGAATCTCCTACACAAATGGTTCTTTCTGGCCGCTTATAACAAACCATTCGAAAATTGAGCACGATCGTACTTCTAGAGTTCGCCGTAAAATTCTAAGACGATCCAGCTGTGCCCGTTTATCCGTTGAAGTAATTTCAGTCCAAACGAAAAATATCTAGAATCTTCTAACATAACACATATACGAGTATGTCTAACAGTTATAGATTTTTTTATTTTTGAAAGATGATTAACTCATGAAAAGTTAAATGAAAAACTAAAATAAGTTAAAGGTAACTGGACTTACAACAGAATTCAGTGACGTTACGTGACAACTTTTGAAGATATGCAATTATTTCGTCTCCCTGTATTCACTTCGAAACAATTTTATTTTATTTTTCATAAATAAAACTTTCTTTAAACCCGAATAGCGCCACTCGCTTTTAAATGAAATTCGATAGAAAATTGTGCAACGCTCTTAAGCTTAAATATTAAAAAAAAAACTATTAATGTTTAAAAAGATATAGAAAATTCAATTGTATTCTAATCCTCCTGATGAATAAGAAGAAAAACCACAACAAAACTTCTCCTGTAAAATTTTCTTTGTGGCGCTTACGTCTTTTTCTTAGTAAGGCCTCGAAGTGTTATTTTTTTCATGTCATTCTTTTTTTATATGTGAGATATTTTTATTTTAGTTACTTTTTAAAAAAGATTAAAACAAAAAGTCAACAAAAAATTTACAAGCAAAGCAAAATTGCAATATAAAGATGAGGGTGCAATTTCTGATTTCCAATCAGTCATATCGTCGCAACAACAGTGGACAAAGTTAAAATATTAATAAAATTTAAGTTTTTCTAAACATCTTTTTGGCAATATAGTCAAACCTGGCCTATTTATTCCCACTTAACCAGGTAAATTGATTTTTACCCCACCAAAGGCTGTTTTTGTGAGTTATATTAAATTATAATTATATATAATTAATTTTAATTCTGTTTATTGGATGTAAGAACAATAACTCAAGTTGTATTTTTTACGGAGCGCTCGCAACAATCGCTCTAAGTTTTTTTTTTGCCTCTGTTGCCAAGTTGTTGGTCAAAATTACGCAAAAATAAAATCGCCAAACTATTGCCGCAGTGATACTATTGTCAATATCTATGTCTCTCTATCCTATGATGGTAGGTACGACAATACATACTTACATACGTACATAGCACGGAGTCATTCAATCGGGTGTGAGACCGATTGAGACTTTCGGCGTTTTAGATTAAGCTATTTTCTCATTTAGAAATTTAAAAGTAAAATTAGGGCGTTTTCATAAAATGTGCCAGGATAATCGCCAATCACCAAGACATGTCGCCAAAAGTTTTTAATTTCGCCATATTTGGCGAGAAATCGCGTAACCAGACAATGCTGCGCCACATTCCGCAAAAACACCCTTAGTAAAAGCAAAAACAAGAGAGAAAGAAGAAAATGATACAAAAATCGTGCTTTTGGAGGTACAGCATGAAAAGGAAAAACCCACTCATAGAGGTAAACGAATACAAATTCCCACTTAAAGAGGTAAATTCTAAAAATTTTAGTTCAAACTCCTGCTAAACAAAGTTTTTTTTTTAATTTTTTGTTCGAATTGGTTTTTATTCGACTGTAATTTATTTTCCGGTCACGGTGGACCTCTCACTGGAAATACCCATACGTAAGTGAGATTTGCGAGTTTCAAAAAAATAATTTGCCATTTGCAGTTGCATCCTTATAATTTTATTTTTTGCTTTATTCGCATACAAATGTAAAATAATTACAACTGTGTAAAATAATAAGTGTTATTTGTAATAAATTTCTTATTTTTTTCCAAAAAAAAATTCCAACATTTGTTTCTGAAACAAGTGTTTATTATATTAATTAACTAATTGATTGATTAATTGTTGGTCTAACAAAATTAGCAACTAAATAATAAAAATAAAGAACAACAAAAAACAGTTTTGTAAAATGACAATAAATATATTTGACAAATAAGAAGGATAAGAAACCAACAAAAAGAAAAATAAAAACGACAAAGAAACAATAATAATTGTAGTAAAACGTAAGACAATAAAAACAATTGTTAAAAAATGGGACAATAAATACAAATAACGATGAACGAACAATTTGTAGAGGCTACAAGTAAATAAATTTATAAAGCGTACTTGCGAGTACGGCAACGAAGACGCTGTGGGGGGGAAACAAGAAATTGTGAATAAGAAGAAAAGAATTTTGCAAATGCAGTTTTTCTTCCTCTTTGTTTTTTTTGAGACATTTTGTAATGTTTAATAAAATTAACAACAACCACACAAAAATAAAAAAAAACTATTTTGTACTTGTTTTAGATAAACTTTTTTAGTAAATAATATTTGCCAGATAACAAAACCAAAACAAAAAAATCAACAGAAAATAATACAGATATCATTACGAGTATAAAACAAAATACAAGAAAAACAAACAAACTTACATATACGAGTATATTTATAGGAAATAAATTAAAATAAAAATGTAAAATGTTTTCTAATATCATAAATCCCTACCTACCTTACTACATACATACATAATACCTACCGTCAAACTTCAAAATTGCATACTTACAATATAAATATTTGGAATTGTAATCTCCTCCCCCTTTTTGGAAAAACTACTCTTGACACATCTAAGCTGCTTTTTTTCGTAACGAGTTGACACTATTATTTTCCATTATCATTTATCACTTTATTGTAATAATAGTCGTGTTTTATTAAACAAGCGAAAACATCCGTTTAAAACCCTGCTAAAGCGATAGTTTCAAGACGTTATCAAAAACTCAACAAAAAAATATAATTTACTTTAATTAAGTTGTTGATATAATTTTTGAATTGTACAATTGAAGAAAGAAACTGTTAAAAAGGACCATGAGATACCATACCACCATTTTGTTATTTAGGAGATTCCGCGCATTTGTCTGGAGTTCGAGCAGGTCGAACTTATTTTGTGCTAAAGCCATAATTTCAAAACGTTACCAAAAACTCTTAACTATTTTAATTTATTAAAACAGGGTTGTTGATATTTTTTGAATTTTACAATTGAAGGAAAAAAACCTGTAAAAAGGACTAAACGATACCCTACCAGCACTTTGTGATTTAGATGATTTAGCGCAGCTGTCTGGAGTTTCAGCAGGTCGGCATATTTTCTTGTGGCTACATCAAAACATTGAACCGATATGTGCCGATTTTACTAGCAAAAACTCTCATAACAGCCCGACCACAACCATGCCGCATAGCGAACGACGAATGAAATTTTCTTGTCGCACAATCACAATTGAGGCGTCTAAACTTGTCGTTTAGTTGTGAAAAAACAATTTGTTTTAATATTTTTTTTTTGTGATCAAAAATGGATTGAAACTTTTTTTAATGATATTTGCCAGGAAATGTCAATTAGTTGCGAAAAACATTTAATGTTTGAAAAATTACAAAACTAGAAAAAATCGAAAGGAAAAAGAAAATTTGAAAATTTTCGCTCGGTTCTGTTTTAAAAAAACTAGAAAAAATCGAAAGGAAAAAGAAAATTTGAAAATTTTCGCTCGGTTCTGTTTTAAAAAATTTTTCGACAACGGCACTTCATTCTGAAAGAACAAACCATCTTCTTTATAAAAAAAAATCATTTTAACGCCGTTGCTAAAAAAAATTAAAAAAAATTGAAAAATATCTCGCTTGTACTGCCCATTTTCAATACTTCTTCAAAAATTAGTAATTTTTCATTCGTTATTTTTTTCATTTGTTGTTAACTAAAGCGGTTATATTTAACAACAAATGAAAAATTATTTTAAAAAAAAATTATGCGGTTTAAGATGTAAATATTCTAAATCGGTCCTTTTGTGTGTTTTGACATATTTTTCACAGAAACACGGGTCAAAAATTTACAAAATGACCCTCCAGCCTACAATGGGTTAAAGGATCCATTAAATTTATATACTGCTTGAAAGGTATTTTCATAAGATTTCCAAAAATGTATCGCCTAGGTGCGATTCCAAATGTCGCAGTTATATCCAGTTGTAGGTCCGAAATTTAGGGTTCCTTAACTCGAAAAATATGGATTGCCGCCAACTTTTTTTTGACAATTGTTCGCATACTAGATTTGTTACAAACACTTAATGAGCACTTTAAACACACAAAAAACATCCTTCCCAAAATGTAGTGTGTTTCTCAATTTTTCGAAAGCTCATTTCGCCCATATTCTACAATTTATCGTCTTTGATTTTGATCTGTATATAAAGGGTGTTTTTTATTGGGGCATAGAACTTTAAGTTGGCATCACTTATTTAACTGGCGGCCATTTTGTCAGCTGTCAAGTGATTAATATTTAGTTTGGTTTGCCATTTCATCATGAACAGGTTGACAAAAGAACAACGCTTGCAAAATGGGCCGAAAATGAGATTCATCTCGATGCTGATTTTCATCACAAAATTTTGTTCAGTGATGAGGCTCATTTTTGGTTGAATGGCTACGTCAACAAGCAAAATTGCCGCATTTGGAGTGAAGAGAATCCACATGAGACCCTTGAGACGCCATTACATCCACAAAAACTGACTGTTTGGTGTGCTCTATTGGCTGGTGGAGTCATTGGGCCATACTTCTTCCGAAATAATGCTGGAGAGTCAGTTACCGTTAATGGAGACCGGTATAGAGCCATGATAACCGACTATTTTGTTCCCGAATTGGATGGCATGAATGTGGATGAGTTGTGGTTCCAACAAGACGGCGCTACATGCCACACAGCGCACGTTACAATCGAATTATTGAAGGAAACATTGGATGAGCGCATAATTTCGCGGAATGGACCTGTCAATTGGCCACCAAGATCGTGTGATTTGACACCATTGGATTATTTTCTTTGGGGATATGTGAAGTCGCTCGTCTACGCCAACAAACCAGAAACGTTAGGGGACTTGGAAGCCAACATTCGTGGCGTTATTGCCAACATACGGCCCCATATGCTCGAAAAAGTGGTTGAAAATTGGACCTGTAGAATTGGCTTTATTCGAGCCAGCCGCGGCGGCGACATGCCCGAAATCATATTTAAACATTAATGACATAAAATTATCCTTCCAATAAAGCCAAGTTGATGGACATTAAAACGATTTTCTTGTGTTTTATTTCAATTCGAAGTTCTATACCTCAATAAAAAACACCCTTTAGGAAAAGTTCTCGATCCTTAAAACAATTTTAATAAAATAAATTTATTGTAGCCCTTTTAGTACTCAGCCTGGATAAAGGCTTATTTTTTTTTATAATTTTTGTTTCTTTTTGATTTTTTTACAGTCTTGGACGCGAACTAATTGATAACACCACTTATGTCTCTATTGCAGACTCATGGCTGTCTTACCACACAAGCATACGAGTATAAACGGTAGAGCAACTTAGACACACGATGCAATTTTTTTTTAATTATCGTTGCCACCTATTTATAAAAATGAAGATGTTGGAAACTGGGTTTCACTTGTTAGTATATCTTTAATAGAAAAAGAGTATATTAAATAAAACGTTTTCAGAGAATTATCCAAATATTTTGTATTATGAAAGCAGGATCTATGACAATTATATGTGAAACAACATATCGGCCAAATGCTCGCCACGGCTTCGGTGGCATATCATTATTCGATGGTCAATATTTTCAATGACTCTTCAAATACTGGAGGATAAATGACGTTAATGTGCCGAATTATCTCATCCTTTAGGTCTTAAATTGTTTTTGGGTTATTGAAGTACTCTTTTTTTTTTTGAATAGACGAGTATAAGTGAAACCCAATTTTCAACACCTTCATTTTTATAAGTGGCAACGATAATTGAATAATAAAATAAGTGGCAACGATAATTGAAAAAAACTACAAGAAATTTAAAACGAATTTAAGTTGGCGTCTTGTCGCCAGCCATCGCGAAAATTCGCTAACCAAATGTGCTCTCCCATATGAAACAAATGGCAATAGGCTATGCGCCGTACGATATCGACACGGTTGTGTTCAGGCTCTTAGGGTGATTTTCGGCACAGGGTTTAGCGAATATTGAAAAATATTTTTTGTGATAGAGTTTGCAAAACCGATTACAGTATTTCACGGTTATATGCACACCGTTTATATGCATTTAACGCTTATATGCACGCAAACTTGTGCAATTTCCCAAACGTATGTAAAACACACTGATTATTTGCGCTTAAATGCATGTGTTTATATGCATTTCTCGGTTAAATGCACACAGTTTTCCACTATTTGACATTAAAATGTAGGGAAAAAATGTTCGATTATATGCACTTCAAATTAATTTAATTTTTTGCTTAAGTTATCGATTGTAAAAAAATCGATTCGCCTCAAACAATGTTTGCTCATATGCTATTTACATTTATTTCATTCATTGCCTAAGTTATCGATTGTTAAAAAATTGAAGATCTATTGACATCTATAACTCACAGCGATTGCTCTGTTGGAGTGAATTTCGAACATTATTTGAATTTTGATAATGATTTGCCTTGTTGTGCGTCACTAAGTGATGAAGACATTATCGCAGAAGTTCTATCAAGTGATGAATCAGACGCCGAATTAAGTGACAACGATGAAACTATGCAAGTTCCATCTCTAAGTTCAGCTTTAAATGCTCTAAGCGATCTCCCGAAATTTCTTCTTTCAAAAAACGAATGTGCTGACGAATTAGAGAATATTGAACAAATTATTTATACGAAATGTTGCAATAACGTACAAACTAAAATATCAGATTTTTTCACATCAGATTAATTTTTTTCTAATTGTCATTTTTAAATTTCTCTTAAAAAAGACAATGCAAACTGAAATATGTTTTTTTTTAAATCATATTTAATCTGTTCAATTAATAAGTTCCTTAATATGAATTTCGAGAAAAGTAAAAAACATGAATTTTATTTTTTAATTAGTATATGTAATATAGTTTTTTTTAATATCAATTCTTATATATTCTTTTAAAAGAGTACAATTTAAGTTTAGTAACAATAAATGAATTTTTGAAATGTATTCTAAAAATACAATTTGTTTTTACATTCATTGTTTATTCTGCTAAATGGTTTCGTTTATATGCATATTTTATGCTTATAACCGAGTTTTCATATATGCACCTGGGGTGCTTATATCCGTGGCTTTTTTTATAAGCATTTAACGCTTATATGCACAAATATTTCGACAAAATCAGATATGCATATATCCGTTAAATACTGATTAAAATATTCATTTTGGTGACTGCGAAAGCAAATATTAAAATATACTTTTTGCAAATGCGGAAACGAATATTCAAATATACGAGTACTTCCATTTTTCAAAAGCGAATAAATATTTTATTTTTTTTTGCATTCAGCGGTAATCGCGGTAAGCGGCACTCCACCCAGAAAAAAATGTAATATACCCATATCGGGGTGTGATGATTTCTTCTGAAAATAACAGACTTAGGTGATTACTCGTATAATAACTTCCCAAAAGGACGGAGCAGGAAGGCAGCAGTTATTTTTTATGGCCGAAGACATTTTTATTTTGCAACTCTATCTAGAAAATAAGAAAAAAAAATTACTTCATTTTTTCTTATTTTCTTTATTTGCAATCTATTTACAGAGGAAATAATAAGCAAACTTACTATAACACTTAAGAGTAACAGAATGTTAAGTTCCAATAAACTTAACAAGTACGAGTACGCAGTACGAGAATTTATAGTTTGATATTTATATTGATGACATAATAACTCATTCTATGGTTATCTTTAGTATATGTTAAAAAGGTAGATCTAAAATGTGTTACCTTTTTAATCTTCTCAATTCATCGCTATCATCTAATAGACTAATGGCTAATATATTACAATGATTGCTTAATCTATTGAGATAGTTAGCGCTACGCTTTTTTAATTCATCTTTGATAGTAGGCATATTGAGATCTTTATGTATATTATCATTTCTTATAAACCATGGTGCGTTAACTAAAAATCTAAGTGTTTTATTTTGGTATCTCTGCAATATTTCTAGATTGGAATTACTAGCAGTTCCCCACAACTCTAAACAGTAGGTCCACACTGGTTTCAGTATTGTTTTGTATAGTATTACTTTATTCTCAAGGCTTAGTTGTGACTTAGATCCTAGTAGCCAATGCATTCTCTTCGTCTTTATATTTAGTTGGTGTCGTTTAAATTTGATATGCTCTTTCTATATCAATCTTCTATCAATGTGAAGGCCAAGGTATTTTACGCTTTCAGCTATGGGAATGTTAGATCCATTTAACATTAACGGTGGGCAATTTTCCTTTCTTAAAGTGTATGTGACATGAGTTGATTTGTCTGTGTTGACTTTAATGTTCCATTTATTTAACCAGTTTTGAATTGAATCAAGCTGCCTTTGAACTGCATTAGAAGCCTCCGCTGGATTTATGTGTGTTCCTAAAATTGCCGTATCATCGGCATATGTTGCAATAATTACGTCAGTATTTGTAGGCATGTCGGATGTAAAAATTATCTATAATACAGGACCCATTACAAGTGTAATGGCCCCTGAGGAACACCTGATTTCATCATACCTTTTTCCGAGTCCTCGTCGTTAACGCTGACGTAAAAGCATCTATCATGTAGATACGACTTTAAAAGAAGGTAATAGGGGGTAGGTAACACAATCTTTAGCTTGTATAGTAAGCCACTATGCCAGACTCTGTCAAAGGCTTGCCTGATGTTCAGAAATACTGCCGAGCAATATCGTTTGTTTTCCAGTGCATCTCGTATTGTCTTAACGACTCTGTGGCATTGTTCGGGCGAAATCCAAGCTAATGATCGGGCAATATTTTCAGAGCGTTAAGATTAGGAAATATTCGTTGTAGAAAGAGCCTATCAAATAGTTTTGAAAGTATGGGCAATAAACTAATTGGTCTATACGAATTAAGTAAATTTTCACGTTTGTTAGGTTTTAACACCATAATAATTTTGGCAAGTTTCCATTTGGAAGGAAAATGGGATAGTCTCATAACAGAATTAAATAAAACTATAAGAAAAATAAGACCTTTCTTTGGCAAGGACTTAATTATTTTGGCGTCAATTTTATCATGCCCAGGTGACTTTTTGCAGTTCAGCTTACTAATTTCCTTTACAATTTCTTTAAGGGTTTAATTGACCTGTACTTTTGACATGGCACATATAGGAAAACATTAATTTTTTTGGTCTCGGCGGCGTTACAAAAGTCAAACGGTGAAAAAGTTTCTTCCAAATAGGTTTTAAACGCATCGGCTTTTCTAGTATCGGATCGACAGCAATCACCATTGGTGTCTTTTATGGGAACGTTCCTTTTTTTGTGCGCACTTTAGATATTTTGTCGCTCTCCATAAACTGTCTTCCTTTGTACCTGTTGGAATAAGACGACTTAGATAGTTTGCCACTGAATCATTTTTTATTGCTTTAAGCCGCTTTTTAAGATAGCTCGCAGTTCGGTTGAAATTGGTTTTATGGTTTGGGAACCTTGTCCTTTGCCAAACCTTGCGGAGATGTCGTTTTTGTTAAACAAGTCTTTTAATTTCAGCACTGATATAAACATTAGAGAAGTTTGTCTCCTTTTGTGGCGTAGATCTTATTGCCGCTTCTTGCATTTTTATTTTGCAACTCTATCCTGTATGAAGTAATTTAAAAAGCAGTAATTCTTTCTTCGTTTCAGAGAATTTTTATGATGAGGTGTCTTTAGTAAAATCGTATGGAGTTTATTTTTGTACAACATTTTAATATCCTGCCACTAAGATTGGAGTCCTTTTCGTCCTTTTTTCTAAAAAATGAAAAAATGTTGTTCAATGATTTTCAGTTGGGGCGTGCCCTTTTATAGATTCAAACTGTATAACAGATTTAAACAGATTAAAAAAATGTCCGTTTTACGTTTAAAATTTCCACTATTATCAATTTAATGTAGATCGTCTAAAATAATATGACAATATACTTTATAAATCAATAATTATTGAAATAAAATATTTTTGATGGATTAATTAAACATTTTTTAAGTTTATTAAAATTGTTAGGTGTTTAGACGCTCCACTGAAAGATGCGGCCAAAAAGTAAGTTCCAAAAAATTTCCTTTAAGGAGCTAAAGATACACTTTTTTAAGTATTTGCTCAACAGTGCAGAGTTTTTAAGTTTCGACCTGAACGAACTTAACGACGTTTTTACTTACTTTAAGGTCTTAAACTTAATATCTATGTGACATTTTTGGTGGATTTTTTTGCTTGTAAAACACGCCTACTATTAGATATCCCTCATTTTTTAAAAACTGGTAATTTTTTAGACTAATTTTTGTTTTATATTTAAAATCAACTTAACGCAAAAAAAGCATATCTCACAATCTGAAAGCTTATATATTTTTCGTTTACTACATAATTTTTTTAAATAAATGTGTTTTAATAAAAAAATACCATTAAAATAAAGAATTTACACTTGAAGAACGCACAAATATCCGTAATAAACAAAAATAAAATGAATAAATAAAGTTTCAGACATTTTCAGGACAAGAAGGACCCTTTCAGACCTAGAAAACTCGTGCTAGTTTTTTCCATGAAAAACCATTTAGAGTTGCCAACCAGTTGTCGGATTTGTATGGAAAATCTAACGTGAAAGCTACCAATGTTTATCAGTCTGCATAGTTTCATCACTTTCGGTCTCCTACTAACTCTAAACCAATCGTCTTTAATGCTCTTTTTTCACTAGGCACTTTTGAAGTGTTTTCAAAAGTTTGGCCAAAACAAGTCAAAATGAGACGTTTTCCCACACAAATTCAAGTGATGAAAACGTCTCACTTTGACTTGTTTTTGTACGATAGTGGAACGAAAACGTTTCGCACAGGCGATGCCATCTTAAATAAAGTGTGTCATCTCCAAACTAATCTTTTTTTATCGTTGGTTTGTCATCTCAAGGCAGACAATTTTAATCAAACGTCAAACATATTTAGTGAAATAGATATTTTATGAAGTAAAAGTAAAAATGAGCGTGATAAAAGAAAAAAAACTTAATTGAATTTATCCCTTTTTTAAAGAAAAATATGCATTTTAGTGTTTTAATAGTCACCACGTTATTCTTTCTTTGTAAACAATAATGAACTGTCAAACGAAAACCAAAACGAGAATGAAAACGACCACAAATTGTGTGAAAATAAATGGCCTAATGAAAATGCAGTATAACACTTTGAAAGAGCTCTATTTGTATTGTTTTAGGCTTTGCCATTTATTTTGAAAATTTCTAAATTTAATGCTTGGCTTACTAGCCCAAATTTTAAATTGCTGTACACATTTTAGAGACATGTTTTTAGGGCATTAATTCTTTTTTTAAACCGCCATTGCCAGTTATTTCGTCTTATCCATTCAGTTATGGCTTAATAGTTTGCCTTCTTAAAAAATATTTAAACTTTTATTATTTATGCTTTAAAGAATGGTGCATATCGGAAACTGTTTTAAAACCCGCTAAACAGTTAAACAACTGGTTTTTCTAAAATTACAAAATTTAACAAATCGTTGTTTTTTTAAGACAGGCCAGCCTGCTTTATAGGGTCTCCGAGCAATAAGATTTTACAAGCAAAAGGACAAAGTTAATGTCCTCCACGTCCTATGATGAAAAGTATAAAAATTGGGTAAACGATAGCTATTTTCGTCTAACACAACTATTCTATGGGTTTTAGTCCACTTCAATACTTTTAAAACTAAACACAATATTTGGCATCCTAAAAATTATTTTTTTAAGGTGTTGAGTTTTTATTTTTAAATTACCTCTCTAAAATTTTTCGAACAACAAAATTTTGAACATCTCTTAAATAATATTTAAAACACACAATTTACACAGACAGAAATTTCAAATACATTGACAATAATTGTTTCAAATACATTGACAATAACATAAATATCGAATACATTGACAATAATTGTTTCAAATACATTGACAATAACAGAAATTTCGAATACATTGACAATAATTGATAAAACTTCTGAAACGAAAATTGTTCGAATGAAAGGCTACATATACAAAATATTAAAAAAGTTTCTTATTTCCTTGAAAGTGATTCAATTCAATTTATAGAAGAAGAAAACTAATAAAAAAATATTTAAATGCATTAAATATACATACAAAGAAAGAAACCAACAAAAAAAGCAAAACATACCTAACATGCATAAATAATAATCGTAAAATTTTTCATTAAATCCAACAATCAACAACTAAATCTAAATCCGAATACAAACCAAAAGAAAAAACAAAATAAAAACAAAAATATACAAATACTTCATGTGAAAAGGACAAACTTAAAAGAAGTCTAATAAAAAAAATTGTTTTCAACTAATAACAGAAATAAAATGATGGAAATCTCATTATTTAAATTTATTCCAAAAGGCACTAAAAAGTAAGTATACTGAAAAGAAAAATAACCTTATATAAGGTTAACTTAACCATAAATATACATGGTTTTAAGTCTACGTTATAAAAGGTTAATTTGAACATTTTGTTGTTGACTGGTAAGTTGACATGAAAGTTGTTAATTTGAAAATAATTATTGTTGTTTTAACAATGCATTGTTGAGTTTTTTAACCATTAAAGTTTTTATTATTAAAATAATTATTGTTGTTTTAACAATGCATTGTTTCTAATCATGAAAATTGTTAAAATTAAAATTTCATAGGTAATTTATTGCAGCAGTAAAGCAATAATGTTCAATTGAAAAATTGAAGATTGCTATAGACATCATTTTTATTGTGAAGTTAACTAATTATTGGTTACCTCTTTTAACCAGAAAATATTTACTGTTGCCATTTTTAATATTTAATTAATAAAATTAACTAATTATGTTTTGGTTTTGTTAACATTTATTGTGTCTTTTTTAATTATTATGACTTGAACAGTTTTTATTCTGGTTCGAGACCTTTTTGTTGTTTCTTTTTCAGAATCAACTAAAAAATTGACAAAAAGTATTGGCTACTGTTGCCAGGCAGACTGTACAGCTGTATTTAAACCCGCCAAGGTTTTTCTTCAGCAGTGTTTGGCAACGATTACTTCGGCTACAAATCAAATGACTTATACGGGAGACCCAGTATGATTATTGAGAATTACCCTTTGCGTATAGTCTTCGAACCGTGCGAAAAGCAATGATATTGCGCTATGAAGATTGTACAGCTAGCATTTGGTGGTGGTTTTTAAAAGAGCGAGATAAATTGTCTTATGATCTTTCTTACAATTACAAACGTTCAGAGCAGAGGAAGAAAGGAAAAAGAGTGGGGGATAAAGCATTCGCAATCGTTGCAACTTCGTGTAACATAATTCTGATCTTCGTATAACACAAAGCAGATCAAAAACTTCGATACAACAGAGCCGAATGATCTTTAAATTTTTGTTTATGTCGCACATTTTCTGTCTCTCTCTTAAAGAAACCAACCTTACATAATGTTAACTCAACTATTTTGTATGTACATTTGACCTTATGTATCGTTATTTTGTCTTCGTCATCAAACATTTGCCATCACTGTATTTTCGGCTCAGTGTACGTATACCAGCAAATGTGTGGTAAGTGACCCAGGTCTATACATTGAAAATTTAAAAAATAGAACATTGTAAGATGTAATAGATGTATAAAGTTATAATCAAAAATCGACTTCTCGAGTATTTAAAACAACAAAAAACAGAAAGTCGGGTTTTCAACTTTTTCAAAATTGAAAGTCGATTGAAATCGACCTCCTTCAAATATCCGAATATATGTGGACAAAATGACTGTCATTAAGGCGCAGGACTGTATGATAGGGAAATCAAACTGTATAAATACGTATATGCGTTGAATCACAATCCGGGGAACAATACGAGTATTACGCTGACATGGGTACCAGCTCCCAGAGATATACCGGGCAACGAAATGGTAGACGAATTTGCCAGAATGGGCTCAGGAGCAGTAGACCAACCTAGAACCTATGAGGCTGTTGCAATTATTTCAACAAGAACATCTCGAGCTACATGAGTTTTATTGCAATCAAATTTGTACAAAAACCAAAATTGTGTCTTAATTTTTTTCTGCTAGCTAAAAATCTCCATTTAAGACAAAAACTATTGAAACTTAACCATTTCTTACGACGAATTATTGCAATGGGAAATAAAAGCTGAAATTAAAAATAATCATTGAATGTATTTAGTTGTCTATGCTTAATGAATACAAATATGTATACTAATTCTTCAATAGATTCTTTGAATTTTAAAAAATCGCCAATTTTGGCGTTTTTATTTCAAAATGTCGGGTCAAATTTTATTAAAAAAAATCGTCCAAATGACGATAAATCGGCAATATTGGCAGCTCGATCCGGACTACGGCGGCACGTATGGTCACGCAGAGCAAAAATATGGTTTCTATATGGTCACGACAATAATAATATGTTCTTCGCAATAAAAGTCTGTTCGTCGCAACCATAGTATTGTTTTTCGAATTTAATTTTGAGAATAGTATGTTTGCCGCAATAATAATTTTGTTGAAATATAACAATAGTATTTTTGTCAAATTAAAAAAAATAAACTATATAAAAAACAAAAGATTTGTTTTTTATATTTTAGGTTAAGAATAATATGATAACGGCAATCATTCTGTATGATTGTCAAGTAGCTCTAAGGATGTTTTTAGATCACCTGCCCTTAAATGTGACAGCGCATAGAGAAAGGGACCTAAGGGTAAAAAAATCAATTTTAATTTTTTTTTCTTTTTTTGATGTGGGATCGAATGAGACCGATCCCATGCCCCAAAAGTGTTCCCTACCAGAGATATGCGCGTTTTATGAAAGTAAAGTCGACGATTCTAATCGCAAATAGAAAGGGACCTAATCTTTTAAATGGCTCTCCTGAACAAAACTTTTCATCAACTTTTCACTTTTTTTTTTTGATGTGGACAACATCTGAGCATCGAATGAGACCGATCCCATGCTCCAAAAGTGTTCCCTCCCAGAGATATGCGCGTTTTATGAAAGTGAAGTCGACGATTCTAAGCGCAAATAGAAAAGGACCTAATCTTTAAAATGGCTGTCCTGAACAAAACTGGTTTTTAGTCATAGGTCCCTTTCTATTTTGCGCGTCACATATGGGAGTTGTATTCCATCTTAGGTCTGATAAAGGTTATAAAGCACCGCTTTAAAAAACTTCAGAAACACTTCGAATGCATGTCTCGCCCAACAAGCTTCACATAGTATTTTCATGCCCAGAACATCAAGAGCATCTGATGGTTTAATAACCATACCATCCATAGATACTGACGACACTGTTGGGTCAGCAAATCGCTTGTGAGACAACAAGCAGCACCGTGTCTTGTGCGCATTAAAACCCACTCTATTCACTCGCCCCATACGGAAATTGAAAGTAAATCCCGGCTAAGTATCCAATCTAATATTCGTTTTTTGTCTTCAATTGCCCCACGGTCAAATAAATATGAATGACAAAGCTTGCTGTCATCTGCAAATGAGTACATTGTGTTAACGATCTGCCCGAAACGATTGTCAATGACAATAAGAAAAGACAATAAAAATTAAAAAACATCAAAATTTCGCCAAAAATCCGAATATACCTCATATGAGGCTTCTGCCGGTTTACTTTATATATTTCTGGCCTAATAATGAAAATGCGAATATTTATCATCAAAAATGGTTTTATTGTTTTTCAAAGTATTCTCCAGCATGATTTATACACTTTTGCATGCGCTCAAACCAATTGTCGAAGCACTTTTTCCACTCCGATTGAGACACCTCCAAAACATGGTTTTTAAACGCGTCAACAGCATCTTCTGGCGACGACGATGCTGTTGAAGCGCACGCATTTTGTTCTTGATATGCGAGAATAAAAAGAAGCCAATGGGTGCCAAGTCAGGGCTGTACGGCGGATGAACTATCAATTCGACGTTTTGGTCGGTCAAAAAGGCGCTGGTTTGAGCCGATGTGTGAGAGATCGCATTGTTATGGTGCACAATTATTCGTCTTCTCAAGTTCGTTTTTCTAATTTCTCCGAAGACTTCAGGCAATCAAATTGTGATGTACCACTGAGAATTGATCGTGCTACGTTGCTCAAGCGGAACAGTCGCCTCATGACCTATTTTGCCAAATAAACAGGCGACCATTAGCTTCGAAGTGCTTCTTCCACGAACAACTTTCGTTAGATTTGGCTCGTCTTCGAAGACCCACATGGTCGATTGCTGTTTTGTTTCGGGCTCATACGCATAGATCCATGATTCGTCTCCTGTGACGATCTTATAAACGTCTTTTGAAGCACCACGTCGTATTTTTTCAAAGTTTCTTTGCACCAATCGACACGAGCTTTTCTTTGAGCGATTGTCAAATTGTGCGGCATCCAACTGGAACAAACCATTTTTACGGCCAGGTGTTCATGCAATATCGAATGTATACTAGTGGAAGAAATGCCCAAAGATGCCTCTATGTCACGGTATGTCACATGACGATCTTGCATTATCAGTTCACGTACGGCATCAATGTTCTCTGGCACAACGGCCGTTTTTGGACGACTTTCACGACCTTCGTCTTTGAGCGAGCGTCGGCCACGATTGAATTCATTAAACCAGTTTTTCACATTGCTATAGGATGGTGCTTCATCGCCATACAAAGATTTAAGTTCATCGATGCACTCTTGTCATGATAATCCACGTCGAAAGTTGTGAAAAATTATCGCACGAAAATGTTCACGAGTTAATTCCAATTTTTTTTGTCAAATTGATTTTTTCAAGTCACTGTAAACAACACAAATGATGGTCGTACGTCAAAATGTTCTGAGTACGTTTATGCTAAAAAATGTCAAACTTCCCAGTGGAAATGTCAGATGGCGCCAGGCAACACTTGGTATTCGTATCTCATAAAATTTTCTTCAATTTTAATTACGTCCGTCCTTGGTCCCAAAACTTACCGCCGCATCGGACATCAATTGCGACCTTCAGTGTAATTACAAGCTTTTATCATGTCGTGATTCTGTGTTGATCGGTTCACGTAATGATTGGTCAAGCTCAAATATTTTTGGTGATTACTTACATTTGCCA
The DNA here is from genome assembly GCA_963513945.1 of Hydrotaea diabolus. Classification (NCBI taxonomy): domain Eukaryota; kingdom Metazoa; phylum Arthropoda; class Insecta; order Diptera; family Muscidae; genus Hydrotaea; species Hydrotaea diabolus. The sequence goes on from OY740716.1 coordinate 231,468,540, forward strand.
TGAAACTTACTTTTAAAACCCTGCTCCACCAAGTGGTCTAGGGTATAAAAACCCTCAAAAATACTACAATAATATTTAGTTTACCAGAGGTTTACTTAGTCCTTGTGTAGGATAAATTTTAGCTCTTAACCGATCCGACTAATTTTTAATGCCAGCCATTTCAGACCATCAGTACATATTTCTGGAAAAATTCAGCTCCGAAGATTCAATTGTGCAGTTTGCTTTTCACATTATCCATCTATTTTTGTAATCAATGAGTAAATCGCAAAAACGAACCGATCTGAATAAAACTTTGGACATTATGTCGGTTTCGGCTTTTGACGGTCGCTTTTAAAATTGGGAAAAATCGGTTTAAGTTCTGATATAACATCCAAACGAATGTACCTTCCGAGTTGGCATGTACCTCACAGCGGCAAATGTTACAGGATAAACTGACTAGACCAGATCGGTTAAAATTTAAATATAGCCTCCATACAACGAAATTTGGAATGTGGTGATGTTTTCCACAGGATAAACATTGCTGAAAATAGAAAAGATCAAACCAAATTCTGATATAGTCTCCAAACAAATGTATGTCCGTCTTGTAGTCCAAAATATTAGTGAATATATACCAGATCTATCCAAATCTTGATATAGCCCCCATCCAAATGTAACTCCTGATTTGTTGTCTAACCGACCTAACTGCGGCAGATTTGATCATCAAAGTTAGATTTGTGTCGATGTTTTACAGAGGATAATCATTGCTGAAAAGAGAATAAATCAGTCCAAATTTTTATATATAAGTAGGCTCCATATAAATGTACGTCCATTTCGTGGTCCTACCGACCTAAGACCAGAAGATGATAGATGCCATAGGACAAAAATGGAATCTAGCATATGTAGTCTCAACCGACTTACGACTTTCCTTAAATCTTTTTAATGTAACAGGGTGTGTCATATAAGACTGTTTAATGGAAAAATTAGTCCGGCAACGCTTACTCGATTCTTTGGCCAAATTTTGATATATAAGTAGGCTCCATATATATGTACGTCCGTTTCGTGGTCCTACCGACCTAAGACCAGAAAATTATATCGGATGCCATAGGACAAAAATGGAATTTGGCATATGACGTCTCAACCGACTTAAGACTTTCCTTAAATCTTTTTAATGTAACAGGGTGTGTCATATAAGACTGTTTAATGGAAAAATTAGTCTGGCAACTCTTACACGCTTCTTTGGCGACTTAAAGCCAACACGCGTGCTGACCGAGTAACATCTAGGCAAATGCTGATTTATTAATCTCAAACGATTTCAGCTAATATCACCATACTTGAGTATTGGAACGATATCAATAGTCATTTGAAAATTATTCGTTAGCATTACGAGGGCGGTTCGGAAACTTCTTAGCCTAGCACAAAAAGCGCGGTATAAACAGAAAAAAGTTAAGTGTTTTGGAAACTTCCATCTCTGCTATGAACACATGTTAAATTTTGTTTCGATCTGGCAACTCCTTCATATAGAAACAGGTGTTCACAAAAGACGCATCCGCGATTTTTTTACAATGGAAAAATTAGAAATGCGTGGTGTCATTAAATATTTACATAAAAAAGGTTTATCGGGACAAGAAATTCATAATGATAGGGTGAATGTGTTAGGTGAAAGTGCTCCTTCATATGCAACAGTAAAAAATTGGGTTGCTGAATTTAAACGTAGTCGTACAAGCATTGAAGATGAACCACGTAGCGGACGTCCAAAAACAGCAACAACAACAGAAATTGTAGCCAAAGTGCATGATATGGTATTAAATGTTCGACCAATAAAAGTGTGTGAAATAGCTAATATCATGGGCATCTCAAATGATCGAGTCCATTTAATTTTGCATGAAGAACTACAGATGAAAAAGCTTTCTGCAAGATGGGTGCCGGACTTGTTAACAGTCGACCAAAAACGCATAAGAATGAACATTTCTCAAGCTTGTTTGGATCGTTTTCAGCGAAATAAAATGGATTTTAAGCGTCGTTTCATAACTGTTAATGAGACATAGATCCACCACTATACTCTAGAACTATGCAAAAGAACAATCCAAACATTGGACTGAAGCTGGAGGAAGTGCCCCAAAGAAGGCAAAAACAATTCAATCGGCTGGTAAGGTTATGGCAACGGTTTTTTTCGGGACTTCAAAGGTATTTTATTGATTGACTATCTGCAAAAGGGTAAAACAATAAATTCAGAGTACTATTGCAACCTTTTAGATCAATTAAATGTACAAATTCGAGAAAAACGTCCTGGCTTACAACACAAAAAATAATTTTTCATCAAGACAACGCACCAGCGCACAAGAGTGTTTTAACAATGGCTAAAATCAACGAATTAAAGTACGAGTTGCTTGACCACCCACCTTATTCTCCTGATTTAGCTCCCAGTGACTTTTACCTGTTCCTAAATCTAAACAAAATTCCTTGCTGGCAAGCGTTTTACCTCAAATGAAGATGCAATTACAGTTGTAAACCACTATTTTGAAGACCTTGAGGAAAACTATTTTAATCAAGGGATAGAATTGCTACATAAGCGTTGGACTAAGTGTATTGAAGTTTCAGGAGATTATATTGAAAAATAAAAATATTTTTGAAAAACTAACTATTCTCTTTCGTTGATAGGCTAAGAACTTTCCGAACCGCCCTCGTATTTTGCGATTTTAGGCCGATGGTATTTGATTTGATAAATATTCGATAGTTTTAGTTTGATAAGATTTACTTTGCGATTTTAAACGATAGATCGTGTCAGGTAAGTACGTTAACTATGTACAATTTTATTTAAATTGGACCAGTTATTTGGAAATGGTAGATATGTTTTTTAATTTGTTTTATGAATTCCCCCACTGTGCGTTGTCTTGCTCATAGCATTTAATACACGAGCCAATTAAAACAAAAGTAGAGATTTTTGTCTATATTTTTTATACTTTATTTCAGTTCATTTGATCTTTAATTTATAATTCCATAATTGGTTTTCATTTCATTTTATTTAATTACAATTACTATTACTAACGATATTCATTTGTTGTTGTTTGTTTTTGTTTTCTCATTATAAGGATGTTATTTGTTGCTTAATTTATTTTAATTGTTGTTGTTTGTTTAATTTTCATATTGACCGTCGTATATCGATCGATCGATATTTTCTTCGTTTTTCATTTTATTTTTTGAATAAAAATTATGTTTTTGTAATCGTTTATGTTTTTATTTTTATGTTTTTTAAAGCAACAGTTATTTTGTTTTGTTGTTGTTGTTATTATTGTAAGAATAAATCATAAATAAATAATATTTATGTAAATAACTGATATCGGTATATTTTTTTAAGGGTTGAAAACATTAATAACCGAACTTTCGTATGGGTGGACTTTTTTTTAATATTTTTAAAATCATAAAGAATTTTAACGGTATTGTTAAGAAATGTATTAAAACGCTTAATGAGTTTAAAAATATTTAGCCGGAGTCAAGATTTTCTTTTCGTTTTACGGCGAAAATATTTTTTAAGGGGATTTCTTTTAACGTTTATTGTTAATTATCTTTAATTATTGTTATTGGTGTTATCAATATATTATTAATTAATTAATTAATTAAACTTAGAGAACATATGAATATGCGTAAAATATCTTGTAAATATATGGCTTAAAACAGAAAAAACATAATTGGCGCACAATGTGAAATGAACGAATAAAACATACAAATTAAAAACATCGCAGCAAATAAAACATATGATATGGTTATTATTTTCATTTCTCAATTGGTACATATAAATATAACTTAAAGTTTAATATAAAACAACTCTAAGAACATACTAAGAATAACTTTGATGATGAACGAAAACAAACTTAAAACTAATAAAAATGTTATGCCAGGTTTTCAAATTCAAATTTTCTGTAGAAAAATGTTGTTCAAACCTATTGAAAGTTTTTATGAATAAATGGTTTGTTTAAAAATTAAATAAATTAATAAGGCAAAATTAAAGTTATGCTGGCCATAACTGGGAATTTAGGAAAAATTGCGAAATGAAGGGACAAACCAAATTGTACACTTAGGGGTCTCTTTTAAAGTGGAAGATGCGTTCTTAAGAACCCCGCATAAAAACTGTTCTTCTCGAGAAAAATAAAAGCGTTTCCCAGATATATAAACAGATATACTAGTAAAAAAAAGCTAAAGTCGGCCGTGGCCGTCTATATTATACCCTGTACTTCTGAATGTTCAGAAAAGCCAACATAAAAATAGAGTTTTCGAACCCCTTAGACAACCTCAAAGTTTACCAAATTTTTTAATCTTTTCTCATACGAGGGTTGCTATATATATTTCTGGCCTAGGCAACACTAAGTGTTGCCTGGCGCCATCTGACTTTTCTAATGGAAAGTTCGACATTTTTTTAGCATAAACGTACTCAGAACGTTTTGACGTACGACCATCATTTGTGTTGTTTACAGTAACTTCAAAAAATCAATTTGGCAAAAAAAATGGATTTAACTCCGGAATATTTTCGATGTTCCTGGTTTAATGAATTCAATCGTGGCCGACGCTTGCTCAAAGACGAAGGTCGTCCAAACACGGCCGTTGTGCCAGAGAACATTGATGCCGTGCGTGAACTGATAATGAAAGATCGTCATGTGACATACCGTGAGATAGAGGCATCTTTGGGCATTTCTTCCCCCAGCATATATTCGATATTGCATGAATGAATACCTGGCCATAAAAAAGGTTTGTTGTTGTTGGATCCCGCACAGTTTGACAATCGCATAAAAAAAAGGCTTGTGTCGATTGGTGCAAAGAAATTTTGAAAAAATACTATCGCGGTGCTTCAAAAGACGTTTATAAAATCGTCACAGGTGACGAATCATGGATCTATACGTATGAGCCCAAAACAAAACATCAATCGACCGAAGCAAATGGTAGCCTGTTTCTCCAGCAAAACTGGTCATGTGAAGACTGTTCCGCTTGAGCAACATAGGAGGTCAATTCTGAGTGGTACACCACAATTTGTTTGCCTGAAGTCTTTGGAGAAATTCGAAAAACGAACAAGAGAAGACGAATTATTGTGCACCATGACAATGTGAGCTCTCACATATCGGCTTAAACCAGCGCCTTTTTGACCAGCCAAAACGTCGAATTGATGGTTCGTCTGCCGTACAGCCCTGACTTGGCACCCAATGACTTCTTTTTCTTTGCGCACATCAAGAAAAAAAATGCGTGGTCAACGATTTTCGTCGCCAGAAGATGCTGTTGAAGAGTTCAAAAACCATGTTTTGGAGGTGTCTCAATCGGAGTGGAAAAATGCTTCGACAATTGGTTTGAGCGCATGCAAAAGTGTATAAATCATGCTGGAGAAAACTTTGAAAAACAATAAAACCATTTTTGATGATAAATATTCGCATTTTTATTATTAGGCCAGAAATATATTAGTGACAGCGCATAGAGAAAGGGACCTAATGGTAAAAAAATCAATTTTCATTTTTTTTTTTGATGTGGACAACATCTGAGCATCGAATGAGACCGATCCCATGCCTCAAAAGTGTTCCTCGCCAGAGATAGGCGCGTTTTATGAAAGTGAAGTCGACGATTTTAAGCGCAAATAGAAAGGGACCTAATTTTAAAAATGGCTCTCCTGAACAAAACTTTTCATCAACTTTTCACTTTTTTTTTTTGGTGTGGACAACATCTGAGCATCGAATGAGACCGATCCCATGCCCCAAAAGTGTTCCCTCCCAGAGATATGCGCATTTTATGAAAATGAAGACGATTCTAAGCGCAAATAGAAAGGGACCTTATCTTTAAATGGCTCTCCTGAACAAAACTGGTTTTTAACCTTAGGTCCCTTTCAATTTTGCACGTCACATATAGTATTGGTAAAATCTATGTTTAACCGATTTTACCAAAATCGTTAAAATTTTCATGTGGGTGTTATATCTTAAGCTGAAATGATTTTCTCCAATTTCAAACGTGTCCCTCCTTGGTCCAAAAAACATACGTGTGCCAAATTGCTTCAATATTAAATATAATATGTTACTTCTAGAGCTCAAATGAAAAAGTCGGGTGAACATAAGTGTGGATGCTATGTCTAAATCTGAACGGATTTCCTTTAATTTTCTTAACTTCAATGCTTAGTCCAAAAAAGTGAATTGTACCAAATTTCGTCAAGACTGAATGCAATATCTCGAAGAACTAGAAACCTTAAATCGGATAAACATATGTATGTGAAACTATATCTATATATAACATTATTTTTGGGAAACGAAACTACCATAAAGCAAAGTTGTAACTATATTTAAATCTGAACCGATTTGCTTCAATGTCAATAACAACCTTTCATGGCCCAAAAATCTTACTTTTGTAAAAAAATTTAAAAGTCGAACAATTACGACCTGTAGTTTAATAATAAGCTTTAGGTGGACGGACAGACAGACATACATCGTCAAATCGAATCAGCTTGTGATTCTGAGTCGATCGGTTCACGTGAAGGTGGGTCTAGCTTAAATATTTTTACAAGTATTTGCCATGGGACTAACTTACTTCCAACACCCCGTGGAACAGAGTATTAAAAGGCTCTTCTTCCATACACAAATTAAGAAACACCGCGATAATTTTAACCCGTTGTAAAAGAAATCGCATAAAAAATCCAAGAAAGCTACTAATTTTAGAAAAAAAATATTTTTTGGCTCAAATCTAGTTTGAGAAGAACTGTCAAATCAACATCGATAAACCTTTTAATATCAAGCAAAAAATATGAAGATAGTTTTTGAGATATAGGCCTATGATGATTGGGATTATATAGTATATCTTGAAACATATCATCATCTAAATAACAGTGCAACAATATTTTTATTGCATTAACCCATTGCGGAGTTTTTCCTTTTTTAAGTTTTTTAAGATGGTCGATTTTTAGCTGTGTTGCCATTTCGGATTGGAAAATTACCATTATAATTGAACAATTTTAGACTGCAACACACTTTTTCGGGCATATGTTTTGGTTAATAGTGGCTGAAAGTACATCCCAACACGTTTTCCCAACTTTCGTCTCAAAGTATTAAAAAAGTTATAAAAGACGATGGCCCAAAAAATTTCCACTGTAAAATGAAAATATCATAACATATCGATGTTATGTAACATCTGTTTCTTTTATAGAGGTATAGAAATTAAGTTGGCAACACTTTTTTAGCTGGCTACAATTTTGTCAGCTGTCAAGTAATTTACGTTTAAAACATGTTCACGCTGCATCGCGAAATACCTAATTCGCTCTTTAAATTACTTACGCGTGACAATATTCGAAGAGTATAATACTATTGTTGGGTATATGGTTGTGGTACAACAATAATATGATCCTCACAACAATAGTATGATTCAAATACAACCATACTATGACCATCACAACAATAGTATGATTCACACATAGCCATACTATGATCTCCGCAACCATAGTATGACCAAACATACTTTGATGTCCACAAACATAGTATGATCCTCACAACCATAGTATGATTCACACGCAACCACGTTATGATCCCTATAACCATAGTATGATCACACACAATTATACTATGATCTCCAATTTAATTTATTAGAACTTGTTTATGTTGTCGACAATAGATTTGAATTATGAAAATTATTCAAAAAAAAACATTAAATTCAAAATAATAGGAGTGATTTATTTCACAGTAGAAAAAAAGTTTAAATAAACGTAAGCGTTTTTATTAAACAAATTTTCGTTAAACAAAGCCAAAGCAGCTTGTTTAAAAAATTTTAATTTCGATAAAAAAGTACTATTATTGCATTAGATCCTTTCCAATAACATTTGTTCTATAAAGCATATTTAAATGAAGAAAAATTACAATTATACAGTATGATTGCCGTAATCATATTATTGTTAACATAAAACGCAAAACACAATACATTGTCGCACCAACCATATTTATATAGTTGCTCTAACCATATGTTCATTTTTAAATTTGGCAATAATACTTTTGTTACATTTCTACAAAATTTATATTGCAGCAATTATACTATTGTCAAAACTAAATTCAGTTAACAATGCTATGGTTGCGACGAACATACTTTTATTGCGGAGAACATACTTTTATTGCCGTGACCATATAGTAACCATGTTTTTTCTCTGCGTGCTGTTTATACTACACGTACTTAATTCGATTTGACAGTTGCTTTTGCTTCCGTATTTCAAGAAAAAAAATTGGTTTATTTTAATTACAATTCCACTTTTTTTATTAAATCTAAAGAATATCCCAGCTAACCAAACCTTCAGAATTCGGTCAGAATTCTGTACAATAATCGGCAAAATGTTCCGATTTCGGATCAGAATTCTTAGCGAGTTCGTAACGAAAAACATATTAGAAGATTGACACGAATTCTGAACTACTTCTCTGATGTTTTTGCCGACATTTCGAACCGATTTCTGACCAAATTCTGGACTGTAGTCTTGGTAAATTCGAATGGAAATTTCGATTTCTCGTATCGAATTCTGAACGACTTCTATCAGAATTCTGGCATTAAGTCTTATTAAATTCTGATGTTTTTACCGACATTTCGAACATTTCGTCAATTACGAAAAATGACTGTAGTGGAAACGCCATATTAGTTCGGTTTGGCATTTCAACTTGAATAGGCTAATGCCTGAACTATGCCCATTCTGGGGTCAACATAATTCGATCAACTCTAAATGATGGTACTCATCCACAGAGACGTCGTACAGTGCGTCAATGGTGACCGCTATAGAGACATTTGAACTGATTTTTTTCCTTCATTAATTGAACAAGAGCTGTGGTTTCAACAAGACAGCGCAACATGTCGCACAGCTCGTACAGCAATTGATTTATTGAAGCAAACGTTACGTAAGCGCATAATTCAAAAAGAACAAATTTGCGATTAATAGTTTGTTTTGTTATAAATGGTGGTTAAATTTAAAGGGCCGATATTGAATGTGAACCACACTTAAACGTCATGATTTTTTCTGAATTTCATTTGATATTTCTCAATTTTAGACTAACTCAATTTGAACCCTGGAAAGTTACACAAGCGAGCAAAGTTATTCAGGCTTATTATGAAAATGCATATCGTGTACTTCGTGATTTTTTCGGTCAATTTAATCGTCCAAATGTGCGTACATTCGAAAAAATCGTGCAAAAATTTGAGCAAACCGGGTCTGTACAGCTCGTACAGCAGAAAATATTGCTGCTGTTCGCGATAGTGTGGCTGAAGAGCCGTCCACCTCAACTCGTCGTCGTGCTCAACAATTGCACCTCTCACGCTCGTCGTTGAGGAACATTATGTATAAAGACTTGCATTCACACGCTTACATGGTGCAAATGACTCAAGAACTAAAGCCTCGTGACCATTCCAAACGTCAACAATGGTCAGAATGGTGGCATGCAATGGCATCGGCCCTTTAAATTTAACCACCCTTTATATATTTTCGTTCAAATGGCAGACGTCAGTCATGGTGGCAAATGTTTTGAGCAGCACTCAATATACCACCGAATCGCTTATATTGTAAGTTTTCAGACCATTCCACCAAAAAAAAATTCATATTGTTTCGTAATATTTTGTTAGGCTTGAGATATGTTAAATTGTATAGGGTGATCCATCTAGTGGTATTTTTTCAGAACAAAAAAATATATTCAGATTTTTCAAAAAAATCTAAAAATTCAAATCAAGTGTAGAATCTTAATTGGTAATTTTAAAGGACATTTTGTGGCATTTACTTTTTGAAAATAATTACCTTCAAATGTTGGCAACTGTATTATGGAAATGAGCGTTCGGTGAGAAACGGGAAGATCCGCTGTTTTCGACCAAAATTTTGTTCAGTGATGAGGTCCATTTCTGGCTCAACGGCAAAGTCAATAAACAAAATTGCCGCATTTGGGCTGAAGAGCAACAAGAAGAGGTTCAAGAGGTGCCATTGTACCCAGAGAAAAACCACGGTTTGGTGCGGTTTATAAGCTGGTGGAATCATCGGTGCATTTTTTTAAATGATGATGGCCGGAACGTTACCGTAAAATGATGCCCGTATTCTTGACCACATTTTAATTCAACAGGACAGTGGCACTTGCCATACGTTTTGGACCGATGAGTTGGCCGCCTAGATCGTGTGATATCACACCTTTAGACTTTTTTCTTTGGGGCTTCTCAACGTCCAAAGTCTATGCTGACAAAACAGCTACGATTCAGGTTTTGAAAGCCAACATTACGCGTGTCATTAAAGCATACCGCTCGAACGAGTCATCCAAAATTTGACCCTCAGAATGGAAATCCTGAGGCGTAGTTGCGGCCAACATTTGAAGGAAATTATTTTGAAAAAATAAATGCCATAAAATGTCCTTTCAAGTTACCAATAAAGATTCCACACTTGATTTGAATTTTTATATTTGTTTTTAGTTCTGAAAAATACCTCTAGATGGTTCACCCTATATATCCAAACTTCAAGGACCCGCACGCAATGAAAAAATATGGTTAATATAAGGTTACGGCAACAATAATATGTTCTCCGCATTAAAGTATGTTCAACGCAACCATAGTACTGTTTACTGAATTTAACTTTGACAATAATATGATTGCCGCAATATTAATATTGTTGAAATGTAACAATAGTATTATTGCCAAATTTAAAAATGAAAATATGGTTATAGCAACAATATAAATATGTTTGGTGCGACAAAGGTTTAGTTTTTTGCGTTTTATGTTAACAATAATACGAACACGGCAATCATACTGTATGATTGTAATTTTTCTTTATTTGAATATGCTTTTGCAATAATAGTATTTTTTATATGGAAATTAAAATTTTTCAAACAAACTGCTTTGGCTTTGCTTAACTGAAATGTTTTTAATAAAAACGCTTAAGTTTTTTAAACTTATTTTTTCTACTGTTAAATAAATCACTCCTATTAGTTTGTATTTTATGTATTTTTAAATAATTTTCAAAATTCAAATCTATTGTTGACAACTTACAGAAAAATTGTATGTGATCATACTATGGTTGAAGGGATCATGACATGGTTGGGTGTGAATCATACTATGGTTGTGAGGATCATACTATGGTTGTGAGGATCATAATATGGTTGTATGTGTTCATAATATGGTTGTGAAGGCCATAGTATGGTTGAGTGTAGATCATGCTCTGGTTGTGATGATCATAGTATGGTTATGTGTGAATCATACAATTTCTGTGAGGATCATGGTATGGTTTTATTTGAATCATACTATCGCTGTGCGGATCATAATATTGTTGTACCACAACCATATACCCAACAATAGTATTATCCTCTTCGAATATTGTCACCACAACCATACTTTTTTTCTGCGTGCGTAGCTCGAAAAAAATGAACCACCGCCATCTTCAACAAAAAACCCCAACGCAGTCGCAAAATCGGAAAAATTAAAAAAATCGCAAAAGTTTTACATTTAAAAAATCGGCATCGAAGAGACTCATGTGTACTCACAATTATTTCTTAAAATTTTTAATATTCTACAAAAACTCAAAATTATAAACAATATCAAATCAACGATTCACATTTGTTTGATTAACTTAGAATTTATATATAAATTGGACTTTATTTTTTGTTGATGTTTACATTTTAGCTGGACTTTATGATTTCTTTGTTTGTTGTAATTTTATTGTGTAAAGGAATTTCAAATTGTTTTTTTTATAAATTTTTATTCTATAAATAGTACCTACATACAATGGGGGCGGTACTAGTAAAATAATAACCTGCCTAATAATTCTCCTGTCGCATATACTTTTCTTTTACATAAGTGGGGGGAGTCGTTCTGATTATTAAAAATATTTTTTTTTATTTTTTTTACAAAAAAAAACCTTCAATTCAATAAATTCTTATACACATAACATTTAATAGCGGACAAAAATGTATTTTTGTGGTTATTTTTGGTTTTTCCTTTGTTTGTTTTATTTAGTTTTTACCTTTATTATTGAAATACAGTACATTAGAGCAATATTCTTTTTTGTTTTATATTTTATATTTTATTTATATATATTCTTTTGAAGCAACAGTTAGAGAATGATTTGAAAAAGTTTTCTTTCGAATTGAAAATCTGCCACAAAGCAATTTGTTAAAAAAAACATGACGATATTCTTCAAGGCATTTCGTTTTATATAATTTTGTTTTGCTCGCTTTTTTTGTTATTATTGTACTTATTACAAAATACTTAAACAAAACTGGGTTCATTTCGATTTTGTTCTTCCATTTTTTTTTGTATATTTCCACTCAATATATTTTACAGTTTTTTTTCTTTCTTTATTACAATTGTTTCTATGAATTTCCAGGAATTGCAGTGTTTTATAGAAAAAAATTTTGTTTTTAGAAACAGAAAGTTTAAATAAGAAATAATTTTAAAACTAAAAATTGTTTATAAATCTTGAGTATGGTGTAAATGTATTATTGAACAACGTATTCATGAGTTACTGCTATAAGAAATAAAGAACGCTTCACAATTATTCGGAAATCGAAGAGATTGGCGAAAAAAATTAAATTGAATGACTGCATTTTTTAAATCTTCTTTTTTTTAGTAGTTTGGGTGCAAGTGAATTTTGCACATATTAGTCGAACTTACGTAAAATGCCAACATATCAGTTAATACGATAACATAAAATTACCACTAGGGTCATTTTGTTTTACGAGCTAAAAATCCGCATTTTTTGGTATTAGCCTTTTTTTCGTTTCCTCCTAATCACGCTGTTTTTTTAATCTCCAACAATATTTGCAGTAATGCGTAAATTTTTTGTAGCTGGCAGAAGACAGTGCTGCCAAATCAATTTTAATATTGATTTTTGGTGTTTTCTGTACAGCCTGTGTTTTTGATGTTTTCTGTACAGTCTGTGTTTTTGATTTTTTGTGTACAGCCTGTGTTTTTTGAACAAACCACCAAAAATTGTTGCTATTAATTTTGAATGTTACTAAAAGAACAGGAAAACAGGGAGACAAGTAGTCGAAAAAAGTATGCGTTAAAAATAAATACATATCTTATATTAGCCTTTTTTTAAAAAAAAGTTGATCCTATTTCACCTTCAAATAGAATTATATCCAATGTTTCAAGTTTAAAAAAACGTCATTATCGTATAAATTAGTGTATACAATATATTTTGAATCCTATAAATTTCCAAATTTAGTTTTTGTTAAAAAAAATGATTTAAAGAAATTTATTTTAAAATTCAGATTTCAGCCTTAAGCCTAGTATTAGGTATGTCGTTTCCGTCGTACAAACTGTCAAAATATATACAAAAAAATGTAAACCCAACTGACAGCGTACATAATATTTCCAAACTAGTACTCGATACGTCTCAAGTCTAGTATTGAGTTCGTCGTTGTGGACGAACAACTAAAAAGAATATAAGAAGGGAAGAAGAAAATAAAAAGAAGTTTTTATTTAATCCTATTTAAGTTCTTATTAGCTTACACAACTACACAGAAAAAATAAGACTTGCCCAAGGATATAACATAGCTCAAATATATAGCCCGGTACTATGATTGTTTATGTGAAAAACATTAACCTCCTTTAAACATCTCATAAATGAGGTTTTGCCAGATTTTTTTGATGTGAAATAATAAACAAGTATATTATTTTCCTGGGAATTCAAAAAAGTTTCTTGAATTGTGAACAATGTGTCAGATAATTATTATAAATATTTTAGCTGCAATTTCGCAGATTTTTTTTTAATTTTCGTTTCTTCTTATATTTTTAACTTCACATAAAAATGCGATCTAAGTACTAGGCTTAAGGCGAACTGACGTCATTTTTCACAGTAGTAGTGAGTTTGTCTAATGAAATATCTACATAATTTTGGTAGAAGCATTTGTACAACATGAGCTTAGTACTAGGCTTTCACACGAAATTACAATTAAAAAATTTCGTTTTGTTTTCGGGTATGTAATAAGAATCGAACGAATTAATCACATGCGAGTTATAAATCGCAAAAATTGAAAAACATGCGTTTTTACTGGCAGACAATTAAAAAATAAGGAAATTGTAAGCATAATGACATATCCGAACGTCTGGTAATACCCAATTTTTTGATTTTTGTGTTGTATCGTCTGTGTATGAGGAGTCATGTGAGAAAAATTGTTAATATAATTTGTAAACTTATGTATTGTATGAAAATTGTTTGTAAAGACTTTGAGTTTTTATCAGAAATCAAAAAATAAACATATTAGATTTTATTTTTGCACCAGTGTGTTGCTTCTTTGTCGACCCGTTTAAGAAAAAATATCAATTCACCTATGTGCTTGAGATTTTAAATCGCTAGATCTTTGGCGATTGCGAACTCCATCACACCAACTTTGCGATTTGAAGTCATAATCGCAAATGTAATTAGAAATGCGATTGCTTGCTATCACTTGGGCGATTGATTTTTGAGAAGGTATACGAATGCTTGCATTTTTAAAAACTCTTTGAATATATGCATTTGAAATCGGTTGATTTCAATATTGGAAATATTAAGAACAAATATTAACATTGATAGAAGCAGAATAAAATTTACTATAGATAGACCCATTCACCCTCTGCGCCCAGATATCCACCGTATTGCCAGTGTACTTTCAGTAAAAGTACTGTATGCTTTCAGTCAAAGTGACTATAAGTAGAAGTGTATAAGGCAACGTGGACTAAAAGAAGTCAATCGTCGGGTTTATTTTCTTCTAGCCTTGTTAGTCAATAACTGACCTATGGAGACTTGATGCCTAAAGTTGCAGATAATTCGGATTTACTTATAACCGGTTGATATAATCCATAGGTTGGTTCTCTTCCCCTTATCAAGACGAATGAAAATGTCCTCAAAGCATTTACCAATTCGAAATCTTAGCAAAGATCGATTAAGTATCTATAGCAGACAAATATGTTAGGCTGCAACAACTTTCTGCGAACTAGTAGAACATGGTTAATGTGTGTATTTAAAAATGTTTCGGAAATAATTGTAGGGGTTTCTAACTAGCTAAACCATATTTGAATAAAATTTTGCATGGACCTACTGAAGTCTGGAAGATGGGCCTAATGGATAGCGTGTTAATAAAGATCTATCAAACGCATAAAAAAACATTATTTATTAATAAGAGTGAACCTTATTAATATGGTTTAGTTTGTTCTTACAACAAAATAATTTTAAGAACCTTTTTAAGATATGAATAATAGTTTGGAAAAACAAAAGACATCGAAACAATAGTGGTATTCATGGAAACGTGTACACTAATACCCCGATTTGCGTCGTTAATTGGGAATGACATAAGGGGACACAATGCGAAACAACGCAAATCGAATTATTTTTTCCCTCATATTGATATGGGGTTTCCTTAATAGTTTTAGAAAAACATTTTTAAAAAAAATTTAAATTTTTTACTATAAACAAATGCATGCATGTATGTAATAAAATTTTTTTTTAATAATGTTTGTAAAACAATTCTCACATCAGGGTTTTAAATTTTTTTTTCAATAATATTTGTATTGGCTTTTGACTTATTTTATCACTTTTTACGGAACAGATATTTCTCTTAGCACTTTATCAGCCAAAAACTTCTGGTAATGGTTTCTATGACAGCCCCGAATATGTTTAACAATTACTTCACCTTTCTTTAAGCTGACGCAAAATGAAAACATTAAAAACGGATTGTCGTGAGTGAGGGGTGACAAACCTACTAAATGAAATGTCCGTAAAAACTAGTGAAAATGCCCACCGGCACATTACACTAAGCACGTGCCTCCGAAATTCGCACAAGTAAAAGTCTGATCTCAAACCGCTTTCATACGACAAACCCTTATTGTATTACACTGTTCTGCAACAAAATCCTCCTTCGTAAAATGTAAAATGATCTCCTGAATCTGAATTGAAGGTCAGTTTTGGCCCATCACGTATAGTTTCCGAGATAAATATAAAACTCTGAGAAATCAAAATTTTGATTTTTTTTTTGTTGTTGTAAATTTTTGTTTTCAACTGCCAATTGTTGTAGCCCAATTTTGAAGTTCATTAATCTGCCCAATACTTGAGCAATTCTTGTCCGATTCACTTAAAATTGAGTAATAATAATTGGTGAGAAATGCATTTTTCATGTAAATTTAAAATCGAATACAAATTGTGGAAGTTACAGCCAAAGAAGAACATTTTGTTTTTTTTATGTTGAAAAATTTCGTTTTTAACTGCCCAATTCTGGAGCTTCCCCAATACTTTTGCACAAAATTATAAAGAACGCACTAACGATTCCAATGTGTTACATTTTTTCATAATCCAACGAAAATTGTCTGAGTAAGAGCAATTTTTGTAAAAAAAAATCATAGCATTTTTTCATACAGACTTTGTAAAGAAATTACATGTTTAATAATAAATCTCGTGCTTTCAGTGAAAAAAACTCATACGATTTTTAACAAAAACTGCTATAACTCTAGTAATTTTCGTCGGATTACCACTTTGGAATCGTTACAGTGAGTTCTTTATAATTTTCTGCAAAAACTATTGGGGGAGTTCCAGAATTGGGGTACAATTGGAAGTTGAAAACAACAATTTTTTCAACATAAGAAACAAAATTTTGATTTCATCAGACTGTAACTTCCACAATTTTTTCGTTTTATATAAATATATAAATTAAGAAAGATGCATTTTATTACCAATTAATATTACTCATTTGTAAGGGAATCGGATAAGAATTGCTGAAGTTTTAGGCAGATTAATAAAAAACTTTAATCGTCATGCCATCTCGACAACTAGACGTGATGGGGCAAAACAGGCATTCAACTCGGATTCCGCTGATCAATTCACATAAGGATCAGTTGGTTTCCTCTAAAGCCCCCAAATTTAATTTTTGTTTTTTACTAAAAAATTTCATGGTCACGTTATCTCGACAACTAGACGTGATGGGACAAATCAGACATTCAACTCGGATTCCGCTGATCAATTTACATAAGGATCAGTTGGTTTTCTCTAAAGGCCCCAAATTTAATTTTTGTTTTTTACTAAAAAATTTCATGGTCACGTTATCTTGCAAACTAGACGTGATGGGGCAAAACGGACATTCAACTTGGATTCCGGATATCAATTTACATAAGGATCAGTTGGTTTTCTCTAAAGGCCCCAAATTTAATTTTTGTTTTTTACTAACAAATTTCAGAAAAATTTCATGGTCACGTTATCTCGAAAACTAGACGTGATGGGGCAAAACGGACATTCAACTTGGATTCCGGATATCAATTTACATAAGGATCAGTTGGTATTCTCTAAAGAAGGCCCCAAATTTAATTTTTGTTTTTAACTAAAAAATTTCAGAAAATTTTCATGGTCACTATATCTCGAAAACTAGACGTAGTGGGAGAAGACGGACATTCAATTCGGATTCAGGAGAAAACCAACTGATACTTATGTAAATAAGTATCAGTTGGTTTTCTCTAAAGAAGGCCCCAAATTTACATTATTATTTAAGGGTCGAAATAAACAGTTTTTCAAATCGCCGCTAATTTTGATTTTTTTTTTCAATACAAAATAATATTTGCTAAATTTTTGAATGTATGAAACAAATGAATCAATATGCGCAACAAAAATACAAAATTAAATTTCGATTTATTATAATACAATTTGAATTTCAAATAAATGCTTAAACAAATTCAAAACAATAAAATAATGTTTATAATAAGGGTATTACATTTTGATTGTTTCGAAAGAAATAAACACAAAACATACAAAATAATGTAAAATAATAGTTCTAGTCTAAAGCCTAGTAGTTCTCCTTTCATAAGAAAGTCAATAATCGTTTGATACGATAACTCCTAAAGCAGATTTAATACGATTTTTGTTTATGTGTTAGTTTTGGGATTTAAATAATGATTGGAGTAATTGAGTTTGAAAATTTTCCTTATGAAAAGAATATTTTAGCACTAGGATCTCGAGAAGATGACAAACGATTTTGTATACAATAAATCTTGAATTGAAAACATTGAAATATGAGATACATTCATATAGTAATTATTGTACAATTGTATTATGAAACGTTCTTTAAAGCTTAAACATAAATGTTGCCCGTTTGTTTGTTGTATGTAAGTAAATAATACTTTTTTTAATTTTAATTATAAAATTCTATCGCGCTCTTGGTTTAAATGTTGGTTAATTTCTTTAATGTAAGTGTTTATGTATATGTTTGTATTATGCAGCATGTTATGTTATGTTTATTGTATGTTGTAATGTTTTTTATGTATGCATGTATGTATGTTTGTATGGTTGTATGTATATTTATGTATAAATAGAACTTTGTTGATATTTAAAAAATAATTTGTAAATATTTTATTAATAAATCATTATTAATATTTTGTTTGTTTCGTTTTTTCGGTTTTTCTTTCTTATTTGTATAATTTATGTTTTTAGAAAAATAAAGCCTATGGATTATTTGTTTTTCTTTTTGTTGTTGTTTTTTTTTTTGTTTCTTTTCCTTTTTGCAATTTGCTTAAATGTTTGTTGTTGGTTGTTTTTGTTATTTTAATATATTATACAATTTAATCTAAATTATCTTGAAAAATTAATTTAATATAACCCGAATTGCCATCTAGTGGCGTCGCACAGAATGGACAAACGGCCTGAAAGCCATTTGTGCCATGTGGTATATCCACATTGGCCCAATATCTGGAAATAGAAGAAAAAACGTGAGAGATTACAATGGCATTTAAAATGTTTATGGCGTTTTCTTTAATAAAATTAGTATTGTTTTTTAATTTAAAAAAGGGATTATTCAGGAATTTGTCTTCAACTAACCCCAAGTTAAAGATTTTCTTTCTTTACAGTAGTGGAAAAAATAATAGGAACGAATAGAAGGTACAGAAAAAACTCAATAATCCGGATAATTGATTGCATACCCCAGTCCGGATTATCGAGATTTCCGGATTATGGACGTTTTTCAACTGTTCTGTTTTTATTGAAAGTGCGTTTGAATATCGTTGGTGTTCGCAGCAGAAGGTGTTTTTTTTATTTCGCAGAATTTCTGAAAATTAGCAATAACAGTCGACTCGTATATGTGACAGCGCATAGAGGAAGGGACCTAAGGGTAAAAATATCAATTTTCACTTTTTTTGATGTGGACATCTAAGCATCGAATGAGACCGATCCCATGCCCCAAAAGTGTTCCCTCCCAGATATATGCGCGTTTTATGAAAGTGATGGTACACCAAAAAATACACGTATTTAAATCTTTTAAATGGCTCTCCTGAACAAAACTGGTTTTTACCCTTAGGTCTCTTTCTATTTTGCGCGTCACATATAGATTTGTCACGTTTCTACTAAAAAAAAAAATTAGTTTAATTTTGTGTACGTACCACCTCATTATATAAAAAATGTTACATAGGCCCTCTTATCTTAGTATTTTGCCTTTTCGGTATTGATATAAAAAATTGATAATTTTCCACATAGGCCTTTTATTATCCAAATTTGGCATTTTGTTTGGTACACCTCAAAATATTGATCTGATACCCTATAAAGTTTATATGTTTTGATTAGCGTTCAATTTTAAGATGCGTTAGCGATGTCCGATCGTCGTGTGCCTGTTGAAAGCACTATAGCGGTCACAATAATCAATCTTGAAAGTCCAAACTTTGCAGAGAAATGTATTATTGTTTGGCATTTATCATGGACTCAAACAACATCTGTAAAATTCACACTTGTTTGGCGGTATTTTGTATAAAAGTCGGCAGCATGGGATTGACATCGGCTGCTGAAACTAGGTATGAAACTTTATTTTGGACAAGGCCTATTTAGGATTGAATTTTGCCAAATCGGTTAATATTTTGATATAGCCCCCATACAATGTAACTTCCCGAGTTCTGGTACCGGCGCTCTAAAAAGTGCATTTATAGTCTGAACTCGACGAAATTTGCACGAAGTAATTTCATGGCATTGAAATTAACTATTTATAATTTTATAGAGCTCTCCCTCCCGATTTTAGGTCCTGGCGCTCAGGAACCCACATTTATTTTCAGATTTGTACGAAATTTAGTACAAAATTTCATACTATGGAATGGCGATTAACTGTGAAAGATCTAGACCATATTGGCCCATGATTTAATTTAGCTCACATACAAAAATATATATAAGGCTCACTAGAATTATTGATTTGGAAATTGAAAAGGTATATGTGAAGAAAAACACATAGGCCGTCACAATAATTATATGATTATTTCTATAAAGAAATTGCACATAGGCCTTTTTTTAAATCCTGAACCAATAAACATATCGAAAAACGATTTGGTCGGTAAAGCGACAATAAAAAAATTCAAAAATGTATATGTGTTGTTTATATTTATAGATAACTATGTATTTATTAAAAAATAAATTAATTCATTGAAAAAATAAAAACATAAATTTTCGTTGGTTCAATTGAATCAAATAAAGAAATATTAAAAAAAAATTAACGTAAATCAACACTCATTTTTTTTAAAACAGTAACCAAACAGTTTGTTAAGTGTGAATTAGCTAAGCGTTTTCTAAGACAGCTCTTGTAAGTCGTGAAGAACGGAGATTTTTTTACACCTACATTATTTTTCTCGGTCCATTTTACTGATGTTACAAAACTCTAAAAAGCGTCCATGGCTTTTACCTCTTGTGCTAGGGGACTTGTACGAGGATTGCTATATATTTTTCTGGCGCCATCTGACATTTCTATTAGAAAGTTTGACATTTTTTAGCATAAACGTACTCAGAACGTTTTGACGTACGACCATCATTTGTGTTGTTTACAGTGACTTGAAAAAATCAATTTGGCAAAAAAAAATGGAATTGACTCGAGAACATTTTCGTGCGATACTTTTTTACAACTTTCAACGAGGATTATCAAGACAAGAGTGCATCGATGAACTTAAATCTTTGTATGGCGATGAAGCACCATCCTATAGCACTGTGAAAAACTGGTTTAATCAATTCAATCGTGGCCGACGCTCGCTCAAAGACGAAGGTCGTCCAAATGCAAGATCGTGATGTGACATACCGTGAGATAGATGCATCCATGGGCATTTCTTCCACCAGCATACTTTTACATTCGATATTGCATGAACATCTGACCGTAAAAAAGGTTTGTTCTCGTTGGATCCCGCACAATTTGACGATTTGGTGCAAAGAAAATTTGAAAAAGTACGAACGCGGTGCTTCAAAAGACGTTTATAAGATCGTCACAGGTGACGAATCATGGATTTATGCGTATAAGCCCGAAACAAAACAGCAATCGACGTTTGGGTCTTAGAAGACGAGCTAAATCCAACGAAAGTTGTTTGTGGAAAAAGAACTTTGAAGCAAATGGTCGCCTGTTTCTTTGGCAAAACTGGTCATGTGGCGACTGTTCCGCTTGAGCGACGTAGGACGGTCAATTCTGAGTGGTACACCAAAATTTGTTTGCCTTAAGTCGTCGGAGAAATTCGAAAAACGAGCAAGAGTAGACGAATCATGGTGTACCATGACAATGCGAGCTCTCACACATCGGCTCAAACCAGCGCCTTTTTGACCGGCCAAAACTTCGAATTGATGGGTCATCCGCCGTACAGCCCTGACTTGGCGCCCAATGACTTCTTTTTATTCCCGCACATCAAGAAAAAATGCGTGGTCAACGATTTTTGTCGCCAGAAGATGCTGTTGAAGCGTTCAAAAACCATGTTTTGGAGGTGTCTCAATCGGAGTGGAAAAAGTGCTTCGACAATTGGTTTGAGCGCACGCAAAAGTCTATAAATCATGCTGGAGGAAACTTTGAAAAACAATAAAACCATTTTTGATGATAAGTATTCGCATTTTCATTTTTAGGCTAGAAATGAGGAAATCTATTTGACTTCTCTATTGACTTCTTCAACAATTTTAACTTTTTCTAAAACAGATACAATTTTGTTAGCTTGCTTTCTTGACGTTATTTTAATATTGAGCTTAAAACGCTTGTGCAGCAATTTAACCACTATAAACAACTGAACTTACTTCCAAAGTAGTGAGTCTTTAAAGCAAACTGTATGAAATTTAAGTGGAAATTTTTCGAGAAGAGAACTGCCTTCAGTTTGTGCCTCGATTCGTGAAGCGAGTTCATGAAAATGGATCGTTATTGAGAAAACCAACCCGAGTACGTTCTCTCCAGTTCGTTCAAACGTTGCTGCTGTGGCTGAGCATCCAACAAACTCAACTCATCATCGTTCTCAGGAAGTGAATATTTCTCGCAATTCTTTGCGAAAAACTTTGCAAAAAAACCTCAGCTTCCAGAGTTGATCCAAGAACTGAAGCCTCATGACCATCCGATGCGTTTTCGCTTCGCCCAAAGGACTGAAGATAGTTTGGCAGGTGATAAAGAATTTTGCCGAATAATCGTGTTTTCAGATGAAGCAAATTTTCATCTCGGTGGCTATGTCAATAAGCAAAATTGCCGCATATGGCGTTCAGAGAACCCACAAGTGACTTTTGACAAGCCAATGCATCCACAACGAGTCACTGTTTGGTGTGGATTTTGGGCTGTCGTCATCATAGGGTAATTTTTCTTTTAAAATGAGCAAGGAGCCGCCCTTACCGTCAACGGTGAGCGTTACCGCGCCAAGCTCAACTAATTTTTGTTTCCAAAAAATCGAGAGCACGACATAGACGACATTTGGCTTCAACAAGAAGGGACCACATTTCACACATCCAACGCAACCATCGATATTTTAAGCACTGTTTTTGAAAATCGAGCGCTTTGAGCCCTTTGGACTATTTTCTGTGGGAAGCCATTAACCCATTCCAGCCTAATGGGTATTTAAATGCCCAAGAAAGTGTTGATATAGAAATAATTTTAGCGTGGGCCAGATGAGCGGTATCGCTGTAATTTTTTTATAGAAAAAAGGAAAGATTGGTCTAAATAATTTTTATCTTTCAACTTCTATGGTCTTTTGGCCATAAATTTCCAAACTTCATAAAACTTGTACGAGCCGATCTATTGGCAGGCAGTAACGGGTAAAGGATAAATTTTACGCACAGCATCCAGAGACAATTAAAGGGTTTGAACATGAAATCGAAGTTGCCATTGAAGAGATTCGATCGGAAACAATAGAAAATATACTGACAAATTGGGCTGATCGGATGAGGTACTGCCGAGCAAGTTGTAAAAGTTGTATGAATGGTATGGTGTTCCATAATTAAATGACAAAGTTTAACCATTCCAATAAAAGCAGAAATTTAAAAAAATGATCAGTGCTTTTTTTTACAGCCGATTCAAAAGTAAAATATTAAATGGCCCATCCTGTAGTATTTATTTTCTAAAAGGTATTTCTAGTATGTGAGAACTTTTTTTTATCATTAGACTTTGTTGCTTTCATCTAATAGAGAAATTCCCAACGGATTTACGTGATGATTTAGCCTTTAGAGATAGCTTGGGCGGATATCGTTAATTTCTGCTTTAACCATATTTAGTTTCAAGTCATTCTCTATGTTGCTGTTAGTGATGAATTAAGAAGCTTTAGCGATCAAACTGAGTGCTATAGGTTGGTGCGTTTAAAGAATTTCCATATTAGAAATGCTGGTAGATCGTCAAAGCTGAATTTTGGTTGTCCAGACTGGTTTTAGGATCATCATGTACGAGTATAGTACAATTTTGTTTTCAACACTACGCTCTGGTCTGTGTCCCAACAGGCAATATATCTTTTTAGTCTTAATGTTTAGTTGATTTTATTGTTATTTATCAAAAAGAATTCCCAATTACTTTACACTATCATTTTTTAAAATCGCTTCACCGTTCATTTTAACTGAATGACAGTCACCTCTTAGATTGATGCAAAGACTCGCAAGTATTTGGAACCCAAAAAAAGTCTTTATGGTCAAATGAAGGGTCTGCGGGGCAGACGAGTATGACTACGCAAATTTACATCGGGTTAACTAATTTTCAATTTTTGTCAATTTATTTATTTGTATAAAATTATAATAAAAAGCCCATTGAAGCGATGAGAAAAAATCACAATATTTATTAAAAAAATATAAATACACATATTTTTCAAAAGATGCAGTTTTGAAGTAATCAAAATGTTAGCCAAAATTTCAAAATCGGCACCGAATTGATACTCTCTAAGGATGTGTTGGATTCAGTTTAATAATGCGCGGGTCGACTAGTTAAAAAAGTTTTTTGCTTAATAATATTCCAGCACTCCCGTTTTCCATTTCTAGCTGCTTTAAGGAACAAACTGAGAAGCAATAACGAAGCTGATGGTCGCGTACATTCAATTGCTAAGTCTATTGGACCTTGTAAGCGAAAAATGTTTACTTGTGTGCTAGTCCCATGAACTTGAGGCTGTGGAAGCCTAATGCGGGTTAAAGCTTCCTTTCAATATAGGCACTGTTTTCACAGCAATGATTTTGGAAATAAGTTTTCAATATTTACCAACGTTTTTCAAGCTTATAGCGATTCATTTCGTTCAAGGGTGATGCAATAATGGCTTTCTGTCAAGATGGACCACTCTATGTTACATCGTGCTATATATATAAGTATAGAAATCTGAAACGACAAGACCCTAAAACCCAAAAACCACACATGTGCGGCTTGTACAGGGTGGAGCGCGTTATTTTTTTTAATTAGCCAACACTCAGGGGTTTTCCCCTATACATGCAATGCATTGTGTTGGTCGTTGGAAAGCAAGGGATCGAAGGGGGAAAGAGGGAGTAATGCTTATTGACATTCGTGTTGAATTTCTGGATGTCGTTATTGGTGGGAAATACATTTGCCGGAAGTCGATTCCACATACGGACAGTACGGGCGAAAAACGAATTCGATCTGTAGTGTATAGTGCGGTCAACCGGCCAATCGATTACAAATGGGTGTGAATTTCTGGAAAGTCGTGCCGAACACCCTCACGTCAGAAATAAGACCACGAAGAACACACACCATGGAAGTAGCGATAGAACAGCGACACACATTCCGGCGATGCTCCAGGGAAACAATAGAGTTGGATACCCTACTGTTTCCTATCAGCACCATCGCTCTCCTTTGAACACTGCCCAGAAGCTCCTAGGATGTTTTTGGAGCACCTGCCCATATATGGGAGTTGTATTCCATCTTTGGCCTGATGTAGGTTGTATAGATATCGAAAATATCAGGAGTAAAATATTTCTTGCACCGCTTTAGGAAGCCTATACACTTGAGTGCTCCTTTCGACACATCCAATACATGTCTCGCCCAACGAGGGTCACTTTGTATTTTCATGCCCAGAACATCAAGAGCATCTGATTGTTCGACATCCATACCATCGATAGATAATGACGACACTGTTAAGTCAGTGAATCGCTTGTGAGACAACAAGCAGCACTGTGTCTTACGCTTATTAAAATCTATTCTATTCACTCGACCCCAGTCGGGAATGGCCAGTCAATCCCGGCCAAGTGTCTCTTCCACTATTCGCCTTTTGTCTTCAATACCTTGAAGACTCGGCCTACGGTCGAATGAATATGAATGACATAGGTTGCTGTCATCCGCGAAAGAGTAGATTGGATTCACGGTCTGACCCAAAAGATCATCAATGAAAATTAGAAATAATGAGGGAGAAAGGACAGAGCCTTGTGGCACACCTGCGGTCAGCCTATGTTTATTGGATGAGAACCCATCTACAACAACACGTATAGTACGAGCTGAGCTCTAAGAAAGCTCGATATAAATCGAGCAAATGTATTACCGACACCAAAATCGATCAGCTTTGATAAGAGTGCACCGTGCCAGACTCTATCAAATGCCTAGGATATATCGAGAGCCACGACCTTACTCTCACCGAACTGGTGGATAGACATACTGTCGGTCGCTAAGCAGGTCGTTGGACTCGAGATACTCTACAAGATGGTGGTTAGCAATGCTCTCCATTACCTGGGAGAGCGCAGAGCAGATCGCGATTGGCCGATAATTCGCAGTAGTATTGGCTTAACCCTTTTCAGGGATTCTTCATGATGAACTGAATTTTCACCCGTATAAAATATGCGTGGTCCAACATTTGTCAGCATGGGACTATTTGACACGGCGGACCTATTGTGAAGACATTCTTGCAACTATACCCCGTGACGTAATTGTGTTCTTTTCTGATGAGGCACATTTTCACCTCAGTTTCACTGGAGTGAAACAAACCCCAGAGACCTCTGTATTTGGACCGCGTCACTGTGTGATGCGCCATATCACGAGTAGGCATCATTGGCCCTTACTTTATCCAGGATAACCGTCTTGCCGTAACTGTGAACTTCAATCAGTACTTGATTATGATTCAGGCTCTTGAGGCAATACAATTAGAGGATACATGGTGCGAGGGTTACCATGAATTGTTTGAGGCAAATGTTTCCTGGACAGCTTATCTCTTTGAGGGGTGATGTTAACTGGCCGGCACGCTTACCAGACTTAGATCCATGCGATTTTTTCCTTTGGGGTTGCCTGCATTCGAAGTTGTATATCAACCGTCCCAAATATTGAGGCTGAAATTGGCAGAATACCAGTCGACATGCTTGTGAGAGTTCATGAAAACTTCAGAAAACGTATGCAGCAGTGTGTGGATAGCGAAGGTCGACATTTGTCAGATACACTATTTACAACCATGTAATTTAAAAATTCCCTTACTGTTCAATATAATTAAAATATAAAATACATTTTTCTAAGGTTTATAATTTTTTCATTCCATTTCCAAATAAGCAAATTACAGCGCTCCACCCTGTATTAGATGCTGTTCCAGTGTGTTGAAGCACGGTTAGTTGCACAAGCAGATACAGCTGTGTAAGGACAATTCTAAAGAGAGATTCTTCAAAACAAAAAAATCCTTGCGAGCGCATTAGACCAGAACAATTACACCTGCTAGTATTTGTTGCGCCAATGAAAAACAAGGATTCCCACAAAGAGTCTTCGACGCCGAGCAACTACCAACGTCCGATAGACCAAGTCTAAACACTAGAGGAATCTTGGTATTACCCAGTGGAGGTCGCGCGTATAAGTTTCAAGCGTCTGGAATTCTAGTTTAAACGCAACTAATTTATTAAATGTATATTTTTAGCTTTGTAAAAATTGTATGCAAAACGTTTAAAAAAATAGTACCAAGACAAACAAAATATTTTTCAGTTTATTTAATAATATTTTTCATTGACTTACTTGACCGTTTTTTCAGTCGCCATGTGACCACATGGATTAAATGCAAATGTTGGCGGGCCAATATCTACATAGAATGCCGGTTCCAAACCCATACACAATGTTACAACAGGTCCAAGTTCTAAACACATGGGACAGCGTCGGGCTCCGGTGCTTTTGTCCTGACCCCAATCATGATGACCTGAAAAACAGTATACATAAATACAAGGGCAAATGGAAAATTTCGTTTTAAATCAAATATAAATATTAAGGGGAAACTTCTAGCTATAAAGCATATTCCTTACAGACTCAATTTATTTTATTCTTAAATACATTTAAGTTTTTATTGAAAATTAATTAAGCTTTTAATGAGAAAGACCAATCGTTAAAAATTACCAAAATTTTTTAATAATACAGCTCATATGATTGAAAGCCGGATACAAAAAAATGCAATTTTCAAAGTCTTAAAGAAACCGAGTTAATCTCTATAAAATGCATTATCTTTTCAGAACACGGTTTAAATACGCTAACTAATTTTAAAGAAATACCCCGTGCGACCGTTAATGGAATGTCAAATAATATGCGCATTTGTGACAGCGCATAGAGAAAGGGACCTAAGGGTAAAAAAATCAATTTTCATTTATTTTCTTTTTTGATGTAGACAACATCTGAGCATCGAATGAGACCGATCCCATGCCCCAAAAGTGTTCCCTCCCAGAGATATGCGCGTTTTATGAAAGTGAAGTCGACGATTCTAAGCGCAAACAGAAAGGGACCTAATCTTTAAAATGGCTCTCCTGAACAAAAATTTTCATCAACTTTTCACTTTAGAATACCCTTATGATCCACATCGGTTCAAGATTTGTTGTTTTGTCTATCGTTATATACTAAACCATATTTAATCGAAATCGGAATTAATGTAGTTGTTTTAGAGCGGTTGTATGTAAAATCGGGAGGCATCTGTGTACTAGAGCTATATGAAAATGTAGAGCGATATGACCCATTTTTATGTGAGCTGATCGATGTTAAAGAACTGTGCCAAATTTCATAATGATGTATGTTATATGTTGCTTTTAAATCTAAAGACATACAATTGGTTGAATATATGTGTGGGAGCCGTACTTAAATTTTAACCTATTTTCTTTAAAATCAACAGCGTCTAACCTTTGTCTAAAAAATTTGCTTTTGCCAAATTTCATGAAGATTGGATGCAATATATGGAAGCTATATCTAAATTTAAACTTATATTGTTTAATTTCAAAAGCGCCCGTCATTGGTTCAAAGAATGTACTTATTGCAAATTTTTGAGAAACCGAATGTAGGGTTTGGAAATAAAAACCGGAAAGTCGTGTTTCAGTTTAGGTTTTGGGCACTCTAATGTGTATTTAACTGACAGAATTGAATATTTTAAGGGACTATACAAACTAATAGATTCTTTAAACAATGTGATTATAATACAATTATGGCTGCCGTAAATACTATTTTACACGGAATTGATTGCACTCATATCATATTAAAATGGTGTACTTGTATTATTTTGGGGACACATGGCCACTTCTTTAGAAACTGACACCATTTTCAACTCAAATTCTCGGCTGGGCGTCCTTTTTTATTCCTCAGAGGAATATTTATTTTTTTTAAAGTGTTATTTGCAAACAGGCTTGATAGTGGTCTTACGTTTTAAGCCTTCAGGATCTAATACAGTCGTCCGATCGTGAAGCATTGAATATGTTTGCATTAACTACAGGGTGTCCGTCCGGAAGGTATACTACTTTGTTTATTTATAGTTTTGGATTAAATGAAAGAGAATGGATCTAATATTGATAAATGTTTTATTCAATGTCGGCAATTATGTATGGAATACAATATCAGATAAATGTCTGCCGCTGTTAGCCTCACAAATGCGAGCCCTTTTTTCTTTCACACGGTATTTCATTAATTTATATCATTAATCGATATCCCCACAAAAAGAAGTCCGGGGCAGTCAAATCAGGCGATAGTGGAGGCCAACCAACATCACCAATTGTTGAAATAACTTGTTGTGGATAGAGGTCTCGCAGTAATTCTATTGTAATCCGGGCTGTATGCGATGTGGCAACGTCTTGGTGATACCACATGTTAATGAAGCCCATAGCATGCAGATCTAGCGTTAAAAAGTTTTCAATCATATCACTCCCTATTGACAGTTACCGTTACGCCGTTTACATTTTCATAGAAGTAAGGTCCAATGACTCCTCCTGCCCAAATTGCACACCAGACTGTCACTTTTAATGGATGCAAAAGTGACTGATGAATAATTTGAGGTTTTTCCATTGTCGAGAACCGACTTTTTTGTTTATTATCATTATGATTTTTTCATGAAAATCGGGATTGTCATGGGCGAGCTGTAACATTATATTGGCATATGTACGGCGGCGTAAATGGTCTTGTGGAAGAAGCTCTTGTTTCAACTGAATCTTAAATGGAAACAAATGCAAATCCTTGTGCTTTCTTGAGCAGCAGTAATGTTTTTAGCCGATCTTGCAGTACGTTGTGGTCCATGCTTGGGCCTATCAGCTACAGACCCTCTTTCTTCGAAATCATTCACTACACGATAAATAGTGGGTTTTGTTGGCACGTTGTTCCTCCCAAAAATTTTACGTAACATTCTCATCGTCACAGTAATCGATGATTGATTTTGATAAAATGTTTTAACGATTAAAACACGTTGGTTTATCGAATATTTTGCCATAATAAATTAGCTTGACGACTGCCAAATATGAACTGTCAAGACTAATGTCTACCAAAATGGCGGATAAACAAAGTAGTATACCTTCCCGGCAGACACCCTGTATCTCAGAGTCATTGAAAATATGAACCATCGGAATGAGGTATGCCACCGGAGACGTTGCGAGCATTTGGCCGATATTTTGTTTCACAAAACCAGCCCTATAGCGGGCAAAACAATCAACCTAGAATCCTGAAATTGTGCAAAATGATGGCTTATGGTCATAATCTATTTGGGATTATTAATTGGCGATATCGGCCAAAGGGAAAAAGTATCCCTTTAAGGGGTTTAAAGTACCTCGGTAAAAGGTTTACTGTTTTGAGTATTTGCTTCACGAATCCTTATATTTTGTGGATGGACAATGGATAAAATGTATTCTGTTTGGTCTCACTTTCCATAATGATGGCCTATGGTCATAATCTGTTTAGGATTGTTAATGGGCAAAATCGGCCCAGGAAAAAAGTTTCCCTTTAAGGGCAAAAATAACCTCGGTAAAAAGTACACTTTTTTGAATATTTGCTTAACGAATAATATCAATACCTCAAAAAGAGCATAGTTGCTGGAGGTTTCGGCTTATGTGGCCCAAAAAAAATTACCGCAAAGTCAAACTGAGCAAAAAATTGGCAATACTAGTATGGACATATGGGTACTCAAATTATAGCAAATTTAGTTAGTTAGTTTTTTTTGTGCTTGTATAGCGTTGGAACGTTGGAGGGTATATAAGTGTTGGCCAAACTTAACGACGTTTTTACTTGTTCGACAAAAATTACCTTGAACATGGCCACAATTTAAGTACACATAAGGCTGATTAATTTGATCACCAATATTCACTTTACGGGGTATAACTAAAGTATTAAGGCCAACAGGACACTGAGGACGTCCAGCATTGATTTCATCGATTAACTTTTCCAAATCACGTTTTGTCTGTAATAAAAAGAGAAAAAGTATTAAACCACAATGTTAAAAAAGGAGATTAAACGACAAATTACCGGTGAATGTTGGAGACCTTCCGAAGAACGCCATAGAAGAGTGGCGCCACATAAATCAATTAAAGTGCCATCTTGTAAGATATTTGATTCGTCATAAATCTGTGGAATGAAAAATACAAGCATTAAACCAAAAAAATCAAAAAGAGAGAAGTTGACTACTCACTGGTTGTCCTTTCTGTTGGGCCGAGCGAGATTCACGCAGACTAAAGACATCACCACCCACGGAGCATTCCCGCCAGAGACCACACTTGGCGGTGCCACCACAAAACTGACCCTTGGGATGCATTATCAACACACCATTTGTTGTAAGGCCATCAATTTCGACATTATCCTGCCATTTGGTTGCTTTCTCCTAAAATGTGAGTAAACAGACATTTAGAGCAAAGAAGACTTGAAAATTAATCCATTTTTAAATCCTTCGCATGGGATGGTTGGATAGATCGTTGGTTGCTTAGTTGATTGATTGAATGTTGGAGATTACAACAACAAGAACAACATGCAAAAACAAACAATAGACATGACAAAACACCCAACACATGCCATGCACTACACTGCACTGCACGGCAAGGCGTAGTACTCTGGCAAATTATGGGTACCGTAACAATGACCCACATTTTCATTATGGGCCAGGCCACAAAGATACGCCATCAAACATTTGTTTTTCAAGTTTTTGTTTTTGCCATGTATGACTAGTATTAGCAAAGCAAAGCAAACACTAAGCAGCAGCAATTGAGTGGCACTCGTGGTACTCGTCGTCGTCATCGTCATCATCATCGTCAGCATGAGGCACCATACCATGCCACACCATAGAGCTTAGCCTGCGTTCACCAACCACACATACTCTTCCACTTGGCGTCCACTTAAAGTTTAAACAATTTATTGATTAAATTTTAATGATATACTGTGCATGGAAATCGCGTACTAAACACTGTGGGATGGTAGCGGCGGCTTCACTCTGCTTGTGGCTTCAACTTGGCAAAAGCGCTGTGGAGTTGCTAACGATGATGACGACGACATGGTAGCTTTGATTGGCTTGCAAAAAAGTTGTACTTACACCCAAGAAAATGTTCCTACTCGAATCGAAGCCGGCTGCAAATATTCGTGCCTTTGAGGGTTCACATCGATTGACCAGAATACGGCATGCAAAACGTGATATTGTACTCTGCATTACTTTTGCATCTTTCTTGTCACCGGGCAGTGTGTCCATTACCACAAAATCTATGGGCGATTCTGAAGAGCGGCCAACCTGTAACCAACCAAAGAAAAGAAAAAAATATTAATGAGTATGGCAATTTATCAATGAAACCTGTTTTCTGAGCGGATAGTAAAGCTAGTGGAGTTTTTTTTTATTTTGTTTAAAGAACACAATTATAGTTGCTCCCACAGAGTGTCAATGAAACTTGGTTGGCTCGAGCGGAGGTGTGTGTGTGTGTGGACACCGGAAACTTTAAACTGAGATTTGAAATGGTAGCACAAGTCTGACTTAATCTTGAATTGTGGCGAAGACAACTTTATGTAGGTTAGCGATGCAATAAAACTCGGTATGATCTTCATTATTATAGATGTGCCACCAGACGTTAGGTAGGACATTTTATTATCCATGAAGGAAATACTATTCAAACGAGGGCTGTTCAAAATGTATCTGGTAAAGGTGGGCTTAGTTGCATAGAGGTGAATGATGATTGTGATTCGGAAAACTCACAAGTGAATGATGCAGAATGGCAGTCAGATAAAAACGGGATCAGACATACTGAAATCTGATGGAAACCGATTGATTGAAATCGAGTTTGAAAGTTCATATCAAAGCTGATCGCTTTTGGTGTGTCCAATATCTCTAAAAAAAACTGGAAAGAAATCGAGCAAAGGTTGTAATACCTTTGCAAAGGCCTTGGAAATATTGGGAGCCACGACCTTGTTCTCACCAAACTGATAGATAGACCGACACCATAGCTCCGACAAGAATGCCACTTAGACATCCATCGAACGTAGCATGACCGCAAGTGTACCACAGAGTTCTGTTCTTTCGTCTTTTTTCTTATTTTCATTGACAATCTTTTCGGACACGCCGTAAAGACAAATCATTTGACCGTAGGCCGAGTTTTGAAGATATAAGGCGAATTATGGATAAGACACTTGGCCGGGGTTTACCGGTCGTTTCCGAATGCGGTCCAGATACACACACTTTAAATCAAGAATTCACAGAAATCCGCTCCGAAAACAGAAAATCATGGCCCGTGAGATGAATATCACGCAAAAGTCCATGAGTCGAATCATTAAAAAAGACTTGGGGCTTTCAAACGACGTAACGGACATTTATTGACTGTAGCTTTCAAAAAATAGGATTGAAAAATGCAAACGTCTTTTGGTGAAGCACGCTGATAACTTGCACAGAACAATTTTGTTCATCGATGAAAAAAATGTTACCGTTAAGGAAAAATTTAACAAGCAAAATGATAGAATGTATGCGCGGTCATCTAAGGAAGCATCTGAACTGATCCCAAGGGTGGAAAAGGGTCATCACCCAGCTTCAGTCATGGTTTGGTGGGGTGTCTCTTACGACGGGGTCACAGACCTGCATATCTGCAAACAAGGAGTCGAAACATCGGCCAAAATTTACCAAGAAACTGTTTTGGAAGCCTCTTAACAATTCCCTGTTCCAAAACCAGCCATGGACTTTCCAGCAGGATTCTGCGCCGGCCCATAAGGCTAAAACGTCCCAGGCCAGACTTTGAAACAAATTGCCAGCGTTCATTTCCTCTAAAGAATGGCCTTCAGGCAGTCTATATTTGAACCCATTGGATTACAAATTGTGGACGGTTTTAGAGGACAAGGTTTGTCACAAAAGATACCCCAACATTGGATCTCATAAGACTTCTTTGGTTCGAGCTGTGGCCAATTTTCCAATGGACGAGGTTCTTGCAGCTATTGACGATTGGCCAGTGCGACTCAAGGCCTGTGTAAAGGCAAAAGGCGGACATTTCGAAGAAGTAGATTCTTTTTGGATACTATATACACCAATAACAATATACATCAATAAATATATTAAAAAATATTTGGTCCAAAAACATTCAGTACTTTTTATTTTACAGCATAAAACGTGTGTAACAGAACTTATGTCCCTATTACGATAAGTAGATGGTTCTCAGAAGACATAAGGAGACACTCTGTTGATGTTCTGAGGGCGGCATTCTGGCAAGTCGGCATTTTCTTCCACTGCGTCGTACTTACGTTCGCCGACCACACCGGCGGTGCGTAGTTCGCTGCAGACCGGCTCCCTAAGTACTGCCGACAAGTGACTTGAGGACCTTTTTCCTTGTTTTGAGCTGTATCATGTGCAGAGGACAAAAAAAAGACTGTCAAATGTGACCCCGAAGATTTTCGGGTAGTCGGGATGTTGACATCATTGACTTTGACATTGAGTGACAACCGCACCTCTGCGTACCATGCAGTAAACAGTGTGTCTGATAATTTGGAGGCGGATATTTTCATATTCCTCGCAGTAAAAAAGTGTGTCACTGAGCTAATAGTTTATTTAATCGCATATGTCATCCACTTTAGGTCCTGACCCCAGAATTGTGCAATCATCAGCGAACGACACAATTTTAAAGCCGTCTAGTGGTGCATGAATTTTAGAAAGGTAGAGGTTAAACAGAGCCAGCGATATCACTCCACCCTGGGAAACTCCTTGTTTAACTGTACGGGGCTTCGACTTGCTGTCTCAAAATTCTATAATGACTGGCGCCCACACATATAGTTTACGACCCAACGTTTCAAACTGGGCGAAAGGGACGTTTCCGCAATGTCCTCGAACAGAGTGGCATGATTGACCGTATCGAAGGCTTTTGAAAGGTCAAGAATCACGAGGACCGTCCTGTCATTCGGCATGTTTTGGTTAAGGGCGCGTCTTTTAGGTGTGGTGATAGCATGTAAAGCAGTTGTTGTGCTGTGCTGCTTGCGGAACCCATGCTGATGACCAGCACAAGAAAGGTGTTCGATCAGGCTGGGAAGAAGCAGTGCCTCAAGTGTCTTTGCTACTGGGGAAAGCAAGGAGATCGAATGGCCTTGTTATTCATTGGGAATATTTTTATTGGGCAAATAAGTAAAAGAAAACCTGTACATCAATAAGCCAAGAACTATTTAAAAGCTAAAGAACGAGATAATTCGGCGCATTAACAACATTGAACCTCCATTATGACATAGTCTTTGAAAATATGGACCAAGCGAAAGAGGTATGCCATCGTAGCCGTGGCGAGTATTAGGCCGATATTTTCTTTCACACATACTTGTTATAGATCCTTCTATCATAACAAAAAATATTAAGATAATTCTCTGAAAACTTTTAGTTTTATTTACAATTAACATCGTGCGTTTTAGTTGGAACACTCTTGAAAAGCGGACCACGGTCGATACAATGCTACTTGAAAGAATCGCAAACCTTACTAAATATAGGGTGATCCATCTAGAGGTATTTTTTTAAAATAAAAAAAATACTAAAATTCAAATCAAGTGTGGAACCTTTTTGTTCATAAGAAAGGACATTTCATGCCATTTATTTTCAGAGGAACCAGAGAATTATCGGTTCATATTTTTTCAAAAATGATGATGGTCGAAACGTAACATTCAATGGTGCTCGCAATTGCTCGGACTTTTTACTACCTGAAATAGAAGCCCTTATTCTTGACGACATTTTGTTTCCATAGGACGCTGCCTCTTGCATTGCAGCTGGTCAAACAATGGATATAGTGAGAGGTAATTTCGAACAGCAGCTTATTTCACATTTTCGACCGGTGAATTGGCCGCCTAGATCGTGTGATATCACACCTTTATGATTCCGGTCTTGGAAGCCAGCATTACGGGTGTCATTCACGCCATACCGGTCGAAATGCTCAAATGAGTCATCCAAAAATTGCACCCTCAGAATGGACACCCTGGGGCGTAGTTGCGGCCAACATTTGAAGGAAATAAATGACACAAAATTTCCTTCGAATGAATAAAAAAGATTCCATACTTGATTTGAATTTTCGTATTTTTTTTATTTTGAAAAAAAAAGATGGATCTCCCTATATTTGGAAAGTAACAGTAACAATTGGAAAAGCTGTCATTACTAAATGATCACCATTTATCATTAATTTCTCTCTAGTCGAGCCAAATATTTATCCACTTCATAGCTACCCATTTAATGCATTCTATAAGGACATTGTGTCATATTACATTTTCGGGTATTATTTTTGTGTGTTTGTTTTTGTATGTCAACGCTACTCACCTGAAACATATCCGTTTCCGTATCCTCTTTATATTCAACTATGACAGCTTGATTACGCGATAATGTATATGATATTGAATGTTGATTGGCATCGAGTATGGCTTTTGACGTTTGTGGCGATTGGACAATGTAGTGTTTGGAACGTTTGACACCACTGGGTTCACTGCGTTTGTACAACACGAACTTGGAGCGTCTGCGGCCACGATCGCCCTGTGGCAAATATCCATTGTAGCTGCAATGACAAGAACCACAACAATAAAACAACATTAAAAAAAAACAAAGAATAGCACCACCAAAATATTGCAAAATAATTCCAAAATTCTAAACACAAAAAGTAAAAACATTTTCAATGTTTCAACCTAAAACTGATATGATTGAACTTTAAAATCGTATTACAACCGACGAGAACAACAACAAACAAACTGGGTCAAGTTTTTCGGAACAATGGATTTTGAAATTTGTGTACTCGTCATGTATGGAAACCTCACACTCTAGTTGTTAAGCGTTGTGGTTGTTGTATGTCTAGTTTTTAAGCAGTATTGAACGAAACAAACAAATGACGGTCTATACAAATACTGCGAGTATATAAGCCTCAATTTACATACAATTGTGTAAAAGATTATTCACATTTACGAGCAGTTTACAATACCACCAACCCACCAGCACCGACGCCAGCCACACCAGCGAATAATGGCGGGCTTTGTATTCTAATTTTATTTCGATGTAATGAAATTTCACACATAAGGGTATTGAAATTTGTTTGTTTTGTTGCATTTTTCTTTGGCACATTTCGGATGTTAACCTTAACACCAGCAATTAGCGCCTCATTTGTACATTTATGTAGAGTACATTAAGATTTTGTAAAAAAAAAAAATAAAATCACATTTCAAAACTTTCACACCACGCCAGTTGGGGTGCAATGATTATTTTAAGATTATTTAAGTATTTATTGAAATTTAAAATATGCGATATACAGGGGTGGACATACGTATTTTGTCTATCATTAAAATTTATTTTTGTGCGGATCGAAACGATTTTAAATTAAACTAGGCAAAACTAGTAGAACTAAAGGGTGGTTAAATTTTAAGGGCCGATTGAATTTGTCGTCCAAAAGAGCCATTATTTCGTTAGCTGTGTGGCAAGTGGCACCGTCCTGTTGAAACCACACATCGTCCACATCCATATCTTCCAATTCGGGCCATAAAAAGTTCGTTTTCATCTCACGATAGCAAACACCATTCACAGTAACTGCACTTAGAAAAACGTATGGTTGTGGTAACAATATTCGAAGAGCATCATACTATTGTTGGTTGTATGGTTGTGACACAACAATATTATGATCCTCACAACAATAATATGATTCACACATAACCATACTATGATACCCACAACCATAGTATGATTCCCACTCAACCATACTATGATCTCTACAACCACACTATGATCCTCACAACTATAGTATGATTCACACACAACCATACTATGATCCCCACAACAATATTATGGTCCTCACAACAATAGAATTATTCACAAACAACCATACTATGATCACCACAACCATACTATTATTCACACGCAACCATAATATGATCCCCACAACCATATTATTGTTCACACTCAATCATACTATGATCCCCACAACCATAGTATGATCCACACAAATTACACAAGCATACTATGATTAAGATTGAGTTAAGTTGTTATTCAACAATCGAGATTTTTATTAACTTTTGTAAAAATACATTAAACTCTTTATAATAGGGGTGATTTATTTAACAGTAAAACAAATTCATTTATTAAAAATATCTCAGTTATACTAATTTTCGTTATACTAATCCATAGTTTGTTTTAAAAAAAATTAATTTACATATAAAAAGTACTATTATTGCGTAGGATTCGTAAAAATAACATTGTCAACTTAAAAAAAATACCATTTTGCCGGTATGATTGCCGTAGTCATAAAACCCATGAAAAAAAATATTTTTGTCCCACTAACCATATTTATATTGTTGCTACAACCAAGTTTTAATTTTTAAATTTGGCAACAATAGTATTGTTATATTTTAACAATATTAATATTGCCGCTATCATACGATCGTCAAAATTAAACTCAAAACACAATACTATGGTTGCAACGACCATACTTTTATTGCAGAGAACATGCTATTGTTGCCCTGACCATATAGCAACCATATCTTTTCTTTGCGTGTGCCTGACCGGCCTTATTTTGGAAAAAAAAAATACGGCCAGATCATGCCACCAGCCCATAAACTGTACCAAACAGTAACTCTTTGTGTGTGCATTCTTTTTTCGACAATCACTCTTGGATTAATCGTTTCATTCGCCTAAATGCGGCAATTCTGCTTATTGACGAATCCACTGAGGTGAAAATGTGCCACTGTTGATCATCCACTGTTGCCATTTCTTGCCACCATTCTGACCATTGATGACGTTTGGAATGGTCAAGAGGCTTTAGTTCTTGAGTCAGTTGCACCTTGTAAGCGTTTAAATAAATGCAAGTATTTATGCATAGCGTTCATCAACGACGAGCGTGAGAGGTGCAATTGTTGGGCACGACGACGAGTTCTTCAGCCGCACTATCGCGAACAGCAGCAATATTTTCTGCAGTACGACCCGGTTTGCTCAAATTTTTGCACGATTTTTCCGATTGTACGCACATTTGGACGATTAAGTTGACCGAAAAAATCACGAAGTGCACGATATGCATTTTGATTCGAACGCCCATTTTCATAATAAGCCTGAATAACTTTAACGCGTTGCTCGCTTGTGTATCTCTCCATGGTTCAAATTAAGTTAGTCTGAAATCGAAAAATGTCAAATGAAATGCAGAAAAACACTTGACGTTAATGTGTGGTTCACATTCAACATCGGCCCTTAAAATTTAACCATCTTTTAATAGAGAATAAATAAACCAATATTGGGCAAAGTTTTTTTTTTATTAAATATTTTTAATCTAATATTTTCAAGATCCTAAGAAAGAAACCTTCAAACGCAGATATGCCTTTATTCTGATGAAAAATCTTTTACCAACCAGTTAAATGGACTATCCGCAATAGAGAAAAAAGCGCTGTTGGATGAGGACGCACTTTAGCATTGGATCAGATACACAATTTTTTCGTCTTAGGAAGGGCTTTTGATGTTTGTCTTTTAAAGTCTTTTCCAAACATCAAAGAAATAAATTAGGGGCTACCAAGAGTCGAACAACATCCTTGCTATATATGCTATTCGTTGCTTTGAATGCTTGCTAGCTAAAGCAAGCGAAGCATTCAAAGTGAACGATGCAACACTCACTTCAGTTGGGTTTTGGAAGTACTTCCACATTGAATTAGATACACAATTTTGTCATCCTTTCTAAGGAAGAGCTTTGGATGTTATTTTAGAAATATTTTCCAAACTTTACTGAAAAATTGTAGGGGCTACCGCACCATGTTTCTCTAATTTTGTATATCCACATTCCTGCTGTTTGCTAGCTAAAGCAAGCGAAGCACTTCGTTAAGGATGAACGACGCATCACTTAACTCAGTTGGGTTTCAGAAGTACCTCCACATAGGGTCAGATACACCATTTGGTCATACCTTTTCAAGAAGGGCTTTGAATGTTATTCTTCAAGTCTTTTCCAAACTTTAAAGAAAAAAATGTAGGGTCTAGCAAGAGTCGAACCACGTTCCTTTGCTTGGGTGTACAACCAATACTATTCGCTACTTAAAAAGCTAGCTAGCTGAAGCAAACGAAGCACTTCGTTAAGGGTGAACGATGCAACATTGAACCCAGACGGAATACGTCATATGCGTATGGGTTAATTACTTTAATACCCTTCACCATAGGATAGTGTTTGCTAAATTTTCTATTCCATTTGCAACACCTCGAAATACTGATCGGATATCGTACGAGTATAAAATATTAAATAGTGATCGTCACATAGTGGCGACCGTAGAGCAAACGAGGTTGCAAAAATCAACATTTTCAAGTGCGCCTACACGCAGAAAAAAAGTATGGTTGGGATAACAATATTCGAAGAGCATCATACTATTGTTGGTTATATGGTTGTGGCACAACAATACTATAATCATCTCAACAATAGTATGGTTCACACACAACTATACTATGATCCCTACAACAATATTATGGTCCTCACAACAATAGAATTATTCACCCACAACCATATCTACTATGATCCCCACAACCATATTATTATTCACACTCAACCATTCTATGATAGCCACAACCATATTATTATTCACACTCAACCATACTATGATCCCTACAACTATATTATGATCCCTACAACTATATTATGATCCTCATAACCATAGGATGTTTAACATACAACCATAGCATCATCCTCACAACCATAGTAAGACTCTCACACAATCATACTATAATCCCCAAAATTATTTGAAATATTGAATTAGGTTGTTATTAAACAACAGAGATTTTTATTAAGCAAATTATGTATATATACATTAAACTCTTAATAATATGAGTAATTTATTTACGAGTAGAAAAAATGCACTTATTAAAAATATTTAATTTACATATAAAACGTACTAT
Organism: Hydrotaea diabolus; assembly: GCA_963513945.1. NCBI lineage: Eukaryota > Metazoa > Arthropoda > Insecta > Diptera > Muscidae > Hydrotaea > Hydrotaea diabolus. The sequence continues at coordinate 231,509,193 of OY740716.1, forward strand.
TATTGCGTAAGATTTGTAACAATAATATTGTCAAATTAAAACAATATTATGATTTCGTCGGTATGATTACCGTAATCATGTTATTGTTAACATAAAACCAAAAAAAAAACAAGTTTTGTCGCACCAACCACATATATATTGTTGCTACAACCATATTTTCATTTTTAAATTTGGCAACAATACTATTGTTACATTTCAACAATATTAATATTGCCGCAATCAGGCTATTGTTAAAATGAATTTCAAAAAACAATAGTATGGTTGCCAATATCATACTTTTATTGCAAAGAACATACTACTGTTGCCGTGATCATATAGTAACCATAACTTTTCTCTGCGTGTACGATTTTTTTAAATAAACCCATCTCGTAGAAAATTCAACGATTTCTAATATCCTACTCTTAATAAGATTTTAATTTTAAAGACACGAAAGTTCAAATACGAACGATTTTCGGTCAAAAGACGTTTATAAGATCGTCACAGGTGACGAGTTATGGATCTATGCGTATGAGCCCGAAACAAAACAGCAATCGACCGTGTGGATCTTCGAAGACGAGCCAAATCCAACCTAAGTTGTTGGTAGAAAAACTTCGAAGCAACTGGTCGCCTGATTCTTCGGCAAAACTGGTCATGTGGCGACTGTTCCGCTTGAGCAACGTAGGAGGTCAATTTGTTTGCCTGAAGTCTTCGCAGAGTTTCCAAAAACGAACAAGAGAAGACGAATCGTTGTGCATAATGACAATGCGAGCTCTCACACATTGGCTTAAACCAGCGCTTCTTTGACCGGCCAAAACGTCAAATTCATGGGTCATCCGCCATACAGCTCTGACTTGGCACCCAATGACTTCTTTTAATGCCCGCACATCAAGAAAAAAATGCGTGGTTAAAGTTTTTCGTCGCCCGAAGCAGCTGTTGAAGCCTTCAGGTGTCTCAATCGGAGTGGAAAAGTGCTTCGAAAATCGGTTTGAACGCATGCAATAAATAGTGTGATTTATACACTATTGCTGAAGAATACTTTGAAAAACAATAAAACCATTTTTGATGATAAATATTCGCATTTTCATTCTTAGTCCAGAAATATATATAGCAGCCCTCGTACATGGATATTAGGCTTTAAAATAAGACTTAATAACTATAAAATGTTCGTACGAGTTTCATTCTTAGACCAGAAATGTATATAGCAGCCCTTGTACATGGATATAAGGCTTAAAAATATGACTTAATTACTATAAAATGTTCTCACGAAGCCATAAATAAAATTATTTTTTTTTCAGTTTGGCTTAACTTGGTTGACGAACCCTATGACCGATAATCTGAATTAAGTTAGGTAAATTTCAAGGTATACCGAAACCAGTTTTCAGGTGGCTTTACTGCACACCCAAAAGTAGACGATATAATATAGTCGACCAGTTAGGACTTTAGCTTTACTAGTTTATTTTTAAATAAAAACCAAACCTATATTCTAGAAATGGGTACAATTATTTCACTTCTGGCTAGGAAAAATTCTTCATTTAAGGCAAAAGAGTAAACCGGAACGTCGGGTAATGCCGGTTTTTTACTATGAAAAATTCCGACTGTCAGTTTATTTTTAAACACGGTTTTATGGATATAGAAAGTCAACTGAGCTTGTCTTGTGGGCACTGCTAATCTAGCTGAAGTTAAGTGCATGGCATAGTAAAAGTATATATCCGGCCATTAAATATTCAATTTTTTTTTAAATATTTTTTTATTGTAGAAGTATCTAACATTGAATTGAAATGTCTCACCACATGGCAAGGACATTTAACGTATCATTATCGTCATCATGTTGTTGCCCTCCCCAGTTCACAGCATTGAAAGTTGATAAATAAATAAATCGTAAACATATTTAAATAATTACGACGAGTACAACATTTGCGGCATGACTTAATTGAACTTAAGCCAAGTGGTTTATTATAATAATACAAGTATTAATACGGCGACAATGACAAGAGCAACGGCAGCAGCAGCAACATCAGCTACAACAAATTGTCAGCAACAACAACAGGAGATAATACCGACGATAATGAAGATAATGACGATGATGTTGTTGATGGTGATCATCAGCGTCATTTGTAAGACGACAAAAGTAAATGGCCCAAACAATGCCGTTCCAGTTTTTTGTCCGTCCGTAAGTCTTTGCAAAAGACAGCGGCCCAACCAACGTAGGTTCAGCAATTAGGTATGGATGAAGATGTGTGATGGTGTCGTAGCTTGTATTTTTTTTTATATTAATTTTATTTAAATTACTTCTTCTTTGCCGCTTAAACTTTAGGTTTCATTCATTTCAGTTTAAGCCCATGGTTTTTTACTGGTGGTAACTCCAGTACCGACAGACATATTTCAAACTACACTTAACATTCTTACGCTTCAAACAAAATAGCCTACTACTTAAAGATTTAATACACTGCCTTCCTCTAAAATTGCATACTACAGGGTGGCGCAAAACTGCCGTTGTGATTTGAATGTTTAATAACTTTTTAAATTTATGTATATTCCTTATTTTTATTTAAGCAATCTTGGGGAATTCGAAATGGAACACTACACAACAGCACAGAAGTCAGCAATTGTTGCATTTTCTGTTACGGGCCCACGCATTATTTCGCGCAGAAGAGATTTCAAATGGCCCCATGTTCACCGGATTTAACAGCGCTAGACTGTTTTCTTTGGGGTTATTTGAAAGAAAGGGTATACGTAAATAAGCCAGCGACCATACCGCAGCTAAGCTAAAACATTCGCCATGAAATTCAAGCCATAACACCGGAAATTGACGAAAAGTTATGCAAAATGTTTTGGAAAGAGCTTGAATGTGCGCATCCGAAAATGGCCACCACTTGCGGGATATAATTATTCATACTTAAGCCCGAAATATTCTTCGTTAATAAACTATCTAGTAGGGTCATAAACACTGTTACAACATTGAACACACCCATTTCAATAGGTAAACTGAACATACCCCCTTAAAGTCATATGGGTTTTGAAAGCTAGCCTCAATAGCGATAGTCTGTAACGGGATTTTGAAATTGTTTCAACTTTTATCATGGAGTGGTCAAATAATTAGAGCCGTATCGCTGTAATAGCGCTTTTCAAGTGTGAAATGAAAAAAGCGATATTTTCAAAACGCTCCGGCCACTAGGGATTAGCCGCATGTTCGTTTACCGATGCATAAAACTTTTTGAGAAGACTGGAGAGGTAAAAGACCGCCACCGGTCGGGCCGCCCACGCTCTGTTCGAACACCGCATGTCATCAAAGCCGTTAAATCAAGAATTCACAGAAATCCGCTCCGAAAACAGAAAATCATGGCCCGTGAGATGAATATCACGCAAAATCCATGAGTCGAATCATTAAAAAAGACTTGGGACTTGGGGCTTTCAAACGACGTACCGGACAATTATTGACTGCAGCTTTAAACAAAAATAGGATTGAAAAATGCAAAACGTCTTTTGGTGAAGCTCGCTGATAACTTGCACAGAACAATTTTGATCATCGATGAAAAAATGTTTAACGTTCAAGAAAAATGGTAGAGTGTATGCTAAGGAAGCATCTGAACTGATCCCAAGGGTGGAAAGGGGTCATCACCCAGCTTCAGTCATGGTTTTGTGGGGTGTCTCTTACGATGGGGTCACTGACCTGCATTTCTGGAACAAGGAGTCAAAACATCGGCCAATGTTTACCAAGAAACCGCTTTGGAAGCTGTTGTGAAGCCTCTTAACAATTCTGTTCCAAAACCAGCCAGGATTCTGCGCCGGCCCATGAGGCCAAAGCGTCCCAGGCCTGTTTTCAAGTAATTTGCCAGCGTTCATTTCCTCTGAAGAATGGACCTCAGGCCGTCCAGATTTGAACCCATTGGATTACAAATTGTGGACAAAAGATACCCCAACATCGGATCTCTCAAGACTGCCTTGGTTCGAGCTGTGGCCAATTTTCCAATGGACGAGGTTCGTGCAGCTATTGACGATTGGCAAGTGCGACTTAAGGCGCGTGTAAAGGCAAAAGGCGGACATTTCGAATAAGTAATTTTTTATTGGATACAATATACATCAATAAATATATTAAAAAATATTAGGTCCAAAAACATTCAGTACTTTTTATTTTACAGCATAAAACGTGTGTAACAGTATTTATGTCCCTACTAAGTATGTAAAATTCGATTAAGTCACATTATTTATTGATGCCATTTTATCTAAGAAGTCTTTTGTTAGAAAAATTTATTTTAGAAAATCTTGTGTAAAAATTCTACCTGTGAGAAGATCTTCCAAGACGTGACCTGCTGTGAAATATTCCTCTCTGAGAGAAGATACTTCCAAAGAAGATATAGCGACAGGAAGAAATACCGATTATCATTTTGCTATCAGCGATAGTTTTATAAATGTTTACAGTTCTCCTGTAGTTTTTCGGTCTATTGCCAGCCAGAAAGACAAGGTTTTCCCGAAGTTGTAAATTGATTTCATCTGTGAAAAGATCTTCTGAGAAAATATCTTCTTTGAGAAGATCTTCTGAGAAAATATCTTCTGAGTTTTCTAAATGTTAACAGTTCTCCTGTAGGTTATCGGTCTATTGCCATCCAGAAAGACAAGGCTTTTCTGAAGTTGTAAATTGATTTCATCTGTGAAAAGATCTTCTGAAAAAATATCTTCTTTGACAAGATCTTCTGAGAAACTATCTTCTTTGAGCAGATTTTCTGAAAAAAGATCTTTGAGAGATCTTTTGAGAGAAGATCATTTGAGAGATCTTTTGAGAGAAGATCATTTGAGAGGTCTTCTGTGAGAAGATCTTCTTTTGAGACAAGATGTTCTGTGAGAAGATCTTCTGAGAAAATATCTTTTTTTAGAAGATCTTCTGGGAAATGATGAAAAAATGAGAAGATCTTCTGGGTAAAGATCTTCTGTGAGAAGATCTTCTTTGAGACGATCTTCTGTGAGAAGATCTTCTTTGAGAAAATCTTCTTGGAAAAGATTTTCTGTGAGAAGATCTTCTTGGCAAAGATCTTCTGTGAGAAGATCTTCTTGGAAAAGATCTTCTGTGAGAAGATCTTCTTGGAAAAGATCTTCTGTGAGAAGATCTTTTGAGAGAAAATCTTCTGTGAGAATTTCTTCTGAGAGAAAATCGTTTGTAAGAAGATCTTGTGAGAAGATTTCCGTAAATTTGTCAATACTCTATGGTCCAGACCATAACGAAGTGGATGTTCGTGTACCTTTAACAGGAGAGTTAGTTATCCAGATCTTCTCAGAGAGATATTTGTAGAACATCTTCTAAGAGAAGACCTTTTGAGATAAGATCTTCTGTGAAAAGATCTTTCGAGAGATAATCTACTGTGAGAAGATTTTCTGTGATAAGATCTACTGTCAGAAGACCTTCTGTGATAAGATCTTCTATGAGAAGATCCTCTGTGATATGATCTTCAATAAGAAGATCCTCTGTGAAAAGATATTTTAAGAAAAGATCTTTTGTGAGAAGATCTTCTGAGAGTATATTTTGTGAAATTTGTCTATGCACTATTGTTGTTGCGGCTTACACCGTCGTTATGTATTACAGTTGTTGCCGTCAGAGCAGGTTTCCAGGTCAAGGAAGGTGACGAATCATGTGGTCAATGCAGCAAAATGTTTAATTCAGGCCAATTACGAAATAAGACGCCTTCGTGGTTTAATTCGGGTGCAATGCCATTCTGGTTTGTCGATGTATCATCTCCTCCTTCTGGGGTAATTATGTGGGATGTTCTCCACGCACGGCGTTCATTTTGAAGTTGTCGACAGTTTCTGCGATTGTGTTAGAGTAAATCCCTGTCGGACCAGCCTGGTAGGCCCTTTGACCAGCAACGCCGGACCTCCCTCTCTGAATTATGAAGATCGCCCTGATATGCCGGGACGGATGCCTATCCGGAAGGGCTGGATCGAGATGATTCTATCGGTAAAACCCAAGCACGGGCAATATCTTCTTCCCATCAAGTAGGTGGTCCTCCAAGGACATAAGAAGCCACCCTGTGGCAGTTCTTAGAGCGGCCTTCTGGCAAATCTGAACGATCACCCTCATATTAAGTCTCTTCACTGGAGCTGCAGCATATTTACCACTGCCCGTCATACTGCTTAATAAGAGGTCAAAAAGGTTTATTTGTCAGTGCTGTCAGCGAGCGACTTGAGAACCCTGGTCCTAATTGTCGGGATTTTGTTGATAGCAGTGGCATCGCCGAGGACTTAAGAAGGCAGTCGGACGTTATACCAAGAATTTTGGTGTAATTGATGGCCGGGCTTGGTACGTCATAGACTCTCACCTTTAAGGCCAGCCTTACCTCATTCCAAGTAGTGAATAGATTGGCAGATTATTTGGTTCCGGTTATCTTCGAGTTTTAGCAGTAAAGCAACTGGATAAGCATGGTAGGCGTTCAGCCAATCGCAGATGTCATTGACTTTGGGGCTCCATGCCAGAATCGTCAGCATATGACACGATTTCCAAGCCTAAATTGCCGGAAGGTAGCGATTAACTAGTGCCGGAAATATCCACTCCCAGGGGAACCGCCTGTTTAATTCTACGGGGCCACGACTTTTTATTCCTAAATTCCACAAATAACTGGCGCCCTCACATATAGTAGGCGATCCAAGGTATCAAACAAGTTTCCTATTAACAAGTGCTAGTACATGAATATTATTTCAATATCAGTGCCCATATTCGGAACCATTTTAAAGATTTTTATGATTTTGTTGGTGTAATCCCCATGCGGCAAATTATGGCACTTCACATGGTCATTACTCATCCCATACAAACATCGATTGAATTGTATGGAACCCCATAAAAACGACATTTGTTCATATTATCAGTTGGTTAAATATTGATTTTGCAAAAAAAAAAGGGAAGAGGAAATGATAACAACAATTTTCGCTTGTTCTTTGAAATATCGAATTGATTGTATCCTCCTACGGATTCAACGTAAAAGTTTATTTGTTTCTTTCATGCAATGCCAGACAATGCAATGGAATTAATTGTGTAAATAATTAATAAATATTAAGCATTAATAGTAATGACATGGTGTTCATTGACTTCCACCGGAAACTACCTTGAATTTGAGATTTGCGATTTTTTAATACGAGTTCAAGTATAAAGGAGATTGTAGGAGGTTTAAAAAAAATTTTATATGCGAGTACGAGTGTATACGTAAACGAGGGGAAAATGGAAAATAATAGACCTACCGAACGCTTAATTGTGAAAAAGCTTGTGAGCCGTATGAATATAAAAAGTATGTTTGGTCAAAGGGCGCAAACCTAACAGAAAGTCAACCCATTGTTTGACTTTAATATTCTGTTCGCTGATCCGATTAATTTTTGAAATAATAGACGTGTTAATAGGACAAATTTTGGCATTTGAAATGAAGATGGTCACGAGTCTTCATTTTATCTACAAAAACTCTCTAGTGTGTAGAGCATTCACATGTCGCCATTACAACATGGACAATGTTTGATGGACTTTGAAGACCGGTGAACTCGTTGGTCGTCCAGTCAAGTCAATTGGCTACCGAAATCATGCCATTAAACGCTTCTTGGTTATTTTATCAATGAACTTTCAAGATTGCAAGCCATATCCAAGCCAGTCGCAGTGCACAAATGCCCAGTACTCGAGATCTAGAGACATAAAATTATTTTTCTTAAAAAATAAATTTTTATTTATTATTTATTTTTTGAAATCAGGTTATCTCATAATTTAATTTTTATTCAAAGTTCTACGCCTTCAAAAAAATACACTAAATAATCCAATACTGAGCATTGCGCTTACATCAGTGTTTGTGTTTTTAAATTACTCTCGCTTAGTTAGTGTCCAAAAAACCGGAGTTTTCAGAAAACCGACATTTGGGTTTTTTTTATTAGCCGTGTTTGAAAAAATCGACTGTCTGGTTTTTTCAAATTAAAAAACCAGCATTAACCGACATTTCGGTTTAGACTTTTTCCAAGGAATTGAAAATGCTTTCCCAATCAGAAGTGAAGCAAAAAATCACTTGCTGTGATAAAAGGTTTGTTTTTTATTTAAAATTAAACTAAAATTAAAAGTGGTATTGTCGAAGCACTTTTTCCACTACGATTGACACACCTCCAAAACATAGTTTTTGAACGCTTCAACACCATCTTCTGGCGACGAAAATCGTTGACCACGCATTTCTTTTCTTGTTGTGCGGGAATAAAATAAAGTCACTGAGTGCCAAGTCAGGGCTGTGCGGCGGATGACCCTTCAATTCGGCGTTTTGGCCGGTCAAAAAGGCACTGGTTTGAGCCGATGTGTGAGAGCTCGCATTGTCATGGTGCACAATGATTCGTCTTCTCTTGTTCGTTTTTCGAAACTTTGCGAAGACTTCAGGCAAACAAATTGTGGTGTAGCACTCAGAACTGATCGTCCTACGTTGCTCAAGCAAAACAGTCGCCACATGGCCAGTAATGCCGAAGAAACAGGCGACCATTTGCTTCGAAGTGCTTCTTCCACGAACCACTTTCGTTGGATTTGGCTCGTCTTCGAAGACCTACACGGTCGATTGCTGTTTTGTATCGGGCTCATACACATAGATCCATGATTCGTCACCTGTTGAAGCACCGCGATCGTCTTGTTTCAAAATTTCTTTGCACCAATCGAGACGAGCCTTTTTTTTTGAGCGAATGTCAAATTGTGTGGGATCCAACGAGAAGAAACCTTTTTTTTCGGCCAGGTGTTCATACAATATCAAAAGTATACTGGTGAAAGAAATGCTCAAGGATGCCTCTATCTCACGGTAAGAGTATGTCACATGACGATCTTGTATTATCAGTTCACGCACGGCGTCAATGTTCTCTAGCACAACGGCCGTTTTTGGGCGACCTTCGTCTTTGAGCAAGCGTCGGCCACGATTGAATTCATTAAACATGTTTTTCACAGTGCTATAGGATGGTGCTTCATCTCCATACAAAGATTTAAGTTCATCGAAGCACTCTTGTCGTGATAATCCACGTCGAAAGTTGTGAAAAATTATCGCACGAAAATTACATTTTTTTTTTGCCAAATTGATTTTAAACAACACAAATGATGGTCGTACTACAAAACGTTCTAAGTACGTTTATGCTAAAAATGACAAACTTTCTAATGGAAATGTCAGATGGCGCCAGGCAACACTTAGTGTTGCCTATCCAGATATATATATAGCAATCCTCGCACGTGTTATGTGCAACCTTTTACTAACCTTAGCTAAGTTGGGCTGTTCAAGTTCCTTGTTTTTATATAAACTTCATATCGTACAGGGGTCCTTCAAGATTTCATGGGGAATTGTTGGAATTGACAGTTAAACATCCCCACAAAAGTGGGCTATTTCCGTCCATTTATTGGCTCCCTACAAATATCTCTACCGATTTAGCTCCTTGCTGCTCTAGAGCCGTATTTTTCGTGAAAATGACGCATCAAATGACTGGAATCAAGGCTATTTAGGCGACTTTTAAAAACCTCAAGGACACTGTAAGACAATGTTAGGAGTGAGTTTCTTTTTTCGTCTGTCACAACAAACATTTACATTAAATGTCCGCCTGTCTGTCTCATCATAAGTTCCCATTTAATGTCCGTGCATCTGTCTGACCACGTCAGCGAGTGTCTAAGGTGAATACTTTCTAAGACTGTTTTTCAATTAAAATATTGTTTAGGTATGTTTCAATTCGACAAACTGGAAATTAAATAAGATAATTTCGAAAAAAAAAACAAAAACTAATTTCCGAAAAAGATGTCTTGTGCGGATAAACGGAAACGAGGTGATAACATCGACAACAACTTGACATTAGCAAATGATTGAACTGTATGGATGTTGTCGGACGACGGAGGTAATTGTTAAGCGCTCCAGGCTAAGTTGAATTGATTAAATTAAAAGCGTGCGTATGTGTGTTGAATGAACTTACCCCAATATAACCAATTCTCCATATTTTACACGTGGCTTCTCGTGACCATCGGCATCGGACTCAGCCAATGTGGGCGATTCTGAACCGTCAGTGCTGCAAAGAAAAAAAATTAAATTTCTGTCAGTTTAGGAACGTTTAAACAAAATTTAAGAAATTCAATCAGTGGCATTTATGAAAAAAATACTCCCCTTTTCATGTAAATGTTGCCGAAAGAAGCCTTAGAAATTCATTCATAAAAAAAATTACTAAAACAGGCTTTTCTTTACAGAGCGGTTCAAACAAATTGCTATACGTTGGGTACCAAAAAGAAATTAAAGAAGCTAAATGGCACAGTGGGATGAATGTTTAAAAAAATAGTATTTTGTATTTAAAAAATATAACTCTTTTTTCAAGCTCGAGGTCTCGGTGTTTAATATTTTAATATTATTCCCAATAGTTCTCAGTTTTCTTGAATAGCATCTTCAGGGGTTATTTTTAATAGAAAACAGGCATTACCTTAAAACTAGTATAGCTTCACCCCCACCGTCAAAGGAAAATATTGCACAAAAAATTTAAAATATTAAACACCGAGACCACCTCGAGCTTGAAAAAAAGTTTTATTTTTTAAAAAAAATAATTATAAAAGTATAAGTCGGTTAAGCAGACCTTCATATTAATACCCCAGCCTATAGAAAGTTTATTTTAAAAGCTTTTCTGTGACTTTTGTAAAGAGTATTGGATATGCCATTGGTGGCTAGGTTATTTTAATAATATTCCTTAATGATTTTCACTAAGATAGAACTAAGCATACTTAGATGTACATCCCAACTGAATCTCAGTAAGTACAACTCATTACAATTTGCATTAGCCGTCAATGACCTGTTATTACCAAATCGAAACATACCATTGGCATTGCCTGGTAATGACCTCTTATTACCATTTGCATTATCCGGTAGTGACTCTTTATTATACTTTTCATTATTTTAAAAGCAAATACTCACAATAGGTTAAAAAGGTACGTATCAGTATTATATTGTAACAAGCGGCCATTCCTCTCACTGTTCACTTTTCTGTTCTTATTTTAAAAATTCTTTCTGTTTCTACTTTTAAACTCTCTGGCTCTCTTGTTAACGCAAAATTAAAATAAATTGTTCCAAGGTCTTTAAAGCTCCAAATAACTGGCATGTGTGAAAGCCCCGCAAAAGTTTAAATTTTCGAATATCTCGCACTCACTTCTGGACTTCTTATTCCTGAGCTCCCTGTATGCTTGGAGATAAGTACTTATTTTGGAACTTTTTGTAAGAGTGCGTGAAAGTAATTTTCTCCAGCGTCATCACCGTGTTAAAGTCATGTATGAAAAGTCTTAGCTATTGAAAATTATTTTTAATGAAAACTTTTCAGCCAAATTTAGTGAAATTTCTTTTATTACCCTCAATACTATTTTGAAAAGTGTTTTATAATGGAGATAATTTATGAAACGGCCCAACTGGGTGGCCCAAATAAGACTGAAGGGTTAAAAATATTATTTTGTTTAAAATTCCTTTTTTTGTTTATAATTTTCTAAGTTTTTTCTCTCTCTCTTCTCTTTTGCAGGTTATATAGTTTTTCGTGGGTTTTAGTTGGACCACCCTTTAGTTTTTCATACAGCAGGAATCAGTATCAGAATCCTAGTGTATTAAATTAGCGTCAATTAGATCCCTACAGAAGTAAAGTTTGTTGCGGTGTTATGGTTGATAAAGTTATCGGTCTATATTTTTTTGAAAATGATGAGGATCAACCAGACTGCCTTAACGGTGATTTGTACAGGACTATCATTGAACATTTTTGTGTTCGCAATTTGAGAATGAGCCTTACATACGGTTCCGGCAAGATGGAGCCACTGCGCATACAGCAAGAGCCACAATGGACTTCTTCGCAACCTTTGTGTGACACCCTTTAGTCTTATTTGGGCCAGCCAATAATTATTTTTTTAAAGGTAGTCGTTATAATATAGCATATAAAACTGCAGTCTATAATGACTCGTCATTACCAAGTAATGTAAAAAGTAATGGTATGTCATTATTAACTTTACAACAGCAACAGCTTTTGGATGAAACTTTCAGTCTTATTTAGGCCACCCATTACTTATTCTTTACAAAGGGAGTCATTATAGTATTGCTTATTATAATGCAGGGTATAATTACCTGTCATTGCCAAGTAATGTAAAAAGATATGGCGTGACATAAATAACTGTTTTGCTGGGCATTATACTGCATGTTACAAAATTTATAAGAATTTCAAGCTATGGAATAAAAGTTACGAGTGTCAAAGATCTCTGATAATGGGTTATTTTTAAAGGCATGTGCAGACTGAAAAACATGAGCCGTGCACTTTTTTGAAATCTGTTGGACCTTACATTACAAAACAGACAGAGAATAGAGCAAGTAGAAAAAAAAACCGTCTTCGTAGCGGAAAGTGGCAACTAGTCTCTTTGGGTGGTTAATTCTGACGACCGTTGACAATGCTTTGAGTAGGCTAATCGGACGCTGAAAATGGTGTCGGTGGTCCAAATTTCACAATATATCAATATTTCGGACGAGACTCAATCTTTGTGGAGCGAACACAATTCACAATTAATTGACTAAGCATTACTACATCCACAAAGATCCGATTGTTAATTTGTTTAGTGGCATGTCGGCATCATCGAAGCCTATTTCGTTCGAAATGGCAAGGGACAAACTTTTACTGCCAATGGTCCTTGATACGGAGCAATGCTAGCCGACTTGAAGTGATCAAAGCTTTATATCCTAAATGTATCCGACCAGCCTTTCCAACAATACGACGCTAAATGCTTATACAAAAGCTCGATATTGTTAAAAAAAAAAATTGGCGACTGCGTCACAGCGACTTGACACCGCTTCGAATATTTCCTTTGAATTCAAGTCCTTAGTGTGTGCTTACTAACCAATCACTATGGACTAGCTCGAGGCCAAGATTCCAATGCATTTTCCAAAATTACGCTGCACAAATTAAAAACGACCGCTTGAAGCACATCCAGCTAAGCCATACATATTGGCTTAAGTGCGTTCCGCTCTTTACTGGTGAACCTATACAACATAAATCTATTAATAACGAAATAATATCTTATTTCTGGCGCCCAACGTGGTGCAAATGAAAAACGACGGTTGTACTTAAATAGCTCAGTGAACTTTAGAAATAGAAGAACTTTTTTTCATTAATAGCTAAAAACATAGGTCGCTAACGGATTGTGATTGTACTTAAGATAGCTCAGGAAACTTCAGCTACATACTACTAGAACTATTATTGGCGCCCAACGTGCGGCGCCTTAAAATTGTAACGCGTACTTGAGGATTGTACTAGTTAAAGCACAGTAAATTACAAATTACTAACACAATTTTTAGACGTTCTATTCCTTTATTTACATGTGCAATTTGGCGGCCAACTTATGTCGCCCGATGATAGTGACGCGGACTGCACTTTTGGTAACTGAGTAAACTTTCAATACAAATCACTGTGATTTTAAAAACGTTTGATTAATTTAATTTACATCTTCACGCTAGCGCCCAGCGTGGGCGCCATAGGATTTATTCAAAAAACTTCAAATACAGATTATAAGAACTTTTCTTAGTGGTTCATTTCTTTTATATTTATCTCGAATGTGGCGCCCAACGTTGAGCGCCAATGAAATGTAATAGCAGATTGTACTTGGAGAAGTTAAAGCGGGCCGCCTGTGTATAGATATGAGTATACGCAGATAATGCATTACTTACGGACTTAATTCCCTCAAAATCATATAACAGAATAGTACAATTAAAATGTAGTTTACTTCATTTAACTCATCTGGCGATATTTGGCGCCCAACATGGGCCGCCTATGGATTATAACGCGTAGACGCAGGTTATGATTTACATGTGTACCTAATTTCCACAACATCCTATTATTGAATAAGTGGAATTTTCTCTCAGTGATCAGTGAGCTGCGCACAATAAAATTTTTTTAGTCTCTGACCGGGACTTAGTATGTTACGCCGGCTTCGCACGGCTAATTTATACTATGGTGAACTTTTACATGGCTAAGATATATATATTTTACTCGTTAAGTTGCCGACATTCACGAGGTGCAAAACCCGCAACTGAAAAATTATTAGATTTTCTTAGCCGGATTTGAACTTGGGTTAACTGTATGATGACCGTGCACCGGATTATACTTTAAGCAGCTAAGAAAAAAATATAAGAACAAATTTCCATTTGGATTCTGGCGCCCAACGCCAAAGGCTTGTTTGCTAAGTAAATATTTATTTTTTTCAAGATACTTTTCTGGGATTTTTTGCTCCACGGTGCAATATAAGATACTGCAAATGCAAAAATAAAATTTAACAAAAACTGAAAACTACGCAACAAAAAGTTTGCCAAGAAGTTGTAACGCAAGTTGTTCGTTCTTGCTTGCAGCTGCTCAGCTGTTAAATAAGAAAACTATGCACAAAAGGTAAAGAAGAAAGAAAAAGAAACAGAAGAAGTAACCGGGGAAACGGCACAAAGGAGCTCAATTACTCAATTACAAGCGAGTCTTGCACACAACAAATCAGATCGAATTACAGAAGTTTGGAGAGAACGAAGGAAACGAGAAGAGAGTGAGAATGCCATACGAGTGCCGCTTTATAAATAATGTCAAGCACCAATAGAAGATAACAAATGGGTGCAAATAAATATATTATAAAAGTAAGAAGGAGATCGAAATAATCTGCAATACTATTTACAAAATGTCAAGTATCAATTGAAGCAAAACATCCAAATCAGAGATAATTATTGCCATTTAAATAATGTCAAGTGGCAATTGCACATAAACAATTTCTCTCGTGAAAGATAGTACTAGCTAAATAACGAGGGATGTTATTTAAATAATGTCAAGTAGCGGCTATAGAAACCACCCAAATATAAGTAAAGCATCAAGAGAAAATGGAAAAAATATGGATGGTTTTAATTGAATTACACAACGCTCATAAATAGGCTGATACAGCCACATTGTCACATTGCACATCGCCAGCCACAAAACCGATGTTGAGGGGTTGCCTCATAAATGGGCCTTTCGTCTATTGAAGATTGACGCTGATGGTGGCGGGCGGCATTGATCGCCTCTTATCTCGTCCTCTCTATCTCTCTCCGTTGGTTGTTTAATTCAAAC
Source organism: Hydrotaea diabolus (assembly GCA_963513945.1). Classification (NCBI taxonomy): domain Eukaryota; kingdom Metazoa; phylum Arthropoda; class Insecta; order Diptera; family Muscidae; genus Hydrotaea; species Hydrotaea diabolus. The sequence goes on from OY740716.1 coordinate 231,524,259, forward strand.
ATTTCACATAATTTTATTTAATTTCTCATCAAGACAAAACGAACAAAAAACAATTGTGGCGCCTGTGACTGGAAATAAAATGTGTGGATGGACAGACGGGCGATAAGCGCGTCTGTCTACCAACCATTGCCATTGCATGTGTGGTTCGATGTAACGGGGACCGCCGGACCCTCCTCTATAGTAGTCGTGCAGACTCGACACCGAAACGCTAAATGTCTGTGGGGGGCTACTCTGCAATGCCTTGCACCCAGCCACCCATTAAAAATTAGGGGGAATTGTGTCATATCGATTTTCTGTACATAATTTTTGTTTTTGTATAAAATTGTATTAGAATGTCAGCCAAAGCGTGCCACCACCAACACAGTGACTGTTGTAGGAATAGGGATACTACCAACATGCAATGTAAGGGTGGGGGTTAATAAGGCAAACTTTGTTTCACAACCCATTTGCCATCCCATATCAATGGAGGAGTAATAAATGAAAGAATTCATGAAAAAAACATATCACCCACAGTGGGTGGCCATCGAGTTGTCCTTGTCCTGCTGGCACAAATTCCAGAGTCCTTTGACTACTTATCGCTATATGCAACATAAAAAAGTGGCGACCAACGTGACTAAAAAAAACAAACACTTTTTTCAATTAAAATGCAAATACCTTTAACGTATAAATGAATCAGACGGCCGGCCAATGCGACAATGCGTTCCTAATATACGATATTGAATATTTCTAATATGTAAATAATAAATTTTCGCTTTGACTAGTTCCCCTCAGGCCATTAATAAATTGTGAAGACAGTTAAAGTAAGCAATTTTTGTCGTTTAGTTTCGTTCTCCCAATTATGACTAACAGAATCGCGTTTTAATTAGAATATATGCCCAGCGGGTGTTAATGAAATTAGACGCCCATTATCAAAATGGCAGCCAATTAAAACTAATCAGCCCCATCTTGTAAAAATGGATATTAATATTCTTACTATTTTAACCTATAAATTGTGTACATTTTTATATTCCGTTTTCTTCAATTTGTTTGCCATAATGTTGGTTGGAATAATGCATTACAGAATAGTTTCTAAATTCTTTAGATATCCATACTTTCGTTGGTCCGTTAACGTCATCTCCACACTCTCATAAGCATTTATCGGAATTTCATTTAGGAGGCCTTAAAAAAAACGCTATCACTTCGAGTACAAAAGTATTTTCTGAAGTTTGAAATGAAAAATGGCGCCCAACGTGAGATATAAATAACTAACATGCATACAAACCAACATGATTTCGCGAGATTAATATTAAGAAAAATATGTAAAAAAAAATGAATGATTTAAAGGAAAACAAGTAAAAACCTAGGCCAGGCCGAAACTTACCACGCAACTAAAATAACGCAAAAAAGAAAAAAATGGTATGTTTTTTAACCCCTTCGGCCCTTATCTTAGATAGAATTTAATTGAGTACCCATTTGCCCATATTATCTACTGATCGCCCATGTGGTCAGTTTTTTTTTGGGCGACCCAATCCAAAGTCAGCAACTCTAGCTATTTTGAGGCACTAAATGCGTCCTCACTAACAATGAGCGGGATCATTTTTAAGAAGCAAATATGGGATTTTGGACGGCATTAACAACTGTGTTTGGATCTGAAAAAAGGCCTTCTAGAATGTTTTTGGTGAGAAGGCCTTGTATGTTAAAAAAGCACGTTGCTCTTTCAACAACAGCAAAAGGTAAGCAATGCAGTGCGAAGGGCCTTTTGTTGTGTTAAATTTGTTCAGTGGAAAAATCCACTGCCTGCCGTTCTCGGCCTTCTAGAATGTTTTTGGTGAGAAGGCCTTGTAAAGAGTGATTTTTTTGAGGTTAGGATTTTCATGCATTAGTATTTGACAGATCACGTGGGATTTCAGACATGGTGTCAAAGAGAAAGATGCTCAGTATGCTTTGACATTTCATCATGAATAGACTTACTAACGAGCAACGCTTGAAAATCATTGAATTTTATTACCAAAATCAGTGTTCGGTTCGAAATGTGTTTATCGACAGCGATGAGGCTCATTTCTGGTTGAATGGCTACGTAAATAAACAAAATTGCCGCATTTGGAGTGAAGAGCAACCAGAAGCCGTTCAAGAACTGCCCATGCATCCCGAAAAATGCACTGTTTGGTGTGGTTTGTACGCTGGTGGAATCATTGGACCGTATTTTTTCAAAGATGCTGTTGGACGCAACGTTACGGTGAATGGCGATCGCTATCGTTCGATGCTAACAAACTTTTTGTTGCCAAAAATGGAAGAACTGAACTTGGTTGACATGTGGTTTCAACAAGATGGCGCTACATGCCACACAGCTCGCGATTCTATGGCCATTTTGAGGGAAAACTTCGGAGAACAATTCATCTCAAGAAATGGACCGGTAAGTTGGCCACCAAGATCAGTCGATTTGACGCCTTTAGACTATTTTTTGTGGGGCTACGTCAAGTCTAAAGTCTACAGAAATAAGCCAGCAACTATTCCAGCTTTGGAAGACAACATTTCCGAAGAAATTCGGGCTATTCCGGCCGAAATGCTCGAAAAAGTTGCCCAAAATTGGACTTTCCGAGTGGACCACCTAAGACGCAGCCGCGGTCAACATTTAAATGAAATTATCTTCAAAAAGTAAATGTCATGGACCAATCTAACGTTTCAAATAAAGAACCGATGAGATTTTGCAAATTTTATGCGTTTTTTTTAAAAAAAAAAGTTATCAAGCTCTTAAAAAATCACCCGTTATGTTAAAAAAGCACGTTGCTCTTTCAACAACAGCAGAAACAGCAAACGTAAGCAATGCAGTGCGAAGGGACTTTTGTTGTGTTAAATTTGTTCAGTGGAAAAATCCACTGCCTGCAGTTCTCGTTAAATACGTCCATGTCTGCTTTTAAGTGTATCGCTGCTGATTATACTTAGTAGGGACATAAATACTGTTACACACGTTTTATGCTGTAAAATAAAAAGTACTGAATGTTTTTGGACCAAATATTTTCTAAAATATTTATTGATATATATTGTATCCAAAAAGAATCTAGTTATTCGAAATGTCCGCCTTTTGCCTTTACACACGCCTTAAGTCACACTGGCCAATCGTCAATAGCTGCACGAACCTCGTCCATTGGAAAATTGGCCACAGCTCGAAAGCAGTCTTAAGAGATCCAATGTTGGGGTATATTTTGTGACAAACCTTGTCCTCTAAAACCGTCCACAATTTGTAATCCAATGGGTTCAAATCTGGACTGCCTAAGAGCCATTCTTCAGAGGAAATGAACGCTGGCAAATTACTTGAAAACAGGCCTGGGACGTTTTAGCCGTATGGGCCAAAACCATGGCTGGTTTTGGAACAGGGAATTGTTAAGAGGCTTCACAACAGCTTCCAAATGGTTTCTTGGTAAACTTTGGCCGATGTTTTGACTCCTTGTTCGCAGAAATGCAGGTCAGTGACCCCATCGTAAGAGACACCCCACCAAACCATGACTGAAGCTGGTTGATGACCCTTATCCACCCTTGGGATCAGTTCAGATGCCTTCTTAGCATACACTCTATCATTTTGCTTGTTAAATTTTTCCTGAACGGTAAAAATTTTTTCATCGGTGAACAAAATTTTTCTGTGCAAGTTGTCAGCGTGCTTCACGAAAAGACGTTTGCATTTTTCAATCCTATTTTTTTTTAAAGCTGCAGTCAATAAATGTTCGGTACGTCGTTTGAAAGTCCCAAGTCTTTTTTAATGATTCGACTCATGGACTTTTGCGTTATATTCATCTCACGGGCCATGATTTTCTGTTTTCGGAGCGGATTTCTGTGAATTCTTGATTTAACGGCTTTGATGACATCCGATGTTCGAACAGAGCTTGGGCGGCCTGACCGGTGGCGGTCTTTTACATCTCCAGTCTACTCAAACAGTTTTATGCATCGGTAGCCGAACATGCGGCTAATCCCTAGTGGCCGGAGCGTTTTGAAAATATCGCTTTTTTTCATTTCACACTTGAAAAACGCTATTACAGCGATACGGTTCGCATTATCTGAGCACTCCAAGATGAAAGTTGAAACAATTTTAAAATCCCGTTACAGACTAACGCTATTGAGGTTTGCTTTCAAAACCCATATGACATTAACGGGGTATGTTCAGTTCTACTATTGAAATGGGTGTGTTCAATGTTGTAACAGTATTTATGTCCCTACTAAGTAGTATTATCCCCGCAACCATAGTATGTTTCACATACAGCCATAGAATGATTTACACGCCATCATCCCTATAGCCATAGTATGTTCCCACTCAACCATACTATGATCCCGAAAATTATTTATTAGGTTAAGGAAATGTTGTATTTTAACAATAAAGTTTTTTATAAAGTAAAAAATTTAAAAATTCATTTTATAGGTTATAGGATTTATCTAAGAACAGTAAAAATGCATTTAAAAAAGCCTGTTTCATTTACTTAAAAAATATTTCAGTTTTACAAATCCAAAGCAGTTTGTTTTAAAAAAGCACTTTTATTGCCTAAGATTCGTACCAAAAACATTGTTCAAAAAACATATTTAAATTTATTAAAATTACAATCATACCGTAATCATATTATTGTTACTTTTATTGCCTAAGATTCGTACCAAAAACATTGTTCAAAAAACATATTTAAATTTATTAAAATTACAATCATACCGTAATCATATTATTGTTAACAAAAACCCCAAAAAAATACTTTTGACGCACCAAGCATATTTAAATTGTTGGTTTTACCATATTTTCATTTTTAAATTTGGCAATAACACTTTTGATACATTTCAACAATATTCATATTACTCCAATCATACTTTTGTCAAAATAAAATTAAAAAACAATGCAATAGTTGCGATGATTACACATTTTTTGCAGAGAACATTTTATAGTCGCAGTAACCACATAGTAACCATATCTTTTCTCTGCGTGTGGGTATTTGTATCACCATGTGCGGTGTATATTTGTATATAAATCTAGTTCGGATAGATCCGATCTTCGATTGTGTATACTAAAACTGGCGCCCAACATGGGTGTCAGCTTAAAAATATCAAATACAACAGTGTCAAAGTCAAATTGAATTTTCAACTACCAAATCAATCAAGTTGTATTTGAACGCTTCTTTTAATATCTAAACAGAATAGAGCAATAAGTTATTTACACATGATTACAAGACATTCGATAGGTTCCGAAATAAGTGTCACATATCCATTGAATGAAATATAAAATCAATTGTTATGGCCAGAGCTAATCAATTTTCTTTATTTTTCTAGCAAAACAATAGCAACAAATAAATGTCAAGTGTCGTCGTCGACATACTCGTACGCGATAAATATCGTATAATTTCAAACGTGTTTTTTCTAGCCGGTGATACATCACAGACTACAATAAAAAACAACACCAACAAACATGTCCGTATTTCAATTCGATGGAAATCGTAAATTTACACAAAAACACACACTAAGGGGAAAAAATTAAAATAAAGCCCTAGACCAAAGCAAAGGTGATCGCAGGCATGGGTAGGGGAAAAATTAAAATAAAACACCAAAAAAAATCCTAGTACCAAAGCGATACTACAATTTTACAACGTCAACACATGTGGCCGTTTGCATGTTGGCCCTCTTAATTTGTGTGGTTGTTGTTGTTGGCATGGAGGCATACCCTATATGCATGTGTGACATTGAAGCGGCCAGCAGCAAACGTTTTAAATTTGCTATGAATTTGTCTATATTGAAAATGTGTAAAATTAAAAAAAGAGCCCAACCGAACCGCACCGCAATGAGCTGAAAATGAAAAGTTGAAAAGGTTAAAATAGGCGCAGTACAACTTTGTACCGTTTGATACATGGAAGACCGAAGAAGAAAAATAAAAACAACAAAAAATGGTTAAAGGCTTGGCTATTTCCACCAGCAACAATAGCAACACAGCCGCTTGAGTTTTGGCCCAAAACACGGCAGACAAAAGTAAAACAACACCAACAAAAAAAATCGTATGAAGGAAAAACACACTCTGATGATGATTATCGTTGTCGCTTGTTTCTTTTGCCTTTCCTTCGTCTTTAGTTTTGGGGTCAGAGTTTAAATTTAACTGCCGTTGTTAAATCACACTTTGCACGTTCGAACTCATATGGCCAAAATTTAAAAAGAAAAAGGCAACACCTCCTCACCACTAACCCACATTCGAGTACGTGCATATCATCATCGCACTCTTCTTGGCATGTAATCGATGTGAATTCGATGGTAGATTTCGTAAAGGAAATAGGAAATTTCGAAAGTTATATTTCCAATATTGCAGAAATTTTAATATTTTTAACTCACTTCCTTGGGGTCAATCGTAAATACTCGTACGTTACTGGTAATGCCAATCTTATTTTGCTAATGTGGCGCCCGACGTGTACTACTGTAGGCCTTAACGGATTTTCAAAACATTTTGTTTCATGTACGGATTGAGTTCGTAATATGTACCAACATGAAGTATTCTGATCCAATAAACCTTACGATTTTCTCCATATAATGGGTGATCTAAGTAGAGATACTATTTTCCATAGCCTTTTTTGACAGATCACGTGTGTGTCATGCTGTCATGTTATTTATGTTAAGTATTGTTTGGCATTTCATCATGGAAAGACTTACGCCTGAACAACGTTTACAAATCGTTCAACTTTATTACGAAAATTCACGTTCTGTGAGGAGCCAAATTTTGTTGACCGATGAGGCCCATTTCTGGCTCAATGGGTATGTAAACAAGCAAAATTGCCGCATTTGGGACGAAGAGCAACCAGAAAAGGTTCAAGAGCTGCCACTTCATCCAGAAAAAACAACGTTTTGGTGTGGTTTGTGAGCCGGTGGAATGATCGGTCCATATTTCTTCAAAACGGATGCCGTTGAGAACGTAACCGTCAATGCGTCGGTTATCGTACTATGATAACCGACTATTTGATAACCGACTATCTTATATTTGTCTAACGTTTATGCGGACAAACCCGCTTCGATTCAGGCCTTGGAGCAAAACATCACGCGTGTCTTTCGCCAGTTACCAGTCGAAATGCTCGAACGAGTCATCAAAAATTGGACTCAACGGATGGACCATCTGAGACATAGCCGCGACCAACATTTGATAGCCATAATCTTAAAAAAATAAATGCCAAAGAACGTTCTTTTAAATGATAATAAACATTCCCCATTCAATTTGAATTTTCAATGTTTTTTTCTTTAAAAAGTTGGGAACCTCGAAATGGATCACGCGTTAAATCAAACTGATTTCGAAGTTTCACAAAACGAAGCACCTTTGTGGCACGTCTGTACCACTTACGGACAAAGGTGACTGAAGGAAGATTTATTTCAGTAATGCGTCGTGTGTTTATCAGTCATTCATCACATATGTGACAGCGCATAGAGAATGGGACCTAAATGATTTTTACTTTTTTTGATGTGGACAACATCTGAGCATCGAATGAGACCGATCCCATGCCTCAAAAGTGTTCCCCCCCAAAGCTATGCGCGTTTTATGAAAGTGATGGTACACCAAAGATACATGTATTTAAATCTTTAAAATGGCTCTCCTGAACAAAACTGGACCCTTAGGTCCCTTTCTATTTTGCGCATAATATGTGACGCATATTATGTAGTTGAAATGACAACATTCGATAGGCCTTATTCAATTATTAGTTGTTTGGCGATCATACTAAAACATCCTACTGTTATCATAATATGAGTGACCATACTAAGATCACTTTTCAATATAATGATCACAATCTTCCGTAATATGAACCCACACAACCATATTATGATTTCCGCAACCATATTATGACTCCTAACGCAGAGAAAAAAATATGGTTACTAATTATATGGTCCCGGCAATAATAATAATATGTTCTCCGCAAGTATATTCGTCGCAACCATAGTATTGTTTACTGAAATTAATTTTGACAATAGTACGATCGCGGTAATATTAATATTGTTGAAATGAAACAATAGTATTATTGCCAAATTTAGTAATGAAAATATGGTTGTAATATGGTAAATATGGTTTGTGCGACAAAAGTATGGTTTTTTGGCTTTTATGTTAACAATAATATGATTACGGCAATCATACTGTATGATTGTAATTCTTCTTTTGAATATACTTTTTAGAGCAATGTTATTGTTACGAATCTAATGCAATACGAGTAATAGTACTTTTTATATGAAAATTAAAATTTTTCAAACAAACTGCTTAGGCTTTGTTTAACTGAAATATTTTTAATAAAAACGCTTACGCTTTTTTAAATTGATTTTTTCTACTGTTAAATAAATCACTTTTATTATATTGAATTTGTATGTATTTTTAAATAATTTTCATAATTCAAATCTGTTGTGCAAGTCTATTAAAAAATATGGGGATCATAGTATAATTGTAAGTGATTGTGTACTATGGTTGGAGGGATCATAACATCGTTACGTGTGAATCATACTACGGTTGTGAGGATCATACTTAAAAAAGGTTTGTTCTCGTTGGATCCCGCACAATTTGACAATCGCTCGAAATAAGGCAAGTGTCAATTGGTGCAAAGAAGTTTTGAAAAAATACGATCGCGGCACTTCAAAAGACTTTTATAAGATCGTCACAGGTGACGAATCATGGATCTATGCATATGAGCCCGAAACAAAACAGCAATCGACCGTGTGGGTCTTTGAAGAGGAACCAAATCCAACGAAAGTTGTTCGTTGAGGAAGCACTTCGAAGCAAATGGTCGCCTGTTTCTTTGGCAAAACTGGTCATGTGGTGACTGCTCCACTTGTGAGGCGTAGGGCGGTCTATTCTGAGTGGTACACCACAATTTGTTTGCCTGAAGTCTTCGGAGAAATTCGAAAAACGAACAAGAGGAGACGAATCATTGTGCACCATGACATGCGAGCTCTTACACGTCGGCTCAAACCAGCGCCTTTTTGACCGGCCAAAACGTCGAATTAATGGGTCATCCGCCGTGCAGCCCTGACTTAGCACATAATGACTTATTTTTATTCCCGCACATCAAGAAATAAATGCGTGGTGAACGATTTTCGTCGCCAGAAGATGTTGTTGAAGAGTTCAAAAACCATGTTTTGAAGGTGTCTCAATCGGAGTGGAAAAGTGCCTCGAAAATTGGTTTGAGCGCATACAAAAGTGTTTTAATCATGCTGGAGAATAATTTGAAAAACAATAAAACCATTTTTGATGATAAATATTCGCATTTTCATTATTAGGCCAGAAATATATATAGCAGCCCTCGTACCAGACAGAAGTATGGTGCTTTTCCAATATTGTTACCCCAATCATCCTTTTTTTCTTCGTGTGGATCTTAAACCGTTTTTTTTTTTAAATTTCAAGCTGAAGATCGAAGAAAGACCACTTGTCTCTTTAAAACTCTTTGCCGCAAAGTTAGAGTTTTCAATTGATTTTTTATCGTTACATTTCATAATATTTTGGGCTTAAAATTCTTGTTATAAGACGACGAAAGGTCAGTTAAGTTTGTGAACAGCCGTAAAGGTATACAGGGTGAATCGTTGACGAATAGACAAATTTCACCATTTAAGATTAAAATTTAAAATTGTAGCTTACGGTGGTTAATCATTCGTGTTTAATGCTTACATATGTCACCCAGTTTTGCTATAATCGCAATAAATCGATTTTTATAGGATTTTGTCGTTTTGCTGTTTAAGATTTTAAATAGATTTAAAATTGTTCTGCTAATTCTTCAATTATTATTTTCGGCTTTCACAAATTTTTGTTATCTTAGTTTTTTATTTTCTGTAAATTATGTTCGGCAAGACGGCAAGAAGTCACCCAGTTTTTGTAAAATGCGAAAAGGATTTTTTTTTAAAAAAAATTTTGAAGTACGATAATTTAAGCAGTACAAGCTTCGCGTTGGGCGCTATACCCCGTTTTTATTCCAATTTTTGCGGGAAAATAAAACAAAATAATGCGGGAAATAAATGCGGGAAAATAAAACATCGTCACAGTTCAAATTGATAATAACCGTTAGGTGGGCTGGACTCAGGTCATTTATTTACAATAATGAAAGTTACAAATTCTATGTAAATACTATGTATGTTCGAAAATCTAGGTATAAGTAGACTTAAAATCTGATAGATAGACTCAAACAAACTTATGGAAAATAAACAAGCAAACAAGCAAGCAAGCGTTGGACGCTAATTTTATTTTACATAAAGCAAGAGTATTACCAAAATCGTTACGGAAACTTTTAACTTGACTCTGCAGTATAGGTCCTAGCATACTAAATATTAAAATTTTTATTTAAAAAAATCTCTTATTAAATTTTAGTTCTATCCACTTTTCGTTAAGAACAATTTCATTTCGCCAGGATTCGAACAATAATTTTTTTAAAGGGCATTTTCCTCGCCTTAACTGTCCTTAGATATCACACCGAAAAATACAAGTCCAAATCACATACATACGTTATAATTATAATGAAATTAATATCATTAAGACAAATAAGTTGTACTCGTAGGTACATTTTAGCTGTGGGAACTACAAAATTCACTTGATCATTAAGCAATTGTGACAGACATTTAAAATTATACACACAAATGGCTGGCAACAATAACAACAAAGGTAAATGCACAAACACTAATTAAAACCAATACACCACAGTCAGTCAGTCAGCCTGTCATAATGAATTAGGTAACCACAGGCAATTACAGACAAACCCAAATAAAGCGACTAAAAGACATTCTAAAACTACACACAAAGAAAAGGTGTGCTTGCAATGGGCTGACGAAAGCAATAAAATGTTCTCTGCACAGAAACAATACAACCCTTAAATTTCAATCAAACATTTGGTACGTGAATTTTATCACCACTCAATTAAAAATTTTGTTAATAAGCTTAACTATTTATCATATATTGCAATGATATTTAAAGAATGGAAACAACAACAAAACTCAAAAAAAAAGGAATGCACTTTGTCGTGTTGTGCGAGGGATTTTCATTGTGTGCAGTTGAAAACTCTTCTGCCGACAGTTCTCGTTAAATGCGACCGTGCCTGCCCTTAAGTGTATAGCCGCATTCGTTGCTTGATGGTGAAGTGACGCTCACAGAAACTGCGGTCACCCCTTACCGAATGTTTTTCGATAAAATTTTACAATTATTTTTGTAAATATGTGATTTTTTCATCGTCTCATAACGAATATTTTGTATATACGGTTTACATATGCAAAGTTTTCTGGCGCCTGATACGAAATTATTTTCGATAAACGGCATACAATCTTTTTTGTAAATATTTGAATTTATTATCGCTTGAAACCGGAAATATTTTTGATAACAACGTAAGAATATTTTTATTAATATGTGAAATTTTTATCACGAATACCTAATGAAATTTTTGATTGAATATTTAAATTTTTTAATTGAACCGAAAATTTTTGTTTTCTGTGTACAATAATTATTGCCGCTACGATATTATAGTTGTACGAACTGAAACTCAGAAAAAATCAACTGAAGTTTAATTGGCATCATTTGGAATTCAAAAGACATCAAAAAAAATCAAAACTATTTCATTTGAAATTCGGAACAGATCAATTGAACGAAAGACATCAATTGAAATTCAGACATCAATTGATATTTAGAAAATACAGGGTTTTCCATTAAGGACAAACAATTTTATATATTAATAAAACACAGAATATTTAAGATATAGAGTTCAAATTTATTCCAGGTGTAGTGAAAAAGTTACATTTTAAGAATTTCGGTCATATGTACACCACGAGCCCGTGTACAGCGTTGGATGTTGTCTCAAAGCTCATCTAAAGTTGTTGGCTTGTTGGCATAGACCCATAAAAGTAAATCCATTGGCGTAAATCGCATGCACGAGGTGGCCATTTTATCCAACCATTTCTCGAGTAACACCCACCGAATTTGGCTTTCAGTAAATCGATTGTAACGAGCGATGTGTGGCTAGTGACACCGTCTTGTTGAAACCGGTTATATTAAGCTCATCCATGACGATTGTTTTTATGGACGAAAAAATACGGCTTAACCACACCTTCGGCATGAAAACCGCACCACACAGTATTTTTTTGCGGATGCAATTGTGTCTCTTGAAGCACATGTGGGTTTCTTGCTGTCCAAAAACGCATATTTTGTCTTTTGACAAAACCACTCAGCCAGAAATGAGCTTCATCGCTTAAGATGATTATTACGGCCGAAAATTGGAGGAAGCGCTCTAAAAGTTGCGACCACAGACTCAGAATTTCGGTATTAATTTTTAATGATTTCCAAACGTTGCTCGTAAATGAACATTACCATTATGAAAATGTTGACTTCGACAAACGTTTTGATTAAAAAACTTCAAAATGTTTGAGGGTGTGTTGCCATAAAAAGATACGAAATTGTTATGTCCCTATTGGAAAACCCTGTACAATTTAAACTTTTAGATACTAATTGAAATTCTAAAGAGACCAATCAAAATTTATAACATTCTATAGATATTAAGAATATTCCAATTAAAATTCAAAGATTTTTTTTTAAATTTCAATTAATGTTTTCTGAATTTGAAATGGATTATTATGTAATTGCAAAAGGCATATTCCTAATTCAAATGGAATCTTTTGAATTTGAAATGAAATATTTTGTGTTTCTATTGATGACTTTTGAATTAGATTTGATGTCTTTGAAATTTTAATTGGTATTCTCTTGATTTAAATTAAATCTTTTGAATTTATTTTGAATTTATATATATAAAATATTTTGTATTTATAATCAAAGATTCTAAAGTTCCAAGAGTCTTCCGAATTGTAATTGATGTTTTCTGAATTTAAAATGGAATTTTTGAATTTTAATAGTAATTTTTTGAATTAAAATTCAAAAGCGAGCAAAAGTTCCGCATGAAAAAATGTTAAGAATATTACTAGTGGTCATATCTGTAGAATTAATATTAATTTTATAGAGAGTCCACTGTAAGGCATTCATATGTTTACGTTCACATATGAGTATGATTTATTTTATATTTCCCGAACGCAAAAAAAACAACTTCAAAAAAGGTAAACGGCGCCTTTATATAAGAAGTTGTCATAAGTTTTTTTCTTCAAGTTTTAGTTTTTGTATTCAATAAAAATATTCTTCAACAGCAGCATTGTAGAAAAACTCTTTGTAGTACATACAAAAATAGGTTTCCGCTGTTTCTATTTTCTGTTTCACTATCAATTTCTACTTCAGTTTTAGTTTTTATTTTCAACACAAGAAGACATTCAGTCAGTCAGGCACGTCCGTCCGTCCGTCTGTCGGTAGATTGTTGTTAGTGCGAATACGGAAATTTGAAAATCATAGACATGTAACGAACGGCAGCAGCAGCAACAAAGCACCTCTGCTGTTGTGCCAACATTTGTTCAGTTTTCTTTTCGTTGTTTTGGATTCGTTGAATACTCAAATACACCAGGTAATAACAGACAACAAAATAGACCACATGCTACGGCACCAAAAGTCCAAAACTCGAAAAAAAACCAAAGAGAAGAGCACACGAAAACACCGAAAAAAACTCCCAAAAAAATGGAAAAGAATCACGCACAGGGTTTGGTTGTCAAGTGGTGAAAAGCAAGTAAGCTAAAAATAGCCAAAGGTACACAGCTGAGTCGAACCTTCTGTACCCTCCACTGCAGAGGACTCACCTACCTGACTCATCTGTCATACTACGATATAGAAGCGTGGAGGCGACTCCATGACCACAGACAACAAACGCGAACGAGCGAGCCTCATCACCATTTTGATTGAGAAGTTCCTGTGACATTTCACGCAAAAAAAAAGTAAACAGTGTCAAAGTCAACTAAAAAATTTACATATTCAAACAAAAAATTATTTAAAAATGGTTTGATAAAGAAATTGTAAGAGTGAACACACTACAAAATTGTGAGCCACTTATTGAAAAAGTACTGAAGAAAATTTATTATTTTTCCTTGATGTGACAATTTAAGTTTTGTTGTTGTTTTTCAATAATTTTTAAATTACATTGTTAATAGTGTATCTGGCGAATGTCGACCTTCGCTATCCACACACTGCTGCATACGTTTTCTGAAATTTTCATGAACTCTAACAAGCATGTCGACTGGTATTTTGCCAATTTCAGCCTCAATATTGTTAATTAGGTCTTCCAGGGTGTTGGGACGGTTGATAACTCCAATAGAAAAAATCGCATGGGCCTTAATCTGGCAAGCGTGCCGGCCAGTTGGCATTACTCCTCAAAGAAAGTAGCCAACCAGGAAACATTTGCCTTAAACAATTCATGGTAACCCTCGCTGTGTGTGCAGTGGCACCATCTTGTTGGAACCATGTATCCTCTAATTGGATTGCCTCAAGAGCCGGCTAAAAAGAGTCTACAAATGCCAAGAGCAAGTGATTGCTTCCGAGCAGAGCGTTTTGGCTGCTCTAACTCTCTCGATGTTTTGTGGAGTTGTAATCCTTTTCTCAGGTCCCCTTCATACACATGACACTTTCCCTGCTGTTTTCAATGAAGTTACCCAATTTACAATTGATTGCCGCCCAGGAACACGTCCGCGTGGGGGAACAGCGAATCGTAAACGAAAAGCACGCTGCACTGCAATAATCGAGGGTGCATTTGAAAAATACGCTTGAACACAAAATGACCTCTCCTTACGTGTCCAATGCATGATGGCAACTAAAAGGCAGACGAATATAAATCTGCCGTCAGCTACTATAAGCCACGTACACTCTCCGCGTGGGGGAACAGCGAATCGTAAACGAAAAGCACGCTGCACTGCAATGATCAAGGTCGTATTTGAAAAATACGCTTCAACACAAAATGACCTCTCCTCACGTGTCCAATGCATGATGGCAACTGAAAGGCAGGCGAATACAAATCTGCCGTCAGCCACTATAAGCAACTCCCACACTCCACTCTCTTCAGGACAGGACAGGTCAGGACATATATAAGATGCTAAAATAATTTATTTTCCCACTTGTTTTTAGCTCTGTCGCATTTTTAGAGTGTAACACAATTGTCAAATAAATTAGTCATACCATTTTTTCTCTTTCAAGTTGTCGTTATTCTCACGAAAGAAATGAACAACATAAAAGTTTCTCACTTACGAGATTTATTTTTCATCCACTCATTAAAAATTAATTCTACTTCGTGAGTTTGCTCACGAGAAAATGAGTTTCTCACGATAAAAGAGAAACTCAAACTACTGCGTGAGTTTGCTTACGAGAAAATCAGTTGCTCACGATACATCTAGTTTGCTCACTTGTTTTTTAGATCTGTCGCAATTTCAGAGTGTAAAACAGTTGTCAAATAAATCAGGCAATACAATTTTTTCTCTTCCAAGTTGTCGTTATTCTCACGAAAGACGTGAACAACATAAAAGTTTCTCACTTACGAGATTTATTTACAATCACTCAAGCGATAATTGCATCCACTCATTAAAAATTAATTATACTTCGTGAGTTTGCTCACGAGAAAATAAGTTTCTTACGATAAAAGAAAAACTCAAACTACTGCGTGAGTTTGCTTACGAAAGAATGAGTTTCTCACGATAAAATGAGTTTTTCACGATAAAAGCAGTTTGCTTATAAACGAATATTCGGAGAACAAAATATTGATATTTTTCTCCGGCAAACTAACCAAGGTGTCGCAAATTTTATGACAGATTCCCCATTCCTCCTTTTTGATTGAGGCCAGAAATAAAAATACCAGCAAGGTGGCACAATGAAAGTGGGGAAGTGAACCAAAAGTAGGAAAAAAAAGTAAAAAAGACAGAAAAAGTGTTTACACTAAAAATATATTTATTTTGTTGCATAAACTCTGTTTGAAGTATGCCATGGATGGATGGACGGTTGGTGGCATGATGTGCTATGGATGTGTTTGTACTACGCTTGGCTTGTGTGTTTCAAAACCGAAATCAGTCACTGGGCCGGGTTGCCTCCTTCTACACCTTCTCCTCGAGGTAGTGTTATCGTAAAACGTTAAAACACACGTAACAATTTTCCCCATTTCCTTTTAGCTTTTCTGTAGTGAGTGTGGTTTATGAAAAGGGTGTTTCTAGTACAGCTACTTACAGTACATTTTAGGGTCTCTTTCTCTGTTTGGGGATCCCTTTTAGTTTGTCCTTTTTTTAAAGATAAAATGTAAATAGATTGAAAAGGACGATATGTACATTTGCTGTCCTTTCTGGCTCTTCTGCTTAAGGTTGTTCAGAGAACATATTTGCCCCGTAGGGGCCACGTGTTTGCCGCAAATCCCTTAAAATAACAAGAGGCATAGGAATGAAATGAAACCGCAATTGCGTCTTGAATGTCTTTTTTATTTTAATGGTTCACTTTTCTATGTGTACGCTAACTGGGAACCCAAAATTTTATGGTCTCCACAAGGTCATGGGTTCAAGCAAATTTTCAAGGTCACAAGTGTATCAAACTCGTGTGCCAAAGGAATAACAAGTCTCATTCCCAAATATTTATGGTCAGCAGTTTGCGGTTCATAAAAACAGTCTCAACCCTTTGAATAAAGGCTGGCGGCAAGGGACATGCAAAAGGGAACGAAAGGCCAAATAGTAGGTTCTATAAGCTTTATCATAGTTTGATTTGGTTTTCTTAAATACACAGAACTTTTAGAAATTTAGGAACGATGGTTACGGGGCAGCCTTTTCTTATCTTCGTGGACAATCATTTGCAAATGCTATAGACAAATATACTTTTACAATAGGCGGGATTTATTCCGAAATATAAGTAATACGAATGAAAGAAATCGAAAATATCGGAATAGTCGAAAGTTGCAAGGGGGAGAGGTAGGCAGCCAAGGGGTCTGCTGTATTGCTACGTAGAGTCTTGGTCCACCGTCAGCAACCCTTAACAGATTCAAGTACCAACAATACGATTAGAACCTTACAGCAGGAATGATGAGAACATAAGAATTTCCGATTTTTACAAGAAGGATAATTGATCAATTGCTGATGACTGTGGAATGTCCAGGTCCAGTAACACTAACTGACGTAAGTCATATTCGGCTTGTACTCTTTCATTGTCGACTTCCAAAAACCATATTGCTGAAAATGTAAAGGTATCTTATTGCTCTTTATGGAAAACCAGAAACTATTGTGGCTCCAGACTTTCATTGGTACCTGAACTATGCCCCAGTTCGAAACTAGTATCAGAAACAAATATCTATTATAGCAACCAAGCCATAGTAACTGGGGATGCATGCCTACCATTGGTCCTTTAAAAGCAGATTCAGGAAATTACGATTCAAACTGGTTCGGCTTGTTTGCAGGATATTGTAGTATTAATATAAGCAGACGATGTGGTGCTTCTGCTCCAACGATTAGTGAGAGTACGAGTGTTGCTATTTATATTTTGGGTCCGGCAATAAAAACACAACAACTTATTATTGGAAATGGTTTTATTGTTTTTCAAAATAGTCTCCTTTAAGATCAGTACAGTTTTGCATGCGCACAAACCAATTTTCGAAGCACTTTTTTTGGGAGGTGTCTTAATCACCTCCACAACATGATTTTAAAACGCTCATTTGGTGCCAAATCAGGGCTGTACAGTGGATGGCCCATCAATTCGACATCTTGAGTGGTCAAATATCTCATCGTTTCAGCTGATGTGTGAGAGCTCGCATTGTCGCGATGCCAAATGATCTGTCTTATCTTATTATCTTTCCTCATTTCTTCGAACACTGTTGGCAAACCAAAAAACAGATGGTTGTATACCACTCAGAATTGATCGCCCTACGTTCCACTAAAGGCACTGTGGCAACATGGCCGGTTATACCAAAAAAACGCAATCATTTGCTTCGATGTACTTCTTCCACGAACAACTTTTGTTGGATTTGGCTCGTCTTAAAAGACCCATACGGTCGATTGGTGTTTTGTTTCAGGTTCATATGCATAGATCCATGATTCGTCACCTGTGACAATGTTTGAGCTACAGCAGTTATACTTTTTCAACATCTTTTTGCGTCAATCCATACGAGCCTTTTTTTGAGCATTCGGCAAATTGTGTGAGATCCAACGAGAACAAATTTGCTTTCACGGCCAAATGCACAAGCAATATCTTATTGATGCTTGTCAAAATAATGTCCGAAGATGCCTCAATCTCACGGTATGTCGCATGTCGGTCTTGCTTAATCAGTTGGTTAATGGCAAAGTGACCAAAGTTGGACATCCTTCACGAAATTCATACTGAAGCGAACGGCGTCCGAGACTGAACTCTTGGTGCCAGCGATTAACAGTGGTTTTTGATGGTGCTTCATCGCCAAGAGTCGAAACAAGTTGATTTAAACACTCTTGTCTCACTCACTCACTCCCACGCGAAAATTCGTAAAAAATCATCGCACAAAAATGTTCACGGGATAATTCCATTTTTTGACTGAGATAAATTTTTCAACACACTGTACACAAAACAATTCGCCCTCAAATGACAAAATGTTCTGAGTGAAGTTATGCTTAAAAAATCAAATTTTCCAATGAAAGTTCTAGTTTGCATCTGGAAACACAAGTATTGTCAGGACCCGAAATATAAATAGCAAACCTCGTATAGACACGTTTGGGAAATGACAACGGACTAGGCGTCAAGACAGAGTTAGTTCTGTTCACAAGGAAATATACTCGTAAGATCCCGAATTTACAAACCCCAACACTAGACTGGGAAACGCTGCAACTATCGAAAGATGCAAAATACCTAGTGTAATCCGCGACTCCAAATTTTTCTGGAAGCAAAATGTGGAGGAACGATTAAAGAAGAAGGCTCTTTGTGCATTTGATACTTGCCGAAGGATCTTCGGCAGAAAATGGGGTATTCAACCAAGGATGATACACTGTGGTACACTTAAACACAGGATTAAAAGAGTGGCAATTGTAAACATAAGTGGGGCCTGCAGATCCACACTTAAGGCGGGGCTGGAGAAATCATAGTAAACATTCGACCCACAGACTTTTTTTTTATTTATTTATTTCGTACCAAATAATATTTACAATTCAAAAACAAATTATTGCCCCAGCGCCACGTGGACATTTTTGGGGCCAGTTGGCAAAGATTTAGCTAAAAGTAGTTTGTAGCTCGAAAATTAGATATAACAAAAAACTGTGCACTTAAAAACTAAATAAAACTTACAATAGAAGCAATTCAATATTATCTAATAAATGTGTTTTTAATGTTGTTTTGAAAATTGAAATTCGTAAAATATTTTTGATATATTGAGGCAGACGATTATATTCAGAGCAACCGGTATGCTCAATACGTTGTTTTGTTGATTCCAGTCTACATCTTTTGATAAGCAAGTTTGATCGATTTCTAGTATTGAAAAAAGTTTGATTTTGAGAAAATGAAATAGAATGATAACCAATGTTACGCACTGATTTAAACATGTACATTAACAACTGCATTTTATATAGTCCATATATAGGCAAAATTGTTTTAGATACGTCCTTATACAAAGATACCGTCGAATACGTTGTTGAAGATTGTAAACAATTCTGAGTGCTTTATTTTGTGCTCGCTGTAGATATCTATACTCGAGACTTTTTTTGTAAGAGTATATCATCGGTAAGTAATTAAAATGGCTATGGATTAGCCCATTATATAGCAATAATTAAGTTTTTTCATCGAATTTATTTTTAAATTTATAAATATAAATATAAGTTTCATGATAAATTTCCTTGCAAAAGTACTCCTAAGTATCGAACTGAACTGGATTCAACAACATCTTTTCCACAAATAGAAATATTGAAAGCGTTATTACCAACTGAGTAAGGTCGAAGTCGCACTAACTTAGTTTTCTCGGCATTTAACAATAGTCCATTTACCCTGGCTTATACATGAAGAGATGTGCAACAAGAGTCGGCCTACGTTTGAAGAAAACTGTTAAAAACATAGCACACACGGAAACCCTTCAGGGGGAATTTTCAACGATAGAAAACTGAACATCGCACGTTGTAATATCGGAAAAGGAATTCTGGATCTTTAAAGAAGGTTCCCAAATAGAGGCAGGTTCAGGCGTTTACTCGGAATCCTTCAACCCTTAAATATCTCTACGACTATCGGAAAAATACACGGTCTTTCAGGCAGAGATTTAAACATTCAATGCACAAGATTCGGGAACAAAGCATACCTCGCTCAAAAATATTCGAGTATATGTGGACACCATGGCAGCCATAAAGACGCTGGACTGTATGACAGTTAATTCAAAATGTCTGCAGAGATGCATTAAATCACTCATACGAATCCGGAATAGATTTTAAAAACAAAGTCGATTTAAATTTATGTAAAAATTGAATTGTTTTTGGTACCCATATGTTCCTGTTTGAATAGTTCAGTTTTTGTCACCCAAATTTAGCCAAACTGCAAAAAAAGTTTTATTTTTAGCTTCGTAAGAAAATTCTATATTTATTTTAAAGCCATATGCGCCATATGTGCCATGTCTTAGGTTCCGGCCAATCTGAACAGGGCTATTTACAATACTGGGCCTTTGTTGCTCAGATCGGTTCAAGATTTGTTGTTTGTCGATCGTAAAACCGAAACCCGGAACACCCGATAGCAAATAAACGGGTAAACCGACATGTCGGTTTAAAGCTTTTTTTGAAAAACCGACTGAAAATAAAACCCAGAATGTAGGTTTTCGGTTCGGTTTTTGAAACTTTCAATCATAATGAAACATGACACAAATAAGTTTTTGTTTTGCCCATGGACAAATGCTATTGAAATTGAAGAAAATCTGTTCAGATTTGAATGTAATCCACACCTATGCAGGGCAGCCAAGTAAATGACAGCTTTTCTCAACAAATTGGCGCTTAACGTTTATTAAGGATACAAGCGAATAGGAGTCCTATGAATGTGCCATGAGAGAAAACATGGCGCCCAACGTATATTATTACGTAGAGAGCAGCCAGGGAGATGACAGCGATGAATGTGCCATGAGAGAAAACATGGCGTCCAACGTATATTATTACGTAGAGAGCATCCGGGGAGATGACAGCCATATGATAAATTGGCGCATATTATGGATGCGACCTGGAATACGAGTGCTATGATTGTGACTTGAGAGAAAAAATGGCGCCCAACGTATAGCATTACGTAGAGAGCAGCCGGGGAGACGAAAGTTATCTACCAACATTAAAGCGGCTCGCAACGTATACTATATACAGCTAAACAGCTAAGCTGATGACAGCTTTTATAGCAACATCAAACTGGCGCCCAACGTATATTTAGGATGTGTCCTAGAATAGAGGACATATTGCGGCATGAGAGTAAAAATGGAAGTAAAACAAGAAGCAACCTAACATTCGTGATCGCATGTAATTTAACCGTTTCAATTTCAAGGTGCTGCCACTTGGCGTTACTTAATATCAACACTGCCATCATTTGCGTTAGTGTCGTTGCTACATATGACATGATGTAAATATGACACCAAAAATAATATCATCAAAGTGGATTTAGTGGCCACTTCATACATACTACGTCGTACTTCATGCAGCGCCATACGCAGCGGCAGTTTGCTCGTCCGTACGTTCGCAAGGAATGAAGGAACAATGTTTCATGGTAATTAACATTTACTGGGAAATTTATGTGAACCCAATTATTTAAATACGTTGCGTCCCTTTTTATTCTATTAATGACATTTATAATTGTCAAGTGCTGTGAATGGAAGATGGTCGTATGATTGCCTGACTATCACACATTCACCACAGATGGAGGGAAAGGAATAAACGTCATGATGCGGGTTCCATTCGTTTCATTTGTTCGCACATCGGCGGTGATGATACATCGAGCTTTGGTCATGTGTCATGATAACAAGCAAGAGTCGGAAAGTTTGGATGCCACTTAATTTTTATTAGTAATTGTTTTGTCGGCGGGTATTATAAAATATGAAATCATAATTTTCACAATTATCTGTTTGGTTAGTTTTAAGTGGGAAATCTCTAACGGCAAAAGTTCTCAGTATTAGTTTAAACAATGCCAAATGCGGGAAGTACCCTTTCCACGACTTGAGGGAATTTCCCTGAGAACCTATGCAACATACAAATGATTTTCCGATGATAATGAGTTTTTATTACCACAAATGTAGACGAATGCTTTGTTAGAAATATTTGAAAGCCAAGTGTGATATGACCGGGCGCCAAATATGATGTGATTGGACGGTATATTAATTTTAAATGTTTTTTTTCATGGTAAAAATATAGTTTACTTATTAATAAGCAATCGTTGTCCCATGCGTTGGGCGCCAATTTTTTAGATTTTCCTTCATATCTAGCCAAAAATGTTGTGATTGGACGGTACACGCGGAAAAAAAGTGACAATATTGCTATGTTCATAGTCGCAACCATACTGTGTGATTGCCGTAATCATATTATTGTTAACGTAAATTTTAAACAACAATACTTTTGTTGCACCAACCATGTTTATAAGTATATGGTTCCTTCAACCATGTTTTCATTTCTAAGTTTCGCAATAATACTATTGTTACATTTCAACAATAGTAATATTGTAGCAATCATACTGTTGTCAAAATGAAATTCAAAAAACAATACTTTGGTTGCGACGAACATGCTTTTATTGTAGAGAACATATTATTGTTGCGGTGACCATAGTGTAACCATATTTTTTCTTTGCGTGTATATACTCTCTTAAAGTTTTTTTTTTCATTGTTAACATATTGTTTACTAATAATAAGCCAAATTGTCCAATACGTTGGGCGCCAATTTTAAGAGTTTTTCAATTTTTGTTCATTTTTGATACGGAATATGATGCAATTGGAGCATTTTCACATCATTAATGAGGGCAACTTCGCTAATAAACCATTGGCCGAATTTGAAGGAGTCCAAAATAATAGATCTTAGCCTGTGATAATATCATTCATTCATGCAGAGATTACTGATACGAGAGAAGTTACTGGTTCGTTTCTTAATAGAAAATTTAAGGGCAATATGAATCACTGACAATTTAGTTTTCTTTTTCTGTAATCGATGACTGGTAGTCTTTGTGGTCGCATTGGGTTTGCGCACACTCCTACGGATTGTTTAATATCACGACTAGCAACACAAGCTTGGATAATCTAACTAGCGATATCCAACTTTCTAAACATCTTTGTGAGACCCAAACTAATTGCAAAGTCCAGATATCCTCGTGATATGTTGGGCTGCGTTTCTAAAGAATAATACTTGAGTTTCAGTATTCAACTTTTATTGTGGTTGGTCACACGACCAACAACTACACAAGCAAAAACTAAAACTAAAAAATAAGCCTTCATTCTTAAAAAAAAAAAACAAAAAAAAAGTCTTCCTAACACTTAGGGAATATGGTTCCCGTTAGAGTACTTTTGGAAGGTACTTATCAATCTTATACTAGTAGGTTTAATAGAGCACTGGTGACTCCAGAAAAGTTGATGTCTTGGAACCGTAGTCGCGCTAAGTGGCTTTTCTACATATTTTAGTGCATTAACTAACATTCGATTGCACTAATAGAAACTTGCTAATACATGTAAACTCATTCTTTCAGTTTACAAAAAAATCAGTTGTGGTAACGACTTTGTTTTAAATTTGTTCGAAAAGTAGCCATACTTAGATCAGCGGGCGCTCCCAGATCAGTGATCGTTTCGAAAGCAGTGATTGCTCCGAAAACAGTGTTTGCTGCAAGAGCAGTGATCACTCCGAAAGCAGTAGTCACTCCGAGAGCATTGGTCGCTTCGCATTTAGATCAGTGGGCGGTCTCAGAGCAGTGACCTTTCCGAGAGCAGTGATCGCTTCGTAAGCAGTGTGTGCTACAAGAGCACTGATCACTTCACAAGCAGTAGTCACTCCGAGAGCATTGGTCGTTCCGAGAGCAGTGGTCGTTCCGAGAGCAGTGGCCGCTTCGAGAGCAGTGGTCGCTTCGAGAGCAGTGGTCGTTCTGAGAGCAGTCGTCGCTACGAGAGTAGTGGTCGTTTCGAGAGCTGTGGTCGCTCCGGGAGTAGTGGTCGCTCCTAGAGCAGTGGTCGCTTCGAGAGCAGTGGTCGCTTCGAGAGCAGTAGTCGCTTCGAGAGCAGTGGTCGCTTCGAGAGCAGTGGTCGTTTTGATAGCAATGGTCGTGCCGAAAGCAATGGTCATTCCGAGAGCGATGGTAATTCCGAGAGCAATGGTCATTCCGAAAGCAAAGGTCATTCCAAAAGCGATGGTAATTCCGAGAGCAATGGTCATTCCGAGTGCGATGGTCGTTCAGAGAGTAGTGGTCGTTCCGACAGTAGTGGTCGGTTCGACAGCAGTTGTCGTTCCGAGAGTAGTGGTCGACAGTAGTGGTGTTTGTTAAGCCAAGAGCTATTGCCTTTCTAAGTCGCTCCTAGAGCAGTGCTCTTTCTAAGGCCACTTTTAGGTCAGTGATCGCTGCGAAAGAAGTGATCCTTTTAATGCTCCGAGCAAAGTTTTCTTTCGAAGGCCACTTTGAGGTCAGTGTTCGCATAAAATCAGTGGTCGCTCTAGAGCTACGGTCACTCCGAATCAATAGTAGCCTTAAATGAATGGTGGTTCTACAGCTCTGGAGAGATTATCATTGGTCGTTACTAGATCAAATGTCGCTTAAATCGACCCCCTGTGCAAGTATTTAGAAGAGCATACTAAAAACCACTCGGCGAAACTTATGAAATTTATTAAATGTTGATAATATTTAATAAATTTAAATTAAATAAATTTCGACGTAGTTGTAAATACGCAACGTGAATTTGGTTACGTTGTGCAACTTGATTTTTTCTCTACAATTGGCGCCCAACGTTATATCATGTAATCTCTACTGATTATATCTGTGCTTGAAAGATAAATGCCATTTTAAAACTGAAAGAGTTAAAAACACAGCAATTATGTGTCGAATCAACGATCCCTTTCTTCTGTTAAAGAAAAATATTTAAATTTTCGGGAGTATATTTTATAAATATCTCTATTTACAACGCCATGTCTCTAAAACTTAAGTTATCTGATTTAATTACACCAATTCTTAATTTCCTCTTAATGGTGTCGAATGTTTTTCATAGGTTCACAGAAAACACCATACCTGACAAACTAATCAACCTAGGACAGTATGCATGACGATAGCTAATGTTCAAAAGCTGTTTGGGATTGTAAATGGGCGAAAACAGCCCATGGGGAAAATTTTCACCTTTAAGGGACTAAAGGTACTTTGGAAAAAGTACAATTTTTATTGTGGATTTGCTAAAAAATCATAATTTTTTGTGAATTTGTAAAATCAGTACAGTTAGTTGGGACGCACTT
This sequence comes from Hydrotaea diabolus, assembly GCA_963513945.1. Classification (NCBI taxonomy): domain Eukaryota; kingdom Metazoa; phylum Arthropoda; class Insecta; order Diptera; family Muscidae; genus Hydrotaea; species Hydrotaea diabolus. The sequence continues at coordinate 231,549,477 of OY740716.1, forward strand.
AATACTTCAAAAAAGGCCGTATCTGCTAGACTCTTTGGTTTATGTGGCCCAAAAACTGCACGCATGGTCAAAACGTGCGATTAATAGTGCTCGAGTTGAAGCAAATTTTGCTACCAATTCAAGTATAGAAATCTAGAGTAGTATTGAAGTTTTGGCTGAAATTAGGGATGGACGCATGGACCGAAAGGGCCCAAAAACGTATTTTTTTGCGCTTTAGTAGCGTAGGAGGGTACATAAGGTTTGGCCTGGTCGAAATTAACAACGTGTTTACTTGTTTTTGTTGCAATTGGCACCCGACGTCATATGCATTTAACGTGCATTTAACAGGGATTTACTGGCTCGAGATGTCTTGCATCAAAATTTTAATAGCAGACAAGTTTTTAATTAAATGGCAAAGTGAAACTGGTTTTCGTGGCTATTTCGGGTCCGTGACGACCTTCATCAAAATGCTTCGCAGCAATTGTTGAATGGAAGAAGGTATGTATCGTTTAAGTCCATGTCCCAAATGTAATTTTTAATTTGTTAATTATTTTCTTGTCATTCTAAAAATGTCGGTGTTAAGGCATGTGTTGACTTAGAGCAGCAATTTTTTTACTTTATAAAATAAACAACTCTTTTATGTTACAGTTGGCGCCCAACGGCATATTATAGATTTTCTACTGATTTGTGTTAGACCACTCTTTAATGAACCGTGTGTGGCTGCAACTTTGAAGTAAAATTTTAAAAATGTTTTTATTGAAATCTGCGTTATGTCATTCCAAAAAAATACAAATTTTCAAAAATGATTTCGAAAAGAAGTTCATTTCAGTTTGGTTAAAAGCACGTCAACAGCGTGATATCACATGTAATATATCACGTCGTGGATGGTCTACACAAAAGTGGGCGTACTTAGGGGGGTCGTGCCTCAACTCATTTGGTGTTAGATTAATTGCCGGATATTAAAAGCTACATTATGGCTGGTTATGGTTATGGTTCCAATCATTACGAGTTTATGTTTTAAGGCTTTCGCCTTTACTTCTTTTGTCATTCCTTAATGGTTTGACCGGCCGGGTCTCAGCGTCAGTATATTCGTCCGTCCAACCATCTGTCTGGCAGCAGAGCAATGCCACCAAAACCAATTATCATAATTATTCACTTTGCCCGGTGGGTTCGATGGCTGTTGTCTGTCTTGCGGTTGGAAGGGGGCCTAAACACTGAAACAACAAATCCAAACTAAATAATACTAATGAAAATAGACAAATGAATTATGGAAGAAAGAATGAAGGAACCAGCAATGTGGAGAACCACAAAACAAAATCGATTCACCTTAACCGACCAGCCGACTTTTGATGGTAACCAGTCGGGACGGGCCACTGTTTTATGGTCAATATGAGGACAACACGCTCAATACGAGCACTTGGCTATTGGCCGTAATATAATTAGTTTCTTAAAGAACCACCAAGAAAAAAGCAAAACTGAATGCTTGGTCCGGTGCGTGTGCCTTTTCGTTTTTGTTTTAAAAGAGTAACACCAAAAACGCGCAGAGCCTTTAAAGCTTTAGAGAAACGTTAAAAGAATAAACAAGAACAAGTACAATAGCAGCAACAACAATAAATAAATATTTTATTATTTTGTAAATATTTGTACTAAAAAATAAACTACAAGAGTGCGGCGCAGTTCTGGGGAGGTTTGGGTTTCTCGCATTATACGCATTTTGTGTTGTTTCGAAAACAGCACGAAGCCACACAGTTTGCATTAAATATCGATTGGACGGACTTTGCCGGAGAATATCAATCGAATGTCATTGAAAAGTGACAAAAGCAAACAAAAAAAACTATACCACTTGGCACCGGAATGATCACTAAGGAGGGGTGCTGCTTCGATTATGTTATTTGCGGCGGTAATAAGAAGTTAAGGAGGAGTTCAAAATTGCAGATTGGTTGAAAGAGATTGATTTGCCCCAAATCCAAAAGTTTCTCTCAACAACTCTTTAAAAACTAACCCTTAGCTTTTTCGATATCTCAGGACAGTTAAAAACTTTCACATGCTAATAAATTTATCAGAAACGTTCTCGTTCTTCAAAAGCCATTGTATTCCAGATTCCTAACGTTGGGCGCCAGTTGTATTTGGGGCGATTATAATGGTGATAAGTTGCCCCAACAATTCTTTGAAAAATGCATTAGCACATATTACCCGATTTGTAAGCTCTGTGCATGACACATAAGCTTCGAAGATTAAATACGATTGCATAGATGTACAGACGTTGGGCGCCAATTGTAATGGTAATTATTTGTCTTAAATCCAAAAGTTTCTCTCAACAACTCTCTAAAAACTAACCCTTAGCTTTTTCGATATCTCAGGGCAGTTAAAAACTTTCACACGTTTTCGTTCAACTAAAGCCATTGTATTCCAAACTCCCAACGTTGGGCGCCAGTTGTCTTTGGGGCGATTGTAATCGTGATAAGTTGCCCAACAATTCTTTGAAAAATGCATTAACACATATTACCCGATTTTTAAGCTCTGTGCATGACACATAAGCTTCCAAGATTAAAAAACGATTTCATAGATGTACATACGTTGGGCGCCAATTGTAACTTTGGCGATTGCAATGGTAATTATTTGTCTTAAATCCAACTGTTTCTCACAACAATTCTTTAAAAGCTAACCCTGAGCATTTTCGACATCTCAGGGCATTTAATTACATACAAACTTTCACACGCTATGACCTTAACAGAGACGTTTTCGTTCAACTAAAGCCATTGTATTCCAAACTCCCAACGTTGGGCGCCAGTTGTATTTGGGTTGATTGTAATGGTGATATGTTGCCCCAGCCATTCTTTGAAAAATTCATTAACACATATTACCCGATTTTTAAGCTCTGTGCATGACACATAAGCTTCGAAGATTAAAAACGATTTCATAGATGTACATACGTTGGGCGCCAATTGTAACTTTGGCAATTGTAATGGTAATTATTAGTCTTAAATCCATCTATTTCTCACAACAATTCTTTAAAAGCTAACCCTGAGCATTTTCGACATCTCAGGGAATTTAATTACTTACAAACTTTCACACGCTATGACCTTAACAGAAACGTTCTCGATCTTCTAAAGCCATTGTATTCCAAATTTCCAACGTTGGGCGCCTGTTGTATTTGGGGCGATTGTAATGGTGATATGTTGCTCTAGTCATTCTTGGAAAAATTCATTAACACATATTACCCGATTTCAGCTTACATATAAGCTTTGAAGGGTAATAAAGGATTTTTTAGATGTTCATACGTTGGGCGCCAATTGTATTTGGCTCAAATCCAACAGTTTCTCACAATTCTTCGAAAAACAATCCTTAGCTTTTCCGATATTTTTGCGCAGTGGATGACATATAAGTACATACTTTCACAGGTTCTCGTTCTTCGTAAGCCATTGTATGCCAGATACCAAACGTTGGGCGCCAGTTGTAATTCGGGCGATTGTTATGGCACTAAATTGCCCCAACAATTCTTTGAAAAAATCTTTAGCACATATTATGCGATTTTAGAGCTCTGAACAAGCTTCGAAGAGTTATAAAGGATTTCATAGAAGTTCATACGTTGGGCGCCAATTGTAACATAGGCGATTGTAATGGCAATTATTTGGCGCAAAATCAACCGACTTTATAAACAATTCATTAATAAAAAAAAATAAAATTCTTCGATATTTGCCGACTTACTAATGTAATCTTTAAAATCGGGCATAGCCGACTATGAGATACATTACACCACTTTGCTACTAAGAGGATTTAACACCTTTGTCTAAAGCTTGAGCAAGGTCGGACTCAATATTTTACGAGTTATTTATTTGTCGGTCATAACGTTTCATACAAAGTTTGAGCGTGATGGGGTATAATTTGTAGCTTCTAGAGCTGTAAGACTTGAAATCGGAAGGAACCTATGTAAAGAAGCTATTCGAAAACATAGACCGATAAAGTCAAATCTTACAGGATATGGGTGTTGGTCGCCCCTAACACCTCTTGCAAATAGGATTAAAAAGTGGCTTCAAGCTGCAGGTACTTAAATCGTGAAGGACCTTTGTTATACGAAATGTGGACCGATGTGGTCTAATTTCATCTGAGATAAGGCGTATTCCTGTTACAAAACATTTATCTAAATTTATTAGATCTGGTAATCGAATACTCATTTTTATATGAATTTTCAATAAAAAAAACTGTTCTTAATTTTGCCCGATCGATTAAACATAACTTACCCTTAGTATGTTATTTTCAAAAACTTTAGAGTAACGCTTACCTGTAAATAAAGAGAGAAAGTATATTTTAGGTTAGTAAAATATGTATTAAATGATAATATTTAAAATTGCGAATTGATGATAAAATAAAAAAATAAAGATATATAATATATAGAACCCAGCAGGTAAAGGGAGCTGTTTAATTATTAAAATTCGGGAGAATGTTATTGCCAAGCTGACACTAAAAAATGATAATTTGTTAATAAAAAAAATGGCGCCCAACGTGTGACGAACAATGTCTTTAACTCTAATTCATTTATGAAAAAAATTGGCGCCCAACGCGTGGCGAACAATGTCAATTCATAGATCCATTAGTTAACCAGAAAAGTTGAAAAGTTAGCAAAAGGTAGATTGATTTCGTAGTGGACCGCTGCAGAGTCCTGCAGCCAACCTAGTGTTATTCTTATTAGTTGTTTCAGTTGACTTTAAAGATACGAAAGCCAAAAACACTAACCAACTATGTTGGGCTATAACTTGAAAATTAACCGTTTAGCCGTGTCAAGCTTTAAATTTGACACCGGTTAATTCACTCGGAGACCTATACAGAGTCCATTGAGAGTGTCCTTTATCCGTAATGAACTACTTACTCTACACGTGCTGCAGATAGCTGTTTTCAAGGAGAATTACTCTATAAGATCTACAAAGCAGGTACTTCCCCAGATAACTACACGGTCTCTCCTGGAGGTATCTACACAACAGGTGCTCTATCGTCTCGAACTCTTCCTTCGTCTACATAAAGTTTTCTGGGGCCCTACTATAAAAGAGTTTCATCATGACTCATTCGAAATCTATAAGCTCGCACTTGTTGGTCTTTGGTTCGGTTCCAGTCTACGACGTCATAGTGATCTAACTGCCTTATATTTCTGGGTTCGATACTATACAAGGTTAAAATTTATATATGTATAAGTATATCCAATTCTCAAAGTTAATATCATTCAAGGGGTCGTCCCCTTTGCTAAGTAACATTTGCCTTCTTTTTATCACATTTTCAATTGTTCTAGCGAGAACTGCGGACGTCAAGTTCTTGTATTTCTCTTAGAGAGCTTCCAAAGTATGCAACTTGTTTAAATAGATCTGTTTCTTCGTAAACAAAAAGTCCAATGAAAGAAGTCTGGAGCAGTTAATTCAGGCCATCTTACAGGCCAATGGAAATCGCCGAAACAAGACTTTAAATAAGCGGGAACCACATTCTTCAAAATGTTTATTTTCGAGTGAGCTCTAAGTGCAATTTGCGCTAATTATAACTCGATAATCATTATTCTGTTGCTTCACAGTAGCGCCATCTCTCGGTCATTGTTTTTAATTCCCGTTTAATAGCAATGCTGAATTTTAAGCACACTGTCAACTATAGATGTCGCTATGTATAACATTTAAAGACAATGAATTGTTAGAAGACAAATTTGTATCTGCTCTTTGCAGTTAAAATTCCGCTGGTGAGTTTGGCCCTCTGCTCTATCAAAAGTTTTTGGCGTTGTATTTTATAATCGGCTAGTGTCCTGGTTGACCGTGGTAAAAATTCGATCAGCCGGTATATATTTTTGATACTGTGTTTTGTTATGTATCGTTGATTTTTAAAAACTTTTATGCTTAGTTCACAGTAGAAGTTTACGTCAGTTTCTATGGAACATTTTTCAATAGAAAACGAAAATAATTCAAAAGTAGTCGAAAAGAATTTAAGCTGCTACCAGAGTTGACTGCGCAGTTTAAGTAGACGCTCCCTTGTTATCATCAGACCCCAAACAACGAATGTGCTGTAAGCATGATCAGCAGGTATACAAAGAGCATTAAACGAGAACTGCTGGCGGTAGAGTATATAACCCAACAAAGTAACGCAATTAATAATAAAAATCCATCACAATTAACTTTAGGATTTGCATCGCTCGCCTTAAGCTGTTTTTGTTGTTTTTTAATGGCATGAGTGGAGAAGGTGGAGAACTGCTAACGTGAATGACAATTTTTAGAATGACTTCTTTCAACTGTGATCTCATTGCCATAATTATGCAGAATTCTTCAGACTGATATGTACCCCTGGTTTTAAGCGACTAAGGCGGTAATCGAACGTCTGCCGTTGCTGCCGGTAGTTAAGGACATTTGTATATCCTTGACTGTTAAGGTTTACAATGCTGCACTGCATGTATTTTCTCCGAAACCAGCAATCACTGATCGCATCCTACTTTTTAAACCTGGATCCGAAGCTTAACGTGTTTTCTAGAGAATTTTTAGAAAGCTTCAGAGGTTAATAACTTGAACAGTTTTATTCTGGTTCGAGAGTTTTTGTTGTTTCTTTTTCAGAATTAACGTCGAAGTTGGTAAAATGTATTGACTAGGTTGCCAGGCAGATTGTACAGCTGTTTCTAAGCCCGCTAAGGTTTTTCTTCAGCAGTATTTGACAATTAACAATTATTTGACAATTACTTCGGATGCAAATGAAATGACTTATACGGGAATCACATTTAAATTACTGAGAATTACCCTTTGCGTATAATCTTCGAACTCATTTCCACCAATTCTGTTTCACATGGGGTTTCTTTAAAAACCACTGATGCAAACGCACAAGGTGGGCGTGTTTTTGTGCGTAAATTTTTTCATTCGCAAAGGGTAATTCTCAGTAATTCAAGTGCGACTGCCGTATAAGTCATTTGATTTGTAGCCGTAGAAATCGTTGCCAAAGACTGCTGAAAAAACCTTGGCGGGTTTAGAAACCGCTGTGCCGTCTGCGGGCTACCCAGTCAATATATTTCAGCAATTTTTACATTGATTTTGGCAAAGAAACTGTTAAGTCATAATAGAGATAAATAACTGAACAAATGTAAACAAAACAAAAAATCTTACTTGAGGGATTAATCTCAGCGTTGCCGACATTTACAAGGTGAATTTGGCGCTGATATTCCTCTGATATCATGAAATCCCTATAACAGAAACAAAATACTAAAATGGCGCCCAACGTATAACGACAAATATTACAAATAATACCATTTTGTGTTGTTTAAAGAAAATATGGTCTTAACTTGACTGTTGAGGCTTACAAAGGAGCAATGTATGTCATTTCCCGAAATCATTAATATCGGATAGAGGCCTTCTTTTTAAACTTGGCTCCGAAACTATATCGCATTATATTTCAAAGTTGCCGACAATTACAAGGTGAAATAGTCGCTGAAATTCCTATGAGATCATGAAATCCCTATAACAGAAGCAAAGTACTAAACTGGCGCCCAACGTATAACGACAAATATAACAAATACTTCACTTTTGTGTTGGTTAACGATAAAAATAATCTAAACTCTGAAATATTTCTTGTCTAAGGCCTTTTTCATTTCAACTTCTTGGCTAAATTTCTCTATCACCGTTTTTAATACTAAACTGGCGCTCAACGTATAACCACAAATATTACAAATAATACAATTTTGTGTTGTTTAAAGAAAAAAATGGTCTTAACTTGACTGTTGAGGCTTACAGTGGTATGCATTTTCTTCGAAATCAGTAATCACTGATCGAGGCCTAATTTTTAAACTTGGCTCCGAAACTATAAAGCATTTTCTAAAGAATGTCTACATAGCTTCAAAGTTATATTTCAAAGTTGCCGACAATTACAAGGTGAAATCGTCGCTGAAATTCCTGTGAGATCATGAAATCCACATAACAGAAGCAAAGTACTTAAGTGGCGCCCAACGTATAACGACAAATATAACAAATAATTGACTTTTGTGGTGTTTAAAGATAAAAATAGTCTAAACTCTTAAATATTACAATGTTTCTTGTTTTAGGACATTTTCATTTTAACTTCTTGGCTAAATTTTTTACGCAACATATTTAATACAACTCTGTTCGACTAACATAATCTCAAAAAGTAATACAAATTGTCCTTCACTAGTACAAATAACGACTTTTACATTTTATATTCTATTTTTAATGTTCATAAGCACACATACGTATACTACTTCCTGAGTGCGTTAAATAACACAATAAACCATGTTTAGTTTTTAAAGGTCTTTCAGGTTTTTGGTGTTCGTACATTTTTCGTTCTACTGCATTTCTCAAAAACAATAGCGGAAATTATTCTATAATACCCGTAGAGCAGCTCGTACTCGCTGTCGTAATGCACTTCATATGCATTCGAGTTATTTAATAATGACACTTTGACATTTCAAATAAATAAACAGTGCGCGCTCGGACGGACGGTCGGTCGGATCAGTGCATGTTTTCCAAGTGGACATTTGCATTTGGGCGATAATGTAAATGAAAATGACGAATTGTGAGTGGTGATGGCGGTTATGGTGAGGTTGGTTGCGGGCCACACTCTAATTCGATTGAATTTATGCATTCGTTCATGACTACACTTTTTATATGGACTGAAATGCGTTCTCAGCTTGACATGTCGATAAAGCGCCACACGAAAGTGGTCTCCTCCAGTGGTGGTAGATCTGAACATGCAATATATTTCCTTTTTTGCCGTCTAGTATTCTGCCTATATGGTTCAGTGTTAATAAGCAAATGTTGACAGATTGACCTTAACTTAAATGTAAATGTCACTGTCATACTGACATTCAGATGGCGCTGATATCGAAGTTACAGATTGGAAATTCTCAAAAACATATTTTAGATGTAAAAAACTATTATTATCTGTCATGAAAAAAATTAAATGGACCTTGCGGAAGGGGTCGACTACAAATACCAGCCTTGAAATATATGTTACAGTCAATACGACATCTACATTTCATTTATCCAGTCACACTTTACAAAACACTTGTTTAAAAACTTGCTGCTTCATTCTAGCTTCTTAAAAATACATTGACTTCTAGAAAAACCGACAATAGAGAAGTTCAAATACAAAACCAGCATATTGACATCTAGATGGCACTAGTGATAGAAATGGAAAGACGGCATAGCCTTTACGTGGAACTACAAAACGATCCCTCAAGCACATATAAAAGATTTTGTTTAAACCTAAATCTCCTAAACCAAGCGTCTAAACAACAAAAAAAAAGCCATAATTGCGACCCCTTTTTATTCTGGGCCAAAAAATTTCAAGTTATTATGAAAACCTAAATTGCATATATCTTCTAAACTAAGCATTTAATCGACAAGAGCCATAATTCGTATCTATTTTTTATTTGAAACAAATGATGTTGGCATGGATCTCCGTTTCAAAAATCGCAATTATGGCCAAAGTAATGGACCGATCGTTACACAATTGTAACAGAATTATATCAACGATTAGCATATTATTACAGTCTATGTTTTATTAAAGTTGCACAAAAGGGCGTGGCCGCGCACACAAAACTTAACTTTGAAGGGCTATATCTCGTGAACTAAAATTGTCTAACTAAAATGTAAAAAATACAAAAAGGTTCTAAAATTCGTGCCCCATTGTGGGCACATTTGGACGATTATGCTGAATAGGGACGGTGCCACGCCCCTTGACAAAATTGTCATATTGGATCGTAATCCATAAGTTGGCCCGGCTTGACCACGCCAACTTAATTTGCCCTCTTGATATACAATCCACCGTATTAATTTTAGTCAATCGCAGACCTAGATCGGAGACCGGAGATCTATCCATATCCATCCGTTTATGTGTCCGTCAGTCTGTGTGTCCGTCCGCCTGTATGTACGAATCAACCTAGAATCTTGAAATTGTGCATGATAATGGCTTATGGCTGTTTGGGATTGTAAATGGACCAAGGGGGAAGCAGTTTTCCTTTAAGGGACTAAAATCACCTCGGTAAAAAGTACACTTTTTTGTGTTTTTGGTTAGTACGGGGGCATATCAATAATTCTTTGACTTTTCGAATGAAACACAGTTTTCTTTTTTGCAAAAAAAAAAATATTTTTTAACAAAATCTCCTTTTAGCTAAATTCACATCGTCTAACGTTTCTCCAATTTTGTTATCCCTTCCAAAAAATACGATTTGTCGAGGTCTTTTCCTAGGATTGGTTGACGGTTTTTTTCGCAAAAAAATGTTTAATGAGCACTCGAAATTAACTGTTTTCCATTTTTTACAAAATTGTTTTGTTTTGAACAGCTTTTAAACACAAATTAAATGGCGGAACTCTCTCAAAATCTGACGGTAGCATTTCATATAACTACAAGGGAAGTTGGAAAAGTCACCCAATTATTGATATGCCCTCGTTAATCATAATTTTTTGTGAACGGATTATGGTTAAAATGGGCTCAAAATGGAGCACAGCTGCTGGATTTGGCTTAGGTCCCGCATAGACAGAACGGGCGATCAATAATCAATATGAACAAGTTAAAAAAATCGCTACCAATCCTAATGAAGTGTAATTTTAAAGTTTGGCTAAGATTAGGGAAGGACGCTTGGGCCAAAAAGGCCTAACAGATCAGAAAAATTTTTTGTTTTGTAGCTTTAGTGGCGGTGGAACGGTGATGGCTATATAGGGTTCAGCCTGGCCGAACTTGACGACGTTTTTACTTTTTTTTGATCTAGATTTAAAGCTTTAAAAACTAAGAACAAATACAGAGGTTATATCATAGAGAGAAATACTTTTAAAAAGCTCTAATGCTATGGCATGTTGTTAAAAGACAAAAACTCAACAATACGAGGGTTGCTATATATATTTCTGACCTAGGCAACACTAAATGTTGACTGGCGCCATCTGACATTTCGATTGGAAAGTTTGATATTTTTTAGCATAAACGTTCTCAGAACGTTTTGACGTGCGACCTTTATTTGTGTTTTTTACAGTGACTTGAAAAAATCAATTTGGCAAAAAAAAATTGGAATAACTCGTAAACATTTTCGTGCGATAATTTTTCACAACTTTAGACGTGGATTATCACGACTAGAGTGCATCGATAAACTCAAATCTTTGTATGGCGATGAAGCACCATCCTATAGCACTGTGAAAAACTGGTTTAATGAATTCAATTGTGGCCGACGCTCGCTCAAAGACGAAGGTCGTCCAAAAACGGCCGTTGTGCCAGAAAACATTGATACCCTGCGTGAACTGATAATGCAAGATCGTCATGTGACATTCCGTGAGATAGAGGTATCCTTGGGCATTTTTTCCACCAGCATTGATTTGATATTGCATGAACGCATGGCCGCAAAAAAGGTTTGTTCTCGTTGGATCCCGCACAATTTGACAATCGCTCAAAAAAAGGCTCGTGTCGATTGGTGCAAAGAAATTCTGAAAATAAACGATCGCGGTGCTTCAAAAGACGTTTATAAGATCGTCACAGGTGACGAATCATGGATCTATTCATATTAGCCCGAAACAAAACAGCAATCGACCGTGTGAGTCTTCGAAGACGAGCCAAATCCAACGAAAGTTGTTTGTGAAAGAAGCCACTTCGAAGCAAATGGTCGCCTGTTTCTTCGGCAAAACTGGTCATGTGGCGACTGCTTCGTAGGACGGCCAATTCTGAGTGGTACACCACAATTTGTTTACCTGAAGTCTTCGGAGTAATTTGAAAAACGAACAAGAGAAGACGAATTATTGTGCACCATGACAATGCGAGCTCTCACATAACGGCTCAAACCAGCCCCGACTTGGCAACGATTTTCGTCATGTGAAAGCCATGTTTTGGAGTTGTCTCAGTCGGAGTGAAAAAATTGCTTCGAAATATGGTTTGAGCGCATGCAAAAGTGTACGTATAAATCATGCTGGAGAATACTTTTAAAAACAATAAAACCATTTTTGATGATAAATATTCGCATTTTCATTATAAGGCCAGAAATATATATAGAAGCCCTCGTATTACTAGTTTTGCTACGGGAAAAATACAGCTTTTGTGTCCAAACAAATGGTCATAACACCAGAGAGTTTTAAAGCTATATTCTCTCTATGATACAACTTTTTTGCAAAATCGACCGAAAGCTTCCGAGATCTTTTGGTTTTAGAAATAAGGTTAGCTGTCTAGAATTAAGAGGAAATTAAATATGAGCCATAATCATTGTCCCTATATACGTACACTTACTATTTAAATGCAAACTAAAAATGCAATCTATTTGAAGGAAAAACATATACTCGTAAAAGTTTCTTTTTTTGTCTCGGCAAAATGTGTGTCTGTGGTTTGTTTCTACATTCGTGTTGGCACTTTGGTTTTTCTTACCGAATGCGGTGGATTTGGCCTACTTTCTGGTACCAACGAGTAAACCACCACCGTCATCGCCACCAACCTACGGTACGTGATTACATGGCGAACTTCCTACCACCGGCCCTCATCTGAAGTACCACTACCACCCCGCAAGTTTGTCTATATTTAGCTTAGCTCATTGTGAGACGATAAATTTCACACTCGTATGGAAGATCTTGTTCATAAGGAAACGTACCCATTCATGGTTGTGAATTAATAGAGAAACGACGAGTATCTTAACATAGTTTTCGATAATACAAAAGAAAAAAAAAGAATACACAGCGACCAAAACGCTAAACATTTTCAATTAAAAGCAAATGGTTTGGAAACGGAGGCTAATTGGAATTGGATTAGGAAAGGAAAGGGAAGTGTGAATTTAATCGGATTTTAAAAAAAAAATATAATGTGAATTAGCGAAAGGTCTTCGGCTTTTTGTTTAATTCAAAGTTAAGAGTTTAAGTGTTTTCAATTTGAATGTATTTACAAATTATTTAATTGTGTTCGCCCAGAAGAGTCGCACAGTGACCCGTTACCATACAAGCATTGGACAATAATAGAAGGAGTTTTCAGAATACAATGAAACCTCATTTCTAAATAGATTATAATACGATTGATTAAAAAAATGTTATCGGTTTTTATGTAACATTTGCGGTTTTATTGTAAAATACAATTTTTTTTTTTTTTTTTTTTACTGAATCAAAATAATCTAAGGCTCTTCTTTTAATAAAAAGAAGATTTGTTTTGCTAATTTTGTTCTTTTTTTCAATAAACAAAGTCCAAACTAATTTATCGTGCAAAAATATTTCAACAATATTTTTGGTGTTTTTTGATTTCTGCATCAATAATTGAGAATATTTCGAGTATAAAATTCATCAGACACTATGAAAAAAATTAAAAGCAAAAAGAATCGGACAAAATCGGCGAAGATTTTTTTTACTAGACGAAAGTCCAACATATTTATTGAGCAAACAATTTCAAAGAATTTCTTGATGATTTAATAAACAATACTATGGTTGCGACAAACATACTTATATTGCGGAAAACATAGTATTATTGAAACCATAGTTTTTCTCGTCGTGTTTACTTCGTGATTTTTTGGTCAACATAATCGACCTAATGTGCCCGCAATCGTGGGAATTGTGCGCAAGTTTTAGTAAACCGGGTCTGCTCGCCTATTTTTAACCTCGGAGAACATTGATGTCATTCGCTATATTCGGTCGTCGCGCCCAACAATTGAACACGAACATCACTGATGCGAGTTTTGAATAAAGATTTTAATTTACACGCTTACAAGGTTTAATTGACTCAAGAGCTAAAGCCTACTGACCATTTCAAGCGTCGTCATCAAGACGCCAAATGGTTGGTTGAACAGACTGAAGTGAATGGTGACTTTACAAAGAAAATCGTCTTCAGCGACGAGGAACGCTTTCACCCCCGTGATTCGTTATAACAAGCACAATTGCCGAATTAAGGCAAATGAGAATCCTCAAGTGATTGTTGAAAAGCCGATGCATCCACAAAGAGTAACTGTTTAGTGCGGCTTATGGTCTGGCGGCGTCATCGGGCTGTACTTCTTCGAAAATGAGGTCGGCCAAGCAGTTACCGTGAATGGAGTTTGCTATCGCGAGATGATAACGGATTTCTTTTGCCCAGAAATTAAGGATATAATAGACGATATGTGATTCCAACAGCCAACGAAACAATGGCACTTTTGCGCGAGAAATTCAATGGTCTTGTTTTCTTAGGTCGTGGCCGCCACGATCAAGATATTTGCCGCCTTTGGACGTCTGTCTTTGGGGATTTTAAAAGAAAAAGTGTACGCCAATAAGCCAAGAACAATTCAAAAGATAAAGGATGTGATAATTCTACCCATTAACGCCCTTGAACCTCTATTATGTTTCAGAGTCATTGAAAAAATGGACCAAGGGACGTGAAGCCGAGCATCTGACCGATATTTTGTTTCACACATAATTGTCATTTATCCTTCTATTGTAATAAAAAAATATTAAGATAATTCTCTAAAGCTTTGTGTGTTATTTACAATTCACATCGTGCGTTTTAGTTGGACCACCCTTTATTCGTTTCGGTTTTTTAACATGGCAGCATCAGCGGAACGTATGTCGCTCGAAATAAGGAAGGAGACACCTTTATCGTCAATAACCATCGACAAAGAAATATATTTAGCAGCATTTTGTGGTCAGAGCTCGACAACATCGACGTATCCGACCTGTGGTTCCAAAAAGAGAACATCTAGCAACTTGGCTATCTCAAGGCGAACGTTTATCTGTTGGTCACTGCGATTATACTTTATTATTTTCTCTGAGACTACGTCCAGTGTTTTGTCTAGTGTAAAATAGTCTCGGGTACAATATTCCATATGGTATTGCCGAAAATTCACAGCACATATTTAAACAAGACCTACTGGAAAAAGCTCTGCCATTGAAGTACACATCTAAATTAGTTCCCATTTACACGTGGCAATTTAACTTGCCGCAACTCTCAGTTTGTAGGAGAGAGGTAAAGGGAATGGAAAGGGGAAAAACTTGCACGTGCTGTAACTTCCTTTTGTGTTTTTCGTAATGTGAAGTTGGCTGTAGATAATTTTAAATATTTTTTCTAACAAAAATCAGAACGAATGAAAACAAAAAACCGAATTGCCTTATGTAAACACAAGAGGCAAGTCCAAATAGGAATCGTAAAAATAAACGTAAGTAAAGTTGCCTGGTGTAAATAGGGACGGGTTGTGAAATCAAAATTTTCACCACGTTTTTCGAGGTGAGTCTGATAAGAACCACCTCAAAAATTGGTTTATGAGACATAAACCAACAGATACCAAAAGTGAACCAAAAAAAAATCATCTCCCAATTAGACACTTTCAAATTGACTCGCCCAGTACACCGTGAGAAGCTTAATGGCATGCTGAGTAGCTCATAACGTGGTCCTCGGCGTTGACAACAACTTTAATCTACAGTAATTTCCTAGAGAAAATCATAGTCGTACAAATCGTTTCAACCTTGATAGAAAATCTTTTCACTCGGTTAAACGACAACAATCAAGATTACACAGCGTTCATTTTCAAAATTACACACTTTTTGATGATCGAGAAAGTATCGCACACTCTTACACGCTGTCTTTATTAGATCGTCAGCCCGGCTCACGAAAGATTGTTTCAGTTCATTCATTGATTGAGAATTACCCCCTTCCTCCCCCCAGCACCCAAATGAGCGAGGGGAAAAGCAAAAGTTGTTTGCTTTTCTTTCACCCATTCATTTATAGTAACGAACATTTTTAGTTGTCGTTGTTCGTTGTTGTATTTTTACATTTTCAATGTTAAGCGCATGCGTAACCGCCAGCTGAAAGCACATGTGAGCAGTTTGACGGGCCGACAAACAAACGAATGCTCGTTCGAACAATGCCACCATCGTAATTATCTGCAATGACTACATGAACAGCAAACCGGCGGGCAGACAAGAAAGACGGACGGATCAATATAATGACGACTTATATTGAGTAACACTTCCAGTCGAAAGCGTTGGGGCGGGGGGAGAAGAAGTATGGAAAGGAAGCGAAAGAAAAGTGATGCAGTGTATCAGATAAACAGAAGAAAGAAAATAAAAAAAAAACTTCGTACAACAAATGTTGTCTTGACTTTTTGTTGACGGGGGCTGGGAAAACATTTTCCAATGCAATGGAAAACAGTAGGAAAACAACAACAACAAAAGCCAACGCAAGATAAACTCGTTACCGGCTTAAAAAGAAAACATCGTCGATGAAGCAATCGCCGATGTTAGTGTGCGATGTGCTCTGCAATGTCATCTAAAACAAAACCTTCATGATTTGTTGCAGTTTTCCATGCCAATTGCCAACAGAGCTTGTACGGCAGCATATTTCTACACCCTGTACTGAACGAGGGTGTATGTTCAGTTTGTCATACCGAGTGTTCAAACTTGAAATGGTGCAATATAAAAAAATGTATACTCTATATCCCAAATGTTGCCGAAGATTTCACAAACGCGAAAGGCTACTTTTCTTTCCTATAGTCACTGTTGATGAAAAATTAATCCCCACTGCACTGCCGAAAAAAACAGTGACCATATTTGGCAGCAGCTTTCCATATTAAAAGTATTTTAAACGGAATGAACGGAATAAACGCACACAGAGAAAAATCAGTTGTTAATCGCAACTTCAAAAATTCCGTTCAAATAAAGAATTTCTGTTGCCATCACCGAATGTTTTCAATAGTAATGAATATTCGGTTCGACATACCGCTAGTCTGTAAATATGATCGCTCCCATTAATAAAATGCGGAAAAATATTTAGTATTTAATTACAAGCCGTCGATGTGGCAGCCAATAGTATTGCATACAATTAAGTGATGCAACCAATTATTAGTGACGATAACAAATAATTTATTCTAAAGGATTGTTTTTCGGTAGGCTTATTCGAAAGGTAAGGTTTACAACAGTAGTTCCCATTCGTTTTGGGATAGTCTGGCCTTATAGAGTTCGGTTTTTCAACAATTGCTGCGAAGCTTTTTGAAGAGGGTTGTCACGGACCCATAATCATGATAAAAGCAGTGTGCAGCCACGAAAATCAATGCCACTTTGCCATTTTGTTAAACACTGTCTTCTATTCCTGTTCAATGTGGAAAAAAATATTCAAATATTTATAACTTTAAACCGATAGGAAGTAAGTGTATATTGTCGGATATCTGAGCTTAAATTTAAAAAATTTGATAAAATCAAATTTACTTAGATTTTTGTAAAAGAATTTTTTTTATCAATCTTGGTTGGGGTCAGAGCCAAATCTTTAATAGGGCAAATAGTAGGGCAATAGTAAAAATCAAATTTTTACTCCAAAACTTTATGCCCATTTTATAGGACATGATCGTTTATGGTTTATGTTTTATGGATGTAGGGATATTTAAATCAAGAAAAAAATTGTGGAGGTTCCGATACGTTGTCACTGACTAAAACACGTCATTCAATTTTGAGTAAGATACAAAATTTTATTTAGACAATAAGTGATTATACCAAATGTTGAAAATTACAAATCAAAGCGGAGGCAAATATACTCGTACAATACAAAATATACTATACAATTTTTAATAGCATATGAACATCCCATAGGCTGGTATTCGTCCTTAGTACTCGAAAAGTGTCACATTTGTTGTGTGTGCGGGCTGCTCTTAACATGGCCCATCATCACCATGTGGAATCGCATGATCATGTGCGAGCGTACAAATAGTATCTAATGTACAGTTTAATAGGTTGCTCTTAAGAATGCAACATTACCCAACACACAATTTAAAATATGCTCAACTTTGAACATTCTGCCAGCGGAAAAAGTTCTTAAGGTTTTCTTTATTATTCTTTTTTCTTATCATACGTGTTCAACTTTGAACAGTCACTTCTACCGATACTTCAAGTTCCATTTACTGAAAATAGCAATACACCAACCAACATTCGGTTGCACTAATGCGAACTTCATAGTTCATGCAACTAAAAAATTATTTTGCAAGCAAAAAACTCGTTTGTGGCAACGAATCTGTTCTGTGTGCACTCTAGAAGAGACGTGCTGACTACTATTTTAGACAAGAAAAAAATATATTCCTGCATTATTCCTGCTCGTCCACGAGCAGCGGCGATGGAAGTCTCTCCCATTCGTTGAATTCTTTAAACCCGTTAGTCCCGTTCAGTTGCCACTCGTTGACAAGGATGCCCCATCTGAGGAGCTTTGTAGATAAATAAATATGCCCAAATTGCCGCATAACATAACGCGTGGACTATGTTCGGCCGGGCCGAAGCTTATATAGGGTGATCCATCTAGAGGTATTTTTTTAAGAATAAAAAATAAATAAAAATTCAAATCAAGTGTGGAATCTTTATTGGAAGTTTGAAAGGACATTTTATGGCATTTATTTTTTGAAAATAATTACATTCAAATGTTGGCAACTGTGTTATGGAAATGAGCGATCGGTGAGAAACGGGAAAATCCGCTGTTTTCGACCAAAATTATGTTCAGTGATGAAACCCATTTCTGGCTCAACGGCAAAGTCAATAAACAAAACTGCCGCATTTGGACTGAAGAGCAACAAAAAGAGGTTCAAGACGTGCTATTATACCCAAAGAAAACCACGGTTTATAAGCTGGTGGAATCATCGGTGCATATTTTTTCTAAAATGATAACGGCCTGAACGTCACCGTGAATGGTACTCGCTATCGCGCCATGATATCGATCGTTATACTACCTAAAATTGAAGACCGTAATCTTGACGACGCTTGGCTTCAACCTCTATTGAGAGGTCATTTCGAAAAACAGCTAATTTCACGTTTTGGACAGGTGAGTTGGTCGCCTAGATCGAGTGATAAACACTTTTAGTCATTTTTCTTTGGGGTTACGTAAAGTCCAAAGTCTATGCTGACAAACCAGCTACATTCAGGTTTTGGAAGCCAACATTACGCGTGTCATTAAAGTCATACCGGTCGAAATGCTCGAACGAGCCATCCAAAATTGTACAAAATTTGAAGGAAATTATATTCAAAAAATAAATGCCATAAAATGTCAATTATGGATTTCGGACCAATATGAAAATTTTTATGAGGCATGAACCAATTTGCCATTATGCTAACTAGGCTTCTTTTAATCTCAACATCCATGACGATACCGGTATTAGTTCACGAGATATATCCTTTCAAGTTTTAGGGTTATATAGGCGGTGCCACGTCCCTTTGACCAATAACATCGTAATGTACCCTACAAAATAAGCTTGCAGAACGTAACAAAAATAAGCAAAAAAAAACTAAAAATATAGCGATTTTATGGTGCGATGTTGACTGCCGGTAACCCCAGGTGCAATCCCGGGTACAAACATTTAACAATTCTTCAGAGGCTGGTTTACACCTCGTTAATGCTGGCGACTCTATGTAAGAGATTTATCTCAAAGCCAAATAAAAACTTCTCTATAAAAAATGCATTAGCCGTTAGGAGCCGGCGCTAAACAGTACACGCAGGGAAGACATATAATACGAGGACTGCTATATATATTTATGGTTGTTTTTCAAAGTAATCTGCATGATTTATACACTTTTGTATGCGCTCAAACCAATTGTCTAAACACTTGTTCCACTCCGATTAAGACACCTCCAAAACATGGTTTTTGAAAGCTTCAACAGCATCATCTGGCGGCGAAAATCGTTGACCACGCATTTTTTTCTTGATGTGCGGGAATAAAAAGATGCCATTGGGTGCCAAGTCAGGGATGTACGGCGGATGACCCATCAATTCCACAATTTGGTCGGTCAAAAAGGCGCTGGTTTCAGCCGATGTCGCATTGTCATGGTGCACAATGACTCGTCTTCTCCTGTTCGTTTCTCGAATTTCTCTGAATACTTCAGGCAAACAAATTGTGGTGTACCACTTAGAATTGACCGTCCTACGTTGCTCAAGCGCAACAGTCGCCGCATGACCAGTTTTGCCGAAGAAACAGCCGACCATTTGCTTCGAAGTGCTTCTTCCACGAACGACTTTCGTTGTCTCGTCTTCGAAGACCTACACGGTCGATTACTGTTTTGTATCGCGCTCATACGCGTAGATCCATTATACGATCTTATAAACTTCTTTTGAAGCATCGCGATCGTATTTTTGCAAAATTTTCTTTACACCAATTGACATGAGCCTTCCCGCACAAGGCCATCCCGCACAGGCCCAACGAGAACAAACCTTTTTTACGGCCAGGTGTTCATGCAATATCGAATGTATGCTGGTGAAAGAAATGCAAGAATGCCTCTATCTCCTGGTATGTCACATGGCGATCTTGCATTATCAGTTCACGCACGACATCAATGTTCTCCGGCACAACGGCCGTTTTTGGACGACCTTCGTCTTTGAGCGAGCGTCGGCCACGATTGAATACATTAAACCAGTTGCTACAGGATGGCGATTCATCTCCATATAAAGATTTAAGTTCATCGATGCACTCTAGTCGTGATAATCCACGTCGAAAGTTGTGCAAAATTCTCGCACGAAAATGTTCACGAGTTAATTCAATTTTTTTTGCAAAATTTGCCAAATGATGGTCGTACGTCAAAACGTTCTGAGTACGTTTATGCTAAAAAATATTAAGCTTTCCACTGGAAATGTGAAATGGTGCCAGGCAACACTTAGTGTTGCCTAGGCCAGAAATATATATAGCAACTATTTGGTCACGGCAACAATAATATGTTATCTGCAACAAAAGTATGTTCATCACAACCAAAGTAATGTGTTTTGGATTTCAATTTGACAAAAACAGTAGTATTTTTGTCAAATAGAGAAATGAAAATATGGTTTTAGCAACAATATAAATATGATTGGTGCGACAAAAGTATTGTTTATTTTGGATTTTATGCTAACAATAGTATGATCGAGGATTTTTTTATTGTTAAATAAATCACTTACTATTTTAAATTTTAGGGTTAAGTGTGAATCGTAGTACTCGTATGATTGTGTCTGGAGCGTACAATTGATGTGATGGTCATAGTTTGGTTGAGTTTGAATCATTCTATTGTTGTGAGGATCATAATATTGTTGTGCCACAACCATATACTCGTACCCAACAAATGTATGGTGCTCTTCGAATATTGCCACCCCGGGATTTGGGAGTTTTTTATAGTCCGGTTAAATTTTCTATCGAGTCTTTCTGGAAAACACCACTTTAGTAATTAAAACTATTTTTAGTTTGTTCATGAGACTTTTAGGGATTGCTAAAGGTCTGGATTAGAAATAAAAAATTTCTTGAACCCGAAATAGAACAAGGATACAATTAAGTACAAAAGCTCAACAAAATTGAGTTTTAGGAATAAGCAAACAAGTGTATTAGGATTGCAAAAATTTTAATAAACGGTGGTTAAATTTTAAGGGCCGTTGTTGAATGTGAACCACACCTAAACTTCAAGTTTTTTTCTGCATTTCATTTGATATTTCTTAACTTCAGACTAACTCAATTTGAACCATAAAAGGATACACCAGCGAGCAACGCGATAAAGTTATTCAGGCATATTATCAAAACGAAAATCATTTTTCGAAGAAAATTCATCTTCAGTGATGAGGCACATTTTCACCTCAGTGGATTCGTCAATAAGCAGAATTGCCGCAATTGGGCGAATGATAATCCAAGAGTGATTGTCGAAAAAACAATGCACCCACAAAGAGCGATTGGTTGGTGTGGTTTATGGGCTGGCGACATCATCGGGCCGTATTTTTTCCAAAATGAGGCCGGTCAGGCATTTACTGTGAATGGTGTTCGCTATCGCCCGAATTGGAAGATATGAATGTGGACGATATGTGGTTTCAACAGGACGGTGCCACTTGCCACACAGCTAACGAAACAATGGCTGTTTTGCGCGACAAATCAACATCGGAAATTTAGCCACTCTTTATATGAAATTATCGCAGAATTTCAATCTTGCCAGTACAAAGGTTGGAAGAGATCAAGGAATTAAAAGAACTATAAGGAAGTAGAAAAACGATAACAGTAACAGCGATAATAGTAGATAGATTCTAATGCTATTGAGCTTACGAATGCATTAAACATAAACGAGCTATTGGGAATTTAAACCCTTTTGTTTAGGAATTCAAATGATAAAGCGAGGAATATCAGAATCAGAAAGCTTGGGAAGATGGGAAATATTTTAATTTTAAAGCTATGTTTATTTTGCATAAAAACATTTATAGCTTTTATTAGTTTGTATAACACATGAAATACTGGTTTAAATCCGGATTTAAAACATCTAAAAATGTTTCAGTTTTAAAGCCATTTAAATAATAAGTCCAGGTCAGTGCGTACAGATTTGTATCGTTCACACCTCACATATTTGAGACAAGTTTCCCGTCGGTTCCTCAAAGCGATGTTTGGCAAACACGTCCGTAACAACGTTTACAAGTTGTCGGTCTCGGCCTTTACCACTAATATTTGACCTTTGGTATGTTCTTTTCTTTATCTTTGCTCAGATTTTTCTTCATTTTTTTTTTGAAATTTAACTTTTTTCTCCTCAATAGTGCATATCTCTGTCCATACGTTTTTTTTTTATATGAGTGATTTCTTTCTGAAATATTTTCATCCTTATGACACACTTCCGGGATGTTTACACACACCAAGTTACACGTACTCGTATCCTTGAAGCTTGAAACATTTATTCTGGTTCTCTACTTCGTCGAAAGGAAACAAAACCGCTGCACATACATGCGTGCATATGTACGAGTATGTTTGTGTGTTGTGCTTGCATATTTAAATATTGGCAAGATTATCCTTTAACCCCTGGTGGGTCCAGGATGTTTTTAAATCTGTTTATTGAAATATTCCAGATTATTGGGCTGACGACTGTGCGAAATAGTAATGATGAACACATAAATATTTGTTGAGCTTTTAAAACAAAAAACCTTCCGGCAGATTTTGAAAATAGTTATAGATAATAGAATTCTGAGTTAGAAAAGGTAATTAATTATAGTTAAGTTAGACCATTTATTGGTGCACAAGGGCACATCGAGCAAGCATCCATGATAATTTTTGAATTATTAAGAGCTTCTTCGCTAACGATCCCAAATAAAGCCAAGTTTTGTCGGCATATCAATAGTGTACTGTTTTCATCCGTACTCTTAGTCTCAAAAATTAAAACTTTTCCGATCTGGGCCGGTTAGAATCCCAAGCAATCATAGTGCAGTCAGGGTTAATTTAATATACATATGTGACGCGCAAAATAGAAAGGGACCTAAGGGTAACAACCAGTTTTGTACAGGAGAGCCATTTTAAAGATTTAAATACGTGTATCTTTGGTGTACCTTCACTTTCATAAAACGCGCATATATCTGGGAGGGAACACTTTTGGGGCATGGGATCGGTCTCATTCGATGCTTAGATGTTGTCCACATCAAAAAAAAAGTAAAAATTGATTTTTTTACCCTTAGGTCCCTTTCTCTATGCACTGTCACACGACGATATCTAATCTCCTCCGCGCCGGACTTTAAAGTAGAAGTTATCAGCGGCCTCTCGGTTTGTTTTATCGACGGTTCTTTATAAACTTGGGCAGCCGGCGGCGGCTTGAACACCGGTCCTTGATTATTCAATCCAAAGAAGATAGTTTTCAGCTGAAGGGACATTTATGGGACGTGAGAAATTGTTAAAAAAATATGCCATCGCATATATTTTTGGAAAATTAATATAAAGGATGATCCATCTAGAGGTATTTTTTCAGAACAAAAAAAAATATATAAACTAAATCAAGTGTGGAATCTACAATACAATCTTATAAACAAAATTTTTCGCATTTGGGCTGAAGAGCAACAAGAAGAGGTTCAAGAGGTGCCATTAAACACAAAGAAAACCACGGTTTGGTGCGGTTTATGGGCTGGTGGAATCATCGGTCCATATTTTTTCAAAAATGATGATGGCCAGAACGTAACCGGGAATGGTGCTCGCTATCGCGTCATGATATCGATCTAAAAGCTACCTGAAATTGAAGCCCGTAATCTGGATGACACTTGGTTTCAACAGGACGGTGCCACTTGCCATACAGCTGTTCAATCAATAGATCTATTTAGAGGTAATTACGAAAAGCAGCTAATTTTACGTTTTGTACAGGTGAGTTGGTCGCCTAGATCGAGTGATTTCAAACCTTTAGGCATTTTTCTTTGGGGTGACGTTAAGTCCAAAGTCTATGCTGACAAACCAGCTACGATTCATGTTTTGGAAGCCAACATTATGCGTGTCATTAAAGCCATACCGGTCGATATGCTCGAACGAGTCATTCAAAATTGGACCCTCAGAATGGTAACCCGTAAAGGCGTAGTTGCGGCCAACATTTGAAGAAAATTATATTCAAAAAATAAATGCCATAAAATGACCTTTCAAATTATTAGTAAAGACTCCACACTTTATTTAAATTTTTCTATTTTTTTTTTGTTCTGAAAAAATACCTCTAGATGGATCACCATGAAAATGTTTCAGCCCACTTTCATAAAAATGTGAGTACACAAACAAAAGGAAATTGCACAAGATTCCAAAAATTCAAAAATAATAATGGGTGTGTTTATATGGGTCCTTAAGAAACAAAATTATGGATTGAGAGGATTGCGCGATTTATTGTGGAAAACATTTTATGTGTCCAAAGCGCATTTTAGAGGATTGGGATGGATTTTTACTATTAATCCCATTCTTCAAAGGGTGAAGCCTACAATAGTAACACGCATTTAGCCCCAAGTATTTTTTAAGGCCCCCTAGGCAAACAATAATTATTCGTTAATTTTAGAATCTGAAAATAGTTTCTTTGTATTTGAATGTCAATATTTACATACGGGAGTGGCCAAATCAATTTGTTTGCTGTCTTTTGAGGGATGTGTTTTTTTGGGCCATGTCATCTTTAGAATATTTGTTTTAATTTTGTTGTTCTTTTTAGAGCCTCAAGGTGTTTTTTTGGGAAACTTTCTTTTGTCTGAATTGCCAACTTGAGGACCGTGCAGATTTACTCTTATTTTTTTAAATACCCGCCACATTTTGGGGGTTATGGTAACTTAATTTGCACTTCATATCCCGTAACGTACGGCCTTGCCACTCATAATTAAAAGTGTTGTTTTAGATTAAGCCTTGATTACTAGTATAACAAAATCGCATAGTTAAGTCAGTTGTTTACAAAGAGTGTCAATAATGTCTAAAGCCGACTACAGTCAGGAAGCCAATTGCAGCCATTTAAGAAAATCACATTTTAGTATTTTAAAACGTTGGTGTACAACAAGTTGTGTTTTAGGTTAAGTCTCGATAACTAAGACTCTATAACCAAATCGCAATAGTTGGGTCACTTGTTTACAAAAAATGGGGCTATTATGTCTATAACAGCCAGGAAGCCAATTGCAGACATTTAAATCAGCTCTGCACTTTGCCGTCGCCGGTAATTCTACAACGGCTCCATACTCTTTTCACAACAAAACCCTCACAAGAAAAACTCATTCTAGTGTTGTAAAACGTCGTTATGCAACACTGTTAAAGTTGTCAAGTAGAAAACAGCTGACGGCGACACAAGTTATTTCTTCGAAAATAGTTACACAAATAGTTACTGGATAATGCGATTGCTGTTGCTTCTAAGGATGAAAAAAAGGATTTGGTAATCTCTATTGATAGTTTGAATGTCTGAATGAATGTCTTTTTGAATGAATGTCTTTTTTGAAACAGGACAAGATTTAAAATTGTGGCAGATTTGATGAATATTTTTGAGGTCTCTAGTATTCAGCAGCTACAGTTTGTATGGATTCCGGGACACGTTGATATTTAGTTTAATGTGAGGGTTGATTCATTTGGCAAAAGGAGGCAGCTGTCATGGTGCTCCTTTATCGAAGAGTTTTACATTCAGCGATTCTCTTGTGTCAGTTAAGATGTCTTTGAGGGAGGAGTGGAGTGCAGAATATCGTATGGCGTTCGAGCCTATTTTAAACGGTATTTTGTTGTTTTTTTTCGGACTTTCCAAAAGTTCAATGGTTTGCAAACTCCGTCCTTAAAGTTTGGTGACTCTAAGCAAGCTAATGACGATCCGCTAATACAGACAGAGAACCGATTAATTGTTTAAATCGATTTTTTGCTAAACGAATGATGTTTTTTCTCGATGGATCCCGCACAATTTGACAATCGTTTAAAAAAAAGGCTCGTGTCGATTGGTGCAAAGAAATTTTGAAAAATACGATCGCGGTGCTTTAAAAGGCGTTTATAAGATCGTCACAGGTGACGAATCATGGTTCTATGCGTATGAGCCCGAAACAAAACAGCAATCGACCGTGTGGATCTTCGAAGACGAGTCAAATCCAACGAATATTGTTTGCACTTCGAAGCAAATGGTAGCCTGTTTCTTCGGCAAAACAGGTCATGTGGCGACTGTTCCGCTTGGACAACGTAGGACGGTCAATTCTAAGTGGTACACCACAATTTGTTTGCCTGAAGTCTTCGGAATAATTCGAAAAACGAGCAAGACGAATGATTGTGCACCATGACAATGCGAGCTCTCAGACATCGGCTCAAACCATCACAAATTGATGGGTCATCCGCGGTACAGCCCTGACTTGGCACCCAGTGACTTCTTTTATTCCCGCACATCAAGAAAATAATGCGTGGTCAACGATTTTCGTAGCCAGAAGATGCTGTTGAATCGTTCAAAAACCATGTTTTGGAGGTATCTCAATCGGAGTGGAAAAAGTGCTTCGACAATTGGTTCGAGAGCATGCAAAAGTGTATAAATCAAGCTGGAGAATACTTTGAAATGCAGTTAAACCATTTTTGATGTTAAATATTCGCATTTTCATTATTAGGCCAGAAAACAGCCTCAGCCTCTTAACCTATTTTCCTCCAACAATATCGAAGCCTGCTTCTGTAAATCAACTGATAAGAATTTTCTCTGGTTATTGGTTGGACATGGGTTAATATATCTATGCCGCAATCTGATATGAATTTATGCTCCCCCTTTTTTTGCAGTTGTTGTTGTTTTCGGTAAAAGTGCAAAAAAGCACTAAGAGAATACCGCAGCCAGCCCAGGCCAGACCATTCAGTCAGCATGCAGAAAATAGTTGGTTAGCTTTGGCTCCGGCTACTTGTATAGCGGTGGTGTGTGTGGGGGGAGGGGGTTTGGGTTCCCATCATACAGCCATTGTGGCGATACCAGTATAATGTGATACTAATACTGAGCATGGCTGCCATTGTTGTCGTCGTCGTCGTCATCTTGTTGTTCGCTCGATAAAAGCATCAAAATGCAATGTGAAATTTCCAAAGAATTGCTGTAGTTGAATATGAGACAACGACGGACATTTCAAATGGGACGGATGAACACTCTTTTCGTAAATAAAAAAATATGTTTAGCAGCAGGGGCAGGGGAGAAACAACTAATATTGGAAAATCTTTTGTACTACTAGGCATAATAAAAGAAAATAATAAAATCCAAACCACCATCATCATCGACATCGGTGTCTACACCATCTGTCTATCACTCACATACACGGGGTTCATGAAAATATTGATTGAATTACTTTGAACCAAAAACCTCAAGGCAAAAGGAAAAAATACAAATCATCGACATGAAACTGCCACAACATCGAACAAGCGAACCGCCCGCCAACCGCATTCGGCAGCCCTTTCCCTTGCCTTACCTCTTTCGGGTTTGAACCTAGACTCTTTTATCTCTATACGTCGGTTTTTACCTCTGTAATACATGTAAAAAGTTTTGATATTTTTTCTTCTCCCAGCGGTACTTTTTGTTATCGATTAAACAATCGGGCTACGTATCGATGGTAGTTGAATGGATGAGTGGCTGGGATCAACAATGAAGACTTTCACACGAAACACTCAATACGTACGTGTCGTGTGTGAGCCCAAGTGACGGACGGACGGTCATTAAGTTGCGTTAAATTATTACACATTTGTATTAAATATGGCAAGTAGTGCTCTGGAAGCATAAATGTGTGGTTTCATAAAATCAATTGCTCATTAGAGGCGATAACAAATTTAAGAAAAAATGATGAAAGTCTTTTTGTAATTTTATAAAACGAATAGCTAGGGCTGCTATATATATTTCTGGCCTTATAATGAAAATACGAATATTTATCATCAAAAATGGTTTTTATTATTTTTCAAGGTATTCTCGACACTTTTGCATGCGCTCAAACCAATTGTCGAAGCACTTTTTCCACTCCGATTGAGACACCTCCAAAACATGGTTTTTGAACGCTTCAGCAGCATCTTCTGGCGGCGAAAATCTTTGATCACCCATATTTTTCTTTATGTGCGCGGAATAAAAAGAAGTCATTGGGTGCCAGATCAGGGCTGTACGGCGGATGACCCATCGATTGGACGTTTTGGCCGGTCAAAAAGGCGCTGGTTCGAGCCGATGTGTGAGAGCTCGCATTGTCATAGTGCACAATGATTCGTCGTCTATTGTTCGTTTTTCGATTTTCCCCGAAGACTTCAGGCAAACAAATTGTGGTGTACCACTCAGAATTGACCTCCTACGTTGCTCAAGCGCCACAGTCGCCACATGACCAGTTTTGCCGAAGAAACAGGGGACCATATGCTTTGAAGTAATCCTTCTACGAACAACTTTTGTTGGATTTGGCTCGTATTCGAAGACCCACACGGTCGATTGCTGTTTTGTTTCGGGCTCATACGCATAGATCCATGATTCGCCACCTGTGACAATCGTATCCTTTCAAAATTTCTTAGTACCAATCGACACGAGCCTTTTTTTGAGCGATTGTCAAATTGTACAGGATCACACGAGAACAAACCTTTTTTACGACCAGGTGTTCATGCAATTTGTATGTTCGTGAAGATAAATTTGAAAATTGAACTAGCAGAGATGCAAACTACCCCCTTAACATTGTGCTGTTAACAGCGATAATTTGTATATAAAGGGTGGTCCAAAAATAATGCAACTTAACTTTGCCCAACTTAATTTCGACATTTTTTTGTTTCATTGTTTGGACGTTCAAATCAAAATGCATTTCGTGCTTTTTTTGGGAAGCACAATCGACCAAATTTGCCCACAATCGGGCGATATGTGCGCAACCGGGGCCGCCATGATCATGTGATTTGACACCGTTGGACTTCTTTCTTTGGGGATATTTAACAGAAAAAGTGTACGTCAATAAGCCAAGAACAATTTAAGAACTGACAAGATGACATAATTCGGCACATTAACAACGTCGAACCTCCATTATGTCTCAGAGTCATTTAAAATATGAACCATCGGATAGATTTATGCCACCGAAGCCGAACAAATACAATTGAGACGCACAATCACATGAACTATAACAATTTGCGATTACCACCCATTTTTATCCGTCTGCCCGCAGTGGTCGATTTTTTAAAATTAATATTTAACCTCAAAATCCAAACTATTACGACTTTGAAATTGTTCTAGGATGTTCTGATATTGACATTAGAAGCGCAATTTCTAGTAACAAATTATGATTATCCATTTTATCCGTTCGCCCACAATGTGCGATTTTTGTAAATTAAAAATTAACTTCAAAATCGAAAATATTTCGCCTTTGAAATTGCTTTACGACACTCTGAATATACATATAAGGCTGTCATAGAAACCATGTCGGTTTTGCTAATTGTCTTTTTTGCTAATTGCAAACCAATGTTGGTTTCATGAAACCAAGTTGATTTTGTCCATTTCGAATATAAATAAAACCAATGTTCGAATGTACAAGGCTGTCATAGAAACTATGTCGGTTTTCCTAATTGTCGTTTTTGCTAAATGTCGTTTTTGCTAATTGTCGTTTTTGCAAACCAATGTTGGTTTCATGAAAACAAGTTGATTTTGTCCATTTCGAATATAAATAAAACCAATGTTCGAATCAGCTGTTGCTGATAAAACCGATAACATTGGCTTTTCTGACACCAAAGCATTTTTTCTTATCGTTTTCACAACCAATAGTGACAACTTTGGTTTCTATGACAGCCCTGATAGACGCACAATCTCTGGTACCAATTTGCGATTACCCATTTTTATCCGTTAGTGGTCGATTTTTGGAATTAAATTTTAACATTGAACAGGGATTAGCCGGCTCAAGACCTCTTGTATCTATATTTAAATAGAAGACAAGTTTTTAACAAAATTGCAAAGTGACATTGATTTTCGTGGCTGCACACTGTTATGATGAAAGAAAACCCGAACTCTTTAAGACCACGCTTTCACAAAACGATGGAGAACTACAGTTGTAAATCGCACTTTTCAAGTTTCTTTAATTATCACAGAACTACAAAAATTATGATCAATGCAGAAGGATGTGTAAACTTTTTGGGAATATGATTAAACTTGAATAAGTTTACAATGGTTTTATTTTGTGTTATAATTCTTGTCCGATTCTCTCAGAAATCACGATTATACTTATATATTCAAATTATCGCTTTAACAATAAGAAGTTAAAGGGGTGGTTTGACTCTCTGCTAGTTTATTTAGAATTTATCAGAACGGTTCACAAAAAAAAACGGCGCATCGAAAGCATTTTTTACACGAATACATTTACGAGGGCGACCGCAAAACTAACTGGCCTGGCACATTTTCTGTTCTACTAGCAACTTTTGTTTTTTTGTTTTTTAAAAGCAATTTTTTATAAGCCATCTGTCAAAATTTCCGAAATATTTAATGATTATTTTCTTTGTTACAGGTGATTGAAGTAAACAAGTTTTATATTTTTTGAAAAATGGAATATGAAGAGTTTCGTGCGGTAATTAAACACTTTTATATGAAAGGATATACGCCACAGTTAATCAAAGATGAATTGAATTCTGTTCATGGTGATAATGCACCATCATACTCCACCGTGAAATCCTGGGTTCAACAATTTAAAATAGGTCGTTTACGTACGGAAGATGAACAACGCTCTGGAAGACCGAAAAATGATACTACTATTGAAAACATTAGAAAAATATTTAATAAAGTGACTAAAGATAGACGAATAAAGCTCAGAGAACTTGCTGATATTGTTAAAATACACGAAAAACAAGTTTGGAGTATTTTACATGATGAACTCCACATGAAAAAGCTATCCGCAAGATGGGTGCCGCGTTTGTTGACTTTGTCCCAAAAATCGTCCGTTGGACCAATTCCAAGGGGCTTTTAGCGATTGATCAGCGTACTCCAATGGAGTTCTTGCGCCGATTCATAACTGTTGATGAAATATGGATCCATCACTACATCCCAGAATGCGAAGAACAGTCCAAACAATGGATAGAAGCTGGTAAAAGTGGTCCCAAGAAGGCGAAAACTGTTAAGTCAGCAGGAAAAGTAATGGCCACAGTATTTTGGGATGCAAGAAGGCGAAAACTGTTAAGTCAGCAGGAAAAGTAATGGCCACAGTATTTTGGGATGCAAAGGGTATAATATTGATTGATTATCTTGAGAAATGAAAAACTATAAATAGTCAATATTATTGTGCATTATTGGATCGGTTGAGTAAAGAAATCAAGATAAAACGACCGCATTTAGAAAAAAAAAAGTTCTTCTTCATCAAGATAATGCTCCTTCACACACTGCATTTTTAACTCAACAAAAACTGGCCTAATTACGATTTGAAATTGCTCCGCATCCACCATATAGTCCAGATTTAGCTCATTCTGATTATTTCTTGTTTCCAAATTTAAAAAAATTTCTCGGTGGCAAAAAATGTTCGTCCAATAGCGAGGTTATTGCTGAAACTGAGGCATATTTTGAAGGGCTTGAAAAATCTTATTTTTCGGATGGAATTAAAAAACTTGAAAAACGTTTGATGAAGTGTATTGAGTTGGAAGGAGATTATGTTGAAAAATAAATAATAACAATTCCAAAAAAACGGTTCTTTTTATGTTAGGCCAGTTATTTTTGCGGTCGCCCTCGTAAAAAGTTCAAATTCCTGAACCAAGGTTGAAAGGACATAATTAATTCAGACTTTAACTCAGCTTTTAGTAACTGAACCGAACCTTTTCGAATCTTCAATGGTTTGCATCCCTGGTTAATACTATAGGTACATGCAATTTGTTCTTACAAATTTCCTTATTATTGTGGAAATGGATTATATTTATTGAAGCATGGGGTTATAATTCGATTGTTGCGAAAGTATTTTTCAAACCTGTTTTAGGAATATAAGAAATTAATTCGACTATATTAAATGCGGAACCATTTTCAAACCGGCTTTGGATAATTCTTAATGTAGCTTTTGGGTAATTGTTAAGGTAAAGGGTGTTTTTTATTGAGGTATAGAACTTCGAATTGAAATAAAACACAAGAAAATCGTTTTAATGTCCATCAATTTGGCTTTATTGGAAGGATAATTTTATGCCATTAATGTTTAAATATGATTTCGGGCATGTGGCCGCCGCGGCTGGCTCGAATAAAGCCAATTCTACAGGTCCAATTTTCAACCACTTTTTCGAGCATATGGGGCCGTATGTTGGCAATAACGCCACGAATGTTGGCTTCCAAGTCCCCTAACGTTTCTGGTTTGTTGGCGTAGACGAGCGACTTCACATATCCCCAAAGAAAATAATCCAATGGTGTCAAATCATACGATCTTGGTGGCCAATTGACAGGTCCATTCCGTGAAATTATGCGCTCATCGAATGTTTCCTTCAATAATTCGATTGTGACGTGCGCTGTGTGGCATGTAGCGCCGTCTTGTTGGAACCACAACTCATCCACATTCATGCCATCCAATTCGGGAACAAAATAGTCGGTTGTCATGGCTCTATACCGGTCTCCATTAACGGTAACTGACTCTCCAGCATTATTTCGGAAGAAGTATGGCCCAATGACTCCACCAGCCCATAGAGCACACCAAACAGTCAGTTTTTGTGGATGTAATGGCGTCTCAAGGGTCTCATGTGGATTCTCTTCACTCCAAATGCGGCAATTTTGCCTGTTGACGTAGCCATTCAACCAAAAATGAGCCTCATCACTGAACAAAATTTTGTGATGAAAATCAGCATCGAGATGAATCTCATTTTCGGCCCATTTTGCAAGCGTTGTTCTTTTGTCAACCTGTTCATGATGAAATGGCAAACCAAACTAAATATTAATCACTTGACAGCTGACAAAATGGCCGCCAGTTAAAAAAGTGATGCCAACTTAAAGTTATATACCCCAATAAAAAACACCCTTTAGTTTTGATGTTTTTTGGAGTTGTCTACAATATTATATTCTTTAGCAGAACACTCAAAATATTATGAAAAATAGTATATGAAAAAGAACGAGTAGTTTCCATCAGTCTGAATGTGGCCTTATGGCTTGAGTTATTGTAGAATTAGGGGTCATGTTGTCAATCGCCTCTTAAATGGCCTCTATACAGACTGCGCTCAATTTTTCTAAGTTCAAGAGTCATCTTTGATTTGTAATCTATATTTTTTGCCGATCAACCGCTTATCAATTACTTGTGTAAGTCTCTGTAAGAACTCATCGCTCTGACTGCCAACCCAGCGTTTACAACACGGATGGCATTCACGCCAGATGGGCGTTATAAATCGCGATAAAGACAGAATGATGACATAAAAAAGTAAAAAATTCGTTTAGTTCGGCCAGGACGAACCTTATATACCCTTCACCATTCCTACGGTAGTAGAGAGGAAAAAAATAGACGCATAGACCTTTTGGTCCATGCGTCCGTTCCTAATCTCAGCCATAACTACAAAATTACACTATAATATAGTATATATAATATATAGCATAATAAAAGTCCAGCAATGTTTATTATATTATAATAAACAATGCTGGACTTTCCATATGCGAAGTTTAAGTCAAAGAGTGAGCCCCCAGGCGACTTTCACTTTAATGCCCCTGAGTAGAATAACCAGCAGTGTGAAGAGATGACCCTACCCTAAGGGGTTTCTCTACTCGGAAACTTTGTCTTCAGGAGTGTGGTGACAATCCATTTGCTTATAAATCCCACCCACTCCAAGTCCCGATTGTAGTAGGGACCGTTAAAAACTGTTTCGGTTAAACGACCCTTTAGAGATGCTTAATGACTTCTTGATAATTGGGCGGAACAAGTTTAATGCTAGTCTCGTGCTAATGTAGGCCACCATTTGGATTCGTGGCAAAATTTACTTATATTATGGGTACTCATCGCCCGATTTGACCATGCGGTACGTTTTTTGGGCCAAATTAGGTAAAAAGTCCGGCAACCCAACCATTGACCAGCCACAAAATATTATTATATGCTAAGTTGCCATTTACACAAGGCAACTTTACTTCTGACAACTCTCAGGTTGTGGAAGAGAATCCATTCCTCTTATATCTCTCCAATAATTTTATAATTTTTTGTATGGTTAGACAATGGTTGGGACGCACTTTATGGATCCCCTTACCTCCCTCTTCCATTAACTGAGAGTTGGGGCTAGTAAAGTTGCCTAGTGTGAATGGGTACTAAGCAAATACTCAAACAAAATTTACTTTTTTCCAAGGTACCTTTAGTTCCTTAAAGGGAAACTTTTTCCCCCCTGGGCCGAATTCGCCTATTTATAATCCCTAGGTTAATTCGTTTGACCGCTATCGTGCTTTCAACAGACACATGGACGAACGGAGGGACATGGCTGAATTTTACGAAGATCAAGAATATATATACAGTGGGTCACAGTGAAAATGTTGCACTTCTGACATACCACTTAAAAAGTCTTAGAAATTAATGATTTAATACAAATAATTAAACTTAAATAGTTGGGGATTCGTGTTAAATAATGGAATCAATAAAAAGTTCATTAATTCGATAAAATATTGAAAATGCATTAACATTACCAAAATATGAAAGAAGTTCATGATACAGTGAAAATGGTCTACTTAAGCTTTAGTATTATTAATAGAAAAGTTTTCATAGTTTTAATATTTTGTGGGATATATTTTTTGATGAATAACCGGTTTATGGCGATATGGAATAAATTCCACAAGCTTTTAGGTATATTTTGGACTAATTTTATCCCACTCAGGAAGGGCATTTTTAGGACATATTTGCACGAAATTTTATGTTTTTGTATTTCAATTTCCATTTTCTGCCACAAATCTTCTATGAAATTCAAATCATGTAATAAGGAAGGAGTTTTGAGTACCCTGGGAAAGTGGTACAACAGCCATTCTTTAAAATTCCTGCTGTATTATTTGAATCATTATCGTGGTAAAAATTAAAAATCCGTTATGCTGAGTTTTTCCGCACTTTTTGTAAGGTTGACTTTCAAAATGTTAAAATACTGGCATGTCACAGACCACTATTCCGATCGAAATAGGTTTCATATTTCCGTATTTTGCTTCTTCAGAAAACTAATTCCGAAAGATTTGAGCGGAATGAAACCTCTTTTGATTATGTGATCGGAATTGATATTTTTAGTTCCATAAACACAAAAAACTATGATAAAAGTACTTTTTCTGAATAAAGACTATTGTAATCTTTAATTACGTTAAATTTTTGCTAAGTTAGCATTTATTTTAATAAATCTTTTATATTTTCAATAGCACTAAGACAACAATACAAGCCAAAAAAATGCCTTAAACGAAATAAACTAAACCCCAAAAAAAAAAAAAAATTGTAATTTGTTTTGTTTGAGATCGTCTTTTGTTGTGGCGTGTACTATTCTAGCTGACGAAAATGTTCTTAGAGTCTCCGGAATGCAGAGAAGTGTAGAAGGCGTTGCTGACGCTAAAAGTTTTAGAGAAGCGGATCTGATCGCGTACATTTGCAAATCTGCCAAAGAAAACGACGAAGATCTTGATTTTACTCCCTCAACCTCTGCCAGTGCTAGGGAAAAAAATAATTTGGCAAGAAAGCGAAGTGGAACACCATCAGCTTCGAAGATGCGTCTTTCCCGCACACCATCTTCTACTCCTAAGGCCACAGATCACGTACTCCACATGTTTCCAACCCGGAATTGAGCAGCCTTGTAGTAGAAGAAAATAAAGACTTGGGGAAAATTGCTATGTCGCTGGAAGAGCAACGTGTCGACAACAAAGTGGAAAATATTGTCCACCTTATGGAAGAACAGCGCAATGAAATGCGAAAACAAAACAAAATGCAATTTTTTGAAAGCCCATTATAAAGTTAAGGAGCTCAACGACATAAATACAAAGAAAAAACTGCAAGAAAAATACGAACTAAAGCGAAAAATGATTGAAAAATGAAAAAAAGGCAAAGGCAAAATGACGCCATTGAATTTATTCCAAAATGTGATTTTTGTAAACTATTTTTTCTTAACTCCGTTTGCTTATTTTGTTTACTTAACACATATGGTTTTTGTTTTCTCATATGCATAGAGTTGCCATAGCAAATTAGAATAACGAGGGTTCTTAAATTTTTCGGAATTACCTAAATAGAACGGAATCTGAAGAAGGTAAACTAAAACCGACCGGAATGGTAAGTACGGAATTAAAATCATTCCGATCGATTTCTGTGACAGGCTTGATAGTGCTTTTTTCAACATTCCCTTCAATAAAAAGCTATTTAAATCCCCGGTCCCCAGTGGGTTAAAAAAGTTAAATTCGACTTTATCTTCACACTTTGACGAGACAGCAGTGTGCGCATAGTGAAGTTAAATTCGAATTTAACTTCACATTGCAAGACAGAATTGCATGATTTGCTTTACAGCGGATCTAAGTGCGTCCATGGTGGACAACTGGAAATACTTTCGTCAACCGACTACTGCCAGATTATTGCTACTGGTACCTGCTACCATTGCTAGACGGCCGTTTGTCTGAAATAATTTTCAGAATATTGAATTCTTCACCTGGAATATGAAATTTGGGGGAAATGCTCTAGAGCGGATCTAAGTGCGTCCAAGGAGGACAACTGGAAATACTTTCGTCAGTCAGACTACTGCCAGATTATTGCTGCTGGTACTGGCTACTATCGCTAAAAGGCCGTTTGTCTGAAATATTTTTCAGAATATTGAATTCTTCACTTGGAATATGAAATTTGGGGAAAATTGCTCTAGAGCGGATCTAAGTGCGTCCATGGAGGACAACTGGAAATACTTTCGTCAATCAGACTACTGCCAGATTATTGCTACTGATACTGGCTACTATCGCTAGAAGGCCGTTTGTCTGAAATAATTTTCAGAATATTGAATTATTCACCTGGAATACGAAATTTGGGGAAATTGCTCTAGAGCGGATCTAAGTGCGTCCATGGAGGACAACTGGAAATACTTTCGTCAATCAGACTACTGCCAGATTATTGTTAATAGTACTGGCTACTATCGCTAGAAGGCCGTTTGTCTGAAATATTTTTCAGAATATTGAATTCTTCACTTGGAATATGAAATTTGGGGAAAATTGCTCTAGAGCGGATCTAAGTGCGTCCATGGAGGACAACTGGAAATACTTTCGTCAATCAGACTACTGCCAGATTATTGCTACTGGTACTGGCTACTATCGCTAGAAGGCTGATAATAGTTATATTTGCTCTCATCCGTGTTTCCCGAATGATCCGTGTTGCCCGCTTAGCTATATGCAAACTGCAATCGAAGTTTTTTTTATTCATTTGGCTTACAAGGGGCTTGTTGCGTTTCATTTAGTTTATACTTTCGGCGTTACAATTTTTATTAAAGTGATTCTCCACCATCTCCCGGAGTTTGTGTGCTAAGCATTGGATTAATCTGGATTTGCTTTCTTTTAGTTGTTTTTACTTTGATTTTGTAAACTTTTTTACGCTTTAATGTGTTTGATCACAGATGGGACATTTTCACTGTGACCCACTGCACATACTTTATAGGGTCCTAGATCAACATTTCGTGGTGTTGCAAACGAAATGACAACTTTAATATACCATCCACCCACCCTTCGGTGATGGGAATAACAAAAAAGCCCAATAATGCACAATAAAAATGGGAAATTACGCCGCATTAAAATGTGCACATAATCGTTTTTTTTTTCTCCAATTGATAAAGACCTGCTGCTGCTGATGTGGCTGTTTTCTGCTTTGTTAATCTAATGACAATGTAAACAAATAACAACAAAACAACAGATAGACAGGCAAAAAAAAGAGACGAAGAAAGCCAGAACAACAACAACGACCACACCAATAGTAGACGCAGGAGCAACAACAACAAAAATTAACTGCTGCATGTGATCACGTACGTTCGTTCGTTCACTCACTCGCTTAATTCCACTTGCAGCCGGCCACAGAGTCATACGCCTTAAATTTAATTAAAATCGCATACAACAAACGATTTAAAGCGCCCGCACTGCCAAGTCGCAGCGCAGCCAGCAGCGTGCGAGAGATACGATAGCAGGAGGAACGACTGCAAGATGGACGCACAATCAGAAGTGACCTCAGACGAACACCACAAGCCTATGGGAAGTGCAAAGAATTCGTCGAAAGAGAGTCACACATGTTCGAGCCAGTGTGGCATACATTTTGGTACAAAAAAGGCAAAAGCCTATGGGAAGTGCAAAGAATGCGTCGAAAGAGAGCCAGTGTGGCATATATTTTGGTATAAAAAAGGCAAAAGCATGAAGTGTATTTTTGAATTTCCATAAATTTATATAAACATTTGCGAAAAAAAACCGTAAAAATTATGGATACCGCGTTTGCTGACATCTAGTCAAAATCACAGTCGAGCTATAATTTCAAGCAAGATATAATAAAGTGTGATGTGTTTCGAGATTGTTTTTCATTTGTGCTTTTTTTACAGAATAATCGTGAATAGAGTAAGTGTAAAAAAGGGGGTTTTAAGAAAACCGGCATTTTGGGTTATTTTTAAAATCAGCATTTTATAAAATTGTATGTCGGGTTTTATTTTTCGTAAAACACCGGTATTAATCGACATTCAGGTTTTAGTCTTTTATCTAAGAATGGATAGTATTTTTACGTTCAGAACTGAAACTACGAGGGCGACCGCAAAACTAACTGGTCTGGCACATATTCTGTTTTACTAGCAACTTTTTTTGTTTTGTTTTTAAAAGAAATCTTTTATAAGCCATCTGTCAAAATTTCCGAAATATTCAATGATTATTTTCTTTACAGGTGGTTGAAGTAAACAAGTTTTATAATTTTTGAAAAATGGAAAATAAAGAGTTTCGTGCTGCAATTAAACACTTTTATATGAAAGGTTATACGCCACAAATAATCAAAGATAAATTGGATTCTGTTCATGGTGATAGTGCACCATCATACTCCACCGTGAAATCCTGGGTTCAACAATTTAAAATGGGTCGTTCAAGTACGGAAGATGAAAAACGCTCTGGAAGACCGAAAACTGCTACTACTATTGAAAACATTAAAAAAATATTTAATGAAGTGACTAAAGATAGGCGAATAAAGCTCAGAGAACTTGCTGATATTGTTAAAATACACGAAAAACAAGTTTGGAGTATTTTACATGATGAACTCCACATGAAAAAGCTATCCGCAAGATAAGTACCGCGTTTGTTGACTTTGCCCCAAAAAATCGTCCGTTGAACCAATTCCGAGGAGCATTAGCGATTTATCAGCGTAATCCAATAGCTCTTGCGCCGATTCATAACTGTTCATGAAACATGGATCCATCACTAAATCCCAGAATGCAAAGAACAGTCAAAACAATGGATAGAAGCTGATAAAAGTGGTCCCAAGAAGGCGAAAACTGTTAAGTCAGCAGGAACAGTAATGGTCACAGTATTTTGAGATGCAAGGGGTATAATATTTATTGATTATCTTGAGAAAGGAAAAACTATAAATAGTGAATATTATTGTGCATTATTGGATTGGTTGAGTAAAGAAATCAAGATAAAACGACCGCATTTAGAAAAAAAAAGTTCTTTTTCATCAAGATAATGCTCCTTCACACACTGCATTTTTAACTCAACAAAAACTGGCCAAATTACGATTTGAAATTGCCCGCATCCACCATAAAGTCCAGATTTAGCTCCTTCTGATTATTTCTTGTTTCCAAATTTAAAAAAATTCTCAGTGGCAAAAAATGTTCGTCCAATAGCGAGGTTATTGCTGAAACTGAGGCATATTTTGAAGGTCTGGAAAAAACTTATTTTTCGGATGGAATTTAAAAACTTGAAAAACGTTTGATGAAGTGTATTGAGTTGAAAAATAAATAATAATAATTCCAAAAAAAACGGTTATTTTTATGTTAGGCCAGATACTTTTGCGGTCGCCCTCGTATTAGCCCTATTTTGGTTTGAGAATGCATTACAATCAACTGTGAGGAAAGAATTTGGTTTCTATTTAAAAACAAACTAGGTTTATGAAAATAATGTCACATTTGAATATCAACGTTTAAAAGGGACGTATTTTTGATCGCCACCCAAATTTAGCTAAATAGCAAAAATAGTTTTATATTTGTTGCACAGTGTGCTACAGAATATCAAAAATGGTACGTGCAAATTATCGTTTCTGCCACAAATAAAACAAAACCTTCAAAATTATTTATTAGATTGTTGCAGTCGTAGCTGCTGCATAGATGCAGCAATGCTTTTGATGCAATTGTTGCAACATTTTATCTATAATACGCTCGTAAAAAATTCAGTCGAGAAAAGAAAGCTATTGAAACATTTCTAATGTGACCATCTCCAGAGTCATTCATTCTAAAACACATTCGTACATACTTTGGCAAGTTTTAATGGTCTGACAATTTTATTGGGCTCGTACCCTGTTTAATAACACTTTTTTTTGTTTTTTTTTTGCAGCATAGTTGACGTTGTCTCGGAATGATTTTTTTATCGTATACACCCCGATTCTGAAAAACAATTCCCTGGAATTTTTCCCCTATTCCCTGTTCTTATATTCTAAATAAAATTTTTTAGGGGTATTTTTCCCTGTTCCCTTTTATTCTGTTCAAAATAAACTTCGAAATTCATAAATTTTTCCCTGGGAAAAATTTGGTATTATAAATGTCAATCAAAGTGAGAATGTGATAAACAAAATTTGGGAATAATTCCGCCAAAAACATGCAAGGGAGTTGTGTATTTAAAAAAAAATTATACGAATATTGTCATTTATTTTTACTTTCAGTTGAAAGACAATAAACAAAAAAACAATTAGATTTTCTTTTGAACGGAATGCAATTCTATACCGATATTGCGCTTGCTTGGTTCAACGAAATTTGGTGGCGGAATTGAACACAGCAGGGCCACCATTAAAATCTGTTAGCGAGTGAAAGAATGTAGGAGTAAAAAATAATTAATATAAATATACACAAATGCTAAAAGTTTAAAATCTTTTTCAGGTATGGTGCGATCAGAAAAAGTACATCAACATAAGGCGGCACAAAATGTCAAAATCTCTAGTGGAACTGATTCGGACAAAGTATGGAGCAGATGTTTTCGGCAAAAAATTTACTTGCCATTAAAGAGTCCATGGAAGGTGTGACCAATAAGTTTGGGAAGGCTCTTCAAATTCCAAAAAACAAAATCCTGAGTCTTTCGTCTGTAAAGCTTGAAATGTTGGTGCCAGAAGATGAGGTGGTTGAAAGTATTGTAGACAATGCAACAGATACACGCCAAAAGCCACAAGCGAAAATTCCAAAAGAGAAAAACAGACCACACATGTCTCGCCACTCACAACAAAATGCTGCAAACGATGATGGGGCAGCAGGAATTATAAAATCAATACATTGTTAATACTTTTTTTTCTTTATATTCACTTTGTACATTTTAAAATTTTGCTAATTTTTATTCAAAAAAAAACAGCTGACTTCGAAATTCGAATTTTCTCTCCCTTGTCATTCCCTCTACGCATTGTTCAGAATAAAAGAATTTTATTCCCGAGAATAATTAGTTCCATGGGAACTTATCTCCCTGGGAATTTAGAATTGGCAAACAGTTTTTCAGCGCCATTATGACATATCTTAGGGTCCTACAGGCTTATGCCAACCGTCTGCGTAAAAAAACGGCTAAAAAACACTGCCCCATTGTGGCTCAGAATTTGTGTTTGTTGACCAAACCTCATTTTTTTTAATAATATTTTAACTATTTTGAACCAGAACATGGCAATCACGAAATTGTAATCTTTTGTCATTTAGACTCTTAGTTTAGAAGATATAGGCAATTTAAGTTTTAACGTAGAATTCCAACTTTTTTGACAAATCTGCACCACTGCGGGCGTCATAGATTATTGTTTTGTTGGCCAAAACCTCACATATGAAATTCCAACTTTTTTGAGCCAAAATAAAGGTAATCACGAAATGGTGATCTTCTGTCAATTAGACGCTTAGTTTAGGAGCTATAGGCAATTTAAGTTTTCCTATAGAATTTCAACTCTTTTTGACGCAGGAATAAGGTGGTCACGAATTAAGCCCTTTTTGTCGGTTAGACGCTTAGTTGAGGAGATAGGGAAATTTAAGTTTTTTTTTTTAAATTCCAAGGGTGGTCACGGATTAAGCAAGCGATAGAAGCAATTAAGTTTTCATATGAAATGTGCAAAACCAAGGTAAAAACTCTAAAGCATTCAGATATTTATCAAATTCACGAAAAGTAGTGTAAAAATCACTTAATTTACATCACTGACACGAACATAACTGCAATAGGCAAAACGAGAAGACAGAACTCTCCCACGCATTTCCTCTCTCGCGCCCTCTACTGTGTGGTTGGATGACAGATGATTTGAAATAATTACCAACAACATCAGCCGGTGTGCTGTGCTGCTTGATTCGTGGTTCATTCCCGGAATGCAGTGCAACATACAACAACAAGAATATTTAATAAC
The DNA here is from genome assembly GCA_963513945.1 of Hydrotaea diabolus. Taxonomy (NCBI): domain Eukaryota; kingdom Metazoa; phylum Arthropoda; class Insecta; order Diptera; family Muscidae; genus Hydrotaea; species Hydrotaea diabolus. Next base: position 231,592,002 of record OY740716.1, read on the forward strand.
GATAGCAAGAGAAGCAACAAATGCAATACAAAAGCCTTATTATCACGATTTAACGAAATGGGTTTTTTCTTTCTTATAGAAATCATGAAAAGGGAATAAAAATATGTGTGTGCAAATGTACTTTATCTTATTATAAATACAAACATCATCACACGCATATATGATTCTTTGCTGTTGCTCACTACAAAAACAAACAAAATCGAACTAGGGATACAGCTTGGCCCGTACGATCTAGTGTTCGTTCCCGTAATGGTGGCAATGGAGATGATGATAATGACGTTGGTGAAAAAGTCATTTGATGGTGCGAATATTTCGTACCCTCCTCCATACAGAACCACCATACACAGATGGAGCAAACAACGAACACCAGACAACAGGTCATTGTATCATTAGAACAGCAGCAGCAACACAACAACTACAATAAAAACCATTACTGATATGTACTTTTCTCTTCGCAGACAAAGCCATTAAACGGGGAAAAAAAGATTTCTAAACTTGTGGGTCAATGGTAAGAAAAGCGCTGGTGGCAAAGTTCTCGGTGCACATGAATAGACAGACTAACGGACAAGTCATTGTACTTTGACTGTCGGTCTATTTTATACATCTTTCACACAAAGCTGGAAAAAAGATACAATTTCCACAAAAATAAAAATATATTTAATACGCAGATTGTTAAATGTTTGGACGGTCATGAACTTCACAAAAATTAATGGTGTTAACAGCTGGCTGAAATTGTGGCGGTGAGAATATTAAATTTTATTAGACCTGCAATTAAGCATTTTTTTATAGGTTAATGAAGGAATGGTCCTCATTTTCACCCTTAATAATGGAACATTTCGCTTCAGCCTTTTTCGATCCACTGCACATGCTACAGATATCTGCGATCAGCTCAAAAGTAGGAACAAGGTGTCAAGTCACTAGCCGGCAGTAGGGCTGCGACAAGAAGGACCTTAAAAAATCTATGTTTTACAACTTCGATGTTTTAAATCAAAGGTCGATAAAACATCGGTAGAAAACATCGATGTTTTTACGGAAAATTTGTTTTTGCTTAAATTCTGTTTTAAATATGTGTTATCAACAAATAAATCACCCTATTTGATTATATTAAGGACAATTTTCTGTTGTCCAAGCAATACCTGCTTGGATGTCTTCGCAAAAGTCATCCTAACCACCACCTCTTGGTACGATCTTCATGATCTAGTGAGAGGTCCAGTGGTAAAATAGATAGCCTTTAGATCAACGGAGCTGTGATTTGAGCCCTTTAGTTTATTTTCTGCGTGCAGCCATTGACGATTAATGTTACGCAAAGCATCCATAGACAACTTAAGCATTGAAACATGAAATCGAAGTTGCTATTGAAGAGATTCGACCCAAAACAATCGAAAATTTACTAGAAAATTGGGTTGATCGGATGAGGTACAGCCAAGCCAGTTCTGGTAGTCATATAAATGATATTGTCTTCTATTATTAAATGACAAAGATCAACCTTTCCAATAAACCAGACATTTTAAAAAATTATCAGTACATTTTTTACAGCCGATTCAAATTAAAAATGATAAATCGCCACCCTGTCACAAAATTCATCTAAGTTGTGGTTCTCATGCGACCGGTCACCATCAAGGCTTAAGTGTCCGAAATAACGAAATTGCCTAGAAGGTTGATTACTCGATTTGGGAATTTTCTACGCTAAAGATCGATTGTGGCCTGGGCTGTGTGGCATGGTGGGCCATCCTGCATGAACCAGAGTTCCGCCAAATCCATGGCTTCAATTTCAGTAAAATAAATCGGATAACATGGCTTTGTAATGCCCACTGAGGACCGAAACGTTTCCAGTCACAAGCCTATCTGAAGCGGATGGTCGTCCGCCTTAAATTTCTGAGTCATATGAACTTTGTATTCCGAGACATGAGGAGTTGAGTTGTTGAGATCGACGACGAGTCGATGTGCTTGATTTTATTGAGCTGCACACTCTCGGCTACTGCAGCCACATTCTCATCTGTGTGCACCCAAAATAAATTCTTTTCGTAATTCGCAGAACTGTCAATAAGAATGTAAACAAACAAAAAAAAAGTGCAACAATGAGCGACCATCAAAAATCCTTAAATGAAAAAAATTTTAAGCAGCTGTTCGCTTGACTTTACCTTTTACAATTGTACCATGTAAGAGCACAACAACAGAAAACCCGACAGCAAAAAAACCAGCTAATCCGACATGTCGGGTTTAAACTATTTTTCAGAAACAGCCTCGGGTTTGGACACAAAAACCAGATAGTCGGCAGTACCAATAGACCACGCCCATTATTTTCGCGAAGGTGCGCGCTATACTCGTATATTCTGAAGAGTTTGCACCAGTGCGTAAGTAAAACATTTTATTTACAAACGAAATCACCACCTTGCGAAGGAAGCCCTTTACGTAACCCCATATCGTGACGTATTTCTACCAATTAAATTCCAATACACCTGCTGATACCATGTGTTAGTCAAACCCCCACTCTTTGATCTCTATTCCATACGAACCTAACGAACGTTACGTTGTATTCGCACTAATACTAAATAAACTAACGGTACTTTTACCCGTTACCTAGAAAAAGAAGAAACTAATGGCTGCAAATGTAGGTGAAAGCTGACATGAAAATCAATTTATACAGCAGGCAAAAAATATTACTATTGCAGAGAATCGAAGGAGCAGGCGGACGCAAGCGGTGTATGGAGTAGTGGGCAGGGGAAAATTGAACAACTCCAGCAGTGGTAACTAAAAGTACAAATATTTGCATATTCTGAGCATAAACAGGCGACAACGACGACGGCGATGAATGACTCTCTAACCGAGCGACGACAACGTCAACGAACGAAAGTGAATTGTGTGTGTCAGTGATGATGGTGAAGTTTTTTACGGTTACTTTTATTCATTTATTTTTTTCTTTGGTTGTTTTATTGTTATTTACTTTCCCGGACTCCGGGTGCTGAGGGCAGCGGAGGCAAGGAGATTATGGAGCGTGCACAAACAGCCACACAAAATCAATCACGACCTCTAAACCCGACCAAAAGTAGCTGAAATGTCTCAGAATTCATAAAATGTTTTGCGAAAAGCTCTTGTCCTTCTCTTGTCGACTTCTTCCTTCGTCCAATCGAGAAAACAAAACGAGCGAACCAAACAAAAACAAATAAATTTTTCATTTTATGCTTTACCTCACCACCAGCAGGCAGACCTATTTTCCAAAAAAAAGCCAACCCATCAACCGGTTTCATGGAAATTTCAAACTTTGGCTGCTACCCCCTTTCTCGTTCTCCCCCTCAACGTCTAAAGGGCTTCTTAGCACGAACGCAAGTACTAGGAAACATGAACAACAACGACGGCGACGACGATGATGATGATGCTACCTGCGACGAAGACGATAACGAAAACAAAAAATGTTAAATAAAGCAGTCTGTCTCCGTATAAAACGAAACGAAAAAAATAAATAAAGAAATAAAAGCACTTGGAAAAACCAGCTGGGAAAGTGCAACAAACAAACGGACGATTAAGAGCATACACGACACGGCGGCCACATACTGAAATGTACTCACTCTAATATACCACAAAAACCAAATGAAGTAACGAATATCCGAACAAAGCGGAAAATGAAAATAATAAACGGACCCACGGAGACGTACAGACAGGCGGCCGTCTGAAAACAAAAACGCCAATTCAACTTCAAAATAACAAACAAACAACAACAGCAAAAACGGCCTAAAATAAAACGAAAAAGGGCAAATGACACAGGGCGTCGTACAGAGTTGCCAAGAGCACAGAGCCAAAAGAAAAAAAACTTAGTTTGGGGGATTGACACACATAGACAGTATGAACTTTTAGAAGGTATAAACATTTTTCATTTCAATATTTCATTATGCCTCGTACAAACATTATTCACGTGAAAAACATTAATTGACTAAAAAATGGCTCACATATGGTTTAGATAATATTTTTTATATGAACTAAAAGACAGGTACAATATTTCTAAGGGAAGTCAAGAAATAATGTGCACCGTTCCAGATACGAGTATTGATTAGAAACAATTGTCTCAACAATCTTACAGAATTTTTTTTGATATGAAGTTCGACACATTTTCACGTGAAAAGACGAACATATTACTTGGCTTAAGACAATAAATGCCCAAACGTCTTATACTAGTCGAAGAAATTTTCCGAGTAAAGGTACGGGCACACTGAAGCTTTTTTTCTTTACGCTGCGTTTATCTTGCCCAAAATCCATTGAAATATAGGGTGGCGAATCGGCCGTCAACGGCGATCGTTATCGCGCCATTCTCAACAAATTTTTGTTTCCAAAAATGCAAAAGAATGACTTGGAAAAATTGTTTTTAACAAGACTAAGGACTAAATACCACACAGCGAACGCAACCATCGATAGCCAAAGTTGTGATGTCAATTGGCCGCCTTGGAGCTATGGTTGGAGCCCTTTGCATTATTTTCTGTTGGGATCCATTAAGGATAAATGTTACTTAAAGCAGTCAGAGACAACTGAAGCGTTCAAACTATGGTTGTAAAAGTCGATTAAAGAAATTAAAAAAAAAATGTTTAAAAAAATTAAAAAGTCGTGATTGACTATTGCTTTTGATTTAAATCGAATTTGCGTTCGACTGTTTGCTACCGGCTGAACAAATATTTGTACCCTGCACCCTTTTGTGCAACAGTGTATTATAGGCACGTTTCATGGCAAATATTTGAGGTAGACCCACCTTTAAGTGCACTGATCGACTCAGAATCACAAGCCGACTTGTCTATCTGTCCGTCCGTTCGTCTGCTGTCCAATACATTACAGGTCTCAGAATCACTAGCTGATTCAATTTATCGATGTCTGTCTGTTCGATTGTCCGTCCTACTACAACTACAGGTCACAATTGTTGTTCACTAAATTTGGCAGATGTAGGTTTTATTGAACCAAGTTCGGACGCTTCGGTATTTAAAGAAATTCGGTCCGATTCCGATTTAGATATGACTTCCACACATATGTTAAGCGGGTTCTATGCGTTAAGCTCTAGACGCCACACATTATATCCAATCCTGATAAAATTTGGCACAAGTTATATTTTGGACAAAGGATTTGATTTATTGAAATTGAAGGAAATTGGTTAAGATTTAGATACAGCTTCAACACATATTTACTTTCAGCCGATTTAATGTGTTTAGCTGTAAAAGGCACATATATCATCATTGGCACAGTTCATAACGACTGATTAGTTATCATATCAGATAAATTTGGGATATATCGGTCCACGTTTTGATATATCCCCAGTACAAAAGTCCCTCCTGATTTTACCTACAACCGCTCTAGAACACTATTTTTTAATGGACCAGTTTGAAACCGGGCTATATGACCCATTTTTTAGGCTGTTAGGGCCCCAAACCAAACAAATGGAATTGGCGCCCGTAAAACGGCATCCACATTGACAAATTGAAAGGTGGGCATTAAATGAGCATGACACATTTTGCTCAAGGTCAAAAGTAAACTTAAATTTGTCTTAATTTCGTGACGGAATATTCGGCCCATTTAAATATGGCCAAATGCAAAAAAAAATCAAATATGTGACATTGTTTTTAAAATCTGGTTACATTTAGAACCCACCCAAGGGGTTTATAGACCTGTTCCATTTGGCTTTAAAGTCGCTACGCCCAAATTTAGCTTTTTTACCAGCTTATAATTCTACATGATTTTCTTTATAATGCGAATATTTATCATCAAAAATGGTTTTATTGTTTTTCAAAGTATTCTCCAGCATGATTTATACACTTTTGCATGCGCTCAAACCAATTGTCGAAGCACATTTTCCACTCCGATTGAGACACCTCCAAAACATGGTTTTTGAACGCTTCAACAGCATCTTCTGGCGACGAAAATTCTTGACCACGCATTTCTTTCTTGATGTGCGGGAATAAAAAGAAGTCATTGGGTGCCAAGTCATGGCTGTACGGGGGATAACCCATCAATTCGACGTTTAGATCGGTCAAAAAGGCGCTGGTTTGAGTCGATGTGTGAGAGCTCGCATTGTCATGGTGTACAATGATTTTCCTTCTCTTGTTCATTTTTCGAATTTATCTGAAGATTTCTGAAGAATTTATCTGAAGATTTCAGATTTCAGAATTTATCTGAAGATTTCAAATTGTGTACCATTCAAAATTGACCGTCCTACGTTGCTCCAGCGGAACAGTCGCCACATGACCAGTTTTGCCAAAGAAACGGGCGACCCTTTGCTTCGAAGTGCTTCTGCCACGAACAACTTTCGTTGGATTTGGGTCGTCTTCGAAGACCCACACGGTCGATTGCTGTTTTGTTTCGGGCTCATACGCATAGATCCATGATTAGTCACCTGTGACGATTTTATAAACGTCTTTTAAAGCACCGTGATCGTAATTTTTCAAAATTTCTTTGCACCGACACGAGCCTTTTTTGAGCGATTTTCAAATTGTGCGGGCTCCAACGAGAACAAACCTTTTTTACGGTCAGGTGTTTATGCAATATCGAATGTATGCTGGTGGAAGAAATGCCCAAGGATGCCTCTATCTCATGGTATGTCACATGACGATCTTGCATTATCAGTTCACGCACGGCATCAATGTTCTCTTGCACAACGGCCGTTTTTGGACGACCTTTACGATCTTCGTCTTTGAGCGAGTGTCGTCCACAATTGAATTCATTAAACCAGTTTTTCACAGTGCTATAGGATGGTGCTTCATCGACATACAAAGATTTAAGTTCATCAATGCACTCCTGTCGTTATAATCCACGTCAGAAGTTGTGAAAAATGATCGCACGAAAATGTTCACGAGTTAATTCCATTTTGTTTGCCAAATAGATTTTTTCAAGTCACTGTAAACAACACAAATGATGGTCGTACGTCAGAACGTTCTGAATACGTTTATGCTAAAAAATGTCAAATTTTCCGATGGAAATGTCAGATGGCGCCAGGCAACACTCAGTGTTGCCTAGGCCAGAAATATATATGTGAAAGCGCATAGTGAAAGGTTAAAAAAAATCAATTTTCACTTTTTTTTTGTGATGTGGACAACATCTGAGCACCGAATGAGACCGCGAACCCATGCCCCAAAAGTGTTCCCTCCCTGGGATATGCGCGTTTTATGAAAGTGATGGTACACCAAAGATACACGAATTTAAATCTTTAAAATGGCTCTCCTGAACAAAACTGGTTTTTACCCTTAGGTCCTTTTCTATTTTGCGCGTCACACATAGCAACCCCTATCCTCTATCGTTGAATGGTAAAAATATTGCGTTAAATTACCTTAATATCGTAAAGAAAAAGTCGAAACATATCGTCAACTAATCGACTTTTTTCTCCAAAAATAAGAAAAGTCGGAATTCATCTTTTTACATATATTTTTTTTTTAAAAAAAGTCGACTTTTTGCCTCGACTATGTAACCCTAGTTGAAACATGGAATCGAAGTTGACATTGAAGAGTTCAAACCGAAACAATCGAAAATGTACTAAAAAATTTGGTTGATCGGGTGAGGCACTGCCGAGCCAGTTGTGGTAAGTCGTGTGAACGATATTGTCTTTCGTTAATAAATGACAAAGTTCAAACTTTAGAATAAAACCAGAAATTTGAAAAAAATTGTCAGCCATTTTTTACAATTTAAAATTTTAGTTTGTTCTGTTTTTCCATGCATTAACCGATAAGGCATCTAAACTACAGTTAAAAGTTAAAAAAACATTTTAAAACGTATTAACATATAGCGCTTGTTCAACTAATGTTACCAAGTCCTAGCTCAACTCCTTCAACTTTTGGCCACAGCTTCTATTAAAAATTCCACTGTGCGAGTGCCAAACTCGACCGGACGCCACATACAAGCTTGAGCATAATCTAAAGCGCATTTATCCCCGATATTGGTTTTTACCAAGTCTGATAAGCCCACAGAAATGGTTGAACATATCCCTTGGGTCGGCAACAGTGCACATGAGAAAAAGGAATAAAAAAACAACAAGATAACAACAAAAATAAGCGACACATGCAGATAGAGATGCATACATACATAAATATATATGTATGTATGTAGATACATACACATGTGTAGACGGAGGAGGAAGAAGCGCAGACTAAGAGATTAAAATCGACCGAATGAACGACGATGAAAAATAAACATAAACTTTTACCGAAAAAACAGTGCACAAACGGCGACGACGACGAAGACAGCCAGCGAACGCACACCAGACTTCAGATCTCCTCAATGAAAATGCACACACAGTCGGACAGCCCAACAGAGCACGATGGAGTTTTTATGCTGTTTTTATGGCCAAACCCCCTCAACTCTCCGCACTCACCATCCATATCCAGCCAACTATCCGTCATCCATCAGCATTCGTTCCCTTCGTGTTTTTTTCTGTTCCTACTTCTTCTTCAACTACTTTATCTCGGTGTAGCAACGAAGTACAAAACCAAAGCATAGATGGCAAGTCCCTGCTGCATGGTGCGGCATACATGTGGGGGTTGATCGAACACGGCCAAAGGAAAATGTATCAAAACATGAAGTTTTTTGTTTTCGTTCTGCTTGCGAGGAAAATTAGAAAAATCGTTGAATGCATCCGCACAACAATTCGGGGCCGGTGCAAAGCGCATGCGTCGTCAGTGGATACCAAAATAGACAGACAGACATTCGTGTGAAAGGGAAAAGGCTAAAAACAACAACAACTCTGGAGTTCGTTGTGGTGTGGTGTGCACAATGTCGGTGGGGGGTTTTACAAAAACGGAGTAGACGAGGATAAAACACAAAAAATATATAAAAATGCCTTCGAATGGGAGAAAAAAAGCCAAACAAAAATAGAATTTTAACCAATGTAAGGCAACAAAAATGTGTGAAGAGGAGAAATTGAAAAGAAATGCAGGCGAAATAAAGAGACATACGAAACAGAACAATTTTGAAACTGTATTTTTACGAATTACCGTATTTCTACTGTACTCCAACAACGGCATTTGCGGGTATTACAAATTGTGTTATTTAAACCAAGATTGTCTATTTTCGTAAAAACAATGGAGTTTTGTCAGGCAAAGAGGTTTGGAAGCTGGAATTCGATTAGTATTTAATCCGAAGATGGATTGATCAACAGGTGCGAATAAAACTACTTATTTAGTAGGGTGGCCCCTCTTCAACCTTTTGTTGGTCTGGAACTGCTTATTCATCCGAAATATGCCCAGCCCAATTGTTGTATTGGGGTGCTCACATGCAGGGTTAGGTGGTTGAAGTGTTACCAACTTCTCGTTGGTAATACTGGAAAACCGATACTGTCAGCTATGTCAAATTCACATCAATGGCAGCTGTTTATGTTATTTGCAAACTGCCACAAGCTTCTAAGTTTTTTTTGGAACAAAAGTTATTTGAAATGGATTACAAACGTAGTAGTGTGATAGCATTATAAGTATAACGGGTGGTCCAATCATAATGCACGATGTTAATTGTGAGTCACACCTTTACGTCAAATTTCTTGCCCAACTTAAATTGACATTTCTTTGTTTCAGTGTTTGACGAATTAAACCCTGGAGAGGTACACAATTGAGCAGCGCGGAAGGTAGGACTGTTGAAGCCTTTACGAAAATGGGCGTTCAGTCAGCATAATCGAGCAAATGTGACCACTATCGGGATAATTGAGCGCAAATTTTAGCAAACCAGTTCTGTAGGAAATGTGAAAACACCTGTGCATGCTACGAACATCTCTGATGCGAATTTTAAATAAAAAAATAAAAAAAAAAATGAATTTACACGCTGACAAGGTTCAATTGACTCAAGAGCTGAAGCCTTCTCAGCGTCGTCAATACGACGAATGATTGTTTGAACAGACAGAAATGAATGGTGACTACAAAGAAAATCATCTGAGGCACACGTTTACCTCAGTGAATTCGTTAACAAGCAGAATTGCCGCCTTCGGGCAAATTAGACTCCACGAGTAACTGTTGAAAAGCCGATGCATCCACAAAGTTTGACTGTTTGGTAGGGTTTATGGGCAGAAGGCGTCATCGGGACGTACTTCTTCGGAAATGAGTTTGGCCAAGCAGTAACCGTGAATAGTGTTCGCTATCGCGAGAGACAAGGGAATTTTTATGGCCAGAAATTGAGGATATTAACCTGGACGATATGTGGTTCCATCAGGATGATGTCACTTGCCACACAGCTAACGAAACGCCGGGTATTTTGCGGGAGAAATTCAATGGCCGTGTTATCTCATGTCGAGGCGATCTCTTTTTGACATCGTTGGACTTCTTTTTTTGGTTATATTTAAAAGGAAAAATGTACGTCGATAAGCCAAGAGCAATTTAAGAGCTAGAGGATGAGATAATTCTGCACATTAACGACATTAAACCTCCTTTAAAGAATTTTGTGCATATCTCGAACAAATTTTTGAAATTCATACCTTCACTTAATTGTGCATAAAAGCGAAACGCGTAAATCGATTTTCATGATCTATGTCTCATTTTGTTCATAGGTTATGTGACTTTACGTGAAAGTAATAGGACTTGACACTTTTCACCGTCTTGTATTTTTTATGAATTAAAAAAAAAACTTTAATTTTTTAGACAAATAATATTTTTTTCTTCATACATTTATTTATAACTGCGAAACTGTAACTTATGTAGCGAAACGTTGTATGAACGGATTAAAGGAATTGTAATTTTTAATTTTTTTAAATTTGTTTCAGCTTAAAAAAAATATAGCGGCCATTTATTTATACGATTGTAAAGAAGCGTTTTATAAACTTTCAAGCTAGACCAAAATAGTTAGGTACGTCAATTATTTCTCCCAAAAAATTCAAGGAAAAGTCGTATTTATGAGTTGTTTTTATGACAGCGCATAGAGAAAGGGGCCTAAGGGTAAAAAAAATAATTTTCGCTTTTATTTTGATGTGGACAACATTTGAGCATCGAATGATACCGATCCCATGCCCCAAAAGTGTTCCCTGCCAGAGATATGCACGTTTTATGAAAGTGATGGTACACCAAAGATACACGTATTTAAATCTTTAAAATGGCTCTCCTGAACAAAACTGGTTTTTACCCTAAGGTCCCTTTCTATTTTGCGCGTCACATATGAACAAATTTAGTAGTGGGTTAACCCCGGGAAAACAATTTTTGAGATGCGGATTTCCACCTCATAAATGCCGGCTACTTTACGCGTAAGAGATTTATCTTAAAGCCATGTAAGAACTTCATTTTCAAATGCATTTGCCGTTCTTAGCCGGCAAAAAAATTATATTAGGAACTTAATTATATTAGGAACTGAAATAAAATTCAATTAAAGTGGAAAAATTCCTAATGCTGAATTAATTTTATAAGATATTGAAACTCGTTTATTTTCAAATACAACTTTAGAATACAAACGGCCTAAAGTTGTATTTGAAAATAATCGAGTTTCAATGTCTTATAAGATTAATTCAGCATTAGGAAGTTTCCACTTTAATTGAAATTTATTTAAGTTCCTAATATAATTTTTTTGTTTGATATTTGAATCCGACAAATGGTTGATAACTTCGATTTTTTGCATATAAAGTAACTTCTAGTTTTAGCAGTGTAAAATAGTCCAAACTTTGTTTATTCCTTCTTAATATCTAGAGCCAATCCGACAAACTGTTGGTAATTTTCACTTTTTGCATATGAAGTAACTTTTAGTTTTGGCAGTTTGAAATGGTGCAAACTTTATTTAGCCCTTCTCAATTTCTAGAGCAAAGTTTACATTTCACAACCAAATACTTTTTTCCGCTTTAAATGAAAAATACTTTGTAGCATAGTGTATTCAATACGCTGACAAAAATGAATCAAATCCAAACCAATAAAAAGTGCATTAAAAACAAACGGTACCCAACGATTAATCTGCCCAACGTTTAAGAAAGAATACCAGTTTTTTTTTTAAATGTCGCGGTTTAAAAAACATATCTAAACTCACTATAATTTCGTATTCAACCACTTAAAACAAATTGGTATTCATTTAATGCCTGTAAAACTAAATTGGGTTTTAAATATTAAATTATATTGTTGTGTGTCTTATTTATCTAATTTTGCTTTGTTTACTTTCCGTATCTATAGCACCGGCAATCTGAACGATCCGACAAGCCATCCATCAACTGGAATATACAATGAGTTCAATACTCGCAGCAGACACACTCGTAACGACAAAATTTTACGAGCAATTCTCGGTGACATGTCTATGGAACGATTAAAAATAAATACCAGTTTTTATTATTTTTAGAAATGTCGTTGTTGGAAAATATGAATTGTTTTTGTGCTTTTATCGGTCAATGCCGTCGTCGATCAGACACACTAATTCTGGAATAGATCCCATGAATTGCGGGTCAGTGCATTCAGAGTCTATCAAAACAAAAACAGATGGCATTATTAGCCGGATAATTAAATTCTGGTGGGTTTTTCTATAGGAGTCTTTAAAGAATGCCAGATGTATGGAAACTTAAAGCGGGTTTAAACAAAATTGTTTTCTAATCTAAATAAAAACAAATTGATTTTTTATTTTAAAACAGGTTTTTGGTCATGAGGTACAAAATAATTGTTTATTGAGCCAGCTGAAAAAGACTGGTGGGAACAATCTTCGGCCTTTTTTGAAAAAACAATGATGACTTAAGTGGTTTGGATATAATATTTTCCTCGTTTTTTTAATTTGAAGGATTCATCGCACTGACCGGTTTGAGAAAGTATTTTTTATGATTTTCAACGTCTTCGGGGTCCACTACATGATTATTTTGGTATTCTTCTGGATAATGAATCGACACAACCATATTATGTTGAACTGACTATTAAATTAAGGACCCCGGTCGATTAAGCCTAGCAAACATCCTAGCTTGGATGTTCCCAGGCCGAAACTTATATACCCTCCTCCTTCCGCCCCTACGCAACTAGAGTGCAAAAAATGGTCCCTCTCGGCTCTAGCTTTTGTCCCTAATCTCAGCAAAAACTTAAAAATTAGTTTATTTTTGGTTTGATGGCCAAATTTTCTTTAATTTGAATATCCACTAGAGCGCCCATGAAATACATACAAAAGTGGAAAAGTGCTTTTCTTTCCGCTCCCCGCTCATTTTGTAGTATATATGGCATCAAAAATAATATTCGTGCAAAAATTTTTAAATCGTTTGAAACCGGCCAGTCCCTCAGATATTTAGCCCTAAAAATGGAGTGAAACTAGTTTCATGCTTTGATGAGCTGTAACTCGTAAGCCAGGCGACTTTCGGAAAATACACCTTAAGCATTTGTATTGCAAATATACAGGCAAACATTTTTCTCTTACACAACTTTTGACCTAGCTATGACCCATCATGGTTTCAGAGGTCAAACTTCAAATTTGAGTCAACATTTTTTTCAAACGTTTTTAAATAAAATTACGGTTTGGTGCGGTTTATGGGCTGGTGGAATCATCGGTGCATATTTTTTCAAAAATGTTGATGGCCGGAACGTAACCGTGAATGGTGCTCGCTATCGCGCCATGATATCGTTCTTTATGCTACCTAAAATTGAAGGCCGTTATTTTGACGACACTTGGACGGTGGGACAGGACGGTGCCACTTGCCATACAACTGCTCATACAATGGATCTATTGAGAGTTCAATTCGAAAAGCAGCTAATTTCACGTTTTGACAGGTGAGTTGGCCGCCTAGATCGAGTGATATCACACCTTTAGACATTTTTCTTTGGGGTTACGTAAAGTCCAAAGTCTATGCTGACAAACCAGCTACGATTCAGGGTTTGGAAGCCAACATTAAGCGTGTCATTAAAGCCATACCGGTCGAAATGCTCGAACGAGTCATCCAAAATTGTACCCTCAGAATGGAAACCCTGAGGCGTAGTTGCGGCCAACATTTGAAGGAAATTAAATTTAAAAAATAAATGCCATAAAATGTCCTTTCATATTACCAATAAAGATTCCACACTTGATTTGAATTTGGATATTTTTATTTGTTCTAAAAAAAATACCTCAAGATGGATCACCCTAAATATATACTTTATAGGGTCTTCGATTAATATTTCGCGATGTTGCAAACGGAATGGAGAAATTTACATAGATCCGGCAATCCCACGACGTACGGATCATCTATGAAACGGATTGACCTAAAGTAGCAATTCTTCGGCCAAGTGCTGTCACACCGGCACACAATCGCCGCTACAACAAGAACAAATTAACAATCCCACGACAATCCCGGATTAACCCGAAGAGCAATTTTTCGACCAAGGGCTGTCACCTCAACAATTGCCACTACAACAACAACAAATTTAGTATATCGTTCACTCTTTGGCAGAGGGTATAACAAAAATCGTTGCACCCAATCCGCAGAAAATGTCCTTATCGGCGGATATATTTATCAATTTCCTACATGGTAGCAGAATGACAAAGGTTTACCTAGTTTAATGGTTTGGGAGAGATGCAGTCATTGATCAATCCCAGAAGGGCTTAGGGTCCCGAGTCCCTAGTCATTAAGGCCAGAAACACATGTCAAAACTCATAATGAGGACGAAGGAAGAGCTTAGGCCAGAAATGTTCTTTTGGACAGAGCGGGGAAAATTCCATCAGGTTATACCTAGCCGTGCAGAAATTTTAAAATATACGTATTCTGAATAAATGATATAGTTTTTTTATATAGAGAAAGGGACCTAAGGTTAAAAACCAGTTTTGTTTAGAAGAGCCATTTTAAAGATTAGGTCCCTTTCTATTTGCGCTTAGAATAGTCGACATCACTTTCATAAAACGCGCATATCTCTGGAAGGGAACACCTTTGGAGCATGGGATCGGTCTCATTCGATGCTCAGATGTTGTCCACATCAATAAAAAATGAAAAGTTCATGAAAAGTTTTGTTCAGGACAGCCATTTTAAAGATTAGGTCCCTTTCTATTTGCGCTTATAATCGTCGACATCACTTTCATAAAACGCGCATATCTCTGGGAGGGAACACTTTTGGGGCATGGGATCGGTCTCATTCGATGCTCAGATGTTGTCCACTTCAAAAAAAGAAAAAAATGAAAATTTCTCTATGCGCTGTCACATATGCTTTATTGATTTTTGAATCTGCTCTAAAGGAGCTTAACAATAAGTATACGAATCTTAAGTATATTTCAATAATTAATGCTAGTATGGATTTTTTGTTATGTGGATCCCAGCTGTTTTAAGGATCACGTATGAGAGCATTTAAGCCACGTGACGTAGAATAAAGGATTCTACACAGTCTTTTTGGAGTGTTCGTTCGTGATTTGTATAATGACAATTGATTTTTAAAGCGCACATCCAAAGTTATTTCTGGGATGAATTTCACAGGCTAACATTTTTTCGTAAGGGTTACCATAAGAAAAATGCTATCCGCTTATACCTAGCCGGGCAGAAAATCAAAAATATACGAATCCTGAAACGTATCTGGAATAAAATGACAATTGATTCTTAAAGAGCACGTCCAGAGCTATTTCTGGTGTGAATTTCATAAGCCCAAAATTTTTCGTTTGGACATAGCGGGGAAAATTCCATTAGAATATACCAAGCCGGGCAAAAAATCAAAAATAGACGAATCCTGGAATGAATCTGGGATAAAATGACAGTTGATTGTTAAAGTGCACCTCCAGGGCTATTTCTGGTATGATTTTCATTAGTCAAAATTTTTTCGTAAGGACAGAGTGGGAAAAATTCCATCTGGTTGTACCTAGCTAGCAGAGCAGAAAATCAAAATAGACGAATCCGGAAATAAATTTGGAAAAATAATATTGATTGATTATTAAAGGGCACGCCCAGTGCTATTTTTGGTATAAATTTCATCAGCCTAAAATTGTTCGAGATATGTTCTTTTGTTGGTCAAGTCTTCTTACTTCTGTGTAGTTGTGTAAGCTGTTATGACCTAAATTGTTATAAATAAAAATTCCTTTTTTGTTTCATTTTCCCGACGTTTCGTCAATTTTTGTTGACTTTTTCAAGGGGTTCGTAAAATATTATAGTTTTTATGACTTGAGCAGTTTTTTTATTCTGGTTCGAGACCTTTATGTTGTTTCTTTTTCAGAATCAACTTAAAAAGAAGAAATTGGTGAAATGTATTTGCTACGGTTGCCAGGCAGACTGTACAGCTGTTTCTAAACCCGCCAAGGTTTTTCTTCAGCAGTCTTTGGCAACGATTACTTCGGCCACAAATCAAATGACTTATACGGGAGACTCATTTTTATTAATGAGAATTACCCTTTGTGTATAGTCTTCGAACTGTGCGTAGAGCAATCTTCAACGCGCAATATCATTTCCACCAATTCCGTTTCGCATGGGTCTTCGTTGAAAACCACAAATGCAAAAGCACAATCAAAGTGTGCATGTTTTTGTGCGTACATATACTCATACATGCGTTGCACATTAGGGCGTACCAATCCTTTTTAATAGTTTTTTTCGTTTTTTGTTATTTATTCGGTCTTTTATCATTATTATGACTTGAGCAGTTTTTTATTCTGGTTCGAGACCTTTATGTTGTTTCTTTTTCAGAATCAACTTAAAAAGAAGAAATTGGTGAAATGTATTTGCTACGGTTGCCAGGCAGACTGTACAGCTGTTTCTAAACCCGCCAAGGTTTTTCTTCAGCAGTCTTTGGCAACGATTACTTCGGCCACAAATCAAATGACTTATACGGGAGACTCATTTTTATTAATGAGAATTACCCTTTGTGTATAGTCTTCGAACTGTGCGTAGAGCAATCTTCAACGCGCAATATCATTTCCACCAATTCCGTTTCGCATGGGTCTTCGTTGAAAACCACAAATGCAAAAGCACAATCAAAGTGTGCATGTTTTTGTGCGTACATATACTCATACATGCGTTGCACATTAGGGCGTACCAATCCTTTTTAATAGTTTTTTTCGTTTTTTGTTATTTATTCGGTCTTTTATCATTATTATGACTTGAGCAGTTTTTTATTCTGGTTCGAGACCTTTATGTTGTTTCTTTTTCAGAATCAACTTAAAAAGAAGAAATTGGTGAAATGTATTTGCTACGGTTGCCAGGCAGACTGTACAGCTGTTTCTAAATCCGCCAAGGTTTTTCTTCAGCAGTCTTTGGCAACGATTACTTCGGCCACAAATCAAATGACTTATACGGGAGACTCATTTTTATTAATGAGAATTACCCTTTGTGTATAGTCTTCGAACTGTGCGTAGAGCAATCTTCAACGCGCAATATCATTTCCACCAATTCCGTTTCGCATGGGTCTTCGTTGAAAACCACAAATGCAAAAAGCACAATCAAAGTGTGCATGTTTTTTGTGCGTACATATACTCATACATGCGTTGCACATTAGGGCGTACCAATCCTTTTTAATAGTTTTTTCGTTTTTTGTTATTTATTCGGTCTTTTATCATTATTATATGTATGAGTATATGTACGCACAAAAAACATGCACACTTTGATTGTGCTTTTTGCATTTGTGGTTTTCAACGAAGACCCATGCGAAACGGAATTGGTGGAAATGATATTGCGCGTTGAAGATTGCTCTACGCACAGTTCGAAGACTATACACAAAGGGTAATTCTCATTAATAAAAATGAGTCTCCCGTATAAGTCATTTGATTTGTGGCCGAAGTAATCGTTGCCAAAGACTGCTGAAGAAAAACCTTGGCGGGTTTAGAAACAGCTGTACAGTCTGCCTGGCAACCGTAGCAAATACATTTCACCAATTTCTTCTTTTTAAGTTGATTCTGAAAAAGAAACAACATAAAGGTCTCGAACCAGAATAAAAAACTGCTCAAGTCATAATAATGATAAAAGACCGAATAAATAACAAAAAACGAAAAAAAAATTATAGTTTTTAGTTACATTATTGATAATTTGACAAACACACAATTAACAGTAAAAAAAACATTCATTTTTAAACAGGCTACTTAATTTAAATATCACAGCTTTTTGATTGCAACTCCGTAGCAGATTTTTCGTTTTTCGATTTTTCGCCTGGCTGCAGAAAATAAAAATTCCTAATTCTTAGAACGCACTTACCGGATTAATTCTGATATTACTCCATCAAATCCTGGTTAGACGTATGTATCATATACCTAAACCTATATCGTCATAAAAGTATATCGTGACAAACGTATAATGTCAAACGTATATAACTGCAGACACATTGAAGTTATATACGAAGCTATAAACATTTCTGGCCTAGAAATGGCAGGTGGGAGTGATCGAATAGTGCCTCCTTTGTGATGAGGGGTAGTTGATTTTTTTTTTGTTTTGACACAAGTCCAAGTCCTTTTTACCTAACATAACATAGCCTGGCTTCCGAAGGCCAAGCTGGGGATCAGCTTGGCGGCTCATGCAAAGCACAAATGGCCTTCTTGTCAGCCAACTCAAAACTATTTGTTCTGTTATTAGAGAGAATCCAGACGATAATGCCGGTCGCTTGACCTGATGTGGATAATGCCCTAAATTAACCCTCTATGGTTGACATTGTAAGGATCTAACATCACCAAGGCTGTCAGTACAGTTGAGCGTTCTTCCATACTGACCAAAAGCATATTTCATAGCATAGTTCACCTGAGGATGACTAGTTCGTATTGCGTTTCGGAAACTTGTTTTCAGACAGAAAACCTGGTACCATTAAATGTCAAAGTACATTGTCGTCCGTGGGCTTTAAGTCAAGTTTTTATCAGCACGTAGGCGAACTCAAAGGTGCCCAATACTGCGGTGAAAGGAGCAAGTCCAGAAATACCTGAGAATTATTGTTACTCGTATTAAGCACTGAAGGTCAGGCACAAAAGATCGAAGCGCGTGGAATTCTAGTCTCATCGTGACTAAATATTGGTTATTGATGTTGTAGCGGGAACTGTGTGCCGTGGTGAGGACTCTAGACCGAAGAATTGCTTTTCTGGTCTATCCGGTCCATAGAACCGGCTGTCGAAGGATTGTTCTTTTAGGTAAGTCATTTTAATAATATTTAGGTACAAATGACTGTAGTACACAACAGCCTCCAAAAGCATGAGGGAGTCTTTCACTTCAATGCAGTCTCCTTTTTAAGTTATCATAGGATGCCAATGGAAATGTTGGCCTGAACTTCTTCCTTTCTTCGAGTAGGCCTGCAAAAGATCATTTTAAGAAGGATCCTACCAAAAAAAAAGTGTGGGGCTTTTTAATATTCGTTATGTGGCACATACAATTTTACCTTAAAATTATTTATTACTTATAAGTCCTCATTGGTACAAAGAACTTTATATAGAAAACTGCAGACTCTGGTTTCGAACTCACCTCGCCATTTGTACCACATCCACCACCAAGTTTAAGTTTTAACCTCCATTACACATGTTTTTTACAAACAAAACCAACAATGCTGTCTAGTCTATTATGGCCAGTAAACAGGTCTCTTTAAAGAAGGGAAATGCACATGTCTATCGGATCGTTCAGAATGTCAGGTGATGTTCCCTTGGCTGGCATACACTCGGAAGGGAAGCATGCCTTTGTTTTGAAACGGTTTGAATATCTGCAGAATGCCTCAGTCTATAACTCGGAGAGTGTATCTTATTTTTGGCCAAATGAAAGGATGGGGTAAAGTAGTGCTGCTGCCCGTAGGATTATTTGAATGTTTCTTAAATCCCTTAGAAGGCCCATTGGCATTTATTTCTCTTTAGTGATGGCCTCTACATTTTTGCAACTGGCAAGACAGGTTTTTATAGAGCAAAACTTTTTAATCAAAGCAGGTACAATTTTTTATATTTATTCGCTTCAGATCCTTGCAAGATTTCCCTTATCTTGAAAGACTTGTGTGCTTAATTCGAGATACCGAATACTGCAGCAAAAAGGTCTTGTACCTCACCGCTATCCTAAGAGGCAAAATGTCTTGCCTTTTAGGCATAGATATTTCTGAACGGCACCAAGAACCTTTTGCTTATATTCAGCAATGATTGGTTGACCACTTAGTTAGGGGCTATGGCTCTATTGGGCTATTGGACTCTGTTCATCCATAGCTTCATATTTTTTTTTTAGACATTTTATAAAGGATATTTTGGTCCTGTGATATTTTGCCCATGGGCGAATCTATAATTTCATATTTTATGTCAGATAATAATGAAGAAAATAATATCCTTTTTACTTACCGTTTAACCATTTTGTTGGTTATGCCCGAATTGTTTTCCTGTAGAGATCCAATATCGTCGGATTTATTATAATCCAGTTTTGAAAAGATTTTAATTCGACGGAAATTAATTTTGCCTTAAATTAATTTTCTTTTCTCTTTTGAAATGAAATTAATGATGATAACGATAAGTTCTGTTTGCTGTAATTTCTTCCTCTACTTCGTCTGCTACTTCTTCTTCTTCGTTGGCTAGAACACAGAACTACGACGACGACGGCGGCAGCGGCGACGGAGCTCTCCTTTGATGCTTCATTTACACTTTGCTTACAGATTATGAGAATTTCTTCTTCTTATGCCTGCTGTAATACTTCTTTTTGCTGGATTGTTTTTTTATTTTTTCGTTTTTTTTGTTGTTTTATTTTTCAACTGATTGTACTTTTTTAACGACGACACACTGGCAACAACAATCCATCACACGGGAAATGAAAATCACATATGAAACGACGCAACGCACACACTCACTGACGATGATTAGTAGAGAGGGGGAGGGGTAGAGAAAACAAATTAGATTTTGAAGTTGTGTTGTTTTTGTTTCTAGTGGTGCGCGGCGGCTCTGCTGCTGCACCCTTCTGGTGAACTGAGAAATTCCCAAAATAAAAACAACAAATAGAGCGGCGACAGTCAACAAAATGGAACGACAACAAAAAAAAGATACAAGCAACTCTCACAGTGCGAGGTTGAAAGTTTAAACAAATGAATGGAACAATAAATAAATAAAAAACATGTACGTTCAACCAATTTTGAGGAAAAAATGCTCGAACAAAGGAAATTGCTCTACTCTTCGCTGTTGTTGGTTTTAGTGATGGTTAATGGCGGTGGAGGTGGTGGTCTTTCCTTAAAACTGTAAAACTGTGCTTTTTGCAATACACTGCTCTCTGTCTGTCTATGTTTATATTTTTTCGTGTTTGTCGAAATGGGTATGTGTTCGCGTGTGTTTGTGTATGTGAAGTTTATCATACATTCAAATGCCAAACCGAACGAAAACAATCGAAAACCCACCCGCCCCCGCAACAATGAAACACTCACAGCCGAACACAACAAAAACAACAAAGAACTTCATGAAAGGAAAAATGACGATGACCGATGACAAAATGTAAGAGCAGCAGCAGCAGCGCACACATAGGGAAATTTTAACAATTTGCGTTCCAATTTTCGCTGTCGTTTCTTTGTTAGACTTTGGAAAAGCAAAATGTTTAAACAAAACAACAAAGGATAATAAATAAATTCTTTTTAAATTCAACGTTTTCTTCTTCTTTATAATCTCGAACTTATTGCATAGCTTTGAACGTAATTTAATTTTCTGGTTTCTTGTGTTGTTTATTCTCCGTTCGTTCTTTTGTTCTGAGCTTGTATGTAATTATTCCCAAGCTATACATCATATATTTCCAACCATTCCCAAGAAGATGTAGTAGTGCAATTTAAAATTATTCAAAAAAATAAAACAAAAAGTAGCCTTATTTCATAACAATTTTAAAATTATTTATTTATTCTTTCTTCTTCAATTTGTAAAAAAACCAATGGATCTTTAAACTTTGTTTCAAACTTCAATATATTTTTTCCAACTTGGTTTTTTTCTTCATGTTTCGAATCACTTCTGCTCATCATCATCTCTACCAACCAATATTTTTTAACATTTGTATACACATCATAACATTTTTTCTATAAACACCTTTTCTTTATTAATTTAAAATTTCACTTCTTTCATTACAAAAAAAATGTGTTTATCGCATCTCCCTTTAAAAAAAACACTTTTTCTTCTTCGTTTTGTTAATTAACAACACTTGTTCGGCAGAAAAACACTCCTCTCCACGAAATGAATAAAATTGAACTGAAAAAAATAAAGTGAACAAAAGTAACCATTTTCATTTGGAACCAGTGTCGCCGACTGTTCCAAAGAAAAATCGCCAAAAAAAACCGCTACAGAACTTGAAGACAAACACTACACAATTCGCTACGGAACAAATAAACAAATGTCCTGATATTTTTTGCATCAATTTTTTAAGCTTTTTTTTTAATGGGATAACAAGTTACTACTTTAAAATTTCAAGGACAATTGACTCAAAAAATAAACAAACTTTTTAATTAAAAATCGCTACACGAAAGTAGTTAAAATCGTAACAGTAAGTATTCTGAAACAGCGTGGAAGCGAATGTTCAAAAATCCTGATATATTTTGCATGGGATGACAAGCTATAACCTCAAAAGTTTGAAAGACACTTGATGCCAAAAACGAAATTTAACTTTTTTTAAAGTAAAATTCGCTGTAGGCGCTACGCGAAAGTAGTTAAAATCGCCGCAGATGCGATTTTTCTTTTAATTTTCTACTTATCCAAAAAAGTGTTTTTTTGGTGAAGAAAAATCACCACAAGTAGTGGAAAAACCACCAAGTTGGCATCGCTGTTTGGAACTGTCATTACAAGTGCTGCTAACATCATGAGTGTATGAATATAAATCTTCAATTTAAAAGGCAAACGTCACGTCAATGTCAGCGCCCAACTAAATTAAAGTCGTGGGCGACGTTTTTCGATATGTCGGTTTAAAGGCTCTAGCACACTGGAGCGTGCTTTTTTTCAGTAAAGCAGCTAAAAGTATATACGCAATGAAATACGCCAGTAGGCGCACCACCAACACACTTAAAACGCAGCAAATTTCTTAACATTACAATTTTGATTTATTTTGTGTAAGAAGTGAAAAAAATTGATATTACCAATTTTTAATAAATTTCCATAGTGTTGTTCGAATATTTACAAATAAAGATTTAACATCAAAAAATATAAAAATAAAAAGCAGGCGGCCAAGACAAAAACAAACCATAGCAGATAAATTGCTCGAATGCTACATGCAGCTTATTTAGTTAAAACGCTGGACAACCAAATACGCCGTAGCATTTAAAAACGTTGATATTCGGCATGATACAATTATATAAGGTAAAGTCAGGCGAACAGCTGATCACAATTTGTAAATAAAGGGATGTTGATTGCCTCCTATTGTTAAAATTTTTAGGGATGTTGATTGCCTTCTATAGTTAAAATTGTTCTGTTTACGTTCTTACTGCCTGTTCTGCATATTACGAAAAGAAATGTATTGTGTGGCAATTCAAATTGAAAATAATTATAAAGAAACAAAACTTAAAAATCGTTTGTGGTTATATCAAAAATTAATGAGAAAAAAAGATTAAAAATAATGCATATTCGCTGGTTTCGTGGCAAACGTGATGATCATACAAATAGTCCCTTTTTAGCATACCGAAGGATGAAGGGCAGGAAGTGATGTAAGGCTTGAAGCCCAAATAGTGCGTATTTTGAAAAGAAGTTTTGTTCGAAATGTAGCATCCATCGCGCTGTACGCAAGTTTGTGGAACGAGTTCATGAGACTGGCAATAAAGTAGACAACACTTATGGACCCAGTCGCCACAAGGTGCGCACAGACGAGAATGTGGCATCGTCCAAGCACATCGACTTGTCGTCGATCTGAACACTTCACACAAGAGCTTGAGCAAATCTCTTCACAAAAAAAACTTGGATTATTCGATGACAAGGTCCAACTGACACTGCACTTGAAGGCCATCAGCTTCGTTATCGCTTAGCAGTTTGGACAACGATTTTGGGTAAATCCACTTCTATTCTGACGGCAAGATGGTTTGGTTGAGTTTATCTCATAGTCGACTCCGTCCGACTTCATTTTCTTCTTTTGTTGTAATAAAATTAATTCTAAAAACCAAACGGCTTTTCTTAATTTTAAAAATAATGAATCTCTTTCAAGCTTGAGGTCTGTGTGTTTGATATAAAATTTTATTTTTTTTTCAATTTATGAAGGTCGATTAAAATGGTAAAGAACCATCTTTCCTTAATTTCGGTTCCGTCGACATCGAAAAAGTAAATTTTCAAAAAGTGAAAAGTTCAAAGTGAAAAAAACAAATTTTACATACCTGATTGAAATATAATGCTGGGGTAAGCCCATCGAAAGAAAAAATTAATCGATGTGTCCGTACCTTAAATCATGAGAACGTTATTTTCACAGAAAGTTTAAAACTGAATCCTGTATGGTAAAACATAGTTGATCAACTAACAGACCGACGCGATATTCGCGTAGCAGATTTACCCAAAGAATGCTATGCATTATCTTTTTGACAGCTTTATCAGTGCATTCACCTAACTATAAGTTAGTATATGCAAATTTATTACAAAAATGTATCAATTTGGCGAACAAAACGATGGACACTTGTGTCCACACAGAGATCACAACCAGAATTCATGCTAAGACAACGACTTTTATTACGAACTAATGTTATCAAAATAATCGATTACTAACGCTTGTATCGATTTATCGTCTTTGCTACTGACAACTGTCATATTCCACACGAAAAAGTGAGATTACCGGCGTTAAGGCCTAGTATTCTTCTAAACAAAATGTTTGCTTAGGAGTTTTGCATTTATCTCTACAAGGAAAATTAAAGTGAAGAAGAAGCAGCCGTTATTCATTTTCAAATAAATTATTTTAATCATACTCATTTAAATAACCTTAAAAAATTTCCTTACAAAATTTGTTATGTTTTTTCTTTGCAAATGTCAAAATTTGCATGAGTAAAGGCCCAATTAGTCTTGACGGTTGACGGTGGACGGTTGATTCTGCAACCTGCAGAAGTCTACCGTCGTCAACCGTCAAACTGTAGTTATCTCCCTCTAACACATGCAAAATGCAACCCACAACTGAAATAGCTGATTGTCTACCGTCAACCGTCCACCGTCAACCGTCAAGACTAAATGGACCTTAAACTATTATCAGAACATTAATTTTTGTTTGGTGAAAAAAGTCTACACTGCTCTTATAAACATCCCAGTAAATCCTAGTATTCACCTAAAACGAAATTTCCGCTTAGGAGTTTTGCATTTATCTCTACACGAAAGAATTGTAGTGTAGACCAGTGTAGAGAAAGCAGCCTTTATTCATATTCAAAAAAATGATTGTAATCATATTCATTTAAATACCCTCAAAAACGACTTCTCAACATTTGCTACTTTATTTTTTTTGTAAATTTAAAAAATTCCTTGATCAAACAATTAGCAGAACAATAATTTTCGTTTGCAGATGGTGAAAAAAGTCTACACTGCTCTTATTATCATCCTTGTAACAGTTGCAAATTACGCCACCTTTTGTTTAGTTGAGTACCACCAAACGAAAAAAGCTAAACGGAATTTACCGATGGTAGATTTCGTTTGCTTTGCTTCACATATTTCTTATGGGAGCGAAAATTTTGCTTTAGGTGAGTACTAGGCTTTAAGTGGAAACGAATAAAGAGAGAAGATATTGGCTTTCAACAGTTTTTCGAGTAACTGAACAGCTTTAGAAGGCATAGGAATAAAAGGATTTTTTTCTATTATGAGGAAGCAGCCGTTATTTTATTTCAAATAAATGATTTTAATCATATTCATTTAAATAACTTCAAAAACGACTTCACGCCATTTGTAAGTTGCAAAGCAAATGTAAAAAATAATAAGATTATTAATTTTCGTTGCAGGAAATGAAAAAAGTCTACACTGCTCTTATAATCATCGTTTGATTTGCTACAAGTATTTCTTATGGGAACGAAAATTTCGTTTTAGGTGAATACTAGGCTTTAAATCAAAAATGGGATTTTTTATTGGAACAAAACAGATTGGGATTTTCTAGATCTCCGGACTGGCAGCACTGCTGACAACTGTCATGTTCCTCAAGCCAGAGTGAGATGACCGGCGTTAATGTGAAAACGAATAGAGAGAGAAGATCTTGGCTGTCAACAGCTGTTCGAGAAACTGAAACAGTGTCAAATTTATAAATTTACCACAAACACACGAAAGCAAAGCAAAAATAATATAATTGAAAATGTCCTATCAACTGTACCGTAATACGACTTTAGGCAACACTCTGCAAGAGAGTCTGGACGAATTAATACAGGTAACATCAGCATAGATATAAAAAACATGGTCTCCTTTAACTATGGATTTTGGCGTCCATTTCGTTTCAGTATGGACAAATCACTCCGGCATTGGCATTTAAGGTCCTGCTGCAATTCGACAAATGCATCAATAATGCTCTGAGCCAGCGTGTCAAGGCCCGTGTCACGTTTAAGGCCAACAAATTGAATACGTATCGTTTTTGTGATAACGTCTGGACGCTGATGTTGAACGAGGTGGAATTCCGCGAAGTTCACGAGTTTGCCAAAGTCGATAAAGTGAAGATTGTGGCCTGTGATGGCAAGAGTGGAGATTTTAATTAAGACCCCCCCCCCCCCGGTCGACACCGCCACTGAACTTAGAATGATTTTGTATCTCAATTCCTATCTACCACATTATTTAAAGACAAGACGTTCGTTCATATGAACATTAAATATACCAATCATCCATACACATTTGGAGAGGAGGAACATAGAAGCTGATGTTAATGATAAGTAAGGTTGTGGATAAATGGTTTCATAAATGGCTCAGACATGGACAAAGGCACTTACTTATTCTAAAGAAATACCATGTATTTTAAGACTTTTTTTTAAATAAACAAGTAAATTTAATCTAATCTCACCAGATCTACTTTAAGGTATGCACTTCGTTAGATGACGAACTTTTGATGTCTCCATACATGTGTAGTGGGTTCCAAACGTTATAAACCCTTTCTCCTTAGATACTCAGCATGGCTTTGAAGACGGAAAAAGGCGAATAGGAACATCAAATCAAGCATCTTCCTACCATACCCAATGGCTAGGCTCAAAATGGTAATACTTCACCTAAGAAAGATCAATATGATCATATCCGGAAGCCAAGTCAACGGATTAACGAGTAAGGAAATCCGAAAAAGAAACCAAAAGACGCCCACCAGGACATACATAGGAGCGGCAAATACAGAAAATAGTCACAAGGTTAGAAATACTGACAATATGGAATATTCATGAACATCAGCAAGTAGGATTTTGATTGCACAACAAGTAGTGGGCCATGTTTTACTTAAACTATGACCAACTGCAACGATTGGAGAGCATGAAACAAATTTAATGCCACCGGTCAATATCTGTAATATATGTTGTATCTTTTAACTTGCTGACAATCATATGCACTGTTTCGTCTTCTGTGTCCAATTTAGGACTGGAAAATACAGACAATGCTGACTTTGGCAGATCGGTTGCTGGTGTGGATACTGTAATGGGCCGCCTGTATTGTACAACCTTTAAACTGCTATGTTGGATTTTGGGAATGCTGAAAACAAGGAAGATAGTTGGGTTTTCTGCGCATTATTTCCAATACCAATTTTTGCCTTCTTGATGATTGCATCTACGCAGTTAAAGGTAACTCCTCAAGTAGATTTGGTCACAGAAAGCTAAACAAGAAAACCTTAAAACTTAAAATTGAATTACGCTGATAGGAATGTATGGACAGAGATTGATCAAAATTCATTTAAAAGCAAAGAAAAAAAGACATAAATTCAAATCAAGTGTGGAATCTTTGTTGTTCATTCGAAAGAACATTTTATGTCATTTATTTTTTAAATATAATTCCCTTCAAATGTTAACCGCGGCTAAGTCTCAGCGTGTCCATTCGAAAGGTTCAAATTTAGATGACTCGTTCAAACATTTCGACCGGAATGGCGTTCGACACGCGTAATGTTGGCTTCCAAAATCTAAATCGTAGCTGGTTTGTCAGCGTCGATATTGGAATTTACGTGGCCCCAAAGAGAAAGTCTAAACTCGTAATATCACACGATCTAGGCGGCCAACTCACCGGACAAATACGTGAAATTAGCTGCTCTTTGAAATGACCTCTCAATAAATCCATTGTTTGAGCAGCAGTATGGCAAGTGGCACCGTTCTGTTGAAACCATATACTGTCAAGATTACGGGCTTCAATTTCAGGTGGAAAAAAGTCCGCTATCAAGGCGCGATAGCGAGCACCGGTCATCATCATTTTTAAAAAAATATGGACCGATGATTCCACCATTCCATTAACTGCACCACCAAACCATTGTTTTCTCTGGGTATAACG
Source organism: Hydrotaea diabolus (assembly GCA_963513945.1). Taxonomy (NCBI): domain Eukaryota; kingdom Metazoa; phylum Arthropoda; class Insecta; order Diptera; family Muscidae; genus Hydrotaea; species Hydrotaea diabolus. Next base: position 231,620,133 of record OY740716.1, read on the forward strand.
ACAGCTCTTGAACCTCTTCTGGTTGCTCTTTAGCCCAAATGCGACAATTTTGTTTTTTGACTTTGCCGTTGAGCCAGAAATGGGCCTCATCACTGAACAAAATTTTGGTCGAAAAACGTTGCTTACCAAACGTTCATTTCCATAATTCAGTTGCACAATTTGGAGACGTCGTTACGGTGTTAGTCTTTCTATGGTAAAATGGCAAACAATACTGAAAAGGAAAAAAATAAAGTTTAACGCAACTCCCGCGTAAACTCTAAAAAAACCGCTATGGAACAAATACTTAAAGATGAATCACCCTATTTATACGGGAACTGAAAATATCAGCTGTGTAAATCAATACGATGTTTTTACTGGGTGGGCCATTTAAGATTTGAATCGGCTGTAAAAAAAGTTCCGATAATTTTTTTCAAATCAAGATTATGTTTTTACTGGGTAGGCCATTTAAAATTTGTATCGGCTGTAAAAAAAAGGTTCCGATAATTTTTTCAAATTTCTAGTTTTATTATAAAGGTTGAACTTGGGCATTTAAAAATGGAACACCATCCGATGCGTTTTCGCTTTGCCCAATGAGCTGAAGATTGATTGGCAGGAGATGAAGTATTTTACCGAGCAAAATTGCCGCATAAGGGGTTTAGAGAACCTACATCTGACTGTTGGGAAGCCAATGTAACCAGAAAGAGTCACTGTTTGGTGTGTATTTTGGGCTGGCGGTATCATTCTTCAAAAAGGAGCAAGGTGCCGCCGTTGCCGTCAACGGTGAGCCGTACCGCGCCATGCTCAACGAATTATGGTTTCCAAAAATTCAAAAGAATGACATGGACGACATTTGGTTTTAACAAGACGGGGCCACATGTCACTCAACAAACGCAACCATCAAAATTGTGCGCACTGTTTTTGAAAATCGAATAATCAGACAAAATTGTCATGTCAATTGGCCGCCTCGGAGCTGTGATTTGAGCCCTTTGATTATTTTATGTGGGGAGCCATTAAGGATAAATGTTGCGCAAAGCATCCAGAGACAATTGAAGTGTTGAAATTGACAATTGAAATCGAAGTTGCCATTAAAAAGATTCGACCCGGGTTGATTGATTGAATGAGGTTCTGCCGAGCCATTTGTAGTAGTCATTTGAATAATATTGTGTTCCATTATTAAATGACAAACTTTAATCCATCCAATAAAACCAGATATTTGAAAAAATCATCAGTACATTTTTTAGAGCCAATTCAAATTTAATATGTTAAATTGCCCACCCTGAAATCTAAAAGAAACTTTGGCAGAATCATAGAGCTAATAAAAAGCAGCTACATTGGCCTACATAAATTGTTCTTTAAAAACGCACAAGCCATTCGTTAATCAGATCGTGATCTTGTGTATTTTCTCCTTAAAAATCTCATTCAGGAACAAACTAAGAGCTATCCTCATATCACTGAGCTGTGCACCATGCATTTTTTATACCCACAGCCCAGAATATACAGTTTAATGCCGCTTTGAAAGGCTAATGCGTTTTATAGAGAATTTAAGGGTGTTATTCTCCGCTGATGTGTTTGCCCGGATTTGATCCAGAGTTTACTTGTATTTAACTATCACATCACGGCAAACAACGTAACAAACAGGGACGAACAGAAAACAAATATTGTTGAGGTGACTGCCCCTGGCCGAAGAGTTTCGGGTCAATCCGGTACATAGAACCGGCAGTCGCGGGATCGTAGAAAGAAACCTTGTTGACCTCTTACAAAGCGATAGGTCGGTCTGTAGCAAACTACGCAGCATCTGTATGGTCGGCGAACGTGAGTTCGACGCAGTGGAAGAAAATTCAGACTTGCCAGAATGCCGCCCTCAGAACATCAACAGGGTGTCTTCTTATGTCTTCTGAGGACCGTCTACATGAGGAGACGAAGGTCCTTACCGTGCGCAGACACAATTTCCTGTTGTCAAAGCAATACCTGCTAGGTTGTTTTCGCAGCAGTCATCCTAACCACCATCTCTTGAACACGATGCCTCCGCCCAGGCAGACCAGGTACGATCTTTATGATCTAGAGAGAGAGGTCCAGTGGTATAAGAGAGAACCTTTAGATCATCGAAACTATCAGGCAGGTCTGAACAACATTCACGCCGATGAAGTCGCAGCACCAGTATCCAGCTACCGTGTGAAGGTAGTGCTAGGGGAACATCCCCCGGAGATTTTACCTGAGGAGAAGCTACTACCTCGGCAGACGCGCGTGTTTCTGGCGCAGCTGAGATCTGGATGGTGCAGCCGCCTCAATTCTTACTGGGCACGAATTGATGCTAACGTTCCGGACATCTGTCCCGCCTGCCATCAGGGACCACATGATGTGCTGCACCTCTTCAGTTGTCCGGCCAAGCCCACTCAGCTGACCCCCAGGTCTCTGTGGACGCATCCAGTTCAAATGGCGCGTTTCCTCCACCTGGATATCAAAGCAGATCCCCCATAGACGAACAAGGCTTCAAAATAAATATATTGTTGTCACAACAACAAATAGTGACAGCCGGTTATATGTACCGGATTGACACAAAGCAGAAATCTTCGGTACCGCTACAACAAAAAGGTACATTTCTAAAAGGCCTTAATCAGTGCACTATATAATTTTACACTCCCTAATCGGAACCTACTGTTAACAGCGAATTATGAACGTACATTTTACATTTTAAGATTATTCTCTAAAAATGTGGAAAATCCGCCGTTCAAAAATATATGCCCCTGCTTTGAATCTGCGTTACTTGCATGATAAACGCACACCACGCAGGGCCATCCTAACACGACTTCTTTTAGTTCTAGACCAGAACCTCAATAATGCTTGGCCATTGAGGGAATTTTTAAGCAAGAAATTAAGTACACATCATTTTGAAAGTATTCTAGAATTATCATTAACGAATAACAATTGATTCGGCGGGATTCCTTTTCAACGCATAAGGCTCCAGTTCGGGAGGAACTATTAAGAACTACAGAAACCTCAAATTAAAACAGATGTTGGCCGTTGTGAATTCAAAATGAAGAGTATCTAAAATAAAGCACAAATATATTTTTTACAATTGTATAGGGTGGGCCACTTAACATTTTAAATTAAATCTGCTTAAAAAAAGGACTGATTTGCTTAAATTTCTAGTTTTATTGGAATGGTTGAACTTGGCCATTTAAAAATGGAACATCATTCGATGCGTTTTCGCTTCGCCCAATGGGCTGAAGATTGTGGAGATGAAGAATTTTACCTAAAAGTCGTGTTTTCAAATGAAGCCCATTTTCATCTTAGCGTCTATGTAAATAAGCAAAATTGTGGCATATGGGGTTCAGAGAACCTACACGTGACTATTGAAAAGCCAACGCAACCACAACGAGTCCTGTTTGGTGTGGATTTTGGGCTGGCGGCATCATTGGGTCATTTTTTTTTCCAAAAGGAGCAAGAAGCCTCCGTTACTGTCAACGGTGAGCATTACCGCGCCATGCTCAACGAATGTTTGTTTCCAAAATTCAAAAGAATGACATGAACGACATTTGGTTTGAACAAGACGGGGCCACACAGCCAACGCTACCATCGATATCACTGTTTTTTGAAAAACAAACAATCAGACGAAATTGTGATGTCAATTGGCCGCCTCGGAGCTGTGATTTGAGCCCTTTGGATTATTTTGTGTGGGGAGCACATAAGGATAAATGTTACGCAAAGCATCCAGAGAAAATTGAAGCGTTGAAACATGAAATCGAAGTTGCCATTGAAGAGATTCGATTCGAAACAATCGAAAATGTACTGAAAAATTGGGTTGATCGGATGAGGTACTGTCGAGCCAGTTGTGGTAATCATATGAATGATATTGTGTTCCAATATTAAATGACAAGGATCTAGCTTTCTAATAAAACCAGAAGTTTGAAAAAAAATATCAGTACTTCGTTACAGCAGATTCAAATTTAAAATGTTAAATCGCCCACCCTGTATTTGTATGGCCACGATTCAGGTTTCTTAGTCTAAAGGCATGAAGGTTGCAGACCAAATTTATACTCCTATATAAATAATTGTCAACACTTTAAAATGAGCAATCCTATGATTCTGCCAAGCCAAAACTGTTAAAAAAAGCTACCACTTTAAAATTAAAGTTTACTTACTCAAGTCCCACAAGATCCCATTAAGGAGCAAGGGGAACTTCTTTCAAGTCAGTGAGCTGTGCACGATTCAATTTTTATATCCACTAACTGGGACCTTTCGTTAAACGCCGTCTCGGAACGGCTTATGCATTTTAATAGTGAAGTTTTAACATGGCTTAGAGATAAATCTCTTATTCGTAAAGTCGCCAGTATTTATGAAGTGAAAAAACCGCCGCTGGAAATTTGTTAGATGTTCTTTCTCAGGATTGAATCTCTGTTTACTGGCATGATAGTAGTGCCCAATTCCATCACACCACGGCGGCCAACTGAAATGGAAGCTTGGTGTATTTTATTATTGAACTGTCAAAAAAATTACAGCTCTTGCGATCACCGTTGGTGAGCTTAATCGATTTTAAAACGCCTCCGAAAAGACGTTTTTAATAATTTTTGAATTATTTGTCTGAATTTTTGTGCTAAATGTACTCGTACGAGGGTTGCTACATATATTTTTGGCCTAGGTCGGGCGCCATCTGACATTTCCATAGGAAAGTTTGACATTTTTTAGCATAACCGTACTCAGAACGTTTTGACGTAGTACCATCATTTGTGTTGTTTACAGTGACATCAATTTGGCAAAAACAACTTTTAACGTAGATTATCACGACAAGAGTGCATCGATGAACTTAAATCTTTGTATGGCGATGAAGCACCATCCTATAGCACAGTGGTAAACTGGTTTAATGAAGTCAATTGTTGCCGACGCTCGCTCAAAGACGAAGGTCGTCCAAAAACGGCCGTTGTGCCACAGAACATTGATACCCTGCGTGAACTGATAAAGAACGTCATGTGAAATACCGTGAGAAAGAGGTATCCTTGGGCATTTCTTCCACCAGCATACATTCGATGTTGCATGAACACATGGCCGGAAAAAAGGTTTGTTCTCGTTGGATCCCGCACACTTTGACAATCGCTCAAAAAAAGGCTCGTGTCGATTAGTGCAAAGAAATTTTGAAAAAATACGATCGCGGTGCTTCAAAAAGCGTTTATAAGATCGTCACAGGTGACGAATCATGGATCTATGCGTAAGAGCCCGAAACAAAACAAAACAGCCCTGATTTGGCATCCAATGACTTCTTTTTATTCCCGCACATCAAGAAAAAATGCGTTGAAGCGTTCAAAAACCATGTTTTGGAGGTGTCTCAATCGGAGTGGAAAAAGTGCTTCGACAATTGGTTTGAGCGCATGCAAAAGTGTATTATAAATCATGCTGGAGAATACTTTGAAAACAATAAAACCATTTTTGATGATAAATATTCGCATTTTCATTAATAGTCCAGAAATATATATAGCAGCCCCCGTATTACACATATCGAACGTATTAAATGTTAAGGAATCTACATTATCTCAATATATAAAAATGTAATGTTCGGTGTGCGAGCGCCTAAAACTCGAGAACCGATCGACACCAAACTTGGGTTATATGTCTTTCAGAAGGTTTCTATTAAGTTTGGTCCCGCTAGGTGGCGCTGTCTACTAAAATTTAGAATTTCCCCTATTTACGATTTCATTCAAAATCAAAATAGAAATAACTTATACGGAGATAAGTTTGCTGATTGGCGTCGGACTTAGATACTTTCATACAAACATTCTGTCAGCAGAAGGATTGTATAAAAGAAAATTGTTAGAAAAACCAATAGAGACAAATTGGAAAATAAAAGTAGTTCACTTATTTAAGACCCTTTAAGGAAATCAAAAAATTGAATAGAACAGTTTGAACTTTAGGCTATGGAGTTACACGATAATGGAATCGCCCTTATGCGCGGTGCATTCAATCGATAATTGGGTCAAAAATGCCAAATGTAAATGTGCTTTAAATCAATAAGTTCGAGCTAATGTCTCAGCAGCGTACGAAAATTGTTGTTAACTACGGTATCAGATTTGAATATTTTCCATTTATTTATTGACATGTCGTTCGAAGCCCATCGGGAGCCTATTTAAGCTAAATTACACAAACATAAAAGTATTCCTTGAAGGATTGCGACAACATTGGTGGAAGGAGGGCAAACTGCTCAAAATACCCTTGAATTTGAAAACGGCCAATGGTCCGAAAAATTATCAAAAAATACAAGTAACTATAACTGGAAGAAGCATTGACGGAACTCGATCTAACAATGACAGATTTGCGCAAGAACCAAGAAACCATCGATCGAGGATGTTCGGTTTCTATTTAAGTTGCCGTTCTGAAAATATGCTTTCACAATATAGATTTAAGAATCCTTCAATTCACGCAGAGAAATCAACAACAAAGGATTACTTGAGACCTGCAGAACGACCGGGTTTAGCTAGTGAAATTATAAAAAACATACCTTGGAATAAAAATTGATTTTGTTCTTCTTAAGCAGTTAGCCATTACATTAACATAACAACGACTTCAACCGTATCGTGAATTGCTTTCAGGAACTCTACCTTAAAACATTATTTGACCATGTAAAAGGACACTCGCTACGACAATTGCAATCAATTTCGAAACCATCGATGGTTTTTTTTTGAAATTTAAAAGAGAACTGATGTCAACTAAGGTAATGAATCATGTGGTGTTACAACAACAAAGGATTACTTGGGACCTGCAGAGCGACCGGGTTCAGCTAGTGAAATTATAAAAAAACATACCTTGGAATAAAAATTGATTTTGTTCCGGCGATTTCAACCGTATCGTGAATTGCTTTCAGGAACTCTACCTTAAAACATTGTTTGACCATGTAAAAGGACACTCGCTACGACAATTGCAATCTATTTCGAAACCATCGATGGTTTTTTTTTCGAAATTTTAAAGAGAACTGATGTCATTTAAGGTAATACAAATTAAAGCAGAACATTCTTATTTGTCAGAAATATTGTAAAGTGAACCAAAAATAGTCTCCTTCGATGGCATGAGCGTGTAATGCAGACTGATGGATTGTGTTAAGCCAAGTTTGCCGCCCCATTCGAATGTTGATAAGGTTGACCCTTGATCTGTCGAATAACACAATCGCAGGCAAAAAGTCTTTTCGAAAAACTTTTGCCGCTAAAGTGCATTGCAGCGTAGGCATGTGAATAGCAAGATGCCCGACCGAACAGTCTTATCTTGTTTGAAATTTAAAATTTCGAACTTAGCATTGATATTTGTAAAAAATGAATTACGCCATTCATTGAAACTGTTGTATGGCTCCTGGTAGTCAAATCTTATGTTTTCTCGGTGAATATCTGCATTTTAACATGCTAGTTTATTTGTACGAGGGCGGTTCGGAAACTTCTTTGCCTAGAAAAAAAGCGCGGTATAAACAGAAAAAAGTTAAGTGTTTTGGAAACTTCCATCTCTGCTATGAACACATGTTAAATTTTGTTTTGATCTGGCAACTCCTTCATATAGAAACAGGTGTTCAAAAAAGACGCATCCGCGATTTTTTTACAATTGAAAAATTAGAAATACGTGGTGTCTTTAAATATTTACATAAAAAAGGTTTATCGGGACAAGAAATTCATAATGATATGGTGAATGTGTTAGGTGAAAGTGCTCCTTCACATGCAACAGTAAAAAATTGGGTTGCTGAATTTAAACGTGGTCGTACAAGCATTGAAGATGAACCACGTAGTGGACGTCCAAAAACAGCAACAACAACAGATATTGTAGCCAAAGTGCATGATATGGTATTAAATGATCGACGAATAAAAGTGCGTGAAATAGCTAATATCATGGGCATCTCAAATGATCGAGTCCATTTAATTTTGCATGAAGAACTACAGATGAAAAAGCTTTCTGCAAGTTGGGTGCCGGACTTGTTAACAGTCGACCAAAAACGCATAAGAATGAACATTTCTCAAGCTTGTTTGGATCGTTTTCAGCGAAATAAAATGGATTTTAAGCGTCGTTTCATAACTGTTGATGAGACATGGATCCACCACTATACTCCAGAGACAAAAGAACAATCCAAACAATGCACTGAAGCTGGAGGAAGTGCCCCAAAGAAGGCAAAACCAATTCAATCGGCTGGTAAGGTTATGACAACGGTTTTTTGGGACTTCAAAGGTATTTTATTGATTGACTATCTGCAAAAGGGTAAAACAATAAATTCAAATTACTATTGCAACCTTTTAGATCAATTAAATGTACAAATTCGAGAAAAACGTCCTGGCTTACAAAACAAAAAAATAATTTTTCATCAAGACAACGCACCAGCGCACAAGAGTGTTTTAACAATGGCTAAAATCAACGAATTAAAGTACTAGTTGCTTGACCACCCACCTTATTCTCCTGATTTAGCTCCCAGTGACTTTTACCTGTTCCCAAATCTAAAAAAAATCCTTGCGTTTTACCTCAAATGAAGATGCAATTACAGTTGTAAACCACTATTTTGAAGACCTTGAGGAAAACTATTTTAATCAAGGGATGGAATTGCTAGATAAGCGTTGGACTAAGTGTATTGAAGTTTCAGGAGATTATATTAAAAAATAAAAATATTTTTGAAAAACTAATTATTCTCCTTTATTGATAGGCTAAGAACTTTCCGAACCGCCCTCGTATTCTCTTTGATCGACATTTAACAACGAAATAATTAATTGGCGTATTTTTTGTAAAAAAAAAACTTCGTTTTTAGTTTATTCATATACATGATGTATGCATATGTTATTATTTTCCATAAAAGTTTTAAATGTAACGTAATTTGCCTGACTTAAAAAGCATAGTGCAGTATGACCTAATTGATCGAAGAGTAAATTAAGATATAACTTTATTAACTTAATTGTTTTCATTATGACGAACAGTTTTTATTCTGGTTCTAGAACATTTTGTTGTTTCTTTTTCAGAATCAACGTAGAAAATTGGTGAAATGTATTGGTTACGGTTCCAGGCAGACTGTACAGCTGTTTCTAAACACGTCAAGGTTTTTCTTCAGCAGTCTTTGGCAACAATTACTTCGGCAACAAACCAAATAACTTATACGGGAGACTCATTTTTATTAATGAGAATTATGCGTATAGTGTTTGAAATGTGCGTAAGAATTCGGCTCCTTCCTTTCAAATACCAGGGTTGCTATTTTTCGGGTCCTGACAATACTAGTGTCGCCAGATGCAATCTAGAACTTCCATGTGAAAGTTTGACATTTTTTTTAGCATAACAACGTTTTTTTGGTCAAAAATTTAAACCAACCAGTAAACATTTTTATGCGAGGATGCGACAATTTTTACAATTTTCATTTCATTTCTTTATTGACGTGTAATTCTCATTGGGGCCTATTAAAGCTAAATTACAATATGCATCAAAATGTTAAATAGAACATCATAAACTACTAGAAAAAATTCAGTATAAAATCAAATAAATAATATAAATTAAAATAATCCTAATATTTCCTAATAAAGGAGAAAACAAAACCTCATGAAAGCATATAAGTGACAATCAAGGAACCGAAGAAAAAAAAAACATATAAATAAAAGCATTACTCTGTACTTGAATGAAAATGTTCCATCAAATGTTTACGAAATGTCATGGAAGACAAATTAAACGTTTTTAAACTGCTTGGCAAAATGTTAATTAGTCGGGCTACTCTTACGAGGAATGATCGATCCATAAGCGGTGTTACCTTTGGAATAATTAACTGTCTGTTGCGAATTGAGTGACTGAAGTCAAATGAATTTGCTAGGAACAAAGGAGATTGAAGTTTGTATATCTTGTAAAAAAAATATAGCAACCGAAGGTGCACAAATTCCACAAAGGAACAGCCTAAAAAGTCATTCACAAACGGCGATATGTGAGCATACGGTTTAACAGAATATACACAGCGCATAACTCTATGAAGCACTGTCTTTATAATATTCATATTACTTTGAGTAGTTCCTGTATATACCTCTAGGCAGTACAAAATATTTGGCATAATTAAGCCATGAACCAGTTTTGTTTTTACCCAACGAGGTAAAACTAAATTGGTGTTGTATAGTTGACGAAGTGTGAAACTAATACGTGATGCAATACTGCGAATATGCTGCTCAAAGCAACATTTGTTATCCAGTACTATTCCCAAACACGTAATACTCTGAACGAATTCTATAGACGTACCATTGTATTGCCAATCTAGGTTGATAGAAGATGATGATGATGAAAACAGTATTGCCTTTGTTTTAGAAGGATTAATACTAAGCTTGTTAGAGGACATCCATACGCTCAATAATTTTTAAACATAATTAGTTTTTGCTTGTAAAACATCCAAATACTGGATTTCTCCGCAAAATAATAGCTGAACATCATCAGCAAAAGAGTATGGTGTACACCAATCGCCTAGACTTTTTAAAAGGTCATTAATAAACAGCACAAACAAAATTGGACCAAGAACAGAGCCCTGAGGGACCCCCACTCCTAACAGACAAAACAGACGATGCGACTCCATTGACACGAACAAACTGCTTTCTACCACCTAAAAAAGAAAGCATTAAACTACAGGCGCTTTTCCCAAGTCCATAATCTTTATGCAATTTATTTATCAAAATTCCATAATCTACCCTATCGAAGGCTTTTTCTAAATCCAAAGACAAAACCATACACATTTTTTGATCATGAGTATCCTTCCTTATTGAGTCAGTAAGGCCAATTAAAAGAGCAGAGGTACTCCTGTCGTTCCGGAAACCACATTGTCAATCATTAAGCAGCTATTTACTCTCAATTTGGTCTAACAACTGCCGCTTAAGAATATTTTCCACAACTTTTGACAGGATGGGAAGCAAAGAAATGGGTCTTAAGTTGTCAGTAGAATTCGAGCTTGACTTCTTTTGAATTGGTGTCACTATGTCTACTTTCCAATCATTAGGAAAGCTGGAAGTCATTATTATAGTGCTCACTAAATGAAGAAGGTGATTTGATATAAACGGAAATACTACTTTAAGAAATTTAAGAGATATCTCATCACAACCAGAGGCGTTAGACTTGATTGACATAAAAGCCTGTATCAAGTCATTAGAGGAGACGTTATAAAAAAAAACATCTTCCCCAATAATTTGGCTAAAAAAACTACTATCACTATTTTCGTCGTGGATCATCGAGCCAAGAGTGTCTCAATAAAATTGGTTCGACTTTGGGGGAAGAGGCATCAACAAAAACTACTGTAAATCGCTGGTACCAAGAGTTCAGTCTCCTACTGCGTTTGACACATGATCAACTTCGTGATGGTCGTCCAACTTCGGTCGTTTTGCCGAAAACTATCGATGCTGTGCAAAAACGACACGTGACATACCGTCGATTGAGGCATCACTGTACATTAGAATGACAAGCATCCAGATTTGACATGAAAAACATTTGTTCTCGTTGGATCCCATATAGTTTGACGAATGTCAAAAGAAAGGCTCGTGTCGATTGGAGCGAAGGAATGTTAAAAAAATCCAACCGCGGTATCTCAAATGTAGTGTAAGAAATCGTCACAGGTTACGAATCATGAGTCTATGCATATGAGCCGAAAACAAAACATCAATCGACCGTAGGGGTCATTGAAGACGACGAGCCCAATCTAACATCGTGGAAGAAGCACATTAAAACAAATGATAGGACATTTTTTCCTTTAGCGGAACGTAGGACGGGCAATTCCAAGTGGTACACAATCATCTGTTTGCCAACAGTGTTCCTAAAATATTATGGAAAAACAAGAAGACGGATTGCATCGCTACAGTGCAAGATCTTATACATCAGCTAAAGAAATGGGTGATTTGAGCACTTAAGGTGTCAAATTGATAAGTCATCCTCCGTACAGCCCTCATTTGGCGCCAATTGACTTATTATTATACCTACGATGATTTTATCAGGATAAAACTGCGTACTAAACATTCTTCGACGCCCCAAGCAGCTATTTCATTTTCATTTCATTTATTGATACTCAAAAAGTAACAGCGCCTTTAGGCCTTATATAGTTACAAAATTACTTCAGATTTGTTTAAAATATACAAAAAAACTTAAAGTAAGATTAACAATTTAATATAAATAAGTATTAAGTTAAGTATACTACATTTAAAAATAAAAGATTTTTGATATCCCAAATTACGCAAAAAATGTATTCAAAACCTTTCAAAAACCATGTTTCAGAGGTGTCTCAATAGGAGTTAAAAAAGCTTCGATTACGCGCATGCAAAAGTGTAAATTCTTGATTGTAGCTTACCTGGCTCTTGTTTGTTGTTGCAGGAATATTCTGTCTTTAATTACTCCTGTGCAAAACTGACACGTGATGATGCTCTTTATGCACTTACATATTTTGTTTCTTTCACATTTTTTATCGGTAATGTTTTTACTTTTTTTTTAATTTTTTATTTGATGTTATGAACGAAGACCATTTCAAGAATGTTGTGTTAGATAAATAAGTTAAATGGAGTATTAACCCCGTAAACCAAATTTGCCGACAATGTCTGATATCAGATAATGCTGTACAATACCTGAACATTATCCAGAACAATATCTGAACATTATCGATCTTACCGAAATCGTTACGAATTCTGTTCGGTTTGTCTGAGGATTTTTTTTTTCAGAGAAGTAGTTCAGAATTTGAGTCAAGCCTCTCATATGTTTTTCGTTACGAACTCGGTAAGAATTCTTATCCGAAATCGGAACATTTTGCCGATTGTCGCACAGAATTCTGACCGAATTCTGAACGTTTAGTTTGCTGGGAATCTACATCAAAGGGGCTATGCTGCCGTGCTAAGCAAAAAGTCACAAGCGCCAAAAATCGAAAATTGAGATAAGGCCAGATTCGGAACCGTGTATGAAATTCTGATTTTTGTGTTAAGCTTAAAAGCCAAATTTTTAACTGTAAATGTCTTTAAAATGCTAATCAAAATGGTCACATCTGCCACTTCTATCGTGTTTACTACGTAAGAAAGTCTTATCTGCCACTTACTATGATAAAAAGTCACATTGACCAAATTTATTGGCCTTTAAGTCATTTTTCCTTAGTATCTCCGATTTTATGTGCAATATAACGCACAAATTTGTAGAACCATGGCAACTCTGATTTGTTATGTGTCAAAGTGCAGGCGACAATTGTAATTTTCTCTTTCTCACACACATAATTTCGAGTTAATTTGTTGTTTACATTGTTTTCACAAGAAAAATTGTGTAGAAATTGATAATTGTGGTAAGTAAAAAGAATTAATTTTTATTTGCGTAACTATTATTGATAAGTTTTTATGTTATATGATAATAAAAACAGAAAATGGATCGCGATAAAAAATTTGCACTTTTAGCAATTAAAAACTCCGAACTCGCTAAAAAAAATTAGAATGGAAGTTAGCAACAAAAAAGAAAAAAGAAACTAATGGAAAAAATTGTGATAATAAGCCATCGTTCACACCGCTAAAAGAACAAGCGCAGAATTCTACATCCTCGAAGAATTTTGCTGTGCAATCGCTATCATGTCCTGATCAAAACGTACCGTCAACAGCGCCTTATATTGAACAAAATAAAATTACAGATGTAGATCATGACTCCCTACTTTCATCAGAATCTTCAAATGTTCAATTGACAAAAAATGTATACAACACCTACAGAAACCAGGAAGGCTGCAAAATTAAAGCAGCAAACATTAAAATTAAATTTGAAGGAGGGCTGCAACAAACTATGTATCAAAAAAGAATCCGTCAACTCAGTGAAGACCAGCGTATTATGATTAATAAAACTTTTTCTGAATTAGAAGCTCGTGAAAGAAAATGGTTCATTTATAACCACATAACAACGATGCAGCCTCAGCGAAGAAGATCAAATTCAACCGTGAGATCAGTTACTGCAAAATATACGCTACCTTCCGCAGAATCCACCGAGTTGGTAGTGTGCAAAAAAATGTTTTTGGCTACTTTGGGTTTCGAACATCAAAATGATAGGGTAGTGCGTAATGTACTTGCATCAAAAAAAAAATGCCTATGCTTCTGGCCCAAAGGGCGACAAACGGGGCAAGCACAATTCACATAACGCTTTCGATAAAACTTCTATTCAAAAACATATTGAAAGTTATCATCCAACTATTTCCCATTACAGAAGAGAGCATGCACCGAATGTGAGATATTTGCCAAGTGATATAACAATCAAAGACATGCATACAAATTATAATCAAAAAGAAAAGAAAAATGTATCATATGCATTATATAGAAAAATTGTTTCTGAGAATAATATTTCATTTTCGAAATTGGGACATGAAGAATGCTGGTCATGTGAAAAAAGAAACAATCATGAAAAGAAAACAGAACATTCAAAATCTACTCCAGCAGCCGATTGCGAAGATTGTAATATGTGGAAAACCCACAATGAGAAGAGTATCGCAGCACGAGAAGAGTACAGAAAGGATTGTGATCAAACTGAAAATGATGAATGTGTAATCGTTTCTGCAGATTTGCAAAAGGTAACAATTATTTTGAATTAAAAATATGTTAACACAATCTCTGTTATGTTGATAGGTAATAATGCTTCCTAATTGTGACATGTTCAAGGAAATCATTTTTACTCCCCGAATTATTGCATTTAATGAATGCTTTGTACCGGTTGGAAAAAAAACAAGATAAGCCAGTTGCAGCTATTTGGCACGAGGGAATTTCCGGCAGATCCAAAGAGGATATTATTTCAGCATTTTATGCGTTTTTCAATCTCCGTAGAGATGCAAAAAATTTAATTTTTTGGCTGATAACTGCCGCGCAAAACAAAAAATTGGGCATTGTTTACTTTTTGTGTATATATTGTTAATTGCTCGGAACATAATGTTGAAAACATAATTTTAAAATATTTTGAACCAGGACATACTTTAATGTCTGCTGATGCTTTTCATCATCAAGTTGAATGTTCTTTAAAAAAACAGAAAAAAGTGTATAACATTACAGATTTCAAAGATTGCGTTCAAAGGAGTAATTCAGGAAAAGTTGAAGTCATTACAATGCAAGTTGAAAATTTTTACGAATGGAAGGACCACTCGTCTCAACACAAGCTTAAAACAACTGTCCCGAGAGTCTATATAAATGAATGTGTACAAATAAAATTTGTAAAAAACAATAGCTTCTTGTTATACAAAACTAGATTTACTGATAAAAATTACACAAACTTAAATTTCATAAAAGCTGCATCAATAAAATCTGGAATTTTAAAACCTGCAGCCAAAACGATTCCTCGTGGTATACTTAATAAAAGAAAACAAGACCTTATAAAAAAGCTCAAAGATATTTTGTCCAACAACAGAATGGCATTTTGGAATTCTCTTCCAGAAACTGAAGTTGCGCCGACCGAAGAAAGCGATTGAACCTTTAAATTTACCAATAAATTCATAATTTTTTTTATAACGTTTAATGTTTGAATTAGATATGTTTGTTTTTTCTCTATTTGGCTTTTGTCTTGTTTTTGAATATTTTTATTGTATATTTTATTGTTATTTATTGATATGAAATAAATCTTTTATTTATTTTTTTTATTTAATTTTTTATTTTTAATTTCTTATATACGAAACACAAAAAAAAATTTGTATGGGAGGTACAATAGGTCGTGGACCTAGGGATCTAAAATTGGGTGTCAAAAGTCAATGTGCAAAATTTCAGATCGCTAGGATGACGACAAGTGGGCCATTTTTGACTTTTAGTTGGCTGTGAAGTTAATATAAAGTATTTAAGAAAGTCATGTCCATTTACTCTACTTTATCCTAAAAATGTCCCCTATTTGCTACGATAATTAAATTGCATAAGGAAATATGTTTTTAATAAGTTTTTGAAATTTTCAAAAAACATTTAATTTAAAGGCGCGAAAGACAAAAAACAAAAAAGCTTAATATCTCAAAACTACTAAAATGGAGATAAGACCTTCTTGCTTAGCACGGCAGTATGATAGTGTCTATTTATTTATTGTTGATTGAAAAGATATTTTACGAAATAAATTTTAATAATACTAAATAACAATGCAGGTTAACGAGGCCATTATGAGTATCTAGTAGTTATAAATAAGACTTGATTATTATTAATATTGTGTTTACCGAAGCATTGAATTAAAATATTGCTTTCAATTAATATAAGTATATAGGATGATGCATCTAGAGGTATTTTTTCAGAACAAAAAAAATATAAAAATCTTTGTTGGTAATTTGAAAGAACATTTTATGACATTTATTTTTTGAAAATAATTAACTTCAAATGTTGGCAACTCTATTAAGGAAATGAGCGTTAGGTGAGAAACGGGAAGATCAGCTGTTTTCGACCAAAATTTTGTTCAGTGATGAGGCCCATTTCAAAGTCAATAAACAAAATTGCCCCATTTGGGCTGAAGAGCAACAAGAAGAGGTTCAAGAGGTGCCATCATACCCGTAGGCGTAGACTGTAAAAAACCAGTGCCTGTGTTTAGATGATTGATGTTAGATTTAGTAGTCCAGTCGTATGTGGTTATACCATGGAGTATTATGCCATGCACCAATACTTGGCAGATGGCTACTGCAGTCTGTATGTATATGAGGGCCCTTGTTTTTATAGCAAATGAGTTTTAAAGATGTTGTTGATTTTACCAATTTTTGCAGTCCCCCAATTAACCTGATAACGTCTTCGTAATTATTATTGAATTGAGTGTAACAATTCAGACTTTCCTTGTGGTATTAACGCGCACTGTGAGATAACACCGCTTTGGATATTGTTGTTAGATTGGTTCATATTTGCTATGGCAAATACATATTTACTGTTAGCGTAAATTCCTAACTTATCAATTCCTAGAACTGCCTAAACTGATTTTACCAAGTGAGTTGGCGTGGTATACCATTATCTGGTGGTGATTATTTGGCTAGATATCCGTCGACTGTTACAATGATTTTCCTATTGGCCAGGAAGGAATATATGTATTAGCTTTTAAGAATTTAGTAGAAACGTCAAAGCTTTTTAACTCGTTTAGTACATAAACTAAAACGACTCGATCGAATGCTTTTTCAATACCCTCCGATAAAACTACACTATGTTTTCGCTTGGAAAGATTTTGTCGTAGTGTGTTCCAATTGATGGCATACTATGTTTTGCTATAAATGCGTGTTGCTTGTCAGAGATACATTTTCCACATTCTTTTCATAATCTTGAAACTAATATTTTTTTAAACAATATTTGATAGAACTGGCAGCAATGAAATTAATCGAAATATGGTTTCTTTACAGCATTTAAAAGTTTAAGACAGAAGTGCAGTCTGCCAATCTTGAGGATAGGAGACACTTCTTAATATATTATTGTATAGTTTTATCAATCGAAGTTTAAGCTCCATCGATGATTTATCTTTTTAACCAAAGAGTAAATTATCCTATCTACGAGGGCGACCGCAAAACTAACTGGCCTGGCACATTTTCTGTTTTACTAGCAACTTTTTTTTTTGTTTTTTAAAAGCAATCTTTTATAAGCCATCTGTCAAAATTTCCGAAATATTTAATGATTATTTTCTTTGTTACAGGTGATTGAAGTAAACAAGTTTTATAATTTTTGAAAAATGGAAAATAAAGAGTTTCGTGCGGCAATTAAACACTTTTATATGAAAGGTTATACGCCACAATTAATCAAAGATGAATTGGATTCTGTTCATGGTGATAATGCACCATCATACTCCACCGTGAAATCCTGGGTTCAACAATTTAAAATGGGTCGTTCAAGTACGGAAGATGAACAACGCTCTGGAAGACCGAAAACTGCTACTACTATTAAAAACATTAGAAAAATATTTAATGAAGTGACTAAAGATAGACGAATAAAGCTCAGAGAACTTGCTGATATTGTTAAAATACACGAAAAACAAGTTTGGAGTATTTTACATGATGAACTCCACATGAAAAAGCTATCTGCGAAAAAGGTGCCGCGTTTGTTGACTTTGCCCCAAAAAATCGTCCGTTGGACCAATTCCGAGGAGCTTTTAGCGATTTATCAGCGTAATCCAATAGAGTTCTTGCGCCGATTCATAACTGTTGATGAAACATGGATCCATCACTACATCCAGAATGCAAAGAACAGTCAAAACAATGGATAGAAGCTGGTAAAAGTGGTCCAAAGAAGGCGAAAACTGTTAAGTCAGCAGGAAAATTAATGGCCACAGTATTTTGGGATGTAAGGGGTATAATATTTATTGATTATTTTGAGAAAGGAAAAACTATAAATGGTGAATATTATTGTGCATTATTGGATCGGTTGAGTGAAGAAATCAAGATAAAACGACCGCATTTAGAAAAAAAGTTATTTTTCATCAAGATAATGCTCCTTCACACACTGCATTTTTAACTCAACAAAAACTGGCCGAATTACGATTTGAAATTGCTCCGCATCCACCATATAGTCCAGATTTAGCTCCTTCTGATTATTTCTTGTTTCCAAATTTAAAAAAAAAATTCTCTGTGGCAAAAAATTTTCGTCCAATAGCGAGGTTATTGCTAAAACTAAGGCATATTTTGAAGGTATTGAAAAATCTTATTTTTCGGATGGAATTAAAAAAACTTGAAAAACGTTTGATGAAGTGTATTGAGTTAGAAGGAGATTATGTTGAAAAATAAATAATAATAATTCCAAAAAACGGTTCTTTTTATGTTAGGCCAGTTACTTTTGCGGTCGCCCTCGTATATAGGGTTTAGTACTTGGAGGGTATTAAAAACACAATTAAGTTTACCTAAGTCAATATTTTTCAATTTGGCATTCCGAATGGTTTCAAACAGTACGACAACTCTATTGGATGTGTTACGGTTAAGAGCTCCAAGAGATTTCTTGTACGCCATAACACATACCATACAATAGAAGGCGAAACTGGGCCATAGATGTACATTTTTTGCCATAGACCCCATAAAAAGGTCTCTCCCGATTTCAGAAGCTGCAGCTATAGAGACCACATATTATCTCCGATTCTAACCAAATTTCTCTGGTACGATTAGACAATATAGTTTCATGTTTTCATGAAGCCCCTATGGAAGCCATATACCAAAAGCGATCTTTCTTGAATTTCGAAAAGTGCGTTATGCTCCTCCTTTTAAAATAGCCCTATTACGATCGTTCTTTCCTGTTAAAGGTCCTGTCTGCCACAGGCCATTTTTGATATTAAGCAAAATGTCCCTCCCGCTCTAGAAGCCACATAGTAACCCCAACCTTGATCAAATTCTGGGAAGACGCTTGGAGTCTTCTGCAAAGAACAGTGGTGTAGAAAATAATTAGTTGCGCCCGATTTTCGGTGTGTTTACTTGCTGCTATAAATACTTTATATATAATGGGTGATCCAAGTAGAGATACTTTTTTCAATAGCCTTCTCTGACAGATCACGTCTGATCCGTGTCATGCTGTCGTGTTATTTTTGTTTAGTATTGTTTGGTATTTCATCATGGAAAGACTTACGCCTGAACAACGTTTACAAATCGTTCAACTTTATTACGAAAATTCACGTTCTGTGAGGAATGTGTTTCATGCGTATTCGAGCTAAATTTTGTTTAGCGATGAGGCCCATTTCTGGCTCAATGGGTATGTAAACAAGCAAAATTGCCATATTTTGGACGAAGAGCAACCAGAAGAGGTTCAAGAGCTGCCACTTCATCCAGAAAAAACAACGGTTTGGTGTGGTTTGTGGGCCGGTGGAATCATCGGTCCATATTTCTTCAAAAATGATGCCGTTGAGAACGTAACCACCGATGGCGACCACTGTCGTGCCATGATCTCGTGATCTCCGCGACATTTGCTTTCAACAAGACGGCGCCACTTTCCACACATCGCATCAATCAATGGATTTATTTAGAGAACACTTCGGTGAGCAGATAATTTCACGTTTTGGACTGGGCGATTGGCCACCAAGATCGTGTGGCATCACACCGTTAGACTTTTTCCTGTGGAGATATTTAAAGTCTAAAGTTTATGCGGACAAACCCTCTTCGATTCAGGCCTTGGAGCAAAACATCACGCTTGTCATTCACCAGTTACCAGTCGAAATGCTCGAACTAGTCATCGAAAATTAGACTCAACGGATGGACCATCTAAGACGTAGCCGCGGCCAACATTTGATAGACATAATCTTCAAAAAATAAATGCCAAAGAATGTTCTTACAAATGATAATAAACATTCCCCATTCAATTTGAGTTGTCTGTGTTTTTTTCTTTAAAAAAGTAGGGAACCTCGAAATGGATCACGCGTTATATCTGGCCTAATAATGAAAATGTTAATATTTATCTTCAAAAATGGTTTAATTGTTTTTCAAAGTATTCTCCAGCATGATTTATACACTTTTGCATGCGCTAAAACCAATTGTCGAAGCACTTTTTCCACTCCGATTGAGACACCTCCAAAACATGGTTTTTGAACGCTTCAACAGCATCTTCTGGCGACGAAAATCGTTGACCATGAATTTTTTTCTTGTTGTGCGGGAATAAAAAGAAGTCATTGGGTGCCATTGGGCGGTACGGCGGATGACCCATCAACTCGACGTTTTGGCCGGTCATAAAGGCGCTGGTTTGAGCCGATGTTTAAGAGCTCGCGTTGCCATGGTGCACAATTATTCGTCTTCTCTTGTTCGTTTTTCGAATTTCTCCGAAGACTTCAGGCAAACAAATTGTGGTGTACCACTCACAATTGACCTCCTGCGTTGCTCAAGCGGAACAGCCGCTACATGACCAGTTTTGCCAAAGAAACAGGCGACCATTTGCTTAGAAGTGCTTCATTCAGGAACAACTTTCGTTGGATTTGGCTCGTCTTCGAAGAACCACACGGTCGATTGCTGTTTTGTTTTGGGCTCATACGCATAGATCCATGATTCGTCACCTGTGATCATCTTATAAACGTTGATTGAAGCACAGCGATCGTATTTTTTCAAAACTTCTTTGCACCAATCGACACGAACCTTTTTTTTAACCATTGTCAAATTGTGCGGAATTCAACGAAAACAAACCTTTTTACGGCCAGGTGTTCATGCAATATCGAATGTATGCTGGTAGATGAAATACCCAAGGATGCCTCTATCTCACGGTATGTCACATGACGATCTTAGATTATCAGCACGGCATCAATGTTCTCTGGCACAACGGCCGTTTTTGGACGACCTTCGTCTTTGAGCGAGCGTCGGCCACCATTGAATTCATTAAACCAGTTTTTCACAGTGCTACGGGATGATGCTTCATCGCCATACAAAGATTTTAGTTCATCGATGCACTCTTGTCGTGATAATTCACGTCGAAAGTTGTGAAAAATGATCGCACGAAAATGATCACGAGTTAATTCCATTTTTTTGCCAAATTTATTTTTCAAGTCACTGTAAACAACACAAATGATGGTCGTACGTCAAAACGTTCTGAGTACGTTTATGCTAACAATGTCAAACTTTCCAATGGAAACGCCACTTAGACACTTAGTGTTGCCTAGGCCAGAAATATATATAGCAACACTCGTTTTAACAAATTAAAGC
Organism: Hydrotaea diabolus; assembly: GCA_963513945.1. Classification (NCBI taxonomy): domain Eukaryota; kingdom Metazoa; phylum Arthropoda; class Insecta; order Diptera; family Muscidae; genus Hydrotaea; species Hydrotaea diabolus. Next base: position 231,641,632 of record OY740716.1, read on the forward strand.
TTGCCTTATAGATTATGAAAAGGTATAAAAAACCTTTGTGTTTGAAACTGAAACTAGTATTTCGCTATAGATTCAAAGACAAACGATTCCACCCAGTCTCTACTTATACTATATCCCCATACCAATTTCGAACAGTTCTCATACTGCAATCCCTAAATATTTAAAACCTCAGGTGTGCATTGAAAAAAAATAAAAGTCGATGCAATTTCAAGTGCTAATTTTTCTCTGCTAATTTTTTAAAAAAAATTAATTTTTGTAATTGACTTCTTAATTAGCATGTCTTTGTTTACATGAAATGTTTTTTATTATAAAGAAGTGGACAAATCGGATGTGACCGATCAGGTTTTTGATTTCCAAGGTCCGGTGAATTGGAATTTCGAAAAAGTGAAAAGTTCGGTTTGGCCGAAGATTTTTAACTCTCCGCCATGGTTTGCGTTCCAATATGACACTGCCAGTATTGGGGGATTTAGTCCTTAGAGGGTATTTTTTTATTGGAGATATATCAGTCAGGTATGGCATTGGTAGACGAGGTGAACGTAGTGAAGTAAAAGTTTAAAATTTACTGTTTATTTGGATTTGTGTCTATATTAAAAGGGCCCTTTTACTGCCTCTAGGAACCTTGGGTTCAGGGTTAAATTTTATAAAATCTTTGACGTATGCACATTAGGGTGGGCCGATTTGTAAGGACAACATTTTTTGGATATTGTGTCATTGATTCGATTGCCGATTCTCTCAGTCGTATTTCTAGTCTCACGCGCTTATGTTATGTTATATTGTATTGTATGTGGCACTGTACATTTGTTTGTATTGTATGTTACCTTGAAAAGGTAATATAGGGTGATCCATCTAGAGGTATCTTTTCAGAACAAAAAAATATAAAAATTAAAATCAAGTGTGGAATCTTTATTGGTAATTTGAAAGGACATTTTATGGCATTTATTTTTTGAATATAATTTCCTTCAAATGTTGGCCGGAACAACTCCTCAGGGTTTCCATTCTGAGGGTCCAATTTTGGATGACTCGTTCGAGCATTTCGACCAGTATGGCTTTAATGACACACGTAATGTTGGCTTCCAAAACCTGAATCGTACCTGGTTTGTCAGCATAGACTTTTGACTTTACGTAACCCCAAAGAAAAATGTCTAAAGGAGTGATATCACTCCACCTAGGCGGCCAACTCACCTAACCAAAACGTGAAATTAGCTGCTTTTCGAACTGACCTCTCAATAGATCCATTGTTTGAGCAGCTGTATGGCAAGTGACACCGTCCTGTTGAAACCAAGTGTCGTCAATATTACGGGCTTCAATTTCAGGTAGCAAAAAGTCCGATATCATGGCGCGATAGCGAGCACCATTCACGGTTACGTGCCGGCCTTCATCATTATTGAAAAAATATGGACCGATGATTTCACCAGCCTATAAATCGTACCAAAACGTGGTTTTCTCTGGGTATAATGGCACCTCTTGAACCTATTCTTGTTGCTCTTCAGCCCAAATTCGGCAATTTTGTTTATTGACTTTGCCGTTGAGCAAGAAATGGGCCTCACCACTGAATAAAATTTTGGTCTAAAACAGCGGATCTTCCCGTTTCTTCTCATTTCCATAATGCAGTTGCCAACATTTGAAGGTAATTATTTTCGAAAAATAAATACCATAAAATGTCCTTTCAAATTACCAATAAAGATTCAACACTTGATTTGAATTTTTATATTTTATTTTTGTTCTGAATAAAAACCTCTAGATTGACCACCCTATATTTAAAACAAAATATTTTTTTTGCCTACTGAAAAAACCTTAAAAATAAAAGTTGATAAAAAGTCAAAAAATTGAAATTTGAGCACCTCGAAAATGATTGATGTCGTAGTGGAACTTTTTCTTCTCATGCCAAAAGTTATCGATGGCACAATATACATAGATTGCTAAATCCACCCACCCTAATACACATTTCTTCGCACGAATCTCTGTCTTGATATCTTTTGTCAATTCCTACGAGATTCCTGCGCCTAGGAATCATGGCTCAAAAGCTTAATTTTTAAAAATTCGTACAATTGGAGTAGTTCAGCATCAAACACGCAAAAAAGAGGTCGGCCATGATGTATTCTGCACAACACTGCTATTTAAAGGATTAAGCGCTTTTGCTTTTACCAGCAATAATTATTAGCCGCTCATAATGTGCCATGCAAAATTAAGACGTGATCGGGTTTAATTTGTGGCTTCTAGAGCTGCAGTACCTCAAACCAGGAGTGAGTTCTTTGAGGGAGCTATTTGCATTGACCGGTATGGTCCAATTTTGCCATACAAGGGAAGACCTTTGAATGGGGACTATACGAAAATATGGACCTATGTGATCCAGTTTCACCATAGTCCATTATTGGGCGCTCATAGCGTGCCATGCAAAATTTAGACGTAGTCTTGTTGAATTGCGGGATCCCAAATCAGGAGGGAATTTTGTGTGGAAGCTTTTTAAAAACATGACCATATCGGGTCCAATTTTACCAAAAGCGGCTGGGTGGTGGTAGTTCGTAATGCTCTGTGCAAAATTTGTTCGAAATCATATATGAACTCATATATGTGGATTTAAAGCTCCAGATTCGGGAAGAACGTTTGTATGGGGGCTATACGAAAATAAATTTAAACAGCTCTCCTCTACAGCGACAAACCAGAAGTAATCCGAGAAGCGATATTCCTCCGACCATTTAGGATAATAAAGCGTTTGCCAAACTCAGAAACAACAAATCTGCTGTTCCTGATATGATTCCACACGAGATCTTCAAGGCATGCCCTGATCTCGCCACATATTTTTGGCCGCAGATAGAAAAAGCGTGAACGCCATGCAGTTATCCTACAGAATGAAAAGAAGCCATAATACTAACACTCCCAAAAAGGGCGAGCTAACTGAATGTTAGAACTGGAGAGGTATAGGGTGATCAATCTAGAGGCATTTTTTTCCAAAATAAAAAATAAAAAATTCAAAGTGTGGAATCTTTATTATTCATTCGAAAGAACATTGTATGCCATTTAATTTTTGAATATAATTTCCTTCAAATGTTGGCAGCAACTATGCCTCAGGGTTTTCATTCTAAGGTTCCAATTTTGGATAACTCGTTCGAGCATTTCGATAGGTATGGCGTTATTGACACACACCGTATTTTTCACGGTGTAATCTTTCCATGATGAAATGGCAACCAATACTGAAATGAAAAAAAAAATAAAATTAAACCAATTTGTGAAAAAAAACCCTATTAAAAATATACCTCTAAATTAATCACCCGTTACAAATATGAAAAAATATGGAAATATCCACCAGCCCATAAACCGTTTCAAACCGTGGTTATCGCGGTGTAAGTCTTTCCATGATAAAATGGCAAACAATACTGAAAAGGCAAAAAAAAAAAGATTAACAATTTCAAGCATCTGTAAAAAGAAACCCTATTGGTAAAAAAGCCTTTAAATTTATCACCCTATATAAAGCTGCTGAACACAATCCGAAAGATTATTGTAATGATCACCTTGGACCGCATTTTTTTAACCATTGCACGATCTCTCCGAAACGAATAGAGCGGCTTTAGACCGTTCCGGTCATGTGTGGACCAACTCAACACATTGAGCATAATAATCGAGCAGTCCGCAATATGGTCCACACTGGATATTATGGGTATTGCAAATCGTCCATATGCGAGTACCTCATAAAGGAGTTATATTGGGAGGCTCCCTGTAAAGCGCCTTTTAAAGGCCTAGAAATCAGGGCCTTGAAAATCAATTCCGTTCAGACAAGGATCTAGGCTATCTCCTGTACATTTCCTCTTATTATTGGAGACATTCATCCTGCAGACCAACAGCGAGGCTCCAAATGGAAAAATGTACCAAGTTTAATAGAAATAGGTTGACTAACGGACGGACATCGCTCAATGGAATCTGAAAGTGATTCTGAATCCATCGGTATACATATCTATCTCCATTCCTTAAAGCCGTTGCAAACATCTAAACTAAGTCATAATACCCTGTACCACAGTGTGGTGTAGGGTAGGGTACAAATTTATATACAATTTGAAGGATTTGTCAATGCAGCTTTCACAAAAATTCAATTACTTTTATATTGTTCTAATGAGTTTGTGTTAATGATTAAAATTAACGGACGTCAGTCACGCGACCAAAGTGACGCAGTTAAAGACCATTAGCACCAGACTTAAGATGAGCCGCCCCAATTACCCGTTCAGAAATTTACGATCCTACGCTGTGGAAATTTTGTACTCAACAATAATCAAAACGGGATTCATTTATTATTATACCCCATAAAATCAAACGCAAATTGACGACTATCGGTCTGCATGCAGTCGATGGTTGCAATGTCCACCGGTTGGATTAACTGATGTTAATTATGTGGCTATCACAGTAGGGACATAAATACTGTTACAACATTGAACACACCCATATAAATAGTAGAACTGAACATACCCCGTTAATATCATATGGGTTTTGAAAGCTAACCTCAATATCGTTAGTCTGTAACGGGATTTTAAAATTGTTTCAACTTTCACCATGGAGTGATCAGATAATGAGAACCGTATCGCTGTAATAGCGCTTTTCAAGTGTGAAATTAACAAAAGCGATATTTCAAAACGCTCCGGCCACTAGGGATTAGTCGCATGTCTACCGATGCATAAAACTGTTTAATGAGACTGCAGATATAAAAGGCCGCCACCGGTCCACGCTCAGTTCGAACACCGCATGTCATCAAAGCCGATAAATCAAGAATTCACAGAAATCCGCTCCGAAAACAGAAAATCATGGCCCGTGAGATGAATATCACGCAATAGTCCATGAGTCGAATCATTAAAAAAGACTTGGGACTTGGGGCTTTCAAACGACGTAACGGACATTTATTGACAGCAGCTTTAAAAAAAATAGTATTGAAAAATGCAAACGTCTTTTGGTGAAGAAAAAAATGGCTACCGTTCAGGAAAAATTTAACAAGCAAAATGATAGAGTGTATGCGCGGTCATCTAAGGAAGCATCTGAACTGATCCCAAGGGTGGCAAAGGGTCATCACCTAGCTTCAGTCATGGTTTGGTGGGGTGTCTCTTTCGATGGGGTCACTGACCTGCATTTCTGCGAACAAGGAGTCAAAACATCGACCAAAGTTTACCAAGAAACCGATTTGGAAGCTGTTGTGAAACCTCTTAATAATTCCCTGTTCCAAAACCAGCCATGGACTTTCCAGCAGGATTCTGCGCCGGCCCATAAGGCTAAAACGTCCCAGGTCTGGCTTCGAAACAATTTGCCAGCGTTCATTTCCTCTGAAGAATGACCCTCAGGCAGTCCAAATCTGAACCCATTGGATTACAAAACGTAGACGGTTTTATAGGGCAAGGTTTGTCACAAAAGATACACTAACATTGAATCTCTTAGGACTGCTTTAGTTCGAGCTGTGGCCAATTTTCCAATGGACGAGGTTCTTGCAGCTATTGACGATTGGCCAGTGCAGTGCGACTTAAGACGTGTGTAAAGGCAAAATGCGGACATTTCGAATAAGTAGATTCTTTTTGGATACAATATACATCAATAAATAAATTAACAAATATTAGGCCCAAAAACATTCAGTACTTTTTATTTTACAGCATAAAACGTGTGTAACAGTATTTATGTCCCTACTAAGTACTTATGGCAAAATTTTTAAATTCCGGGACTCAGTATTTTATTGGGGGACAATTTTCAGGAATCTTGTACGCTATGTCACATGCTGGAATTTTAAGCTGTTGTTTGCGAACACCGAAAGGATTGGAGATAGACCCCATGTTAGTGTACGGACTCAGAATCACTTTCTGATTCGATGGACAAATCTAGCACAGTAGCACATTTAGCACATTACGAAACAATATTGGCGTTGTTTGAAAGCTTATTGAAATACCATCAAAATGATACATGAATATTTTTGAACCATTAACCCAATGCGAGGAAGTAGCGTGTTTATATTGTTTTCGTCGATTTTTTTTGTAGAAGTACGTAAGATGTAGAATTGTAGCCAGTACATTTAATTAAAAGTATTACAATATCGGGTGATCAATTGCGAGGTCTTTTTTTTTCAAAGTAAAAAAATACAAAAATTCATATCAGGTATGGAATCTTTACTGTTCATTCGAAAGAATATTTTATGGCATTTATTTTTTGAATATAATTTCCTTCAAATGTTGGCCGCAACTACGCCTCAGGGTGTCCATTCTGAGGGTGCAATTTTGGATGTCTCGTTCGAGCATTTCGACCGGTATTTCGTTAGTGACACGCTGATTTTTCAGCATAGACTTTGGACTTTACGTAGCCCCTAAGAAAAAAGTCTAAAGGTATGATATCACACAATCTAGGTGGCCAACTCTACGGTCCAAAACGATTAGCTGCTCTTCGATATGACCTCTCAATAGATACATTGTTTAAGCAGCTGTATGGCAATTGGCACCGTCCTGTGGCACTTTAATTTCAGGTAGCAAAAAGTCCGATATCATGGTGCGATAGCGAGCACCATTCAAGCTTAAGTTCCGGCCATCATCTTTTAAAAAAGTGGAGCAATGATTTTACCAGCCCATTGTTTTGGCAAGTCTTGTGTTAGTCTTTCTATGATGAAATGGCAAACTGAAAAGAAAAAAATAAACTTTTACTCAAGTATGTAAAAAACCGTATTGAAAAAATACCTCTAGATCGATCACCCGTAACATACTTTGTTTTTGAAAATATAGCATGCAGGCAAAAAAATCATTTTCAGGTTTTTTTGTTTAAGACCCAATTTGACGTTCTAACCCATTATACTTATTAGTAAACATCGGAGATATTTAACTTATACATTTTTCTTCACACCCTTTTTTTCTAATTAAAACTTTCTCCTGAGTGGACGGCCTTCGGCCGGGCTTAAAATCTTGTACATGCACATTATGGACATGCTTAATTTAGGTACTCAGGACATTAAAGTAATTTGCTTTTGATCACTGTCACCGGAAAATGGGTAAAAATCTACATTTAATTTTGAGTATTACAATACGAGTACTTCTTTTCTGAAGAAATAAAATTTGTTAAAAAAATCTAGCGATATTAAAATAGTTTTTATTTTTAGAAAACAATTCGAACAGTGGGTTCTTTTTAAAAAAATGGTTTATCTATCTACAACCGCTTTGCGCGATTTTTTGAAAATATTTTCTTTGTCTTCCGTCTCGCAATGGGTGAAAGCGATACCCATAACTCGATAGGAATTGAGAAAGATACTCAGAAAATATGGTTCGACGACAAAAAATCATTTTTAATATTTTTTGTTTCAAATACAAAGTAATCGATGGATTTGGAGTCGATTCGAGAGTTGTACTTAAACTAGCCGATTTGATTGAGCGATGGTCTTCCTACAGCTGTTAAAAAAATGTTTTTTTAGTTAATTGGGTAGAATAATGAAAGTTATTGATATTTTTATTATTAAAAAAGCCAAAATATTAAATAAAGCCAAAAACAAATTTAAGCTAACTACAAAATCGTCTCGTCAAACCTGTCCATAAACCGCTAAATCTAGCAGGAAAACCACTAAATTGGCAGCCATTTAAAATTGTATTTTGGGGTTGAATATATCCGCACTATATCATACGGACTGCTATATATATTTCTGGCCTAATAAAGAAAATGCGAATATTTATCATCAAAAATAGTTTTATTATTTTTCAAAGTATTATACATTCTTTTGCATGGTCTCAAACCAATTGTCGAAACAATTTTTCGACTCCGATTGAGACACCTACAAAACATAGTTTTTGAAGGCTTCGACGACGACGAAATTTTTTTCTTGATGTGCGGAAATAAAAAGAAGTCAATGGATGCAATGTCAGGGCTGCACGGCGGATGACCCATCAATTCGACGTTTTGGCCGGTCAAAAAGGCGCTGGTTTGAGCCGATGTGTGAGAGCTCGCATTGTCATGGTCACAATGATTCGTCTTCTCTTGTTCGTTTTTCGAATTTCTCCGAAGACTTCAGGCAAACAAATTGCAATGTATCTATCACTCAGAATTGACCGTCCTACGTTGGTCAAGCGGAACAGTCGCCACTTGACCAGTTTTGCCGAAGAAATAGGCGACCATTTGCTTCGAAGTTCTTCTTCCACGAACAACTTTCGTTGGCTCGTCTTCGAATACCCACACGGTCGATTGCTGTTTTGTTTCGGGCTCATACACATATCACGATTCGTCACCTGCGACGATCTTATAAACGTCTTTTGAAGCACTGCGATCGTATTTTTTCAAAAGTTCTTTGCACCAATCGACACGAGCCTTTTTTTGAGCGATTGTTAAATTGTGCGAGATCCAACTAGAAAAAACCTTTTTTACGGCCAGGTGTTCATGCAATATCGAATGTATGCTGGTGGAAGAAATGCCTAAGGATGCCTCTATCTCACGGTATGTCACATGACCATCTTGCATTATCATATCACGCACGGAATCAATGTTCTCTGGCACAACGACCGTTTTTGAACGACCTTCGTCTTTGAGCGAGTGTCAGCCACTTGAATTCATTAAACCAGTTTGTCACAGTGCTATAGGATGGTGCTTCATCGCCATAAAAAAATTTAAGTTCATCGAAGCACTCTTGTCGCGATAATCCACGTCGAAAGTTGTGAAAAATGTTCACGAATTAATTCCATTTTTTGCCCAATGGTTTTTTTCAATTCACTGTAAACAACACAAATGAATGTCTGACGTCAAAGCGTTTTAAGCACGTGTATGCAAACAGATTTCAAACTTTCCAATAGAAATGTCAGATGGCGCCAGGCAACAATTAGTGGTGCCTAGGCCAGAAATATATATAGCAACCTACCACATCCTACAGAGTGGTGTAGGGTATAAATATGTACCTTTCCGGCTTAAAAAGTACTTTTTTTTATTCCTTTTTTGTACCAATTCGCCAACCACTTGTATCATCCCTGCTACCAACCATAAATAACATAACAGCTGATTTGATTACTTGAATTGTTCTTGGCGTATTGTCGTTCACTTTTTTTTTTGAAATATCCCAAAAGAAAGAGGTCCAACGGTGTCAAAACACATGACCGTGTTGGCCACCACATCATCGCCACGCGACGTGAGATAACACGGCCATTGAATTTATTTGTTCGGTAAGTGTTACCATCCTGTTGGAACCACATATCGTCCATATCCTCAACTTCTGGTCACAAGAAGTCCGTTATCATCTCGCGATAGAGAAAACCATTCACTGCCTGGTCGACCCAGGGTTACCATACGTCCTCGTTTTGGAGAACATGTCCTTCATGTTGACTACTGTCCTCCCGTTCTCCTCCTTTTTTAAAAGAGTTGAATTTGTCCTCCTTTTGGTACTTATATTCCTTATAGTAATAATTATAACCATTTAAAAAAATAAAATCAAACTAAAAATTCCATTGCTGATTTTTTACAGCTGAATTGTACATGGTGTTGTTGCAAGCCTACAAAAGTCCTAGAAACCAACACAAATGGGGCGAATATGTTTAAAAACATTTTCCAATATAAAAATTTTCTAAAGAATTATTATAAGGAATAAATTATTCTTAAGATTATTATTAAGATTTCCCACAGTTTGGGATCGGTGGGCCAAGAATGTTAACCCTCCGGCGGGTGAGAAGGTCATTTTCAAACTGAAATTACTCCTTGATGGTCCATGGGAAGTCTACCCGACCCCCACATGTATTCCAAGGAAATTTTATCTAGAATCGTTTAAAAAAAATTCATTTTATCCTGTCAAAGGAGTGATTTACTCTGGGAAATTGCCTGACCAGGCACGGGAGGTGAATCATGGGCAGAATGTTGTACTTCAACTTTAGGATATTTGAAAACAGGCCGCACAATTTATGCCGACAATTTTTTCACAACTTTGGAATTGGCGCGTACTTTGATCATTAAGAAAACCGCATTTGTTGGAACAGTGCGCTCGAATAAGATATGTGTGCCTCGGGAATTCCAAAAAAATTCTACGCGTCCTGTCAACAGCACATTGTTCGGCTTCAACGAAGGCGATATAGCACTATGTTTATATGTATGTATGTGCCCAAGAAGAACAAAGCGGTCATTTTGTTGTCATCACAACATTAAACTTGCGGTGTAGTCATGCAAACTGAAAAGAAGAAGCCGTTTGCTATTTTGGATTACAAAATAGCAAACGGTCATCGATGACGATGACGTCAGCTGCTCAATGCGAATACAAGTGCATGACTTCTGCCCTGGGATGATGATGGATTCTTGCTGAATTTACGAATTTCTCTGCTACTGGTACTCCTTTTGTGGTAGGATGCCCGCTGCTTGATGTCGTCAACTTCACGTTGTTGAACCTGAATATTGAAACGAATACTTGCGTGTGTGCTTTGTATTCCTATGTAGACACCTTTTCTACACTTCTCTGTTTTCTAGGTTAGAAAACTCGGTTTTTTTTTAAAATTAGCCCACTCCAAAAAAAAAGATACTAGAACACATCTAATCCTAATCTTTTTAGGATGTTTTTTCGAAGGACCATATGATGAACTCCTCACCCTCTGGTTTCTGAGTTCATAGAATAGGGGGTTCCAGCTGGCCGTTTCAAACAAATAAAAAGACCAACGGGAATTACTTCTAAGATGTAGCGGTTCGACCGTCTTTATTGTCTGATGAGTTGATGGTAACTAAATTGTAAACTAAAGCTAAGGTGGCCTCAAGCGGCCATATTACAATGATTTGGAGAGAGAAAGAGAGTAATTCAATGTAAATAAGACCAATATATGCCATTTCAGGCGAATTCACTTGAGAAACTTAAGGGTACTTTAAACTTAAGGATATGAAATATAATGGAAAAATATGAAAATAGTAGAGAAATGAATATGGAATTAAATCTTAAAACTATTGTTGAATTATGGATTCAACACCAATTATAATTCCGTCACCAGAGTTATCGATGAAGCGTCAACGGTACTTGTATAAAGAGATCAGGGGTTTATGTTTTGACGTCATCGGCCAAAAATATGTGGCGAGATCAGGGCATGCCTTGAAGATCTCGTGTGGAATCATATCAGGAACAGCAGATTTGTTGTTTCTGAGTTTGGCAAACGCTTTATTATCCTAAATGGTCGGAGGAATATCGCTTCTCGGATTACTTCTGGTTTGTCGCTGTAGAGGAGAGCTGTTTAAATTTATTTTCGTATAGCCCCCATACAAACGTTCTTCCCGAATCTGGAGCTTTAAATCCACATATATGAGTTCATATATGATTTCGAACAAATTTTGCACAGAGCATTACGAACTACCACCACCCAGCCGCTTTTGGTAAAATTGGACCCGATATGGTCATGTTTTTAAAAAGCTTCCACACAAAATTCCCTCCTGATTTGGGATCCCGCAATTCAACAAGACTACGTCTAAATTTTGCATGGCACGCTATGAGCGCCCAATAATGGACTATGGTGAAACTGGATCACATAGGTCCATATTTTCGTATAGTCCCCATTCAAAGGTCTTCCCTTGTATGGCAAAATTGGACCATACCGGTCAATGCAAATAGCTCCCTCAAAGAACTCACTCCTGGTTTGAGGTACTGCAGCTCTAGAAGCCACAAATTAAACCCGATCACGTCTTAATTTTGCATGGCACATTATGAGCGGCCAATAATTATTGCTGGTAAAAGCAAAAGCGCTTAATCCTTTAAATAGCAGTGTTGTGCAGAATACATCATGGCCGGCCTCTTTTTTTGCGTGTTTGATGCTGAACTACTCCAATTGTACGTACGAATTTTTAAAATATAAGCTTTTGAGCCATGATTCCTAGGCCAGGAATCTCGTGGATCTAGTAGGAATTGACAAAAGATATCAAGACAGAGATTCGTGCGAAGAAATGTGTATTAGGGTGGGTGGATTTGGCAATCTATGTATATTGTGCCATCGATAACTTTTGGCATGAGAAGAAAAAGTTCCACCACGACATCAATCATTTTCGAGGTGCTCAAATTTCAATTTTTTGACTTTTTATCAACTTTTATTTTTAAGGTTTTTTCAGTAGGCAAAAAAATATTTTGTTTTAAATATAGGGTGGTCAATCTAGAGGTTTTTATTCAGAACAACAAAAAAACAAAGAAAAAAAGAAATAAAAACATGATACAATAGCCGTGCACGTATTCCAGGAGGGGCTTGTAAATTTTTTAAAGAAAACCTTAGGACCTATAAGTAAAATATTTTACTTTTCTGATGGCGCAAGCGCACAATACAAAAACAAGAAAAACTTTTTAAATCTGACGTTCCACGTAGAAGATTTTGGAATACCAGCGGAATGGCATTTTTTTGCAACGTCTCATGGCAAATGGCCCTGCGATGGTCTGGGAGGAACAGTCAAAAGACTAGCAGCACGTGCAAGCTTGTCCAGCCTCATAAATCCCATTAATAGTGCCGTCAAATTTTATGATTGGGTGAATAAAAACGTGAAGAATATTCATACAGAATTCTTCAATAACTATCAATATCAAGATAGGGCGAAACACCTGAAGGAGCGTTTTGAAAAAGCGAAAACAATTTCTGGAACTCTTGGCTACCATGCATTCATTCCACAACCCGATAAAATAATGAAAGTCCAGACAACATCATCTTCTGAGCAGTACTGTATGAAGATGGTATACAAGGCATAACATTTATTTCATTACTCATTTTTTTATTTCTTTTTTTCTTTGTTTTTTTGTTGTTGTTATATCTTGTGTCAATAAACTATTAAAAAGTATTTTTTTTTCTATATTATATTTTCTATATTCATGGAAGTGAAAAAGGTATAAGGTAAAAAAAAATTTTTAAAAATAGAACGCATTATTTCACCACTTTAAAACTTACACAGTCGGTAAAACAGACCTGTAAGAATACGCCTGCAAAATTTCAAAAATAAAAAAAGATGTAATCATTTTCAAAATCGAAATAAAAGGATTAAAATGATACAAACTTAAAAAATTCTATGGCGTTATGCCATACCGTTTCGTTATTTTAAAAGTGCTTAAAATTACCTTCAAAATAAGGTATAGCAGAGTAAAATCGGTCAAGTATTTCCGGAGTTACATGCGACTGAATGAACACACCTCCTTGATAAAATCTCCATTTTACCAAAGTTCAATTGGTCATAACTTTTGAAAAAAAAAATTATATTTTTTTTTTCTAATCGCGGATTAAATAGAATTGCTAGAGGACCAAATCTGCAAATTTTCATAAAAATCGGAATCATTGCGTTAAATTTTTGCCCAAAATCGTACCGTTTGGCATGGAATGACTCATATGCGAGTACCTCATAAAGGAGTTATATTGGGAGGCTCCCTGTAAAGCGCCTTTTAAAGGCCTAGAAATCAGGGCCTTGAAAATCAATTCCGTTCAGACAAGGATCTAGGCTATCTCCTGTACATTTCCTCTTATTATTGGAGACATTCATCCTGCAGACCAACAGCGAGGCTCCAAATGGAAAAATGTACCAAGTTTAATAGAAATCGCTCAATGGAATCTGAAAGTGATTCTGAATCCATCGGTATACATACCATCGGTAAACATATCTATCTCCATTCCATAAAGGCGTTGCAAACATCTAAACTAAGTCATAATACCCTGTACCACAGTGTGGTGTAGGGTAGCGTACAAATTTATATACAATTTGAAGGATTTGTCAATGCAGCTTTCACAAAAATTCAATTACTTTTATATTGTTCTAATGAGTTTGTGTTAATGATTAAAATTAACGGACGTCAGTCACGCGACCAAAGTGACGCAGTTAAAGACCATTAGCACCAGACTTAAGATGAGCCGCCCCAATTACCCGTTTAGAAATTTACGATCCTACGCTGTAGAAATTTTGTACTCAACAATAATCAAAACGGGATTCATTTATTATCATACCCCATAAAATCAAACGCAAATTGACGACTATCGGTCTGCATGCAGTCGATGGTTGCAATGTCCACCGGTTGGATTAACTGATGTTAATTATGTGGGTTTCACAGATAAGTGCTTATGGCAGAAATTTAAAATTTCGGGATTCAGTATTTTATTGGGGGGCAATATTCAGGAATCTTGTACCCAATTACACACTCGGGAAGTTTAAGCTGTTGTTTGCAAACACCGAAATGATTGGATTACTTTCAGATTCGATGGAACAAATCTAGTTTAGTTACAATTTACATTAAAATAAAAAATATCAGTGTTTAGAGCTCATAATTTTTTACAAAAACAAGAAGGAAAAAAATAAGGCGACGTCCTATTTTTCCCGAGGTACGGGATCCCAAAGTTTGGATAAACAATTTAACATATCTCACACTTGCACATTACTAAACAATATTTATTTACAGGGTTTTAAAAAATTAGTGACGAGGAATTCCACGCTGACAACATTAGAGAAATTATAACAATATTAAAAAATAATAGATTTCCCGGAATGTTAACCATGCAACTAACTGAGCAAATAAAAAGGAAAATAAAAAATGCAATCGGCAACCCAGAAAGAAACACTGATGAGCAACAATATTGCAGCATCAAATAAATCCCTGGTCTGACAGACAATAGAAACATAAAAACAACAATAAACACAACAAAAAACATATGTTTCGCATGTAAACCGAACACAAACATTGAGCGCAATATTTCCTAACATCAAAACCCAGTTGAAAAACAACAACATAGTCTTCGTAATTGCATGTAATGAAAAGGACGATCAAACCTGCGATATACTCTACATAGGAACAACTAAGAGAACACTGCAGACAAGAATAGGAGGACACAAACAGACATTCAGGAAAACAGATAACAGCATTATCACAACATATACTGAACAGCGGGCACAGAGCAGACTTGGAAAACGTAAAGACAAAGAGAAGAAAAGATTCATAATAGAAAGCTTACGTATACAACAGAAAATAGAAAAAACAATGAATTTAAAAGAGGATACAAACAACATTAGCGTCAGTTACCGGTTTGCATTATAAGCTTCCGTGATATTAAATTTAAGTTGTCAGTATTTACGTTGTGTCTAAAATTTGTGTATGAAAAACATTTAATGTAATAAGAGTCCTATATCGTAAGTTATAAAATTGTTCATGTAGGAGTTAATTTGTAATGTTTTTATTTAAATAGACGTATCCCTGAAGAAGTCAACAAAACTTTGACGAAACGTCGGGAAGAATGGAAAAAAATGAATTTTTATTTACAAATGTAAGGTCATATTAGCTTAAATAACAAAAAATAAAACTACAAATATTTGATCAAAAACAACATTACTCACTCAATATTGGCGTCGTTCGAAAGCTTATTGAAATACCTTCAAAATGATACATACATGAAACCCAACGCAAGGAAGTAGCGTATTTATATTGTTTTAGTCGGATTTTTTTTTGTAAAATGTGTCGAAACCGATATAGTTGTACGTAAGATGTAGAATTGTAGCCAGTACATTTATTTTAAATTATTACAATATCGGGTGATCATTCTTGGAGTATTTTTTCAAAGTAAAAAAAATACAAAAATTCATATTACGTGTGGAGTCTTTATTGTTCATTCGAAAGAATATTTTATGCCATTTATTTTTTGAATATAATTTCCTTCAAATGTTGGCCGCAACTACGCCTCAGGGTGTCCATTCTGAGGGTGCAATTTTGGATGTCTCGACCGCATTTCGACCGGTATTTCGTTAGTGGCGCGCTGATTTTTCAGCATAGACTTTGGACTTTACGTAGCCTCAAAGGAAAAAGTCTATAGGTATGATATCACACAATCTAGGTGGACAACTCTACGGTCCAAAAAGATAAGCTGCTCTTCTAAATGACCTCTCAATAGATACATTGTTTAACAAGCTGTATGGCAAGTTGCACCGTCCTATGTCACTTCAATTTCAGGTAGCAAAAAGTCCGATATCATGGCGCGATAGCGAGCACCATTCAAGCTTAAGTTCCGGCCATCATCATTTTAAAAAAAGTGGAACAATGATTTCACCAGCCCATGGTTTTCGCAAGTCTTGTGTAAGTCTTTCTATGATGAAATGGCAAACTGAAAAGAAAAAAAATAAAGTTTTACTCAAGTCACGTATAATAAAATAAAAAAACACGTATTAAAGAAATACCTCCAGATCGATCACCAGTAACATACTTTGTTTTTGAAAATATAGCATGCAGAAAAACAAAAATTTAATTTTCAGGTTTTTTATTATAGACCCCATTTGACGTCCTAACCCATTATAAGTAAACACCGTAGATATTTGAGTTTTATTTTGGTACATTACTTGATTTTTCGATGTTTTTATGCTTATTGTCTTTAAAATGGGGTAAATATTTTATCGATCGATCGTCGGTCGGTGGTGTATGACTGTTATGAGGTCACGTACTCATATTTTCAAGCCAACCATCTTCGTTTAGTTTTATGGATCCCCTATAGGGGCACTTCCGGTCGAACTGAGGAAGTAGCTTACGACCTACTTTACCATATATCCTAGACCGATTAAATATTTTAATATATTTCAATGGTTTTACGAGAAAGAGATGAATTCCAATATTTCTCGGTCTAGGGTGTTTTGGTTGCGGACAAATTTAACTTTATTTAAACTTTTTATAAAGTATTTTGATTTTGATCACTGTCGACGGAATATGGGTAAAAATCTACATTTAATTTTGAGTTTTACAATACTTCTTTTCTGAAGAAATAGCGCCGCAAGGGAATATTAAATAATATGAAAATATTATCAGTACTTTTCTTTTACAAGCGATTCAAATTTTAAATTTTAAAAGGCCCACCCTACGTAAAATTCACTTAAACTTATGTTCGTCAACTACGGAGTTTTTAAGCAAATCGGCTCTGGTTAAATTTTCTCGAGAAATGTAAACAACATTGACCAATTTTAATAGGGTTCGCTCAATAAAATCAGATAGTGGTTCTGAATCGACTTAGGGTTATCTTCTTGTATTTTGGGGTTGAATATATCTGCACTATATCATACGGGCTGCTATATATATTTCTGGCCTAATAATGAAAATGCCAATATTTATCATCAAAAATGGTTTTATTGTTTTTTAAATTATTCTACAGCATAATTTATACACTTTTGCATACGCTCAAACCAATTGTCAAAGCACTTTTTCCACTCCGATTGAGACACCTCCAAAACATGTTTTTTAAACGCTTCAACAGCATCTTCTGGCGACGAAAATTTTTCTTGATGTGAGGGAATAAAATGAAGTCATTGGGTGCCAAGTCAGGGCTGTACGGCGGATGACCCATCAATTCGACGTTTTGGCCGGTCATAAAGGCGCTGGTTTGAGCCGATGTGTGAGAGCTCGCATTGTCGTTTTTCGAATTTCTCCAAAGGCTTTAGGCAAACAAACTGTGGTGTACCTCTCAGAATTGACCGTCCTACGTTGTCCAAGCGGAACAGTCGCCACATGACCAGTGTTGCCGAAGAAACAGGCGACGTTGGCTCGTCTTCGAATACCCACACGGTCGATTGCTGTTTTGTTTCGGGCTCATACACATAGATCCATGATTCGTCACCTGTGACGATCTTATAAACGACTTTTGAAGCACCAAGATCGTACTTTTTCAAAAGTTGTTTGCACCAATCGACACGAGCCTTTTTTTTGAGCGTTTGTCAAATTGTGCGGGATCCAACGAGAACAAACCTTTTTTACGGCCAGTTGTTCACGCAATCGAATGTTTGCTGGTGGAAAAAATGCCCAAGGATGCCTCTATCTCACGGTATGTCACATGACGATCTTGCATTATCAGTTTACACACGGCATCAATGTTCTCTGGCACAACGACCGTTTTTGAACGACCTTCGTCTTTGAGTGAGTGTCAGCCACGATTGAATTCATTAAACCAGTTTGTCACAGAGCTATAGGATAGTGCTTCATCGCCATAAAAACATTTAAGTTCATCGAAGCACTCTTGTCGCGATAATCCACGTCGAAAGTTGTGAAAAATGTTCACGAATTAATTCCATTTTTTGCCCAATGGTTTTTTTCAATTCACTGCAAACAACACAAATGAATGTCTTAGGTCAAAGCGTTCTAAGTACGTGTATGCAAACAGATTTCAAACTTTCCAATAGAAATGTCAGATGGCGCCAGGCAACAATTAGTGTTGCCTAGGCCAGAAATATATATAGCAACCTACTACATAGTGGTGTAGGGTATAAATATATACCTTTCCGGCTTAAAAAGTACTTTTTTTTATTCCTTTTTTGTACCAATTCGCCAACCACTTGTATCATCCCTGCTACCAACCATAAATAACATAACAGCTGATTTGATTACTTGAATTGTTCTTGGCTTATTGTCGTTCACTTTTTTTTGAAATATCCCAAAAGAAAGAGTTCCAACGGTGTCAAAACACATGACCGTGTTGGCCACCACATCATCGCCACGCGACGTGAGATAACACGGCCATTGAATTTATTTGTTCGGTAAGTGTTACCATCCTGTTGGAACCACATATCGTCCATATCCTCAACTTCTGGTCACAAGAAGTCCGTTATCATCTCGCGATAGAGAAAACCATTCACTGCCTGGTCGACCCAGGGTTACCATACGTCCTCGTTTTGGAGAACATGTCCTTCATGTTGACCACTGTCCTCCCATTCTCCCTCCTCTTTTAAAAGAGTTGAATTTGTCCTCCTTTTGCTACTTATATTCCTTATACATAGTATACATTATAACCATTTAAAAAAATAAAATAAAACTAAAAAAATGCATTTCTGCCTTTTTACAGCTGAAATGTACATGGCGTTGTTGCAAGTCCACAAAAGTCCTAGAAACTAATACAAACGGAGGGAACATGTTTAAAATATACAAATTTTCTAGAGAATTATTATAAGGAATACATTTTTCTTATGACTACTTCACTGAATTTCCCGCAGCTCCCAAGAATGTTAAAAACGTGTATGCTAAAAAATGTCAAACTTTCCAATGGAAATGTCAGATGGCGCCTTGCACAACTTAGTGATGCCTAGGCCAGAAATATATATGTGACAGCGCATAGAGAAAGGGACCTAAGGATAAAAAAATCAATTTTCATTTTTATTCTTTTTTTGATGTGGGCAACATCTGATCATCGAATGAGACCGATCCCATGCCCCAAAAGTGTTACCTCCCAGAGATATACGCGCTTTATGAAAGTGAAGTCGACGATTCTAAGCGCAAATAGAAAGGGACATTATCTTTAAAATGGCTCTCCTGAATAAAACTTTTCATCAACTTTTCACTTTTTTTTGATGTGGACAACATCTGATCATCGAATGAGACCGATCCCATGCCCCAAAAGTGTTCCCTCCCAGAAATATGCGCGTTTTATGAAAGTGAAGTCGACGATTCTAAGCGCAAATAGAAAGGGACCTAATCTTTAAAATGGTTGTCCTGAACAAAACTGGTCCCTTTCTATTTTGCGCGTCACATATACCAACCTACCCTACCAAAGAGTGATGCAGGGTATAAACATGTTGTACCTTTCCGGCTTAAAAATAACTTTTTTTATTCCTTTTTTGTAACAATTCGTCAACCACTTGTATCATCAGTGCTACCAACCAACCATAAAGAACTTAACAGCTGATTTGATTACAGCTGTGTTAATTTTTGATGAATTTGACACTGTTGCCAGATTGCAATACTTAAATGAAGTTTGATTTTGTGCATTAACGACCGAGTTAATGCAGTTTGGGTGGAGTTAATTTGCATTTATTCTGTTAATACACTTTAACGCGGTCGTCTGTCTAGGCTATTAGGCGAATGCGAGGCTTTACACCTGAAAACATCTGTTCGAAGATTGTAAAAATATATACATTTATTTAGGGCAATTGTGTGAAGAAAACTTGAAAAGTAAGGTTTACAACAGTAGTTCTCATTTGTTTGTGGAGAGCCTGGCCTTATAGAGTTCAGTTTTACTTTCAACAATTGCAGCAAGGCTTTCTGAAGAGGGCTGTCACGGACCCGAAATCATGATAAAAGTAGTGTGCAGCCACGAAAATCAATGCCACTTTGCCATTTTGTTAAAAACTTGTCTTCTATTTAAATATAGAAGCAAGAGGTCTTGAGCCGGTTTAATCCCTGTTCAATTTATACATTTATTTATTTATTTTCATTAAGTCTGATAAGTCACAAAATTCCGATTGCAAAAATTAGTATTTTTTTTAATTTTAACAATACTTGCAAAAAACACCCGAAATGGTTAGAAAATTAACATTTCCAAATTGTCGTGACTGGTTAGTGAGTGGCCAGATAGAGTATGTGGCCCTTTTATTGTTTTCATTTTTTAATTATAAACATTTGGTGTTAATCAATGCAATTAACGTGCATATGTCATTTGACCAAACTGACGCAGTTAAAGATCTCCAGCATCAGACGATAGATGCGCCGCGCCTCGCCGCCCCAGCCATGAGTTCACAAATTTATGGTTCTTCCAGTGTGGCAAAGAAGTAGTCCCGAATTCATACGGAACACGTCAACGGCGGAATCATTCATTATCAGATCGTAAAAACAAAACGTAAATGGTCGGTCGGTCGTCCGGTTTCGCTACGTGCAATTGATGGTTTGGGAAGCGTCGGCGCGCCGCTCGTTCGGACATGCATATACTCGTACCTGTGCACATGTGTTAATTAACACAACACTTTAATTATATTAACCATAAAAACGATGTACGTGTGAGTGTTGTTATCGACACTCAAAGGTGGCGGGCGGCATTCGTTGCGGATGTCAAAGTCATGTCAGCGTTATGCGTTATTTTCAGACGACATATCACAACACCAAAGTAGGGCACATCAGTGCCTCCATGTAGGCTGTGGTGATATTGAATTTGTCGTAAAATGGCAACAATTTAAAAGCGTTATCGAAATCTGTTGACGTCAAGTACTCGCCGAGAGACGTGCAAATACACGTACGTATGTACAAATGTACGTTCGACCACATACGTATGGGAGTGTATTGAACAAAGGAGACCGACCGACCCATCGTCCGGCCGGCCATTTGATACCCCAAGTAAATGTGAGTTTTGATAGTGACATTGATATAGATTTGATTGCTGATATTGAAAAAAAAAAGAAAAACAAATTGCGCCCTGAGATTATTGATAGCTGGTTAATGTACACAAGTATAAACATTACAGCAGAACAATATTTTATATCAAGCAAATGTGTTTTCGGAATTACAAAGTAGTACGTATATCCTTATAAAATCAATGTTTAGCCGACCTTCGAACTTTTTCGGCAGCAACAACACTATCTTAATGTAATACAGGGTGGGCGATTAGACATTTTAAATTTGAATCGGCTGTAAAAAAATACTGATAATTTTTTCAAATTTCTGTGTTTATTGAAAAGGTTGAACTTTGTCATTTAATAATGGAACACAATATCATTCATAGAACTACCACAACTGGCTCGACAGTATCTCATCCGATCAACCCAATTTTTAGTACATTTTCCATTGTTCTTCTTTACTGGCAACTTCGATTTCATGTATCAACGCTTCAATTGTCTCTGGATGCTTTGCGTAATATTAATTCTTAATGGTTTCCACCAGAAAGTAATCCAAACGGGCTCAAATCACAGCTCCGGGGTGGACAATTGACATCAAAATATCGGCTCATTATTCGATTTTCAAACAGTATCGCTCGAACTACATTCCGATTTTTGTTGTTTTTTATAATAGACAACTATGCACTGTATCGTGTGTATTTTTTTTGTATATATATAAAAAAACATACGCACACACATATATGTATGCTCTATAAAACCTGTTTTGTTATGTTCATATTCGCAACCATACGGTATGATTGCCGTAATCATATTATTGTTAAGGTAAATTTTAAACAACAATACTTTTTTTGCACCAACCATGTTAACATGGTTGCTACAACCATATTTTCATTTCTAAACTTGGCAATAATACTATTGTAACATTTCAACAATATTAATATTGCCGCAATCATACTGTTGTCGAAACTAAATTCAAAAAACAATACTATGATTGCGACCAACATGCTTTTATTGTAGAGAATATATTATTGTTGCGGTGACCATATAGTAACCATATTTTTTCTCTGCGTGCATGGAAAAATATCCCAACGATGCCGCCAGACCAAAATCCCTACCAAACGGTGACTCGTTGTGGATGCATTGGCTTCTCAATAGTCACGTGCGGGTTCTCTGAATACCACATGAGGCAATTTTGCTTATTGACTAGCCACCGAAATGACAATGAGCTTCATCTGAAAACACGATTTTTACTAAAATTTCTCTTCTCGTGCCAAACAATATTTGGCCCATTTGGCGAAGCGAAAACGCAATGGATGGTGTTCTATTATTAAATGAAAAAGTTGAACAGTACTTCTTCTTTTTAAATATTTTTTTTAATAATTTTAAATGGCCCACCTTATAAAGGGGTTTCCAATAGGGATATAACAATTTCGTATCTTCATGTCAACGCACCCTCAAAATTTTTTAAAGATCTTTCAGTGTCGAAACGTTAGTCGATGCAAAGAATATAAATCATATACTTAGAATGCGCATCTCATACAAGCTAAAATTTTCTATGACTGGTATTTCTAGTGCTACCCGTCCAGCGTACGCACTCTCATTTCTTTCTTCAGTGTTTAATTTAATAATTTAATTTATATTCTTTGGTCGAAGTCAACATGTACATCATAGTATAGTTCACCTACGAGCAACGTGTGGAAATCTGTGGAAAAATTACTACGGCAATTCTGAGTCGGTGGCTCTGGCAAAGTTGAAAGTTCTGGCGATGAGGCATATTTCTGGCTGAGTGGTTTTGTCAATAAACCAAATATGCGTTATTGCACGCAGAGATATGGTTACTATATGGTCACCGCAACAATAATATGCTCTCTATAATAAGAGCATGTTCGTTGCAACCATAATATTGTTTTTTGAATTTCATTTTGACAACAGTATGATTGCGGCAATATTAATATTGTTGAAAGGTAACAATAGTGTTATTGCCAAATTTAGAAATGAAAATATGGTTGTAGCAACCATATAAACATGGTTGTGCAACAAAAGTATTGTTGTTTAAAATTTACGTTAACAATAACATGATTGTGACAATCTTAATATTTAGTTGTTTAAAACCACAAACCTTTGTCTATTTTGGGTGTAAAGCCTCGCATTCGCCTAATAGCCTAGACAGACGACAGCGTTAAAGTGTATTAACAGAATAAATGCAAATTAACTCCTCCCAAACTGCATTAACTCGGTCGTTAATGCACAAAATCAAACTTCACTTAAGTATTGCAATCTGGCAACAGTGTCAAATGCTGTATGATGACGCGCAAAATAGAAAGGGACCTAAGGCTAAAAACCAGTTTTGTTCAGGAGAGCCATTTTAAAGATCCCTTTCTATTTGCGCTTAGAATCGTCGACTTCACTTTCATAAAACGCGCATATCTCTGGGAGGGAACACTTTTGGGGCATGGGATCGGTCTCATTCGATGCTCAGATGTTGTCCACATCAAAAAAAGGTGAAAATTGATCTTTTTACCCTTAGGTCTATGCGCAGTCCCATATACCAAAATAAACAGATACACAGTGCATGGTTGTTGTCCATTATAAAAAACAACAACAATTGGAAGGTAGTTCAAGGGATTTTTATTGTGTTTAATTTGTTCGGTGAAATACTCGACTACCGACTGGTTCTCGTTTATTTAAAGTCTGCCTGCACTTGAGTATATAGCCATTGATCATGGTTTTACCACATTCGTAACATGGTGAAGTAGCATTCACTCCTGCTGTTGAAGTAGCATTCACTCCTGCTGGCAACTAAAAATATTTTCGGCTGCAGTTGGAATATATATTTTTGTTTCTTGAATAAAATGTTCAATAAAAACATGACCTTACTTATAAGTCTGGCTATGATAAAAATCTCTATTTTTCAATAACAACCTTACCCAATCCTAAAAAATAATTTGGGGGATCATAGTATGGTTGAGTGAATCATACTATGGTTGTAGGGATAATAGCTAGTACTTATCATACTATGTTGTGAGGATCATAATATGGTTTTGGGAAGCATAGTGCATCATACTATGGTTGTGGATATCATAGTATGGTTGAGTGTGAATCATACTATAGTTGTGTAGATCATAGTATGGTTGAGTGTAAATCATACTATGGCTGTAAGGGTCATACTATGGTTGTATGAGAATCGTACTATTGTTGTGAGGATCATAGTATGGTTGTGGAGATCATAGTATGGTTATTTGTTAATCATACTATTGTTGTGAGGATCATAATATTGTTGTGCCACAACCATATACCCAACAATAGTATGATCCTCTTCGAATATTGTCACCCCAACCATAATTTTTTTCTGCGTGTGTGTAGTTTGCATGAAATCGGCCCAGTGGGCGTGGTACCTTCCATACAAATCACAAATTAAAAATCCTTTATTTTTACCCCTGTTAACGGTATTTAAATAATAATTGGTATGTGGCTTAAGTGCAGCTGTCATTTTTCTTCGAAATATCACACACAACCATACTATGATCTCCATAACAACATTATGGTCCTCACAACAATAGAATTATTCACGCACCATACCATACTATGATCCTTATAACCATATAATGATCCTTATAACCATAGAATGTTTAACGTACAACCATAGTATGATCCTTACAACCATAGTATGACTTACACACAACCATATGTGACAGCGCATAGAGAAAGGGACCTAAGAGTAAAAGCAATTTTCACTTTTTTTTTTGATGTGGATAACATCTGAGCATCGAATGAGACCGATCCCATGCCCCAAAAGTGTTCCCTCCCAGAGATATGCGCGTTTTATGAAAGTGATGGTACACCAAAGATACACGTATTTAAATCTTTAAAATGGCTCTCCTGAACAAAACTGGTTTTTACCCTTAGGTCCCTTTCTATTTGCGCGTCACATTTTCATAAAAATAACATTGTCACATTAAAAAAAATACGATTTTGCCGGTACGATTGCCGTAATCATATTATAGTTAACATAAAACCCATGAAAACAATACTTTTTTTCCTACCAACCATATTTATATTGTTGCTACAACCATATTCTCATTTTTAAATTTGGCAACAATACTATTTTAACATTTCAACAATATTAATATTGCCGGAATCACACTTTTGTCAAAATTAAATTAAAAAAACAATAATATGGTTGAGACGAACATAATTTTATTGCAGAGAAAATACTCTTGTTGCCATGATCATAAAGTAACCATATCTTTTCTCTGCGTACATAAACCATCTACAGACCATCCCCAACGTACCCTAAATTTTTGTACCAATTGTCAGCGTTCAACCTAAAAAAAACAGTTTTATAACGCCTCCTCCGTCCAGAGTCCAAAATTTCGAGTTCCAAATTTTCCTTCCTAAACCTTCGCGTAGCAATTATGAACAAATCCGCGGTTTAACAAACCACACTTCAATTTTATATATATAAATTGTTATGTCCTTAATGGACAACCCTGTTCAAGTATGTTACAACTGTGATCTAAACGGGGTTTGGTTACTACAAATAACTCTTCTGTTATCACCACCAATTTTTGGTACCAAAGTAAGATGTACTTCATAATTAGTTGGTTTCCATAACTACCAGTTGTGGTAGCCAATAGTTTTACTGAATTCGATTGGTATAACCGATTTTTTGGCTGTAAGAATATATATATTTTTTTCCCAATTTTATTTGCAATCTATTTTACAATAATAAGCAAATTTGTTAAACTTAAAACAATAACATATTGATTCCCATCGGAAGCAACAATATAATTTATATATATGTACAGTAGGGATACAACTTTTTAACAATTTTTTAAAATATCAAAATTGGCATAGCACAGTCCAATAGAGCATAAAAAACTATAAGGGAACGTATATTTATTTTTTCGCTAAGGTCAAAAAAGTTCACGCACCAACCGCGATGAAGTTTTGAAAAATTTTAATTTTCTTTTTGGTTAAGAAAACTTAATAATATGTTTATTTAAAATAAAAAAAAACTTAAGTATGAAATTGCATTAATATTTACAGATGGTAAGAGATTTTTCCAGCAAACCAAAACGCATCTTTAACCTTTTTTAACGAAAAAAAATAAATCTTAAATTTTTATCTTTCAATAACTAACTCAAAATTTTTCATATTTTTATTATACGAGTACATATATATGTAACTTTCAGTAATTTAAAAAATAATAAAAATAAAAAAAAAATTAAAAAAAATAAACAAAATCATAAATTTTTAAATAATTTTTTTTACAGCTGTTTAGAAAAACCAATTGGTGCGTGAACTTTTTCCAGAAAAATTACAAAAGATTATGATTTTCGTGGTTACTAGGACATGGTTGACCTCATGGTACTATGCCAAAAAATTGGTTGTATCCCTAATGTACAGATGTGTGCGCATAAATAGTGCTAAACTAAAAACAAAATATTAATTTACATAATATTTACTTATTCGTATTCATATAATTATTATTATTGAAATATTATAAAAATGGAAGATCTAGAACATGGTTTCGTTTTAGTCTACTTACTTCGTCAGTCTCATCTAATAGTGTGATTGCCAATATGTTTGTGTGATTACTAAGTCTATCTAAATAATTTGAACTAAACTTTTTGATTTCACGTTTCACAAAAGGCATTTTGAGGTCTTTGTGCAATAAGTTGTTCGTAATGTAAAATGGAGCATTTCTAATTGATCGTAAGGCCTTAGACTGGAATCTTTGTAGAATTTCAATATTACAGTTGCTGGCGGTTCCCCATAACTCTATACCGTATGTCCAGATGGGCTTTAATATAACTTTAAGCAGGAGAACTTTGTTTTCTAGTGACAGTTGAGATTTAGGCCCAAGAAACCAGTACATTTGTTTAAATTTTATGTCAAGCTGTTTTCTCTTGGCAAGTATGTGTGCTTTCCATGTAAGTCGTCGATCCAAGTGAAGTCCAAAGTATTTAACTTCATAATTCTCGGGAATTGTTGTGCCATTCAAAAACCGGGCAGTTCTCCCTCCTTAACGTAAATGTGATATGATTTGATTTTTGAGTGTTGACTAAAATATTCTACTTTGTAAGCCAAAGTTACAGAATGTCCAGTTGTAATTGCAATATTCTAGATGCTTCAGATGGAAATTAATGTGAAATCATAAAAATGCTGTATCATCTGCAAATGTTGCAATAGCTATGTCATCTCTAGTTGGCATATCATGTGTGAATATTGTATACAGGACAGGTCCAAGCACGCTACCCTGTGGGATGTGTAAGAATATATGTATGCCTTTATACGGTCTCCGATACATTTATTTTGATGTGTCTATTCTATAACTTAGTGTATAAAAATAGTAAAATGTCTCTAAGATTTGACCTCAAAGGAACGCGACATATCGTTAACCGATTTCTCTCAAATGACCTGTATCAATATTTTAAAAAACCTCCGACCGGTGAAAATAAAAAAATAATCTTTTGTTTGCACCTATTAAAGTACTTACGGTTTTCGAAAAGCTGTCCATAAATCTATCTTAAACGTATTGGTTCCAAAACTTTCAACAAATAGTTAATTAAAAGTTCTATACCAACTGATAAGTGAGCTAGAAAAAATCTGTTTGTTCAAATAGATACCACAACAAAATTGTAATTGTCCAAAGTCCGTCAAAATCCCCCTGTCGAGATATTCGAGGGAATTATTGAAGTATTCGCTGACGATACTCTTATCAATGATTTACGATTAATGTTGATGTTTGTAATGTATCGATGTTTTTTTGTTTGTTTTGTGCTTCTATTTAAGAACATTTGTATTCTGGTGTACTACTCGTACATACGAGGAACATATCCGATACATACATATATAAACCGATCGAACGCACTATCAATAATAATAATAATAATTTTAGTAAATGACAGTATCAATGTTGGCCCGCAATCAGCTGGCATCATCAGTGTTATCGAAATGGTATAAATTCGGCGTACAATGGTACCTTGTGGAGAATGTACAAGGTCAAGTCATATTCTAGAAGGCTTGCGTGGAAAATTCTTTTGTTGGGCTCATTAATAAATAGTCTTAGCCACACTGGTGTTTATAAGACATTGCCTAAAAAACTTACAAATGGAAGTCCAAAGGAATAATATCTACACACAGAGAACATATTTGTTGCCAAAACCGAATGTTGGGGGTTGCAAGTACTATCCATGTATTTCATAGTTTCAACCGAATGTTAATTGGGTAGACAGTAATTTTCAGTAGAGGGAACTACCATTTTGAGTATGAGTATTGAAGAAGAGGTTGAATATTATGACAATCCCACGACAGCCGGTTCTATGGACCGGATTGACCCGAAGAGCAATACTTTGGCCAAGGGCTGTCACCCCGGAACACACTTGCCGCTACAACTACAACCATTTTGAGTTGAAGAAAAAAGTATGAGTAATCCTAACAGAATAAGATGATTATTGCAACTGAATGTACATTAACATGTGTTGGTTGTTGTTATAGATTGTTTAATATAAGTACTTATTGAAAAAAAAATAATATTTTACCGCCTTGCAGTTACCGCCTGATCAGTAAAATAAATACGTCCTCGGATAGATGTTTTGATAGGCATTGCAATGATGCCCCAATCTAAAAAGAATCAATTAAGGTACAGGGTGGATCGCGGTAATTTGCTTATTTGGGAATGAAATAAAAAATTATGAACCTTAGAAAAATTTATTTTATATTTTAAATATATTGAACAGAAAGGGAATTTTTAAATTACATGGTTTTAAATAACACGAGTATTTGGCAAAAGTCGACCTTCGCTATCCACACACTGCTGCATAAAGTTTTCATGAACTCTAGCAAGCATATCAACTGATATTCTGCTAATTTCAGCCTCAATATTGTTAATTAGGTCTTCCAAGGTGTTGGGACGGTTGATATACACCTTAGACTTTAGGTAACCCCAAAGGAAACAATCGCATGGGGCTATGTCTGGTGAGCGTGCCGGCCAGTTCACATCTCCCCTTCAACGAGATAAGCCGTCCAGGAAACATTTGCCTCAAACAATTCATAGTTAACCTCGCTGTGTACAGTAGAACCATCCTATTGGAACCATGTATCCTCTAACTGCATTGCCTCAAGAGTCGGCTGAAAAAAATCCTGTATCATAGTCAAGTACCGTTCGGAGTTCACAGTTACGGCCGAGCAGAGCGTTTCGGAGATTGCAGTACTGCTGCTCTAACTCTCTCGATGTTTTGTGGTGTTGTAATCCTTCTCTCAGGTCCTTTTTGTACACATGACACATTTCCTGCTGTTCTCAATGAAGTTACCCAATTTACAATTGATTTTCGTCCAGGAACACATCCGCGTTGGGGAACAGCGAATCGTAAACGAAAAGCACGCTGCACTGCAATGATCGAGTGCGCTTTTGAAAAATACACTTCAACACAAAACGATCTCTCCTCACGTGTCCAATGTTCCAAGGCTTCGCAGACGATATTGCCATACATATGACAAACCAGCTATTCACCAGGTGCGCATGTGGTTAGAAACGGCAGGTCTAGAGCTGGCTGACCACAAAACAGAAGCGTAGCTGATTAATAACAGGAAAAAGATAGAATATATGAGCATAAAAGTTGCAGACCACTTCTTTCGCTCTTCGCATGCTCTTAAGTACCTTAGGGTTAAGCTAGATAACAGGCTCCACTTTAAGGAGCATATCAACTACACGAGCGGAAAGGCTGCCCGAATACAGGAGGCTCTAGCCAGGATGTTACTCAATATTGGAGGACCCGTGCAGGTTAGAAGGATGCTACTAGCGACAGTCGTTAACTCTGTGATCCTATATGCGGCTCCAATATGGGAAAACGCGATCAAGGAAGAAGGCGAGAATGAAGCTAACATCAATTTATCGACTAAGTGCCCCACGAACAATAAGCGGATTTCGTACCATGCTCGTATTGGATGAAGCTTTCGTGTGGCTGGGATGATACCGATCGACATACTGGTGGATGAAATGCGGCGGATATACGACTCGAGACAAGACCCTGCTGTACGAATAGACACATTAAAGGCCGAAAGAGATGTATCCATGCAAATGTGGCAAGCTAGGTGGGACAACAGTACGAAAGGTAGATGGACGCACCAGTTGATCCCTATTATATCCGACTGGACAAATAGGTCCCAGGGCAACACAATTCTTGACAGACCATGGATGTTTTAGACAATACTGGTACAGATTTGGACATGATAGCTGGTCTGTGTGCCCAAACTGTGTGGAGAAGGAGGAAAACGCAGAACACGTTGTGTGTTTAACTGTCCTAGATTGATCCCCATTATATCCAGCTGGACAAATAGGTCTCAGGGTGAGGTAAACTACTACCTACGCAATTCTTGACAGACCATGTATGTTTTAGACAATACTGGTACAGATTTGAACATGACATCTCGTCTGTGTGCCCAAACTGTGTTGAGAAGGGGGAAAAAGTAGAACACGATGTGTGTTTTTCTGTCCCAGATTCAGGACATCCTTATGGATATTCCAGGGCCCAAACATGTTTTGCAATTTATGCTTTTACGTGCGGAAATCTGGGGCAAGATCGAAACGCAGTGCTGAAGGAGCTGCGGGTAGCTTCCGAAACCTTGAAGCAAAAAAGATGATGTAATAATAGCGTAAATACTAAGCAGCCCTCTCGAAGTAATACCTAACGGAAGTCCCGACGGGGAAAGTGGTTAATATATAGAGGGTGCATGGCTGTGGCGGGGGCCACTAGTATCTTCAAAAGATTCCACACAAAAAAAACGTGTCCAATGCTGATGGCAACTGAAAGGCCGACGGATACAAATCTCCCGTCAGCAACTATAAGCCACGCACACTCTCCACTCTCTTCGACCAACAGTGGCCGCAAGAGCCTGCAGTGCAAAAAAGCAAATTACCGCGCTCCACCCTGTATAGAACAATTTATTGTCAAGCTTTGGGTGGCCGTAACTCGGGAAATATGAGTCGCCGCCAAAAGAAATTGGTTGTTGTTTTGAATAATAAGGAGGTCTATCTTGGTCACTACAAAGAACTTATCTGTTGTCACGACCAATTATTGGTACCAAAGAAACATATACATCACAATTGGTATGTTGCCATAACCGCCAGTTGTCGCAACCAATAGTTTAACTGAATTCGGCTAGTACGAGTATAACTGTGATATTGGCTATGAATACCTTGATATGGTTGTAGCAACCATAAAATAACTCGAACCATGACACCATCAATATTATGGAATGTTGGTTATTGCAACAGAAAGCCGGTTTATTCAACCGAATTTTTGTAGTCCGCACCGATTCAAAACTGATTTTCTCTATGTGTGTAGAGTTCTTGGTGACCAGACCATTTCGCATTTTTTGGGCATTGTACCTGCAGGCAATTTTTTTCGCTGTGACTGTATTTTTATAACCTACACCGTACTGGGTTACAGGGTATTATGACTTAGTGCTGATGTTTGCAACACATTTAAGGAATAAAGCGAGGCCCCCTCTATAAATTATACCAAACGATTCAGAATTAGTGGTAAAGCACCAATTTAATGCATGAAATCATTCCACTTGTGCATACAAAATTTGTTAGATTCGAAAGTAAAAACCAAGTTAAAACATTTTCAATTCATTAATGTAAGAAGACTTTTTTGTAAAGATTGCGGAAAACATTATTTTTTTACCATCAGTTGGTTCAGTTAACTAATACTCGTGGTAATGACAACCAAAATTAAAGAATTTTATAGCCAATAATCTATAACAACAACCAACACATATTCAAATTCAGTTTTAATAATCATCCAAATTAGTTAGGGCTTCCGATACTTTGTCTCTTCAAACGATACTGTCAGTTCCTACTACTGAAAATTGCCGAGTATACAATCAACATTCGAATGTAGCGATGAAATAAATGTATAGTACTGGAAACCACCACCATTCGGTTGTCAAAAAATTCGGTTGTGGCAACAAATCTGTTCTCTGTGTACAGCATCTTAAATTAATTCGTTTGACTGCTTTCGTAGTTTTTATACACGCAGAAAAAAAGTATGGTTGGGGTAACAATATTCGAAGAGCATCATACTATTGTTTGTTATATGGTTGTGGCACAACAATATTATGATCATCACAACAATAGTATGGTTCACACACAATCATACTATGATCACCATAACAATATTATGGTCCTAACAACAATAGAATTATTCACACACAACCATACTATGATCTCTACAACCATATTATTATTCACATTCAACCATACTATGATCCCCACAACCATATTATGGTCCTCATTACCATAGTATGTTTAACGTACAACCATAGTATGATCCTCACAACCATAGTATGACTTACACACAATCATACTATGATCCCCAACATTTTTTGTAAAGATTGGGTAAAGTTGTTATTTAACAATAGAGAATTTTATAAAGTAAGTAATGTAGTAATAGGAGTGATTTATTGAACATAAAAAAAAATTATTTATTAAAAATATTTCAGTTAAACTAATTCGTAGTTTGTTTGGAAAAAATTTAATTATGTTTACTATTATTGCGTAAGATTCGTAAAAATAACATTGTCAAATAAAAAAAATAGTACAATTTTGCCGGTATGAATGCCGTAATCATGTTATGGTTAACATAAATGCCTTGAAAACAATACTTTTGTTCCACCAACCATATTTATATTGTTGCTACAACCATATTTTCATTTTTAAATTTGGCAACAATACTATTGTTACATTTCAACAATGTAAATATTGCCGCAATCATACTATTGTCAAATTGAAATTCAAAAAACAATACTATGGTTGCGACGACCATACTTTTATTGCAGAGAACATACTATTGTTGCCGTGACCATATAGGAGCCATACCTTTTCTCTGCGTGTAGACACTCGGTCGGACGTAAGAACTTAGACTTGATCGTCTTAGAATTTTAAGACGATTAAAAATATGTAATTTATGGGATATCCGATATTTTGTAGTGCAGTATACGCTCACAAATTAGAACTCTCAGAAATTAGAACTTCCAGAAATTAGAGCCAAAATTATGATGAATCGACAATTCGGAAATTAGAACCATTAGGAAACAACTGTTACTGTTTACATGTTACGAAAAAACTAACTATGATAAAATACACTGCCACCGCATCGCAGCAGTGGGATAATAAAACTTTTTTTACTTCAATGAATTACTTTAAGTTTGAAACATGTATGTGATATAATTTGACTAAAATGTTATTTAAGTTTTCGTTTTTCCTAATAAAATACTCAAAATTGCACGCAGAGAAAAAATATGGTTACTATATGGTCATGGCAACAATTGTATGTTTTCTGCAATAAAAGTATGGTTGTCGCAACCTTAGTTTTATTTTTTGAATTTAATTTGGACAATGGTATGATTGTGGCAATATTAATATTGTTGAAATGTAACAAAAACATTGTTGCCAAATTAAAAAATGAAAATATGGTTGTACCAACAATATAAATATGGTTGGTGGGACAAAAGTATTGTTTCATTGGTTTTATGTTAACAATAACATGATTACGCCAATCATATAGGCAAAATCGTTATTTATTTTTAATTTGACAATGCTATTTTTACGAGTCTTACGCAATAATAGTTTCTATATATAAATTAAATTTTTTCAAAACAAACATCGGATAAGTATAACTGACATATTTTTAATAAATGAATTGTTTCTACTGTCAAATAAATCACTCCCCATATAAAGAGTTTTATGTATTTTTACATAACTTATTTAATTAAAATTTCTATTGTTGAATAACAACATAACCCAATCTTTACAAAAAATTTTGGGGATCATAGCATGGTTGTGTGTATGTCATACTATGGTTCTAAGGATCATACTATGGTTGTATGTGCAACATACTATGGTTGTGAGGATCATAATATGGTTATGGAGATCATAGTATGTTTGAGTGTGAATCATACTATGGTTGTGGGGACCATAGTATGGTTGTGTGTGAATAATAATAATAATAATTCTATTGCTATAAGGACCATAATATTGTTATGGAGATCATAGTATGGTTGTGTGTAAACCATACTATTGTTGTGATGATCATAATATTGTTGTGCCACAATCATATAACCAACAATAGTATGATGCTATTCGAATATTGTTACCCCAACCATACTTTTGCGTGTGGATACAAATTTTGTATTCGCCTTATTTTTGTAAAAAATAAGAAAACGTCCAGAAATTAGAACTTTTCGGAAATTAGAACCACCCGAAAAACAAAGTGGTTCTAATTTGTGAGCCTCTACTGTATTGCAAAAGGAATAACTAATATAATCGTCGTATATTATTCAAACTTCGGTGAATGTTATAACAGGCAAAAATTGTCTACTCCTCTACACTAGAAATATTTTGAAATGAAAGTGCGAATGTTTCATCTCCACCAGCAAAGAAAAGTTACTTCCATAAAATTGCAGTAACTGTGACTTTTCGATGTCATAAAATCCAATCGCATTCTTTGAAACCAGATGACAGGTACATTTATTTTTTGTTCGACACACACAACAAATGGGAAACTTTTATCAGGGAACTTGAAATAACATTTACACAACGGGGGATCTACAGGTTAGTCTACACGCAGAAAAAAAGTATGGTCGTGGTGACAATATTCGAAAATAAACATACTGTTGGGTATATGGTTGTGGCACAACAATATTATGAACCTAACAGCCATATTATCTTTCACATACATACTTTCACATGATTCCACTCAACCATAATATGATCCCCAAATTTATTTTTTAGGATTGGGTTTGTTATTATTCAACATTAGAGATTCTTATTAAGCATTTTTTAAAAAATAATTCATAGCCAGATTTGAGACAATGTTTCTATTGAACATTTTATTAAAGAAACAAAAATATATTCAAAAGGCAGTCGAAAAGATATTTAGTTGCAAGCAGTGGTGACTGCAGGCGAAAAATACTTTCTTACTATCCGTAGACCCCAAGTGATGAATGTGATTAAACCATGATGAATTGCTATATGTGACGCGCAAAATAGAAAGGGACCTAAGGTTAAAAAACAGTTTTGTTCAGGAGAGCCATTTTAAAGATTAGGTCCCTTTCTATTTGCGCTTAGAATCGTCGACTTCACTTTCATAAAACGCGCATATCTCTGGGAGGGAACACTTTTGGGGCATGGGATCGGTCTCATTCGATGCTCAGATGTTGTCCACATCAAAAAAAAGTGAAAAGTTGATGAAAATTTTGTTTAGGAGAGCCATTTTAAAGATTAGGTCCCTTTCTATTTGCGCTTAGAATCGTCGACTTCACTTTCATAAAACGCGCATATCTCTGGGAGGGAACACTTTTGGGGCATGGGATCGGTCTCATTCGATGTGGACAACAACATCAAAAAAAGAAAAAAAAAAAGAAAAATTGATTTTTTTACCCTTAGTTCCCTTTCTCTATGCGCTGTCACATATACTTAAGTGATGTAGATTTAAATAAACGAGAACCAGTCGGCAGTAGAGTATTCCACCGAACTCAATAAAAATCCCTCACATTGCCTTCCGATTGTTGTTGTTTTTTTATAAAGAACAAACACCTTTAAAACCTGTTATACTTTGTTCTCAACCATACAGTATGATTGCCGTAATCATATTATTGTTAACTTAAATCTTTAACAACAATACTTTTGTCGCACCAACAATATTTACATGGTTGCTACAATCATATTTTCATTTTTTAAATTTAGCAATACTAGTATTGTTACATTTCAACATTATTAACATTGGCGCAATCATACTGTTGTCAACATAAAATTCAGAAAACAATACTATGGTTGTGACGAACATGCTTTTATTGTATAGAACATACACTGCGCGTCATTAGGTTAGCACACCCCCATAAGCCTAATATAATTGCTCTTGTAGTTGTTGTTGTTAAGATGCAGCAAAATTTTTGTACTCTATGTTTCTAATCGCATGGCAAAGTGAACATGCGAAGGAAAGAACCCGTTATCTGGTTTTTGCTACTTTCTATTATTTTTGATGGAAAAGTGTGCTCTATTTTTGGGTCATCAGGTTAGCACATGTAAATTCTTTTTTGTTTATCTTAACCAGTTGAACGCGTATTGCATCCAAATTTTGTGTACCGCTCAAGTAGCCTATTAGCTTTAATATGAGTAAAGGAAAATCGCTATCCATAGAGGAGAAATCCAAAATTGAAGCTTATAAGGAAGCAGGGCTGTCAGTAAGTTCAATATCCAAAAAAAATGGGCAGAAGTCGTAAAGTAATATCATCATTCCTGAGCAATAAGTTGAAATATGGCAAAAATAATAAAGGGGGGAATAATAGAGTGATTTCCGCTGCTGATAAGAGAGCAATTTTGAGAGAAGCCTCGAACTCCCACGCCTCGACCGCAAAGATCAGGGCAAAT
Organism: Hydrotaea diabolus; assembly: GCA_963513945.1. Classification (NCBI taxonomy): domain Eukaryota; kingdom Metazoa; phylum Arthropoda; class Insecta; order Diptera; family Muscidae; genus Hydrotaea; species Hydrotaea diabolus. The sequence goes on from OY740716.1 coordinate 231,678,071, forward strand.
GTTAATGTTAATGCGAGCTTATCTACAATTCAAAGAGTGATACGTAGTGCACCCCATTTATAAAGACTCAAATTGAAGAAAAAACCCCCACTGAACGTTGCTCGAAAGGAAGTGCGCTTGGATTTTGCGCGGGAGCACATAACATGGAATTCTGATTGGCGCTTCGTTGTCTTCTCGGACGAAAAAAAAATTTAATTTGGAAGGTCCAGATGGATACAACTACTACTTCCATGATCTTCGCAAAGAGGAACACCAGTTGGATCGCCTTCATAGTAGGGTTGGGGGTGTGATGGTGTGGGGAGCCATCTCCTATTATGGTACGTGCGAGTTACAGTTTTTGACTACAAATATGAATGCAAACACCTACAATAAAAGTACTTGAAATAGCTTTTCCCCATTTTCAAAACTTGTTCGGAAATCTGCCATGGACTTTCCAACATGATAATGCCCCGATCCACACTGCCCGGGTGGTTAAGTCATGGATTGAGGACCAAAATGTCCGTTTAATGCAGTGGCCACCTTATTCAGCCGACATTAATATAATATAAAACGTATGGGTATGGCTGTCTCTTAAAGTTTACGAGTCTGGGAAATAATATCTCAACAAAGAGGAGCTAATTGAAGGCATCAAGGACGCTTGCTCCAGTATTTCTCTAAATTATATTGGAAAATTGTATGAGTCGCTTCCCAATCGAATCTATGAGGTCATTCTCAACAAAGGCGGATCGACGCATTATTAAATTTTGTTTAAAAATGTTTAAATTACTATATATAAAAGTTCATAAATAATTTCATGGCTAGAAACCTTATCAACAATGAAAAAAGTGATCTGTGCTAACCTGATGACCAAATTTGAATTGTTATTTTTTGTGTTATTTTTCGAAAAAATCCAAATAATATATTTTAAAAATAAAAAACAGTATTTTTTGTTTTATTTAACTTAGAGTTGAATCGGCCATAAACGAAAATAATTTAAATTAATTTTAAAACCATTAGTGTTTTAAGTTTCGACCCTAAACCACTTACACGAGGGTATGTGCTAACCTGATGACGTGCAGTGTATTATTGTTGCCGTGACCATATAGTAACCATATATTTTCTCTGTGTGCAATGCATTCATAATGTTTTAATTGCAAAATCGGAGGTATTTACAAGATACTAAAACAACCGCTAAGCAATTTCAAGTGTTCTTTCCCGCATTTAAACTTTCGTTATTTGAGTGATAGTGATGCACACTAGAAATCACACAACGGCACATCACAACATAAATGGTTATCCTTACAAATTGCATCAGTACGAGACCTTAAAATCTTGAATTCGAGAAGTATAAGTATAATGAATCATTATCATACTAAATGAAATTATTATCAAAAACAACGAAAGAGATTTAGACATATTCGGTTTGCCCCCATATATGAATCATTCAAAAAAAAAAAGATGTAAAATGTATGTATACCATTCCACTTTTCATGATGATGCAGATTGATTTGATAATTCCTATGCTCAAATCTCTTTATTTCAACATTTTTGATAAACATACATAACATTTCGTATCGTTTAAACAGGACCCAACTCAAATTTTTTCCATGAAATATCTGTACAAAAATCCCTTACCAATGCGAAATCTATTAAAATTATTTTTTTTAAAAATGAATAACTCTATATTACACATTATATTTTAACAAAATGTAAATTTACAAAAATTTTGTGCTCTTATTATTACCAGATTTATGACGTTTTTTTCAAAACTATTTTTCATGAGTTAGGGCCTTTTTATATTAAGGTAACGATATGAACATCTGTCTGGATAAACCCAGCAAGAGTGCTAATTAAAGTTACTCACACGCAATAAATTTGTCCCAATGTGAAAATTACCGCTGAGTTCGAAGTCATGACTGGCTAGATGCGCAGGAAAAAATTATTAATCATATCAATTACGAAATTTGCAGACTTAATTACTTTCCAATTGATTTTTTTAGCCAATTACTTAAGTTGTACTTCTGTATATTTTTTTTAATCACACAGAAAAAAATCTCTCTCTCTGAAATCAGGCCGAACTACAAATATATTCGGTTGGATAAACCTACTTTCTGTTGCAATCACATTCATTTCATGGTATTGATAGTTACATGGTTCGACTAGACATAAAATGGTTACTATAATAAAATTAAGATTCTTAGAACCAATTAGTCGATTATTCCAACCAAATTCTGTAAACCTATTGCTTGCCACACTTAGTGGTTTTGACAAGCAACCAATTGTGAAGTACGAGTACATGTTACTTTTTTCAATTGGTAGTGACAATAACAACATTTTTTGCAGTAACCGAACACCGTTTAGTTCGCTGTTGTAACATATTACACTACGAGTATGCAACAAAAGTTCGAACGTTCTTGTGTGTTGAATGACTTCTTCTAGATATTAAAGATTTAGGTGATTATACTGAATTCTTAAAAAGACGACCCTCGTGGGACTGGGTTATTTTTTATGGGCGAATGAATTTTTTATTTTGCAACGCTATACCATATGAAGTAGAAATTGGAAATTTTTTTTATTGAAATTGAGGAATGAAGATTGAAATTGAGAAAATACAAATTAGAATAGGGAAACGCAAATTGAAATTATAAAAATGCAAATTGAAATTAAGAAACGTAAATTGAAATTAAATTAGTTCAAATTGAAATTAAGAAATCAAAAATGAAATTGAGCAAATGCAAATTGAAACTGAGAAACGCAAATTGGGAAAATACAAATTGATATTGCGAAATTATTACGATCGTATTATTATTATCGTATTGTCTTTATCGGAACATGGTTCTTGTATATAGTTGTTGTTGTTGTAGCGGCACACAAAGTGCCGAGGTGACAGCCCTTGGCCGAAGAATTACTGCTTCGGGTCAATCCGGTGCATAGAACCGACTGTCGTGGGATTATCTTGTATATATGACAGCGCATAGAGAAAGGGACCTAAGGGTAAAAAAAATCAATTTTCATTTTTTTTTCTTTTTTTGATGTGGACAACATCTAAGCATCGAATGAGACCAAACCCATGCCCCAAAAGTGTTCCCTTCCAGAGATATGCGCATTTTATGAAAGTGAAGTCGACGATTCTAAGCGCAAATAGAAAGGGGCCTAATCTTTAAAATGGCTCTCCTGAACAAAACAGGTTTTTAGTCTTAGGCCCCTTTCTATTTTGCGCGTCATGGTCATTACGCTTACCGGCTTCAAGGTCAACGAAAACATTATGGTTGTAATTAGTTACACAAATTGCTATTTCTTCTTCACTTTTAATGAAATCTCTTCTTCGGATGTCATTTTTGTGAATATTAGATGTGGATCCTGAATAGCGCTGGATGTTAAAGATCGGATAGGGTAATTGACAAATTGGAAGTGCTGGAAAATCTATAAAAGGAGAATTTAATTCAAAATACAAAAGCTATGTATATTTTAAATTTAAATTTATAGTGAAAAATCAAGCCTTAAGGCCCAATTAGTCTTGACGGTTGTTTCTGCAACCTGCAGAAAGAACCGTCAAACTGTAGTTATCTCCCACTAACACGTTGTCGTCAACCGTCCACCGTCAAGACTAAATGGACCTTTATGCAAAAAATGCATCACAATACACGAAATATGTCTATTTAAGAGTTTTCGAATAATGACTCAGAGCAGCAGTACAACATTTAATAAGTTTTTACCAAAGAGCGATCGATGAAAAGAGATATTCAATAGCATTTTTTTTTACTCAATTTAAATTTGTATTTCTCAATTTCACTTTACGTTTCTCAGTTTAAAATTTGTATTTGCTTTCAATTTCAATTGGTTGCGATCAACAAATGTTTAAAATCTTAATGGAATCATTATACTATTGTTGGGTATATAGTTGCGGTACAGCAATATTATGATCCTCGCAACAATATTGTGATTCAAATACCACTATACTATGATCCTAACAATCATACTATGATCCTAACAAACATACTATGATCCTAACAACAATAGTATGATTCACACATAACCATGCTATGATCCCCTCAACCATAGTATGATTCACACTCAACCATACTATGATCTTCACAACTATATTATGATCCTCAAAACCGTAGTATGTTTCACTTACACCAAAGCATGATCCTCACAACCATAGTATGAATGCGCACAATTATACTAAGATGTTAAAAACTTGTCTTCTATTAAAATATAGAAGCAAGAGGTCTTGAGCCGGTTAATCCCTGTTCCATGTGTAAAAGCAACAGACCGAAATAAAACAAACGAGCTAATCGGAACCCAAAAAGTATTTATTAGAATTGGGTTAAGTTGTCAACAATAGATTTGAATTATGAAAATTATTTAAAAATACATTAAATTTAAAATAATATGAGTAATTTATTTAACAGTAAAAAAATCAGTTGTTCCAAAAAGCAAATTCAAATGAAGGAAAATTACAATCATATAGTATGTTTGGTTATTATATTATTGTTCACATCAAACTTAAAAAAAACAATACTTTTGTCGCACCAACCATATTTATATTGTTGCTACAACCATATTTATATTTATTAATTTGGCAATAATACTATTGCTACAATTCAACAATATTAATATTGCGTTAATCATACATTTGTCAAAATAAATTCAAAAAACAATACTATGGTTGCGATTATTGCCTTGACCATATAGTAACCATATTATTTCTCTGCGTGTTCTATTAGATGATAGATATATTATGTTCTTATAAATATGTATAGTTAGCAATCTAATTCGGTTATTCTAATGGAATGAAGCACAAATTATTGTTTTGAGCGCATCATTTTTCGTTGGTAAACACAAACAATTGCGGCAGTTATAATTGCCAATCTAAATACAGGGCTGCTCAAAGTTACCATGGGGTTAAAAACTTTAATAAATTTTTTGTTTATTATTAATATTTTACTCAGATTATATAATATACAAAGTGGAATTTTTTTACACTAAGTATGAAAAATAATGTCACTTAAATGACCCCAGTTTTTAGCTTCGCAATGATGGGCTCATTTTAGAGCATTTTCCATAACATCTTTTAAAATTTGTATTGGCCTTGAGTTGAAGGATTGTCTCGGGTCTGTTCACATATACTTGCTCCTTTAAATAACCCCAAAGAAAATAGTCGGGTGCTGATAAATCTGGCGACTGCGCTGGCCAAATTATTTCCGGATTTCTGGAAATAATTCGCGCTTCAAAAATTGGACTCAAAATTGTCATTGTATCTCAGGCAGTGGCTCCGTCCTGCTGAAACCACAACAAAGGTCTGTTTTCATGAGCAGGATTTAAAATTTTTTTTTATCATAAACCGATATCGCTCTCCATTTATGGTTACAGCACTTCCATCTTCATTCTTGAAGAAGTAAGGCCCAATGATATTTGCTGATGTGATTCCACACCATACTGTACACCTAGTGGGTGCAATTGGCTTATTAACAAAGTCATTCAAATAAAGATGAGCTTCATCACTGATCACTTTGCGTTAAAATAATTGATCGCTGATGTTTAGCTCGTTTGTTTTATTTCGGTCTGTTGCTTTTACACATTGAACAGGGATTAAACCGGCTCAAGACCTCTTGCTTCTATATTTAAATAGAAGACAAGTTCTTAACAAAATGGCAAAGTGACATTGATTTTCGTGGCTTCACACTACTTTTATCATGATTTCGGGTCCGTGACAACCCTCTTCAGAAAGTCTTGCTGCAATTGTTGAAAATAAAACCAAACTCTATAAGGCCAGGCTCTCCCCAAATGAATGAGAACTGCTGTTATAAACCTTACTTTTCAAGTTTTCTTCACACAATTGCCTACGAAAATACAACTCACTCGCTGATTTAAATAATAAAATTCTATTATGGTTCTTCTTCTGGTTCTCTCCATTATTTATTGGAGGTTATTTATATAACTTAAAAAAATATATAAAGGAAAAAGTTATTCAATTTTAAACTCTATGGTTACTTTTGGCCCACCCTGTATAAACTGATAAAGATTAAAATTTATTGCTAAGCTGGATTTTATGTGAACTTTTTTTTAATAAAAAACGCATATTGTGCAGCAACTAACATTCGGTTGAGTGGATAGACCTAATAGTACATGCAAATCTCAATTATTCAGTTAGAAAAAAATGGTTGTGATTACGAATGTCTCCTCTTTGTGTGTGCCAACCGGTTCTTGCCATTTAGTTTTAATAGCTAACTAATTCGTTTCGTACTACTAAGTTTTAGTTTAAAGAAGAGACATTTAGTATAAATTTATATCAAAACTACATATTAGGCATGTTCTTTTCATGTAACTAACTTAGTTACCTAGTTAGTTAGCAATATTTTATTCTGGCAACATTCAACAACATTTTGAATCAGATGGCAGCATTTTCCCAAAACAAGTTTGTTTACAAACAAAAAAAGGCAAAGCAAATTGTGAAAAACCAATATTGTAACTTCGTATAGTTTCTTTTTTTGTAAACATTTTATTGACAACTTTAATTTCGTTCAGTACATCATGAAACATTAATTCCAGCCAAGGACAAGTAAGAATCATAATTATCGTTGAGGAAATGACTCATAAAAGAGGGTTTGTCAAGATTTTTTTTTAAATTTTCAACGCAATTTCACAGAACGTTGAAATTTTAGATTTAATCACATAAAAGGGCGAACTTAGTAGCGAGCTTAAGAGTATAAATTGTTTTAACACTGAATATTTGATGCAGATAGTGGAGTTATTCATACAAATGTGCTACAACAACGACTGTGACCTTCTTGAAGACACAAATATTCTGTTTCAGCTCATTCGCAAGACTCAATACAATTAATGGAAATAGTTTTATCGCGTTTTTTCTATATTCCTTTTTTCAGTCCGATCATTTTCTTTCTGTATCAATAATAAAAAAAACATATGTTTTTGATTTCATTATACAAGCCGGGTGTGTAATAATATTTTTTGTTAAGAAAATACGTCAGGTAACTCTAACTCGTTTCGTTACCGAGTAGCAGCCAACTCGCTTGCTCACCGAGTAACTTCCATACAAATGCTTGTTTAGTAACCTGAAAAAACACGGCTATTAAATCTGTTCACCCAACAGAAAATACTTTTTTTTGGTTGTATTAGCTATCTAATGATAATTTGATAATACATAATTTAAAGTAATGCATTTTATAGAACGAAAAAAACGATATTACGAGGGTTGCTATTTATATTTTGGTCCGGCAATAAAACACAATAATTTATCATTGGAAATGGTTTTATTGTTTTTCAAAATGTTGTAAGTGAATAGTTGACCTTTAATGTTGTTATTTTATAAAATTATTTTCCGGCTTGAGGTCATTTATTTAAACTCGTTGTTCTATGTGTTGTTTAATTTTTATTTATCCCAATATTTCGATTGACTTCGTCAATCATCTTTAGGGGTTGTCACTAACAAAATACAAAACATGATTACATTTAATAAAACATTAACACAATATTTGAAAAATAATTACATTAACAAAACAATGTCGTCCGTCTGATTATCGCTGTCAACTGATTTTTGTGTTAGTCTTCAGCTTGCGTCTGTGCTTTTGCACCACATTTCTATATATGTGTGCGATCCCATCTATGTCCGTTTTGTAATTAATTCTCCTCTCATTGGTACGTCAATAATGTTAAGCATTTCGAGAGTGTATCTTCTTCTATAATTTCTCTCTTGCGCTACAATTTTTACGTCGGTAAAGTCAGGCTTATGTCTAGTCAATGTACAGTGGGCCACAAGTGCGGTCTTTTGTTCTATGGGTTTATTTACGGCTTTTAAGTCAGATTTGTGGGACGAAATTATTGTCTTAACTTTAGTTTTAGTAGTGCCGACATAAACCTTTTGGCATATGTCGGACTTGTCACCATTGCACTTTATTTGGTATACAACGTCTGATTTATCTTCGTTATTTATTCGAGATTTTGTCCTGCTAAATAAACTGTTTACTGTACTGTGTGTCATTAGTGCAAGTTGATATTTGTCTTTGTTATAAATGTTGGAACGGCTTAGCCTTTCTGAAAAACCCGGTATATATGTTGTTGGTTTATATATTTTTGTTACAGGTTCTGCGATGACAGCTGAGGAATTGGATTTTGATTTCCATTCGTTTAGTAGGTCTGTGGAAATTTTGTGTGGGAAGTCATTTTGCCTTAAGGTCCATTTAGTCTTGACGGTGGACGGTTGACGGTAGGCAATCAGCTATTTCAGTTGAGGGTTGCATTTTGCATGTGTTAGAGGGAGATAACTACAGTTTGACGGTTGACGACGGTAGACTTCTGCAGGTTGCAGAATCAACCGTCAACCGTCAAGACTAATTGGGCCTTTAAAATAGTTCTAATTTTTACTAAATTATGTTTGTGAAACTCTAAGTCGCTAACATCTAAAATTCTATTAATGATGTTAGTCGCTGTATTAATAATTACTCGTCTAGGATGCTTTGAACTAAAGTTAATAAGTCTGCCAGAAGCTGTAGGTTTTTGGTACCAATCTAATTTTAGTACCTGACCTTGTCGACAAACTATTGAATCTAAATATGGTAATTTTCTGTCCTGTTCCATCTCCATTGTAAACTGTATTTGTCTATTAAATGAGTTGAGTAAACCCAGAGTGTTCTTAATTTATTTTTCTGTAAAATTCCAAAGAGATCGTCCACATATTTCGTTAATAATTTTGGTTTGTATGTCATCTTGTCTAGTGAGGTGTCTAGAAGCTCTTCCATAACTATGTCGGCTATTACTGGGGATGCTGGAGAACCCATTGGCATCCCTTTTCGCTGCTCGTATACTCGTATCTTCTCATCATATTTAAAATGCCTAGTCTCCTTTATGCAAAATGTCACCAATTCTAAAAAAAGGTCCTTTGTAATATTTGTAAATTCCCTTATAGTGTCCCATTTCTGTTCAATTGTCTTAATTGCGAAATTTACTGGGGTACTTGGAAATAAAGAAATAACGTCAAAAGAAACTGAAACCTCATCATCATTAATACATATTTCGTCAAATTTACTCTTGAAATGCTTGGAATCCCTTACGTTGTATTTCGATTCCTTCGTCAAGTTTTTAAAATCCCAACTAAATATTTACAGAACCCATATCCAGGGGAGTTTATTGAAGACCATATGGGCCTTAGAGGAGTACCATCATTGTGTATCTTTGGGAGTCCGTAAATTCTGGGGGCATTCGTTGTACTTTTCAAAATATTCTCCTTTAAGATCAATACACTTTTGCACGCAGAGAAAAAACATAATATGTTTTCCGCAATAAAAGTATGTTCGTCGCAACCATAGCATTGTTAACTGAATTTAGTTTTGACAATAGTATAATTGCTGCAATATTAATATTGTTGAAATGTAACAATAGTATTATTGCCAAATTTAAAAATGAAAATATGGTTATAGCAACAATATAAATATGGTTGGTGCGACAAAAGTATTGTGTTTTTCTTTTTATGTTAACAATAATATGATTACGGCAATCATACTGTATGATTGTAATTTTTCTTCATTTAAATATGCTTTTAAGAAAAAATGTTATTGGTACGGATCTAATGCAATAATATTACTTTTTTTTTTAATCGAAATTAACATTTTTTAAACAAGCTGCTTTGGCTTTGTTTAACTGAAATATTTTTAATAGAAATGCTTACGTTTATTTAAACTTAATTTTTTCTACTGTGAAAAAAATCACTCCTATTATTTTGAATTTAATGTATTTTTGAATAATTTTCATAATTCAAATCTATTGTTGACAACTTGAACCAATTCTAACCAATAATATTGGGGATCAAATCTATTGTCGACAACTTAAACCAATTCTAATAAATTATATTGGGGATCATAGTATAATTGTGTGAGATTATACTTTGGTTATAGGGATCATAACATGGTTGCGTGTGAATCATAGTATGGTTGTGAGGATCATACTATGGTTGTCGAGATCATAGTATGGTTGAGTGTGAATCATACTATGGTTGTGGGGATCATAGTATGGTTATGTGTAAATCATACTATTGTTGAGAAGGTCATAGTATGGTTGTATTTGAATCATACTATTGTTGTGAGGATCATAATATTGTTGTACCACAACCATATACCCAACAATAGTATTATCCTCTTCGAATATTGTCACCCCAACCATATTTTTTTCCTGCGTGTGCATGCGCACAAACCAATTTTCGATGCATTTTTTCCACTCCGATTGAGACACCTCTAAAACACGATTGTTGAACGCTTCAACAGCTGCTTCGGGCGATGAAAAACGTTAAACACGCGTTTTTTCTTCGTGCTAGGGAATAAGAAGAAGTCATTGGGTGCCAAGTCAGGGCCGGACAACCCATCAATTCGACTTTTTTGCCGATCAAAAAGGCGCTGGTTTGAGCCGATGTGTGAGAGCTAGCATTGTCATTGTACACAATGATTCGTCTTCTCTTGTTTGTTTTTCGAATTTCTCCGAAGATTTCAGGCAAACAAATTGTGGTGTACCACTCAGAATTGACCGTCTTACATCGCTCAAGCGGAACAGTCGACACATGACCAGTTTTGCGGGAGAAACTAGCGACCATTTGCTTCGAAGTGCTTCTTCAACGGACTTCGGGCTCAAACGCATAGATCCATGATTCGTCACCTGTGACGATTTTATATACGTCTTTGGAAGCACCGCGAATGTATTTTTTCAAAATTTCTTTGCACCAACCGATAAAAGCCTTTTTTTGAGCGATTGCCAAATTGTTCGAGATCCAACGGGAACAAACCTTTTTTACTTCCAGGTGTTTATGCAATAGCGAATATAGGCTGGTGGAAGAAATGCCCAAAGATGCCTCTATCTCACGGTATGTCACATGACACTCTTGCATTATCAGTTAACGCACGGCATCAATGTTCTCTGGCCCATCGTCCGTTTTTGGACGACTTTCACGACCTTCGCCTTGAGCGAGCGTCGGCCACGATTGAATTCATTAAACCAGTGTTTCACAGTGCCATAGGATGTTGCTTCATCGCTTGTTGTGAAAAATGATCACACGAAATGATCACAAATTAATTTTTTTAAGTCACTGTAAACAACACAAATGATGGTCGTACGTCAAAACGGTCTGAGGGCTTTTATTAGATGATAGCTATACTATAGTGTGGACTACTATTTGGTTATTCTAATGGAATGAAGTTCAAGTTTTTGTTTGTGAGTGCAATATTTTTCGTTGGTAATCACAAACAATTGCGGCAATTATAATTGCCAAACTACTTATATATACAGACTTACATGTAAATATTAAAATGTATTGCCTCAGCGGGGATTTTTTGCGAATTATAAAATAACAAAGTCATATTGTACAACAACTAACATTTGGTTTAGTGGATTGAATCCTTTAAAGTACATGCAAACCTCAATAGTTTGGTTGGGGAAAAATTGTTTGTGACAGCGAATGTCTCCTCTGTGCGTGTGTGCCAACCGATTCTCGCCATTTAGTTTAAATAACGAACTAATTCGTTTCGTACTAACGAGTTTTTTTTTAAAGGTGAGACATTTAGTATTTATCTGTATTAAAACTAAAACTTTGATTTATTTTTAAACAGGTTGGTAGACATATTAAATTTGTTGAATCAAACGATTTTTTTTTTGATTTTATCAACTATCTTATGATAATTTGATAATAATTTCATTTGATTTGATTATAATTTCAAGTAATGCATTTTTTATTAATAATATGATGTCACTATCGAATTGTCTTTCTCGCATACCAAATCGATGTAGATTATAAGTTATGCTCATCTTGCTACCAAAGTCTGAAAATGTCATATTTTATCTTCTTTTTCTGTCCAGTTCTCTACCACCTGGACATGGCATGCTAATGTCTGCTACGAGGACAAATTTGCACCAAACACCGCCACTATCACACAAAGAAATGATTTATCGCGCGAAATATATTCATGTTGTCGTTAAAAACAAGTTCGGCTTCGTTGAGCACAAGGGCGTTAATAATATTTGCAAAGCTTTAGTTGACATTTTTCCAAATTTCTATACATACGAGTGTTATTTTTTGACTTTTCAAATTTTGTTTATTCAATATTTTATCTAATAATTTAATTAAATATCATAAAGCGTACAACACTTACTTGCGGCATATTTATCACACTCACACAACGCACATGCAAGTATCTGTGTGTGGTATGCTTCGGTATGATAAATAAAATGTCGATATATATAATTTAATTAAATAGAGTACACATAATAAATCGAAGGTGGAAGTTAAAAGTGTCACCGTATTTAGCATGTGACTCGTCGAGTCCAGTCACCGCTGTAAATGAGGTTTCTTTAGTTCAAAGCACTGTATTACCGAACAAATAAAGGTTTAGTTGGGGGCATTACAAAAATATTTAAAAAACAAATAACTAAAATAATGGCCAAAATTGGATTTGTTTAGTTCGTTGTTTGCTAAGTTGGGTATTTTGCTTTAACACATTGAACAGGGACTAACCGGCTAGAGACCTTTTGCATCTACATTTTAATAGAAGATAAGTTTTTAACAAATTGGCAAAGTGACATTACTTGCTGTGGTTTCACACTGAACTCTTTAAGACCAGGTTCTTACCAAACGTATGAGAACTTCTGTTGATAATCCCACTTTTCAAGTTTTCTTCTCACAATTGACAACGAAAATACAATTCACCTTCACCACCTCTACAGAGACTCCACACTCAGAGCCATCTATAGATTTTCTTTTACAACGTGGTTTGAGAAAAGTGTTAAGTTGGCATTGCAACTATTTGAATTTAAAAATTTTAACATGTTCAACATAGTATGAAAGAACTCGGTTTAGGCAATGTTTGCCTAAGAACCTTGAGTCTTAATCCATCAGTACAATCAAATGTTTTTTTGGGCACTAATATTTTATGTTTAGTTATCTTGACACTAAAGAGTACAATAATCAGAGTCATAGAAATAATATTTGGCATTTAGAAAAAGATTTTTACGACATCGTGAGGATTATATTAAATCCAAAAATACTTTTCGTCTCGACTAAAAATAAATTCGAAAAATCGTTATCCTGTAAAGTATATATCACAAGCTACACACACATAGGATGCGAAATCTGCTCAGAAAACCATTTATTGCGGCCTGAAGAGTTGAAGTCGAAATCGCCTCAATTATCGTTTTAATGGACTGCTTCAACTCAGTAAAATTCCTTGGTTTCCCTATGTACTTGACATAACCCCTCGCTTGCTTGACATAACTCCTTAAAACAATGTCTGGTGGAGTCGAATCAGGGTCCTTTTAGGCCAGCGAAATGTGAAGTTTTTGAATATTAATTCGTTTGGGAATTTTCGTTGGAGATCCGCCAAAACTCCTACATCTTTAAATATAATAGGCGTGTTCTTATGGTACTCGCTTATTGAACGAGTAAGTGATTAACGAAAATACTATACTCGTATATCATAAACCATTTAATTTGAAAATTTATAAAAAAAAAAAGTTATTCAAGAAATAGTCTAAGCGTAAAAATTTGCTAAAGGATATTATTGACTAATTTTTTCCGAAACATTTAAAACAAACGGTTTTCAACGCAAATTGTCTATAGCTGTCTGTAAACAAAATCATTTCTCTATTCCTTTACAACGATGTGAAGTTATCGCGTTAGCGACCTCCTAAGCGAGTTTCCAATAGAACACGGCCATTATTCCCTAAGGAGGATCGTCAAAGGCAATCGAAATACTAGAAAACAAATTTTATAAACCAAATAAATAAAACTATCCTCATTTTTTTTATCCAAACCCAGAAAATTATTACGAGGGCTGCTATATATATTTCTGGCCTAATAATGAAAATGAGACTATTTATCATCAAAAATGGTTTTATTGTTTTTCAAAGTATTCTCCAGCATGATTTATACACTTTTGCATGCGCCCAAATCAATTGGCGAAGCACTTTTTCCACTCCGATTGAGACACCTCCAAAACATGTTTTTTGAACACTTCAACAGCTGCTTTGGGTGACGAAAATCGTTGACCACGCATTTTTTTCTTGATGTGCGGGAATAAAAGAAATCATTGCGTGCCAAGTCAGGGCTGTAAGGCAGATGACCCATCAATTCGACGTTTTGGCCGGTCAGAACGGCGCTGGTTTGAGCCGATGTGTGAGAGCTCGTATTCTCATGGTGCACAATGATTCGTATTCTCTTGTTCGATTTTTGAATTTTTCGGAAGACTTCAGGCAAACAAATTGTGGTGTACCACATAGAATTGACCGTCCTACGTTGCAGTTTTGCCGAAGAAACAGGCGACCATTTGCTTCGAAGTGCTTCTTCCACGAACAATTTTCGTTGGATTTGTCTCGACTTCGAAGACCGCACACGGTCGATTGCTGTTTAGTTTCGGGCTCATACGCATAGATCCATGATTCGTCATCTGTGACGATCTTATAAACGTCTTTTGAAGCACCAAGATCGTATTTTTTCAAAATTTCTTTGCACCAATGGACACGAGCCTTTTTTTGAGCTATTGTCAAATTGTGCGGGATCCAACGAGAACTAACTTTTTTTACGGCCAGGTGTTCATGCAATATCGAATGTATACTGGTGGAAGAAATGTCCTAAGGACGGTATGTCACATGACGATCTTGTATTATCAGTTCACGCACGGCATCAATGTTTTCTGGCACAACGGCCGTTTTTGGACGACCTACGTCTTTGAGCGAAAGTCGGCCACGATTGAATTCAATTAACCAGTTTTTCACAATGCTATAAGATGGTGTTTCATCGCCATACAAAGATTTAAATTCATCGATGCACTATTGTCGTGAGAATCCACGTCGAAGGTTGTGAAAAATGTTCGCACGAAAATGTTCACGAGTTAATTCCATTTTTTTTAAAATTGATTTTTTCAAGTCACCGAAAACAACACAAATGATGTTCGTACGTCAAAAACCATCTGAGTACGTTTACGCAAAAAAATGTTAAACATTACAATGGAAACGTCAGATTGTACCCACTTAGTGTTGCCTAGGCCAGAAATGTAAATAGCATCCCTCGTATTATTACATTTCAACAATATTTATATTGCCGCAATTATAATATTATAAAACTGAAATTCAAAATACAATACTACGGTCGCGACGAATATACTTTTAATGGAGACAACATCTTATTGTTGCCGTGATCATATAGTAACCATATTTGTTCTCTGCGTAGTGGTCGAAGCGAAAACGCATGGCGTTCCATTATTAAATGACAAAGTTCAACCTATTGGAAACCAAAAATTTTAAGAAATCATCAGTAAATTTTGAAATTTTAAATCCTCCACCCTATTTATATTCTTTAAAGTGTCTCCGAATATTATTTCGTGATTTTACAAATGGCTAAAGGTTACTAAAATCACCAACAGGATAAAATCGAACTAAAAGTTGATTAATCGATTTTTATCGCAAAAATGCCGAATAATCGGAAGTCGACCTTTTATATATATTTTTTTAAAACAGAAAGTTACATTAATGGCATTAAATGTCGGGAGGTATAAGGGATATATGATACCACGGACCGATATGGTCAAATTTAAGCGGGTTTTGTCCCACATATGTGCGGTTTATGCTACAAATCAAATGTTATTTCAATTGGTCAATTGGGCCACAAAACAGAGTTACATTTCACATATATATCAAAACTTGGGCCGATGTCAATATACTTTCAATAATGCTTTTCCTGTGTGCAAAACAATGCTATAAACCAGATTACATTGAAATATAATGAAATTTGACGCTGTTAGGTCGGTTAGATTAAGACCAACTTGGATATTTCTAGCAATGTGCAAAATAAAGCCACAAACCAAATTTCGTTATAATTTGATGTTGTTGTTGTAGCGGCAACTGCTTGTCGTAGTTAGATTGGTTAGGCCTCATGTAAGGAGGTACTTTACTATTGCAACACGGCAGATAACGACGCATACAACTTATTTTAACTGAAATTTTACATCTCCTCAATGAAGTTCATTCAGTGCGTTTAGTGAATCATTGTTCATTAAATTTGGTTAAGGCAGGAAATTTGATCAGCTGGTGCCATTGCATATGTACATATGCACGTCTGTAAACCCCAATTCTTGGTGGCCGTCACAACTAAAAGAAAAACCCAGGTTAAACCAAACTGGGGTAATAATCTTTGCCTCTAAAAAATATACATACATCAAACAAATTGATACCAGACACACACACTCATGAATTTACATAGGCATGTACGTAAGTATGTAAATAGATATGCACATATTTGCATATAAATTACATCTGTGCGCTACTTTACTGTTACTTCAATAATAAACAATTATTTATTATCACACTATAGTCACAGTCGCCAACGCCATCGCCACCAACACCGTCAACGGGGTGAGCACCTGAATCCAAGTTTAAACATCGTATGGCTCCTCCTGTTCCACCTCCTTAGGCCATCGCTGCACTGTATGTAATAAGCCTAGTAAGCAGCACTGTACACTTTTATCATTAGCACTCAGTGACAATTTGTTTATTTTGATATCAACTAACTTTAATATATTAGCCAAACACAACACACAAACAATCGTGCTTATACACACACACAAACATACGTATTGCGGCATTAGTTAAAATAGATGGGAGGCAGTGAGTGGGCCGTAGACACTTACCCCTATACATACATATGTACATACTTATATACTATATAGACGTACCTGCATTGTATGAGTGTGAATACTATACGTTAGGGAAACCCGCAAGTTCCTCTACCTCTTCTTTCTTGGCCCCTAGTTCATTACCACAAAGCTCTGATCATTCATACATATGTACATATGTACAAAAAAAGAAGTGTAATCGTGTCTGAGCTGGCAGTAGTCAGCGTGCTCTACTGCTGTTCTTGTTGTTGTCATTATTGTTTAGGAATGCTCTATTTCTTTTTCAGCTGATATTAGAGTAAACGACAACAACCACAGAGCAAATGTTATCAATCAATTAACCGCATGTTGTACTCACATAATACACTCTCCCACTACCCCACTCAACTGTGTTGGTAAGCATATGCTTGCCAAAAAAAAAAGATGAAGCCATTTTATGATCATACACAAGAGAGCGTTGACTGAGAGAGTAATGGTGGCAGCAACGAATATCAGAGCTGCACTGAAACAAATTAAGGTACTCTTCGGTGTGTGCTACTGTTAAACAGGGTAACCGTTGAAAAATGTAAAAAAGTTGCAAAAGAAGTTGGTTTAAAATAAAAAGTCGCACAAAAAAATCGTTTTCAAAAATAAAAATTAAACACTTATTGTGGACATTGTTTAAAAAACGGTTATAAATCGTACAAAACTAAAAAAAACGACATAAACAGAAAAATCAATTCATTAAAAATATACAGGGCTGTCATAGAAACCAATGTGGTCACTGTTTGTTTAGAAAACGATAAGAAAAAATGCTTTGGTGTCATGAAAACCAATGTTATCGGTTTTATCAGCAACAGCTGATTCAAACATTAGTTTTATTTACATTCGACCGGTATGGCGTTTGTTGACTTCCAAAACCTGAATAGTAGCTGGTTTGTCAGCAGAGACTTTGGACCTTAGCCCCAAAGAAAAAAGTCAAAAGGTGTGATATCACACTATATATGTTGGTGGCCAACTCACCAAAACGTGAGATTATCTGCTCTTCGAAATGACCTCTTAATAAATCCACCGTTCTGTTGAAACCAAATACCGTCCAGATTATGGGCTTCAATTACAGGTAGCAAAAATCCGATACATGGCGCGATAGCGAGCACAATTCACGGTTACGTTCCGGCCAACATTATTTTTAAAAAAATGTGGACCGATGATTCCACCACGCCATAAACCGAATCAAACCGTGGTTTACGCGGTGTAAGTCTTTCCATGATAAAATGGCAAAAAATACTGAAAAGACACAACACACACACGTTGTAAAAAAATCTATTGATGGCTCTCAATGTGGAGTCTCTGTAGAGGTGGCAAGAGTGAGTTGTATTTTTGTGGGCAATTGTGTGAAGAAAACTTGAAAAGTAAGGTTTACAACGGTAGTTCTCATTTGTTTGGGGAGAGCCTGGCCTTTTAGAATTCGGTTTTACTTTCAACAATTGCAGTAAAGGTTTCTGAGAGGAACCCGAAATCATGATAAAAGCAGTGTGCAGCCACGAAAATCAATGTCACTTTGTGATTTTGTTAAAAACTTGTCTTCTATTTAAATATAGATGCAAGAGATCTTGAGCCGGTTAATCCCTGTTCAATGTGAAAAAATATAGTTTAACACAACTCAAGCGTAATCTGTTAAAAAACTTCTATAGAAGAAAACAAAATCAATATTATATGGCTTTTGATCTTGGCGTATGAGTTTTATTTAGACTCGTAACGTATCAATCATACGCTTGAGAAAACTCTGGGTTATAGATTTCCTACATTAATCATAGAAAAAACCAACACTGGGCGTATTGTGATTTCAATTACATTTTCGATTACTTAAATGTCCATAACATTTTTGCGGTATCCTGGTAAAAGTATTACAAAATCAAAAAAAAATCCGTGTTTATAACAGCGAGATAAAAATTCTATTGTCAAACGCTCTTCTAGGCCTTATACAAGTTATTTTTTGGGGCTCTATGAACCATTGTCCTATTCGGATTCATGAAAAAAATGTTATTATTTTGGAGAACTCATATACCAATTGTTGAAGAGGACCTTTAATTTAGACAAATATTTTGGGAGGAAATTTAAATGTTTAAATGAAAAAATATATTTCGATGTTAAAAAGAACCTTATTTCCGAAACTTTAGGACATATGGGCTAAAGCCTCTAATATAATCGAATCGTAGAGTTAATTATATTTTCGGAATCGTGACATAACGTTTTGTTGTCTGTATGTTAATAGTTGAAGGAGTCAAATTTTTTTGTTGTCCCTATGGACTGGTTCGAGTGCAAAATTGGTCAAATCTTCAATGAAGGTACATATATAACTCCCCAAATATTGCGGGATGGCTTCTGGGCCCAGGGGCAAGAGTTGAAGAACTCTAACTCAGCTAAATCGTAAAATACAAATTGTTTAGATAATTCAGTTTCTGGAAATTTCATATAGAAATATGTCCATGTTCGAAAGTACCTATTTTTCGGCACCCTAGGGTCCTTTTAACCATGGCTCAATAAATTAAAATAAGTAAAATTTAAAATTCATATGGTATTAGGATCCGTGACAAAATTTTATTGTTTTTTCATACCCATATGTATGTCCATATTTTAAGAAGGCCGTCTTTTTGTCCCATATGGACCGGTTCCCGTTCCAAATTGATACAATCCTTAAATTAAGGTACATATTTGGCTTTGTGAAAACATTTTATAGTTTCTGGATACCCCGTCTCCGAACATAAAAAGGGCGATTTTTGGGCTCCATGGTCAATGGACTTTGCCCATTGATCAAAGCCTCCAATTCAGCCAAATCGTACAAATAACGTTATATTCAGATTCTTAAGATAATTCCTCTGTTTCTGAGTACCCATATGCCAATCCTCGAAATGGCCTATTTTTCGAACCTAAGACCCATGAGTAAAGGCCTCAAATCAGGTCGTGTTTTGGGCCACTAGGGACCATATGGTCCGATCCAAGTCCCAAATTAAATCAAACCTAAATTAGAGGTACATAATGTGATTTGTGAGAAAGCATTACAGTTTTTGGAAACCCATATGTCCCCGAGCATACATTTTTAGGGCCCATAAACCCAATGGCAACTCCCATTATTGTAGCGTCGCAGATAAGTACTTCGAGAACCTACAAACAGGATTACAAACTTATACTCCTACTTAATATGCCTTGAACTTATTGAAGTGAAAGTTTTTGTATTTTTTTCTAAGTGTAATAAACATGCAATATTAACAATTGTTTTGTGGTTCCTTCTCCTCTCTATCTCTCTAGCACTCTCTTTTTCTGACTGAGAATAACAACTCACAGCTGGAGAAAATAATAGAGCACTTGTGGCGTACTGTTTTGTTGTTGATAATTCAACAACAAAAGCATACGACAGCGATGGCGGCTATAATGAAGTTTGTTTTTTTATAAGTTGAACGAAAGACGATGAAGAAGAATAAAGCTGTCTAACCAGGTACTACTCACTCACTAACTCGAGCCAAACAGTCAGTCAGCCAGCCAGCCAGCATTAGTATGTAGTAGTAGTATCAGTCAGAGTCAGTGCCAGTGACGACGACGAAATCGAAAATAACCGACCATCAAACATTCAGCCAGCCACAACAGCGAACAGCTGGTACGTCTAGCTGGTGTGCTAAAGTTACCATACACATCAACATCACCATCCAGCCAGACGTTAGTCGCTGTTCGAACGCGAATGGAAGTTAAGCTGTGCGCGCTTAAATCGAATGATTTCTATATGAGTTAGAAGATCTTAACGGTGTATTTTTCGGTTTTTTTTGTTTGTTTGGTTTTTTGTTGACTTCTTAAACCGTTCGAGACATTCGTTGGGGCGTCCGAGACAGCAGATGTGTGCTATTAATTCCTTTGTCGGTTGTCAAAGAAACAAAAATTTTTGCTACTTATCGTGTGTAATTAAGTAATAATTTATCTGTGGAATAACCGCGGAAAAAAATTCCAATCGTACATACATACAAAGAAATACAATATATTAAAACAATAATAACAACAACAAAACAAAAGCGAAACAAAAATACAATAAGATTTTTGAAAAGATATACCTATGAAAGAAATACTATAGGTTTAACAACAGCAACAAAGTATCAGTATCCGCGAAATTTCTGGTTGGGCTGTTTCCGTTTCTGTTTTAAACAACAACAGCAAAAAGGTGTCATAGAAATCGAAAATATCGTTGCTGTTTTGTTTTTTTTTTTGCTTTATCCACTAAGTGATATACTCTACGACTCTACGTGTATAAATTGGCATTTGCGAAGAATTGCATAGTACAAACGTACATTTATGTACATATGTATATATTTCGAAGAAATCCAATAAAAATCACGTTTCGAAATTTATAATAAAACAACAACAATAATTATAAAAAAAAAACAAAACATTTTTTGTACAAGTCAGCAAGCATGCAATGAATTCTGCAGTAATAACAGCAACAACCTCGAACTGTACCACATACAACAACACCACCACCACCAGCCAAGCAGTACATTAGTATGACACAGGGGATTTGAACCAATTCAAACTCTCCGACCGAAAGACATGCAACCACAGAAATACGCTACCAACTACTATACGGTAATTTGCCAAGTAAATAATTAAAACCTCACACAACAAAAGAAGAAATCACCAGGAGAGTGAAACATACCGACATTAAGAGAGAGAGAGAGAGAACAATTGTCATAAACACTCTCACCTGCTATTAACGGCAACATCATCATCGTACATAATTATCACCCCGTGGTCATCTTTAGCTTCGCCTGTCATATCGTCAATGAGAGACTGATGTAATTAATTCTCTGCTCAAGAAGACACAAAACAAAGGCGACGAATACCAATAACCAAGACCGTGCAAGTCATTCAACCTCCAGCAACAATCATCACACCATCGAAGTCAGAGATACACTTGTAGCTTGGATGTTGTTGGTCTTTTAATACAGCGCTCTAACTAAATATACAAGAATACTCTAAGCGAAAAACATCAACAACAATACCTCGGATAAAGTTGTGGCGTTAGTAACTAAGTTTTGCAAAATAACAAAAATCCACAAAACAAAAGAAACTTAAGAAGAAGAAAAACACAAGCAAAGACTTCTACATACATACATACGAAATATATATTGTGTATACAGCCAAACAATAATAATCGTCGTCCATCGTGTGCTAAAAATATCATTTTAACATTTAACATACTCTACACAGACAGCCGAACGCACATACTACATAAAATACCCTACCCTATTCTCTAAGTGTGTGTGTATATACTTTACTTACACTGTTTTTTTCGAAACAAAAAATCAACAACAACGAAACTCCCTCCAGCACTGGGTATAGCAACAACCACACATCACACTCAAAACAACATGGATTACATTGTTAAAGCATACAAAGATTGGAAACTGCACTCTCAGGTAAGACAATACCACAAACCTTCCTCAATACTTTAAGTAGGTACTACCTGGCACAATCTTAGCTCTCAACAAATGCCGGCTCTCTCAGTACGTCTGTCCCTCCACATAACGACGGCTTAAAATATCGCAAGTCTTGCAATCAAATGTAAAATTACCTTAACCACAAACACAACTAAACAACGTTAACCGCAATTACAACAAATCGAAAAAAAAACACTAACAACAACGAGATCGCAAATCTGTCTGTCGGAGTGGATTTTAATGAAATCCTTCCAAGAACGTTTTAAGTTTCCATGGGAGTAGTAAATGATGTTATGGTTTTATATTGTCAGTTGATCGACAAAGCCGAAAAGAAATACATTTTGTTTGTGTGTGTGTGTGCGATTGTATGACTAACGGATATCAATAGGTATCCATTTACAGTAGTGGTGAAAATATTAGCACATCTCAAATTACATTGCGAAATTTGGTTAGTAGTATTTATCTTCAAAGGGGTGAAACGGTTTTTAGGTTCAATAAATGATATGTGGCTTAAAACACAGTTTGCTTCCTTTTTATTTTTTACACCCTGAACACAATTGATGGGACTTTACCCATAGTTTCTTGGCTAAAACATATGGCAACAATTGTCTTGGGCTGATTTCAGAGTGCGCGCTATAAGACTTGCGGTGCATGAAGCAATAATTTTTCTTGCTAAAGCAATAGTACAAAATGTCAGAGAGGATCGTAGCGAGTTTTTACAACAGAGCAGGCAGTGAAATGATTCGTATTTGTTTTGTAGTAAAGAATACTAATTAAATAGAAAGGAGGAAATCCACAATTTGTATACAGAACTGAGAAAACATCTCGAAAATTTGTTCGATAAGTGAAAAATTTCATTACATACACAATAGGCGTGTTCTTTTGGTACTTGCTTATTAAACGAGTAAGTGGTCACTAAGGCGATAACTTCAAAACTTTAGAGAATCTTTTAAACTTTTTTGTATACAACAACTGATTGGCTTTATGGATTATAAACCGTATTGATAAAAATTTGTAATTTGTAGACAAAAAGTTTTTCAAGAAATATTATAAGCGAGTAATAACAAAACTCGCTTAAACACTAATGGTTATTCTTGAAAAATGTTCTTCCCAAAATTTTTAATTATTTTAAACGAACGATTTTTAACGCAAATTATCTTTAGTTTTCTGTTAACAAAACCATTTTGTAATGGGTACAGAGAAGACACCCGAGGTGGTACAGCTTAAATAACAAAAATTGTGTCTGCGCCCGGTAAGGACCTTTGTCTTCTCATATAGATGGTCCCAAGAAGACATGAGGAGACACCCTGTTGATATTCTCAGAGCGGCATTCTGGGAAGTCTAAATTTTCTTGCACTGCGTCGTACTCAAGTTCGTTGACCACACCGGCGCTGCGTAGTTCCCTACAGACCTACCTATAGCTTTGTATGAGGTACATAAGGTTTCTTTGGCGGCTCGACAATACTGTCGCAGATAGCTGTAGCATGTGCAGAGGATCGAAAAAGGTTGTCCAATATGACCTTAGTGCAATGTATTCTCCCTCCCGAACCACTCTAGAATACCCATTTAAATTTTTATTGGTAAGACACGTATATGTGACGCGCAAAATAGAAAGGGGCCTAAGGGTAAAAACCAGTTTTGTTCTGGAGAGCCATTTTAAAGATTTAAATACGTGTATCTTTGGTGTACCATCACTTTCATAAAACGCGCATATCTCTTGGAGGGAACACTTTTGGGGCATGGGATCGGTCTCATTCGATGCTCCGATTATGTCCACATCACAAAAAAAAAGTGAAAATTGATTTTTTTACCCTTAGGTCTCTTTCTCTATGCGCTGTCACATATTACGATTGACGTACAACAAACCTTGGACCATATAGAGCCATTTTTAGACATAGTCCTCACACAAATGCTTTGGGTTTTCAAAAAAAAATGCAAAAATGCTTCCAGTATACATGAACATATGGGTATTACATATTCGTAACTATAAAAAAAACTATTTTAGCAATTCGGCTAGATAAGATTGGCGGACCTTAGGGCCGATTTTTTTTTAAATCCAAAAACTTTTTTAGTTTTTTATAACATATGCAGAAATGCGGGGTATAATATGGTCCGTCACGATCGACTAAGCTTTTTTTTTACAAGTTTTCTTATTCGTTCTAATAGGGGACTATTAGCGGCTTACTGCTGACAGTAGGACAATTTGTTGTGTATTTGCGCGAGTATTTCAATCACAACTGAGAAAGTTATAAGTATTAAATTTCAGAGCCAAAAGTACATGACTTAAACACAACACCAAAGACCAAAAAGATTAAAAATCAGACAAAAATAGCTTTATATAGTAATAAAATAATCAATAAACTATATTTAATCAATTAATCGCTCCATTTTTTGGATTAGAAAAGTTTGTAAATTGACTGTTAGAATTGATCGTGTTCATGAACTCGATTCTAATCCGCTGATAAGACCAAAAACAATCAAAAGGACGGAAGTTTTAATTAAGAAGCGGATACGTAAAGTACTCGTATTACCTAGAAAGGACAACTACTGTTTTTTTACGAAGCCACCAATGTCTCCTAGCTGTCAAACTATTCTCTTAGGTTAGCCATTTTAATTTAATTAATTTTTAAAAATATTATAATTGTTAATATAATTCGTGTTTTTTTCGTATTGTCATTGTGGCTTTAATTTGCAGCACCATGTAAAGTATAATAGTCCTTTGGACCTTAAACCAAGACAGAGATTGGTGCGAAGTGACGAGAACAATACATTGCCGACGCAAAAGCCAATACACGGTTATTTTAGTTTGGTTCTTTTTATGTTGCGTTTTCGGATAAATCCCTGAAAGACTTCATATTATAAGGAGTATGTTGGAGTTCATAAAACTTAAATTCAAATTATACGAGTATAAAATGTAAACTATGCCAGTTTGAACTAAAGTATTCCTACAAATGTTTATACATTTTTGCAACATCATTCAGTGTTTGCACTATTGTGATGAGATACCAAAACAATTAAATCATGGTTAGTGATAAGAACTGAAGAACATTTCCCCAAACAATAAACATGTTTATTGACAACAATTATTGCTGTGTATCTGTACAACGGGTGTGTTTTTTTTTGAGTTGCTCGAAATTCCCCTATCGAAGGGGAATTATCGTTATTAGATCGAGCGCAATCCACAAGTGTTCAATTAATGCACAAAAATTAACGCTTTGGTGACATTCATGCCAAGGTGGGACCATACTACTTTTGAAATTGCGAAGAAGACACCGCTATCCTCCATGGTCTTCAGTATTGAGAGATGTTAACCGACTATCTGAATTCGGACACGACAACCTCGATACATTCGAACTGTGGATTCAAAAAGACGGCGCGTTCTAGACCAAAAAACTAAACTCTTTACACTAAAGGTATCCTATCTGCCAAAGGGGGCAATTTCGGCCTGGCAAGAGTTACCTCCAAAAAAACCGGTGTTTTCAGAAAATCTATATTTTGGGTTTTTTCATTAGCATGTTTTAAAAGAACCAAATGTTGGTTTTTTTAAAAGTTAATAAACGGCTAAACGTCATTTCGTTTTTAGGCTTTTACCAAGGAAATGAAAATATTTCTTTAGGTCCGCGGTCTGTTTTTTTTAATTTTAAAATTAAGTAGTAAAATAGCTTAAGTTTGGCATGGCCGACTTTTATTGTATCCTCCGCTTCTGGATGTACAGAGAAGCCAATAAAAAACAGTTTATTTAACCCCTCGAATTTACCTTGATTAAAAATAAGTTCGGTATTGGATTTGTCAGAAAATTTCATTGTTGTTTCATTGGTGCCCATTTCGAGCCTTTACCGCGAAAGAGACGTAAGCTTAAATATTATTATTTACAAAGATGTAGACAATTCAATTGTATCGAAATCCTCCGGGTGAGCTAGACAAAAACCAATAAAAACCCTCTCCTGTAAAATTGTCTTTTTGTCGCTTACGTCTTTTTCGAGGTTAAGGATCGATATTGTTATGTTTGAATTCGTAAGATTTTCGATCTTAGAGTCCGTCGCGCAAATTTAGGCCAATTGCTAATACAGGGTGTCCGCCGGGAAGGCATACTACTTTGTGTTGCTGCCATATTGGTAAACATTAGTCTTGACAGTTCATAATTGTTAGTCGCGAAGTAAAGACATGTCAAATTTATTATGGAAAAATATTCGATAAACCAACGTGTTTTAATCGTTAAAACATTTAATCAAAATCAATCATCGATTATTCTGACGATGAAAAATTTACGTGAAATTTTTGGGAGAAACAACGTGACTATTTAAAACAAATCGCACAATTTATCGTGTAGTGAATGATTTCGAAGAAAGAGGGTCTGTAGCATGGACCACAACGTACTGCAAGATCGGCTGAAAACATTACTGTTGCTCTAGAAAATGATCAAAACAATCCATCATCAACCTCAATTCGATGACGTGCTCAGGAGCTTGGTCTTTAAAGAACCACTGAAAAATGGTCTCAAAAGAGCTCGCGTTTGTGAGGCTAACAGAGGCGGACATTTATCTTATATTGTATTCCATACATAATTGCCGACATTAAATAAAACATTTATCAATATAATATCCATTCTCTTTCATTTAACCAAAAACTATAAACAAACAAAATAGTACACCTTCACGGCGGACGGTAGTATTATTTTTGGCTTCGTAAGAAAGTTTTATTGTAAATTGGAAGCCAGATTTTAAGCCTCCAGACAATTAGTACGGGGACTAAGAAAAAAATTAAGTTATATGATTCAAATAGGTGCAAGATTGGTTGCTTGT
Source organism: Hydrotaea diabolus (assembly GCA_963513945.1). Taxonomy (NCBI): domain Eukaryota; kingdom Metazoa; phylum Arthropoda; class Insecta; order Diptera; family Muscidae; genus Hydrotaea; species Hydrotaea diabolus. The sequence goes on from OY740716.1 coordinate 231,704,978, forward strand.
CCGAAATTAATCGATATGGGAATTAAAGTGGTTATTTGAGAGTGGTTGTATGTATCTTTGGGATCTTTTTACGGGGGCTATATCAAAACGAGGATCAGTTTGACCCATTTTGATGAAGATGAATGTTATATGTGGCCTTCTAGAGCCAAAAACATTAAATGGGTTAACCATTTATTTGTGAGGTATTTAAATTTTAACCGACCACAGCATATGTGTAAGAGCTATTTCTAAACTTTAACCGATTTTCTTAAGTCAACATGGGAGCTGTTGTCCAAATAAATTACTTAATTTTGTGAAGACAAGATATTACTTATATAAGTGACTTCCAGAGACAGAAACATAAAATTGGGAGCTATATCTAAGACTAATCCAATTATTTTAAATATCAATAGCGTCCGTCCTTGGCCCAAAAAACTTACTTGTGCCAAATTTTATTAAGATTGGATGCAAAATGTGGCCCCTAGAGCTGAAAACCGTATGTCTGTGAGAGCTTTATCTAAATCTTAACCGATTTTCTTCAGTTTCAATAGCGTCCGTCCTTGGCCCAAAAAAATTTGTGCCGTTTTTGAAAATTAAAAATCGCACATCAACCTAGTTTGATTACAATTTTATTTGGACGGACAGACGGGCATTGGTAAATCGCATCATCTTGCGTCTATCGAAATTATAAATTTTCTCAGACATTCAACAACAAAAAATCGCGACAGTAAAAACCCGTATAAACAGTATTCAGTATTGAGAGATGTTAACCGACTATCTGAATTTGGACACGACAACCCCGATACATTCGAACTGTGGATTCAAAAAGACGGCTCTACATGTCATACAAGAAAAATATGAGAAATTCGCCGTATAAACCGACATGTCGTGTTTTACCTATTTTTGAGAAACCGACTGTCGTTTTAGGGCATAAAAACTGGAATGTCGGTTTTCGAATTTGAATAAAAATATAAATAAACTGAAGTTTTAATTTAATTTTTCGATTGTGTTGTTGTCTAAATTATCTTGTTCAAGAAACATTTATCAATTTGACAGATTAGTAATGACAAGTTATGCAGCGATTGTGTCTTGTAAAATAAAACCAGCCCATTAAATAGAATTAATAAAGCTTCAAAGTAAAGCCAAAATTAATTTATTATCTGATACAGTTGTTGTTTAGTTGAAATTTCTTTTCCAGTCAACTTGTAAAAGGTTAAATTTGAATAGCCTACTACGTTTGAGATGGGAAGCTTAAAGAAAAACACACCTTATATTTCAACACCTGAATGAATTAAATATTCAGGACTGGAAAATTCACTTGACCTACATTAGTTATATTCAACTATTTATTGACCAAATATAGATATGAATAGTTAGTTAACACCTGAGCAATATATATTAGAAATTTCATAAGAATACTCGTAATGAATACTCTTTGTTTTTCCCACATTAACATTCATATCCGCTTAAAATATGCAATACTTCGAACGAAATCCAGTTTTTTGAAAATTTCCCCTAAGGTGATCCGCGCATAACATTAATCGATTACTCATTCGCAACTCAAGTATCGAGCACCACAAGTGGCCGTGTGACTGGTGAACAAGAATGCGATATTGTAGAGCGAGCATCAAAGTACTTTTCCCCTAGACTCGGCGAGTTTACGCTCTACGAATGTTACGAGAGAGTCGCTGATTTCTTGATCTTTTGACTGACTGCTTGTAATTGTATCCGTGATTTCTATTGTGCCTTGGCAATTTCCGTGTTGCCAACCCAACCAGCACCAGGTGTGCTGATTTATGTAGGTGTCATGAAATGTTGATTTACAAGAATACCTTCTTGTTGGCAACAACGATGACGACGCTGACAACATCATTAAACGCACACTCGAAGATAGCAAATAATTAATGGAAGTTAAACAATTATTGAATGATAAAAAAAAACAACGCTGGTTATTTGTTCTGTTTATTTTCATATGCTAACACGCATATACTACGTTTATACGAGAGCGTAAATCGCGCATTCAAATCGTGAAGTGTCGGCAACATTTAACAAAGGCTATTACGAAAAAGATTCAAAATACAAGAGGTGTCATCGGTTAATTCATTCAAGCTCATGGGTTTTTCGTCAATATTAGATAAATAATGATGGAATAGGAATAAAATAATAAACGAAATTAAACAGGTATTCACCGGGTCGAGACATCTTGAATTTATGTTTAAATAGAAGACATGTTCTTAACAAAATGGAAAAGTGGCATTGATTTTCGTGGCTTCCCAATGCTTTTATCGCAATTTGGGGTCCGTAAAAACCTTCGTCAGAAAGCTTTGCAGCAATTATAAAATCAACTTTCCTCATAGTTATATGAAATGCAACACTGCTCCCATCAAGTACCATCTGTTAATAGACTACTTACTGTCAAATTTTGAGAAAGTTCCGTCATTTAGTTTGTGTTTACAGCTGTTTAAAAAATAAAACCTCGTGGATTTTGAAAAAAAAGTAAACTTCGAGCTCTTAAATATTATTTTTTGCAGAAAAAAACCCGTCAATAAAACCAAGATAAAGCTTGATAAATAATATGGCGACTCTTCACCATCGATTTCAATGGTAACAAAGTGGTTTACTGACTTTCGTTGTGGTCGCCAATTGAGGTCAATACACCCGAAAATGTCGAAAAATCCACGATATGGTATTGACCGATCAAAGAGTAAACATGCGTGAGATGGTTGATGCCATCGCATTTTATATTGCCCGATCGAAGAGTAAAAGTGCGTGAGATTGTTGTTGACATACTCATTTTATATAGCAGTGTGGTTTCGATTTTACATGATCAGTTGGGTTTAAGAAAGCTGTCTGCTAGAATGGTGCCGCATATTGACCATAAACGTAATCGGGTGACAACTTCAAAAAATTGTTTGGGGTTGTATAACGTCAATTTGAATGAAGTTTTGCGGCGTTTTTTAACTGTTGATGAAACATGGATCCATTACAATGGGTTTCTCCGGGTGATCCGGCTCCAAAGAAGGCTAAGGTGACTTTGTCGGCCATTGAGATGATGGCAACAGTTTTTTGGGATGCACGCAGAACAATCGACATCGATTACCTTCAAAAGGAATAAACAATAAACGGCGAATATTATGCCAACTTATTGGACCGATTAAACGAGGATTGAAAAACGATTTTTATTTTTAATCAAGATAATGCACGGGTGCACTCGTGTGCAGTCACAATGGAAAAATTGCATGAATTGGGTTACGAATTTGTATCCATCCGTCATATTCTCCGGATTTAGCTTCCAGTGACTATTTCATATTTTAAACCTATAGAAATGGCTCGGTGGAAAGAGATTCAACTTAAACGATGAAATTATTGACCAAACAAATGGATCTCGAAAAATCCTATTTTTTGGAAGGAATACAAAAATTGGAGAAACGTTAAACTAAGTGTATTGAGAGGAGATAATGTTGAACAATATTTATTTTGGGGAAAAACAGTTTTGTTCAAAAAGTCAGGGAAATATTGATATGCCCTCGTACATCGCTTTATTTCGAAACGGGAACAAATGTGAGAAATGCATCTTAACTATTTTAGTTGATTTAAATATTGACATATTCCCATCTCGTGTACATAAACCTAGAAATAGTAATAGCGGATGGAACCTCATTAAAGAAATTGACAACCTTTTCAGACCGACTAATTTAGTAGTTTTAGTGCTCTTAACTATCTGCTTTAGATGATTTAAATATTGGCATATCCGTATCTCGTGCACATAACCCCAGAAATAGAGCGGATGAAACCTTTTTAAAGAAATTTTCACTTTTTATATTGCAGACATTTCGGACCGACAAATTTAGTAGTGGTTTTAGTACTCGAATTTCACATTTTAAATCAATTTGTGTTGCCAACCATTCGTTGGACCTATTTGATGCCACGAAAAATGTATTGTTGCATAAGATAATAATTCATTGCAAGAACAACAAGTAGAAACGACGTTAAGGCCACTTTAAGGCCGAATCTTAAAGCGCAAAACAAAAAAGGGTCCTTTTTTGGGCTCTTTCGGCCTATGCGTCCGTTCATTTCCGCCTCGCAAAATTACTCTCATAATTACTCTATAGGCGTGTTCGATTATTGCTCATTTATTATACGAGAAAGTGGTCGCTAAGGCGATAACTTCAAAACTTTACAAGAAATTTTTTTAACTTCTTTGTAAACAAGAACTGATTAGAAATGCACCATAAAACGTTTGATCAAAAAAATGTAATAAGTAGACAGTAAGCTATTTAATAAATACTAAATGCGAGTAATAATCGAGCTCGCTTAAATTCGCTAAATGCTATTCTTAAATAACTTCCAAAAATGTTAATTATTTAAAACAAACGGATTTCAAAGAAACTTGTCTACAGTTTTCTGTAAACAAAATCATCTCCATATTCTTGTACACTGGCAAAATTTACTATAATTTTAATACCCATATGTCCATATTGACTTTTAAGCGCCCGTTTTGACATTTCGGTACGTTTTTTGGGCCACATGAGTCAAGAAGTCCAGAAACAATGCCCTTTTTGAGGTATTTATTGCGTCCTTACTAACAGTTTCGACTTTATTCATTGGAAGGACCACAACAAATTATTATTTGCTAGGCAAATACTCAAAAAAGTATACTTTTTACCGGTGTGCCTTTAGATTTTTTCGTTTTCGCCCATTCACGATCCTAGGTTAATTCGTTTGTCCTCTACCGTGCTTTCTACAAAGACGCGGAAAAACGGATAGATCGTCTTAGAATGCACAGTGGTTCAGAATCGTTTTTACTGGTCAAAACTCTATAACTTTTGAGCCTATAGAAATAATTTAATAGTAGGTTTCATTCGACAGATAATTTCTTAAGGTTTTTTTCCGTTTTAATTTCAATAAAATGTGTATTATTTGAGGAACTCAATGTCAAGGTTGAACTTTTAATATATATAGCATTTTTGCCTTTTTTGCATCTTTATTAATAAAAAGATTTTCCTACGTTTATAAAAAAAAATTTTATAAACATTTTTAAAAAATTACAAACAAAATGTACCTAACAATTTTTTTTCTCGATATTTAAAAAAATACTTTGGATAGTGAACTTTTGAAATGTTCATTTTCATTTATATTAGTATTTAAATAACATTTAAGGACACAAATTAAGTTTACTTCGATAACTTTCTAGCAATTGACGTCTGATTTTGGCGTTCTCTCACAATTCTTTTGATATGTACCTATACTTTCTGAAGATACCTCTACATTAAGTTCGCCCTTTAACCAGTTTGTAAAGGTGCTATAAAATCTATGTTTACTCCATCCAATTTTTGTGTAGCCCTTAGTTAAGTTTTTGGCGAAGTCATTAATTTTATTTTGCAGTTCCAGTTGTATTTCGGTGCTGCCGGAATTTACTTTTGAACGTAACATAAAACAACATATTTCCTTTTATTTGAAGTACTCTATTTTTTAATGTTTTAAAATTCGATTGATTCTGCTTATACATATGTATTTTTGCAACGATTTTTTAATCGAATACTTTTTCTTGCATAAATAATGTTAAACTGTGTATTAACATAGGTAAAAAAAGTTGTAAAAAAATAAACAGGGTTAATATTAGATACAAATACATACGTAAAAATCGTAAAGACATTAATAACTATACTTGGCATACATAGTCATATGAGGTAGTCAGGTAAGAAGAAGAGAAAAAGAATTATTTTCCCGAATAATTTTATTTCAATTAAAAATGTTTAAATAAGCTTAAAGAACATTTTACGTTCCTGCTGGTAGAAAATCTGTTTAACCCCTTTTGACCCTCAGAAGTTTGATTTCGCTAAAATTTCAATCTGGCAAAAATATAGTACCTGTGAAAAATTAACCCGTTATCGATAATAGTTTGCGAGAAATGGCAATTCGCCTTTTCACAAATTGACATAAATTACCTTTACACACCAAGCCCACAATTTCAATTATTTTGATCTAATTCATAGGTTGCCTTAGTTTTAATATGTTTGCTCTTACCATCGGTGATGACAAAAAATTGAATTTGGGCAGTAAACTTAAATTCAGTGCCGCTGTGAGACAATCAAGAATATATATACCTGAGGGTAAAAAATCAATTTTCATTTTTTGTTTTTTTTTGATGTGGACAACATCTGAGCATCGAATGAGACCGATCGCATGCCCCAAAAGTCTTCCCTCCCAGAGATATGCGCGTTTTATGAAAGTGAAGTCGACGATTTTAAGCGCAAATAGAAAGGGACCTAATCTTTAAAATGGCTCTCCTGAACAAAACTGTTCATCAACTTTTCACTTTTTTTTTTGATGTGGACAACATCTGATCATCGAATGGGGCCGATCGTATGCCCCAAAAGTATTCCCTCCCAGAGATATACGCGTTTTATGAAAGTGAAGTCGACGATTCTAAGCGCAAATAGAAAGGGACCTAATCTTTAAAATAGCTCTCGTGAACAAAACTGATTTTTAACCTCAGGTCCCTTTCTATTTTGCGCATCACATATGTACTTTATATGACTCTAACGTTGCAGACGGAATGACAAATTTAATAACCCATACACCCTTCGGTGGAGGGGTATAAAAATAATGATACATTCTGCAATTGCATTTTCATAGGCAGAACTAATTGCCAACTAATCTTTCATCTGTGTAGCAACTTATCATAGCACAGCAGACTACCAAATTCAATTTTTTGCTATTGGGAAACGATAACATTCAGATCGTATAGCCTCACGTTAGATATAACATAAAAGGTCACCTATTAAAATGGTTCGTTTAAGCTTATATTTCATGTATAACTATTACGATTCAATTAGAAATTATGTTATTATATAATTATTAGTTGTCATTCATCACAAAATATTATTTACACGTACCTTTCTTAAAAAAATGCTCTAGAATAATACCAAAATTAATCTATAGACGGTAGCGGCAAAAATAAAAATTTTCTTTGATTGGAGCGTGACCAAGTCTTAGTAAAACGCTGTTACTAAACTATATCGGGTTTGTCTTCGAATTTTCTTGTCTTGCTTGCTGATAAGGCAGCACCACAATACGTGCTTTCAAACTATTACCCACACTCACTTTCAAGGGTGTGATGATAAGTCTGTTGAATTCCATTTTTGATAAATCCATGACAAAATCATGGAATAATACTAGTGCTTCAGTTAAGTCGATAAAAATGTGTTTGTTGAAAAATACAATTTCAATAAGCGGCAAGAAGGAAAATCAAAGAATTTCCATATGTGACAGCGCATAGAGAAAGGGACCTAAGGGTAAAAAAATCAATTTTCTTTTGATGTGGACAACATCTGAGCATCGAATGAGACCGATCCCATGCCCCAAAAGTGTTATTTCCCAGAGAAATGCGCGTTTTATGAAAGTTATGGTTCACCAAAGATACACGTATTTAAATCTTTAAAATGGCTCTCCTGAACAGAACTGGTTTTTACCCTTAGGTCCCTTTCTATTTTGCGCTTCACATGCGAACGCTGAGGGAAAACTTTGGTTGAAAATTAGTTGTGCTTATGGAAATTCTATTTTAATAACATTTTTTTCTTGGTATCGTCATAAACAAAACTTACGCGACAATGTATTTTCTGTGGTATTGAATTAATAGCATTTCTTTTAATGGAAAAAGAGTTTTAATTGCCGAAAAATAGTTTTTCATTTTATTTTAAAAACGTTGTAGATGCGATCGATAAAAAATAAATATTATTGTCTTTGCAAATTGTGTTAGTCTCCGCGATCAGAATAAAGTTCTTTAACAAAAAGTATTATATTTTTTTATTTTTCTGGTTTTTCAATCGTTTGTAGATCATCATTCATCGCAAATCGTAGTTTTGCTACTGTTCTGTACTGTAACTGATTTATTTATTAATCTTATGACGTTCGAATGATAAATACGACTGTAAATTTGGTGTTTTAAGTAAAACTAGATCGATGCGACAAATGGTTCGTCGACCATAACAGTGGCTTACCTTAGGCCCATAAAAAATAATCCAAAAGCGTTAAATGGCACGAACGAGAGGCCAGTGAACTGGACCACTTCTGAAAAAAAATTGTCACCAGAGCGTCCAAAACCGAAAGCTAACATTCAAGTTTTTATGTCCAAGTCCGTCAGTCGGTTTCTCAAAAAAGCAAAAACCCGAAGTCGGTTTTACAAAAATAGCTAAAACCGGACTTGTCGGTTTACCCGGTTTTCGAGATTTCAGGTTTTTGGATGTGGAGCCAAAGTAAATTCTTAATATTCAAGTACGTAATACGTAAATATAAAAAATATTAAAGTTAGACCCACCTTTAAGTGTACCGCTTGACTCAGAGTCTCTAGTTGATTCGATTTTACGATATCTGCCTGTTCAACCATCCGTTCATCTGTTATCTTTCTAAAGCTTGTTTTCAAACTACAGGTTAGAAATACTTAAGAGGGACATAAATACTCGTACTGTTACACATATATTTATTGATGTATATTGTATCCAAAAAGAATCTACCTTTTCGAAATGTCCGCCTTTTGCCTTTACACACGCTTTAAGTCGCACTGGCCAATCGTCAATAGCTGCACGAACCTCGTCCATTAGAAATTGGCCACAAATTGGGGTATCTTTTGTGACAAACCTTGTCCTTTAAAACCGTCCACAATTTGTAATCCAATGGGTTCAAATCTAGACTGTCTGAGGGCCATTCTTCAAAGGAAATGAACGCTGGAAAATTGTTTCGAAGCCAGGCCTGGGACGTTTTAGCCTTATGGGCCGGCGAAGAGTCCTGCTGGAAAGTCCATGGCTGCTTTTGGCACAGGGAATTTTTAAGATGCTTCCCAACAGCTTCCAAAACGGTTTTTTGGTAAACTTTGGCCGATGTTTTGACTCCTTGTTCGCAAAAATGCAGGTCAGTGACCCCATCGTAAGAGACATCCCACTAAACCATGACTTAAGCTGGGTGATGACCCTTTTCCACCCTTGGGATCAGTTCATATGCTTCCTTAGATGACCGCGCATACACTCTACCATTTTGCTTGTTAAATTTTTCTGAACGGTAAAAATTTTTTCATCGGTGAACATTATTTTTCTGTGCAAGTTATCAGCGTGCTTCACTAAAAGACGTTTGCATTTTTCAAACCTATTTTTTTTAAAGCTGCAATCAATAAATGTCCGGTACGTTGTTTGAAAGTCCTAAGTCTCAAGTCTTTTTTAATGATTCGACTCATGGACTTTTGCGTGATATTCATCTCTGGGGCCATGATTTTCTGTTTTCGGTAAGGATTTCTGGGAATTCTTGATTTAAAGGCTTTGATGACATGCGGTGTTCGAACAGAGCGTGGGCGGCCCGACCGGTGGCGGTCTTTTACATATCCAGTCTCCTCAAACAGTTTTATGCAGCTAATCCCTAGTGGCCGGAGCGGAATATCGCTTTTTTCATTTCACACTTGAAAAGCGTTATTACAGCGATGCGGCGATTCTCATTATCTGACCACTGCATGATGAAAGATTAAACAATTTTAAAATCCCGTTACAGACTAACGCTATTGAGGTTAGCTTCCAAAACCCCTATGTCATTAATGGAGTATGTTCAATTCTATTGTTGAAATGGGTGTGTTCAATGTTGTAACAGTATTTTTGTGCCTACTAAGTACTATTTTCTAAATAACGTTTTTTTCTGCAAATTACAAAATTTCAAATCAAACGCCTTATGATGCATAAAGGCAATCAATTCTTGTATACAAATTATTTAAAAAAAATCTCGTAATGTTTGGAAGTTATTGCTTTAGCGACAACTTACTCGCTTAATAAGCCAGTACCAATAGAACAAGCCTATTGTTTTTTCAAAAAAAAAGTAATTTCTCAGAAATTTACTCGTTTTTTTTAAATGACGCTTATTAGTTAAAGCGACTAGCATTTTCTTTTAAGAGCTATGCAATTTAGTATATCTACTTACTATAAAAAACGAAAATATATTGTAATCATCATGATCTAAACTGATTTTCTACTATTCCATTGCGGTTACTTCTGCGACTTTTACTTCTTACGAAACTTCTGTCATCCCTGCTTGCAACTAAAAGTCTTTGACTGCTTTGAGAACAATATTTTGGTTTCGCTTTAAACAAAATTTTGAAAAGAAACATAGTCTCAAATCAGACTATTAACTTAGCATTTACTTTTAACCTTAAATAAAATTCTTTATTGGTTACGACCCTGGGGCCTACAATTTTAAAAGCTTCCGTTCACATAACCTATTGTAACGTAAACATGGGTTTATCACAAATTTAAAAATAAATTATCTATATCAAATATTTTTATAACACTGTACAACTCCAGTACATTTTTTTATGGACAGTGAGTCACGAAAAGCGAAGGTGTTAAATATTATTATGATATTTGCATTATAATTCAAAAGTATTTTTGGAAAAATTAATACCGAAATGTGTTTTTTTTTTAAATTTGACAGACTGTCTTTATGGCTTGGAGTTTGCTAATTAAAAGTTTAACCAAAAATAGAATAACTCTTTCAAGAAAAAAAGCTTAGGTGTCAAATATTACACCGTGATTAGTATCGTCAGTATTTTGGCTACAAATTAACAGGTAATTAAAAACCAAATCATGTTTCTTGTCGAATTTTTGACAGTCTTTCTTTGAATTTCTCCATTTATTGTCGCCGGTTCCGAAACATATTTGCAATCTTTAACTCGACATTAAGTACCCGGGTAATGACAACAATTCTCACAAATGTATGCCTTTGTTCATTTCACTGATTAGATAGATTTGCATTTTGCTTTTTGTATCTGTCAATGAATTTCAGAGCGACAAAGAACTTTCTGTTTGTTGTGAATATAATGAGCTGTCAATATTTTTCACATCGGAAGGATATCAATGAGTTTGTCTTTCTCTGTTTTTCTTTTAGGAATTCAATTATAAAATATTTAGTTATTTTTTTAGTTATTTATCTATTTACTTTGCATGTTCCGTATATTTTTTGTATTTACATCGAAAAACAATCCGGTGTTTATCTAGCTCGTACACCATAAACATGTTACGGAAGTTTACACATGTGCATGCCATGCTGCACCTGCCTACCTGGCTAACACTTGAACAAGATTTAGCAGAAATCGATAAATCATTTATTTGACTGTTGTTACAATAATCATATGGTAACAATCAGAACAGCTGAATGCGACGAGGTCATCGGGTTCTTGGCGATCGTATGTACATGTGTGGGAGGTGTGTCAATTGGCGCCAAGATAAATACCGGTTTTATTTTATATTTCTTGAACTGATATTGCGGATGTTAAACAAATAAAATTGGAACTTGTCGAGCTTTTGTCGTTACATTCGTGATAGAGAGTCGAATATAATTTTTAGTGCACACATAGAAAACATGTTTTATTGCAGCAACTGAATTTGATTTCACCAGAATTTTGGTAGTCTTAAGTGCTGTCTAAACTTTTTACTTTTGATAACAGGCTTATCTTTTCAGTAATTCCGAATTTTAGTTAACCCAACTATGGGTGTCTCAGTACGAATGCACTTTTTCATTTTAAAATAAAAACACGATTTTTTTGAGATAGTTGTGGTTTTTTATGTTGGCGTGTAATGAAGACATGTTCCATGAATTAAATTATCTGTCTAATGGCCCTCACAGCTCTGATGACAGTTTCTGGTTTATTCTTATAAACCCAAGATTTCACAAAACCCCAAAACGTTTCTAATGCTCTTTTTTCAATAGGCACTTTTGAAGTGTTTTCAAAAGTTTGGCCAAAACAAGTCAAAATGATAGGTTTTCCCATACAAATTCAAGTGATGAAAACGTCTCACTTTGACTTGTTTTTGTACGAAAGAGGAACAAAAACGTTTCGCACAGGCGATGCCACCTTGAATAATGTGTGTCATCTCCAAAATAATCGTTTTTTTTATCGTTGGTTTGTCATCTCAAGGCACACATTTTTAATCAATCGTCAAACATATTTGGTGAAATAGATATTTTATGAAGTAAAAGTAAAAATAAGCGTGCTAAAAGAAAAAAAAACTTAATTTAATTTATCCATTTTTTTAAGAAAAATATGTATTTCAGTAGTTTTATAGTCACCACGTTGTTCTTTGTTTGTAAACAATAATGAACTGTCAAACGAAAACCAAAACGAGAATGAAAACGATCACAAATTGTGTGAAAATTGGTTGAGACGTTTTGAAAAGTTTCGAGCAAAAACGAGAATAAATGGCCTAATGAAAATGCAGTATAACTAATGCGATCAAACCACAAACAATTCCTAAGTTAAAATCCGCGTCATCGGTGAGATACAGCCACATCACTGTGAAAAAAGTCATGCAAGGAGGGAGTACTCGTAAAGGCCTGTTATTAAAGCCATGAGGGTCATTTTACAGATTTTTGATTCCGTAATTAATTGTAACAAGCCTTTTTACAATCTAATGAAAAATTCACTTTCTTATTTTTTTATGAATTAAAAAAAAATTTAAATTTTTAGGCAAAAAATATTTTTTTCTTCATTCATTTATGTATAACTGCGAAACTGCTGCTTATGTAGCGAAACGTTGTATGAACAGATTAAAGGAATTGTCATTTTTAATTTGTTTAAATTTGTTTCAGCTTATTCGGTCTTGTGGTTCTCGAGTTATGACAAACAAAAGAGCCTAAAACGTGAAAAATTCCCCTATACGATATACTTTAAATTAAACAAACCAAACGAATGATGCAGGAGTTCTTCTTTTTGGGGCTACTTTCACAAACAATTATCAGAATTGATATTTTTTTGTTCACGTAATAAAACATATTAACCCAGCTAACCAAACGTTCAGAATTCGGTTAGAGTTCTGTACGACAATCGGCAAAATGTTCCGATTTCGGATCAGAATTCTTACCGAGTTCGTAACGACAAACATATGAGAGGGTTGACACGAATTCTGAAAGACTTCTCTAAGGGAATTCTGATGTTTTTGCCGACATTTCGAACCAATTTCTGACCAAGTTCTGAACTGTAGTCTTGGGAAATTCGAAAGGAAATTTCGATTTCTCGAAAATTCGATTTCTCAGATCGGATCGAATTCTGAACGGCTGATGTTTTTACCGACATTTTGAACCGAATTCTGGGCTTATGTCTTGGTAAATTCCGAATGTAAACAGACAAAAAACAAGAATTTGAAACATAAAAATATCTCAGCCAAAAAGTCAAAAATTCGTTCAGAATTAGTTCCGACATGTCTAAACGCAATAACAATAAATGTAAAATATGAAGCAAATAAAAAAAAAAATTAAACGAATAGACTACCTCAGAAAAATAGTTCGGAGAAGTCTGAACAAAAAATTAATAAAAATCCCACAGACAAGTCTAACAGAATTCGGGCCGAGTTCTTTCAGATATTATGGAATTTTATACTTTAAATAAAAAAATCTTCAGAAAAATCTTCTGTTCGATCGTAATGATTTCGGTAAGAATTCTCGATCAAGTTCTGATATTGTGTAGAATTGTCTGATATCAGACATTGTCGGCAACTGGGAAGCCACAATATATTTTCTATACGAGAGCTGCTATATATATTTCTGGCCTTATAATGAAAATGCGAATATTTATCATCAAAAATGGTTTTATTGTTTTCCAAAGTATTCTCCAGCATGAATTATACACTTTTGCATGCGCTCAAACCAATTGTCGAAGCACTTTTTCCACTCCGATTGAGACACCTCCAACACATGGTTTTTGAACGCTTCAACAGCATTTTCTGGCGACGAAAATCGTTTACCACGCATTTTTTTCTTGATGTGCGGAATAAAAAGAAGTCATTGGGTGCCAAGTCAGGGCTGTACGGCGGATGCCCCTTCTATCAATTCGACGTTTTGGTCGGTCAAAATGGCGCTGGTTTGAGCCGATAAGAGCTCGCATTGTCATGGTACACAATGATTCGTCTTCTCTTGTTAGTTTTTCGAATTTCTTTGAAGACTTCAGGCAAACAAATTGTGGTGTACCACTCAGAATTGACCGCCCTACGTTGCTCATGTGGAACAGTCGCCACATGACCAGTTTTGCCGAAGAAACAGGCGAAGTGCCTCTACCACGAACAACTTTTGTTGGATTTGTCTCGTCTTCGAAGCCCACACGGTCAATTGCTGTTTTGTTTCGGGCTCATACGCATAGATCCAGGATTCGTCACCTGTGACGATCTTATAAACGTTTTCCGAAGCACCGCAATCATATTATTCAAAATTACTTTGCACCAATTGACACGAGCTTTGTTTTGAGCGATTGTCAAATTGTGCGGGATCTAACGAGAACAAATCTTTTTTACGGCCAGGTATTCATGCAATATCGAATGTATAAGTATGCTGTTGGAAGAAATGCCCAAGGATGCCTCTATCCCACGGTATGTCACTTGACGATCTTGCATTATCAGTTCACGCACGGCCTAGAAATATATATAGCAATCCTCGTAATCATGTTGTTACGGGGTGCCGTTCCGACATTAAAATGACTACGATACTTTCGTTTAGATAATAGAATTCTTTTAGAAGAATAATAAAATTCAACAATTTTGACACGTTGCTGTAAAAACTTTTGAGTATACAAAAGAGAAAACAAATTATAAGCAAAAAAGTTAGGAATATTTTTAACCCTTCAGTCTTATAGGGTGAATTATCTTATGTATGAAACAAATTTACTGGCATTGGGTTTTTATTTTTTTGTACTATTTCCTATTGAAATTGAGAAAATACAAATAAAATTCAGAATCGTAAAAATAGAAAGGGACCTAAGGTTAAAAAACAGTTTTGTTCAGGAGAGCCATTTTAAAGATTAGGTCCCTTTCTATTTGCGCTTAGAATCGTCGATTTTACTATCATAAAACGCGTATATCTCTGGGAGGGAACACTTTTGGGGCATGGGATCGGTCTCATTCGATGCTCAGATGTTGTCCACATCAAAAAAGAAAAAAAAATGAAAATTGATTTTTTTACCCTTAGGTCCCTTTCTCTATGCGCTGTCACATATAGCAAATACAAATTGAAATTGAAAAACGTTAAAAAAAATCGAGAAAATACAAATTGATATAGAGCAAATACAAACTGAAATTGAGAAAATGCAAAACTGAAATTGAGAAAATGCAAATTGAAATTGAGAAAATAAAATGGAAATTGATGTTGAAAAAAAATCTTTTTTTTAAATGTATATCCTTCAATTCGATCGATTTTTGGTAAAAACTTGTTAGAGTTTATACTGCTCTTAGTCATTGTTTGCAAACTCTTGAGCAGCACTTAGTCGTACGCAATAAAAATTATCAGGAAACCTACAAGTTTTTGTTAGTATAAAAAGGAGTTAATAAATAGGCACGGCACTCCGCGACGGCCCATGACCACATAGTGCAGTATAACAAATTTACAGCTGGTGAATAACCAACACAGGGTGACTCGAAAAAACATTTCTTTAAGAAACGCTTTGATTACATTTCGCACGACGAAGCTAATGACAATGATCTAAGCAGCACCCCGAGGGCTTTGGAAGTTGAATAAATAATTAAACTCTGACATCTTTTGTCAAAAATCAAAAATATATATGTACATATAAATATCCCTCGTATTCTGTCTCTCTTATTATCATTGGTCGCCTACGTAGTAAAGGAACAGGCAGAACTCAAAAACGCTAACAGTCAAGAAAAACGCCAGGTTTCAAGGTTTAAAAATAGCAACAAAAAACCATCAGCAACAACAACGCGATATTTATATATGATAAAAGGAAATCAACAAAAACAACAACAATATTATGTATTTCTTCTTTTTTGCCTTACTGCGGCAAAAAAACACATAACAACTGACGTACCTCTACTAATAATTTACTAGTATTACGTATAGATATGGTCGATCAACGTCGACTAACTGATAAACCCACTGTGGGCCATCAACCACCCACCTCCATTGTAATGGATACTTTTTTTCGAAGTGGTACTTTGCCAATATTTTGATTATTTTGAAATCAACGGTGTAACTGTTACGTACGATTATGCAGTCGGTTAGTAGCGATACACACAGAGAAAATATTAGTTCTGAGTAAAATCGATGTGCGTTCGCTTCAGAAATGTGAAAGAATAACAATTATCATGTTTACGGCACGAGTTTCTACTATGGCCGTTTATTGGTACCCACGGTTTTAGGAGATCGACTGACCCCCTTCCCAGTTAAATATAAAAACTCCTATTTAAAATAAAGTGTTGTCCAACTTAAACGCACGATGTTAATTGTAAATAAAACAAAAAGTATATCCGTCAAATGCTCGGCACGGCTTTAGTGGCATACATCGATCCAATGATCCATATTTTCATGACTCTGAGTCATAATGGAGGTTAAATGTCGGCGAATTATCTCATATCCCGTATTTTCATGACTGAGTCATAATGGAGGCTTAATATAGCTAATGAGCCGAATTATCTCTTCTCTGAATCCGAATTGAGTATCTGTTTTGCCCCATCGTGTATAGTTTTCGAAACATCGTGAAAATTATTTTTATCATTTAATTTGCCTTAAACTGCGGCAATTTGTATTCGATGCACTTGGAAACGGGCAATATTAAATGGTAAGAAATGCTTCTTTCATATAAATCACAATTTAAAAAAATCGAATAAAAATTGTGGAAGTCGATGCTTTCGAAAACTCCAAATCTACAATCGAATATATCATCTAAACTTAATGAGTCTTGAAAAAAAAACAGCGCAAATGTATTTCAGTAATAGTAAATTTTTGGCGTAATTTAGAGTTTCATCTTCAAACGATTGGAAAAACAGAAAAATATTAAAAACATTTATGCGACAGTTGATACTCGTACTGATTCCGGAAACTAATTTAGCTCGAACAAAAGGTTATACATTTTTTGTGGTCGCACTGTTTTATTTTTATAAACCAATTCTTATTCGATGCACTTGAAAATGGGCAATATTAATTGGTAAAAAATGCATCTTTTATATAAATCTTAATTTATAAAAGTCGATTAAAAACTGGAAGTTACAGCCAAAAAATTCAATATTTTGTTTTTTTTAATAAATGTTGTTTTCAATTGCCAGTTGTACCCCAATTCTGGAGCACAAAATCATAAAGATCATTAAAATCATTAAATTTTTAGCGCAAAACAGCCATTGTTTCGTTGGCTGTGTCATCCTGTTGGAACCACATATCGTCTAGGCCCGTATCCTCAAAAATGGTAAAAAAAAATGCATCTTTTATATAAATATTAATTTATAAAAGTCGATTAAAAACTGTGGAAGTTACAGCCAAAAAATTCAATATTTTGTTTTTTTTTTTTAATAAATGTTGTTTTCAATTGCCAGTTGTACCCCAATTCTGGAGCACAAAATCATAAAGATCATTAAAATCATTAAATTTCTAGCGCAAAACAGCCATTGTTTCGTTGGCTGTGTCATCCTGTTGGAACCACATATCGTCTAGGCCCGTATCCTCAATTTCGAGCCACAAGAAGTCCGTTATCATCTCGCGATAGCGAACACTATTTACGGTAACTGCTTGAACGACTTCATTTTCCAAAAAGTACGGCCCGATGACGCCCCAGCCCATTAACCGCTCCAAACAAACACTCTTTGTAAAGTCATCAACTTTTAAAACAATCACTCGTGGATTCTCATTTGTCGAAATGTGGTAATTCTGATTATAAATGAATCCACTGAGGTAAAAGTGTGCCTCGACTGATTTTCTTTGTAAAGTCACCATTCACTTCTGTCGGTTCATTCAACCATTCGGCGTATTGGCGACGCTTGAAATGGCTAGTAGGCTTCAGCTTTTAAGTCAATTCAATCTTGTGAGGGTGTAAGTTAAAAATTGGTATTCAAAATTCGCAACAGTGATGTTAGTGAGATGTTCAATTGCTGGGCACGACGACGAGTCGAAGTTGCCACATTATCGCGAAAAACATCAATGTTTTCCGCAGAACGAACTGGGCCATCATGCGCAGGTGTTTTTAAATTTCCTAAAGACGTGGTTTGCTAAAACTTGCGTACAATTCTCCCGATTATGCTGACCAAAAAAATTAAAATACATTTTGATTGCCCATTTTCGCTAAAAGATTTTAACAATCCTAACGCGCTGTTCAATTGTGTACCTCTCCATGGTTAAATTTGTCAAACACTGAAACAAAGAAATGCCCAATTATGTTGGGCAAATAACTTGAAGTTAAGGCGTGACCCACAATTAACATCGTGCATTATGGTTGGCCCAGTCTCTTTATAAATCTCTTTATAACGTATCTCCTTATAAAAATTCTTTCCTTTTTTTCTCATGACGTCGACGTTTTCTGAAACTTCAAATCTTTTAAGTTCAAAACTCGTTTTGTTCCTTTTAAAAAATTCTGTGTAAAAACACATCCAAAGTTAACAAATTACAATTTTTTTTAAAAAAATGAGTTTACAGGAAAAATACTCAGATTTTTTCAGTGTGATTTTAAAAATGTCTACACCATTCCAAATCAGCCGAAACTTAAAATCGGTTGATATTCAACCAAGTTACTGGCATATAATTGCGTAAGATCCGAAACCCCGTTTTTTTACCCGTATCTCCAGATTTTGGAGATGTTTGGGAAATTTTAAACCGGTTTCTTGTTGTACTTAGCACGATCTACTTATATAGTAAAAAATATTTGGTCCAAAAACATTCAGTACTTTTTATTTTACAGCATAAAACATGTGTAACAGTATTTATGTCCCTACTAAGTACAAGAAAAATAGTATCACTTCCTAGTTATTTTGACTTCATTCTTGTTTTGGTACACTGTGTTCTTATTTAACAATGATCAAATTGTGAATCTATCTATAATTTAACAAAATAAAAATTCTTAGCCTTCCTCGTTTGAGCTTTAAGATAAGTTACCTAGTCAGTTTGCAATACAATAGTTTGGCATCATTCAACAACAATTGAGAATAATATGGCCAGATTAACTAAATAGCTGAAAAAAAGTTGTTTAAAAAAGTTGTGGCATGGCAAAAAATCTTTTTAGATTTAAACATGAACTTTGGACAGAAATAGGCAACACAAAACATTTTTTTTTATTTATTTCTGAAGACAGGGTATGTCATATACATACATATGACTGTTATTGGCAAACGTCTGGCAACACTTATCTCGTTTCCTTAAAGGCTTAAATCCATACACAAAATAGTTTAGTAACCTCAATCGTCTTTAAACTAAAAACTATAATAATTATAGTTTATCAAATGCATAGTTTATATCAAAATATTTAAATATTTTCTTGACTCATACTTTTAAGCATTTGTTTTTTATTGGACAAATGTATTTTGTTTCAAAAATGTTAACATGACATGCGAATAATGATTTGCTTTTATTTTATTTTGAAGTGCTCAATTTGGCTACCACTTGACTCTACTTAATGGAATTTATTCGGAAATAAGTTTTTCTTACTGTGCAGTTCCCTTCCGAATCAGCGGAAAAAAGGAAATAAATACTGAACGGAACAGAGTCATTAATAGGCTGAACAATTGTTATTGATGGCGTGAAATGTGGTGATCAATTTTTTTTCGTTTGAAATTTGAAAAAGAAGAAATTAAAAAAAAAATCGCTGTATCAATGAATGTTGAATTGTAAAGCCTTTGTCGTACTTTTACGTATCTCGACTACTTTTGACTGATAACGAAAATCTTTTTTTCGAAACGCTTTTTAGAAACATATGTACAAAACAAACACGTTGATAAATAGAACTACTACGTATTGCACGTATTTTTATAAAAATGAATAATTATTTTTTGTTTGTAAAAAGTGGAAATATAAACAATTTAGCCAATTGTTTTGAAAACTCAATACACATTTAAATCTTGTATATGACAACCTATATGTACATATTTAGAAGTGCCTGCCAGTATCATGATTAATTTGTTTATTTTGGTTATTAAAATCGTTTAATCAAACTATTTTTTTGCACACACACATGTTTTTATGATGTTCGCTTAATCGCGTGTAATTATTTTTAAATATACGATACAGCAAGTTCAATTATCAATGACATTACTTGTGTTGAAAATATTGTAAAATGGCCATATTTGGCGCATAATGTTTGCATACTCCAAATCCATAATGGGATAAAAGTAGCATGGCCTAAAGTGATATTCAGACTGAGAAAAACTGGTAGCTTTTCTTTGCATAAAAATTAAAGCTGTCAAAAAATACAAATCACCTACATTATTTTAGTTTGAATGAGTCATCATTTAAGCCTTTTCAGACAGAAAAATCAAATACAGTAACGGATATAAGACATTTATTAATAGAAAAAAACGAATTTAAGAAAGTTTTGCAAAACGCCGTTTCCTTACATTTAATTTAAAATAAACGTTAATATAAAAAACGTATAACTCCCACATCTGGGTGGGTGCTTCAAGGTATTCTTTGGAGTTTCTCGACCGGGTACAAGGGAGGGCGCTGAGGCTTGTTTGAGATAGCAGGGTAGCCAACTCAGTTGTTTCACTCGAGCATCGGCGGAGTGTTAGTTGCGTATCACTTTTACAGATACTTTAACGGGATGTGCTCTTCTGAGATCGGTGATCTTATCCCGGAGGTCAGAGTGTTCGCCCGTAACACCCGCTTGTCTAGAAGTTCGCATCCATTTGTTATTGATTGGCCAACTGATCGTACGACGCATTACAGGGAGAATTCGTTCTTTAGCCGTGTTGTCCGTATGTAGAACGGACTTCCCACAGTGGTGTTTCCTGCCACGTTCGATATGAACAGGTTGAAAGCAAATGCCCATTAACATTGCCTCCTCTTTCCTTCCCTACCATAATCTATCTTCCCTTGACCGATACAATGCACTGCATACTTATAGATCCATTGCTTGAACAGCTGTATGACAAGTGGAGCCGTCCTGTTAAATCCAAATGTCGTCAAGATTACGGGTTTCAATTTCAGGAAGATTAAAGGCCAATATCAAGGCGCGACAGCGAGCTCCATTCACGGTTACGTTCCGACCATCATCATTTTTGAAAAAATTTGGACCGATTATTCCACCTTCCCAAAAACCGCACCAGACCGTGGTTATCTGGGCATAATGGCACCTCTTGAACCTCTTATGATTGCTTTTCAGCCAAAATGCGGCAATTATGTTTATTGACGTTGTCGTTGAGCCAGAAATGTGCCTCATCTCTCAACAAAATTTTGGTCGAAAAACGTTTTCCATCGAACGCTCATTTCCATTATACTTATACAGTTGCACAATTTTGAGACGTTGTGTTCGGTGTAAGTCTTTTCATGATGAAATGACAAATAGTACTGAAAAGAAAAAAATAAAGTTGAACACAACTCACGCGAAATCTGTGAAAAAGGCTACTGAAAAAATACCTCAAGATGGATCACCCTATATTATTAGACTCTAACTTCATAGGCGATCATTAAATTTTCAAAGAAATATTAAAAAAATAATTATTGAACAACACTGTTTGCAAAAATTAACAATTTAGCACGAGCAAAAACAGTGGTGTTGTTAGGTTAAGTCTCGATAACTTAGACTGCATAGCAAAACCGCCATAGTTAAGTGTTCTTCTTAACAAAAAAGTGCCAATTCTGCTATAAATTTTCTTTGCTCTCGAGTCGAAATAGAGTAACACTCGATAGTTTTTCCAAGAAAGTAAAAACAGAAAAATGATGTAAGGTATTCGTTTATTCCCGATTCTTATCATACCACCCTCGAACATGTTTATTTTATGCAACCAACACGTTTAGAGCTCCCAACTTTTAAACGACACGGTCATAATTTATACCACAGTCTTAGTACGTAACATTAATGCCCCACAACAAATTTATTGACGGGGCCTTAGGAACGTTGAAGATTTTCATTGTTTTTAATAAATTAAAAACAAGCGAAGGTCAATTTTAAGACGCCACTAAATATGTTCATTTAGTTAGTTATTTTGTAAACACGACCAACATGGGTAGTCAGTCGGTCATGGGGTTTCTTTTTAAATACTTCATAGATATATTTGTATGTATGAAAATGCATACATTCGTATACATACCCGTACCGTAGAGTATTTAATTGTTGTTATTGTTCTACTGTAATTGATAAAGAAAAAAAGGAATTGAATTGTCTATTTCGAAAAGCGGGGGTATTAACATTTCAATTTGTTCATAAAGCAACTGTCTTATAAGAAGATTTACAATGATTATTAACATTTGTGAAAAGTTAATTCATTGCTTGCAAAGGCATTATCAGGCAGACCCCTTAGAACACGAACTAACCAAAAAAGCAGTAATTATTATTTATTTTCTTTTTTTGTGAAAAACGCCAACGTTTTTAAGCAATTGTTTTTATACACAAACATATTTTTTGCATCTTTTTTGTTCTTTCTTCTACTCGCAACAGGTTTTAGCCGGTTAAATATAAATATATAGATGTATAAATATGTACGACCCGTCAGACATACGTACTCTTATCACGTGAAATTAGAAAAAAGAAACATGTACTCGTACTTCAGAGTAAATTGTTTTTGTTTTCTTCAGCCATCTGAGTTGTCGCAGAAAACAAACACTCGCTCATACAGCAAATATTTGCATAAAATTCCTTTAAATTATATATTAAAATAAACCGCTACTTTTGGTGTCACATTCATTCTGTTAGATGACTTGGCATCACTTATTCATCATATGCTCGAACTGGTAGTGTTGCCACTACAAAATCACTTTAAATATGCCTGTTGTGTTTTTAGGACACTTAATTTTCAATTATTTTTTAACATCCGATTTCTCGCACTTTAAAATTGTGAAAACGATCACAAAATAACTACTTTTGTCAGACAGAAAGAATATGGCTGCGTTTACAATAGAAACATTAATCTCGATTATCGCTGCCACTGCGATGGGTTTCCAAGATTATTGTAATCTCAATGGAAAACAAATTGGATAACCTTTGTAATGTTAACCATAGACTATAAACTGTAAAAGATGGGCGATGTGCTTCATGCTTGCAATAATGTAGAAAAACACACTTTAATTATGCACAAAATCTCGGAGGTTATTTTTCCACATTCGTTTGTACTTATACATAATCACAAGAATGCTAGAAAGTTAAAATTGAAACACAAAAACACCGATAAATTAGCACACTTTAAACATAAAAATACAACATTCCCAAAATGATTTTAACTCATCTCTGTTTTCCAATTTCTCGATAAAGTTCATATTGCTTATCTTGTACAATTATTGTGAAAAAAAACTGTGGTAACCCTGGAAATAATTAGACGTATTGTTTTTAAAGCGCGAACAAATTTTCTCTAATTTTAATAAAATAAACTATTTTTTTGACTGCTGCGGGCATCTACTTGCAATTTACTGCAATAAAGATGCCTGGTTCTGCACCCCCGGATATGGAGTACGATGTCGTCGAAGTGGAGACCGCAACATTCCAACATCTATCACCGACAACCATACAAAAGACGGCTAAAACAACAACAGCAAATGACCGCAAAAGGCTGCGAATAGAGAGTGCACTGTCCCCAATAAATCTGGATATCTCTGATTTATCCAAAAAATTGGCAAACCATAATCCCAATGATCAGAATAAATATGGAATTCTTGGAGTTCTGGCAGACATTAACATCGAGTGAGCACCCCAAGTAAACCAATCCCAAATCCAGCCTACCAAAGACAAGGAGACGGCTAAACAAAAAAATAAATGGTGTCCACCAATTTTCGTTTATAATGTCAACATTAAAGCTCTGGTTGACACACTAAAAGTCACAATCCCTGAATTTTCATTCAAGGTGAATAATATTAACAAGAACAAGAGTAAGCTTTATTTTGAAGATCCTACCGTTCATGCTTCAATGATGGCTATCCTGAGGGCCAAAAATATTCATTCGTACTCGTTCACACCCAAGGATCAAAAACAAATGTCATTGGTACTGCGTGGGTTATATCCTGATTCAGATTTGGACCAAATTAAAGCCGAATTAGACAACCTTGCTCCAAACACAGTTGGAAATATCTCAAAATTTAAGACACCAGGATCTATAAAGAAAGGTATTGACACTGGACTATTTTTGATTTCGTTGCTTCCGGGGAAAAATGTTGGTGACGTCTCACACATCCGTGGCTTACACCATCAAATAATTTCGTGGGAAAAACCCAAAAGAAAAGAGGGTGATATTCAGTGTCGAAGATGTCAGCGTTGGGGCCACATTTCGCGGAATTGCAATTCGGCTTACAAAAGCGTAAAATGTGACCAAGATCATGCCCCTGGCGAATGTCAACGCGTTCGCACTATCGACACTGATCCTTACTGCATAAACTGCGAAGAATTAGGACATCCTGCTAACTGGAGAGGATGCCCCTCGTATAAAAAATATGTCGCTGCTCGGCATAAGAAAATCCAAAAATCCCTTGATGAGAAGACTTCTGCCAAAAACAATGTTCGTAGGGCAGTGGGCACGGCAATAGTGACACCTGGGCAAACATTCGCAGATTTATTTAAGCCACATTCTGTACATCAGAGTTCTCGTCAACAAAAATCGTCCATTGTTGACGAATTTTTAAAATTATCTGACTTCTTTTTAGAACCAGAAGAATTGACCCTGGAGCAAGAAATTAACATCTTTCTTTCCAATTACACCAACATGCCAAGGAGTGAGGCCAAATCTGAATTTTTGCGCCTGCTTAAAAAAGTTAAATTTAATTATGGACCATAGGTTTATTAACTTCCTATCCTTTAATGTGAGATCGCTTGTCGACAAGAGTCGTCAAGTAGACCTAAGAAATACGTTGCATAACAACAACATTGATGTTGGATTTATCCAGGAGTGTCATCTGCGAAGAAATAAAAAAATGATAATTGATGGATACAATTTTATATACGATAACTCACCTGTTGGGGTGGCTGTTACAATCAAAAACTCTATCAAATATAATCGAGTACCCATTAATGGCGTTGGTATTAATGTTTCCCTCGTCCATATTGATTTTTCCATCAATAACAACCAGAAGAAGTACCTAATTGGATCAATATACATTCCCTGCAATTATACAACATCAAGGCTTGAAAACGATCTAAACAAACTTTTGCAAATTTGTGGCAACTACGATGGATTTATATTAGGAGGTGATCTAAATTCAAGAAACTCAATATGGGGTGACTCCTCTGAAAATTCCAATGGTAAAATACTTCAGAGTTGGCTGGAAAATAACTCTTTGGATGTCGTCCGTATTTGCGACGTCTCGCCTTCATATCCAAATGGTCCCTCATTCCTAGACCATTTTCTTATCAGCGCCCATCTTATCGATAGAAATTGCCCAAATTTTAAGATCTCTACAAAACCGTCATTTTCCGATCACTTCCCCATCAAGCTGGAAATACAATTGGAATGTTCAAACTTTATTATGAATTCTCCACAAATGGTTAGATCTTACAAAAATACTGACTGGAGTAATTTCCGTAATGACATGGACAGTGTATCAAGACATTTAATGTCGCCTTCAAATCTCATCTTGGAAAACTGTGAAATCGACACATTAATTGCAGAATTCAACAACTCTTTCGCAGCAATTCATGACACCCATTCGCAGAACGTAGAAATTAAAGATGGCAAGTTTCCTCTCTCCGAAAGAACTAAAAAGCTTTTCAAGATGAAGCATCAATGGCAGAAAGAACTGAAAAAAATGTTTCATCGTCAGAATCGGTAAGCTTAGAACAGGCAAACATTTTTAATGACAAATTATCAAACATAAAACCTGGTCCGTCCGCTTTTAAACAAATTTTTCAAGTAACTGGGAGGAAGAAATCTGCCTTTTGCGAAAAGATTGTTCGTAATAATGACGTCATTACGAACAGCCTAGAAGTTGCTGAACACTTTCAAGAGTACTACTCATCGTTATTTCTTCGCACCGTTCCTGACGATCCTGTTGAAGACTTAAACTCCAGGGTCTCCTCCTGCATTACACGAATGCCGCGCCGTATTTACACGTTCACTGGCAACTTCCATGCAATTGGAAATCCAGATAATTTTCATTTTACCGAGCCTGAAAAAGTTAAAAGCATTATTCAAGCAATGAATAATAAAAAATCTAGTGGCATTGACGGAATTTCCAATTTTATTATTAGAAAGTTTCCTGATGAAACAATTAATCTACTTACCTACATTTATAACCACTGCATCAACAATGGATATTTTCCTTTTGCTTGGAAGTCAGCAAAAATAATTCCAATAAAAAAGAAGACAAACAGCGACACGGTAACAGATTTTCGCCCAATCTCACTTTTATCGAATATTGGAAAAATATTCGAGAATGTGCTAAAAGAAAAACTGGAAAATGAATTTATTATAAACCCTATTTCCAACTTCCAATTTGGGTTTAAACAAGCTCACTCTACACAGCATGCTCTATTGAAATTCCACAGCGACATTACAACCAATTTAAGAAATCAAAATTGTACAGTGGCAATATCCTTAGATATTGAAAAAGCTTTTGACTCCGTCTGCCATATCGGGATACTTTACAAGCTAATAGAACTAAATACTGACCCATTTTTGGTGAATTTATTGTACAGCTTTTTCCAAGATCGCACTTTTTCTGTGCATATCCGTGAGGCATCTTCATCATTTGGAGTGGTACACAGTGGCGTCCCACAAGGCAGCGTGCTAGCTCCATATTTATTTAACCTTTTTCTCAATGATTTTCCGCACATCAATCAGGATTCCCAAGCCATTCTGTATGCTGACGACTGCCTAATTTACGCCCATAGCTCTTCACCATCAGAAGCCTTAAGCAAAGTGTCAGCTCACCTCAGGCTCATCAATCAATATTATAAGTCTTGGGGCATAAAGATTAACGCTGGAAAATCGGAGGCGATATGCATCAGAAATGCCTCAGGAAAATGTCCTAAAACGGTAGTCCCGCAAAGCAAATTACTGCGGCTCTGCGTTGACGAAATCGAAATTCCTTTTAAAACAAATATTACATATCTTGGTGTAACATTTGATAAGTTGATGAAATTTAACTTACATGCGCGCTCCATACTCCAAAAGGCAAAAAAGATAGCAGGGATGTTTTCCTATGTCCTCAATAATAAGTATCTGCCACAAAACACGAAGCTGCTTCTTTACAAGGTTGCAGTAAGACCTTTATTGTTGTACGGATTTCCAATCTGGTTTACTATATCCCCTATAGTAGCCAAGAAATTGGAAATCCTCGAAAGAAAATTTTTACGAAAGTGCATACATAAACACTACGTAGCCCGTACTAAAAAATTTTCTAACTCCTTTGTATACAAAGCATCAGGAGTTTTGCCGCTTTGTACATATGCATTTAACCATCAGAGGATATTTGTTGAAAGACTCGCCACACATGAAAACATCCTTCTAAAAGAAATCTACGAGTTAGAAAAAAACAATCACTGGTCGGCCTCAACTTACCTTTCTCCAGTAGGTATACTTCACGAGAACCTTGACAACGACCAAGTCCGTCTCATCTTGCCACAGTTTTACATAAAAACAACACCTGGAATACACAGAGGATAAAATTAACTAATTTCCACATATTTCACACTAAACAAGAATACTAATTTTAACACAATTATACAAACCTTACTAAAAGTTCAAACAAAGTACCTGAACACTCGCTTTAATATTATAAGAAAAATATTGTGATATTTACTTTATGTATTTACAAGCCACTCACTGTGATATCTATTTATACAATTTACGTTTTGATTTGTATTTCGTATCAATGAGCTCTGTTGTCAATGTTGTTAACAGTAGCATTTGTTATTTAGTTTTAATGTTATTTAGTTTGTTTTGTTTATTTATGCGTTCTTACAGACTCATCTGCTCTGTACGCAACAGTAAAGGCCCCGAGCAAGCCTTATTCTATTACAATTAATGTTATATTTTCATATGCATATATCCATCACATCAGCAAGCATGTCGCAAGCACCTATAAATCATCGTGTATTAGAACAAGACAAATATAGTTCTAAGTTTAAAATGTTAACAATCGCTATGTATGTACACTGTTTATGTTATCGAAAAAAAAAAGTCTCAATAAATACACTTACTTACTTACTTACAATTATTGTCTTTGATGTCAACACTGCGTTTAAACCGTTGTCATATATCATTTTAAACACCGACCAGACCAACGGCGTTTTTAGGCTAAGTCTCGATAACTAAGACTGGATGGCAAAACCGCCATAGTTAAGTCTTCTTCTTAACAAAAGAGTGTCAATTCTGCTATAAATTTGCTTTTTAAAGGGGCCAGTTCACTAAGGATTTTTACGCTGTGTATTTTTGAACTTCCGGTAGTCTGAAAGCCAAATATAGGAAAACACTTAAGGAAAGTTTAAGATATTTCACGGTCGATATTAAAAAGCCTAGCCATACATTATTTGTAAGCTCTGGGCAATCCGGTCAATATAGTTTTACTATCTGAAATAAGAAACACAGTTTGCCCATTATTTTTTTGTGATAATGATCGGAATTGGGAGGAGCCTGTGTAAGCTCTGATGTAGCGCCCATACAAATGTATCCGCTGCTTTTGAGTCTAACCGACCCAACAGCGGCAAACTGCATCTCATTTCAACGATATTTGGATTGTGGCTTTTTTTGCACACAGGATAAATACAACTGAAAATTTAACTGGTAGTTCCCATTTAAATACTCTCCGATTTTGAATGTATCAATTTGTATGTTTCTACCGATTTTCGATCCAACCGACCTAACAGAGGAAAATTGCATCTGATTTCAACGAAATTTGGTTTTTGCCAAATCTTGGTATAATTTCCACATATATGTACCTGCACTTTTAGGCCTAACCAACCTTATATTCTATAAGTATTATGCAAGAGGTCTCGATCCGGTTAATCTCTGTTCAAACAAGTTTTGTTTTTATATAAAACCCTCTTATTCATTAAAGCTTAGAAAAATCGTCAGAACAATTTGATAAAGACAATTTGAAATTTAGACCTTTTTATGAATATGGCTTAAAAAATTATTTTAAAAAAACTTAAAAATGTTTAAAATACAATTTAAGGAAATGCAAAACATAAATCGCAGAAAAATTACTCTTAAATATGATTTTGCCCAGATTTTTTAATGAGTTCTATTAAATTGTACCCGATATGGATGATGAATTCTTGTTCAACGAAAAGCAATCAATACGAGATTCTGCAAGTTCTTCAAAGAAATACGGCAGTACTTGCTGTAATCAAAATATAAACAACAATGAGATCCGTCATGAAATCGAGAAGACCAAATTTCCTTCCGGAAATTTTTATGAATATGACCTAAAAATTTATTAAAATGAAAAACTAAAAATTGTTTAAAATACAATTTAAGGAGATGCAAAACACAAAGCGCATAAAAATTACTCTTAAACGTGATTTTGCCTAGACTTGTATGTGAAATACTAGTCATGACTATTATTTTCTCATTAAATTGACATTTCAGTGTGCCGGATATACATATGTATATACATATATTTTTTATATTCACAGAAATTTGGTTATAAGGAAACTATACAGCTACGATTTTCGAAATATTCAAATTTTAGTATAGCAACATATATTTTACAAAAAGAAGATTCGCCGAGAAAGCCATTACTGAAATATTTTTTTGCGAATATTTCAAAATTGTGTTTGCGAAAGCGAATGTTAAAGATGTTGTGAACAATTCGCATATACAAATGCAAACATTCGTTACAGCCGTTGATATTTTTTAGACACACGATTAAAGCAAAGAAAAATGACAAGGCTTTTTATCTGTTGGGTCCGTTAGCGCTAAGCTTCTCAATTTTAGGCGGTGCCAAATATCAATCTTTGTATTATTTTGTTATATTTTAAATATTCCTAAAATATCAAACAAAGTATTTGGTTTGAAAGAAGAAAATTTTGATCTGTTGGGCCCTTAAGGCAAGTGCAGAGATCTTTGTACAATTTTTATTTTTAATTTTATAATCGTTTAAAATTGTTTGTTGAGTTTGTCCTCTTGTCTTACAAACAAACACATGCATAGTTCTTTTAGGAAAGGATTTTTTTTTTTTTGTAATTTTAATTGCTTACTACTGACAAAAATCTTACTCAAAATGTTCATTTTCCAGTAAAAAAAAGAAATAATCATCCAAAGATTAATCTTGGATTGCTCCTTGGCAAAGATTTCATTACTGCACAAAACTTCAAGCCTTATGCATTTTTATCACTAAATGTCCGCAAAAGCGAGCACTCAGTTTTAGGTCCTTATGAGTACAAAAGGAGTATTCCCTTTAATCTCGGTAAGGATGACAAGGGATGTTATGCATGACCAGACATCAGTTAAACAACAGTTATGTGAAACAAGAAAAAAAACACATGCAAAAACAAAAAGGAATTGATGCATCCCTTAAACGTCCATTTGGATTATTAAGCGAGGCATCAACTTTGTTTTTTCCAAGTTCGACGAATTTTTTTAGCAAAACAAAATAACTTTTCGATTGCTCGCTTTTCACTTCAAATGTATTAACAAGTCATTACTCCTTTATTTGGGGTTTTACACACAGACACACGTATTTCTTATAGAAAACTAAATTAAAAAGTAATCTCCGCACTGTCCTTTAGCATCGAAAGAGATGCTTAACATTTTATAATGTAAACACGCTATTATTTACCAAATGATTTTTTTCTTTCGAGTTTAGCCTGTTTTTATCTTTACAGCTCTTGGCAACACTGCCGTTAACAGATGCAACTCTTCTCACTTTCAGCTGTTTTTCATTGCTAGTCTTTTTAGTGAAGTGAAGGGTTTTGTTGTTTTGGTTTCGGAGAAATACTTTTTTCTAAAATTTTTCACAATTATTTTAGTAACATTTACATAAAATATTCAATTTTAGTTCAATTATCGAAAAGATTTACATAAGAGATATTACAAAAAATAACTGTTAACATTTGTGAGAGATTAGGTTGTGTATGTGCTCGCCCGTTGTTAATTGTATGTGAGAGGTACGTTTTCGTTTTCTGTTGGTGGGTGGAATAGGTGGCTCGTAAGCGAGGGGCAATGACAAGTGAATATGTGTATGTGTAGTTGTATTCGACAAAAGTGAAACAAAAAAGTGGATATTTTATAAAATTCCATGGAAATCCAATAATGCAATGCACTTCAAATTGTGAAGGAGAAAAGCTTTAGACAAAAAACATCAGCTCCTTACGAATTGTTACAACGAATGGGTGATTGGAATGTGTAACCAAAAACTGCGCAATCAAATGACGTCACAGTCGACACTTGCTTGCTCCAAAATGTTGCCGATTGATGAACTGCGATATGAAATTTTGCTCTTATCTTTATGAATGTGTTTTATAACTAATGGGAATAATTTTATCTTTCCTATCTAAACTGCTTTTTTTCATTGTTTTCTCTTTTTCATTTTGCAGTTCCATGAAATTGTACCCGATATGGATGATGAATTCTTGTTCAACGAAAAGCAATCAATACGAGATTCTGCACGTTCTTTAAAGAAATACGGCAGTACTTGCTGCAATCAAAGTATACGCAACAATGAGACCCTGATCCGTCATGAAATCGAGAAGACCGACACACTTCAGGGTATAGCTCTGAAGTACGGTACCAATGTAAGTATTTCTTATTTATTCCAAGCTATATTAAGCTTGATCTGTTTGTAATGGGTTCAATGGATCATTGACCACTTTGGCGTGGAGGAAAGAGATACGTTGAGAACAGGTCAATAAAATTAATGCATTTTTTTGTTGACAAAGAGAAATTCTGGAGAAGGGAAACAACAACAGCCAGCCAATGATTTACACATTTAAAGATTTGCTGATAAAAGCATCAAAGTCGGATCGCAGTCATTGACACGATTACAATTCCGTTAACGTACAAAAAACGCTTATCTCAAATGGAATAATTCATATGATGATTTTTGTGTTATATGTGGAATTCATATGTAGGTCTCCAAGTATGTGTAGAACCTAAGGTCTTCCCGAGGGTGGTCTAAAAAAAAGGTCAACAGTTGGTTTTGTTTTTAAGCATTGTTATTCTCTTACGGATAATATTTTTAAGACCAGCATGACGCTTAAGTTTCAGGCAAGTGGGAAAATGCCATCCGCGCAATCCAGATCTAATCGGCTCTGAGGCCCCATCTAATGCCCCTGTTTGAGTGTGTTGCTCTTGCCATAATATTGTCGATTGCGATGTTAAACAATAGCGACACATTTCTAACAAACATTACAAAGCCGAGCGCATGGAGGATTTATACAAATTTAAATAATGGTAATGGTCTAAGCGATCTTACAAAGAAACCTCCTTTCGAAAAAATATATTTATCATAAAACAAAAGATTAAATATGTAAAGATACAAATTTTCGGGACATTTTTGTCCTAATTTTTTCAGATGCGCACACATTCAGTTTTTGATTCTTTCTCTTTGAATCGATATACGCCCCTTTCAACCAAACACTAGTAAAAAATGTTACGATCTGTATTCCAGACGCAAAGGCTAGACAAAAGTCACAAATACTACTTGTTTTCTTTAATCGATTTAAATTTTAAATCTATAATTGTTTGCTAGAAAAATCATATTTACAATAACATTAAAATCAACAAACTTAGCTTAAAACGAGTAAGAAAAGTCGGGAGGACCGACTTAAACAAAATTAGTTTCTCCGAATTGCTGGTTTTCCCTATGTAGAAGAGTTGTAAAGGGTGGTCCAACCAAAACGGTCGATGATATTTGTACATAAAACGAAAAGTTTTTAGAGAATTATCATAATATATTCTATTATGATACGAGGGCTGCTATATATATTTCTGACCTTAGAATGAAAATTCAAATATTTATCATCAAAAATGGTTTTACTGTTTTTTAAAGAAACAGGCGACCATTTGCTTCTAAGTGCTTCTTCCACGAACAACTTTCGTTGGATTTGGCTCGTCTTCGAAGACCCACACGGTCGTTTGCTGTTTTGTATCTGGCTCATACGCATAGATCCATGATTCGTCACCTGTGACGATCTTATAAACGTCTTTTGTAGCACCGCGATCGTATTTTTTCAAAATTTCTTTGCACCAATCGACACGAGCCTTTTGTTAAGCGATTGTCAAATTATGCGGGATCCAATGTGAACAAACCTTTTTTACGGCCAGTTGTTCATGCAATATCAAATGTATGCTGGTGGAAGAAATGCCCAAGGATGCCGATATCTCACGATATGTCACATGATCAGTGCATTATCAGTTCACGCACGGCATCAATGTTCTCTGGCACAACGGCTTTTTTTTGGACGACCTTCACGACCTTCGTCTTTGAGCTAGCGTCGGCCACGATTGAATTGATTAAATTAGTTTTTCACAGTGCTATAGGATGGTGCTTTATCGCCATACAAAGATTTAAGTTCATCGATGCACTCTTGTCGTGATAATCCACGTCGAAAGTTGTGAAAAATGATCGCACGAAAATGTTCACAAGTGTGAAACAAAATATTGGCCAAATGATCGCCCTGGCTTAAGTGGCAAACCTCTACCGGACGGTCCTTATTTTCAATGACTCAGAGACATAACGGAGGTTCAATGTCGTTTATGTGCCAAATAACTGAAAAACTGTTCTTGATCGTGACGGCCATTGTTTTGTTAGCTGTGTGGCATCATCCTGTTGGAACCACACATCGTCCAAGTCCATATCCTCACTTTCTTCATAAAACAGCCGGTTTATAAAGCAAAATTTAGACTTTCTTTCAAAACAAAAAAGTCAATAAACAAAATTGTCGCATTTGGGCTGAAGATCAACAAGAAGAGGTTCAAGAAGTGCCATTATACCCAGAGAAAACCACGGTCTTGTGCGGTTTATGGACTGTTGGAATAATCGGTCCATATTTTTTCAAAAATGATGATGGCCGGAACGAAACCGTAAATGGTGATCGCTATCGCGCCATGATTTCAATATTTATGCTACCTGAAAATGAAGCACGTAATCTTGACGGCACTTGGTTTTAACAGGACGGGGCCACTTGCCATACAGTTGCTTAAACAATGGATCTATTGAGAGGTCATTTCGAAAAGAAAATTTCACGTTTTGGATAGGTGAGTTGGCCGCCTAGATGGAGTGATATCACACCTTTAGACATTTTTCTTTGGGGTTACGTAAAGTCCAAAGTCTATGCTGACAAACCAGCTACGATTCAGGTTTTGGAAGCCAACATTACGCGTGTCATTAAAGCCATACCGGTCAAAATGCTCGAACGAGTCATCCAAAGTTGACCCTCAGAATGGAAACCCTGAGGCGTAGTTGCGGCCAACTTTTGAAGGAAATTATATTTTTTTTATTTTTTATTTTTTTTTTTTTATTTATTGTCTTTATTGTAATATACAAAAGCCTACAAGGCCAATTATACTATATTACATATTCCAATAAAAATAGTTTTGATGAAATATATTAATTATAAAAAGGAAAATTACAAATAATTGTACTTTAATTTAATTTAAAAGCGGCTCCCCAGCCATCAATAAAAAATTGAAAAATTTTTAAAGAATACTAATAGTGAAAACCCCATGTCAACAGAGCACTTATAGAATATTTAAAAGTGTATTGTCAATTACTTTACGCAGGAAAACGCTGTTAGAATAAGAAAAGTTACGCAGATGCAACGGAAGCTGATTCCAACTACGAACTACTCGAACACGATATGATAGTTCAAAAAAGTGTGTAGAAAACCGCGGTAGTAATAGTTGTGGATTCCTTGTAGATCTACAAAATACAAATTTATCTCTTAATAACGGAGGCGAACCAGAATTTATTATCTTATAAAAAGTCATTAATGCCCGAATATTAGAGAGATGGCTAAACGGAATACCAAGAAATTGTAAGGCATGGTGAGAAATATGATCATATCGACGCAGCCCGTATACATATCGTACAATAGAATTAAAAGCTACTTCCACCCTACGAAATCTAGCTGACGTAGTTGCCGATATGACTTCTAGCCCATAATTAATCGGCGACATTAGAGTAGAATGTGCCACTTTCTTTCTAATGAAATAAGGCAAGTACATATTGGTAGTGTACAATCTCCTCAATGAGAATATTACCTTAGATACAATCGAGTTGATATGACTGGAAAAATCAAGCCTACAATCAAGAATGACACCTAAACATTTCATTTCCTCTACAACTTCGACAGGAGTACCACTCACGAGTATGTTTAAGTCAGGAAGACCACTGCGAAGTGAACCAAATAACATAGCCTTGGTTTTATTATTATTAATACACAAATAGTTACAATCTAACCAAATTTTTATATTGTCCAATGATGAATTAATTGGTCCTATCATTGACTCATAAGAGTCTCCAACGAAAAAAAGGTGAATATCATCGGCATATAAAAAGGGGTGACAATTTCCACCAATATGCTGAACAATATCGTTAATATATAAAATAAAAAGTAGCGGTCCCAAAACAGAACCTTGGGGGACTCCGCACTCCACAGGACGAGTTTCGGACTTGACACCTTTCACTGACACAAATTGCGAACGCCCAGTAACATAAGAATGCATGAGTCTACAAGAAGTACTGGAAAACCGAAACCTATTTCTCAACTTACCAATTAACTTTACATGATCAACACGATCAAAAGCCTTGGACAGATCCAAACCAATTAGTATCCCAGACGATCCCCCGTCAACGACTTCCCTTATGGTATCTGTTAAATGAAGCAAGTGCGATGATGTGCTAAATCCATTTCTAAAGCCGTACTGATAATTACTTATCATTCTTCTATCATTGACAAAATTTACAATAAAACTATTCATTATATGCTCAAAGATTTTCGAAAGAGCAGGTAATATATTAATAGGCCTGAAGTCATCAATACTAGGAAATTTCGTTTTAGGAACAGGTACCACACGAGCTAGCTTCCAAGCACGCGGGAAAACAGAAGTAGTGAAAATAGAATTAAAAAAGTGAAGTATATGCCGAGACACATACGGAAAAATTATTTTTATGAATTTAATAGGAATACCATCAACTCCAACTGAATTGGATTTAATACGATTCATAGCCTTAAAAACATCATATTCAAAAATGCAATCAAATGAAAATGAGTCATTTAAATCAGCTGTAGAAATTAAATTGAATAGATTTGATTCTTCAGTCGTATCAGACATTCTATCACAAATAAATTGATTATTAATTTCATTAACATCTACATCGTGAGTGTAATTATCACCAAAGCAACCGCATTTACGGAGCGCTTTCCATACCTGAGAGTTATCCATGTTTCGAAAACTTCTAATGTTGTAGTTTCTTTTAACTCTTCGCAAAACCAATTTAGCTTTGTTCCTATATACACAATAAATACGCCAATTATCATTAGTAGGATACTTCTGATATTCTTTATATGCAATGTCTCTAAGAGACCTTGATAGCAAAACTTCTCTTGAATGCAGCCAAGGATCCTTCTTCGGCAAAATTCTACGCCTAATAAATGGAACAAATAAAAAAAGATCAGAAAAAAGTCTATTAATAATGGAGAGTTGGATGTTCACATCCGAAGAAGTATAAATAGGCTCAAAATTTAAGGACGTAAGGTAATTGTGGAAACCATCCCAATCTATATGCTTGTAATCATGATATTCAATAAACACAGGTTCAAGTGTAACCTTGAAATGACATGAAGCAAATATCAAAGCATGATGGGACATGATAGGACACTGTACTTGGGAAGAGAATAGGAGAGTAGTAGTCTCACTCAAAAAAGTATAGTCTATCATAGAGCATGAATTATGATTAATATCGTAATGAGTTGGCAAAGAGTTATGTGATACGGACAAACCCAAAATGTTACACACAGATCTAACAGCAACAGCTTCTGGAACTTTAAATAAGTCACAATTAAAGTCCCCGACGATAATTATATCAGTATATCTGGAAAGAACATCACTGTGTGTACTCTCAAATACATCGATGTTCCCATGAGGTAGATACACAACCCCAAAAAGAATTTTTGCTGAGCCATACTGCAACTCAGCAAACAACGATTCACATAGCTGATAATCAAGCGAGCGAAAAACAATCTTATATTTTAAACTTTTAGAAACATAAATGCCGACTCCTCCACCACGAGCACCAGGTCGATCGTTTCGAATGAAGGAATAACCAGCTATATTAAGAGATTTGGTTGATACATAAGATTTCAACCAAGTTTCCGATACACCAAATATGTCAAGACCACTATTTATAAGAATATTCGCCAGCTCATCTAGTTTGTTATTGTAATTGGAAGGTCGAATACTTTGGCAATTGAGGTGCCCAAAAGTTAAATTGTTTTTATGATTTCTTAGCATATTTCTGAAGTACGAAGAATTGCTGACAATAGGGCCGAGGTTAACATCAAGATTCATTAATTAATGAGAATATTGGGCTGGGGAACCACATCAAACTATACGAACTAAAAATAATAATCATTTTATGCACAAAATAATATAAAAATGATTTGAATATTAACAAAGAAAAATCATTGAACAACAGCTTACATATGTATTATAAAAAAGATACTTAATAAAGAAGAATAGTTATAAATTGAGATCAAAGACTGCAAAATTGCTTCTTCATTACCATTAAGCTCGTTCCAAAATTTTAAGACACTCCTCATAACTGCAGGTCGTAACAGAATCATCCAAGTGTGTAAGACGGACCTTAGGCACATCAGAATTTATCAGCCAAAACTTCTTAATAATCTTCTCCCTGATCATGCGTCTGCACACGGAGCTTAATTTACTAGCGACAGGAGTCATGTGATCATTTAAATATACTCTACTGGTAAGATCGCCACCAATTAAATCGCATAGCTTAAGGTCTTTTGCTTTGAAATAACATTTCATAATAGAGTCACGAGCAAAAACAGAATTAAATTTGACGACCACTGTTTTTCCACTGTTTATATAAAACGCGTTATTAATGTCGCTCTTTGTAAGAATGATGTTGTAAACAACCCCAATTTTCATAATGCAATCAACAATGCTTTCCAATCCTGCAGGCAAACCAGAAACAACAATGTCCGAACGATTAAGCCTTCTATGCAACGAGTTATTTTCAGCTTCCAAGTTCTTTATTTTATTTCCAGTTTCCGAAACAATACCCTTGACATCTTCTCTGCATTGGGTTATATCATTACGGAGATTAGCAAAAGTTGCAGCAAACTCTTGCTTTATGTTGGAAACAACTGAGTCCAATTTTGCATTAAGTGTCCTCTTGTCTTCTTCCATAGAGTTGAGAATTCTGTCAATCTTGGAATGCAAAGTGCGATTATCACTTGCGTCTTCAGCAACAGTTGTGTCAGCAGAGGGCCTCGTGCAGCTCTTACACTTAAAGAATAGAGAATTTGATTCCCTAAGAACCGCAAATTGCTTTTCGGAAATGTCTGCACAAAGCAAGTGACACCAAAAGGAACACAGCAGACATTGAACAGACCCTTTCGATCTGGTTATATTTTTGTCACATGCCAAACACTTGTAAACAGGTTCTTTAGCCGGCGCCATAATTACAGAGTAGCAGCACAACAACAACAGCAGGGAATCGCAGAATGATTTGGCAAAAATTACAAAACAAGGTTTTCCTTTTTATTTTCTTGAAAATAATGGTGTACTCCAACAAATTTCGGAAGAATATTTTAAAAAATGTCTTTAGCACTTTAATTGGTAATTTTTAGACTTGTTTTTAATTAAAGAAATAGTGTTTTTATAAAATTATATGTAAGCCGCAAAAAAAACACAACTATTCAGACATAATGTTGCCAGATTGGATAAATAAATGCCATAAAATGCCCTTTCAAATTACCAATAAAGATTCTACACTTGATTTGAATTTTTATAGTTTTTTAGTTCTCAAAAAATACCTATAGATGGATCACCCTATATTTAATGAACGGTACCTAACGCAGTCTCAGAAGGGGTAAGGCATTTTATAGAGAAGTTTGTACATGGCTTAGAGATTAATCTCTTACACGTAAAGTCCCCGGTATATACGAAATAAAAACTCTCCGCCGAAAATTTTTTAGATGTTCTTAGCCACAGCTAAACCTAGGTTTACTTGCATGATAGTCGTGCATACTAACCTTTACACACGTCGGTTAGTGTGCACCGACTAATATTTTAAAATAATGGGGCAAATCACCATGTGTATTCTGTAAATTCACTATCATCCCTATCAAGAATGAAAGGGTAGTACATTTTCCCTAAATTTTCTGTTTTCTTTAAACAAAAAAAGAAATTTTTCTCTTTATTTTGAATATTGGTGAATTTCCCTTATAACAGCCATGGTATTGAATGTTTATTTCCATTCGAAATTTTCGTTCATCGGGTGGTTAGATTTCCCTATTTGCACTTTAAATTATCAACTTACATTTTCCATAGATTAAACGTGATTTGATATCCAT
Organism: Hydrotaea diabolus; assembly: GCA_963513945.1. Taxonomy (NCBI): domain Eukaryota; kingdom Metazoa; phylum Arthropoda; class Insecta; order Diptera; family Muscidae; genus Hydrotaea; species Hydrotaea diabolus. Next base: position 231,744,369 of record OY740716.1, read on the forward strand.
TTCTTGCTGTGCACGTTTATCTTGCCGATGAGAAACTGTTTATGCTTATGCTATCTGACGTGTCTTTCAAATAATTTCCAACGCACGCATTTCCCTTTATGTACCATACAAGCGTAGAATCCGTTTCATGTCATAGCTTTGGACGCTATTTATTTAAAAAATTAAATACTAGATAAGATTTGGAAGAATAGAAAAACCAAAAACACAAATGATGCTGAATGCAAGCCTATTATAAAGAAATCACGAGTTCTTCGCTAGCCATTGTCTGTTTATTTGGGACAGATACAAGATAGAAACGACAAAACAATGTTTGTTCGTAGGTAAGATCAGCCCTCTCATCCATGTTACTTATCTTCCATTTTAGTAAAGAGAAATGGAACACAATACAAAATAATTAAACAAACAATTGGGGAGCAAACAAAATAATCTATTTAGATTGGAATGCATTTCAAAAAATACGAACTTCCCCACGCCGCCTCGCACAATAAATTAAAATTAACTTTATAAGGAATGACATTGATTGGTTGATTAGATGGCAAATTGTCAAATTTAATATTTTGGAATTCGTCACGATCAATGGCTATATACCGGACGACTGCTCTGTCCAATCAATTAACCAGCCATCAATCATTCCTATTCACCCAATGCGTTTAATCTGTGATTCTGATGTTGTCGTTTCGTCTTAGAACCATTGATCGCATCGAACAATAACATTAGAATTAAGATGTCAATTAAAACAATTAAATATACATTAACTTAAACTTAACTCAAATTATATGGCATGTGTGTTTTCATTCATTTTGTTTGTCTCCTTTATATATTTACAGACAGAACAAATACGGCGTGCTAATCGTTTATTTGCCTCCGACAGTTTATTTTTACGACAATTCTTAATGGTACCTGTCGACAAGTCATCGCCCTACTTTCCGAATGGTTCAAGTAGCCAGAATGACATGAGCACCTTTGAGAACGTGATAGAGAATGGCGGCGGCGATCCTTTAAATTGCACCTCATCATCGACGCTCTCCTCAAACTCTGCCTCGTCTTCGTCAATGTCCACAGATAGTAATCCACGTCCAGCCGCATTGCCCACAAGGCCTTATTCCATAGCCGGTGAATTATTAGCGCAGGACGTTGATTGTGAGGCCGGTGGCTTGAGTATGTCCACTAATGGCAACAGCAAACAGAGTAAATCGCTGGACTCGGTGGCAGCTGGCATGACACCCGAAGAAGAAAGTCGTCGCAGCATAAATGAGTTCTTGAGTAAAATTGATAACACAATTTCCGAGTCTCGCAAATATGTGGAAAAATCTAAAGAGTAAGTGGAAAAATTTATAAAAATATTCATTAGAAATTTATGTTATTCAATAAAATATGTGGAAGAGTCTAAAGAGTAGAAACAAATATTTATATTAATCTGAAGGTTTGGTGCCAAAATGCACTAAACCCTAAGAGTTTACACCATTTAGAGGCTAACTTGATGTGTTTATGATGTTCTCTATGAATGTCAAGACCCACTTGGTAACGCTTCCCTGCCGGGTCTTTAAAGCCCCAAGCAACAAAAACACAAATACTAGGTTAATTTCTTAGTTTTCCAATGTCTTCCAATTGCTTCAAGTAAAGGGTTTTCCAATAGAAATAACAATTTCGAAATAGAACTTCATTCTCAAAATGTAACATTTGCACTACACCTGGAACAAGTTTGAACTCTATATCTTAAATATTCTGTTTTTTTTTTAATATATAAATTTGTTATGTCATTAATAGTAAGCCCTGTAGATGTTCAAATCAGCGTTGAATTAAAAATTATTTAGTCACGATAATTACACACAGTATTGATCAAGATCTTTGCAACACTACTTCCTGTTGCAGTCGAATTATCGCCAGGTTTAGACAAAACTTATCAATTCAGTTTGCTCAGTAAATTGTGAACAAATCATTTCATTCGAAATATATTGAACTAAATGGTTTTAGACCAAAACGTTTTATGCTGTAAAATAAAAAGTACTGAATGTTTTTGGACCAAATATTTTTTAATATATTTATTGATGTATAAGTATATTGTATCCCAAAAGAATCTAATTATTCAAAATGTCCTCCTTTTACCTTTACACATGCCTTAAGTCGCACTGGCCAATCGTCAATAGCTGCACAAACCTCATCCATTGGAAAATTGGCCACAGCTCGAACCAAAGCAGTCTTAAGAGATCCAATGTTGGGGTATCTTTTGTGACAAACCTTGTCCTTTAAAACCGTGCACAATTTGTAATCGAATGGGTTCAAATCTGGACTGCCTGAGGGCCATTTTTCAGAGGAAGTGAACGCTGGCAAATTTTTTCGAAGCCAGGCCTGGGATGTTTTAGCCTTATGGGCCGGCGCAGAATCCTGCTGGAAAGTCCATGGCTGGTTTTGGAACAGGGATTTGTTAAGAGGCTTCACAACAGCTTCAAACGGTTTCTTGGTAAACTTTGGCCGATGTTTTGACTCCTTGTTCACAGAAATGCAGGTCAGTGACCCCATCGTAAGAGACACCCCACCAGACCATGACTGAAGCAGGGTGATGACCCTTTTCCACTCTTGGGATCAGTTCAGATGCTTCTTTAGATGACCTCGCATACACTCTGTCATTTTGCTTGTTAAATTTTTCCTGAACGGTAAAAATTTTTTCATCGGTAAACAAAATTTTTCTGTGCAAGTTATCAGCGTGCTTCAACAAAAGACGTTTGCATTTTTCTATCCTATTTTTTTAAAGCTGCAGTCAATAAATGTCCGGTACGTCGTTTGAAAGCTCCAAGTCCCAAGTCTTTTTTTAATGATTTGACTCATGGAATTTTGCGTGATATTCATCTCACGGGCCATGATTTTCTGTTTTCGGAGCGGATTTCTGTGAATTCTTGATTTAACGGCTTTGATGACATGCGATGTTCGAACAGAGCTTGGGCGGCCTGACCGGTGGAGGTCTTTTACATTTCCAGTCTACTCAAACAGTTTTATGCATCGGTAGACGAACATGCGGCTAATCCCTAGTGGCCGGAGCGTTTTGAAAATATCGCTTTTTTCATTTCACACTTGAAAAGCGCTATTACAGCGATACGGTTCTCATTATCTGACCACTCCATGATGAAAGTTGAAACAATTTTAAAATCCCGTTACAGACTAGGTTAGGTTTCAAAACCCATATGACATTAACGGGGAATGTTCAGCTTTTATATTGAAATGGGTGTGTTTAGTGTTGTAACAGTAGTTATGTCCCTACTAAGTACAGGGTGGAGCGCGGATTTTGCTTATTTTAGAATGAAATAAAAAAAATTATGGATCTTAGAAAAATTTATTTTATATTTTAATTATATTGAACACTAAGGGAATTTTTAAATTACATGGTTTTAAATAGTATATCTAGCAAATGTCGACCTTCGCTATCCACACTATGCTGCATACGTTTTCTGAAGTTTTCATTACCTCTAACAAGCATGTCGACTGGTATTCTGCCAATTTCAGCCTCAATATTGTTAATCAGGTCTTCCAAGGTGTTGGGACGGTTGATATACACCTTCGACTTCAGGTAACCCAAAAGTTCACATCACCCCTCAAAGAGATAAGCCGTCCCAGAAACATTTCCCTCAAACAATTCATGGTAACCATCGCTGTGTATGCAGTGACACCATGCTGTTGGAACTATGTATCCCCAAATTGCATTGTCTTGAGAGCCGGCTTAAAAAAAATCCTCTTCCATAGTCAAGTACCGTTCGGAGTTCACAGTTACGGCCGAGCAGAGCGTTTCGGAGACTGCAGTACAGCTGCTCTTACACTCTCGATGTTTAGTGGTGTTGTAATCCTTCTCTCAGATCCTTTTTGTACACATGACACATTTCCTGCTGTTCTCAATGAAGTTACCCAATTTACAATTGATTGCTGTTCAGGAACACATCCGCATGGGGGAACAGCGAATCGTAAACGAAAAGCACGCCGCACTGCAATGATCGAGTGCGCATTTGAAAAATACGCTTCAGCACAAAATGAACTCTCCTCACGTGTCCAATGCATGATGGCAACTGAAGGGCAGACGATTACAAATATCCCGTCATCCAATATAAGCCACTCAAACTCTCCACTCTCTTCGACCAACAGTGCCGCCACAGCCTGCAGTGCAAAAAAGCAAATTACCGCACTCCACCCTGTACATATGTAATGGAAGTGCCTTCATTTTTAAAACCACGGTATATCCTAAAAAGTCGAGGTAATAGAAAAAAACAAGGACAGATTAGAATTTAGCGCCCCAAATAACCTTAAAAACAACATTCATTTCTTAATCAACAAATACCTTTTTACAATTCCTTAACTCTTAAATTCGTAAGTTAAATGTAATCATTGTTAATACGAGGGCCGCTATATATATATCTGGCCTAATAATGAAAATGCGAATATTTATCATCAAAAATGGTTTTGTTTTTCGATGTATTCTCCAGCACGATTTATACACTTTTGCATGCGCCCAAACCGATTGTCGAAGCACTTTTTCCACTTCGATTGAAACACCTCCAAAACATGGTTTTTGAACGCTTTAACAGCATCTTCTGGCGACGAAAATCGTTGAACACGCATCAATCAATTCGACGTTTTGGCCGCTAAAAAAGGCGCTGGTTTAAACCGATGTGTGTGAGCTGTTGTGAAAAATGATCAATGAAAATGTTCACGAGTTAATTCCATTTTTTTGCCAAATTGATTTTTTCAATCACTGTAAACAACACAAATGATGGTCGTACGTCAAAACGCTCTGAGTACGTTTATGCTAAAAAATCTCAAACTTTCCAATGGAAAAGTCGGATGGCGCCAGGCAACACTAAGTGTTGCCTAGGCCAGAAATATATATGGGTGATTCTGAGATTATGGGCCAATTTCGACATCACTTTTGGAATTCGATTTTTATGCAGAATTTAATATTTAATTCAGATAGATCTTAGTCTTAGTTCTAAGAAAGACTAGTCGTTTTTAAAAGGTACACATCAAAAATTTTAATTTTTAACGGAATCATGCAACAATTTAAAAATATGACCTCCAGGGTAATGACTCATTGAACAGAGAAATTACGAAGACAATAAAATATATAGTATTTTTTCTTTAAAATCAACAAATTCATTTTTATTCCGTTCTTTTGTTAAAATATTAAAAGAAAAAAAAATCTGTTAATCGTCATTCCCCTGTAAAAAATTTTGGCAGGGGAATGATGAATTTCTACAAACATCTTGAAATGTTTATTTAAGTACTTACCTTTACAAAATTGACTTGAGCTGGAAGTTTATACTTGCAATAAACACAAAAAAACACTTGCAAAATTATATAAAGTATTAATTATATTTTTAAAAAACAACACAGGGGAATGACCAACTTAAGCGTGAACGTTCGTAACGAGTGACAAAACACGACTTACTTAATTTTAATAAGACTGTTGACGAAAAAACTGTTAGATGTGCACCCACTTCAAGTAATGTTCAATCATATTTGAGTTGCTTTATATCAGAATTGGTTTGGTTTTTGAATTTTGGCGAATATTAGATTTTACAGGATTAGATTTTACTGTGTATTTTCAGGGACAGAAAATAAACATCCATAAAAATATAAATTGAATAAAAAATTATAATCGTTAATAGCAACAAAATTAATTGAATATTATATTTTTATTATGGACTGGTTTTATTAAATAAATAATTAATATTTTTGTAAAAAATCGAGAACATTTTAAATGAAAGTAGTGCAGGGACAACCAGGGTAATGATGCTTCAACACTTTGGTAGTAAATTTTTTGAAGAACAAATAAATTTTTTATAAAACAATTTTAAAGACTTTAAAGGTCCTATAAAGATTTATTGTATAGTAAATATAGTAAATAATAAAGTATAATATATATTATTTTTCCCGCTTGAAACAACAAAGGACAACAAAGTGGCCCAAAATCTCAGAATCATCCATATAGCAACTCTCGTATAACAAGAATAAAATTGAATTGAAAAATAAAAAGAATCGTATTACTTTTCCTAGAGTCATGGACAAAATTGACACTATTACTTTAACATAACTTTAACATATGACTTAATTATTAAGGTTTTCCTATCCGGTTTTAGTACGAGGCCTTATAGGCTTTGTATATTACAATGAAATAAATAAAACTAACTGGCCTGGCACATTTTCTGTTTTACTAGCAACTTTTTTTTTTGTTTTTTAAAAGCAATCTTTTATAAGCCATCTGTCAAAATTTCCGAAATATTTAATGATTATTTTCTTTGTTACAGGTGATTGAAGTAAACAAGTTTTATAATTTTTGAAAAATGGAAAATTAAGAGTTTCGTGCGGTAATTAAACACTTGTATATGAAAGGTTATACGCCACAATTAATCAAAGATGAATTGGATTCTGTTCATGGTGATAATGCACCATCATACTCCACCGTGAAATCCTGGGTTCAACAATTTAAAATGGGTCGTTCAAGTACGGAAGATGAACAACGCTCTGGAAGACCAAAAACTGCTACTACTATTAAAAAAATATTTAATGAAGTGACTAAAGATAGACGAATAAAGCTCAGAGAACTTGCTGATATTGTTAAAATACACGAAAAACAAGTTTGGAGTATTTTACATGATGAACTCCACATGAAGAAGCTATCTGCGAAAAAGGTGCCGCGTTTGTTGACTTTGCCCCAAAAAATCGTCCGTTGGACCAATTCCGAGGAGCTTTTAGCGATTTATCAGCGTAATCCAAAACAGTCAAAACAATGGATAGAAGCTGGTAAAAGTGGTCCCAAGAAGGCGAAAACTGTTAAGTCAGCAGGAAAAGAAATGGCCACAGTATTTTGGGATGCAAGGGGTATTTATTGATTATCTTGAGAAAGGAAAAACTATAAATAGTGAATATTATTGTGCATTATTGGATCGGCTGAGTGAAGAAATCAAAATAAAACGACCGCAGTTAGAAAAAAGAGTTCTTTTTCATCAAGATAATGCTCCTTCACACACTGCATTTTTAACTCAACAAAAACTGGCCGAATTACGATTTGAAATTGCTCCGCATTCACCATATAGTCCAGATTTAGCTCCTTCTGATTATTTCTTGTTTCCAAATTTAAAAAAAATTCTCGGTGGCAAAAAATTGTCGTCCAATAGCGAGGTTATTGCCGAAACTGAGGCATATTTTGAAGGTCTTGAAAAATCTTATTTTTCGGATGGAATTAAAAAACTTGAAAAACGTTTGATAAAGTGTATTGAGTTGGAAGGATATTATGTTGAAAAATAAATAATAATAATTTCAAAAAAAAAAAACGGTTCTTTTTATGTTAGGCCAGTTACTTTTGCGGTCGCCCTCGTAATAGGCTTCGTCTGTCTGTTAAAAGCACGAATCGGTTCAAACGAAATGAGCAAGAGGCATATAACTTACCAGATATCTGTCTTATAGTTGCAGATTGTTTGATTTTGAAAATAGACTGAACCTACTAGTTTTATTTTTTGTATTTTTTCACTTTACAACTTGAATAATAGCTCGCATTAAACGTTCCAAAAAATGGGCGCAGTCATTAGGCCCAAAAATCATCTTCCAATGCTTATGGGTATCCGGATACAGAATAGAAAAATGGATCATAGAGTTGTGTCAAACATAAACAATTCATCCATCGACAACCATATCCCCCAATATTACAACGCTATTCATGGTGTACATTTAAAAAGCTTAGGCCCGTCCAAACTACAAATCGTTTATTTCTTTTTTCCTTGGGAAGATGTTAAGAAATTATTGTAATTTAATTTAATTTTTCAAGTATATCAGTAATTAATTTGTCAAATTTTTGAGGTCAGAGTTGTTTTAATAGTTTTAATTTCAATGTTTCGATATCCATCGGATATCATCTTCAGGCACATAAGAGTTACATCATCAAACGTCACAACAGTAAAACATTTCGTATTGCCTTATTTATTACTGATTTACTTAGAAAAAATATCGAACAAACAATGAACGAATATGTCATTTTTCAAGTATAAATAAAAATGATGACTTCTTAACAAAAAAGTGTGAATCAAATCTAATTTTATCTGGCGGCAGCTGGAATCGTATCTCGTCAGATTCGAAAAATGGTTATATATAATTATTTCTAATTGTAAACAATTAGATAAATTCAATATTATAAATTTAATTTGTATATATTAAATAATATAACTTATATTAAATATAAATAACTTAACAATTAATCATGTCTTTAGAGAAAGTCCAACGGTACTCGATTCTTAAATAATGCCACTTTTTTCGCTTTTACATCCAGTCTAAAGTTAATACTGATGCTGATGTATTGCCAACTGCAACCCAGTTCCTCAAAACGGCGAACTAAACTTGTAATCGTGGAAGATGTGAGCGCTGATCTTACATTAAAAAAACGGCGATAAATTCGCTGCGTCAGAACAATTGATCGTTGAGAAAAATAACAAAAATCGATAATTTTAATGCGTTGTAGTGGACTTGTATCTATTCATTTTAAATTTCCAAGAGTTCAGTTATAATCTGCAAAAAAAAAAAATTATGTTAAAAAATAAAAAAAGTTATTTGTGTTTCACACCAGCTGGTCTTATTTGGGCCACCCGTTACAACCAAATTTTGCCGTTCCAGCTATGTTTCCATAAAGCCTTCCACGAAAGATGTGTTTTGTACTTATATAGTCCTCATGCTCTAGAATGTCAAATCTGAATATACTTAGTAGGGACATAAATACTGTTACAAACGTTTTATGCTGTAAAATAAAAAAGTACTGAATGTTTTTGGGTCAAATATTTTTTAATATATTATTATTATATTATTATGTGTATCCAAAAAGAATCTACTTATTCGATTTGTCCGCATTTTGCATTTACACACATCTTAAGTCTCACTGGCCAATCGTCAATAGCTGCACGAACCTTGTCCATTGGAAAATTGGCCACAGCTCGAACCAAAGCAGTCTTAAGAGATCCAATGTTGGGGTATATTTTGTGACAAGCCTTGTCCTCTAAAACCGTCCACAATTTGTAGTCCAATGGGTTCAAATCTGGACTTCCTGAGGGCCATTCTTCAGAGGAAATGAACCCTGACAAATTGTTTCGAAGCCAGGACTGGGACGTTTTAGCCTTATGGGCCGGCGCAGAATCCTGCTGGAAAGTCCATGGCTGGTTTTGGAACAGGGAATTGTTAAGAGGTTTCACAACGGCTTCCAAAACGGTTTCTTGGTAAACTTGCAGGTCAGTGACCCCATCGTAAGAGACACCCCACCAAAACATGACTGAAGCTGGGTGATAACCCTTTTCCACCCTTAGGATCAGTTCAGATGCTTCCTTAGATGACCGCGCAGACACTCTATCATTTTGCTTGTTTAATTTTTCCTGAACGGTAAAAATTTTTTCATCGGTGAACAAAATTTTTCTATGCAAGTTATCAGCGTGCTTCACCAAAAGACTTTTGCATTTTTCAATCCTATTTTTTTAAAGCTGCAGTCAATAAATGTCCGTTACGTCGATTGAAAGCCCCAAGTCCCAAGTCTTTTTTAAGATTCGACTCATGAACTTTTGCGTGATATTCATCTCACGGGCCATGATTTTCTGTTTTCGGAGCGGATTTCTGTGAATTCTTGATTTAACGGCTTTGATGACATGCGATGTTCGAACAGAGCGTGGGCGGCCCGACCTGTGGCGGTCTTTTACATCTCCAGTCTCCTCAAACAGCTTTATGCATCAGTAGACGAACATGCGGCTAATCCCTAGTGGCCGGAGCGTTTTGAAAATATCGCTTTTTTCATTTCACGCTTGAAAAACGCTATTACAGCGATACGGTTCTCATTATCTGACCACTCCCAGATGAAAGTTAAAACAATTTTAAAATCCCGTAACAGACTAACGCTATTGAGGTTAGCTTTTAAAACCCATATGACATTAACGGGGTATGTTCAGTTCTACAATTGAAATGGATGTGTTCAATGTTGTAAAAGTATTTATGTCCCTACTAAGTATATGGCTGATATTAACTACGAGTATGTACAAGTAGTTATTCATTAATTATACAAAAAACATAACTATATCATTTTAAAAAGTGGGATATTAAATCGCCCACTCTGTATGTATACTTTAAAGGGCCTCCCTTCGATCAATATTTCGTGGTGTTGCCAACGGAACAGAAAATCTACTGTTCGGCGGAGGGTACAAGAATAATTTTTTTTTAATTTAACTTAATATGAAACTTATTTTTTTTTTACTTTCCTCATTTTTTTTAGAATGATCTCCAACCAGACTGATAACGAGCTGTTTGTTGCCACCGATGTTGTGTCCCGCAGACGTAATAACAACATTAACAACTCGTACAAGAAGCACAGTCAGCAGCAACAACAGCAGCAACAGTCATCGCAGCACATACGCCACAGTTCCACGGGCAGTAATTGCGATACCGCTCACCTCTTGAATACCACCCAAATGCGAAGGGTACAGAATTCATTGAAACGTTTGGAAAAACAACAAGACGATTTCTTTGAATTGTAGCATCGTCGCTATCGCGAGGAACGTTTGAATTGCAATAGTCGAAACTACTGAAGAAGAAATCCTAACAAAATAAAAACAAAAAAAGCCAACAGCACAGAAAGCGTTAAACAAACAAAAAATAATTTCTAATCATAACTTGTCTTTTTTGCTTATTTTTTTCTTCTTTTGGATTGTAAATAATTGATATATCGACAAATAACACGATTATTGTTTTGACTTTATTTATTGATTTATGGCCTTTTTTCGCTGTGTGTATTATGTGCGTGTAGCCGGCCAATAATTTTTATTTTTTTCGATAACTCGTGTCAACAAAATAGGGCTGGGTTTGCCACCAACTCAAACGAAAAAGAATTCAATGTAGAAACAATCTTAAAATACATGATTTAAAGTATAAGAGAAATAGGTCGGTCGGTCGTCTATATACATATACATATATATTTAACCCAAGTATTTTAATATAAATTTGTGATGTAGAAACAAAAGAGAAAAACTAGTATGGAAGAAGAAAAACACTTGTATAAATGTTATAAAAAAATTTTACCTGTACTTCACACATGCAGCTTTTCTTTCTTTCATGCATGCTATGTATTACAATTATTTCCTAAAACAAAATGTAGTATTTCTACAAAAAAAAACAGAATAGTAATATATTTTTAAAGAAAAACCCCCACTACTTTTAAGTTCTATTATTTTTCTAGTTTTTTACTTATGACATTATGAAAATTTAAAAAAAAAACCTCTACAAATCAAAGGCCCGCCCGCCCATGTATGTAGAGTGGGGCAAACCAACTGATGTATGTATGTAGCATTAGTGATATACATATGTAGATTTAAATCGTTTCGATTTTACTTTTCATTTCCTCTCCACCACACTACCCTAAAACATCACACTTTAGTACCTTTACCTATATATATATATATATATATATATATATATATATATATATATATATATATATATATATATATATATATATATATATATATATATATATATATATATATATATATATATATATATTATTAATATTCCTTCCCCACCCCTTCCCAAACCCATACAATCATTTTGATTTTATTTCAAATAAAGTATTACTTTTTTTTCTTAAACTCTAGCCTTATTATACAATGCGGTTTCATTTTTTATTCGACACAGTTACAGGATAGAATTTATTCACTATAATTATCATATCCATATCCTTAAACAAAACAAAAAAGAAACAAAACTTAAACTCAATTACTAGAACAAGTGCATAGTTAGTTACAATCACGGAATAAAATCTATTGGAAAATAATCCTTATTAAAACCTTAAACAAATTACAAAGTACTCGCATGACGCACTAAATTTTACCAGAGTCTAAATATACCTTAAACAATTTGACTCTGTTTTTATCTTTCTTTCTTATTTTTCCCAAACTACTATTTTATTGAAAATTCAAAATTTTTCACTTCAAAGTACATGAATGTCGATGGCACACCGCCGCGACAGTCTAAATGATTGAAAGTCCATATGCATGTTTGTTTTTAAAATACTCTAAAAACTACTAATGTTGTTAAAAGTTGAATGAATGCGTGTATATTTTATAGTGAAATTGAAAATAAATAAATAAATAAAAAATAATTATTTAATAATAAAAATGTACGTGATACTAAGGAAAAATCAAAGGTGTTTGTCTTTCATACGTTGGTAAAAATTTTGAATTTTACTATCGCCCAAATATGCATTACCCAACACTAGCGGAGGGAGAGGAATGCATACGGACGCTTGAAGATAGAGAACAACAGGAGATTGCTAGAACTAAGCTCACATCATTAATAGACGACCACTTGCACAAAAATAAACTCAGTACGAAAGATAAACAAATAATTGACACAGTGGGACAGACAAGAAAATTTCTGAATCAAAACGATGACATATTGAGGGAAAACAGTTGCCGTATTTAAAAATGACTACAAAGAGAAAATGACGGTACTACTTAGAGACTTATGCACCTACAAGAGACTAAAAAGGGATCCAACGTCCACCTTACAACACAAAAACAACAGATTAGTGGACAAATTACACAACTTGGGAATAATAGACATGAACAGCAAAAACTACTTGACAAATAGGACAACGAATGCCCCCACGAATTTACAACGTAAGGGTTTCCAAGCATTTCAAAAGTAAAATTGACGAAATATGTATTAATGATGAGGTTTCAGTTTCTTTTGACGTTATTTCTTTATTTCCAAGCATTCCAGTAAATTTCGCAATTAATACAATAGAACAGTAATGGGACACTATAACTTCACTTAATTGTAAATAAAAGCAGAACGCGTTAATCGATTTCTATGATCTATGTCGCATTTTGTTTATAGGTTATGTGACTTTACGTGAAAGTTATAAGACTCTACACGTTTTTCCGTTTGGGATTTATATGTTTAAAAAAAAAAATTTTTTTTTGGCAAAATTTTCTTCATAAATTTATTTCTAATTGCAAAAATGTTGATTTGGTAGAGAAACAGTATATTAATGGATTAAAGAAAATGTAATTATTAATTTTTCTCAATTTATTTCAGCAAAATCGAACTAGTCGTTCTCGAGTTATGTCAAACTACGTTTTTGCCAACATTTTACAACTAAGCGAAAAAACATCAAGATAAGGAAAAAATGTAAAAGGTCATAAAAAAACTGGCACATACGAACGCAAAACCCTTTGAGGGTTTTAATATACTGACCTAGTACCATCACCCTGACTTGAAATTTCTCACCCCCCCCCAGACAATAACCCCAAAAATGTTCCACAGTGTTATTAGAACTATTTTAAGGCAAAATGACTTCCCACACAAAACTATCACAGGCCTACTAAACAAATGGAAATAAAAATCCAATTACTCAGCTGTCATCGCAGAACCTGTAACAAAAATATATAAGCCAACAACATATATACCAGGTTTTTCCGAAAGGCTTAGCCGTTCCAACATTTATAACAAAGACAAATATCAACTTGCACTAAAGACACACAGTACAGTAAACAGTTTATTTAGCAGGACAAAATCTCGATTAAATAACGAAGATAAATCAGACGTTGTATACCAAATAAAGTGCAATGGTGACAAGTCTGACATATGCCAAAAGGTACATGTCGGCACTACTAAAACTAAACTTAAGACAAGAATTTCGTCCCACAAATCTGACTTAAAAGCCGTAACTAAACCCATACAACAAAAGACCGCACTTGCGGTCCACTGTACATTGACTAGACATAAGCCTGACTTTACCGACGTAAAAATTGTAGCGCAAGAGAGAAATTATAGAAGAAGATACACTCTCGAAATGCTTTACATTATTGACGTACCTAATGAGAGGATAATTAATCACAAAACGGACACAGATGGGATCGCACACATATGCATATAGAAATGTGGTGCATAAGCATAGACGCAAGCTAAAGCGTAACACAAAAATCAGTTGACAGCGATAATCCGACGGACGACATTGTTTTGTTAATGTAATTACTTTTCAAATAAAATGAAAATGTTAATGTTTTGTTTATTAAATGTAATCATGTTTTGTATTTTGTCAGTGACAACCCCTGAAGATCGAAATATTGGGATAAATAAAAATTAAACAAGACATAGAACGAGTTTAAATAAATAACCTCAAGCCGAAAAATAACACAGTACAACACAAAAATTCCAAACAAAAAATCACTTATCCCAGCCGAAAGTACTCGGTGAGAGGAGAAAAGTAATTTCTGGATTTTGCTAGATTGGTTGCCGTTCGTTTTTTATGAGCCTCTATAGTTTTTTCGCCAAATTCGATTTTGAGCACTTTTTTTTGCAATTTTCTTCTTTTTTTCGCATGGCCATAGTTCGAAAAACGCTGTGAATTTTTTTTTGCAGTCTTCAGCAAAGTTGTAGCTCTTGACTCGGCCAACAAAAATGCTGAATATATGAAGTCGGAAAAATTTCATCTTCATGCTCAAAACCCCAAAAATGTCGAAAAAATTACCACTTTTTTCACCGATTTTTTCTGTTTTTCGACTACAGCCTACAGGAGAAATGTAGCCTATAAAATTATGAACAACTTTCTAGTACATACCAACTTCATACGACCACTCCTTGATACGGATTTGGCCATACAAATATGATTAATATTCATTTTCATTTTTTTTTTTGATTTTACTATTTTTATTGAGCAAAAGTTTAAAAAAGGCACATGTATTATTTTTTTTTGCAATTTAGTATTGAATTTTCTGATTAAAGTGAAAAACATGAAAATATATGAAAGATTATGAAAAAAAGTATATAAAAAAGGCATCAAACGGGTATTAATTTGTATTTGTTTTTTTTTTGTTAATCAGTATCGTCGATGTCCATTTGGGCTGTCTGGCGCGAAGTTGATGATTTGACAGTTGACGTTCCAGAAGTGGAAGGCCGAGATTTCTTTGCAGCTGGTTCGCTTGATTCGTCGTCTGATTCTGAGTTTAAAATAGCCACGACGATATCTTCTGCGTCATTTCCAGTTTGTGGAGTGAATAATGGTATATCTTCTTCTGTATGTCCTTCTTTATCATCCTCCGTCAACTCGTGCTCGAATTGTGATATCTTTTGAGACCACCAGCATACTTCAGCAATCATTGCGTCGATTTTCTTACCTTTGAAACGTCTTTCTATCGGCATGGTTACCTGGTGGAATCGTTCACCCTGCTCGTCTGATTCTGTGGGCAGTTGTTTCAGGAACACGTCCAGATGATGGTGCATAAAATGGAGTTTTAATGTCATCGATGCATGAATGGAATCAAAGGCAGTGATCATATTCTTCACCAATTGCGTTGCTTTCTCATTGTCCACGCGGTTTTTACCCAAAACATATTGAATAACTGCTTTTATTGCAATCCAAGCCTCAAGTTTTTTGGCAGACAATACTTGCGTGAAAGCTTCACTTTTAATGAGTTTGCGGATGTCTGGTCCATTTAGCACACCTGTAGTAAAAATGAGAAAAAGCAACAAGTAACATACATAAAAAACAGTGCGAATATAGCGAAGTGAATCAACATTAATGCTAAAAAATGAAATACAATACCTGCAGTAATTTTATCATTGCTTAGTTTCGGAAATATTCCTTTCAAACAATCGAAAATCTGATCGTTACCTTTGACGGCCACTTCGATAAACTTTTTCACGATGCCCAATTTTATATGTAGTGGTGGTAGCAAAATATTATCAATATTCTCAATTAACGGTTTGTTGAACAAATTCAAATGCTTTTGATTCTTCAGATCTCTTTTCACCCAATGTGTGGCCTTATAGTGGTCATGTTTATACCGCGAATCCCATGTGCAGTAGAAGCAGAATAATTTAGGGAAGCCGCCATTTTCAATGACACCTTGCAAAATATTTACTACTTTTAAGTCGCAGCAAATTTTCCAGTTATGCTGCGTATATTTGATTTTGTCCAATATATCTGCCATGACTTCATAACATTCCTTCATATTCGTTCCGAATGCCAACGGGATGGATGGCATTTTATTTGTAACATGTAATAATACAGCCTTCAAACTTGACGTGGAGCCATCTATAAATAATCTCCAGTCGGCAGCATTATATTCCATACCCATTTTGTTCACTAAGGCTTTTATGTCGTTGCAATATGTGAACGTATTCAAATCATTGACGTTGTATAGTTTTTAGAACTCAGCTTGGCGTTTACGGTAACCGCTGGCGATAACGTTTTTCTGTGTCAGATTTCTGCGCTTCATAAATGTAGTGAAAAATTCGGCATCACGCTGCGAAAAACGAAATTTTGCCACGAGGAAATCGATCTCTTCTTGTGCTAGTGGCTTTGATGCATCATCTGCGATTTCAGGGAAAAAATCCGGATCGAAGTCACCATAGTTGGCGTTTCCCCTTTCTGATGTCATCATTGATAGCATACTCGGACTCGGTGGTTTTGGTACTTCGGCATCATCGGGCATCGGTATTGGTAATTCAGCGGAGTCAGTGGCATTATATACTTTTGCTCTGCGTTTTTTTCTATTAATTTCTTTGGTAAAATTTACGCAAGCGTAGCACTTGTCTGGGTCATGTACCCCGGACGTATTTCTTACCCACAGCATTGGCTTGACATACCGTAAACATACATTTCTTTGATGCAACCACCCCAAGAGATTGCCATAACATAATGAACACACCGTATTTGGCGTATGTTCGTCGCCACTTGTATCCTCTTCACCGAAATAAAGTTTATATGCGAGTTTAAAATTATTAGAAAATAAATTTTTTCGTTCTTGTTTTCCATGTTTTGGCTCTAGTTTACCACAAACGTAACAGAAACTATCTAATTTCGAGCATCTTTCCATTTTCAATCACTCACTTCAATCACTTATATAAAAAAAAGTAGAATGACAAAAATTTACCATTGCATCTGTTGATTTCAAGTGTAAAACCACAACCAACTTCGCGCGTCACAGCTGATTGTCACCACTACTGTAAATGAGGTCAACCAGGCTTGATCTTACACAATAGTGATGCCAAGTCGTGTCATGGAGTTATGTGGGTTAACTTATATAAATTTACTTTGTTCTTTCATAAAAAAAACAACAACAACAACAACGATTTCGTATATAAAAAACGAAAATACTAAATTGCAAAAAAAAAATAATACATGTGCCTTTTTTAAACTTTTGCTCAATAAAAATAATAAAATAAAAAAAATGAAAATTAATCACATTTGTATGGCCAAATCCGTATCAAGGAGTGGTCGTATGAAGTTGGTATGTACTAGAAAGCTGTTCATAATTTTATAGGCTACATTTCTCCCCTTGATTGTTTGGTAAAATTTTCAATAGTTCAAGAGCTGTAGACGAAAAAGAAAAAATCGGTGAAAAAAGTGGTAATTTTTTCGACATTTTTGGGGTTTTGAGCATGAAGATGAAATTTTTCCGACTTAATATATTTAGCATTTTTGTTGGCCGAGTCAATTCACAGCATTTTTCGAACTATGGTCATGCGAAAAATAGAAGAAAATTGCAAAAAAGTGCTCAAAATCGAATTTGGCGAAAAAACTATAGAGGCTCATAAAAACGAACGGCAACCAATCTACCAAAATCCAGAAATTACTTTTCTCCTCTCATCGAGTACTTTCGGCTGGGATAAGTGATTTTTTGTTTGGAATTTTTGTGTTGTACTGTGTAGTATGTACTTGTCGTCGTCGCCTCGCTTCTAAAATGGTATTACGGTGAGGTATAGAAACGATATCGACGGCTTAAGAAATAAGTTGGCAGCACTCTTTTGTTATTGTCTTATAAATGTCAGAAAATTGGTTTTGTTTTAAAGTCCGCCACAAAAGTTTTTTTTGAGAAAACGTAAAATTTGTGATGAACAAGGCGATAAGTGCGCTATTACTACTTTGTTCAAGCGAGTATGAAGAGGCCAAGGTATTAGTGGCACAGCGACGAGCGTTTAGGCAACAAAGAAACATATTTGAATTGCCTGACTCCAAATAAAAGAAAAACAAACAAAAAACTTCAGGCTCAGTAAGAATTGCTTCTAACATGTGCTGCATGAAATTATGCCAAAATTACAAACTGGACGACGGTCATTGGCTCTTACACCTGAGGTAAAGTTGGCTACTGCACTGCGGTTTTTAGCGCAAGGCTCTTACCAGACCAGTGTCGGAGAAACGACTTCAATATTTCACTAGCCCAACCCACTTTTCGAACTGCAGCAAATTTGCAGCGGCCTCTTCCAACGGCGACGGAGTCATTTGCCTTAATATGCCTCCTCCAGTGCTATTGGCTTCGCACTTATTGTGCACAAGTTTCTTCTTGGTTTTGAATTTTAAATACTTCCAAACCTATAAGGATTTCATAAACATTTCATTACAAAAATTATAAAACAAAACTTACTCCTTGCCAGTCATCGTTGTCTCTTACCGGAAGCCCGCTTGCATTTAATTTTGTTGCGATGGCCTCCCAATCCGATTTGAAATTAGACGGAACGTGGGCTTTGCAAAACCCTTCTGCCAAACGAGGATTTTTTTCCAGTTCAGCAACTAAGATTTCAAATTGTTTCGTGCTTATTTATTTTTTGTTTATGTATCTAAACGAAAAGTACCAAATTTAAAAAAATCAACGTCGCCTCAAAAATACAAGGCGACAGATATTCTCAAACATCGACAACGATAATCCCAACCATTCGTCGCTATCGACAACCATAATACGAATGTTGTCGCCTCGCTTCAATTCGCGACGACGGTGACAACCGTAATTGGACAGAATACATATCTTATTGATGGTGCTTGTCATACTAATGCCTCAATCTCACGGTATGTCTTGCTCAATCAGTTCGCGCACAGCATCGATGGTTTCTGGCAAACTGACCGAAGTTGGACGTCCTTCACGAAATGTTTAGTGTATATGTGACGCACAAAATAGAAAGGGACCTAAGGGTAAAAACCAGTTTTGTTCAGGACTGCCATTTTAAGGATTTAAATACGTGTATCTTTGGTGTACCATCACTTTCATAAAACGCGCATATCTCTGGGAGGAAACACTTTTGGGGCATGGAATCGGTCTCATTCGATGTTGTCCACATAAAAAAAAAGTGAAAATTGTTTTTTTTTACCCTTAGGCCCCTTTCTCTATGCGCTGTCACATATAACGAAATGAAGCCAATCAAAAGAAGTGAAAAAAGGCGTCATTCCTGCTGATGCTGACAAAACAATTGGCACAACCAAATATAAAGGTACTAGGGTTGTAAAAGCCGATTTTCGTATAATCGACCTATGGCTATAAAACAGTCAAAGTCGGCAAGTCGACTTTCGGTTTTAAAAAAGTCTAAAAGTCGACTTTTTCATGTCGACTTTTTTATTTTAACTTCAAATATTTGTAATTGTCATCGAAACAATGCGTATTGCTTAAATTTACGATCTGATAAACACTGAAATCAGAAATTCTCGAATGCCTTTCGATAGCGTGGCCGAATAGATTGTGTGTTCCAAGGCCAACGAAGAGGATAACAAATCGGGGTTCCTTGACAAAGGTGTAAGCACTTTGCACCATAAAAATTGTATTTTTGTAATAGTAACGAACTGAGAATAATAAAATGTACATCTTAATAACATAAGGAATATATTTTACAGTGAAGCCAACATCAAAAATTGATTTTTCAGCCTAAAAAAGTAAAAGCATTTTTATAATAGTAACGAACTGAGAATAATAAAATGTACTTCTTAATAGTA
The DNA here is from genome assembly GCA_963513945.1 of Hydrotaea diabolus. NCBI lineage: Eukaryota > Metazoa > Arthropoda > Insecta > Diptera > Muscidae > Hydrotaea > Hydrotaea diabolus. Next base: position 231,764,131 of record OY740716.1, read on the forward strand.
ACATAAGGAATATATTTTACAGTGAAGCCAACATCAAAAATTGATTTTTCAGCCTAAAAAAGTAAATACACCGTTTTTTTTTATAAAAATATAAAAGAAATAGCACCGTTTGTATGACTGCGCCATCTAGCGTGAGTTTTAGGTAAAAATAAAAAAGAATTCCTCGACATCAAAAACAGTAAGATACCACAACTTTTCTGGATAATAAAAATAAATAAGCATTATTTAATCAAATTTTCAATGATCTGTTCTTGTTAGACAGCGTTCCAAAATCACTAACTTCAAATGAGTGTTTAAAAATATCTCGCTGTGAAGTAAAGAAACCCTTGAAGGTTTTGTTATGCATAATGTCAACTGCCATTTGCAATTGGTCTCATCCCATTTGCTTCCGGAAAGTTCGATTTTGTATCACTGTGTAATAAAACAAAACAATTTTTTAAAATGTCGATTTCAAACAAAATTCTTTGCGGGCCTTGTATCTCGTATAAGGGCAACTTATGACTCAGGGGAAGGTTAAAAAGGTTTTTTTTTTTTAAAAAAAATCTATTCCATTTATAAATACGCAATTTTGTTTGCGTATGTAATATTAAAATCATAAATTTTACCTAACAAAATAGAAAAGGAAACAAATTCCTAAAGTCAAACAGTTAACATTGTTATTTTGTACGAAATAAAATTGATAAATTAAATCGATTGATCGCGTACGAAATTTTGTATGTTTATGAAAGTATTCGCTGTAATATTACTTTCACGTGAATGGAAAAAACCACCTCTACAAGAAGAACGAGCCCAACAACAGCGGACAGAGAATAGCCAAAACCTGGTGACAAAATCTACTTCAGCATAACGACAGTGGCAAACATTGCGATTAATTTGTTTATTCAACTAATTATGATACGACGACCAAACGTTAGCAGATGACACTGCAAAACCATTGTGCCTTCGTTCATCCATGTTCAGTTGCTGTACAAATTAAGAGAAAACAAACATTGTAGACAACTGACAAACAAACTAACTTTAAACAAATTAATTATGAACTTGTTAACATTTTCAATATTTTATCGTTGTTTTGTAAAATTTTAACACGACTCGCATCAATCATTTCCAAGTATTCCTGAATATTTGCCTCGATTTGTATGAGTTGATTCTTCATGGGTTCGGTAGCCGATTCCGTGAGGCTGACAAAAAATTGATTATTTAGATAACTGGCGCAAAATGAGATGTTATTCAATACGAACCTTTTCTCTCGTTTCAATTGATTTGCTGCTTGCGTGTAGGCATCACGCCACATGGTGAACTCCAGTTGCATCGCATCGATATCTTCGGGTATGAAATCCATTAATTTACCCAAAGGATTGACGGACTTCGTAATTCCCTGTATGACATCGCGTAAATGGTTCATGGACGTTTGTTTCATTACCATCCCGTTGACAGAATCCTAAAACAAATGGGATTTTAATCGATTGTTTTTAAATAAAAATGTTTTCAAAACGTTTTATGAATGAAGAATTTTTCAATTTAAATTCGGTAATTTCATTTGAAATATAAACAAGTAAAAATGGACTAAAGTTCGGCCTGACCTTATATACTACCTTATACCTTATATTATGAAGTACATGTTACTTTGATACCATTAATTGGTGGTGGCAACACATAATAGTTTGTAATAGCCAAACTCCGTTTAGTTCACCTTTGTAAAATCTAACACTATACAAAAAAAAAAATTCGGACATTCTCGGGGGTTGAATAAATTCTTCTAGAAATAAAAGATTTGGGTGTTTATAGTAAATTTCCAAAAGGACCCCAGGATCAATTACCACGCCCATTAATGGGACTTTCATGCAAACATGTCTACTTCTAAAAAAAACTAATTTGAAAGTTAAATAAACAGAGCAACTACCAAAACCAATTGCAAGTGAAAGTTGACATTATAAAGGGTGGTTAAATATTAAGGGCCGATGTGGAATGTGAACCACACCTAAACGTCAAGTTTTTCCTGCATTTCATTTGATATTTCTCAATTTCAGACTAACTCAATTTAAACCATGGAAAGATACACAAACGAGAAATGCGTTAAAGTTATTCAGGCTTATTATGAAAATTAATTTTCAAAGAAAATCATCTTCAGTGATGAGCCACATTTTTACCTCAGTGGATTCGTCAATAAGCTGAATTGCCGCATTAGGGCGAATGATAATCCAAGAGTGATAGTCGAAAAAACAATGCACCCACAAAGAGTGACTATTTGGTGCGGTTTATGGGATGGCGTCATCATCATGGGCTGGTCAGGCCGTATTTTTTCCAAAAGAGGCCTGACCAGTTACTGTGAATGGGGTTCGCTATCGTGAAATGATATCGAAGTTTTTATGACCCGAATTGGAAGATGTGGATGTGGACGATATGTGGTTTCCACAGGACGGTGCCACTTGCCACACAGCTAACGAAACAATGGCTCTTTTGCGCGACAAATTCAATGGCCGTGTTATCTCACGTGGTAATTGGTCGCCAAGATCATGTGATTTGACACCGTTGGACTTTTTTCTTTGGGGTTTTTTGAAAGAAAATGTCAGCAACAATTCAAGAGCTAAAGGATGAGATAATTCGGCACATTAACTGCATAGAACCTCAATTATGCCTCAGCGTCATCGAAAATTTAGACCATCGGATGGAGGTGTGCCGCCGAGTTTGCGGCGGCCATTTGGTCGATATTTTGTTCCATACAAAATTGAATCATACCAATATTATCACAATAAAAAGAAATGACAAGAATTTCCTAAATAATTTGTGTTTTATTCAAAATCAACATCGGACTTTTAAATTTAACCACCCTTTAAGATATATAAGATATATAAGACATTGCTTCTTTAGTTTGCAGTGAATCGTGCTTTTAACAGGCGGATGTGGCTGAATCGTCCTAGAATTTAACGAGATCAATTATACGTACTTAGTAGGGACATAAATACTGTTACACACGTTTTATGCTGTAAAATAAAAAGTACTGAATGTTTTTGGACCAAATATTTCTTAATATATTTATTGATGTAAATAATATCCAAAAAGAATCTACTTATTCGAAATGTCCGCATTTTGCCTTTACACACGCCTTAAGTCGCACTGGCCAATCGCTGCACGAACCTCGTCCATTAGAAAATTGGCCACAGCTCGAACCAAAGCAGTCTTAAGAGATCCAATGTTGGGGTATCTTTTGTGACAAACCTTGTCCTCTAAAACCGTCCACAATTTGTAATCCAATGGGTTCAAATCTGCACTGCCTGAGAGCCATTCTTCAGAGGAAATGAACGCTGGCAAATTGTTTCGAAGCCAGGCGTAGGACGTTTAAACCTTATGGGCCGGCGCAGAATCCTGCTGGAAAGTCCATTGCTGTTTTTGGACAGGGAATTGTTAAGAGGCTTCACGACAGCTTCCAAAACGGTTTCGTGGTAAACTTTGGCCGATGTTTTGACTCTTTTTTCGCAGAAATGCAGGTCAGTGACCCCATCGTAAGAGACACCCCACCAAACCATGACTAAAGCTGGGTGATGACTCTTTTCCACCCTTGGGACCTGTTCAAGTGCTTCCTTAGATGACCGCGCATACACTCTATCATTTTGCTTTTTAAGTTTTTCCTAAACGGTAAAAACTATTTCATCGGTGAACAAAAATTTTCTGTGCAAGTTATCAGCAAAGACGTATGCATTTTTCAATCCTATTTTTTAAGCTGTAATAAATGTCCGGTACTTCCTTTGAAAGCCCCAAGTCTTTTTTAATGATTCGACTCATGGACTTTAACCTGATATTCATCTCACGGGCCATGATTTTCTGTTTCCGGAGCGGATTTCTGTGAATTCTTGATTTAACGGCTTTGATGACATGCGGTGTTCGAACAGAGCGTGGGGGGCCCGACCGGTGGCGGTCTTTTACATTTCCAGTCTCCCCAAACTGTTTTATGCATCGGTAGACGAACATGCGGCTAATCCCTAGTGGCCGGAGCGTTTTGAAAATATCGTTTTTTTTTTTCATTTCACACTTGAAAAGCGCTATTACAGCGATGCGGTACTCATTATCTGACCACTCCATGATGAAAGTTGAAACAATTTTAAAATCCCGTTACAGACTAACGCTATTGAGGTTAGCTTTCAAAACCCATTTGACATTAAGGGAGTATGTTCAGTTCTACTATTGAAATGGGTGTGTTCAATGAAGTAACAGTATTTATGTCCCTACTAAGTATAATAAAATGTTGGCAAACAGGACGTCAAGCTTATCTCAGCGGCAAATAAAACAAGAATCTATAGGGTGGTTAATATAGAGATTTTTGTTTCAATAGGGTTTTTTTTTAGACATTACGCGTGATTTGTGCAAAACATTATTTTTTTCTCTTTTCAGTATTGTTTGCGATTTCATCATGGAAAGACTAACACCGCGAAAACCACGGTTGTTTTTGTTATAACAACAATATATTTTGTCCATTTCGTCTATAGAGGATCTGCTTCGATATCCAGGTGGAGGAAACTCGTCATTTGAACTGGACCGGATAATTGAAGAGGTGCAGCACGTCATGAGGTCCCTGATGGCAGAAGGGACTAACGTCCGGAACTTTGTAATCAGTTCGTGCCCAATACGAACTGAGGCGGCTGCATCATCCAGATCTCGGCTGAGCAAGAACCACGTGCGTCTGCAGAGGTAGCATCTTCTCCTCCGGTAAAATCATCTAAAATGTTTCCCTAGCACTACATTGACACTATAGCTGAATGTTGCTGCGACTCATTCAGTTGAATGTCGATCAGACCTGCCTGATAGTTTCGATGTTATAAAGGCTCTCTCCTGTACTGCTGGACCTCTCTCTCTAGATTAAGACGATCGTACCTAATCTGTCTGGGCGTAGGCATCCTGTCCTTGAGATGGTGTTTGGGATGACTATTGAGAATACACCCATGCAGGTATTGCTAAGACAACCAAAGATTGTGTCTGCGCACGGTAAGGACCTTCATCTTCTCATGTAGATGGTCCTCAAAAGACATAAGCAGGGTATCTGCTGTTTATGTTCTCAGAGCGGCATTCTGGCAAGTCTGATTTTTCTTTCATTGCGTTGTTGTTGTAACAACAATATATTTATTTTGAAGTCTTGTTCGTCAATGGGGTTCTGCTTCGATATCCAGGTGGAGGAAACGCGCCATTTGAACTGGATGCGTCCACAGAGACCTTAGGTCAGCTGAGTGGGCTTGGCCGGACAATTGAAGCACATCATGTGGTCCCTGATGGCAGGCGGGACAGATGTCCGGAACGTAGCATCAATTCGTGCCCAGTGAGAATTGAGGCGGCTGCACCATCCAGATCTCAGCTGCGCCAGAACTACGCGCGTCTGCCGAGGTAGTATCTTCTCCTCAGGTGAAATCTCCGGAGAATGTTCCCCTAGCACTACAATCACACGGTAGCTGGATACTGCTGCTGCGACTTCATCGGCGTGAATGTTGTTCAGACCTGCCTGATAGTTTCGATGATCTAAAGGTTCTCTCTTATAACGCTGGACCTTTCTCTCTCTAGATCTTGAAGATCGTACCTGATCTGCCTGTTCAAGAGATGGTGGTGGTGCATCCTGTTCAAGAGATGGTGGTTAGGATGACTGCTACGAAAACACTCTAGCAGGTATTGCTCTGACAGCAGGAAATTGTGTCTGCGCACGGTAAGAACCTTCGTCTCCTCATGTAGATGGTCCTCAGAAAAGATGAGGAGACACCCTGTTGATGTTCCAGGGCGACATTCTGGAAAGTCTGAATTTTCTTCCACTTTGGTGTACTTACGTTTGACGACCACCCTCACCGGAGCTGCGTAGTTCACTACAGACAGACCTTTCGCTTTGTAAGAGGTCAGCAAGGTTTCTTTGTCGGCTTCCCAAGTACTGCCGCCAAGTGACTTGAGGACCTTGTTTCTACTTTTGAGTTTATCGCAGATAGCTGTAGCATGTGCAGAGGATCGAAAAAGGCTGTCCAATGTGACCACAAGGATTTTGGGATATTTGGTAGTCGGGATGTTGACGTCATCGACTTTCATATTGAGTGACAACCGCATCTCTGCGGTCCATACAGCAAACAGGCTGATGATTTGGAGGCGGATATTTTCATATTCCACGCAGTGAAAAAGCGTGCTAAGCCAGTGAGGTAAGAGTTTATTATCTCGCATATGTCATCCATTTTAGGTCCTGACGCCAGAATTGTGTAATCATCAGCGTACGACACAATTTCAACGCCGCCTGGTGGTGCAGGAAATTTAGAGAGGTAGAGGTTAAACAGAGCCGGGGATATCACTCCACCCTGGGGAACTTCTTGTTTAACTCTACGGGGCTTCGACTTTCTGTCTCCAAATTATACATATGACTGGCGCCCACACATATAATTTACGACCCAACGTTTCAAACTGGGCGGAAGGGACGTTTCTTCAATGTCCTCGAACAGAGTGGCATGATTGACCGTGTCGAAGGCTCTTGTTGGGCCAAGAGCCACGAGGACCGTCCTGTCGTTTTGCTCTTTTTGGTTAAGGCCGCGACTTATACTTGTGGCGATGGCGTGTAAAGCAGTTGTTGTGCTATGCTGCTTGCGGAATCCATGCTGATGATAATGCACAAGGAAAGTGTTCGATCAGGCTGGGGAGGGGGAATGCTTCAAGCGTCTTTGCTACTGGAGAAAGCGAGGAGATCGGCCTGTACGAATTTCCTTTACTTGCGTCTTTGCCTGGCTTCAGTAGCGGAACCACTCTGCCCATTTTCCTGGCATCGGGAACTAAGTGAGTGGCTAGCGACAGATTGAGCACTTTGGTCAGGTACTATACACACGGGTGCTTTAACATCAGCATTGAGATTCCGTCCGGAGAGCGCGGAAACGACCAAATACTCTCCTTTTCGCCTTATCACTCTCTGGGTGCTCAATGAAAAGCCGGTTAAAATAACACGCGACCGCTTCGGATCTGTCACTGTATTATCACCGAACGTGACAGCTGTCCGATCATCCGTCCTTCCAGGGTAAGAGAGCGATTTGACCGTTGTCCACAACTTACCAATTCAGGAACTTTAGTTGCACTGCTTTAAGTGGCCTAGCCATTTGTCCCGCTTATATTCGTTGACCAACCTACTGATCTTAGAGTTGAGATCCATAATTCTAGGGTCAGTAGGGTTGGAGCAACGAATATCATCACGCTCGTCTGTGAGTACCGCTGCCTCCGCTTGGAAATTTGTTCGTATGTGTTTTTTTGTTCTTAAGTTGACTATCAAACCTTCTGCCGCAGATTTGTTTCAAATTTTGTTGCCCAGTGTTATTTAAGTTGTATAGTCGAAGTTTACGGAATATTGTGTTCCTAAATTTTTTCCCTCAAAGGGGAACTTTTTCCCCATAGTTTCCCCCTTGATTTGTAGCTAGTATAAGACATATATCTGTTATGTTAGAAGACTCTAGCTCTTTTCGTTTCCAGTAAATCGTGCTTAGAACAGGCGGACATGGATAGATCGTCCTAGAACTTTACTAGAACAATAATAATCGTATGTAAATAACGGGGTTTCCAATAGGGACAATTTCATATCTTTATGTCAACGCACCCTCAAACATTTTTAACGATCCTTTAGTGCCAAAACGTTAGTCAAATTCAACATTTTCACATGGTAAAGTTCACTTACGGGAACGTTAGGAAATCATTAAAAATTACTACCGGAATTCTGAGTCGGTGGTGGTCGCAACTTTAAGAGCGCTTATACCAATTTTCGGCCATTATAATCCTCCCACCCGACGGGATGAGCGGCTGAGTGGTTTTGTCAATAAACAAAATATGCATTATTGGACAGCAAAAAACCCACATATGCTTCAAGAGACACAATTGCAACCGCAAAAAAAGTACTGTGTGGTGTGGTTTTCATGCCGGAGGTGGGATTGGACCGTCACTGGAGAGAGTTACAGTGGCATGTTAGGAAATTATTTTTGGCCAGAATTGGATGATCTTGACATTGCCGATATGTGGTTTTAACAAGACGGTGCCACTAGCCGCACAGCACGCATTACAATCGATTTACTGAAAGCCAAATTCGGTAAACGTGTTATCTCGAGAAATGGTCCGGTCGCAGGCCACCTCAAGTCATTGGTCTATGTCAACAAGCCAACAACTTCAGATACAACATCCAACGCTAAATTGCCAACGTTCCGGTCGAAATGTGTGCAAGAGTGGTGGAAAATTGGGTCCAAAGAATATATCGCTGTACACGGGCTTGTGGTGGTCATATGACCAAAATCGAATTTCATTCTTAAAATGTAAAATTTGCACCAGACCTGGAATAAATTTGAACTCTATAGGTAGATCTTCAATATTCTGTGTTTTATTTTTATAAGTATATAAAATTGTTATGCCTTAATGGAAAACCCTGTATTTTCTGAAAATTTTTTAGGGGAAAAAAGTTATCCTTTTTTGAAATAATTAAGGATTAAGGATATATTCTTGATTTGGAGTTTTATGTCCTACAAGGACAAAATAGTTGTCAGCACTATCTCAAAGAGGACGCTAATAACTCCCAGGTGACACCTCGTTTCTAAGGCCACTTTGAGATGCTCTAAGCTTAGAACCAAGTCGAATCTGAACACAAACTAGATGTCATATGACAGGCAGCAACTAGGAGAAAATATGTGCCGAGTTTCATTAAAATTGCTAATGGTCAAAAAATCCAGACTGCGTCGAAAGTTTTTGGAATTGCCCATATACGAGTATAAAGGGGTTGTGACATTCTAAAATGAATTAAAATCCTGCTATTTCAACGGAAAAGTAGTATTGTTAGTCAATAATGAAAGCTTTCATACCTTATCACTTTTGACCTGTTGATTGAAATCCTTTTGCTGTGTTAATTCCTTTTGTGTCTCCAGTATCTGTTGCACCAAATGTCCCTGTTCCATTGTTTCATTTTCTATTCCCAACTTGGGTTTTGTTGAGCTCAAATCATCGGCCAATTCACCACTGTCGGATGGATTAGAATTTTCAATAATTACCAAATTCTCACCATCATCGTCCAAATCGCCAAATGTCTCTAGCTTAACTTGTATACCAGACATTTTCACTTGATCATTGGGCTGTAAGATAATTTCAACATTACGATCCCGCCTTCGTGGAGCACCGGGTCTGGCCGATGGTGGCCTTGCACTGGGCGGTCTTAAGGACGTTCTGGGACGGTTAACCTTGCCGGGTAATTCCTTTGAATTTTCTCGTGTAAAAGTGGATTCGCGTTTTACTTCGCTGTGCATAATGGCGGCGGGTGTGGGATTTGATGGTGGTGATGTTGATACTTGCTGTTCTTCTTTGAAAGCGGTTTCCGGTAAATCAATCTTTTCAGATTTCTCGGGAGAATTTCGAATTGTTGTCGACGTTTCATTTAGCTGATGATTTGTTTTTTCGGGAGATTTTTCTTTGTCCGCTTCCGTGCTGCTCAGATCTATGGATTTTCTAGATTTTGCTGAAGACTTCCTGCTGTTGTTTTCCTGTCTTGGTGGCGATATTTCAGTGGTTTCTCTCTTGTGTGATCTTCTTGATTTTGCCGAGGTATTGATTTGGGTTTCGTTAGTTCCATCTTCTTTGGCCGGAGGCAGCTCCGGAGGTACTTCTTTATTTAAAGTAATCTCTTTATTCAGAGAATCCAATTTGTCTAGGCTTGGCTCCTTAACAAAACTGTTTCCTCTTTGAATTTCCATTTCTTTTGGTTCATCATGATTACATTCAACCGGTGCTGGAGGTACTGCTGCAGTAACAGCTTCCTTCTTTGACGTTTTGATTTCCTTATTGGGTGATATACTTTTGTTACTCGTCTGGGACTCAGATTTTGTCAACTTAGGTTTGGTCGAATCCTTAGGTTTTCTCGTCGTTGATTTTTCCTCGGTTTTGTTAGCCTTAGAATTGGGTTTATCTTTTGAAGCTATGGTTTTGTCCTTTTCCTTGGGCTTTTTAGTTTTATCTTCTTTAGACACTGAAGGCTGCTTGCTGATCTTGCTCGCTGTTTTGTTGGCTTTCAAGGATTCCTTTGGTTTCGCCACATCTTTGTCTTTAGATTTATCTTTCGGCTTTTCCTTGGTCGGTTTATCGTTTGTCGTTTTTATTTCCTTGCCCTTTACCACCTGCTCCACTGCTGGTTGCCAGTTCAATTTATTGTCTATAATCTTTGCCATCAGTTGTAATAGTTCATTTGTCTTTTCCGGCTCGTGACCGGCGACAATTTTTGATGACTTCACCGTCATGGGGACATTTGTACAGATTCCTAGTAAACGGTAAAAAAAAGTAAAGGCATTAGGATCGAATGGCTAAACACTTATACGAGGGCTGCTATAGATATTTCTGGCTTAATAAAGAAAATGCAAATATTTATCATTAAAAATGGTTTCGATGTTTTTAAAGTAATCTCCAGCATGATTTATTCACTTTTGCATGCGCTCAAACCAATTGTCGAAGCGCTTTTTCCACTCCGATTGAGACACTACCAATACATGGTTTTTGAACGCTTCAACAGCATCTTCTGGCGACGAAAATTGTTGACCACGCATTTTTTTCTTGATGTGCGGGATTAAAAAAAAATCATTGGGTGCCAAGTCAGGGCTGTACGGCGGATGACCCATCAATTCGAGGTTTTGGGCAGTCAAAAAGGCGCTGTTTTGAGCCGATGTGTGAGAACAATGATTCGTTTTCTCTTGTTCGTTTTTCAAATTTCTCCGAAGACTTCAGACAAAAAAATTGTGGTGTACGAGGGTTGCTATATATATTTCGGGCCTATGCAACACTAAGTGTTGTCTGACGCCATCTGACATGTTCACTGTAAACAACACGTACGTCAAAACGTTCCGAGTTCGTTTGTGCTAAAAAATGTCTAACTTTCCAATGAACATGTCAGATGGCGTCAGACAACACTTAGTGTTGCATAGGCCCGAAACATATACAGCAACCCTCGTACACCACAATTTTTTTGTCTGAAGTCTTCGGAGAAATTTGAAAAACGAACAAGAGAAAACGAATCATTGCTCTCACACATCGGCTCAAACCAGCGCCTTTTTGCCCGGCCAAAGCGTCGAATTGATAGGTCATCCGCCGTACAGCCCTGACTTGTGCACCCAATGACTTCTTTTTATTCCCGCACATCAAGAAAAAAATGCGTGGTCAACGATTTTCGTCGGCAGAAGACGCTGTTGAAGCGTTCAAAAACCATGTTTTGGAGGTGTCTCATATGGAAAAAGTGTTTCGACAATTGGTTTGAGCGCATGCAAAAGTGTACTTAGATAAATCATGCTGGAGAATACTTTGAAAAATAATAAAACCATTTTTGATGTTAAATATTCGCCTTTTCATAATTAGGTCAGAAATATATATAGCAGATATCGTACCCTATCGAAGTTTTTCTCTAAATCCAAAGACAAAACCATTCACATTTTTTGATCATGAGTATTCTTCCTTATTGACTCAGTAAGGCCAATTAATAGAGACGATATGGGCTTTGCTCTTTTCGATTAAATTCGTAACGGCCCCAGCCATTCACAACAACAAATACAGCAACAGCAGTAAGACAACAACAGCAGTACTTCTGTACTTCTGTCGTTCCGGAAACCACATTCACAATCATTTAGAAACAACTGCCGCTTAAGAATATTTTCCACAATTTATGACAGGGTAGCAAGCAAAGAAATATCTCTTAAGTTATCAGGAGAATTCGAGCTATTTACTGATTGCATTTCTCCGCTTTTCTCTAGCTGTTTACCGAAATAGTTATAGTTCCACAAATCTCTCTTAAGCATAGTAATCTTTTCAACAGAATAGTGCAGATGTTAGAAGGTAGGACGGTAAACGACCATACTTGAACAACACGTGTAACTTTTTCTGTTCATGCCCTTATGAACAAAAATAATAAAACAGGCCGAGAAGCCATGAGAAGCATATTAAATGACTTAAAAGTCCACACAGACATGAAGTAGAACATTCGCTTAAATAAGGCATATAAATATTTAAACACTTTTAATTTCATACAATATGACTGTAAAAGTAATCAAAAAATGTGCAACATTCAACTTACTAACAACATCGATCATCTTTTGCAAGAAACGCATTTTGTCCTCACGATCTTTGATGTTTTCCGAATTCAGTTCGTCGCCTGTATATAGGCCCTCAAAACATCCAGTGTCTCGAATAACCTAAAAGAAATCAATATTAAACACTTGATATTGTCACACACAAAACGGAACACTTACCACAGCGAAAACATCGTGCAGGAAACGAAATGGTGGCTTCTTTAAAAGTTTATCGGTCAGAGAGGGTTTCTTAACATATTTCCCCAACATTTCCTGGGTGTGCCTTATGACGGCAGGATTTATATCGTCAGCCATTTCCAACAAAAATGTATTTCTTTTATTTTTCCCACAAAGTAATTCTAGACATTCTTTCCGCACAGAACACACGGCGATGTGTTGTCCCAACGGTTGTCCAGGCAACCGCACCAGCAGGAATGCCGGGGGTTGCCACATTTATAAAATGTTCAACAGGATTAGTTTTCACTATTATTTACTTAGGTTTTATTGCTTTTAAAACTTGTTATAAAAATATTTTTTTATATATAATCTTAAAAAAAATAGTTTACTTAGGGAATTCTAGGAATTGTAATTCACTTCGGCTCTTTTATGCTTTCGCTTGTATAATTCAGTATATACGCACAACAAAAAAGTTAATAAAATCAAGGCATCAACGGTGTAGAATTAATTATACAATATCAAGTTATTAACAATAGTTTCTAAATAAAACAATTTAAATTATTGAGTACATGTATGGGTGGGTGGGGGTTGTTTAGTCGTATTCAGGATTTTTCTTTTTCACTTTTGATGGTTTTCCTTATATCCTTCTCGTCTTTGATGGCGGTTTCATCATCCTGATCATCGTCGTCTTCGTCATCATCGTTGCCCAGAACATATTCGATGACTTCATCGATGGGATAGTTGTTGAGCAGTTCCTTAATGGAATCGTTATGTATGACTACCGTAAAAAGTAGTTTAACATATTCGCGCATGCGGCAAGCATAATCCCATTCATGGTAGTTGAATTGATCCTTAGATAGGTCGTGACCGCAATTGTCAATGACTTTGCAGAGTGCCTATGGAAGAAAACGTAAACATTTGTAGTAGTAGAGAGTCTTGTTGTAGCGGCAACTGTGTGCCGGGGTGAAGGCTCTTGGCCGAAAAATTGCTCTTTAAGTCAACCGGTCCATAGATCCTGCTATCTTGGGATTGTGTTCTTTTTAGTATGAATTCGTAATAGTGGATGTGCTAAAGGGTGAACTATTTAAAATTTTAAATTTGAACTACCGATTACGTTGACTTTGAAAGGTAGAATAACATACATTTTTATTTTCAGGTCTATGGTTGACATTTGCAAACTGTAAGAAATTTACATGGACAATTTTCAAGTAGAGATTGACATTCAGTTCAGTTGGACAAACCAAGCCGAGTATATTCTTGTCCAGTTCAATCGAAAACATTGCTGCTGTGTATAAGAATGCCCAATAGCATTTATTAACATTAACTCGTCATCGTTAACATTTCTCTCACTTCTTTAAGAAGATTTTTTCATAAAGACCTCGGTATGAAGGCTTACAAAGTTCAATTGTTCCAAGAACTGAATCCTCATGATCATCCGATGAGGTTTTGCTTCGCCCAATGGGCTGAAGGTTGTTTGGCAGAACATAAAGAATTTTACCGAACTGAGCTTACTGTTTTCAGATGAAGCTTCTTTTTTCGGTGGCTATGTCAAAAAGAAAAATTGCCGCATATGGGGTTCCGCTAACCCACACGTGAGTCATTGTTTGGTGTGGATTTTGGACCATTTTTAATCGAAAATGAGCGAGGAGCTGCCGTTACCATAAATTAAATTTCCTGAATTTCATTTGATGTCCTTTGAATTTGAATTTTAGTTCACTGAAGTTCCGTTGATATTTTCTGAGCTTTAAAGGGAACATTTTCCAAATGTTATACGGAATGAATTTTAAATGGACATTCCTTATTTTCAATTGATGTCATTCGGAGATCCAATGAAATCTTCTGATATTTTTTTAATTTTAAAGGGAATTTACTGTACATCAATATTAATTGATTCTTTCTGAAGTTAAAATTAAATTTTTACTTTTTAATTAAAAAATATTGTAATACATTGAAAATTGTGACCATTTTTGAAACTCTTCCTTCAGAACGCTAGAATACGTTTTCAAGTTGTAGAAAAACTCCCACTAAATAATGCTGTAAACGTGCAGGCAAGTATACAATTTACAAAATAATTTAAACGTACATTCGGATGCTTTTAATGCTTTCGATATATTCATTGATTCCCCCCAACAGGAATAGGTTTGGTCCATGTGGCAAATAGTCAGCTTGGAAAGGAGAAATTTAGGCTCCATTCTGTGTGCAACACCTCGAAATATAGGTCGAAGACACCATAAAATCAATACATTCTGAATCGTCCATGTTCATGTCCGCCAGCAAACTTCGGGTAGAACTATTAAAATTTGATAGCATAAGTTTTGCAAATTATATGTTAATTGAAACGGTTGGTATTAAGAATGGACCAGATCGGTCAAAAGGTGGAAAAATCACTATATTTGTAGTATTTTTGGGGGATGTTTTGCCACTTTATTCTCCGATCATTACGAAATTTGCACATTACAAAAAACTCGGGCAGGTAATATTTGTAGAGTACATTACGATATGATTGGATACGGGGGTGTGGCATCGCCGATATAACCCTAAACTTAGAACGACCATACCTCTTTAACTGTTAGAGAAATGATATTTGAAACATTTGATAAGGAACGGAACACAATCAGGCTGACAAGTGGACATTGCCACGCCCCAAAACAAATAATACAAATTTTAGTTGACAAAAGCTTGCGAACGAAGACGGAACTCACAATTAAAATTTTGAATATTCCCTGAAGATAATCAACGACGTTGATCGAAATATTCTAAAATAAATTACACTGTCCAACAGCGTTTTGGAACAGAATCGCGACCTTAAAATTCGGAAAGGGCATGTTGATCATTTTTGTAGAAATTTTATAGTCCAGCTGGTCATCGATTTGTTTTACAGTGGGTCAAAGTTTTCATTTTTGGGTCGGAGGGAGCATAACGTTAGATGAAAAAGATGCAGTAAGGTCAGACATTACATTATCATCAGAATTCTATAGTGGAATTTTTGAGGAATATTTTTGTAGAAGATCTTAACCCTCTAAGTCCTCCCCTTATGGGTTAATTTGATCCTGTTTTCCTTTAAAAAAGGACATTTAAGGATCAAAATATTCTACAAAATTGTTTGTCGGAAAATTTCAGTATGGGTCACCGGAGACACCAAAGATGTAAATAAAACCCTTTATGCTTAATTAGCCAAATTACTCGCCAGGACACGACATTTGGGGGAACATTTGTGTGGGAGGTATGCGAAATCATGGACCTATACCATCCACGCCTTTAGGAGTTCGTAAGCATCGCAAAAAAATACTGTGCCAAATTTCATCAAAATCGGATAATAAATGTGGCTTCGAGAACTTCAGGACCTAAAATTAGGAGTAAGGTTTGTGTGGGGGCTATATGAAAGGATAACCCGATATGATCCTGATAATTAACAATTTATTTGCATGCTATTAAAACTACCTTGTGCTAGTTTGGAGGTTTAAGACAATAAATGTGGTTTTTAGAGCGGCCAAAACTAAAATCGGCAAGATCCTTCGTATGGGGACTATAAGTAAACATTGACCAATTTGGCTCATACCAAATATACAATACACATAACATTAAAATTTTAGCGCAATGCAATTTTTTTGGAGCAGTGCATAAAAACTACGCCGTTCCGGAAAGAGCTCCGGAGACCCAATTACTGCAGCGTCAGTTTAAGGCTACAGGCGACTTTCCGAGTAAGACAATAATCTCTTAGCTATGTAAACTCTTTTACGTAAAAGACATTATCCGTTCGGAGCCGGCATCAAGCAGTAGGCCCTGGTCAGTTGGTATAAGAATTGTCTAGGGCACAGCAAACTGATTCGAAAAAGTGTACCCAATTGTTTCTTATTGGCATGTTTAGGCAAAAATGCATGTAAGTTGTCGTTTGCTGGAGTGGATGCGCCAGTTTCCACTAATCGATAGACTACTTATGTGCTGCAAGACAGTCGGTGGCCAAAGCCAATAGACGAGTAGCAACCATGATCTTGCAGAAGCTGTATAAAGTGAATCAGATTCAATGGAGAAGCAAAGCAATGCTCTCTCAACTGGGCTCGGGACCTTTAAAAGCCTAGGCACATAACCGATCCTGTCTGGAAAGCATATGCTTTCACTTGATGAGCCGTCGTGGTCTAAACGCCATAAGGTAACTAGAAGACTGTATAAAGTTAATCCGATTCAATAGAGAAGTAAAGCAAAGCTCTCTTAACTGGGCTCAGAATTTAACCGAACATTTAAAAGCCTTCGGCACATCGCAGTCTGGAAAGCATATGCGCTCTCCCGATGAGCAGTCATGGTCTAAACGGCCAGGACCAGGCCCTTATGCGTCAAGTGAGGTGCTGTTCCATTCCTACGCTGTAGAGATAGTCCTTTCTTTCATCTGCCGGAATATAGGATTTATAAGACGGTAATACTACAGAGTGGTGACGTTTTGCCGGTTACGTGGACAAAAGCATCACCTCATCTCAACCAAGAGCACGAGCGGGGTTACCTGTATTTTTTGGTGGAAATAAGAAATAATAGTTACCGTTTCTTCTGAAATATCTGGCCAACCGAACTTCTTTAGCGTTGCATTATCCACCAACATATCAAGTAGTTTACTGACATTATCTTTCAGTTTCATATCTTCTTCGCTTAAATGTTCTTCGCCCTCCGCGCTGAAGTGTGTTAAATTGTCATCATCGGCAATGGCAGCGGCCAAACTCTCGGCCAACGACTTGCGTTCTTTCTTATTTGGCGGCGAAACAAAAGTTTTAGCTGCTATGGTATTTGTGGTGACAGACTCTATATGGCCACCATCGGATTCCAAGGGTATAACCGTAAATGCTTCATTCGATAAAATAATTGTCTCGCCGGCAGTATTGGATGTCGAAGGACCATCATCGTCAATTATAAATTCTTCTAAAATTTGTACTTTATCTGAGTTTTGTTGGTTGCCAGTGGGTTGCGCAATTTGCTGATTCGTAAGTCCCTCAATGCTGGTGTTCAATATTTTACCCTCACTGTTGGTGGTGACGAACTCAATGCGCTGTCCCTGCGAATCTTCGATTTTGATAATTTTTGGTGCCGGTGGTGTGGGCAGTGTTTCCTCAACACCTTCACTACAGTTGTCAAAGGGATCTTCGTTGACAAAAGTCTCGGGGTCTTCTTGATGGACTTTCAAAATATGAAATTGTAAACTTTGAACACAATCGAAGTTTTCCTTACACACCGCACAATCTGTTCGTGTTTTCATTTTGCGTCTTTTTAAGGGAGCTGGAAAGAAATCAAGGAAAGGGGCGTTATAAAAATGCATAATGTATGGGTCGCGTGAGAGCCAAGGATATGAATACGATGACATCTGTGCTATTGGAATACTTACTTAAATGTACACCTTTTTCCATGTGTGTTTCATATTCCTTTCCAGTTTTAAAGCCTCTCTTGCAAATATCACATTTTTTGGCCAGTTTTGAACGTCCCCTTCGTTTAGGTTCAGTACTATGTTCCTTTGAGTGCTTCTCCAATCTGAGGGAAGTGAACAATTTTAAATATTATCACAGTGTGTATATATTGTGGAAAGAACATTAAAACCTACTGTTTTTCCGTTTTGAATTTCTCGGGACACTGATCGCACTCATGGGGCCGAAGATGAGTTTTAACATGTGTACGTAGTTGGGTGCCCTGTATGAAAGATTTACCACATTCTGGACAGACATGAGGCCTTTCGCCAGTATGACGTTTCATGTGTCGATTTAACACCTCTTTTACGGCAAATGATTGTTTGCACTAAGGGATTAAACAAAACTTTTGATGTTAAGGCTAAGGTCATATGAATGTAGGAATTAATTTTAATAATAATAGAATCGAATCGTAATGTAATTTTTTAACTATTAGTGGTGTTTTTTTATATTAAAGCCTTGATTATAAGTACTAAGACAGGATAGCAAAAACGCCTAGATGAGGTCTTTGTTAACAAAAATGATGCTTTAGTTCATGATTTTTTTGAGGATACGTACTAAAACGGCAACAATAAATAATTTTTTTAAGAACAAAGTACTGATACTAAACTCTTAAAAAATTTAGGAAAATTATTTGTTGTAGTCTCAAAAAAAATTTTGGAGTACTACTAGAAGCTTCCTATATATAAGTACTCGTACATATAGCAAGAAATTGCATTCGTTTGTCAACAAAGAACATTTCTAATTCATTTTTGCTATTTAGTCTCTAAGTTGTGGCTTACTCAAAAATACTACTAATAACTACATCTATTGACATTATATTCGATCAAATTATTGGCTCCCGCTCCGATATTTTTATAATGCTATATACATACCACCGAACAGGTATAGGGCTTCTCTCCAGTATGATAACGTCGATGTTTCTTCAATGCCACCAATGATGGAAACTTTTTCTCACATAAATCGCAATCGAAAGGTCTTTCGCCAGTGTGCGTTCTCGTATGAATACTGGTGGAAAACAACAAAAATATGTTAAACAGACTATCGAATCGATTTTTTTTTTGGTTTAAGGAGTAACAATAAGAGTTTTTTAGAGAATTTTTAAAAATAAATTAAACACACACAAAATATAAAACGATGTTAAGAAAACAGTGCAACACACTTTTTTTGTTAAGGGCGGTTCAGAGTACATCTCAAAACATGATTTTTGCCATAATACGAGGGCTGCTGTATTTATTTCTGCCCTAATAATGAAAATGCGAACATTTATCATCAAAAATTGTTTTACTGTTTTTAAAAGTATTCTCCAGCATTTTTTATACACTTTTGCATGCGCTCAAACCAATTGTCGAAGCACTTTTTCCACTCCGATTGAGACACCTCCAAAACATGGTTTTTAAACGCTTCAACAGCATCTTCTGGCGACGCAAATCGTTGACCACGCATTTTTTGCTTCATGTGCGGGAATAAAAAGAAGTCATTGGGTGCCAAGTCAGGGCTGTACGGGGGATGACCCTTCAATTCGACGTTTTTGCCGCTCAAAAAGACGCTGGTTTGAGCCGATGTGTGAGAGCTCGCATTGTCATGGTGCACAATGATTCGTCTTCTCTTGTTCGTTTTTCGAATTTCTCCGAAGACTTCGGGCAAACAAATTGTGGTGTACCACCCAGAATTGACGGTCCTAAGTTGCTCAAGCGGACAGTTGCCATATGACCAGTTTTGCCGAAGAAACAGGCGACCATTTGCGCGAAGTGCTTCATCCACGAACAACTTTCGTTGGATTTGACTTGTCTTCAAAGACACACACGATCGATTGCTGCTTTGTTTCGGGCTCATACGCACAGATCCATCATTAGTCATCTGTGACGATCATATAAACGTCTTTTAAAGTACCGCGATCGTATTTTTCCAAAATTTCTTTGCACCAGATCGAGCCTTTTTATGAGCGATTGTCAAATTGTGCGGGATCCAACGAGAACAAACCTTTTTTAAGGCCAGGTGTTTATGCATGCTGGCGGATGAAATGCCCAAGGACGCCTCTATCTCACGGTATGTCACATGACGATCTTGCATTATCAGTTCACGCCTGGCATCAATGTTCTCTGGCACAACGGCCGTTTTTGGGCGACCTTCATCTTAGAGCGAGTGTCGGCCACGATTGAATTCATTAAACCAGTTTTTCACAGTGCTATAGGATGGTGCTTCATCGCTATTCAACAATTTAAGTTCATCGATGCACTCTAGTCGTGATAATCTACGTCGAATGATGTGAAAAATGATCGCACGAAAATGTTCACGAGTTAATTCCATTTTTTGGCCAAATTGATTTTTTCAAGTCACTGTAAACAACACAAATGATGGTCGTACGTTAAAACATTCTGAGTACGTTTATGCTAAAAATGACAAAGTTTTCAATGGAAATGTCAGATGGCGCCAGGCAACACTTAGTGTTGCTCAGGCCAGAAATGTATATAGCAACCCTCGTACGTTTTGCTAATTTAGCTCAAGTTTTTTAGTTTTCGCATCTTTTTTCGTACTTTTGACAAAGTTATTGACCAAAAAGGTGAAAGATGGGCAGACTTGTGATTTTGAGGCATTAGATGCATATTTCTCCGGTAAGTTTGTTTTGCCTTGTTTTTTTCTTTAATGCAAAAGCTACAACTTTGCTCCAGACACTAAAGCAATATTCCGTTTGTTTACATTAAAACAGCCCCAACAGAAAGAAGCATGTAAAAGTACCATTGGTAAAGCAAGACATAAGAAGAAAGTTCTATCAAGGAATTGGCCTTGCAAGGTGCCTTTTCTAGTTTTAATGGCTTTATTGCTTTTTAAAGACCTCCGTTGGGTGGTCGTCTGAAATATTTTGTTTGGGCATTAGGCGAGGATTACATACGCACAGGGTGGTTTTCGGAAAGAAAAATCTTAAAGGGGTATTATGAGTTCGTGCAGATGTTTGTAACATCCAGAAAAAAGTGTGATAACATTATACCGATAGACTCGAATTATTATCTGAGTCAATCGGTCCATCTCATCTTGTAATCAAAGTGTAGGTCGCAAACAAGTACCGATCTCGATAAAACTTTGTACATTTTTTGTTTCGGCTATTAACGCTCAGTATTGAAATTGGTCCAAATTATGATATAGCCCCCAGTTTGGGGTCTAACCGACTTACAGCGGGAAATTTAATCAGATTTCATCGAAACTTGTTTTTTTGTGTTATTTTTCACCCAGGATATGCATCGTTGTAAATAGACTTGCTTAGTCATAATATTCATATAGCACCCATAGAAATTTACCGAGTGGGAATTTCATTAAATATAAGCGAAATTTTGTTTGAGGAATTATTTTGCAAACAGTAAAACCATTATTGAAAACTGACGATCTCGTTCAAGGTTTTATATCGCCCTCATATCTTCCGATTTTGCATCTTATTGATCAGAGATCGAAATTTTTACCAAGATTTGAATGACATTTGGTTAAGGTCATAATGCACAATGTTAACTGTAAATAACACCTTAACGTCAAGTTTTTTTTCAACTTAGTTTGACATTTCATTGTTTCAGTTTTTGACAAACTAAATTAGGGAGAGGTACACATTGAGCAGCGCGTTAAGATTGTTGAGCCCTTTTTAGGAAAATAGGCGTTCAAAACAAAATGCATTACGTGCACTTCGTGATTTTTTTGGTCAGCATAATCGACCAAATGTGACCACAATCTGGAGAATTGTTCGCAAATTTTAGAAAACCGAAATTTTAAAACACCAATGCATGCTCGCCCAGTTCGTATTGCCGTACTTTTTCGAAAAGTAAGTCGGCCAAGCATTTACTGTGAATGGTGTTTGCTATCGCAAGATGAAAACGGTCTTCTTATGGCCAAAAATTGAGGATATGGACCTGGACGATATGTGGTTTCAACAGGATAGTGCCACTTGCGACTTGAACTATTCACAAAAATTATACAAACCCTATTTTTTTGCAAATGTGGAACCTGGAAATTCTGCTAAATGACAAGCTGGTGCAACCAACTAAAATAAGTGGGAGGGAATAGAATTTTATGCGCTGTAACGAAAATTTTATCAAAATATTATTAGATCGACTAATTGCACAAGTATATGCGAGGATCGTGAATCGACCAAATAAGTACTCTTTGTATTATTATTAAGGAACTGGTTGAAACGCGTTCGCCGTCGTAAATCCTGTTTGTGGATTATGAAATGGCGTTTGATTCAATAATGCGAGACTGCATTTAAGCATAGGTGAAAAATCTTGCAGTTTCACCATCTTCCTCGAACCTCATCGGCGAAAGTTTAAGGCTTAAAAATTGAAAAAATGACCAACATCGCAGAAGTTGAAAATTCAGTTTCTAACAGGAGATCACGTCTATAATCCGCAGATTACGTCTACTGCAGTCACCCTTGTGTATCCTGTGATGATTATGAAAAGGCGTTTGATTCAATACATTTAGGCAGAGCTGCAAATTCTTGCAGTTCCACCGGATTTCCCGTCTATAATCCGCAATAGCGTAATTTCAAGGGATAGTGTGGGACACTTGTTAAGCGATATGCTGGCGAAATTGGATGACCCGGCGAAATAATTGGGAAAAGTAGTTCTTTAAAAAAAGTATCAAAGACAAACGAAAGTAAATGTCAGATCCAACGAACCCCTCTTTAAATTTGAAAATTAATTAAAATTAAGAGCAGCGTATTAACGGTTTTCAATACCTGGAAGGCATGTTCAAGGAAACAAGGTGAAACTCTCGCGGAAATAGAATATTAAACTTAATAGCGTCATTTACAGAGCTTAACTGGATTAGGAACTCACACGCAAATAGTTTAAAAAAATCTATTTTTGAATCTTGTGTCCTATTCGTACTAACATGGCTTGTGACTTATGTGGTTCGAAACAAACGTTGTTAACCGTTGCTAAAGAGAAATTCTGAAAATTGTTTTGTGAAGAACTTTGGGCAAAAACTGATACAGGGGATGTGAACGTCGAAATGCGCAGACGTAAATTTGGATTAGTTCACATTACGCAAACCGCCAAACGAATTATGCTACTATGCCCTATCCTACAACCCTAAAAACTCCTGTTGGTTAACGCTGCAGTAAGTTTATTCCTTTTTAAAGAATGTCGCACGTAATTTTAACAATATGGCGGAACTTAGAGATATTGCCGCATGTCGACAAAGGTGGACACAAATTATAGGAAGCCTACGCCCAGTGGTAGAGGCGGCCGTAACACAAACTTGGAATTTCGAACCCTATACATTGGATTTCTTTTGCGAAGCTTTTATTTTACGCCCTATCATGAAATTCACAGTTAAGTCGTACTACTGCTCGTTAAGTTTGAAAGCTATAGCGTTTTACGACGGGCGCAAATTGGCCATCGAATTTCATTCTGTATTGCTGGTCAGTTAGTGACCGCTTGTGTTTTCTAACCAAATTACAGACGTGTTGTATGCTTTGCCAACAATAAAAAATTCATTAAAAAATGTCATTGTTACATTAAAAACCATTAATTATGAACGCTTTTCAAAACTTACTTCAACGTCGACAAACTGTAAAAACATTTTTTACATATGGGACACATATATTCCGATTTCTTAGTGACCTGTGTACCCAAATGTTGCTTGAGATGCGAGCGCAAATTGTCCAAGCGATAGAAGGCCTTGTTGCACACTTTACAATTCATAGTATCATTTTCGCTGGCAGAACATGATGAGTATTTCTGATGACGGCTCAAATGATAGGATCGAGTAAAATCTTTACCACAAATTTTGCACGCAAATGGCTTGCCCCGATTCCGATGTTGTTCTTCGTGCAACTTCAAGAGATTCGCGCTACGCAATTTGCCATTGCAAATACCGCAAGGATAATCATTGAATTCCGAATGTGTTATAAAGATATGACGTTCATAGCTCATTTGAGTTTTAAACGATTTCGGGCAATCGGGACAATTGATGTGGCCTAACTGAAAATATTCAAGATAAATGAAGTGTCGTTGATAAAAGATAAAGAAATTATTATTTATTTTAAAGAAGAAACTTACATGGAACGTATCATAACTTTCGCCGCAACAAAAACACACATCTTTGTTTTCCATTATAACGGCATCTTTTTCGATTTTCTCCAGATTCTTGATCATTTCCGCTTTGCGCAAGTGATAGCCGCTATCAAAGCGGCAGTAGTCCAAATGCTTTTTCAAGCCCTTTTTTAAAGAGATAAGAAAAATAATTTTGTTAAACGATTTTTTGCAAGATACTCATTAACTAACTCTATTTAAGATATAAAGTGTAGAGTCCAATAAAAAACAATTAAAGAAATCTAGATTAGGCATGGCAGACTTTGAGAAACCACTGTTCTGTTTATATGATTCCGTGCCTTATTCTGGAGTTTCAGCAAGGAAAGACATATTTCGTAAAGTTATAAGTAACACTAATCGATCCAATTTTATTAGGCGTAATTATGGGTCTCACATAACGCAAAATGCTTCATTTGAGTTAGATTATAAATGCAATGTAATCTTTAAGGCGCCAGGACGTCAAATCCTTAGGGTCCTTTGAGTGGGGGCTATTGAAAGACTTGGACCGATATGGTCGAATACTACCAGAGCTTGGTCGCTCGTAATGTTCTGTGCGAAGTTTTGAATACGATGTTATATTTGGCTTTTAGAGCTGTAGGGTCTGTTGCAGGCCAATTCGATAGGGCCTAAAGTTGAAACATCCACTAAGTTTCAACGAAATCGGTTCATAATTGCGACCTAAACATTGATTGTATCAATCGGTATGCCTAACATGGGGTCTATCTCCATTCCTTTAAGGTGTTACAATTACATTAGCACTAAGTCATAAAACCAAGTACCACAATAATGTATATTATTAAGTCATACGTTTTTTTAGTCTCTAAAAGGGAAACTTGTACGATAGAAGGCTCTAGGGCCCCCATGTATAGTTTGCAGGGTCCGAAAATAACAGATATTTTTAAAAATACATTTGAAATTTTACTTTTATGCAAATTTCATACAACTGAAAAACTAGAGTATACCAATGGATATTTTATATATTTTCATCGAGCATACATTTTTTCAATAAACTTTTTTGTTGTACTTTTTGTACAAAATTGACAAAAATAACAGTTATTTTGAACACCATTTAAAATATCAGAAAATAACATTAATTTTTGATTTTTGTTAAACTGCTCCACAAACAAGAATTATTTTTAATATTTATTTTATTTCTCTTACGATAACAGTCAGAAATAAAAGACAGACAAGGGTTTTTTTTAATAGAAGTTCTACATAAAAAACATTCAGTGACTTTTTTAAATTCATCCATAAGTCACTCAGTCGCTATTATTTTTAAAAGCCCTTAATAAAAATCATTAATTTTTAAGTCGCAATATAAAAGTCAGTTTATATATTCCCCTCGATTTTACTTGTTGAGCTGATCGAAAATGGAACTAATTCGTGAACATTTTCGTGCGATAATTTTTGACAACTTTCGACGTGGATTATCACAAGAGTGCATCGATGAACTAAAATCTTTGCATGGCGATTAAGCACCATCCTATAGCACTGTAAGAAACTGGTTTAATGAATTCAATCGTGACCGACGCTCCCTCAAAGACGAAGGTCGTTCAAAAGCGGCCGTTGAGCCAAAGAACATTGATGCCGTGCGTGAACTGATAATGCAAGGTCGTGATGTGACATACCGTGAGATAGAGGAATCCTTGGGCATTTCTTCCAACAGCATACTTATACATTCGTAATTGCATGAACACCTGGCCGTAAAAAAGGTTTGTTCTCGTTGGATCCCACACAATTTGACAATCGCTCAAAAAAGGCTCGTGTCGATTGGTGCAAAGAATTTTTGAAAAAATACGACCGCGGTGCTTCAAAATACGTTACAGGTGACGAATCATGGATCTATGCGTATGAACCCGAAACAAAACAGCAATCGACCGTGTGGGTCTTCGAAGACGAACCAAATCCAACGAATGTTGTTCGTGGAAGAAGCACTTCGAAGCAAATTGTCGCCTGTTTCTTCGGCAAAACTGGTCATGTGGCGACTGTTCCGCTTGAGCAACGTAGGACGGTCAATTCTGAGTGATACACCACAATTTGTTTGCCGGAAGTCTTTGGAGAAATTCGAAAAACGAACAAGAGAAGCCGAATCAATGTGCACCATGTCAATGCGAGCTCTCACACATCGGCTGAAACCAGCGCCTTTTTGACCGGCCAAAACGTCGAATTGATGGGTCATCCGCCGTACAGCCCTGACTTGGCACCCAGTGACTTCTTTTTATTCCCGCACATAAAGAAAAAAATGCGGGGTCAACGATTTTTGTCGCCCGAAGATGCTGTTGAAACACCTTTTGGAGGTGTCTCATCGGAGTGAAAAAGTGTTTCGACAATTGGTTTGAGCGCATGCAAAAAATCATGCTGGAGAATGCTTTGAAAAACAATAAAACCATTTTTGATGATAAACATTTGCTTTTACGTTATTAGGCCAGAAATATACATAGCAGCCATCGTATTACGCCTGAGTTGTGATAAACTTTATTTTTTTCTTTTCAGTATTGTTTACCATTTCATCATGATAAGACTTACACTGCAAGAACGTCTCCAAATTGTGCAACTGTATTACGGAAACGAGAATGCTGTTTTCAACTAAAATTGTGTTCAGTGATGAACATTTCTGTCATCGAAACCATCGGCCATATTTTTCAAAAATGATGATGGCCGGAACGTAACTTTAAATGGTGATCGCGCCATGATATCGGTATTTTTGCTACCTGAAATTAAAGCTCGTAATCTTGACGACATTTGGTTTAATAGGACGGTGCCACTTGCAATACAGCTACTCCGACAATGGATCTATTGAGATGTCATTTCGAAGTACAGCTAATTTTGCGTTTTGAACGGGTGAATCGCCCGACTATATCATGTGATCACACCTTTAGATTTTTTTCTCTAAGGCCACGTTGCTGACAAATCAACTACGATTCAGGTTTTGGAAGCCAACATTACACGTGTCATTAACGCCATACCGGTCAAAAAGATCGATGAAGTCATCCAAAATGGACACCCTGAGGCGTAGTTGCGGCCAACATTAGAAGAAAATTATATTCAAAAAAAATATGGCATAAAAAGTACTTTCGAATGAACAATAAAGATTTCACTTTGATTTGAATTTGTGTATTTTTTTATTTTGGAAATAATACCTCTAGATTGATCTACCCATTATACAATAGACAAGGTATAGTCATTAGCCTAACAAGAACAAATATAGTTCGCTAGATTGTCAAAATGACTTTAAAGAGAATGCCAAAAATACATTTTTTTGAATGTTTGATAAAGAATTTTTCCTTTACAAACTTAAACGGCACTGTCAAATATCAAAATTGACAATTTAAATTACTTCAAGAAAAAATTTAAAATCAACTGTAAGCATAACTCCACCTTCTTTACTGTACCATGGATCATCCTTTATATACAATGACTCCTTTGAAGAAATCAACCAAAATGAATTATATTGTAATTTAAAAAAAAAAATCGCTAAATGATTATTATTTAGGACTTTTATAAATAGAAGTCAACGACTGACTTAAATAAATAAAAGTCACGGACCATGGCACAATAATACAGGTAGTGGCATCAGCTACAACAATACAAGAACAACAAGCAACTTGTTATTGTTGTATACAACGGGTTGTCAAAGTTGCTGTTTCAAATGTTCAAAGATATTTAAAACTCAAACGGCATTTCAAATTTGTGAAAGAATACTTGAAAGCTTAACCTACAAATACAATGAAAAAAGTATAAAATCAGCTGATTGTCGACACTACCTGTAAAACATGCCATGTCACTGACTGATTTTTATTTTGGACCTTAGAACCCATATATGGTATCTGGGAATATGTGTAAAATAGACAAACATGCAGTTTTTGGGGCGTGACGTTAAAAACTATATATACCACGCACCTCAAAACAGGGCGGCTTGGGCCTCGAAATGAGCCCGCCCACTTTTATATACGTTACGGTATTAAAACTAAAGGAAATTGCTCGGGGATGCCAAATATTCAGAAAAATAGGCTACGCATCTAGGGGGCCCTCAAATCTTAAGCAAGTGGGTCTTAAGGGCCTGTAAAGTGGTCGTGCCCACTCTTATAATTATTGGTAATTAAACGAAAGTAAATTGCTTAAAAATGTCAAATATTAAAAAAATGATGGCCTTAAAGTAGTCGTACCCATTCTTATAAGTGTTGGCACTCAAACGAAAGATAAATAGTTAAGGATGTGAACTTCAAGCAAAAAAAGAAATAAGTGGTCGGCCCTAGCAAACCGTCAAGACCAAAAAAGTGGGTCTAAGGTATGGAAAAAATGCAAGTTGCTGTCTGTGATGTTACCCAGGTATTACCGCGTTGAGGTTATAGTAAAAACGTTAAACCCAATTCGGGTAAATTGTTTTACGCGAGTTGTTTATCTTTTTCGATTTTTTAAGGTTTATTCAAAATTAAATTAAGAAAAGAGCCTCCTGGAAAGTTTTTTTTTTTTTTTAAATAGAATTATTTGAAAAAATATGTATGGAAAATGTTTTTGGTTAAATGTTAGTTGCTACCGTTGATGTTACACAGGTATTACCAAGTGGAGGTGATAGTAAAAATTGTAATCCGGGTTTAGAACTTAAATTCTTTACATTTTCCGAATTGTAATGGTTTATTTGAAATAAAAAAGCCTCTGACAAAAATATTATATTCGCACGATTTTTTTCCAAAATGTTTCTTTTTTCCGCAGTTTTTTTTTAACGTTGACGCAATTTTTAATGTTGAATTGATCCACGTCCACATGACATTCTAGAAATTCTTGTATTATGTTGGTTTTAGCGCCATAACGGCCCTCGCTTTACACTATAATTTAGTGTATAGCGATCCAATATTATTGGATCTTGTGACCCTAAAAGTTTCGGCCATATTTATTTGTATGTTTGGCATCCTTGAGCAATTTTCTTTCGTTTAAGTACCCACACTTACATATATGAAAGTGGGCCCCCTGGGCCAGAGCAAATTATCTATTATTTTCCCGACATACCTGACCCACTGAAAAGACGATAGCATATTTTGTTTAAATTTCGTCCCGATTCAAAGACTGCACTTTAGCCGTAAAAAATTGTAACCGGTCAGTGGTATTGCAGTACACCTACAGACATTGCATGTTCTGTAATCATATCCTTGTACAGAGGACAGAAGGACTCAAAATGTTTGTGAAGACAAGAAATGTGTTAATATCAGCGTTTATTAATTACCTTTAAGCGACGGAATGTCTTGAAGCATTTACCGCAAACATGTTCCACAATTTCCTGCGTGTGTTCGCCAGCATAGTTTGCATCCATATCACCATCATCGCTCAATTGTAACTCCTCCAAAATCTCGCCTTGTGGTTTGGCCAGATCTTCGTCTTCGTTGTTTTCCGTCAATATAAAATTGATCTCACTTTCCTCATCGCCGCCCGCACCGTTTTTCTCGCCCTTTATCGTATGCATCATATAATGGTCCATTTTCTTTTGCTTCAAAACTGGAGCTTTCGGTTTAGCAATGGACAAGCTGACTTGTTTTGTTGGCGATAATGGCACCGAAGTCATCACTGGCACGGGTTTCGTGGCTGCAGCGACTTTTTCATCATTTAAGATCTTCATTCCCCCCGCTGCACTACGACTTTTGGACGACGTTTCCTGTTTTTCTTCTTTAATGCTCTCCATCATGATCACTGCAAGAGTATACGAAAGGATGAAGGACTGGAAACTGCGATGGCATGCACTCACACCCAAAAAAACTAAAGCAAGCTTTTAGGCAGCAATTTCCAAAATTCGACGATGATCTTTCTATTCCTCTTTTTTCCTAATTATGTGCGGGCCAAATAACGCCTAAAAACAGAAAGCAAAAGCAACACTTTAAAATGGCGTACAAAAATACACAGATGTTGTGTACAAGAACAACACACACAAAAATAACAAAAAGAGCAGAAGAATTTGTAGGCGAGAGAGGAACAAGAAGAAACGCAACAAGTAATTCCCACAATCCTCAATGAACGGGCAGCACAATTTACGATGGTGCTGATCTTTTTTTTCACCCTCAAACACAGAAACCAATTGTACGGTAGATTTTGCCTTAATAAAATCTCAAAATCTGATTGCATACTTTTCAGTTTTCACATTTCATTTACTATTCACTTGTTTTATTCAGTTGAAGTTTTACATTCTCTCACTTATAGTGAAGATTAGATAAAAAATCCATCAGTAGTTTTTTTGGTTTTGTTTCTACTTTATTTTTTTTAGCATTACACACGTCACAGAGAAAGTGATATTCTTCACAAAAATAGGTCGATATTTTACTAAAGACAGTATTATTCATATTAACAAAATCGTTTATGACAAAATGATCTATTAATTTTTCTTGCGACAAAAATCTTACCAAAATAATGGCATTATTTACTTTACTACTACTAAAATTACGTTGTTTCTCTTTACCTAATTTTATGCTTTGAAATGTGGCACAAACTAGTTGATATTCAACGTATTGCCAACTCTGATGTATGTTTTCTCATTTTGACGTTTTTTTTTTGTGAGATCTTGACGATCATGTCGGACATTAAAAATTAAATTTAAATTTTCAAAGATTGACATTTGCAATTTTGTAATCTAAATTTGTTATCCCTATTTTTTATAATGTCATATCAAATCCAAAAGATTTTAATTATTTAAAATTAAAGTAATTTCAAAATGACGATTGTTTTTTGTATCAACTTTTTACAGTGAGTTAGCAACATTTGTTACACAGTTGCACATTCTAGCATTTCGTACATTTGCTGATCGCTAAACATTTCAGGTACGTTCACACATGAGAGTAACTTTTTTGAAAATCATTTAATGCCTTCTACCAAAGAGATTCATTGTTCCAGATGGGTGGTGTGCTTCTTCTTTGCAATAATATAAAAAACACAGTTCAGTAACACACAAGCACTAGAATGCTTAAAAGTCAAAATTAAAAAAACGCACACTTTATACACAAAAAACCATTCCTAAAATAATTTTTACTTATCTCTGGTTTTTGATTTCATGATAAAGCTCACATCGCCCAACTTGTACAATTTATCGTCTTTACCTTCTACCAAAAAATATATTTACAACTAATTTTTTAATATGTAGAACTAAAAAAATCAATTATGCCGTTGGTGAAATTGAACACAAACTAAGCCCTAGTTAATTGTTTTAGAAAACTATGAATATAGTTGAAGAATTTTATGTTTTGACATGTATCGTCGTTCTTTTAAACCTGTTATGCTTCTTTTGAACACTTCATTCAAAGAAACCAACAGTTTATTTTTTGTTAAATGAATAGGTGCCTGCTCTAAAGAGTTTATCCGCTGATCATGGCTTAATCGCATTCGGTGCTGGGACCTGCTGATGGGGAAGTAGCCTTCACTGAAACTGCAAGTCTTTTCGACTATCATTTGAATATCTTTTGTGTTACTTTAGAATAAAATGTTCAATAGAAACATGGTCTCAATCTTAACTAAGCATAATAATTAAGGGTATTTAAATTAATTGGTTGTTAGGTAAAAATTATAAGTTGAAAAAAAAAACAATAAATAATTATATTTCGCCCAATTACAAGCCTAAACAGCTTTGTTTTGGCTTATATTTGGGTCGTATGGGCCAAAATGGCCTAAAAACGGGCCCTTTCATTTCGGCCTATGTTGCGTAGCTACGGCTAAGGTTACAAAAGGTTCCGCCTGGCTGAACTTAACAACGTTTTTACTTTACAAAAAAAAACAGTGTGACAGAAGACAAAAACGCTGTTTTTTATTTTGACGCTACAAAGCATATGTGTACCTAAGGGTAAAAACCAGGAGAGCCATTTTAAAGATTTAAATACGTGTATCTTTAGTATACCATCACTTTCATTAAACGCGCATATCTCTGGGAGGGAACACTTTTGGGGCATGGGATCGGTCTCATCGATGCTCAGATGATGTCCACATCAAAAAAAAAGTGAAAATTGATTTTTTACCCTTAGGTCCCTTTCTCTATGCGCTATTACACATGTGTTTTTTGTCGTATGACAATTGTATGAATGCTTCTATAAGAACGTGTGTAAATATGTATATTTGGAGTTAAAGTTGAGTTTTGTCGTATCGCTTCGTGTTAACAGTACTGAAAATTTAGTATTTTGATAGAAAATTTCAAACCAATCTAACTAAAAAACAACTGTCAGATGCGTAGAAACGTCAAATTTAAAAAAAACTGCGGAAAAAAGAAACATGTGTTAAAAAAAATCGTGCGATTATAATATTCTTGTCTGAGGTTTTTTTTATTTCAAATAAACCATTAAAATTCGGAAAATATTAAGAATTTACATTCTAAAACCGGATTAAAATTTGTACTAAATATAACCTCAACGCGGTAATACCTGGGTAACCTCACAGACAGCAACTTACATTAAACCAAACATTTTTTCCATACCTAAGGCCAACTTTTTGGGGAAAAAGGTTGAGGGTTTGCTAGGGCCGCCCCAATATTTTTTTTCTCAAAGTTCAAATCCAGTGCCAACACTTATAAGAGTGGGCACGATCACTTTGAAGGTCCTAAAGGCCCACTGTATTGAGATTTGAGAACCCTCTAGAAGCGTACTTTATTTTTCTGAATATTAAGCTTCCCTGAGCAATTTCCTTTTGTTTTAATACCCAAAGTTTTCACAATTAAAACGCATTGTTCATTAGTAAAGCACTCCATTTTCAATAGTTGGAATGTGACATCTGTCAAAGTTTTAGAGTTGCAAATTTGTTGCGTGGTCCCACTGCTGAAATAGAAAAAAACAAATATAAATAAAGCAACCATTGGAACACACATGTATACACACGCACAAACTTACCTTTTTATTATTCTGTTTTGTTTCAATTCCCAGCAAATTTTCATGCTGGGAATGAAAAACGAAACCCAATACTCACCTCCTTGTTTCCTGTTATGCCTGGTGTTTTGTTTTGTATGTATAAATTAGCCGCAAATATTTTATTTGTCGGCTAATTTATGTTTGTTTACCATTAACGCGGACGGACGGACGGAAATAGTGTGCCTTTGACACATTGGCCGTGTATACTGTTCGCACCATGAAGTGAGAAAGTATGAAGCCGTGTTAAATAG
The DNA here is from genome assembly GCA_963513945.1 of Hydrotaea diabolus. Classification (NCBI taxonomy): domain Eukaryota; kingdom Metazoa; phylum Arthropoda; class Insecta; order Diptera; family Muscidae; genus Hydrotaea; species Hydrotaea diabolus. The sequence continues at coordinate 231,797,006 of OY740716.1, forward strand.
GCACTAGACCGAATAACGCGATGTGGCCAGATTGACAAATCATACGAATACCGGGATAAGTAGAAAACTGTCAAACTTTGTTTTTGGTGTATAAAAAGAAAAATGCCTGAAAACAAATAGTTGGAGGGAAAATTGAAAATCGTGGGAAAAACAGAGTATAAAAGACGGACATGTCGGAAAAGCGGTCATTATAAAGTGAAGTGCCGCAGTAATAAAATAGTGCATACATTTTTTTTAATAAAATAAAAAAATAAATTAAAACTTAGAAAATTTAAACGTTAAATGTTTTTAATATATTTGTGCGTAAAAACTAAGTGAGTAATTACAAATGTTGTGTATATGTCTAAAGATAGAAATAATGTGTGTGTTGTGTTGTTTTTATTTTTTCTTATTTTTTTGTCGTGTTAAGAAAAACGCAAAGCCTACAAAAGTCTGCAGCAATACCTGGCCTCCACGAAATCTTCAACACTACGGAGGCCAGCATAAGTTTACTGTGGCACATCATTTAACATCCCCACATCCCGGATTATCCAATTGGCTCGTCCATCAGCATCCAATCCAATAAGACGGTAGCAACAAAAGCAAAAAGCGGCACATGAAATAAAAAGAAAAAATCGAATAAGCCAAGGAAAATAAAGGTAACCAATATTATTAAAAAGTACTTGCCTTGCTGAGAGAAATCCCTCGTTGTGAAATCTTCGTCTACCGGACGAAAAAAGGACATACTGTTTCAACGCCTGGTGGCATCAATTTGGTCCTGAAAAGAAAAAATATCGTGAAAATTTTATGAATATGTGTTTGTGATGTTTTGTGCTGTTTAAGTGTTAAGTTTTAAGTGTAGTTTTTTGTTTGTGAAAGTCTTTAACGCCAGGTAGTTTCAGTGAGTGTAGGATTTACTGAGAAAGTGAGCGTTTAGGCGATAAATTTTAAATTGTAGTTAACATAGAGATCTGTGCGGATTTGGATCCGTAAATCCAACTAAGAGAGCTCCTTTAGTTAGGATAGCATTAGATTTTTGCGGGCCATGAAAGGGCCAATTTCATTTCTCGTCTAGGCGTTTCTAAAAAGGTAAATCTGAGCTAATGGCTCACATATAAGTGTTTTCTGGTGTTAGTGATTTGTAGAGTCCATATTTTTGTTATTTAAATTAAGTGTAAAAAAAGACGTTAGTTTTGTTAGTCGTTAAATTCAATTTTTTAGTTTCCTTTTGTAAATAAATGTAATCTTTTTGTAAACGTCGTAAAGAAATCATGATGTGTTAGTGTTTTTGTTCAGAGGGGGCAAGCTGAATGTGAGGGTTTTGTAAGGTGAGTGTGTGTGGGACTTGGGGTCCTTTAGAAAATATAGATGTGGAGATCAAGGACCATGGTTGGGCGGGCAAAGTGTGGGAGCAAAGATCAAGCTCCCTTGTCAAAAGGTGTATCTGTGTGTGATCGTTTTTTTTGTGAAATAGTTTTTTTGTTGAATATTGTTTTTTTGTTCGTCCCTCTGGGCTAAGGTTGGAAGGGTTGGAACCTTCTGAGATGCCGAGAGCTAGCTGAAGCCGCCTTAGTGCCATTGTGAGGGCACGCAACAAATTGTAAAAAATTATAGCAATTAATTTAAAAATGTGTACCCTTACTGAGCTACCCTTTACATATAGAATATCTAACGGCTGATGAATAACATTGGGCAAGCCGCCGCCAATATTAAGATATTGACTTTTAACTTCGTACACTAGCAAATTCTCTCATAAAAATGTCCAACAAACGAACAACTGTGGTCTGGCATCACAGTTTTTCATTTAATAATTGTTGGCAACGCCGCTAATGTTACCAACCACACGATATGAAAATCAACAACAAACAAAGACAGTCGTAGTCTGTCAACTTAGTTAACAAGATTTTGGTTTCAGTATTCGGGAAAATTAAATAAGAATTTTTGCAAAAATCCAAACCACGAAGAAGGAAACGTGTGACCACAAAGAATTATGTGGAGAATAGTATAAAGATAAAGTGAAAACACGTAAAATAATATTTTTGTAAAGCATGTCTGCTCATATGTCCGGTTTTAAAAGATTTTTTCACTGGGGTCCAATAACAGCAATAAGTAAGCGAAAATATAAAATGTATATAAAATATAAAATTATTGTTGCTTACATCTTACATTTCATTGGGAACAACCAGGGAATTGGGTGTCACCACAAATTATTGGATCACAAGGGGAAACTTGAGTAATTCCACATTCATCATATTCTGTGTCAATTGTTGACATTCTCGCCATTTGTTATAAGAAATGTGCTCATAAATACTTCCCTAATTCAATTATCGTTCATACCCTAACTTTACTCCGTTGTAAAAGTCAGACTATTCGATTTGGGAAAACTTTAACTGCAGTACAATACCCATATATAACGTTTTAGTCACGATTACGCTAGTCCTTATGGAATAGTTCCGTGCTGCTCAGCAAAATGTACTGGAGGTTATAATGGTTAGTTAGTTATAGACAAGGAAGTGTCTCTAACTTGAATAATTGCATTCTTGTGGCAGGCATTAGTTTTCAATTTCAGTTGTCCAATTTAATCTTGAATACTCTTCGTTATCGTTGCACATTCTACAATTTAATTTGTACTGTGTAGCCCCAACTCGCAACCAAAACAACAGGACACATTAACTTAAATTGGGTTTAGTAGTTTTGTCTTGTTTTTGTTGTTGTATTTTGTTTGTTTTATAAAACAACGTCATCATTTGATTCGTGCTAGGTGCTAATGCCATTTCACCATTTCATGCCACATTAACTTCTGCAATACTTCCGTCGATGTGGTCGTCTGTTCTTCAGTCCGGATGTAAACCACCCCCTCGTAAAAGACACTTGTAGCGGACTTGCGGGGAGTACGCCTGCAAATGTCGCCTTTGACCAACTTTATTTGTATAAACTATTGTTTATTTCTGTTAGCATTTTGCTGTTAAATATACCATATTTTTTTGTAATTAGTTTCATTGACCGCGCTCACTTCCAGCACAGGTCACAAGTGTTCGGTGAAATAGAAAATGGCTGTGGAGACATGCAACAGCAATATTTACAACCATAGCCACCAACCATGACATTACTGCTAATAAAATGTGAGAGCTACACTCACACCGGCTTTCAGTCTGGCACTCGCCCACATCCAGATGTTGGGTGGCGGCGTCTAAAGCAGTTTGTTCTTCGCTGTATAACAAAATGATTGTGTGGTTGAGTCTTTGAAGTATGAGTTTGTTGGCGAGTCTTTAAAATACAATAGCTCGACGACGTGTGTCATATTACGATATACTACGTCCGTAAACGATATCATGTAGGATGACACATTTCTTTTTGCTGTTACTCCCTAATGGTTGTTTATCATTAAATGAAATCAATAAAGCTGAGTAGGTAAGGCAAGAAAATGTATTATTAGTTCATCACCATGTAGACCTCTTATTGGTTGGTAGGTTGGTTTACGTGACCGCTCCAAGGAGCGTCAATTGGTTTTATTGCAGTGCATCTTTAGTTCCAGATATGGTAAATTTTGGACAACGGTCAAATCGCTCTTTAACCCTGGCAGAGAAGATGATCGGACAGCCGTCTAGTTTTAAACGAACGATAAGGCGAAAAGGAGAGTATTGGGTCTCTTCCAGGCTCTCCGAGTCGAAGAGACACCACCGCAATTTTAAGTTGGCGGAGTTGCCCATGTTGGGCCCGGACGGTATCGCAATGCTGATGTTGAAGCACTTGGATTCCCTGAGAGTAGAGTACATGACCAAAGTGCTCTATCTGTCGTTAGCCACTTACTTAGTTCCTTATGCCTGGAAAATGGCAAAGGAGAATCGTACAGGCATATTTCCTTGCTTTCGCCAGTAGCAAAGACGCTTGAAGCATTGGTCCTCCCCAGCCTGATCCAACACCTTCATGTACGGATCATCAGCATAAGTCCCGGAAGCAGAACAGTAGAGTTACTGCTGTACACGCCATAACTACACGTAGAAGTCGTAGCCATAACCAGTACAAGTCCAACGGCAGGACGGTCCTGGTGGCTCTTGAACTAATAACGGCACTCGACACAGTTAATCGTGCTACTCTGTTCGAGAATATTGCAGAAAGGTCCATTCCGCCTAGTTGTGTGGGCGCCAGTCATATCGTCGGCTTACCATGCAAACTTGCTAACTCCCTTTCAGAACATTTTACAAGAGAGACAAAAAACTTCTTCTAAAGGGTGATCCATCCAGAGGTATTTTTTCAGAACAAAAAATATATAAAAATTCAAATCAAGTGTAAAATCTTTATTGGTAATTTGAAAGGACATTTTATGGCATTTATTTTATGAAAATAATTACCTTCAAATGTTGGCAACTGTATTATGGAAATGAGCGTTCGGTGAGAAACGGCAATGAGGCCCATTTCTGACTCAACGGCAAAGTCAATAAACAAAATTGCCGCATTTGTGCTAAAGAGCAACAGGAAGAGGTACAAGAGGTGCCATTATACCCAGAGAAAACCACGGTTTGGTGCGGTTTATAAGCTGGTGGTATCATCGGTGCATACGTAACCGTGAATGCTGCTCGCTATCGCGCCATGATATCGATCTTTATGCTACCTGAAATTGAAGCCCGTAATCTTGACGACAATGACGAAATGACCTCTATTGAGAGGTCATTTCGAAAAGCAGCTAATTTCACGGTTTGAACAGGTGAGTTGGCCGCCTAGATCGAGTGATATCACACCTTTAGACATTGTTCTTTGGGGTTACGTAAAGTCCAAAGTCTATGCTGACAAACCAGCCACGGTTCAGGTTTTGGAAGCCAACATTACGCGTGTCATTGAAGCCATACCGGTCGAAGTGCTCGAGCGAGTCATTCAAAATTGCACCCTCAGAATGGAAACCCTGCGGCGTAGTTGCGGCCAACATTTGAAGGAAATTATATTCAAAAAATAAATGCCATAAAATAAAATATTATAATAATATACTGGATTTAGCTGTGTATTTACAACAATTTTTCTTTGAATGGATTAAGAAGTTTTTTTTATCAAACCTTTTTACACACTTCAAGACTCATGCTAAATGCTGGTCGACGAGGCGTATCTTTCTCTACAACACGGCATTAAAATCGTAATTTTCTTAAAAAGTGAATTTAGCAGGTTTGCACATTAAGTTGGCGAAATGTAGAATTTAGAGACAGGAAGTCGAAGCCCCTTAGAGTTTAAGAAGGAGTTCCCCAGGGTGGAGTGGTATCTTCTGCCCTGTTTAACCTCTACCTCTCTAAAACTCCTGCACCACCAGATGGCGTTGAAATTGTGTCGTACGCTGATGATTGCACAATTATGGCTTTAGGGCCTTAAGTGGATGACATATGCGAGAAAATCAACTGTTACCTGATTGACTTAAAAAGCTTCTTCACTGCCAGTAATAAGAAAATATCCGCCTCCAAATCATCAGCCACACTGTTTACTGCATAGACCTCAGAGGCGCGGTTGTCTCTTGGTGTGAAAGTCTATAACGTCAACATCTCGACTACTAGCCCTTTTCGATCCTCTGCACATGCTATAGGTATCTGCGACAAGCTAAAAAGTAGGGAAAACGTACTTAAGTCACTAGACGGCAGTGCTTTGGGAGCCGACGAGGCTGTAGCGAACTACGCAGCGACGGTGTGGTCGGCAAATGTGAGTACGACGCAGTGAAGGAAAATTCAGATATGCCAGAAACACACGACAGCTGGTTTAATGCACCGGATCGATCCGAAGAAGGAATTCTTTGGCCAAGGGCTGTCAACCCGGCACTATATGCCGCTACAAAACCAATAGGGTGTCCCCTCATGTCTTGAGAGGACCATCTACATGAGGAGACGAAGGTCCTTACCGCAAATACAATTTCTTGTTGTCGAAGCAGTATCTGCTTGGGTGTCTTCGCAGAAGTCATCCCAACCACCATATCATGGACAGGATACCTTCGCCCAGACAGATCAGGTACGATCTTGATGATCTAGAGAAAGAGGTCCAGTGGTACAAGAGAGAGCCTTTAGATCATCGAAACTATAAGGGAGGTCTAAACGGAAGTCACGCTTCGAACTCGCAGCAGCAGTACCCATCTATAGCGTGAGTGTAGTGCTAGGTGAATATCCCCGATAATTTCACCAGAGTAGAAAACTACCTAGGCAGACGCGCGTAGTTTTTGCTCAGCAGAGATCTGGATGGCGAAGCCGCCGTATTGGTCGTGAATTGATGCTAACGTCCTGACGTGTCCCGCCTGCCATCAGCGATCACTTGACGTGCTGCACATCTTCAATAGACCGGAAAACCCATTCAGCTAAACCCTAGGACTCTTCGGACGTATCCAGTTCAAATAGCGTTTCCTTCACCTGGAATATGGATCCCCTATAAACGAATAGGAAATTAAAAAAAAATGTATTGTTGTTACAACAAAGTATTATGTACAACGTTTCAAGTTACCCTACATTACTTAGAAAACTAATTGTCTCGTAATCACCCTAACTAACCCATACAGTTTGAAAAACTAAGAGGATAGATATACAGAATAAGTCCTCCTGAAATCTAGATCTCAGGTTATTGTGATTCAAAGCAGAGCATTCCCAGAAGAAGTGGTTTGTTTACCTTGCTGTTGTCACAGCTGCGATAGTTATCGTTAAAAGGTATCTTTATGTTCAATTGGCATGTGTCCCCTCAAAACGGCAGTCATTCTGGAAATAACCTTTTTGCTGTGGCAGATGAGAGATTTTTTCCTCCTACTTCATGTTCTGGAATTGTGTGCTTAGATATTTAATTTAAATCAACGATTTAAAGCATTCTACCTTGAGACTGCAATTCAAAGATTTTAGATTTACTGTTTTTATGTCATTATTGGTGTAGATACTTCTACTGGATATTGGTCCGAGGCGTATCTTGCCGGTTCATCCGCACGTTCATTCTCATATATGTATCTTTGTCCTTGAATCTATTTGAGAGTCACATAGGACGTGATCCACAATTTGGTAAGTTCTTCCAAGCATCTTAATACCAGTTATACCTCCAAACTTTGCTGACAATAAAGAATACGCCTCCTAAAGAGCAAAAATTCTCGCCAAGAAACACTAAATTCCTTGGAATAGAGTAGTGGTGTCATACATGCGCGTCATCGGAGAAAACCGCTCCAGCTCTACTTATACATGCAATTTTGGAGCATCGGTGTATAATCCGACGTCGGATTGCTGTTTCGGGTCAATCCGGCGCATAGAACCGACTGTCGTGGGATTGCTCTAAATCTGTGTCTTGTCTTGAAGTTTGTTAATGGTAGTCTTCTCCGTTACAGGCCACCAATCGATCGTGTGAGTATCGGCGTGCCTCTTTCTATTTTGATGGAAGGGAAAGTTATATCGTGAAGAATGGGTCGATATCTAGCCAGGATCGATATTGAAGGTTTTACCTCGCTCATCGATTTGCTCAGTCGCTACAGTAAGGATCAAGAAACAGAACAAATGATAGACAAAGGCAAATTAAAAGTTGTGCTTGTAAAGATGACTGGTACAGAATTAAGAGTAGTTTTTCTGACGAATCGCCAGGGAATTCAGATAGTAGTAAGGAAGCAAAGGATGCTACGAGTGTTGCAAAGTAATTTCCAAAACTCGAAAGTCGTCGCTGCCGATTTCCAACTGCTTCTGAAGAATTTCGATCGTTAATAAAAAGGTGGAGGGACTAGGTGCAGAAAATGACTATTTTCTTAGCGAACATGGATGACAAGGTTACGACCTTAAGCTAAAAGAACCTTACCCCAATTCTTTAAAAGCTCTAGAGACTTAACAGCCGCATATATTGAAGCCAAAAGTGGTTCACGCTTCTTGATAGCCTCTTTTTATCTGCTATATAAAGACTGCTCAATGTCAATATGACATTGAAAATTTGTCGAGATGACTAGAGTATGGTAAATGGGAGTGTTCAAATACTGCCGCCGGTATGAGGATGAAGCGGAGATTGAGACAGTGGAGCACCTTGATCTAATACTGCCGCTGGTATGAGGATGAGGAGATTATGACAGTAGAGCACCTTTTTTGTTGATGCCCGCCCGTCGAGAAAATATAGCGTAGTTAATTGCGGATGCACTTTCTTAAAGATCTTGAAGAATTATCCTCCTGCAAGATGGTAGATCTGCTAAGAGGCTCAAGGACAACTTCGTACAGAAGTAATAGGTTATTTTTTTTAATCATAGACAAAGGACAATCACAATGGCCACTCTGTGGGTTACCGATTAAATGTGCCGTGTGTTAACTTTTAAAGTTTAGACAACCGTACAAGTCCTTCTAACCTAACCTAAACTAAAAAAACTCTCTGCTTAAGTTTAACTACTAATCATAAGCAATTGACTATCACAATGGGCCCTCTATGGGTTACCGAGTGAAGTTCATGAATCCGAACCATAGGACAGGGAAATTGATCTATCAAAGGCATTAGATAAGGCCAACTACGCCGCGGTGTTCGAGGATGTCGAGAAAACTTTTCTCTACTTAGGTTTGAATCGGAATTGGCCACAACTAAAGCACCGCCCTGGTAGATTTTTTTCATTTCTATTTTTTTTTACAAAAACGATATGTTTTTTTTTTGTTTTTTAATTTTATTAACTTATATGGTAATTGTTGTTAAATCGTCTTTATAGCAATAAATCATTTTTTAAACAGAAAGTTAAAATTGATAAATAATTTAACTCCACAAAACTAAACGGACAAAACAAAAGCACCCCCTATGTAATTTTTAAAAGTTTTACTACGCTACTGAAAGTTTTGGTATCAGTTAACTGTACTTTAAAAGAACACATGATAAATTTTAGAAGAAAAAATAATAAAATGAAACTGCGTGTATACAACTTCAGTCTTGTATAGTTTATGGTGAGCTAAGATATATTCAAGTGAATTTAAACCAAAATTATCGATGACTGGAGGGCTGAATTATTACGACATCAACTTAGTGGCAAATATTGGATCAACCGATCAGTAATTTCTAGGCTGATTACAAAGTTTTCGCGGACAGGTTGCATATCTCCAGCACATTCTGGAGAACGTCCGCGTTAATCTTCGCGATATGAAGATTCGCGATATGAGTCTTCCAGTTAAGTAGGAACCGTTCGAACTTGGACCCTAGTGTAAGAACGATCGGCAGCAAAAAGCCTTTCATATCACCAAAGAATAGGAAAGCCAGACTTCTGTTTGTCAAAACCCACATCGACTAGAGTGTCGAAAAATGGAATACTGTGTTGTTCTCTGATTAATTCAAGTACAACATAAAAGATTCAGATGGAATAAGGCGTGTACGCAGACCAATAAAAGAAAGGTTAAATCCACGGTATTGCAAAGGCATTCTGCCGGAGGAGTAAAACATAATGGTCTGGGGTTGCTTCTCTGGCCAGGGAATTGGCCCAATTCATAAGTTTGATGGAATTATGGATCGATTCGTGTACCGTGACATATTTAAAGATGTGATATTGCCAAATGCGCAAGAAGAGATGCCAACAGGATAACGATCCTTAACACACATCCAAAGTGTGTAAGGCCTGGATGCAGAGCAATAGGATTGAAGTCATAGGTTGCTCTGCTCAATGCCCCGAATTCAATCCTATTAAGAACTTGTGGAAGATCGTTAACACAAAATTCAGTTGAGAAAATTGCAGAAATAAGGAAGATCTATTTCAAGCCATAAAAATAGCCTAGGAGGGAATATCACAGGATACGATAAATAATTGAATATCCTCAATGTCTAAGAGATGTGCGGCAGTCATCCAAAACTAAGGATATGCAACAAAATATTAATTTTAATATTTTTTTTTGTTCCCAACATAAGTCCATTTTATTTCTGGTCTGAAATGTTTCTTTTAAATTTAACTTATTATTTATTGTATTGAAAAAAATACATTAATATATTAAATTAATACCCAATTAAATTCAATATCGTTTTCATAAAAAAAAAATTTTAAAATATGCACAAAGAGGTGCTTTAGTTATGGCCAATACTTTATGTATGGAGGGTTAATATATCCGGTATCCCCCACCTTTGTGATATTCCTGTACGTATGCAGATGATTGTATGTTTATATCGCCGGACCCAATAGTTGATAATATAGGGTGATCCATCTAGAGGTATTTTTTCAAAACAAAAAAAACATACAAATTCAAATCATGTGTGTAATCTTTATTGGCAATTTGAAAGGACATTTTATGACATTTATTTTTTGAATCTAATTTCCTTGAAATGTTGGCCGCAACTACGCCTCAGGGTTTTCATTCTGAGGGTCCAATTTTGGATGACTCGTTCGAGCATTTCGACCGGTATGGCTTTAATGACACGCGTAATGTTGGCTTCCAAAAGCTGAATCGTAGCTGGTTTGTCAGCATAGACTTTGGACTTTACGTAACCCCAAAGGAAAATGTCTAAAGGTGTGATATCACTCGATCTAGGCGGCCAACTCACCTGTCCAAAACGTGATAGATCCATTGTTTTGTAAGTGGCACCGTCCTGTTGCAACCAAGTGTCGCGATAGCGAGTACCATTCACGGTTACGTTCGGGCCATCATCATTTTTGAAAAAATATGCACCGATGATTCCACCAGCTTATAAACCGCAAAACCACGGTTTTTCTCTTCGGTCCAAATGCGGCAATTTTGTTTATTGACTTTGCCGTTGAGCCAGAAATGAGCCTCATCACTGAACAAAATTTTTGTCGAAAACAGCGGATCTTCCCGTTTCTCACCGAACGCTCATTTCCATAATACAGGTGCCAACATTTGAAGGTAATTATTTTCAAAAAATAAATACCATAAAATGTCCTTTCAAATTACCAATAAAGAATCCACAATTGATTTGAATTTTTATATGTTTATTTCAGTCTGAAAAAATACCTCTAGATGGATCACCCTATATACGAGGGCGGTTCTGAAACTTCTTATATAAACAGAAAAAAGTTAAGTGTTTTGGAAACTTCCATCTCTGCTATGAACACATGTTAAATTTTGTTTCGATCCTACAACTCCTTCATATAGAAACAGGTGTTCACAAAGACGCATCCGCGATTTTTTTATAATGGAAAAATTAGAAATGCGTGGTGTCATTAAATATTTACATAAAAAAGGTTTATCGGGACAAGAAATTCATAATGATATGGTGAATGTGTTAGGTGAAAGTGCTCCTTCATATGCAACAGTAAAAAATTGGGTTGCTGAATTTAAACGTGGTCGTACAAGCATTGAAGATGAACCACGTAGTGGACGTCCAAAAACAGCAACAACAACAGAAATTGTAGCCAAAGTGCATGATATGGTATTAAATGATCGACAAATAAAAGTGCGTGAAATAGTTAATATCATGGGCATCTCAAATGATCGAGTCCATTTAATTTTGCATGAATAACTACAGATGAAAAAGCTATCTGCAGGATGGGTGTCGAACTTGTTAACAGTCGACCAAAAACGCATAAGAATGAACATTTCTCAAGCTTGTTTGGATCGTTTTCAGCGAAATAAAATGGATTTTAAGCGTCGTTTCATAACAGTTTTTTCGTTTTTTTGTTATTTATTCGGTCTTTTATCATTATTATGACTTGAGCAGTTTTTTATTCTGGTTCGAGACCTTTATGTTGTTTCTTTTTCAGAATCAACTTAAAAAGAAGAAATTGGTGAAATGTATTTGCTACGGTTGCCAGGCAGACTGTACAGCTGTTTCTAAACCCGCCAAGGTTTTTCTTCAGCAGTCTTTGGCAACGATTACTTCGGCCACAAATCAAATGACTTATACGGGAGACTCATTTTTATTAATGAGAATTACCCTTTGTGTATAGTCTTCGAACTGTGCGTAGAGCAATCTTCAACGCGCAATATCATTTCCACCAATTCCGTTTCGCATGGGTCTTCGTTGAAAACCACAAATGCAAAAAGCACAATCAAAGTGTGCATGTTTTTTGTGCGTACATATACTCATACATGCGTTGCACATTAGGGCGTACCAATCCTTTTTAATAGTTTTTTCGTTTTTTTTGTTATTTATTCGGTCTTTTATCATTATTATGACTTGAGCAGTTTTTTATTCTGGTTCGAGACCTTTATGTTGTTTCTTTTTCAGAATCAACTTAAAAAGAAGAAATTGGTGAAATGTATTTGCTACGGTTGCCAGGCAGACTGTACAGCTGTTTCTAAACCCGCCAAGGTTTTTCTTCAGCAGTCTTTGGCAACGATTACTTCGGCCACAAATCAAATGACTTATACGGGAGACTCATTTTTATTAATGAGAATTACCCTTTGTGTATAGTCTTCGAACTGTGCGTAGAGCAATTGGTGAGACATGGATCCACCACTATACTCCAGAGACAAAAGAACAATCCAAACAATGGACTGAAGCTGGAGGAAGTGCCCCAAAGAAGGCAAAAACAATTCAATCGGCTGGTATGGTTATGGCAACGGTTTTTTGTGACTTCAAAGGTATTTTATTGATTGACTATCTGCAAAAGGGTAAAACAATAAATTCAGAGTGATATTGCAACATTTTAGATCAATTAAATGCACAACACAAAAACAAAAAATCATCAAGACAACGCACCAGCGCACAAGAGTGTTTTAAAAATGGCTAAAATCAACGAATTAAAGTACGAGTTGCTTGACCACCCACCTTATTCTCCTGATTTAGCTCCCAGTGACTTTTACCTGTTCCCAAATCTAAAAAAAAATCCTTGCTGACCTCAAATGAAGATGCAATTACAGTTGTTAAACACTATTTTGAAGACCTTGAGGAAAACTATTTTAATCAAGGGATAGAATTGCTAGATAAGCGTTGGACTAAGTATATTGAAGTTTCAGGAGATTATATTGAAATATAAAAATATTTTTGAAAAACTAACTATTCTCTTTCATTGATAGGCTAAGAACTTTCCGAACCGCCCTCGTATGTATGTGATTGGTTGAATGCCTATCTAATTGTTCTTGAAGATTTCTTCCAGGCGAGGAAAATGCAAATATTCGCCACTAAATCCTTTGCTAATCAAGTTTAACTATTTGCAATTTTTGTTAGACGCTGATGGTTTGTCAAAACCTACAGCATATCATCCATGAACTATCAAAATGTTTAGATTATTGGAATGTATATGCGCCAACTTTTTTTTAATTTTTGATGGCTTTAACATTTTCAAAATTTTATTTGTTGCTGTACCTTTTCCCCGTCTTTCCTCCCATACAGATAGATCGCCTTTCTTTGATGCGTATTTTGGCTATGGTCTATCTGATAATAATAACTTTTGTATTTATGGATACTCTGTAAATACAAGTGTTTTAAAACAGCGACTTAAGAAATAGACAAAGATACAATTTATGGAATATAATATTCTTTGACAAACTGTTGACACAATCGAATAATAATAAATTTAACACAAACTCAAAACAAATTGTTTTGCGGCTATTCTAGAGTATATCTCTGGACGATAGGTAACCTTATTATGCATACAGACACGAAGTGTGGGTTGGGGGGCGGGCAACACACATTTGCATGACCTGGAGGGCAAACAGTTGACGAACCAATTTCGCCTTTGCACGCTTTACCCAAAATGATTGCAATTATTCTAAACCTTCCCCCACTTAAGTATTTTAGTTTTTGACTCATGCTTCCAACTAGTTGGCCATTGATTTACTACTACAATTTCCACTAACATTTTCTCTTTATTGCAGGTATAATCAAATGCATTACGCTGACTACGTTATACATGAACTCTATGTGGTGGCCACCTAATCGCTCGGTGGGCGGTTTCCTCAATCAGGCGATATTCTTAATGCTCTCTTCGGTGGCCACCTTCAACTATGTTATGGCCACATTGACGGGGCCTGGAATGTTACCACTGAAATGGAAACCTAAGGTAGGTAACAAAGCTGACCATAAATGAAGTGCGCTAAATTTGCTGTAGTTAGGAAATCCATTATCACCACAGCTAATCATCGGGCGGACTAGTGTGAGAAACTTGTGTAATAATTGCAATTAATAGCAATTTGGGAGCTATAATAATTTCCTGCATTAATGACAATGATTAACAACAACACCAGTGGACGTCATTTACGAGTTTCTTTATTAAAAATGCTTTATGTGTTAAGGATGTTAAACATTTGTTTGTTTCAATTGCTTTATTTGTCCTAGGTTTCGTCTTTGATTTCGAATCAAGGCTATTTTATAAAGAACTTATTAGACCATATTTGGCTTATATTAATAGTGTTAAATTTCGCCTTTGTGCGATTGTTATCCCCTCGATAACACCATGATTTCGGGCCTACAGCGGACTTTTCTTCGTCATAGTGCATGATCCAGAGGTGCCAGGGATAAATGATTTAGCCGAAGTAGCCGCTTAGTTACCGAAGTTGCAGGAGGAAGCTGGTTTATGACTGCATCTATTGAAGCTTATGACTTCGGAGACCGCCAATTGATGCATGGGTTTTAGAGCATTCGATATTGATAATCAGTTGCCGTCCGAATGACATCTTGGAAATTGTGCACAATAAAGTGGATGAAATATGCGATACCTTACTGAATTAGCACTTCACAGCGAGGAATATGAAGCTATCCGCCTCCAGCCACACGGTTCACTGCATGTACCGAAAAGGTACGGTTATCACTTAATGTGAAAGTTGATGATGATCTTTAGGGCACATTGGACAGCTTTTCGGAGCTTCTGGCTTGCTACAGCTTTCTACGTTAAGAAGTTGGAACAAGCTCCTATTGTTGTAGCGGCCACCGTGTGCTATCATCCACTTTATTGTGGAAATTGTGCACAATAAAGTGGATGACATATGCGATACCTTACTGCATTAGCAGTCTTCTTCATTGCGAGGAATATGAAGCTATCCGCCTCCAGCCACACGGTTCACTGCATGTACCGAAAAGGTAAGGTTGTCACTTAATGTGAAAGTTGATGATGATCTTAGGGCACATTGGACAGCTTTTTGGAGCTTCTGGCTTGCTACAGCTTTTTTCGTTAAGAAGTTGGAACAAGCTCCTATTGTTGTAGCGGCCACCGTGTGCTGGGGTAACAGCCCTTGGCCGAAGAAATGATATTCGGGTCAATCCGGTCCAAAGAACCGGCTGTTGTGGAATTGTTAGGACCTTAAAACAACAAGGTCCTTAAGTCACTCGCCGGTATTACTTAGGGAGCTGACAAAAAAACTTCGATGACCTCTTATAATTGTTAGATGGATATAGCGTGAATGTAGTGCTAGGGGAACATCCCCCAGTGAGAAGAGGCTATCTCTGCAGACGTGCTGGTTATGGCTGAGCTAAGATCTGGATGGTGCAGCCGCCTTAATTTGAATTGGTCGCGAAGGGCAACGTCCGGCAGATTTGTCCCGCTTGCCGTCAGGGAGAACATGACGTGATACACCTCTTTAATTGTCCGGCCCAGCCCACTCAGCTGACACTAAGGTTCAAATGGCTCGTTTCCTTTACCTGGATATCGAAGCAGATCACCCATATACGAACAGGACTTACAATACTCAATATACTCGTATTGTTGTTACAACAACAAAATCTTGGAAGCCCTAACTATAGCAGGTGGATCTGTCTTCAGGATCTAATGGTTGGGATGACTTGGCAGGTGATATGCCCGTAGGAGTTGGAGTAAAATGGCTGTCCGGGCTCCTACTTACGGCATATCCATATTGATTTTGTGATATTTGGATTTTTGGCTTCGAAATTCTACGAAGGCTTGTCTGTCGCTAGATAATTGACAATCGACCGTAATTTTCAATCTACTCTTTCGGACGCTTTGGACAGATCAAGAAATGTCCCAATATTAATTACACTTGGCTAAACGCTGCTAATCATGTCGTGTTGTAAACATTAAAATTATTTCTAGCAATGCCGTTCTTATGCTATGGGCTTTCCAGAAGCCATGTTTGAGGTGTGGCAAGCTGAAAATGATCTTTCAGGCAGTGCAATAATAGGGATTTTTAAACCTATGCTACAGGTGAAGGTAGTCAAATCAGGCAGTGGGGTTCTTTATTGGTAGCTTATTTGACTGGTTTCGGAAAGGGAATATGGCGTGCGGCTTTCAGAAAGACATGAAATCACTTGATCACATAGCCCAAACCTATTGTATGTCACCAGACTTCGGGAGAGCTTGAATGAGACTGAATGCGAATGGCAGTTCGGATTCAAGCGCGATCGGAGTGTAGAGGATGCCTGGTTGCATGTGAAGGAGAGCGTTAGGGCGTCGCCAGCTAAATACGTTTTAGGGGTGTTTGTCGATTTCAAAGGTGCCTTTGATTATCTAAGCTGGACCAGTGTCCTTGCTCGGCGGAGGGAGGTAGGCTGCCAGGAAATTGTACTCCGGAAGAGTTATTTTTTGATGCATCTGAAATGCAATACTTATACATTCGCCGTCATAAAACCATTAATGTAAAAAGAAACCACTCGACGGACCACCCGTTACATTGTTAGCAGTTTAAATAAATGACATTTTCACTGTGTTGGCTTTTTATACCCTATAAAACAACTAACATGAAGGAGGCTTGCCTCCTCGTTTTAAAGACTTTGAAACTCAGCATTATTTAAGAAGCTATGAATGAAACAAACCTTCCCAAGGACTCTTTCTTTTTCGCACAATAAAATCGTGACCACAAAGTCTTGGTGCTACCATTTGTAAATTCTGTCGGCAACTTGTTTAGATGGCACTGCAAGTAACTACCCGCAAGTACTCGCAAAACGTTCCATTAGCCATGCAGATTGAGAAATAATATCATTTTCACATGCAACATTTTCGTTTCAAGAGTGGATGGTTTTATTAGTTTAATAAAACTAGCACTAAAATGAGCCATTAAAAAATATAATCGTAAAAATAAAGGCAAAGCAAAGAAACGAAATCGTTATTTTAATACTTATTAAGTGGCCTAATTATTAAATGATTTCTTTACTTCCTTTTTTAGGATACAACGGCTACGGATCAATTGCAATATTGTAAAGTGTGCGAGGGTTATAAAGCACCACGATCTCATCATTGCAGGAAATGTAAGTTATGGACCACTACCAAAGATTGGAAAAATATGTTAGTTAATGCATTTTATTTTTCCCTTAAGGTAACCGTTGCATCAAGAAAATGGATCATCACTGCCCTTGGATCAATCATTGTGTGGGCTGGGCCAACCATGCGAATTTCACCTATTTCCTCTTATTTTCCATCATTGGCAGTTTACACGGCGCTGTTATTTTGTGCTGTGCCTTTTATAGAGGCATTCATCGTTATTGGTATCTGACGCGGGGCTTGGTACACTTGGCCACAGTTCAATTTACTATGTACAGCATTATTATGTGTATATTTGCCATGGGTCTGGCCATTGGTGTAGTCATAGCTCTGGGTATGCTGCTGTACTTTCAGGTAAGCATATATTGAACACACTTACCCCCTTGTTCATAAAAATTAACTATAGGTTTGAAGACAATTTTTGTTAATGAAAATTTTAAACCTTCTGTCAAATATTATGAATATGGTCCTTATACTGCAGTGCAAAAGATATTTTAGGGTCTCTAGTACAAAATAGGTGGGTTGCGATTTGTGGTAGATATTAATAGATTTAAATTTCACTAGCTGACGAAAATTTCTCTTGAATTTTGTTTCCTGAAATACGAGGATTGCTATATATATTTCTGGCCTAGGCAACACTAAGTGCTGCCTGGCGCCATCTGACATTTCCATTGAAAAGTTTGACATTTTTTTTAGCATAAACGTACTCAGAAACGTTTGACGTACGACCATTATTTGTGTTGTTTACAGTGACTTGAAAAAATAAATTTGGCAAAAAATGGAATTAACTCATGAACATTTTCATGCGATCATTTTTCACAACTTTCGACGTGAAAGACAAGAGTGCATCGATGAACTTAAATCTTTGTATGGCGATGAATCTAAAAATAGTCGCAAAAACATTTTTAATATTCTTGCTATATGTTATTTATAAAAAAAAGTTTTTACTACCTGCTGTACGAAGAAATTATTGGTACACTATACCTCTATCCGATTGTCCATATTTTCAGTGACCTAATGGAGGTTTAATTTCGTTACTGTATCGAATAACGAGTATCTCTTCCTTTAGCTCTTGATTTGTTCTTGGCTGTTTGGCGTACACTTTTTCTTTTAAATATCCCCAAAGAAAGAAGGCCAACGGTTTTATTGGCTGTGTGTCAAGTGGCAGTATTCTGTTGGAACCACATATCGTCTAGGTCCATATCCTTTATTTCTGGCCACAAAAAATCAGTTCTCTTCCTGCGAAAGTGAACACCATTCACGGTAACTGCTTGGCCGACCTTATTTTCGAAGAAGTACGGCCCGTTGCACATAAACCGCTGCAAACAGTTACTCTTTGTGGATACATCTGCTTTTCAACACTCACTCGTGGATTCTCGTTTGCAAAAATGCGGCTATTCTGCTTTTGGTCGATTATGCTGACCAAAATAATCATGAAGTTTTCGAAATGCATTTTGATTTGAACGCCCATTTCGCAAAAGGCTTTAACAATCCTAACACGCAGCTAAATTTTGTACCTCTCCCTGATACAAAATTTGTCAAACACTGAAACAACTACCTGTCTTATGCCTAGAATGTATCTGTAGATGGACGAAGATGCTGACATCGTACAAAAGAGAACGTCCGTCCTAAACTTTTTATCTTTAAGAAGCCTGCGTTAATGTAAGTGACCAAAAAGCAAAACTACGAGCATTTATTTTTTACTGCAATAAAAGCTTAAAGTCTACTGGGCACACCTGCAAAGCGAAACTACAGTCGTTTTATGAGTTATAGACACGAAAGGGAGGTCAACCTTTTGTAAAGTGAAACCAGCATGCAGGATTATATTCACAGAGGAATTTGTGTTTGGAATTAGAATAAATAAAGACTTTCACCTGGGAAGGCTTTAATTGTAGACCTTCCCAACACTTTTCATATTGTAATGTTGCTCTGTATACACTTTAAGACTTCCAGTATTCTATATTAACCATATCATATCATGTTTAAGATGAAATCGATTGTGAAAAATCAAACTGGCATCGAGATGTGGATCATAGAGAAGGCCATGTATCGACGCATGTATTATCCGGACCTCGAGGACTTCACCTATCCCTATGACTTGGGTGTCAAGCAAAACCTTAAACAAGTTTTCAAAAGCGAATTTGTGGCCCAGGGTTTGGGCATAGAATGGCCGGTTGTGCAAGGATGCGATCAGTATACGTTGACAGTGAGTAGAGCAGCCATTTCCCTAGACAAAAACTTAAGTGTGTAATTTTCCAATCTTCTCTATCCTCAGCGCGAACAGATTGCCCAAAAAAGCGAGAAACGTGCTCGCACACGCACCTACAAGTGTATACGCAAAGCTACTGGTAGCTATTTGCCCTTATTCTCCCAGGGATTCCGTGTTTGCTTGTCTCCACCCTGTACGGATGAGCCGCGTTTACGCTTGGAGCCCGATGATATCATAAAAGTAACACGTTTCCGCAAACACTGGCTATTTGGCGAACGAGTAGTCACTGAGGCCCAGCAAAAAGAAGCTTTGGCAAATAAAAAAGCCATACGTGGCTGGTTCCCCAGGCGCTGTGCCATTGAGTTAATACAGCCAAATCAACCCGTTAACTCTGAAGACGATGACTGCCACGAAGTTCCTGCGGACATTTATCAGCGAAAACGTCAAGCAGCTGCACTTACGACAACTACGGAGACGGCCAATGTTAATGGTGGTTCTCATAGGAATGCACAACAAAATGGTCATAATCGTAAGAAAAAGAACTGACGAAAAGACTTGAACGCAAGTGGATGAGATTGACCATGCCGAGTGATTACTTTCAATTAGGACAAAATGTGTTTGTCTTTGTGTAAAAATAGATGTGGACTTAGCTTAAGCGATTTTTATGTAATAAATTCTCTATTAGAGGAGAGGCTGACTGTTTTATGGTAAAACTGGTATTTCTTATCAATGAAGTGGCAAGAAGATGATCCAGAAACCGGTAGTGTTTCAAAATTAGACAATATGACGATACATCGATCAGCGTAAGAAAGTTAAAAAAATGGTTCAGTCCGTCGGCCGTGTAAGCTACTTAGTAGGGACATAAATACTGTTACAACTTTGAACACACACATTTCAATAGTAGAACTGAACATACACTGTTAATGTCATATGGGTTTTGAAAGCTAACCTCAATAGCATTAGTCTGTAACGGGATTTTAAAATTGTTTCAACTTTCATCATGGAGTGGTCAGATAATGAGAACCGTATCGTTGTAATAGCGCTTTTGTGAAATGAAAAAAAAACGATATTTTCAAAACTCTCCGGCCACTAGGGATTAGCCGCATGTTTGTCTACCGATGCATAAAACTGTTTGAGGAGACTGAAGATGTAAAAGACCGCCACCGGTCGGGCCGCCCACGCTCTGTTCGAACACCGCATGCATCAAAGCCGTTAAATCAAGCATTCACAGACATCCGCTCCGAAAACAGAAAATCATGGACCGTAAGATGAATATCACGCAAAAGTCCATGAGTCCAATCATTAAAAAAGACTTGAGACTTGAGGCTTTCAAACGACGAACCGGACATTTATTAACTGCAGCTTTAAAAAAAATAAGATTGAAATTTTTTTTTATATAAGCTTTATTTGAATTATTGAATCTGCTCCAAGGGAGCCTAACAATAAGTATACGAATCTTAAGTATAATTCAATAATGAATCCTAGTATGGATTTCTTGTAATGTGGATCTCTGCTTATTGGCAGGAATTTTAATTAATTTGGTCAAAATAGTATATAACTGGTATGGATCACATGTCTGAGAATTTTAAACCTAGTTTGGCTTAAACCTCGTGATAAAGGGCCAGAGGACCCTTACAGTCATTTACAGAGTGTTCGCGATATTATGTAGAGTGAAGAACTCTAGTTATGTATGTATAACGGATAACTCTAGAATAGCAGAGTGGACGACGTAATTTAGGTTATGTAGGTTTTTCGTGTTGACTGTTTTAAGGATCACGTATGAGAGCATTTAAGCCACGTGACGTAGAATAAAGGATTCTACACAGTCTTTTTTGAGTGTTCGTCCGCTATTGATATTGACTGTTTTAAAGATCACGTATAAGAGCATTTAAGCCACGTGACGTAGAAAAAAGAATTCTACGCAGTCTTTCGGGCGCGTGTGTTCGCGATTACTGTTACGGATGAAGCACAAGTGCAGATTAGAAAACACGGCGTTCGTTTCTCCGAAGTCTTAAAGAGCTTGGACTGCACAATAATTGTCTAGCAAGATTGAAAAATGAAAACGTCTTTTGGTGAAGCACGCTGATAACTTGCACAGAAACATTATGTTCACCGATGAAAAAATTTTACCGTTCGGGAAAAATTTAACAAGCAAAATGATAGAGTGTATGCGCGGTCATCTAAGGAAGCATCTGAACTGATCCAAGGGTGGAAAAAGGTCATCACCCACCTTCAGTCATGGTTTGGTGGGGTGTCTCTTACGATGGGGCCACTGACCTGCATTTCTGCGATCAAGGAGTCAAAGCATCGGCCAAAGTTTACCAAGAAACCGTTTTGGAAGCTTTTGTAAAGCCTCTTAATAATTCCCTGTTCTAAAACCAGCCATGGACTTTCCAACAGGATTCTGCGCCGGCCCATAAGGCTAAACCGTTCCAGGCCTGGCATCGAAACAATTTGCCAGCGTTCACTTTCTCTGAAGAATGGCCCTCAGGCAGTCCCGATTTGAACCCATTGGAATACAAATTGTGGACGGTTTTAGAGGACAAGGTTTGTCACAAAAGATACCCCAACATTGGATCTCTTAAGACTGCTTTGGTTCGAGCTGTGGCCAATTTTCCAATGGACGAGGTTCGTGCAGCTATTGACGATTGACCAGTGCGACTTAAGGCGTGTGTGAAGGCAAAAGGCGGACATTTCGAATAAGTAGATTCTTTTAGGATACAATATACATCAATAAATATATTAAAAAAATATTTGGTCCAAAAACATTCATTACTTTTTATTTTACAGCATAAAACGTGTGTAATAGTATTTATGTCCCTATTAAGTATATACCCACCGCCGTGACTTCGCCATTGAAGCAATAACAGGGTTTATGTAGTCGTTCCGGGTAAATAGAGATGTACGAATCTTGTTCCTCGGATAGTAGTTTCGTAACCAATTGTGGAACTTTCTTGCTAAAATGTTAAGGAGATTATCGCAAGATATATTCTCTTCAATTATAGAAACTATTAATTCAAACACAGAGAAAAAGTCAGTTGACAATCGGTTCGGACTACAAAAATTCTGTTTGACGGAAAGACACTCTGTTGCCATCACTAAATGATGGCTATTTGGTTCGACGTACCATAAGATGATGGCTGTGATAATGTAGGGTAAGTCATTTAAAATTTCAAATTTTTACTACCGATTACTTTGACTTTGGAAGGCAGAATAATCGTAACATTCATTTTTATGTTTAGGTTTATATTTCAGATTTAAAATATAGGACTCGAACTAAATTGGGAAATATTCAAAACTTAGTTCCAAAGTAGTGCGTCTTTAACACAAATTGTAAGAAATTTATGTGGAAAATTTTCGAGAAGAGATACGCCTTCAGTTGAGTTTGTGAGTCAATTTGTGAAGCGAGTCCATGAAAATGGATCGTTATTGGACGAACCGACCCGAGTACGTGTTCGTCTACATTGATATGAAGGCTTACAAAGTTCAATTGGTCCCAGAACTAAAGCCTCTCGACCAGCCGATGCGTTTTCGCTTCGCGCAATGGCCTGAGGTTGTTTGGCAGGAGATAAAGAATTTTACCGAAAAATCGTGTTTTCAGATGAAGCTCGTTTTCATCTCGGTGGCTATGTCAATAAGGAAACGTTTCTTCGAAAAGAAGCAAGGAGCCGCCATTCAGCGTTAACGCGCCATGCTCAACGAACTTTTGTTCCCAAACATTTAAGATAGTGACATTTGAACGACATTTCGTTTCAACATCAAGGTGCCACATGTCACACAGTCACACACAGAGAACAGATTCGTTGCCACAACCGAGTTTTTTTTTGCCAACCAAATGATTGAGGTTGCATGCACCTCGCATATGCCATCAGAACAACCGAAAGTTAGTTGGTGCTGTGTACACTTTCGCATGCGCTCAAAGCAATTGTCGAAGCACTTTTTACACTCCGATTGAGACACCTCCAAAACATGGGTTTTTAACGCTTCAAAAGCATCTTCTGGCGAAGAAAATTGTTGACCACGCATTTTTTTCTTGATGTTCGGCAATAAAAAGAAGTCATTAGGTGCCAAGTCAGGGCTGTACGGCGGATGACCCACCAATTCGACGTTTTGGCCGGTCAAAAAGGCGCTGGTTTGAGCTGATGTGTGAGAGCTCTTCTCTTGTTCGTTTTTCGAATTTCTCCGAAGACTTTAACCAAACAAATTGTGGTGTACCACTCAGAATGACCAGGTTTTCTGAAGAAACAGGCGATCATTAGCTTCGAAGTGCTTCTTCGACGAACAACTTTCGTTGGATTTGGCTCGTATTCAAAGACCCACACGGTCGATTGCTGTTTTGTTTCGGGCTCATACGCATAGATCCATGATTCGTCACCTGTGACAATCTTATAAACGTCTTTTGAAGCACCGCGGCCGCGATTTTTCAAAATTTCTTTGCACCAATCGACACGAGCCTTTTTTTTTGAGAGATTGTCAAATTGTGCGGGATCCAACGAGAACAAACCTCTTTTACGGCCAGGTGTTCATGCAATATCGCATACATTCGGTGGAAGAAATGATCAAGGTTACCTCTATCTCACGGTATGTCACATGGCGATGTTGCATTATAAGTTCACACACGGCATCAATGTTCTCTCACAACGGCCGTTTTTGGACGACCTTCGTCTTTGAGCGAGCGTTGGCCACGACTGAATTCATTAAAGTAGTTTTTCACAGTGCAGGGTGGTGCTTCGTCGCCATACACAGATTTAAGTTCATCGATGCACTCTTGTCGTGATAATCCACGTCGAAAGTTGTGAAAAATGATCGCACGAAAATGTTCACGAGTTAATTCCATTTTTTTTTGCCAAATTGAGTTTTGCAAGTCACTGTAAACAAAACAAATAATGGTCGTACGTCAAAACGTTCTGAGTACATTTATGCTAAAAAATGTCAGACTTTCCAATGGAAATGTCAGATGGCGCCAGGCTACACTTAGTGTTGCCTAGGGCAGAAATATATATAGCAACCCTCGTATATATTGCGTGTTGTACAGGGTGGGCCAAAAGTTACCATGGGTTTTAAAAATTAAATAAGTTTTTCGTTTATATATTTTTTATCCATTTTTGTTCAGATTATATAAATAGCACTTGGAGAATAAATAATGGAGAGATTCGTAACTGAGCAAAGAACCAGAATAATAGAATTTTATAATTTTAATCCGCGATCAATTATTTTAACGCAAAGAGCATCTCATTTTCATTCGAATGGCTTTGTTAATAAGTAGAACTGTAGGTTCTGGGGTTCTGAAAATCCAAGAGCCATTCATCAACGCCAATTGCACCCCGTCAGGTGAACAGTATGGTGTGGGATCACATCTGCAAATATCATTGGGCCTTACTTCCTTGAGAGTGAACATGGAATTGCTGTAACCATAAATGGAGAGCGGTATCGGTTTTTCATTTCATTTCATTTATTTGTATGTATGTATGTCATTTCGCTGTATAGATTTGATTACAATGTATAAAGAGTTTAGGAAAATTTTTCCTTTTCTACTTAGTGATAATTTTTGAGGATTTTTAACATTATGAGTTATGAATTTACATTATGTTTTAAATGGTAAGGAAAAAATACAAGCAAAACCTTTTTTTAAAACTAAATAATTGACTAGAGAAAATGCATTTACTTAAGTAAAGTTAAGATGAAATCAATTCATTGATGTGAGCATAACGCGAAGATATACATCTTCGATCGAATTGTATCGCCATTTTTGTAATTTTTTCTTTAACGAGCTGGAATCCAGATAGAGCGTGCAGTCTTTGAGTAGAGTAATGCCGCGGAAGGTTGAATATCATTTTTAGAAGTTTATTCTGTGAAACTTGTAATTTGTAGATATGGCAATAAGCCGAAGACATCCATAGCGGTGCACAATAAAAAATTAATGGCAAAAATATTGCTTTTAATACCAATTTCTTATTTTCCTTGTTCATAGTGGATCTTCTGTTGATTAATGGATACATTATTCTAATGGTTATATTTACTTTATTAACAATATACTAAACATGATCGCCAAAATTTAGTTTCTTATCCAGAATAACGCCTAGATATTTCACATTTGTTTCCCAGTCTACGTCGTGGTTGGTAAAACATAAGGGCGATTGAGGCAGGTAACAGGACTTCCATTTTCTAGTAAAATATATAGCCTTCGTCTTTTGAGGGTTAACCAGTATATTCCATTTGCAGAAATAAGCATGTAATTTCGACAGTGCTACTTGTAGATTGCTTATAATATTTCCAGCATATAGATCTGAACTTATTATCGAAGTATCATCAGCGAATATCGACGTTACACAATTGTTAAGCACCGTATAGTCAGCAGTAAAAATATTGTAAAGGATTGGTGACCAGGCAAGATCCTTGTGGACAGCCGCTTGGAATGCTCATTTGTCGGGAATTTGTATTTCCCAGATATACACTGAATGTCCTCTCGTGTAGAAAACTCTGAATGGTTTTTATGATTTCTAACGGGAATCCGAACTTCTTTAATTTGAAAACCAACCCGTTGCGCCATACACTGTCAAAAGCCGCCTTTATGTCTAGTAAGACCATACCAGTTGTCATTGATTTTTTGAAATTGTCGTGAACCAATTTTTTGATCTTCACTAGAGGTTGGCGGTATCGGTATGATAGAACATTTTTACGTCCTGCTCTTGAAAACAGTCCTGAGATGTGGACGGAGCTACTACCCACACTGCCTGAGACACAGTGGCACTTTTAAGTTAAATTTTTGGAGAGCGAATAATTTCCAGAAATTCGGAAATTATTTGTCCAGCGCGATCGCCAGATTTGTCAGCACCCGACTATTTTTTTGGGGTTATTCAAAGTAGAGAGTCTATATAGCAAGCCCGAGGCAATCCCTCAACTCAAGGCCAACAATGTTGCAGAAATTCGAACGCTACAGCCACAAATTTTGAAAGATGTTATGGAATATGCTCTAAAACGAGCCCATTGCAAAGCTGAAAACGAGGGTCATTTAAATGACAGTGTAAAAAAATTCCATTTTGTACATTATATAAGCATAATCTGAGAAAAAAATTAATAAACGAAAAAGTTATTAAAGTTTATAAACCCATGGTAACTTTTCCACTCAATCAGGAACACAGACTGTCTACATAAAATCTCCATGTCTGTCTTTTTGCCGCAATATGTCTTAGTTCGTCGAAAATTTGAAGTCTCGTTTAAAATTGTGCCCCTGAATTACAATTAATCAGGGCTGCCATAGAAACCAATATTGTAACTATTAGTTTTGAAAACGATAAGAAAAAATGCTTTGGTGTCATGAAAAACAATGTTATCGGTTTTATCAGCAACAGCAAATTCGAACATTGCTTTTTTTTACATCGAAATGGACAAAACCAACTTGGTTTCAGGACACCAAATAAAATCCAACAATGGTTTACAAAAACGACATTTAGCAAAACCGACATGGTTTCTATGACAGCCCTGAATGTTTCTTTGATTTCAAATAAAATAACCGAAATTTCCTATGGAATTTTCTTAATATCAATGAATTTATTTTGAATAACAATTGGTGTCTTTGGAATTTAAATCGGTGTTTTTCGGAATTCAAATGCAATTTATGAGCTTTAATTTCTATTTTTTTAAAACGATGTAGTAATATACTGCGGGTTGTATATTAATTTGGAAGAAGCTTCCTGTCGACTTCTCAAAGCAATGTTACGGGCAACACGCAATTTATTTTATTTCAATATGTGACGCGCAAAATAGAAAGGGACCTAAGGTTAAAAACCAGTTTTGTTCCAGTTTTGCCATTTTAAAGATTAGGTCCCTTTCTATTTGCGCTTAGAATCGTCGACTTCACTTTCATAAAACGCGCATATCTCTGGGAGGGAACACTTTTCGGCATGGGATCGGTCTCATTCGATGCTCAGATGTTGTCCACCTAAAAAAAACGTGAAAAGTTTATGAAAAGTTTTGTTCATGAGAGCCATTTTAAAGATTAGGTCCCATTCTATTTGCGCTTAGAATCGTCGACTTCACTTTCATAAAACGCGCATATCTCTGGGAGGGAACACTTTTGGGGCATGGGATCGGTCTCATTCGATGCTCAGATGTCCACATCAAAAAAAAAAGAAAAAAAAATGAAAATTGATTTTTTTTTACCCTTAGGTCCCTTTCTATATGCGCTGTCACATATAGCCTTTTTTGGCTATATTTTTGAGTGCACTGTTCGGCAAAATCACCGCGAAAGTGGAAGTGGTTACACATAAAAAGGAAAGCCGTTGCACTAACAAGGGAAATATAGAAGAGGGAGCCTTGCGTGACGGTTACACGAAAACTTTGCACTAATGGGCAATTTCGAAAAAAAATCCTTTCTAGCGAGATCGCAAAAACATTCGATTTGTTTGGGACTGAGAAAAAATAAAAAAAAAAACAATTTTGTTGCTACATAGAGTTTTTTATTTGACTGTTTTCGTTTTGTTTAAATAAAGTTAAATTAAAAAAAACAATAAATTCGTTTTCTTTATTGTACATATACATAAATACATACATACATATAAATAAATAAGGTTTTGTTTGTGTTTTCGGTATCGTTTTTTTTGTTCTTCATCGTTTTGTTAAAAAAAAATCATCAATGCGACTGTGTGTGTTGCACTAACACATCCTCTACGTTTCCAACTTCTAACAAACACACCACAGCACACAATTGCATAAAACATGAAATAATACATAAAAATAAAATTGAATTACAAAAAAATAAACAAATTAATTTAAAAAACATTGATTTGAAATTAAAAAAAACTCATCATCCATCCATTTGTCGCATACACAAATACATATAAAATAGAAAACACATCGTTTTTGTTTAAAAATAGCACAATCATAGCAATTAAAATTACACATTATGTTTTAGAATACGATATAAGTAGTACACATATAAATATATATATAGTAGAGTATGTATATAGTAGTCGGGGGTTAATAAATGTATAAATAATTACACACAACACTACATAAGTAGGTAGACATAAATAAATCATTTTGTAGTTTTGTAATATAAAAATGAGAAAAAAAACAAAATAAAATTAAATAATGAAAATACACCAACTGATTGATTAGAATCTAAAACAAAAACAATCTAATACCACCATCATTCAAGCTAACCATTGTCGCACAAAAACTAAAATTTTAATTTCGAAATTCCAAAAAAAACTCTCAATACCAGGGAACGTCTTTAACATCGAGCGGCGTTCCAAAACAGTTCAATTAATAATCCGGCGTTAATTATAATCATTATATTCTGCTTCTTCTTGTTGTTTGATTGAATCCAAGAAAAAGAAGAACACGAAAGTAGAAAGACCTATATTTGGCATAATGCTTTTCTTTTCATTTTTTTTCTTCCTTTCTTTTTTTTGTAAAAAAGTGATAGCCCAAAAAGCAAATAAAAAAATAAAATCATAATCAGCATTTTTTTGTGTTTGGTTGGGAATTATGTTTGGTTTTTTTCTTTTTTGTCATTTTTAGTTGTTAATTATATATTACATTTAATAAAATGGTTTATAGAATTTTAGTTTACTAATTGATTTCGATGAGGCATTTTGAGAAGGCTTTCAATTTAATTTTCACTGTCACTGTTTTCTTTTTGTTGGTTCCGATTCGAATTGCATTTGAAATTTCCATCATTCTATCGTCTCATTTTGTAGGTTTTAGTGGGTTTCCTTGTTAAAAAATCACTTTGTTTTTGTTGGCTTTTCTAGGTAAATATTTTTAATATGTCCATAAGTAATACCGAAATCAGTTGATTTCAAGAATTGTGATTGCTTCAAATCTAAAAGGAAGAACAGAAATAAGACAAAATATTAGTTCTTTTGAATAATAAATAGAAGTGGAGTTAATCCTATAAACTCTTCGGAAATACGGTAAGGGGAGAAATAATAAATATTAAAAACAGGTTTTTAGTTCGGCCATTGCCATGGACTACCAATTGGAATAGCAGAAACAACATTTAGAGACCCTAAATGATCGTTTTGTTGGCTCCCTATAGTAGTCGAAGGGTTCGAGTGACACTTTTTAATAAATCTAAATTATAATTACGTAAACTGCTATATGTGACAGCGCATAGAGAAAGGGACCTAAGGGTAAAAAAAATCAATTTTCATTTTTCTTTTTCTTTTTTTGATGTGGACAACATCTGAGCATCGAATGAGACCGATCCCATGCCCCAAAAGTGTTCCCTCCCAGAGATATGCGCGTTTTATGCAAGTGAAGTCGACGATTCTAAGCGCAAATAGAGAGGGACCTAATCTTTAAAATGGCTCTCCTGAACAAAACTGGTTTTTAATCTTTGGTCCCTTTCTATTTTTCGCGTCACATATATATTTCTGGCCTAATAATGAAAATGCGAATATTTATCATCAAAAATGGTTTATTGTTTTTCAAAGTATTCTCCAGCATGATTTATGCACTTTTACATGCGCTCAAACCAATTGTCGAAGCACTTTTTCCACTCCGATTGAGACACCTCCAAAAAATGGTTTTTGAACGTTTTAACAGCATCTTCTGGCGACGAAAATCGTTGACCATGCATTTTTTCTTGATGCTAGGGAATAAGAAGAAGTCATTGGGTACCAAGTCAAGGCTTGGGTACCAAGTCAGATTACCATCAATTCGACCTTTTGGCCGGTCAAAAAGGCGCTGGTTGTATCCGATGTGTGAGAGCTCGCATTGTCATGGTGCACAATGATTCGTCTCCTCTTGTTCGTTTTTTTAATTTCTCCGAAGACTTCAGGTAAACAAATTGTGGTGTACCACTCAGAATTGACCGTCCTACGTAGCTCAAGCGGAACAGTCGCCACATGACCAGTTTTGCCGAAGAAGTGCTTCTTCGACGAACAACTTTCGAAGGATTTGGCTCGTCTTCGAAGACCCACACGGCCGATTGCTGTTTTGTTTCGGGCTCATACGCATAGATCCACGATTCGTCACCTGTGACGATCTTACAAACGTCTTTTGAAGCACCGCGATGGTATTTTTTCAAAATTTCTTTGCACCAATCGACATAGCCCATTTTTGAGCGATTGTCAAAGATTTAAGTTCATCGATGAACTCTTGTCGTAATAATACACGTCGAAAGTTGTAAAAGAATTACGTTTATGCTAAAAAATTTCAAACTTTCCAACAGAAATGTCAAAGGGCGACAGGCAACACTAAGTGTTGCCTATGCCAGAAATATATATAGCAACCCTCGTGTATATTTTACATTTCTAAACATGTGTTTTCTTAACCTATAATAAGAAATATAAAGTTGAAAATACAGTGTGTGTCGTTTATGTGGACCAGTAGAGTCCCGACAAATTGACCAACAGGATTCCGCCAGCATATGAGCGGTATTTTTTCCACGGAACCGTTTCTTCATTGTAGCGAGATCTAGATGAAACCTTAAGCTATGTTCATCACTTCATCACTTAGTAGGGACATAAATACTGTTACACACGTTTTATGCTGTAAAATAAAAAGTACTGGATGTTTTTGGACCAAATATTTTTTTTTAATATATTCATTGATGTATATTGTATCCAAGAAGAGTCTACTTATTCGAAATGTCCGCCTTTTGCCTTTTCACACGCCTTAAGTCGCCCTGGCCAGTCGTCAATAGCTGCACGCACCTCGTCCATTGGACACAGCTTGAAACAAAGCAGTCTTAAGAGATCCAATGTTGGGGTATCTTTTGTGACAAACCTTGTTCTCTAAACCCGTCCACAATTTGTAATCCAATGGGTTCAAATCTGGACTGCCTGAGGGCCATTCTTCAAAAGAAATCAACGCTGGCAAATTGTTTCGAAGTCAGGCGTGGGACGTTTTAGCCTTATGGACCGGCGCAGAATCCTGCTGGAAAGTCCATGTCTGGTTTTGGAACAGGGAATTGTTAAGAGGCTTCACAACAGCAAGGGTTTCTTGGTAAACTTTGGCCGTTGGTTTGACTCCTTGTTCGCAGAAATGCAGGTCAGTGACCCCATCGTAAGAGACAACCCACCAAACCATGACTGATGCTGGGTGATGACCCTTATCCACCCTTGTGTTCAGTTCAGATGCTTCCTTAGATGACCGCGCATACACTCTATCATTTTGCTTGTTAAATTTTTCCTGAACGATAACAATTTTTTCATTGGTGAACAAAATTTTTCTGTGCAAGTTATCAGCGTGCTTCACCAAAAGACGTTTGCATTTTTCAATCCTATTTTTTTTAAAGCTGCAGTCAAAAAATTTCCGGTACGTCGTTTGAAAGCCCCAAGTCCCAAGTCTTTTTTAATGATTCGACTCATGGACTTTTGCGTGATATTCATCTCACGGGGCCATGATTTTCTGTTTTCGGAGCGGATTTCTGTGAGTTCTTGATTTAACGGCTTTGATGAAATGCGGTGTTCGAATAGAGCGTGGGCGGCCCGACCGGTGGCTGTCTTTTCCATCTCCAGTCTCCTCAAACAGTTTTATGCATCGGTAGAGAACATTTTTTTTTAAATAACCAACACTCAGGGGATGCCCCTATACATGCGGTGCATTGCGTTGGCGAGTGGAAAGTAAAGGATCGGAGGGGGAAAGAGGGAGTAATGTTTATTGACACTTGTCTTGAACTTCTGGGTGTCGTAATAAGTGGGAAATACATTCGCCGGAAGTCGATTCCACATACAGACTGTACGAGCGAAAAACGAATTTGATCTGTAGTGTATAGTGCGGTCAACTGGCCAATCGATAACAAACGGGTGTGAATTCTTAGAAAGTCGCGTATCCCTGCCGAACATCCTTACGTCAGGAATAAGGCGACGGATATCTGATGAACACAAACCATGAAAGTAACGATAGAACAGCGTCACGCAACCCACATTCCGACGATGCTCAAGGGAAACAATAGAGTGGGATACCCTACTGTCCCCAATCAGCACCATCGCTCTCCTTTGAACACGGTCACCTGCCCATATATGGGAGTTGTATTCCATCTTCGGCCTGATGAAAGTTGTATAGTTATTAAAAAGATCAGTAGGAGTGAAATATTTCTTGCACCGCTTTAAAAAGCCTATGCACTTAAGTGCTTCTTTCGACACTTCGAATACATATCTCGCCCAACGAGCGTCACATTGTATTTTCAGGCCCAGAACATCAAGAGCTTCTGATTGTTCAATATCTGTACCATCAATAGAAATTGACGATATTGTGGGGTCAGCGAATCGCTTGTGAGACAACAAGCAGCACTGTGTCTTACGCGTATTAAAATCTACTCTATTCACTCGAGCCCATTCGGCAATGGCCAGTAGATCACGGCCATAATTCGCCTTTTGTCTTCAATATCTTGAAGACTCGGCCTACGGTCGAATGAATATGAATGAAAGAGGTTATTGTCATCCGCAAAGGAGTATATTGGATTCACTGTCTGACCCAACAAATCATCAATGTAAATTAGAAATAAAGAGGGAGAAAGGACAGAGCCCTGCGGTACACCTGCAGTAAGCCTTTGTTTGCTGGAAGAGAACCCATCTACAACAACTCTTTTAGTGCGATCTCTAAGAAAGCTCGATATAAAACGAGCGAAAGTATCACCGACACCAGTTCTACTATTGAAATGGGTGTGTTCAATGTTGTAACAGTATTTATGTCCTACTAAGTATAATCCCCTAGATTTTGGGTAATGAAATCCAAATGACTTTCCAAGAAGTGTATTTTTAGCGATATGTTTTTACACCCATTTCTCCAAAACTGTTTACTAGCTTTCGAACATAGTTATCAGATTTGGCATTCCCCAAGAAATTGTTTAGTAGCTTCGAAGGAAGCCAACTTTTTCTGGCGTTAACAAACATATTTTTTTGCAAAATGTTTGGATGGAAATTTTAAAGGATATTGAAAGACACATTTTTGAAGGATATAATTTGCGTCCTTTTTCCTGTGCAGTGATAAAACAAAAA
This sequence comes from Hydrotaea diabolus, assembly GCA_963513945.1. Lineage (NCBI taxonomy): Eukaryota > Metazoa > Arthropoda > Insecta > Diptera > Muscidae > Hydrotaea > Hydrotaea diabolus. The sequence goes on from OY740716.1 coordinate 231,830,178, forward strand.
AGTATCATAAAATAGGCACGATTCTCCTCTTTCATGTGAAACCAAATGGAACATCATAGGATAATCAGAAGCATTTAAAAATATAGTCCTTTGAAACTTAAAAGTCCTTTAAAAAGAAAACTTGATGATCGTCCCCGGCTTCAGACGTACTTGTTTTTTTAATTCGATACTAGAAATAAGCATCCATTTTGTTTATTAGTAAATCCTTTATTTTCATATTGATCGCAATGTTCTCATACACAAAACGTTAACTGTGACGTCATTCACAGGGAGAGCCAAAATGTTGTACACTTCATTGTGTAACCTTTAGTTCTCTCAACCGTGAGTGCCGCCTAAGTGAGGCTGAGGAGGAGATTGAGACAGTGGAGCACCTTTTATGTCGATGTCCGTCCCTCAAGAAAAAACGATAGTTACCCAAGGAAGTACTTCATTGGTTGTCGTTATTAGTTCCGTAGGACACTGTTTTTGACCATGAAAAAGGCTTATAAAACTCAGCCGATCGAACATCACACTGGAGGATGGTCACCCTTCCAGATGATGATCGTGATGATCTCCCTCCATTGTGATGGTCGATCGGCTGAGTTTTATAAGCCTTTTTCATGGTCAAAAACAGTGTCCTACGGAACTAATAACGACAACCACAATGGACCCTCTATGCGTATGCACCCTATGTCAAAATGCCTTTTAATATGTCTTGCTAAACAGATTTCTCAATAGGATGTTATGGATAACATACGGGGGCGTTTCGGAAAGTTCTTAGCCTATCAATGAAAGAGAATAGTTAGTTTTTCAAAAATATTTTTATTTTTCAATCTAATCTCCTGAAACTTCAATACACTTAGTCCAACTCTTATCTAGCAATTCTATCCCTTGATTAAAAGAGTTTTCCTCAAGGTCTTCAAAATAGTGGTTTACAACTGTAATTGCATTTTCATTTGAGGTAAAACGCTTGCCAGCAAGGATTTTTTTTAGATTTGGGAACAGGTAAAAGTCACTGGGAGCTAAATCAGGAGAATAAGGTGGGTGGTCAAGCAACTCGTACTTTAATTCGTTGATTTTAGCCATTGTTAAAATACTCCTGTGCGCTGGTGCTTTGTCTTGATGAAAAATTATTTTTTTGTGTTGTAAGCCAGGACGTTTTTCTCGAATTTCTACATTTAATTGATCTAAAGGGTTGCAATAGTACTCTGAATTTATTGTTTTACCCTTTTGCAGATAGTCAATCAATAAAATACCTTTGAAGTCCCAAAAAACCGTTGCCATAACCTTACCAGACGATTGAATTGTTTTTGCCTTCTTTGGGGCACTTCCTCCAGCTTCAGTCCATTGTTTGGATTGTTCTTTTGTCTCTGGAGTATAGTGGTGGATCCATGTCTCATCAACAGTTATGAAACGACGCTTAAAATCCATTTTATTTCGCTGAAAACGATCCAAACAAGCTTGAGAAATGTTCATTCTTATGAGTTTCTGGTCGACTCCGGCACCCATCTTGCAGAAAGCTTTTTCATCTGTAGTTCTTCATGCAAAATTAAATGGACTCGATCATTTGAGATACCCATGATATTAACTATTCCACGCACTTTTATTCGTCGATCATTTAATACCATATCATGCACTTTGGCTACAATTTCTGTTGTTGTTGCTGTTTTTGGACGTCCACTACGTGGTTCATCTTCAATGCTTGTACGACCACGTTTAAATTCAGCAACCCAATTTTTTACTGTTGCATATGAAGGAGCACTTTCACCTAACACATTCACCATATCATTATGAATTTCTTGTCCCGATAAACCTTTTTTATGTAAATATTTAATGACACCACGCATTTCTAATTTTTCCATTGTAAAAAAATCGCGGATGTGTCTTTTGTGAACACCTGTTTCTATATGAAGGAGTTGCCAGCTCGAAACAAAATTTAACATGTGTTGATAGCAGAGATGGAAGTTTCCAAAACACTTAACTTTTTTCTGTTTATACCGCGCTTTTTGTGCTAGGCTAAGAAGTTTCCGAATCGCCCTCGTATATGATCTTAAGGACATACTACAAATAGAGCAATTGTTGTTGCTTATTTAATCACTTACATTTGATTCATCCATATCATTCGATTGTCCGCGTGATGATGAACTTAGCTGTAGTTTACTGCTGCTACTGCAAGAGGCATTTTCGCCACCACCACCGCCGATGCCGCCGCTGCTACCAGCTCGTAATAGATCCGTAGCAGCTGCTAAATCATGCGTGGACGATGATGGCCTTAAAGCGGCGCGTTTGGCAACAATTTCTAACATTTCGTTTAGTATGGCTCCTTCGGCGGCTACATCTGCTGAACTTTTATCCAGTTCTGTGGATTAAAGGAATAAAATGTCGGTTATTTTATGTTTTAATTAAAAATGACGAAATGGCTGATGGCGGGGTACTTACTGTTACACGACAAACGCATGTTAAGTTCTTCCTTTAGTTGGGCATGCCGGTGTTCCAATTGAAGTTCCTGCTGTCGTATGCCAAGTTCTTCATCGCGTTTTCTTAAAAAGAAGAGAAAAAAGAGTGTGATAAATGTGTTTTAAAGGTGTATCGAAACAACAAAAAAATGTTTAATTTAGATATTTGAAAAGCCGTTTAGTTTGAAACGATTTCTTTTCTGACAAAACGAATTGTGTCCTGTTTGCGCAAGCGTCCAACACCTAACAGGAAATGGTTAAAGCACACAACAGCGAGAGAAGGGCAGGTTTGGAGGCCGGCTTTCTCCAACAACTAACGAGTTTTCCAATAGGGACATAATATCTTATCTTTTGCACGCACCCCGCACCCAGGTGACAGAAACATAAACGATGAATTATTCCCAGAATGTTTGCCAAACATAATCTCTTAATCGGCGAATCATACTTTTCACATAAAATGCATCATAAAATAACGTGACAATCCTAGGACCCACGATTTTACACAAAGAGCCCGATCAATCATTTCTGCATTGCTATAAAGTGGTTAAAGACCTTTCAAGACTTAAGAGCATGTCAGCCTCTCTGGACGACAAGGGCGCCTTCAACAACGTGGAAATAACCTCAACTCTTTAAGATCCTTATTGCGTTGGGGTGCAACCAGGCATAATTCTTTGGGCGGGCAACATGCTAAGGGGCTGAATCATTAACTCGTCCCTGGGAGAACAAGCTATAAGGTGAAACAAAGAGTTATGAAGGGAACGCGTACAGTGGTCCAGGATTGATTTCTCTCGGCCAAAATTCTTTAACTTTTGAACTAGTACATTTTTTTGAGTTCTGCAACAAAATGTAGCCAAGACTCAAGGATTATTTTGAACTATTAATATAAAGCTAAATTGGGCTATTGGATATATTTTAGAAATTAGCCTGAAGTTGACTTCTTTTCGTATATTCCGATTATAAAAAGAAGTTTAATTTTTTTTTTTTTTTACATATTTGCAAAAATGCGCAATTTTTTTTTCCTTTTGCCGATTTTTTCATTTTTTAGATTTTGAAAATGGAGAAAGTGAGATTTAATTTTTCGACTTTGTAATCTCATCTTTAATATGACATCAACATTTTGATTGTAACAAATATACCTTGGTTGTAGTAACTACAGGGGGCTGATGAAAGCCGCAACCAAAAACAAATTTAATAACTTTTTTTTTCTATTAATGAATCTGTTTATTTTTTTATTTTGCTGATTGATTCATAGATTTAACAAAAATGTATAACTGGGACACTGAAACAAGAATTTGGATTGTCCGCCGCAATCACGCACTGGAGTCCGAGTCTGCCCTCCGAGCAGATAGACTATGAGTCTTCGAAGACGAGCCAAGTCCAACGAAAGTTTTCGTGGAAGAAGCACTTCGAAGCAAATGGTCGCCTGTTTCTTCGGCAAAACTGGTCATGTGACGACTGCTCCGCTTGAGCAACACAGGACGGTCAATTCTGAGTGGTATACCACATTTAGTTTGCCTTTAGTCTTCGGAGAAATTCGGGAATCGTCGTTATTTTCCACCGTTCCAACGCTGCTAAAGCGCAAAGGCAAAATAAGGTCCGTTGTTTTTGGGCCCTTTCGGCACAGACTTTTGTGACTAATCTCATTCAAAACTTCGAAATAACTTATATTTGGACTTAAATGAGACTTGTTAACAATTTTGCCGATCAATGGACAATTAAGAGAAGACATTACCTTCGAAAACCTTCAGTTCGGACGGAGGAAACAATCGCTGCTGCCATACAAAACAATCCAAGAGTTTCGACAAGAAGCTTATCTGCTCAAGTGGGTATAATCAGACAGTCATTGCAGTTAATTATGCACAAAGATTTGGACTTATTCCCACATAAAATTTTGCCAGAAGATGCTTTAAATGGTGGAAGAGGACAGAAACATGTTGAACTGTCTTTTCATGTCTGACGAGTTCCATTTCGATTCAAACGGCAACATAAACAAACAAAATTGTCGAATATGGAATGCTTCCAACCCACAGATACTCCATGAGACGGATTTGCATCCACCCTACTTCTTCGAAAAAAATGGTCACACCGTAACGGTTAAGGGAGGCCGTTACTTGAGCATGTTTTCTATCCAGAACTACGCCGAATCAGAATTTATTTCAACTCTGTGTGGTTTCAGCATGATGGTGCAACTTTCTCTCATAGCCTGGCCTGTTAAAACAGTACTGCGACGAAAACTTCCTAACAAGCTAATGTCCAGAAACTCCACATACCGTTGGCCCCCCGGGTCGCCTGACCTTACTGCACGAGACTTTTTCTTGTGGGATTATTGCAAACAGGAAGTCTACAAAGCAAAACCAACAAATTTGAATGGACAAAAACAAACCATTCGAGAAACAATTGCGGGTATTCCTGTCTTAACTCTCCAAGGAGCGATGAACAACTTTTTGGTAGGCTGCCGCACATTCGTCAACGAGCAGGGGGGCCATTTCCATTATTTTTAAAACTAATCAAGCTATATTTAATAAAATTGAATGAGCTTTAACACGAATAAAAAAATGCACCGAAAAAAAAGATATTTGAGTTTCTTAATGTAGCAATATTTATTAGCCACCCTGTATTTAGCTTCGTGGCAAAATTTGATTTAATTTCAGTACCCATATGTTCATTTTGACCATTGATTGTCGGTTTTGACCATGCGGTACGTTTTTAGGGCCGCATGAGCCAAAACGTTTTGCAACTATCCCCTCTAATGAGTTGTTGTGAGCGCCACAAGCAATACGAGGGTTGCTATATATATTTCTGGCCTAGGCAACACTAAGAGTTGCCTAGCGCCATCTGACATTTCCATTGTAAAGTTTGACATTTTTTAGCATAAACGTACTCAGAACGTTTTGACGTCCGACCATCTTTTGTAATGTTTACAGTGACTCGAAAAAATCAATGTGGCAAAGAAAAGGAATTAACTCGTGAACATTTTCGTGCGATCATTTTTCACAACTTTCGACGTGGATTATCACGACAAGAGTGCATTGATAAACTTAAATCTTTGTATTGCGATGGAACACCATCCTATAGCACTGTGAAAAACTGGTTTAAAGAATTCAATCGTGGCCGACGCTCGCTCAAAGACGAAGGTCGTCCAAAAAAAGGCCGTTGTGCCAGAGAACATTGATGCCGTGCGTGAACTAATAATGCAAGATCGTCATGTGACATACCGTGAGATAGACACATCTTTGGGCATTTCTTCCACCACAATCGATATTGCATGAACACCTGGCCGCAAAAAAGGTTTGTTCTCGTTGTTCCCGAACAATTTGACAATCGCTCAAAAAAAGGTTCGTATCGATTGGTGCAAAGAAATTTTGAAAAAATACGATCGCGGTGCTTTGAAAGACGTTTATAAGATCGTCACAGGTGACGAATCATGGATCTATGCGTATAAGCCCGAAACAAAACAGCAATCGACCGTGTGGGTCTTCGAAGACGAGCCAAATCCAACGAAAGTTTTCGTGGAAGAAGCACTTCGAAGCAAATGGTCGCCTGTTTCTTTTGCAAAACTGGTCATGTGACGACTGTTCCGCTTGAGCAATACAGGACGGTCAATTCTGAGTGGTATACCACAATTAGTTTGCCTGAAGTCTTCGGAGAAATTCGGGAAACGTCGTTATTTTCCACCGTTCCAACGCTGCTAAAGCGCAAAGGCAAAAAAAGGTCCGTTGTTTATGGGCCCTTTCGGCACAGACTTTTGTGACTAATCTCATTCAAAACTTCGAAATAATTTATATTTAGACTCGTAGCGAAATTTGCTATAGTTTGAGTACCTATATGTCCATTTTGACCATGTGGGACCTTTTTTGGACCTCATGTGCAAAAACTTTTCGCAACTATGCCCTCTTTTGAGATGTTTAAAGTGTCACATAGCTAATAGTAACCATTTTAACCGTTGCCGGTAAGCCATCATCATGCCAAATTTCAGGATCCTAGGTTGATTCGTTCTACCGCTGTCGTGCTTTCAACAGACGCATGGACGAATGGACATGGCTAGACCGTCTTAGAATTTTACGACGATACCTTTTAGGGTCCTCGACCAAAATTCTCCACCGCTGGAGGGTATACATATTTAAAAAATAAAGTTATACTCAAAGATAAAAAGGTATACTATAAGCATTAAACAGGGAATAATCGGCTCTGATATCTTACAAAAGTAGCTCTCATGCGTTTAGTGAGAACCAGGTCTTAAAGAGTTCGGTTTTCCTTTTAACAATTGCTGCGAAGCTTTCTGATGATGGTCGTCACGGACCTGAAATCGCAATAAAAGCTGTGTGCAGCCACAAAAATCAATCTCACTTTGCCATTTTGTAAAAAAAATTGTCTTCTATTAAAATGTAGATGCAAGAGGTCTTGAGAGCCGGTTAATATAAAGCTACACGGTGTTGATTATAAGTAATACCTTAACGCCAATTTTTTTTTTGCCAATTTGACATTTCTTTGTTTTAGTATTTGACAAAATTAACCATAGAGAGGTAGACAATTAAGCAGAGCGTTAAGATTGTTAAATATTTGTGGTCAACATAATCGGGTCTGTAGGAAATATGCAAGCACCGGCGCATGCTCGCCCAGTTCGTTCTACGGAAAACATTGATGTTCTTCTTCGAGTCAACCTTGACTCGTTGCCGTGCCCAACAATTGAACATATCACGAGCATCACTGATGCGCATTTTGAATAAAGATTTAAGATTTCATGATTACAAGGTTCAATTGGCCCAATAGCTGAAGTCTACAGATCACTTGAAGCGTCGTCAATACGACGAATGCTTGGTTGAGCAGACAGAAGTGAATGGTGACTTTATAAAGAAAATCTTCTTCAGCGACGAGGCATACTTTCAACTCAGTGGATTGGTTAAGAAGCAGAACTGCCGCATTTGGGCAAATAAGAGTCCACGATTGATTGCTGAAAAGCCGATGCATCGACAAAGAGTATTTGATGCGGTTTATGGACTGGCGGCATCATTGGACTTTTTCCAACTTATTCGAAAATAAGGTCTGCCATGCAGTAACCGTAAAGATACTGCATGGCCCTCGACGATATGTGGTTTCAACAGGATGGTGCCGGATTGATTGTTGAAAAGCCGATGCATCCACAAAGAGTATTTGATGCGGTTTATGGGTTGGCGGCGTCATCGGACTTTTTCCAACTTATTCGAAAATAAGGTCTGCCATGCAGTAACCGTAAAGATACTGCATGGCCCTCGACGATATGTGGTTTCAACAGGATGGTGCCACTTTCACACAGTCAACGAAACAATGGCTCTTTTGCTCGAGAAATGCAATGGCTGTGTTATTTAACGTCGTGGCAATGCTTATTGGCCGCCACGATAATGTGATTTGACACCGTTCAACTTCTTTCTTTGGGATTATTTAAAAGAAAAAGTGTACGTGAATAAGCCAAGAAAAATTCAAGAGCTTAAGCATGATACCTATCTCATGCTTAAGCTCGCCACGGCGAGCATTGGCCGATATTTTGTTTTATACATAATTGTTATAGATCCTTCTATCATATTAAATATATATACGAGGGCGACCGCAAAACTAACTGGCCTGGCACATTTTCTGTTTTACTAGCAACTTTTTTTTTGTCTTTTTAAAAGCAATCTTTTATAAGCCATCTGTCAAAATTTCCGAAATATTTAATGATTATTTTCTTTGTTACAGGTGATTGAAGTAAACAAGTTTTACAATTTTTTGAAAAATGGAAAATAAAACACTTTTATATGAAAGGTAATACGCCACAATTAATCAAAGATGAATTGGATTCTGTTCATGGTGATAATGCACCATCATACTCCACCGTGAAATCCTGGGTTCAACAAGTTAAAATGGGTCGTTCAAGTACGGAAGATGAACAACGCTCTGAAAGACCGAAACTGCTACTACTATTGAAAACATTAGAAAAATATTTAATGAAGTGGCTAAAGATAGACGAATAAAGCTCAGAGAACTTGCTGATATTGTTAAAATACACGAAAAACAAGTTTGGAGTATTTTACATGATGAACTCCAAATGAAAAAGCTATCCGCAAGATGGGTGCCGCGTTTATTGACTTTGCCCCAAAAATCGTCCGTTGGACCAATTCCGAGGAGCTTTTAGCGATTTATCAGCGTAATCCAATAGAGTTCTTGCGCCGATTCATAAATGTTGATGAAACATGGTTCCATCACTACACCCCAGAATGCAAAGAACAGTCAAAACAATGGATAGAAGCTGGTAAAAGTGGTCTAAAGAAGCCGAAAACTGTTAAGTCAGCAGGAAAAGTAATGGCCACAGTATTTTGGAATGCAAGGGGTATAATATTTATTGATTATCTTGAGAAAGGAAAAACTATAAATAGTGAATATTATTGTGCATTATTGGATCGGTTGAGTGAAGAAATCAAGATAAAACGACCGCATTTAGAAAAAAAAAGTTATTTTTCATCAAGATAATGCTCCTTCACATAGTGCAGATTAGAAACATGCATGAACACACTCTGGTTTACAATACATTCATTTAGTCATTGTACCAGTACCACTGTCCCGAATAGTGTAAACAATGAAATGAAACGAGACGAGATTGCTTGCTCTTCGAATGAATGTTGTATGGTTCTCTGCTCTCTTAACTACTCTATTCGTCTCAATTCTGTTAAGAGAACACAATATTGTTCTCAATAAATATTCGAGACTGTAAAAGGCATTTGAATACATAAGAAGTCTATGAATGGTATACGGTAAATTATGAATGGTTGTGGGTATCATTAGCTTTCAGTCATTTAAGAAATCAACAAGGGTGAGCAAGGTGTAAACAAAAAAATATATAAATATATTCTTCTTAAATAAGTTTAACTGAGAAAAAAAATGGAAATTGATGAAGTAAATAATTATTAAGAAGAAATAATTAATATTATTATTAATATTTAAAAATATTTTAGCTTTCAAATCAATTTTTTTTTGTAAGTAAATAATAATAAATATAGTCTGAACATTTGTTTTATACTAAATCTGTAACATTTGTTTTATTTGCAATAACTTAAATTTGATGAAACTATTTTTATACGATGATAACTAACTTGCAGTTTAATTTAACTCCAATTCTTCACACGAAGAGCATGAAATTCATTTAATTGTCGCCCTATTCTACATTCCAGAGAAATCAAAGCAAAAACAACATCATTTGCTACGCTCATCATATGTTACGCCCATGGAAATAGATTTTTTCTCAAATAGTCTTATTAATACATCTCAGTATTCGAGTAGTTGTGGTTGTCTCTAAAGACCTTTTACCCGATCACCTTACAACTCGTTCATACCCGAACTCTGTCGTCTCGGTACCATTCTGTTTCATTCCCGATGCTACTTGCTAAGAGGAATGGTTGTGTGTACGATACTCTTATCGCTAGAATGAGCACATTTACGCTTTTGTAAACAAAAGAATGTGTTCGGGTGTGTGAAAACGATGTTCATGCAGGGTTTTAGTGCAGATTTAGCTCCTTCTGATTATTTCTTGTTTCCAAATTTAAAAAAAATTCTCGGTGGCAAAAAATTTTCGTCCAATAGCGAGGTTATTGCTTAAACTGAGGCATATTTTGAAGGTCTTGAAAAATCTTATTTTTCGGATGGAATTAAAAAACTTGAAAAACGTTTGATGAAGTGTATTGAGTTGGAAGGAGATTATGTTGAAAAGTAAATAATAATAATTCCAAAAAAAAGGTTTTTTTTATGTTACGCCAGTTACTTTTGCTGTCGCCCTCGTACATTTATAAAAGTTTTCAGAGAATTATCTTAATATAATATACATATTTATAAATACATATTAAGATAATTCTCTGAAAACTTTTTGTTTTATTTACAATAACAACGTACGTTTTAGTTGGACCACCCTTTACAGAAAACAAAAATTTAAATTAAAAAAAAAAAAACGGTTTTTATAATTTTAATTGAGTATACAAATTTGTTTTTTGGCTAAATCAGTGGAGTTATTAAATTCAATACTTACTTGAGCTGTGTTATATTGCGCCATATTTCTAAAAGTTCCTTAAGTAATTTTTCATCATTACTACCAACGTGATTGGTAGATTCCAAGCTATAGATCAGAAAGTGGCATTAATAAGATTAGATGACAGTTTTAATTATGAATGGTCAAGGGGGACTTACTTTTCAAAGGTTTGTTCTTCACCACGCAAAGCCTTTTCGATGAGAACACCGCGAGTTTCTAATTCTTTTAATTGCACTTCGATTTCTTCCTGTTCACGCTGAATTTCCTGAGCGATTCTTAGTCGCTTAAGCTCAGCTTGGCGCACGGCCTTCGATATTGCACGCTGTTTCTTTTGATCGCGAGTCTCGGTAGTGTAACTCTCATCTAAACGGGTCCGGAAACAGCATAGAAGCACAAAAATGAGAAATAAATTTTAATAAAATAAAAATTATTTAAAAAAAGGAGAGAAGACAACAATGAAGGAGTAACACAAACCATCTGATCTTTGATAATTCAATGGCAAAGGCGGTATGGGAGGCGGTGACTGATCATCATAAGCAGCAGGAGCATTGCTTGTGTTTGTCATTGATTGCGATTTGTGCGCGCACAATTGGGGGCTGGACGAAGAGAACGCCAGCGCCGATGAGGAAGATGATTTCTTGGTCGTAGGACTGTTGTGGGAGCGTGCCTCAGGGCAATTGTGTTGGTGTGACTGTGGGTGATGGTGATGATGATGATGGCTATTGTTGTTGTGGTGACTGCGTTGTTGATGACAGCTGCTGTTATTGTTGTGTTTATTGTTGTTGTTGTAGCTCAACGTGTTCAGATGACTATGACTGTAGGGTGTGTGAGTTAGGTGTGTTCGTGTCGTTAGAACATCCTGCGAATGATGCTTGGGACATTCATAGGACAGGGCCGCCCTCGAAACGGACGACGTCCTCAGCCGGCGTGTGGGACTACTACACTCACTGCCATGATGGCTGGTATTGAACACATAATCCTCCTTATCCTGTTTGTTTTTGTTTCGTTTGTTTTTTTGATTTTGTGGGTGTTTGTGTTTTTTTCAAGATAAAATTGAATTGATTTGAAAATGTTTTGTAATAATTTCGAGTTAATGGTTTTGTTTTTTTGTAATTGGAATAATTTAAGGTTTGGTTGGAGTTTGGGATTATACACATGAACAGCCAAAGGGAGCAGCATGTTGAGAAATAAAAAACGAAAAAAACAATTTAGTTAAAATCGTAGGTCTCACATTTCAATCCATTTCGGTTGTGTTGAAATATCATGCGATTCCAACAATGAAAACAACAAAGGTGTTGGGAGGGAAAAACAGAGATACAGTGTGTGGAGTGTTTTTTGGAGTGGTAGTAGTAGTACAGTAGATGGAGAAGAAGAAGAAGAAAAAGTGTTCAAGGAAGGTATTCCCAAGTTCTTCCATCCACCCAATCACAGAAGCGTAGGAGCAGCAGGAGTGGGAGTGGGAGATAGAAAAATACAGAGTACCAAAACCAACAAAAGTTTAACAACAACAAAAAGGAGAAATCGCAACATTGTCTGTCGTTTTAATACTAGCTGTGTTTTATTATAACAAAATGATAGTTTTTTCGTTTTTTTGTTATTTATTCGGTCTTTTATCATTATTATGACTTGAGCAGTTTTTTATTCTGGTTCGAGACCTTTATGTTGTTTCTTTTTCAGAATCAACTTAAAAAGAAGAAATTGGTGAAATGTATTTGCTACGGTTGCCAGGCAGACTGTACAGCTGTTTCTAAACCCGCCAAGGTTTTTCTTCAGCAGTCTTTGGCAACGATTACTTCGGCCACAAATCAAATGACTTATACGGGAGACTCATTTTTATTAATGAGAATTACCCTTTGTGTATAGTCTTCGAACTGTGCGTAGAGCAATCTTCAACGCGCAATATCATTTCCACCAATTCCGTGATTTGTGGCCGAAGTAATCGTTGCCAAAGACTGCTGAAGAAAAACCTTGGCGGGTTTAGAAACAGCTGTACAGTCTGCCTGGCAACCGTAGCAAATACATTTCACCAATTTCTTCTTTTTAAGTTGATTCTGAAAAAGAAACAACATAAAGGTCTCGAACCAGAATAAAAAACTGCTCAAGTCATAATAATGATAAAAGACCGAATAAATAACAAAAAAACGAAAAAACTATTAAAAAGGATTGGTACGCCCTAATGTGCAACGCATGTATGAGTATATGTACGCACAAAAAACATGCACACTTTGATTGTGCTTTTTGCATTTGTGGTTTTCAACGAAGACCCATGCGAAACGGAATTGGTGGAAATGATATTGCGCGTTGAAGATTGCTCTACGCACAGTTCGAAGACTATACACAAAGGGTAATTCTCATTAATAAAAATGAGTCTCCCGTATAAGTCATTTGATTTGTGGCCGAAGTAATCGTTGCCAAAGACTGCTGAAGAAAAACCTTGGCGGGTTTAGAAACAGCTGTACAGTCTGCCTGGCAACCGTAGCAAATACATTTCACCAATTTCTTCTTTTTAAGTTGATTCTGAAAAAGAAACAACATAAAGGTCTCGAACCAGAATAAAAAACTGCTCAAGTCATAATAATGATAAAAGACCGAATAAATAACAAAAAAACGAAAAAACTATTAAAAAGGATTGGTACGCCCTAATGTGCAACGCATGTATGAGTATATGTACGCACAAAAAACATGCACACTTTGATTGTGCTTTTTGCATTTGTGGTTTTCAACGAAGACCCATGCGAAACGGAATTGGTGGAAATGATATTGCGCGTTGAAGATTGCTCTACGCACAGTTCGAAGACTATACACAAAGGGTAATTCTCATTAATAAAAATGAGTCTCCCGTATAAGTCATTTGATTTGTGGCCGAAGTAATCGTTGCCAAAGACTGCTGAAGAAAAACCTTGGCGGGTTTAGAAACAGCTGTACAGTCTGCCTGGCAACCGTAGCAAATACATTTCACCAATTTCTTCTTTTTAAGTTGATTCTGAAAAAGAAACAACATAAAGGTCTCGAACCAGAATAAAAAACTGCTCAAGTCATAATAACAAAATGATAATAGAAAATAGTAGACGTATGTATAACATTAATTACATAACAGATATAAATTAAAACAAACGAAAAAACAAATTAAAATAATTAAATTAAATAAATGGCAACTTTTCTTTAAAACAATAATTATTCACTGGAATTGTGTTAAGTTTAAAATTCGTCTAAACAATTTATATAGAAAATCTTAAATGAAAATTTAAACGTAATCGGTTTTTTGACGGACTGTTTCTTTCTTTTTGCGGATATATTGAAAAGAAATAAATTATTTGTTCTGTAAAAAGAAAAAAAAATTAAGAAAAAGAAACGGAAATAATAAAAAAACCAGGTAGCTTTGTAAAGACCCATAATTCCATAAAGCATTTCTTTTAAGCACAATATATACAAGTGGACACTGAGACATGGACTCATTACACTAAGTATGAAGAAGAAAAGCAGGCTTATTTTGTTTGAAAGGCAGTCGTCGTTAGCCAATCCATAATGAGAAGAGTCAACCATTCTATATATATATATTTAGTATGCATAGCTATTTTTTTATTATCTTTGAACAGTACTTTCTACAATTGCATTTTTATAATCTTCATTTGGTATTTTCAATACAAAACCAATTTAAAGGATGGATAATTAAGAACGATAAACATAATTCTATTGTATTTTCAATCCAGCATAAAAAAATTACAAGCAGAAAATTCCAACTGAAGTTGTTTTTAAAAAAAATAAATAAATAATTTAAATAAAAATGGTTTATCATTTTTGATAAATTTGTTAATAGAAAATTTAAATTGGGTAATATTTTTTTATTTTGCTGAATTTATTTTAGTCATTTTGTCCATTTCAAACTAAATCACGATTTACCAGAAAGCTTGTACAGTTTTTTATTGTGTTGCCAATGCTTTGGTGGAAAACTCTTCTGCTTGCAATTCTCGTTAATTATTTAGGGTGATCCAAGACAGATCACGTGTGAGTCGTGCCGTGCTGTCATGTTATTTTTGTTTAGCATTGTTTGGCATTTCATCATGGAAAGACATACGCTGGAACAACGTTTACAAATCGTTCAACTTTATTACGAAAATTCACGTTCTGTGAGGAATGTGTTGCGTGCACTTTGTTCAAGTTATGTTCAACATAATCGGCCAACATTTCTGGCTCAATCCAAACAAGCAAAATTGCCGCATTTGGGACAAAGAGCAACCAGAAGAGGTTCAAGAGCTGCCACTTCATCCAGAAAAAACAACGGTTTGGTGTGGTTTGTGGGCCGGTGGAATCATTGGTCCATATTTCTTCAAAAATAATGACGGTGAGAACGTAACCGCCAATGGCGACCGTTATCGTGCCATGATAACCGACTATTTGATGCCTGAAATTGAAGCTCGTGATCTCGGCGACATTTGGTTTCAACCAGACGGCGCCACTTCCCACACATCGCATCAATCTATGGATTTATTGAGAGAACACTTCTGTGAGCAGATAATTTCACGTTTTGGGCCGGTTGATTGGCCACCAAGAT
Source organism: Hydrotaea diabolus (assembly GCA_963513945.1). Classification (NCBI taxonomy): domain Eukaryota; kingdom Metazoa; phylum Arthropoda; class Insecta; order Diptera; family Muscidae; genus Hydrotaea; species Hydrotaea diabolus. The sequence continues at coordinate 231,845,194 of OY740716.1, forward strand.
CGTGTGATATCACACCGTTTAACTTTTTCCAGTAGGGACCCCCTTCGATTCAGGCCTTGGAGCAAAACATCACGCTGGTCATTCGCCAGTTACCAGTCGAAATGCTCAAACGAGTCATCAAAAATGGAGACGTAACCGCGGCCAACATTTGATAGACATCATCTTCAAAAAAATAAATGCCAAAGAATGTTCTTTCAAATGATAATAAAAATTCCCATTAAATTTGAGTTTTCTGTGTTTTTTTCTTAAAAAAAGTAGGGAACCTTCAAATTAATCTCCATATAATTAGCTGCCTGTTCCTAGATGTAACCGTTGATCGAACTCCTAGGTAAACGCATTACGTTGATGACGTCAGGTGGAACATAAATATAAGTACTCGTTCAATTTTTGTGTTTATTTATGTCGACCTGTAAATAACTACATTTTCGTCTGTCATTTTTCATACAAATTGTAATAGATTTTCACACGAAATCCGGTAAATTAGCAATTACATTTTTTATGCGAAAGGAGCATTTAAAAATATCAATATCAACTTTTTTAATTAACATAATCCTGGTAAAAGACCAACACAATTTTTAGTCAATACAACAATTTGTTTATTGATTGAACATTGAAGAAACAACTTACAATTTTGTGCGCTGAATGTATGAATTGCTTTATCACACGCATTTTGAATAATTATTTAATTGACAATTATTTTTTCAGTGAGGTAATACTTCGTTTAAATTCTTTTTATTCGTTTAATGCTATTTGATAAATATCAAAACCCATTTAGCCCGAACAGGATAAACGAAACATAGGGGTAGTTGAAAAATAGGGTAAACCAGTTCCTAGAAATTCTTTCACGGACACCTACATGCAAATATTTTTTTTATTAAACTTAAAGTCTTAATAAAGGCTTTATTACATTTTTCTAGTCGACTTTATCACAATTTTCTAGTTTCAAATGGTCAAGTGGCTTTAGTTCTAGAGTCAGATTGATCCTTTAAGCATGAAGGCCAAGATCAACCACAGTGTGGTTTGAGAGATGTCCAAATCCTGAGAACGACGTGAAATCGACTGATTTGGCTCATTTTGAACGGATACACTTACGTCTGCGATATGTTCGTCGCTTCGAGCGGTAAGTGAAAATTTGTATCCAAATTTACCCACTATTGCACACACAGCCTGTCGGGTGGGAAGATTATTACGGACGAAAATTGAAGTAAGCGCTCTTAAAGTTGCGACCACCGACTCAGAATTTCGGTAGTATTTTTTTATGATTTCCATACTTTGCTCGTAAGTGACTAACGTTCTGACACTAAAATATCATTATAAATGTTTGAGGGTGCGTTGACATAAAGATACGAAATTATTATGTCTCTATTGGAAAGCCCTTTACAAACAATGGTAGGAGCATCTATGAGAAGGAGATGGCATAAAGAAAACAAACAACTGCTAAATAATGGTTGGTCCAACCACAATGCACGATGTTAATTGTGAGTCACACCTTAACGTCAAGGTTTTTGACTAACTTAGTTTAAAATTTCTTCGTTTCAGTGTTAGACAAATTCAACCATGGAGAGGTACACATTTGAGCAGCGCGTTAAGATTTGTATAGCCTTCTTCGAAAATGGTCGTACAAATCAAAATGTTTTTGTGCACTTCGTGAATTTGTTGGTCAGCATAACTGACCAAATGTGTCGACAATCGGGAGAATTGAGTGCAAATTTCTGCAAACCAAGTACGAGTATGTAGGAAATTTAAAAACACCTGTGCTCCCCAGTTCGTTCTGCGGAAAACATTGAAGTTGTTCGCGAAAGTAAGGCAGAAGAGCCGTCAACCTCGACTCGTGTATAGTGTTCGCTATCGCGAATTGATAACGGACTTTTTGTGGCCGGAAATTGAAGATTTGGACCTGGACGATATGTAGTTCCAACAGGATAGTGCCACTTGCCACACAGCCAACAATAAAGAAATGAAACAAGGACTCTTCTGGGTGAAAAATTTAATAACCATAACTCACATCGTAGTGATGTTAATTGGCCGCCACTTTCATGTGATTTGATACCGTTGGGCCTCTTTCTTTAGGGATACTTAAAAGAAAATTGTACCTCAATAAGCCAAAAACTATTTAAGAGCTAAAGGATAAGATAATTCAGCACATTAACGGCATTGAACTTCCATTGTGTCTCTGAGTCATTGAAAGTATGGACAATCGAAAAGAGGTATACCACCGAAGACTTGGCGAGCAGTCATTGATCCTGCTATCATAATAAAAAATATTAAGATAATTCTTATGACTTGAGCAGTTTTTTATTCTGGTTCGAGACCTTTATGTTGTTTCTTTTTCAGAATCAACTTAAAAAGAAGAAATTGGTGAAATGTATTTGCTACGGTTGCCAGGCAGACTGTACAGCTGTTTCTAAACAATGCAACGCATGTATGAGTATATGTACGCACAAAAACATGCACACTTTGATTGTGCTTTTGCATTTGTGGTTTTCAACGAAGACCCATGCGAAACGGAATTGGTGGAAATGATATTGCGCGTTGAAGATTGCTCTACGCACAGTTCGAAGACTATACACAAAGGGTAATTCTCATTAATAAAAATGAGTCTCCCGTATAAGTCATTTGATTTGTGGCCGAAGTAATCGTTGCCAAAGACTGCTGAAGAAAAACCTTGGCGGGTTTAGAAACAGCTGTACAGTCTGCCTGGCAACCGTAGCAAATACATTTCACCAATTTCTTCTTTTTAAGTTGATTCTGAAAAAGAAACAACATAAAGGTCTCGAACCAGAATAAAAAACTGCTCAAGTCATAATAATGATAAAAGACCGAATAAATAACAAAAAACGAAAAAACTATTAAGATAATTCTCTAAAAACTTTTTTGTTTTATTTACAATTAACAGTGTGCGTTTCAATTGGACCATCCTATACAAAGTGTGATTTATGTAGGTGTTTTTTTATTCGATTTGTAGTTACAGTTTCCACGTATCGTGTCCCAAGTAAATAGTTTATTTCCGGTCGTCGCAAATCGCAAAGATTTTCGATTAATTATCGGTTGGAATCATGTCTGCGATTTAAAAATATATGTATGATAAACATAATGACTTTGTTTAGCAAACTCTTAGCTCTTTGCTTATACCACCAGAATCAATAAGCATTAATTTGTTTAGCAAAAAATATAAATTATTAAGACATACAGTGGTGGCCATAACAAATGCAACTAGAGTATTTAACAAACATTGTCAAAAGCAATTTTTTGCATAAAGATTTTCATAAATGTAAAAAATGACATTTAATTCCAAATATTTGCACTGAACATGCAAATAATAATCAAAACTTCGGAGGATTAGATTTTTGTTGTGCAACAAACAGAAAAGACAAACAACGCTGTAGTCGCGTCCAACTTTTGAATAAAATTGTTTTTAAAAATTATCGTACTTCTCGGCCATGTTGCCAGCACTTGATTCTATTTCAAATGATTTATTTAGAATTTTAAAAAAAGAACTTTAAATAAAACTTCCTCTGCATTTGCCTACAATTTGTTTTTTTTACCTTATCGTTGGTGAGATATAATTTACCTATCGAATAAAACAGTTTATTTATCGGTTTAGTTCTATCTTTCGACAATTTTTCTATACTCGTAGTCTATATAAAAATAAAGACAATATTTCAAAATACCAAAATACATTAGAATGTCATTAAATGTACAAATTATCTATTAATGAATAATGAAGAAAATCAATTCTCCTTTAAAAAAGATATAACAGTCGAGTCTAATATAGAAAACTAAACCTCCTTATTTATAAAAAGTTTAAATTGGTTTAAAGGAAATTTTTATAAAGGAAATTTAAATTATAAATTTTTTGTACTAAGTAGGGACATAAATACTGTTACAACATTGAACACACCATTTCAATAGTAAAGCTGAACAAACCCCGTTAATGTCATATGGTTTTAAAAGCTAACCTCAATAGCGTTAGTCTGTAACGGGATTTTAAAATTGTTTCAACTTTCATTATGGAGTGGTCAGATAATGAGAACCGCCACCGGTCGGGCCGCCCACGCTCTATTCGAACATCGCATGTCATCAAAGCCGTTAAATCAAGAATTCACAGAAATCCGCTCCGAAAACAGAAAATCCTGGCCCGTGAGATGAATATCACGCAAAAGTCCATGAGTCGAATCATTAAAAAAGACTTAGGATTTGGGGCTTTCAAACGACGTAACGGAGATTTATTGACAGCAGCTTTAGAAAAATAGGATTGAAAAATGCAAACGTCTTTTGGTGAAGCACGCTGATAACTTGCGCAGAAAAATTTTGTTCACCGATGAAAACTTTTGTACCGTTCAGGAAAAATTTAACAAGCAAAATGATAGAGTGTATGCGTGGTCATCTAAGGAAGCATCTGAACTGACCCCAAGGGTGGAAAAGGGTCATCACCCAGCTTCAGTCATGGTTTGGTGGGGTGTCTCTTACGATGGGGTCACTGACCTGCATTTCTGCGAACAAGGAGTCAAAACATCGGCCAAAGTTTACCAAGAAACCGTTGCTGTTGTGAAGCCTCTTAACAATTCTCTGTTCCAAAACCAGCCATGGACTTTCCAGCGGGATTCTGCGCCAGCCCATAAGGCTAAAACGTGCCAGGCCTGGCTTGGAAACAATTTTCCAGCGTTCATTTCCTCTGAAGAATGGTCCTCAGGCAGTCCAGATTTGAGCCCATTGGATTACAAATTGTGGACGGTTTTAGAGGACAAGATTTGTCACAAAAGATACCCCAACATTGGATCTCTTAAGACTGCTTTAGTTCGAGTTGTGGCCAATTTTCCAATGAACAGGTTCGTGCAGCTATTGACGATTGGCCAGTTCGACTTAAGGCGTGTGTAAAGGCAAAAGGCGGACATTTCGAATAAGTAGATTCTTTTTGGATACAATATACATCAAAAAATAAATTAAAAAATATTTGGTCCAAAAACATTCATTACTTTTTATTTTACAGCATAAAACGTGTGAAACAGTATTTAAGTCCTTAATTTTTATTTTGAGCATAAAACGTGTGTAAGAGAGTATTTATGTCCCTACTAAGTAAAGAAGTAACACGATTCTCAGTTGTTGTTTACCAAGACGCACGAAGAAAATCAATTCCGCATTAAAAAGGAAAAAAAATATCCTCATATGGAAAACTAACCCCCATAGTCACAAAAAGTTAAAATAGTTATTAATATGGCCCTATACATACTTGTTGACCGATTAAATTGAAATAAACAAAAAAAAACTTGTACAGCTCTAATTACCAGTGAGCCCATTGTTTAGGCCAATGTATTTGGTTATTTATTTAAATTCAAATAAAAAACATCAAAATGTCCCTGTAGAAAGTACTGCATGTAAATGTCAAAGTTGTATTTAAAGTATAAAAAGTTTAATATATAAAATGCGATATAGTGGTATAGAATGAAGAGGATATAGTTAAATAAGCAAGCCATGCAATAGATGGAAAAGCAATTTAGGCAGAACTATAATTTAATAGAAAATGTCAGCTTACACCAATATTGAAATTCCTAAGTTCAATGCAGGACTATATAGAAATAGAGAGAAAAAAGAGAAAAATACAAATATTTTTTATGTACACTTTTTACCACACCATAAAACAATAAAGCCTGGTAATAAATTACGGAAAAGAGACTGAAAAATATATTAAATTAAGCTTAATTTCGGTAAAATAATACTTTGACCAACACTTATTTTAGGGATTTTAATTTAACGAATGTTCAAATCACCCCGAATAGAATATGAGGGATTCTCTATAAAGCGAATTGTAAACCAGATATTTTTTACAGCCGATTCTAATTTCCATTCCTTCCTACTGGGTATTTAAATACCCAAGAAAGTGTAAATAATTTTAGCGTGGACCAGGTGAGCGATATCGCAGTAATTTTTTTTTTTATAAAAAAGAGAAAAGATTGGGCTAAATTACATTTTTATTTCTTTCAACTATTTCTTCTATAGTATTTCTATAGTCTTTTGGAAATAAATTTCCAAATTTCAAAAAAAGTCGTACGAGCCAATCTATGGGCAGGCAGTAACGGGTTAAATGGCCCACCCTATATTAGTGCGTCCCAAATTGCAGTACCCATTTTAACCATGATTTGTTAAGCAAATACTCAAAAAGTGTACTTTTTATCGAAGTACCTTTAGTCGATTTCGTCTTAGAATATTACGACGATGAAATATACGAGGGTTGCTATATATATTTCTGGCCTAGCCAACACTAAGTGTTGCCTGGCTGGTAATATCTGACATTTCCATTGGAAAGTTTGACATTTTTTAGCATAAACGTACTCAGAACGTTTTGACGTACGACCATCATTTGTATTATTTACAGTGACTTGAAAAAATTAATTTGGCAAAAAAATGGAATTAAATCGTGAACATTTTCGTGCTAATATTTTTCACAACTATCGAAGTGGATTATCACGACAAGAGTGCATCGATGAACTTAAATCTTTGTATGGCGATGAAGCACCATCCTATAGCACTGTGAAAAACTGGTTTAATGAATTCAATCGTGGCCGACGCTCGCTCAAAGACGAAGGTCGTCTAAAAACGGCCGTTGTGCCAGAGAACATTAATGCCGTGCGTGAACGGATAATACAAGATCGGCATGTGACATACCGTGAGATAGATTATCCTTGGGCATTTCTTCCACCAGCATACAGTCGATATTACATGAACACCTGGCCGTAAAAATACTTTGTTCTCGTTGGATCCCGCACAATTTGACAATCGCTCAAAAAAAGGCTCGTGTCGATTGGTGCAAAACATTTTTGAAAAGACATCTATAATGATCGTCACTGGTGACGAATCATGGATCTATGCGTATGAGCACGAAACAAAACAGTAATCGACCGTGTGGGTCTTCAAAGACGAGCCAAATCCTACGAAAATTGTTCGTGAAAGAAGCACTTCGAGGCAAATGGTCGCTTGTTTCTTCGCCAAAACTGGTCGCGACTGTTCCGCTTGAGCAACGTAGGACGGTCAATTCTGAGTGGTATACCACAATTTGTTTGCCAAAAGTCTTGGGAGGAATTCGAAAAACGAACAAGAGAAGACAAATCATTGTGCACCATGACAATGCGAGCTCTCAAACATCAGCTCAAACCAGCGCCTTTTTGACCGGCCAAAATGTCGAATTGATGGGTCATCCGCTGTACAGCCCTGACTTGGCACCCAATGACTTCTTTTTATTCCCGCACATCAAGAAAGAAGGCCTGGTCAACGATTTTCGTCGCCAGAAGATGCTGTTAAAGCTTTCAAAAACCATGTTTTGGAGGAGTCTCAATCGGAGTGCAACAAGTGCTTCGACAATTGGTTTGAGAGCATGCAAAAGTGCATAAATCATGCTGGAGAATACTTTGAAAAACAATAAAAAATATTTTTGATGATCAATATTCGCATTTGCATTATTAGGCCTGAATTATATATTGAGCAGCCCTCGTACTCAAAAAGTGTACTTTTTACCGAGGTACCTTTAGCCTCTTAATTTTCCCACCTGAGCCGATTTCGTCTTAGAATTTTACGACGATGAAATAAATTTATAGGGTCTCCGATAAATATTCGTGCTGTTGCAAACGGAATGATAAATTTATCATCCACTCTTCGGCGAAGGGTATTAAAACCATTTAAAAGGTAATTACATAATTAAATAACATAGCCCTTTAAGGGAAACTTTTACCCTATTTTCCGATTTGATCCAGTTTCAACACCAACCCATCGCCGATTATAAGGCATATATCTAGTAAGTTTGAAGACTGTAGCTCTTTTCGCTTAGAAAAATCGTGCGATAGACAGACGGACAGACATGGCTAGATCGTCTTTATTACGATAAATACTTATAACACTGTAGAACAAAATAACACTTTTTCCAAAATTACAAGGTCCGACCTATAAATTTTGATAAAGTAGACAAAAAAAGACACGTATATCGGCGTTTTGAAAGTTTACACCTGGGTTTAATTTTAGGAGGAGGTAAAATTGTCCCCAAATGGAAATTTTGTATTGTCAATCGGCATAGAAAATCGAATAAAGCTTGCGTTTAAAGAATATGGTGTGTTCAGTAAATTTATGTAAAATGTTACGGAGAAAAATTTTGTGGAATATGTTGAACCTCTGACTACTCAAGGTATGGGTTTTTTTTAAAAAAAAAAAAAAAGCAAAAAACACCATTAAAACAGGGATTTAAGGGGTTAAAAAAATATTCGCCGTGAAATTTGTTTTGTGATTTGAGTGTTTTACTTAAAAAAAAAAGAAAAAATGAAAGAAAACAATTAAACATTAGGTGTAAGATTTGTCAGACCTTGTATTTGTTTTTTGTGTTGTACAGTGTAATACTTATATACGAGTAAATCCCGAGGTGTTACAAACGGAATGACAAACTTATAAATACTCCCATCCTATAGTGGAGAGTATTAAAAAGATTGTATCTAGACCACCCTAGTTATAACTCGGAAACTCATTAAGTTCCTTAATCATTCACATATCCAATCAGAAGAAACTGATTGAGGTAATGGGTGATTTGAAGTTCGAAACCCCAAAGGTCGAGCCACTCGGGCATTAACTCTTTAAATGTGCCTGCAATTTTAAATATAACTCATATTGAGTATCACCTTCAACATAAATATACAAAATTACAAGTATGTACAAAGGCAGTGGGCTAGAGAGACTAGTAGATAAGGTCAACATGTACCAAACCAATATTATTAGTAGAATAATGAATCAGTGTAACATTTAAGAGTCAATAAACATCATTTAAACCATCACCAATAATCCAATAAAAATTACTCTCTCTATATAATATTCGTATTTACAATTAAGCACATGTATATAAAGGAATGTAACAGATCTGAAATATAAGCTTACCCTTGATTTCTCCTTTGATTTTGGTGATATGCGAAAACGACTAAGAACACCATCAATGCCCGACGACATTGGCTGTGATGTCGATGTGCTGCTGTTGCCTCCTGCGCCATTGCCGCCGCCATTACCACTGCCACCAGTACCTGGATACTCTGACTGAGCAGAGTTGCCATCACTGGCTGCAGTGGCATCTTTGCTCTTGTTCTCCTTGCTGTTTTGCCCCTTGTGAAAGAAATTCGATAATGATTGAATCAATGATTTCCGACGTTCGGGATCCTTGGCTCGTCGATTGTTTGTTTTCAACAATGGTTTGATGCTGCCGCTGGCACTACTGGCCGCTTGTGTCGAAGACAAGAGTATATTTGGATCGGATGTAAAATCGGGTTTGGCCGCTGTTGTCTTGGAACTTGTAGCACCGCCGCCCACCTGACTGACATTCTGTTTTTGTGAATTGCTTAAGTATGCCAGATCGTTGACACTCTTTGAAGTGCTCATTTTACTTTCACGCAGACTTGACTGCCTTTCATATTGCCCAATATTCGGATGTACATCAGAAGCGTTAATCATTTTGGAACTGCTGTTATATTCTGCTTGTATGCGTTTTCTTAAAAGCTGCATTTTTTCTTCCGGACTAAGTCCTAATTCTGAGTTCGACTTGAGACGAGCTCGTGCCCTTGCCTCACTTCGCAAATTCTCGGTAGAGGTAGAAAAGTTAGAATCTTTATTTGTTTCGGTAAGGCCTGAACTGCTGCCATCCAGTGCGGATTGACGATCTCTGCTTTGACGCGCCGGCGGCATGGGCGTAGATATTTCACTGGAGCTACTGACGACAGCCGCTTGAGCGGCAATGCGTTGTGCGCTTGCACCGTACGAGAACGAAGGTGTTTTATTAATTTTGTAACGATGTTCGTAGGCTGTCAATGGATCACCCTCAATGTGTTCACTAAACGGCCTTTGCTTGTAGGCATTAGCTCGTGTTGGCGAAAGGGCCTCCAAACCATATGTCGACACATACGAAGCTGACGGAGTGTTCTCCTTAAAACTGGAGCTGTTGCTTAGAAAACGTTGTGTGGCTGCCGCTGTGCGGGCTGACGGTGAAGTTGCTACGGCTGCTGTTGATACATGATAGTGTGCCTGATTTGTGCAGTTTGTGTCTGTGGTAGAATTGGCAGCTGCCAACTTTGGTGTAGGACTAAGACTAGATCCACTGGAATAACCACAGCCGCCACCAGCACCTCCGCCACCCATGCCACTGGTCATTATGCTGCGCTGACGACTGCGATGAAGGCGCTTTTCGGCATTCAGCTGTTTCTTCGATTGTAACTTGTCCATGACTAAATCATGTATTAAATCCTTTTGCTTGGTGCGTTCTTTGGTAATTTCCTCCAGCTTGCTTGTGAGGGTTGGAATTTCAGGTACTTTAGTCAATTGTTGCTGCTGCTGCTGATGCTGTGTGGCTGATGCTGTGATAGGTGTTGCATTAGTTGTGCCCGTTTGCATTTGGCTTGTAGTTGGCGCCTCATCATTGCTATCGAATCTTACATTAGTTGGTGTTGTTGGTTCTATCACAGTTTGGTTAGGATTAATCAAAGCACCGCCTGGTGGTGCCTCACCCTTTGAGCTTTTCCGTCGTTGCTTTCTGGCTTCCAATGAGTCGCCACGCGCAGTTGTACTGATTTGCACTATTTTCTGTTGCAAAACACGCACATATTCCTCGTACGAGAGTTCATCGTTAGATCTTCTATCGCCTGGTTGCGGTATGCTGGAGCTTTCTTTCGATGATTGCCGTGGCGGTGTATTCTTGCTGGAAGATGTACCCGAGTTACTGCACGATGTCGATAGCGATGATCGGGGCGCCCTATCTGTACTGCTGGGCGTTGATTCACCTTCAGCGGCGAAATCCTTCTTCTGACTGCTCGAATTTCGAGTGTGTGGCGAAGAATCCAACGGACTGGAGACGACCGTTAAGGCTTCACTTTCTTCGGTTGTTGCTGTGGCTGAATAATTGGCCGGCCGCGAGGTTGTCGTTGCCATCGAAGACAATTGTATTTGGGAGTTTGTACTGTCATCTTCAATGTCGTTGATGGTACTGGAGTCGGTCAGGGATTGTGTCATCGCTGATGAGGTTGTCATCGCTCCAATAGCTTGCATTGATTCGTTGACGGGAGTTTTGTTGGCATCATCATGCATTATGTAAGCACCTTGTTCTATATAGTCAATACCAAGTTTTTCATCACGTTTCATTGCCAGGGGTTTGTTGTACGAGTCTGACGCTCCTTGGGTATTGCCAGATGGCTTTGTTGAAGCCGTATTGGCATTGGGGACATGCTTTGGTGTTATTTGTTCGACAAACTCCACATAGCCCCTGTTACGTAGGAGCGCAGTGTTTGTAGCGGAATGCGGTTCCGTGTCAGAGCTATCCGAGCCAGTGTCCATGAATTCTATATCATCCAAATCGATGGATTTCAATATACCCTCAAACTCTGCCACAGGGGCGGTTTTTGCCACCTCCTTCATGACTTCATTTGTGCTGGGCAAACGCCTTGCGGCGGGTATCGCCGCTGTGGTATTCTTTCTCTTTCCCTTCTTAAGACTTTTTTCCTTGGTGGCCTTGTTGACGAAATCCATATCGACAAAGTTTTCCGATATACAATCGTCAGCCGTCCAGTCGGATAGCTCAGTTTCCGTTAAGATTTGTGCTGTACCGGTAGGCTCTGTTTCGGAATCCGAACCGCGCGATAGCACATCGCCAGTGGGTGTTTTATCTATGTCTATCAAAGGGGAAGTAGGCGAGTCTGCGGTTTTTTGTGCGCTACTTAGGTTAAGGGTAATCGGTTTGACCGCTTTAGTGTGTTCCACAGTGGTGGAGTCCACAATCAATGGCAGATTTTTTAGGCTCTCGATTTTGTTTTCGTTCTTAGTATCAAACTTAAGTATAGAGGGTTTTATTCTAGGCGGCCCCTTTTCTGGCAGTGGTGGACCATTGTCTGGCAGTGGCGGTGGTTGGTCTTCTCTCATGTCTGCTTGCTGCTCAGCGGCTAAGGCCGAGTCTCTACTCGTCGCTCGGTTATCTTTTTCAGCCTCTATGACTGTGGTCTCTACCGGCTCTGGTGTGGCTGTAACAGATTCGTGATCGGCTTCCAATTCATGATAATCGTCAGCTACTGCGGAGGTTTTCACTGCTGCCTGTTCGGGCAATATCATGCCTTCAGGAACTTCCATATACTTCAAATCTTCAGGATCACCGATATATTTACCATCGATTATCATTAGACTGTCGATTTGCATGAGGGTGCCCGAGCTATCGTGTACTTCAACGCGAGGTACCTGATGACCGTTACCAGCCGATGCCGATGAAACCATGGCAATGGCACTGTTATGTGTTTCCGGACTGGTGGTGGACTCCAGAATAAAATGTTCAATATCCTCTAGACTTGACGAGTGCGACGAACAGCTAGAGTTACTGGACGACGATAAAGTTTCCGATTTGTTAACATTCCAGGCTATATGGGGCACTTCTATTTGTACATCTTCCACTTCGTTGTCATAGGGTGTGCCCACCTTTTCCGGTGCATCAACTTTCTCCATATTATTCTCAGGTGAATGGGTTTCTTCCAGCTTGGGCGTTTTATCTTTGGCCGAGCTCGATGAATTGTCCTTATGCTCCTCTATGTGTCCCAGTATATCGGGTATGACTTGCTTAACATCTTTGGAAACATCGGGCGGTTTGGTTTCATTCTCCAGCATGGTACGATTACTTTTCTCCGGCGAATCGCCTGTTAGATCGATCACTTTATTACAGTCCGATTTGTCGCGGTCAATTTCCTTCTCGGGCGTGACCAAATCTATGGTTTCCATTATGGTTTTATTGTTGGTAGGCGTTGTGGGCGATTTCTTGCTAGACATGGAGTCGAGCAAGACGGCATTGACGGTCTCCGAATATTCCATGCACTTGTTAAGCTCATTTTTACTATTGACAAAAACATTCTCTTTCTCATTGTCTGTGGAGGCTGTGGACGAGGCCTTCTGAATGGTGATCTCTACTTTCAGATCGTTCAGTATATTGTTGGTGGCCGAACGCATTAAGTCTTGACTAGTCTTATCGCCCAGCTTGGTGCGATCGAGAAAGGTCTTCATGCTGGGACTTATGTCGTTGCTGGGATTTAAAAGCTTCTGACACTCGGATATATTCGATTGGAAGCTGCGTATGCGAGAATCCAAAACCGAAGTGGAACCGGACTTTTGGATTTTATTGCCATTCGCCGGTTCACCCAGCAGGTAGCGTTTTTTCAGTTCCAAGCTCTTTTTCGAGGCTATACCTTCTGTGCTAGCGGTTTTATTGAGTAAATAATCTCCAGGTCGTGGATTTTGCAAAGGGGTGCGATTGCTGGTGAGTAGAGACGGGTCGACCTGGACCAGAGGCTTAAATTGTGGCATAAGGGGTGTGTGCTGCTGCGGCTGATATTTGGCTAAATATGTGCCAGAGCCCACCAAGGTTTTCTGTGGGCTAGAACCATTGTTATACTTTTGTATCGTCGAGGGCGGTATGACGGTCGATTTCACCTATATAAACAAATGAAGAAGGGTGTGAAAAAAGTTTTTCATGCGGTTTAAAGATACAAACCTGCACTTTGGTTGGTTTCCTCAAATGGGTATCGTCGATAAATATTTTGGGAGCCGAACGTATCATTTCATCATTATCAAACTCAGAGTCCGTGGAAATTTCGGTAGCAGAATTAGGCTCTAGTTCATCGGATGTAGAACTCTCAGTTTCGCTCTGGACCTGTAAAGGATCACACTTAAAGTTAGTACGGGCTACAAGTGAAAACATGGGCTGAATATTAAAGAACAAAACGAAAATTTCGAAAGTAATTACATGCTTAACAAAACGAAACATGGAGTTAGCAGAAATATAAGAACAACATCCGTTTCTGGTACGATCCAAAAAGGTTTGAACACAGCAATATTAGAATATATACAAATATACGAGTATTTACAGGGTTAGATAAACGAAAGAAAAAAAAACGTAACAAAAAGAGCATATAAAAGAAACGTTTATGATCGATGATGATCAAACAATCAGCGGCAGCGGTTTGGGTGTTAGAACGGCTTTTGAAAACGGCTTTTGGTTTATATATTTTTTTGGATTAGGTGGTAAGACGTGTAGGCCAGGCCTTGCAGACAACAGTTAGGGAAACATTTTAATGTCCGTAGCACAACAAGAGATTCTTTCTTATTACCTTTTAAGATCGTACCCAGTGAAGTTACAATATCAAAACATTCAACACAATTTCACCAGCCCTCTCCTTTCTCGAATAGACTTTGGTGGGGGGATGGTTTTTTTGGTGGTGGGCAATACGGAAGTATCACCCAGAGAAAGGGTCGTCGGGCTTGGTTTAGTGATTCTAGTTTCTTTACGTTTTTTTCTTTTGCTTTTAGTTTTGTTGCACACCAAAAGCATTTGGGATGATTTCGGGCTGGACTGGAGGATCGCTGGGTGGGTATTGTATTGTACTTTTTTTCATTTCTTTTTTGTTTTTGGCTGGTGGTGGTGGTATCTAGGGATTATGCTGTTAAGCTGTCTGTTGGAGTTGGTTTCATGACGGTGACAAATTTTAAACTTTTATTTTATTTTTAATGTATTAAACGAAAACTTAGCATAGAACACAAGAATCTCTTGATAGGTCACCACCTCGTTCGCGGTACTGAGATGGCGAGCGTCTGCTGGAAATATCATTGAGATATGATGTGCGGCCACTGCCATATCCCAAGTTTGCTGACGATGTATACGGTTTGTAGGCATAAGAGGTGCTATTTAAGGCGGATAGGGGGGTCACAGTGGGCAAACGTCGACTGCTGCCGTACACCGAAGAAGTGCCATCGCTGTAGGTGGGCACATAGTCATAGTGTTGGCTAGCATGTGAGCGTCCCAGGGCCCGCGAGCTAGGAAATCGACTTGTGCTTGTTGCTGCATTCGCATAGTGTCTCGGCCGATATGATCCAGCCAACTCTAGATCGCCGTCGTCCTCGTTATCGGATACCGCCCGGTAAGTGTCGGCCAAAGAATTTCTCCTTTCGGCCGCTATAACATCCTTCATATAGGGATTACGCTCCACAACACGCTCATTGACAAAGTCACGCTTGCGATTGTGCAAACGCTTGCTACGCTCCAGAAGCATTTGTGTGCTTGCATCCACTGCGGCCGCTGTAGCGGTGGGGCTACTGAACTTTTGATGCCTTCCCGGCCGTTGCGGTGTAGTGGACTTGTTTGCCCTAGCATTAAATTCACTGTCATTACTAGAGCTCATGGACATCTGGCGGGGTGCTGCAGTGGCCAGCGAGTGCAGCGATGCATAGGGCGTTGAGAGTTTGGACAAATCCGTGGTCGATTTCGATGAGGGCTTTTCCTTTTCCCAGCTCATATCGTTACTGTAGTGGCCGCCACTCAATTCAGGAGTCTCCGAGCGTGGATGGATTTTTTTCTTATCCTTGCGCTGTTTATCGAAAATTGTTCTGCCATCGGGCCATTGTCGCCTGGGGCCGGAACTCATATTGACATTGGCATATTCTATGCGCTCGCCTTCAACGCACGCACTGGCATCGCATTCGCTGGCATTATCATCGGCTTCCAAGTCATCGGTTTGTGGTTTAGGCCAGGGCCGGTTTTTCATTTCTTCGGGTATTGTCCCCGTTAGATTATCGGGTATTTCGATTTTATCTTCTAATTTAGGCAAGTCCAATTTCTTGGGCATGGGCGCTATGACGGGTTTATTATCTAACAATTCTATAAATGCAAAGGAACTGCGTCTCGAAGATTGGGTGGTCGATGGTGAGGGAAATTCCAAGGGTTTCATCATGGGCGGTGTTCCTCCACGCTTTTGGCTGACACTCTGCTGAGAGCTTCTACGGGAACTTTGTTTGGAGGATGTCGACGACAGCGGTGTAGTGATTTTCGAGGAATTACTGGTACTGCTGGCGCTCTCCTTGCGTGGCGGTTTGTTAGCGGGCTTTTCAAGGACACTATAATGTTTGTCCCTTTGGATGAGGGCATGTCGTCGCTCCAATTCGAATTCTTCAATCAAACGTTTTTCGGAATCCTCCGTATTGACATCGATGTTGTTCAGTAGTTTTATCGAACTTGTGGGTGATTTTTCTCGTATTATCGAATTCGAACGCATTGTCGTTGGGGCGCTCGTTAATGGTGTTTCTTGTGACTCCTTTTCCAATACTGGCTCTTCCGGTGGTTTTTGTGCTAACATAGGATCCTCCACTGATCCATTAAGTTCACTTGTATTCAATGTGCTAACATTGCTTACATTTTCCACTGATGGTAGTTTGGTGGCCCTACTCAATCTACGCTGGGGCATAGGGCTATTCGGCAACATTTCCATGTTCCAGTCCTGTTTCTTGACCTCTGAAAGACTTTCCATAGAGGGGGGCTTCGCCAGAGGCTTCTGTTGTACATCTTTGTGCTTGGGCATGGGGCTATTTGGTAACATTTCCATGTTCCATTCCAGCGAAGGTGCTTTGGACTTTAAGCCCAGATATTTGCCACTATCCGAATCGGTGGCCATGATGTCCGCCTGCTCTTGCTTGGCAACCGTTTCGATGGGTTTCAATACTTTGGTGAAATCGCTAACATTTTCCGTATTATTTGGGCCGTAGCCAAAACCATCGTTTACGATATTTGCTGAAATGGCCTCTAGAGATTTTCCGGCGGAGGCCTCGCTAAACTTGGCCGTCGTTGTCTTGTTAAATTGATCTTGGGTAAACAGTTTGCTGGCAATGGGTGTGTCCTCTATGAGTACATCATTTTCATCGATGATACGAGGAAACCGTAAAGCTTTTACGCCATCACCGTTTGAAGTTAATTGTTCCTGATCCTGTTCTCGCTCTGGTATTGGGGAATTTTTGCAGACTTCTTGCAGTAGGTCTTGTACGGACGGAGGCATATCCGATGGTGACAGTTTGGATAGTTTCTTTTTAATGCGCTGCGGTGCTAAGGGAGGTGTGGAATCACTAGAAGACGATTTGCTTTTTTGCCTGCGCTTTGGACGCATAGGGAAATTCGTAACATTCGATATTGTGGTGTGTACAGGTACTTGAATTCGTATGGGGCTCTGAGCTACGGGTGTGGGACAATCTATAGATTTACGAGTTTCTGTAGTAATATTTGGATTCTCTTCGGCTAATGGCATAATTTCAATCAATTCATCATTAGAATCAAATTCTACATTGACTAGCATTTCATCGGAGAACTGACTGAAAAGGTTTTCTATGCTCTCATCTTCGGAAGATCCTCGCATTTGGACGGTAACGGGCGGAATGCTAGGACTCTTACTTATGGAGGTGCACAGAGAATCTTCGTCATAGTTCTCGTTTAGCATAATGATTTTACCAGCAGGATAGTGCAATTCGTCCGGGTCCAGTAGTGTGTCCAGATTGTCAATTGTTATTTCGGCAATCGAAGCATTAGATTGTCTTCTGGACTGTAGACTGGCTAGGGAGCCTCTGCGGGAACTGCTTAGGGATTTATCACAACCAGTTTTAGGTAAATTACGTATATCTTCAACCAATGGACGCTTTGAGGCACTACTTTCGTCTGGGCGAGAATCCGTAGCATCAAACGTTGTAGTAGCAGCTAAGTCAGCATCATCATGTTTTGGAATTTCTGTCTTTATTTCGGTATGCACAATTTCTGTTTTAGTTGTATCCTTCATTTCGGTATCCACTATTGTTGTTTTAGCTGTATCCAATTTGGAATCCGCCTTTTCTGTATCCCAAACTATGGTTTCAGTGGTCTGTAGTTTTGAAAGCTCTTGTTTTATAGGTTCTGGCATTATTTCAATTTTAGCTGTGGTTGGTGTCTGCTTCTCCTCTTCCTGTTTGACTATCACCGTTTCGATTTCCTTTGGCTTAGCAATTTTCTCACTGGCACTAACCAGAGCCAGTTCTTCTAAAGACGCATAAATGATGGGCTTACTATTTGTAGGTGTTTTCGGCGGTGAAGGCTGCTTCATTTTCTTTTCTGGTGACTTTTTCTTTTTTATCGGAGATTTTCGCTTTTCCGCCGGACTTTTTTGCTTCACATCCAATTGTTTGGCTTTGAGAGGAGTTTTCGTTTTTTCGGGACTTTTTTGTTTAAAACCGAAAAATCTTGCTAGTTTGGAATCCGTATATTCAGCAACCGGCGTTTGTTGTGGTTGGGTGGCCACAGCCTGAACTTCCTTAGCCTTTTTGGCTTTATTATTGAAATCAGTCCTTTTTTTCTGCAAGAAATTCGTAGCCTCACTACGCCATTCCGATTTGAGATATTCCATGGTTTTTTCCAAATCACTAAAGGTATCCGATTCGCGTGAAACTATGGACTCTTTGGATTTGTTCAAGTTGCTGGTGGTTGATTCCATGCGCCTCAGCTTGAAGACATGTTCTCCGGCGGCTGGCACCGAACTCATGGACTCAAAACGCTTCAAAATATTCTGCACACCACTTGGCAGATCGCCTTCTTCCTTGTGTGGCGAGATGTTAGCATCAGCTGTGCTATAGCGGCGCTGTAGTTCACCCTCACCAAAGGATTTGGCCTTTAGAAGTTTTTTAGGGCTAGAGGCGCCGTTTCTCTTAACTATGCCCAAATCTATGCCAGTTTCTTCGAGAATAAGTTCTATTTTATCCGAGAGATCGTCACTGGGTGACTTTTCTTCCTGAAAGAGTTGTTGATATTCCAAGCTGGGCGATCGCATTTCATCGCTGACGTTTTGCAAAATCTCATCTAAAATGCGATCATCTTCGTCGCGTGGTATTATGGATTTCTTGTCGGTTTTAGGTGATTTTGCAGTGGCATTACTTTTCTTGAGAGATCCTTTGCGTACTATTTTTTTTATTATTTTAACTGTCTTGCCCTTTTTGGCCGCTGTGGCCACCGCTGATGTTGTTTCTACCTTCGAGGCTAGTTTAGGTTTTTCAATTTCCGGCCCGCTATTTTTTTGATGATTCACAGACGCCGTTACCGCCGCAACAGTGACAGGTTTAATTTTTACAATATCAATGGCCCCATCCATTTGATTGTCCTTCAAACTGAAAGCCGTGTTTCCCACTAGTGAAGCTTGGCGCTTAGGGGCATTAGGTCCTCCCTTGGTAGCAAGGCTTTCCTTCGTGGCCGTTTTCGCTGGACTATCCAGAGCCTTTTCGGTTTGACTTTTTCTTAGTTTGTCGGCTACGGTCACTACAGATGTTCGCCTCTGTGGGGCCGGACTAGTGGGAAAGTATTTGGTGAGATCCACCTCATTGAGAGTTTTTTGATTCTTATTCACGTTGCTGACAGAGTCCTTCCTTTGTTGTTGATTGGGAAAATACTTGGAAAGGTCCACATTGGCCGGCACAGCCTGAGCACTTATGGTGGGTGTTTCCATTTGCGATTTAATGCTATCCAGGGTGCCCGAAAAGTTTTTAGCTTCGATTTCTTTTAGTTTTTCATTAAGTCGCCTATTGGGCTTGGGTGAAAATTTCGTTTCCACTTTGTACAGCATCTTGCCCATGTCTTTGATGGAGTCTTTCTCCTTGTCCTTGAGCGATTTTTCCGTTTTCGATATTTCAATATTTTTTACAATGTCCAGAATATTTTCAATCTCCATTTTGTTGTCGCTTTCAATGCGATTGTTATCTGCCGTGGCTTTGGGTTTAAGCAAGGGGCTGCTGTTGGAAGCATTACTCTTGAAGCTATTTGAGCGGCTGGGGGGTTTCTTGGCACCTTTAGATGGGACATTTTCTTTGTTTATTAATTCCTTTATCTGTTCCAGAACATTGCGGCTGCCGTCCAGTTTAATGCCCTGATTTTGATTTTTTACTTCCAAAGTGGGTTTACTTTTTTCTAAGGACTGCCCATCGGTCTTGGCAGACACATCTTTAAATTGGGACTTTGGAGCATAGGGATTCGCTGTAGTGGATGCATCATTAAACTGTGATTTTGGAGCTAACGAAGTGGTATCATCATTCATCTTCGCGACTGGCTGTAGGATTTTGTCCACCTTTTGTTCGAATTTCGTATTGGCCACCACAGGATTGGCCGCCACTCCTACTTGTTTATCGGCCAGCCACTTTTCTTTCATGCTGAGCTTTTTCAAAATATCACTGCGTATGAGATTTTCCTTGACTATGGTATCGAGATCTTTGTTCATTTTGACCACATTATTCAAATGATACAGTTTCTCACTGATGGCATCGATGTCGGCACTAAACTTACGATCGGAATTTTGTTCTAATTTCTCAATATCGGCCTTAGTGGGACCAATAGATGGTGCTGGAGATTCTCGATTTAATAAGGAGGATGTGGTGGACTTGAATGATTGATCGGAAGCTATGGAATCTTTGCGTTTCTGGCTCTCAAGTCCTAAAGCATTTATTTCGTTATGACTATTAAGCGTACTTGTTGGATTGTTGTCGTTGTTTTGCGGAGTCTCTGCTCCTTTCGTTAATATCTCCTTTGGCTTCTCATTGCCATTGAGAACATTTTCGTTGTGATCACTGATGGATTTAATCTAAATTATTTTTTTTAAAGTTTTTTTTTATGTATGAAACCAACACCAGTTGTATGAAAGAAAATAAAAGTTGGATGAAAGGGAATAGTTTTGTTTTTTTTGGGGTGGAATGGGAGTATGAAGAAGTGTGTGCGTATGTTTTAAAGAAAAAAATGCTTTATTAAAGAGAAAATTCATATTTGGAATAAGAAATTATGAGATTCCTTACCTCGGTTTCGGTATCTGTGGGTAAATTGGCGGGCAGAGGAGGTAGGCGAACTTCTTCGCGGCGCAATTCGCGTGCCTTGGCGAACTCTTCGCCCTCGGTATCATCTTTGCCATCATCTGAAATTTCGAGGAACGGGTTAAAACTTGTTTTAAGAAATTTGATATCTTGTCCATATTGTAAATTACCTGCTAATCCCTCACTGGAATCGTAAAACTCATCCGAGTCATCACTATCCGAATAGTTCTGCTTGCCAATCCACTCGGATGCCAGCTGCAGCGTTTGCGCACCCAACGGTGAGTCGTTTGCCTCTTCAAACATATCCGAATCTGATTCGGTGTCCGATTCATCCGAACTCGAGAGATCCGATTCGGAATCATTATTGGACTCCGGCAGGAAATTACGTCCCGACCATTCGTGTTCATCGATTATATGCTCTTCAGAGGGTTCACCATCCGACATGGCATCGGTATTTTCGAATTCAATGCGTTCCGGTGTCTGGCCGCGCTCTAAAAGATCCATTTTTGAGACGCTATCAACGGGGCCACGCTTTTCGGGCGTTTTGGGCTCATCGCCAGACTCACTATTGGCATATTCGGCCTGTGCCATATGTTGGGTATCAACAGCGGCAGCCGCAGCAGCCGCGGCCTCCTGTGACTGATGTGTGGATTTCTATGGAGAAGAAAAAGGAAACATTATTTTAAAGTTTGACTTGTAATATTCAAGAATTCATCGTTTTTACAAAAAAATTTTGTTTGCGAATTTTTGAAAATTTAATATTATCGATAGCTGTTGTATAAAAAAAAGGTTTTTGTGAAATTTTGAAAAAAAAAATTTTGCAGAGGTAATTAACATTTGAATTTTTAACCAAAATAGCTTTGGTCTTATACAATAACTGTAATAACTTCTTACTGCCTGAACCGCTAAGAATGATCTTAGGCTTGTTGAAAAGTTTATTGAAAGAAACACTGCTTCTCAGTGTTCTGGCGCAAAATTATTTTTTCTAAATATTACGAATATGCCTTAAGAAAAAGCTGGTTAAATTTTAAGGGCCGATGTTGAATGTGAACCATACATAAACGTAAAGTTTATTTCAGCATTTCATTTGATATTTCTCCATTTCAGACTAACTCAATTTGAACCATAATAATAATTCAGGCTTATTATGAAAATGGGCGTTCAAATTAAAATGCATATCGTGCACTTCGTGATTTTTTCGACCAATTTAATCGTCCAAATGTGCTTACAATCAGAAAAATCGTGCAAAAATTTGAGCAAACCGGGTCTGTAGGAGATGTGAAAATACCAGTGCATGCTCGTACAGCTCGTACTGCAGAAAATATTGCTGCTGTTCGCGATATAGTGGCTGAAGAGCAGTCCCCCTCAACTCGTCGTCATTCCCACCAAACGTCGTCAATGGTCAGAATGGTGGTGGATCGGCCCTTAAAATTGAACCACCCTTTATTAGAAATCAATTGTAAGACAAGAAAAATGGCGTATATCACAATTTAGAAATGAAGAGCAGCAAACGTTACCTCCTCCTACATAATTACCTCATTTTCAATAATCTATTTTCACTTATGCACTGTGTTACCGTCTATGAAAGCTATTTTGTTTTTTTTTTTATTTTAAGTATACTTAAAATTAAAAAAAAAAAACAGGAATGTATAAAAAATCACCATCCGATGCGTTTTTGCTTCTCACAATGGGCAGAAGATTCGTTAGCAGGAGATGAAGAATTATACAGAAAAACCGGAAATTTGAAAAAATAATCTGTAATTCTATTATAGCCGATTTAAATTTAAGATTTTAAATGGACCACCTTGAATTAATTTATTATTATTTACGAGGGTTGCTATATATATTTCTGGCCTAATAATGAAAGTGCGAATATTTATCATCAAAAATGCTTTTGTTGTTTTTCAAAGAATTCTCCAGCATGGTTTATACACTTTTGCATGCGCTCAAACCAATTGTAGAAGCACTTTTTCCACTCCGATTGAGACACCTTTAAACTCTTTTTTTGAACGCTTCAACAGCATCTTCTGGCGACGAAAATCGTTGACTATGATTATTTTCTTGATGTGCGGGAATAAAAAGAAGTAATTGGGTGCCAAGTCAGGGCTGTACGGCGGATGACCCATCAATTCGACGTTTTGGCCGGTCAAAAAGGCGCTGGTTTGAGCCGATGTGTGAGGGCTCGCATTGTCATGGTGCACAATGATTCGTCTTCTCTTGTTCGTTTTTCGAATTTTTCCGAAGACTTCAGGCAAACAAATTGTAGTGTACAACTCAGAACTGGCCGTCCTACGTCGCTTAAGCGGAACAGTCGCCACATGACCAGTTTTGACGAAGAAACAGGCGACCATTTGCTTCGAAGTGCTTCTTCCAAGAACAACTTTCGTTGGATTTGGCTCGACCCCACGGTCGATTGCTGTTTTGATTTGGGCTCATACGCATAGATCCATGATTCGTCACCTGTGACGGTCTTATAAACGTCTTTTGAAGCACCGCGATTGTATTTTTTCAAAATTTCTTTGCACCAATCGACACGAGCTTTTTTTAAGCGATTGCCAGATTGTGCGGGATGTTTATGCAATATCGAACGTATGCTGGTGGAGGAAATGACCAAGGATGCCTCTATCTCACGGTATGTCACATGACGATCTTGCATTATCAGTTCACGCACGGCATCAATGTTCTCTGGCACAACGGCCGTTTTTTGACAACCTTCACTACCTTCGTCTTTGAGCGAGCTATATGATGGTACTTCATCGCCATACAAAGATTTAGATTCATCGATGCACTCTTGTCGTGATAATCCACGTCGAGAGTTGTGAAAAATGGTCGCACGAAAATAATCACGAGTTAATTCCGTTTTTATGCCAAATTGATTTTTTCAAGTCACTGTAAACAACACAAATGTTGGTCGTACGTCAAAACGTTTATGCTAAAAAATGTCAAACTTTCCAATGGAAATGTCAGATGGCGCCAGGCAACACTTAGTGTTGTAAGACCACAATGAAAGTCAGCAAAGCACTTTTTTACCATTGAAATTCATGGTGCAGAGTCCCCATAGTATTTATCAAGCTTTTCCTTGGTTTGAATGACAATTTTTACCCCAAAAAATAATGTTTAATGTGCACTTGTAACTGGAAAACAATTTATTTTGTTGACTTCAGTGCACTTTAAAAAAAAACTTGTAACGGGTGTCCACAATTGAAGTATCATTTTAATTTTGCTGTCATTTTTTTCTACTTGTAATTTTTATTCTTAATTTGAATTTTCAGATTTTAAATGCATTCCGGTTAGTTATTATGAAACGTTACAAGAAGGAACAGTGTGTTTTTATTTCGTTTCTTAGGCTATCGAAAAACAAGAAGAAAATGAGGATCAACGACGAAGCCCATTTCCAGCTCAATAGCTGCTTCAACAAGCAGAATTGCCGCATTTGGGGTGAAGAGAATCCAACAGCTATCTTACGCAACCATTACATCCACAAAAAGTTAGAGTTTGGTGTGGTTTGTGGTCCGGAAGAATATTTTTTTTTTTTTAAAGAAGAGTGAAGTCACTTGACCGACATAATTTTTAATTTTTAACCGAAACCTATTTGTAATGAACTGAAATAAAAATATTCTTGATATCAAAAAAGTCTTTTTTCTTATAATTAAAATGATACCGCAATTTTGGACACCCATTAATTGTCCCAACCTTTAGTCACAAATTTAATTTTTAGGCCCGATTGATGTCCTGCCGCTATATACGACGGTTGTTATATATATTTCTGGCCTAGGCAACACTAAGTGTTGTCTGGCCCCATCTGACATTTCCATTGGAAAGTTTAACAATTTTTAGCATAAACGAACAGTGACTTGAAAAACTCAATTTGGTAAAAAATGGAATTAACTCGTGAACATTTTCGCGCGATAATTTTTCACAACTATCGACGTGAATTATCCCGACAAGAGTGCATCGATGAACTTAAATCTTTGTATGGCGATGAAGCACCATCCTATAGCATTGTGAAAAACTCAAAGGCGAAGGTCGTCCAAAAAAGGATGTTTTGCCAGACAACATGGATGCCGTGCGTGAACTGATAATGCAAGATCGTCATGTGACATACCGGGAGATAGAGGCATCCTTGGGCATTTCATCCACCAGCGATACCATACGATATTGCATGAACCCCTGGCCGTAAAAATCGTTTGTTCTCGTTGGATCCCGCACAATTTGACAATCGCTCAAAAAAGGCTCTTGTCTAATTTTGAAAAAAAAGTACAATCGCGGTGCTTTAAAAGACGTTTATAAGATCGTCACAGGTGACGATTCATGGATCTAGGCGTATGAGCCCGAAACAAAACAGCAATCGACCGTGTGAGTCTTCGAAGACGAGCCAAATCCAACGAAAGTTGATCGTGGTAGAAAGCACTTCGAAGCAAATGGTCGCCTGTTTCTTCGGCAAAACTGGATATGTGGAAACTGTTCCGCTTGAGCAAAGTAGGGCGGTCAGTTCTGAGTGGTACACCACAAGTTGTTTGCCTGAAGTCTTCGAACGAACAAGAGAAGACGAATCATTGTGCACCATGACAATGGAAGCTCTTATACATCGGCTCAAACCAGCGCCTTTTTGACCGGCCAAAACGTCGAATTGATGGGTACAGCCCTGACTTGGCACCCAATGACTTCTTTTTATTCCCGCACAGCAAGAAAAAAATGCATGGTCAACAATTTTCGTCGAAGATGCTGTTAAAGCGTTCAAAAACCATGTTTTGACGGTATCTCAATCGGAATGGAAAAAGTGATTCGACAATTGATTTGAGTGCATGCAAAAGTGTATAAATCATGCTGGAGATCAATAAAACCATTTTTGATGATAAATATTCGCATTTTCATTATTAGGCCAGAAATATTTATAGCAGCCCTTGTAGGATACATTTTGATCTAGCTAACATGAAATATATAGCGTTAAGTAAAACTTATAACTATCCCCCGTGAAATTGGACGATATTGGTCTATGTTTTCATATAGCCCCAACGAACCGCCCTACTCTAGCTTTTTACTTGTTTTTGATCTGTTTACATTAGAATACTTACCCTTTGTCCTGGTTTGCGCGCCACTGGTCGTGTCGGCTTGGCCGGTAGTCGGAAATGCTGTGTACAATAGAAACGACCATTGGGATCGTCACGATCAAAAGCATAGGCACCCAAACGCAAATTGGTATGGCAATGATGACACTTAAGGCAGCCCCGATGCATGACCAAATTCTCCGTTTGCAGTTTTTCCATCAGGTACACAGTCTGCCGGCAGAAGTGGCATTTTTCCGAAGCCGCTTGTTTCTTAAAGGCCAAGGCCACCTTCGAGCTCTGCGGGCACAATAGTAAAATTATTGATTAAAAGGAATAACTTAGGATGATTTGATGGATATGATTAGACTGAGTAAATATTTAATGCATTTTATTATTCTAGATCCCATGAAGAGCAATGGTGGGCGGTGGTCTAAATACGAGTACCGCGAAAGGTGATATTTAATGAGCCAAGTTATGAATAAGCATTTTTTACAGACCTCTTGGGGAGGGGGGCAAAAAAAATTAAACTTAAAAATTGAAAATTAAAGGCAGGAGACTATAACTAATAGTATTAAAATTTAATACTCTTACTAAATAAAATTTAATAAATAACAAAAAAAAACTTAAAACTGGGATATTTGAAAAAAGCTCGTGTGTGTGTTTTTTGGGGTGTTTACATCTATGGGAGTAGGTGTGGCCAATGTTTGGATAGATGGTACTCACAGATTTCGTCGCTACCGTGGGCGGAGTAGGATTCTTTTCTTCGGACACATCGTCACGCTTGACGAATTGTCCCGCTATGGAGGCCACCTTGTTGCGGCCTCTTTCGCCCACTTCCAGGACATTACCCTCTTTTAGTTGTTTATCAAGATTCTTAAGCGTTTGATCGATTTCCTTAAACTTTTCTTCGGCTGAATCTTGACGTTGAGGCTTGGCCATTTTATGTTGGCGCGCCTGAAACTGTTCTCTACTCCATTTGGGCACTTTTTCGCGACCCTTCGGCCCATGGACTTCTGTTTTCTTCGATTGTTCGATTTTCTTTTCGATTTCGCGCACATTCCAATCGTTGCTGTCAATCTTACCGATGGCACGCATCAAATCCTTGGGCTTCTTGTCGTTGCCATAATTATTGCGCGAGGTTATACGTTGCTCCATGGACTTGATGCGATCGCTGAATTGTTCATCAGCATTTGAGCGCGGTGCGGACGAGGGTATATCTCCACGTTCACGATCCTATGAAGGCGGACAGGCAATTGGACGTTTTGGATAGGTGGGTTGGATTTATATTCGGTGGCGAATTATCAAATGGAGGAAGTGTTTGTGTGTTTTTGTATGGATTTGGTTATACACATTCCGGAAGGTGGGTGGACGTTGGTTGGGAAATCGTACGTTTGAAAAGGTAAAAGGAAATAGATTTTGTAAGTGTCAGGACAAGTGTGTGTGTAAATGTTTAATTTTTAATTATCAAAATTTCAACATTAATTGTTTGTTGTTGTTTTGGTGTGAGTGGGAGTTAGAAATGTTTCAAAACAAAAACGGGTAGTAGTCAATATTTCAACAGAGAAGGATCAAATTAAGGGCATTCGGAAAAAACGAAAATAGAAAAGAAAATAATAAAGTTTAATAACAACAAAAATATGTAATAAAATAAACACTAAAGTAACCAACGAATAAACAGCACAAGTATTAAAAAAATAACAGAAACTGAATAACAACATAAAATTCACAAGATATTGGATATTAGTTTTAGGGGTTTATTTGTATTAAATAACTAAGCGGTTACAAAACTTCTTAAATAACTTAAACAAAAATTTCCTAGCGTGGACGGAAAACTAGCTTGAAGAAGCTGTAGGATGGAGAGGGTTATACAGCTTCACTTGATTTTTAAAATGCATTTATTAATAAACCTCCGAGGAGACTTTAAGCGAAATTGTAAGTTTGCCATTTTTTATATACTCGTAGTATTTTTTTGACTTTAATTGATAACGATTAATGTAAAAATCTAGCCAAGGCATGCTAATGCCCTCAGCTGATTTAAAAAACTAGCTTGCCAGAGTTTCTGGCGTGTTGTCCATTGGCCTTTGGAAAAAAGCCTACTTCCTTCGTTTAATTGTCATAAGAGATAAGTTGTGTGTTCAAAAGATAATATTTCTAGATCGAAAGACCCGCTTCCCTTAATAAAACCGTTAATTGTGAAAAGACACTATTCTTAAAAATATCATGAAGATTCGAATTTTATAACAAAAATCCGGAACTTTTGCGCAGAGTGATTTAATTGTAATGCAAATCTTTCACAGGAATTAATCCTGCCAACTTAACTCAACACACCTTCTCGTGCTGAAGTATGCTAGAACCATTAAAATTATAACGATCATCTCAGAATATTGTATGTTGTGTTTTTAAGCTAATAGGACCTAAATTATCTTATAAATAAAATTCCTTTTAATTTACATTTACCCAACGTTTCGTCAATTATTTGTTGACTTCCTCCGGAGTTTCGTATTGTTTTTAATCGATAAGGAAATATCCATTTATTCCTGTAATTAAAATTTAGATTGCGAGTATGATCAGATCTCGATAACATTTTGCACAATATGTATGCGGCTTCCAGCTGAGAAAGGTCAGTATTAAAATTAAGCGAAATAGATATATTCCCACAAAAATGTACTCAGTTTACACAACGGACAAGCTTTGATGAAATTCGGTCTGTGTTCAAAACGGCACTTTACAAATGTTCCTCCCGTTTTGTCGTCTAACCCACCTAAAAGCTTCAACTTTAATTAGATTGCAATGAAATTTGGTTTATGGTGTTATTTTACTTTTAGGATAATAATTATTTAAAATTTACAGTATTTTTAAAATTTAGACATATAAATTGACCTCCCTATGTGGGAGTTCAACGCGTTTCAATAAATTTGCCTTCCTGTGTAGGAGTTCAACCTGTTTCAATTTAAAGCAAGATAAAGATTTTTGAAAATCGGTCAATGTTTTGCTGCAGCTTCCATACAAATGTACCTCTCGATTTGGGGTCTAAGCTATCTAAGAGAGAACAGATAAGATGTGAGTTAAAATGGGGTCCATGCAAAAATTCAGTTGGGAAGAGTAGGGACTCACATCAAAAATAGTAATGTGGATTTATAGAGCCGTAGTAGTCTAATGGAACTCAATGAGTAAGAGAAACTTGAGAAAACGCTAGAGAAAGTTCAAAGGTGTATGACGGAAGCATTAAAAAGCACAACTCAGACACCCTAGGGTTCTATAAGTCGATCTCGACTAATAGATTAAACGACTTTTGGGAATAAGAAAGTCAAAAAGTTTAAAAGTCGACTGTTTCATTTCGATACCCGACTATTTCGATTGATGCGTTTCATTAAGTTTAAGAGAAATTAAGAGAAAAAAATGTAAGTTTTATTTTATTGTAGTGGCAATGTAATTAAAGGTTTAAAACATTTGCCTTCAAAAATGTTTGAGATATCCAGAGCATATAACCAAGTCGGTAAGTATACTGTAACTTATATTATATTCAGGTGCATAAGTTTGTTTTATTATATTAAAGGCGAACTGATGTATACCGAATTCGGAAAATCCCGAATAACTATTGATACCTATTTACCCAATGTTGAAGTGGACGAAGAGATTGTGGATTCAAAGGCCAAAGAAAAAGATCGCATATAGGGGTTCCTTTATTGTAAGCACTAGGTGCGAAAATGGCCATAATGATGGAAAATGTGCTCCATACAACTGTCTGAAGACACAGCCTGTTTGTCGTAAAACAAACCCTAATCCAAAACATTTGTGGAGAACAATGGAAAGTGAGGAAGGAGGTATTGCAAAAGTAGCGGAAAAAATGTTGTCACTAGTTACCACTTCCGCCCCGTGTGAGAGATTATTTATTTTCATATTATTTTGATCCAAAAGCCATTTTGATCAAATATCATGCAGATTTTTCGACCTGCTATTTGGGAATTTGAAATCAACTTTTTCATCTCGTTTGATTTTTAAGATACGATGATGCTTTTTTGATCCACATCCACTCTCATTTTGATTTTTATACCCTCCACCATACAATGGAGGGTATATTAGTTTTGTCATTCTGTCTGGAAATAATCATCAGAGACCCAACAGTATATATTCTTGATCCTCGTAAAATTCTAAGACGATCTAGCCATGTTGTCCAGCTGTCCGTCTGTTGAAAACAAGTTAGAGCCTGCATGAAAACAGCTAGGGAGCTGAAATTTGGCACAAACGTGTGTAGTTAACCTAGCATGATTGGTATTGAAAAGGGGCTATATAGCTCTACGGGAAGTTGGTGTTGGAGACCCTCAACCGACACTACCTCATAAAAATTAGTTTTATTTGGAAATATCCGTCCAGTTTCTTGAGTAAAATCACTGAAATTTTGCAAATAATAATCTGTATATAGGCGCAATCATCTATGTAAAATGGTTTAGATTGGGCCACCATTTCTTGTACCTCCCATACAAACGGCCTTATGGGCCTTGAGAAATAATATGACTATAACTCACCACAAACTTTACCTATCGAAATGAAATTTTACACATCAAGATTTCTATATACAACACACTTCTACGCTGAATTCGGTTGAGATCGGAAAAGTCCTACTGGTACCTCCCACACAAACGGTCCCATGGGCCTTGCAAAATAATATGACAATAACTCACCACACACTTGACCTATCCAGACGAAATTTTTATCATAAAGATTAATATATAGAACAGACTTTTGCGCTTAATTAGGCTAAGATCGGAAAGGCCCTACTGGTACCTCCCACACAAACGGTCTAATGGGCCTTGAAAAATAATATGACAATAACTCACTACAAACTTGACCTATTGAGATGAAATTTTCTACATAAAGATTTTTATATAGAACACACCTAATTCTGTTGAGATCGGAAAAGTCCTACTGGTACCTCCCACACAAACGTTCTCATGGGCTTTGAGAAATAATATGACGATAACTCACCACAAGCTTGACCTATCGAAATGAAATTTTGCACATAAAGATTTCTATACACTTCCGCACCAAATTTGGTTTTATTTGGGAATCTGGTGGAGGGTATCCAAAGTTCGGCACAGCCAAACTTTACATTTTTTACTTATTTTTTTTTGTTGTAATTTGTGATCCATATCCAAAATATTGCATTTGGATCAGAATTACAATATGAAAAATAAATTTGTGGTGCAATTTAGATCTATGTGCATAATTTATCTTGAATACGGGGATAAGTATGAACAAATTACACCATAAAACTAAGTTAAGGGATTAATTCCCAACTACAATTCTTGAACCGAAACAATCCATTTATCATGGTATATGCTTAAAGTCTTAAGAGAAGCTAGCACCGATAAATATATTCTTAAATATTGCAAAGTTTTTACAATTGTTGATCTATTTAATTTTGAATCGATTACTGTGATTTTTGTATCGGTCTATCCGATTTGAAATTCATAGACCTCAATATGGTCGAAGTTAAAAGTGGTACACATTGGGCACATAATGATGGCACAGGATTAAATATTTTTGTAACAAACAAAAGGGCTAAATCAAGAAAAGGACTGATATAGTCGAGTTTCGGTAGGTATCATACGTACCATGCAAAATGATAACTTAAGCGGCTTAAACTCGTGGCTTTTAGAGCACCACGACCTCAAATCAAGAGGTACTTCGTTTGCTATTTTATAACATAGACCGATAAGCTCCATTTTTACCTGGCTGGTTCTTGCGCACTGTGTATGAAATTGGAGAAAGATCGGATCGAGATCTTCTTGAGCTGAAGAATTAAAACATGGACTGTAATTAACCAAACTTACAAACTGAGATTTTAATGTGGGTTTATCTGTGATAGTCGTGCACACTAACCATTACACCTTGGCGAATCATAACCTCGAAAACACAGACAAACGAAAAATACCGATAGTTATGCCGAGTAATACTAAGAACCAACTGATTCACATTACTATTTGAGATATTGTCTATGAAATATTCATTGAAATTAAACTAATTAAAATGTATGATGGATGTCAAGTTCCAAATTCAATCAACCACACAGCCGATAGAAGTATAACTCAAGTTTTAAAAAATATATTCGCAATAAAGATACAATATATAGACCAATAACACTAGTCAACAGTCAAAATGTACTCGGGATGCGATAATTTTTTCTGTGTAGATAACCTTGACATGAGCTCGAAAAACGCAATAATTTTTTTTTTTTTCGTTTGGTTTTTGTTTTATTTTTTTTTTTAAAATTTTAAAAATTTTTTTTGGTTAATTTGTTTCGTCCGGCATAACTCGGGAACCACTAGCCCGATTTAATTGAATTAAATTTTAAAAAATTTAAAATTACAATTCCCTTAATCTGTTCATATATTGTTTTCCTATACAAGCAACAGTTTCCATGTTAAAAATGAATATATAAAGAAAAAAACTTATTTTTTGCCTAAAGATTTAAATTTTTTTTTTTTTAAAAATCCATAAAAAATCCAAAATGAAAAAAAATGTCAAATCTTATTACTTTTACGTAAAGTCTTATTACTTTTACGTAAAGCAAAATGAGACAAAGATCATGGAAATCGATTAACGCGTTCTGCTTTTATTTACAATTATGTGAAGGTATCCCATTTTAATTGAATTAAATTTTAAAATTTAAAATTACAATTCCCTTAATCTGTTCATATATTGTTTTCCTACACAAGCAACAGTTTCCAAGTTAAAAATGAATATATAAAGGAAAAAACTTATTTTTTGCCTAAAGATTTAAATTTTTTTTTTAAAAATCCATAAAAAATCCAAAATGAAAAAAATGTCAAATCTTATTACTTTTACGTAAAGTCTTATTACTTTTACATAAAGCAAAATGAGACAAAGATCATGAAAATCGATTAACGCGTTCTGCTTTTATTTACAATTATGTGAAGGTATCCCATTTTCATTTTCATATATTTTTGTCACCCAACAAATTTTAACTTTTTTTGTAATAAAAAAGAAAAAACCTCACCATAGACAAAGTAGTGCATATGTCGAGCAAATTTTTGAAATTCATACCTTTACTCAATTGCGAATAAAAGCGAAACGCGTGCATCGATTTTCATGATCTTTGTCTCATTTTGCTCATAGGTTATGTGACTTTACGTAAAAGTAATAAGATTTGTCATTTTTTTTCATTTTGGATTTTTTATGGATTTTTTAAAAAAAAAAATTTAAATCTTTAGGCAAAAAATAAGTTTTTTCCTTTATATATTCATTTTTTACTTGGAAACTGTTGCTTGTATAGGAAAACAATATATGAACAGATTAAGGGAATTGTAATTTTAAATTTTTTAAAATTTAATTCAATTAAATCGGGCTAGTGGTTCCCGAGTTATGCCGGACGAAACAAATTAACCAAAAAAAAATTTTTAAAATTTAAAAAAAAAAATTAAACAAAAACCAAACGAAAAAAAAAATTTTATTGCGTTTTTCGAGCTCATGTCAAGGTTATCTACACAGAAAAAATTATCGCATCCAGAGTACATGAAATTTTTTTCATTTTGTTGAGTAGTGTAATCAGTAGATGTGCATTTACGAAGCTTAGAAACATTTTTTAACCACGCTAAATTCTATGGATCAACTTTACGAGGCACATATATGCAAGCGTACTCGTCCTATAAAACCATGTGTTTATTAGAAAAGAGTATTGCTTTTAAAGGGTGAGTCTTCTGACTGTCCATGGAGGTATACATACAAAGCTCCTATTTTTGCTTGCTAGTATATGTAAGAATAAGGCCCCTGGTTTATACCCTAACTCTCTATCTATCACACTAGGGCCGATCTTAAACACCTGCTTCAGTTTTAGCTTTTGAAAATTTAATTCCACAAATAAAATCACCAAACTAGAATTAATCGAATACATTTCAGCTACGAATCATAGTTTCCTTCTTGATGGTTGTTAGAATTAGTCAAAACAAGTGTTAAATCAACATAAGCGTTTTATTTTGTTAATTTTGTTTTTTTTCTTTAACGGCTGTTAGATTCTGCAAGAAAACAAAGAAACCAACAGGAACACAGCAGGTTTTTTGTTCGTTTGTAAATTTTCCAATTAATCAGAGCACAAGCATCAGTTTCACAACACGTAAAATATTTGTCATGCGTCATTCATTCATTGTCATCATCATCAAGATCTCTTACGGGATACAGCAACTTTCTTTCCAACTCTTTGACACGATCATTAAATTCCGGCGCCTGCTGACGATACAAAAATATGGAATAGTCCTCGAAGGGCGTGTCACCAGCCTCGCCTTCGC
Source organism: Hydrotaea diabolus (assembly GCA_963513945.1). NCBI lineage: Eukaryota > Metazoa > Arthropoda > Insecta > Diptera > Muscidae > Hydrotaea > Hydrotaea diabolus. The sequence continues at coordinate 231,879,209 of OY740716.1, forward strand.
GCAACAAAATATTCGCTTGCAACATGTGTAGGGATTTGTAGAAGTTTTGCGTCTGCTGATAGCGTTGCTGGCGACGTCTGCTCAGGCGATCATGACGATTCTCTTCGATCTCTTGTAAACGTTTTTGACGTTCCTCCTGATATCGATATATGTATATATATAAAATGTTTAGTGTGAAGTTAATCATTTAATTGAGGTTCTGTAATTTCTAAATATCTATTGTAGACGACGGTATTATGATCACTTCGGGTTTAACATTTGGAAAAATTGACAAATTTGCTGATTGACCACACAAGACACTAATGAACATTGATGAACAAAGGGGTTTGGGGGGAGGAAAAATACCTTTTTATGTGAATGAGCTGAGGAGGAGGTGGAGCTTATGATGTCATGGCCCAAAACATGTGTGTTTTCATGATAATGATTTATTATGAAATGAACCTTTTAAGATTTATAATAAAATTTTCAAATGTATTCAAAATTTTTAATGGAAATGATACGAGAGAGTTCATATTATATGTAAATAGGTATGTATGTACTTCATTAGAAATTGAAATTTTGAAAAGTGATCCATGGATATTTACAATATTTACTTTTCAAAATATATTTACAAAAATATAACAAGACCGTTGGAGATCACTTTTCAAATTCGATTGTGTGAAAAGAGTGCTATAATATTGGTGATGAATCCCGAAAGACAACTTACAATATTGGCGGCCTTCTCGGCACTGCGGCGCTTTTTGGCACGGCGAGGAGTATCAGTTTGTGCTGGAAATAATTTCAAAAGGCATAAATTTAAAAACCAAAACTCCTTAGCATAAATGATTGCTTACCTGTATTTCCTGCACCCGCTGCCTGGCCCGCCGCCAGTAATTGTTCATGGCGACGCTGGCGTTTTAATTTCTCCTCATCCAAGACGGAACGTCTCTGCGCCAGTTGCTGGGGCACATCGACCGCATCCGGTATGGGCGATTTGGCCTTTTGTTTGCTGGATAGTTGTAAAAGTTTCGAAAAGTCCGGCGGAGCATGGGCATAGTTGATGCGATACTTCTCACGCAAATCGCTAAAATCAATTTTGGGATGCTTGATGTGCGGTATTTCGCCACGAAATACTTCGCAGATTTGTTCTAAGTAATTGAGCCATACTTTCGATTCGACCGTGGTCAATTGTATGGAATCTTTGCCGGTCATAATGCGGGGTATATGCAACTCTTTGTCGAGTGTTTTAAAGGCGAGATCATTCATTTCAGTGGGGCTTAAATCTTTGACTGCATTGAAGTCGACTAGATCGGGGCGATAACTGAACACAAGACAATAATGATAGATAAAAACATTTAAAAATATAATTAAAAGTCGGCCCGGCCGACTAGATGATACCCCACACCACTGAGTTATACAGAAGACTTGTATCGTCACCACGAAATATATAAAACGTATACAATCTGCGTAGAGCAGATTTAATATGTTGCTTCTAGAGCTGTAGGACCTTAAACTGGAAGGTACGTTGGTTATGGTTTGCTTGTAATAAACTGTGGAGAATTTGAGTACAGGCCGGATTTAAGAGGAGGCTTTTAGAGCGGCAGGATCTAAAATCAGGAAGGATCATTCTGTGCGACTCTTGTATAGCGGAAGAATTTTGACTCTAGTATAGAGGAAGACCTCTAAGGTCGACTCTAGTATAGGGGAAGACCTCTGAGGTCGACTCTAGTATAGAGGAAGACCTCTGAGGTCGACTCTAGTATAGAGGAAGACCTCTGAGGTCGACTCTAGTATAGAGGAAGACCTCTGAGGTCGACTCTAGTATAGAGGAAGACCTCTGAGGTCGACTCTAGTATAGAGGAAGACCTCTGAGGTCGACTCTAGTATAGAGGAAGACCTCTGAGGTCGACTCTAGTATAGAGGAAGACCTCTGAGGTCGACTCTAGTATAGAGGAAGACCTCTGAGGTCGACTCTAGTATAGAGGAAGACCTCTGAGGTCGACACTAGTATAGAGGAAGACCTCTGAGGTCGACACTAGTATAGAGGAAGACCTCTGAGGTCGACGAGCTGCAGTCTAAAAAACACGTCAAGGACTTTTGTGTTATGTCAAAATAGGGACTGCTCATAACGTATTTGGAAACATGGCCCAAACTTGCACTACAATTTCGTCCAAATCACTTCATATCTTTGCCCTGTAATTGAGTTGGGACGCCAATAAACGTGGGGTCTATCTTCCTTTTGTGAGGTGTTAAACAGTGTGGGGTAGGGTACACAAAATGTTGCCCATCTGAAAGATTCTGTCCTACCGATTAATTAAAGCGCATAAAACTTTGCCATTGGTAAAAACATCGGAGACCTCCTTCAGATCTTTGCTAAACTCATGGGAATGCAGTTGGGCACAGATCCAGCGTAATAAAACCGCACTTAAAGGCATAGTATCTGGAATAAAAGAGGTGAAAGTTCGTTAGTTCTGGCTTATTTTGTTCTGTGAAGAGGCAACTCACCACCACTACGACGTTTCCTGCGCACAGGAGTATCAACCTGAGTTACTTGTAAGGCATTTGTATCCATATATGTTTGCTCCAGTATGGCCTTGTCATCGGTATCAATCAGATGCTTCACTTGCCACACATTTACCGAACTGCGATTTAAGTTCGGATAGCGTGTGGCTGGATCGACCGTATAACCGCCAATGTCTCGCTGTAAATTCTCCGGAGTAGTTTGACCCAAAAGCCTGGAACATACACATGATTATTAAAACATTGTTTAAACTTCTAGAAATAAACAACCACTCACCTATAAATACTTTCACGTTGAGCCATTACACCCAATGTGCTATTGGCCGGATTCGCCCACAGCTTAAGGGCATAAGCCGCATCCATGCTGGAGAGGAAACCACGAGCACAGCCCGAACCGGTAGGCCAAAACGGCTCCAGTAAACTATCGCCCACCAGACATTGCAGCAACCGAAAGCCATGGCGCACGATAACGCGACACGACGACTCGGCCGCAAACATCGAGGTAAAATCAAACATGGCCACATCCGGTTTGCCATAGTGATTAACAGCGAATTCTAAATTTGGCATTTGATATTTGGTGGAGAATTCAGCGGCTTCGCGAGCATAGTCCAAAAGTTTTTCTGTATTTACATTGATGGAGGCCAGCAATTCGGCAGGATCGGCAAAGTCCTAAAAGAAGGGGTAAGCAAAAGAATTGTGAATAAGAAGAAAACACAAGATTTAAGACTCTAGCATACCGCAGATTTAGTCCCTACGCTGGGTATTTTATTGAACGCCCTATTAACAATGAAATAAATTTTAAGTTTTTACAAATTCGAAACCTATTGCCAGGGGGTTCCGTCTACCAGAAGATATGAAAAGGGAAAGAGTTTCTGATCTTGGTGAAGAAGGAAATCTACTTAAAATCTTGAGAGTCGTTGGATTTCTAATACAATGGATCGCAAAATCAAGCAATTCTGTAAGAGAGAGTAAAATTAGGGCTCGCCATAAACCAAAAGATCGATGTAATAGGTGCTATTTTGGAGGGGTGGGGCAAATAGGAGTGTCCAAAATGGGGCAAAGAAAACTGGGTACACACATTCGAGACCGACGTGCTTTTAAATAATCAATGTAGAACCAAATGGTTGTGAGAGATATTATTTGAAATTGAAACTAGACTTTTATATTAGGAATTTAAATACAGATTTTTGATAAATAGACAATTTTAATTTGAAATTGACACAAATTTCATTCATTTCAAATTGAGAAAACTTCAATTACAATTGAAAATTTCTATTTAAAAAGAGAATGTTTTTTTGTGGGCAATTGTGTGAAGATAACTTGAAAAGTGAGATTTACAAAAGCAGTTCTCATTCGTTTGGTGAGAGCCTGATCTTAAAGAGATCGGCTTTTCTAAAATCGCAATAAGCGCAGTGTGCGTGCACGAAAATTATTGTCACTTTGCCATTTTGTTAAAAACTTGTCTTCTATTTAAATATAGATACAAGAGGTCTTGAGCCGGTTAATCCCTGTTCAATGTGTAAAAGCAAAAGACCGAAATAAAATAAAAAAGGCTAAACAATAGAGAATTTCTATTTAAAATTGAAAACATATGATTTGTTAAGCAAATATTAAAAAAACTGTACTTTTTTACTAGGTAAATTTAGTTCCTTAAAAGAAAACTTTTTTTCCTCTGGGCCGATTTCGCTCATTTACAATCTCAAACACGTTATGACTATAAGCCATCATTATACAAAATTTCCTAGGTTCATGAGTTTTAACAGACACTCGGACTCGGACGATCGATAGTATACTTTATGGCGTCTCCGATCAATAATTCATGGTGTTGCAAACGAAATGACATACTAGTATACCATCCACTCTTAGGTGGAGGTATACTAGTATGTCAAATTTATTTTAATTAAGAATATGTGAATTTATTCATGTTTAGTCGATTTCCATTTAAAATAGATAACTTCTAATTAAAATTGAGCATTTGCATTTCAAATCGTAAAATTGATTTTAAAATTGTAAAAATAAATTTCAAATTGATGTTTCTAATTTAAATTGATAAGGGCCATTTCAAATTGATAAACTTCTAATTAAAAATGTCATATTCCACTTTAATTTGAGATATTTTTCATTTTATTTAGAGAATTTCCGTTTAAAATCAAAAAAAATCTTTTATTAAAAATTGAGATTTTCCATTTAAAATTAAGAACAATTCTGTTGGAATTAAGAATTTCCATATGAAATTTAAAATGTGCATTTCATAATGAGAAATTCCATTTCAAACTGAGAACATTTCAATTTGAGATTTGAAATTGAAATTTAACAAGTTTAAATTATATTTTAAGAGTTTATATTTAAAATTAAGGATTTCTGTTGAAAATTTCGAAAAATAAAGAATTTCGAAGTAAAAACATTTTAAATTAATTTTTTTTAGTAATTTCAAATTGTAAAAGTTCGAAATTATTCTTGTATCAAAAAAGAATGCGATTTGGAACAAAGGTCAATGAGAAATGCTTGATAGGAAAATTCAAATGGAAAATTTCATCTTCCACTCCAATTTAAGAAATTTTTGATTTTAAATAAAAATATGATTCAAAGTTGAGATTTACCATTTAAAATTAGTAACAGTTAGTTGGTTAGAAGTTTCCAAAATTATATTTAAAATTAAATTTTTCATATAAAAATTAAAATTTCCATATGAAATTTAAAATTTTGATTTCATATTGAGAAACTTAATTTCAAATTGTAAAAGTTCGAAATTATTGCTGTATCAGAAAAGAATGCGATTTGGAACAAAGGTCCATGAGAAATGCTTGATGAGAAATTTCATCTTCCACTTCAATTTAAGAAGTTTTTGATTTTAAATGAAAATTCTCAATATGATTCAAAGTTGAGATTTTCCGTTTTAAATTAGGATAAGTTCAGTTGGAATTAGGAGTTTTCGAATGAAAATTATAATGTTTATATAAAAATTAAAATTACAATATGTGACAGCGCATAGAGAAAAGGACCTAAGGGTAAAAAAATCAATTTTTATTATTTTTCCTTTTTTGATGTGGACAACATCTGAGCATCGAATGAGACCGATCACATGCCCCAAAAGTGTTCGCTCCCAAAGATATGCGCGTTTTATGAAAGTGAAGTCGACGATTCTAAGCGCAAATAGAAAGGGACCTAATCTTTAAAATGGCTCTCGTGATCAAAACTGGTTTTTAACCTTAGGTTAATTTGTTTTTACGCGTCACATATGAATTTTAAAATTTTCATTTCATACTTGGAAACTCCATATCAAAAAAAAATAATTCAAATTTAACGAGTAAAAACAAAAATAATTTACAAGTTAGAAAAATAAAATTCGTAACCATTTATGCAGAAAGACAACTATTTAAAATTACTTCACCAAAAGTACACAAATTTTTGTTGAAAAAACTGTAATTCAAATTGAGATTTTTTTTTATAATTGAAAAAATTCAACTGGATATTGAACATTTTTATGTAGAATTAAGAATTGGGAAAATTCCAACTAAAATTTTAAATTTCCATTTGAAATTAAACAATTTTAAATAAAAATATTTATTTTTTGAGAATTTGTATTTAAAATAAGGGATTTCTATAAAAAATTGTGAAAAATCCAAACTACATTAAGATTTTCCATTTCAAATTACAAATATTTTAAACTGTGACTTGAACAGTTTTTATTCTGGTGTTGCAAAAAGGTGTTTTTTCAGAACCAACTAAAAAATTGGTGAAATGTATTGGCTACGGTTGCCATGTAGACTGATCAGCAGTTTCTAAACCCGCCAAGGTTTTCCTTCAGCAGTCTTTGGCAACGATTACTTCGGCTAAAAATCAAAATGACTTATACATTAAATTGAATTTCTTTTGTAATTTCAAATTGTAAAAATTCGAAATCATAGTTGTATCGGCTAATGAAGTAATTTGGAGTAAAGGAAATTAGTCGGATACTCGTATTTTTCTGAACACTTAATTAAAATAGAAAATGGTGTAGTTTTCTTTGTACAAAGATGCTAACACAAAATCTGCAGCTTAAGTAGGTAAAGTTCGCGCACAAATATTTTTTTTAAAATGATAATCTAAAGGGTGTTTTTTATTGGGTATAGAACTTTAAGTTGGCATCACTTTTTTAACTGGCGGCCATTTTGTCAGCTGTCAAGTGATTAATATTTAGTTTGGTTTGCCATTTCATCATGAACAGGTTGACAAAAGAACAACGCTTGCAAAATGGGCCGAAAATGAGATTCATCTCGATGCTGATTTTCATCACAAAATTTTGTTCAGTGATGAGGCTCATTTTTGGTTGAATGGCTACGTCAACAAAATTGCCGCATTTGGAGTGAAGAGAATCCACATGAGACCCTTGAGACGCCATTACATCCACAAAAACTGACTGTTTGGTGTGCTCTATGGGCTGGTGGAGTCATTGGGCCATACTTCTTCCGAAATAATGCTGGAGAGTCAGTTACCGTTAATGGAGACCGGTATAGAGCCATGATAACCGACTATTTTGTTCCCGAATTGGATGGCATGAATGTGGATGAGTTGTGGTTCCAACAAGACGGCGCTACATGCCACACAGCGCACGTCACAATCGAATTATTGAAGGAAACATTCGATGAGCGCATAATTTCGCGGAATGGACCTGTCAATTGGCCTCCAAGATCGTGTGATTTGACACCATTGGATTATTTTCTTTGGAAACGATAGGGGACTTGGAAGCCAACATTCGTGGCGTTATTGCCAACATACGGCCCCATATGCTCGAAAAAGTGGTTGAAAATTGCACCTGTAGAATTGGCTTTATTCGAGCCAGCCGCGGCGGCCACATGCCCGAAATCATATTTAAACATTAATGGCATAGAATTATCCTTCCAATAAAGCCAAATTGATGGACATTAAAACGACTTTCTTGTGTTTTATTTCAATTCGAAGTTCTATACCTCAATAAAAAACACCCTTTACAACGTTTCGCAATTAAAACTAAAAACTTTCCAAATACTAAATGAAAGTTCTCAATTAAATGAAATGTTCTCTATTTGAATTTGAAATTCTCAATTTCAAGTCAAGTTCTCAATTTTAGTTTCATATTTCGTAATTTGAAACATAGGTTCTTTACTCTACATAAAAAAATTCAGTTAGTCTCCAGTCGAATTTGTGCAATTACAAATAAAAATTCTTATTCAAATTGAGTTTTTTCAACAGAAATGGATGGTCTTATCTCATATAGAGTGCATACTTATGTTGAAGTAAGGCCGATAACCTTAGTTGCTTTTTTAAATTAGTTTTTATTATAGTTTTAATTGTAATAAAACGATAAAAAAATAAATATATAAAAATGCTGAAGTAAAATCAAATAGTAGTCTTTTTGCATAATTGGTTAGGAAATAATATTATTTTTTAAAACTAAGATATTGTTTTAGTTTGTATATGTTAAATTAAAAAGAAATCATTAAAAATAAATAATTTTTACGTAGTGCATACGAGTATTGTCAATAAGATTCTTTTTAGTGGAAATTTGTAACAATATATGGCCTAAAAGCTTGATTATTGTAATTAAAGTTAATTAATGAAATCAAAATTCGAGATTTCAATTAAAATTTGTTCTATTTTAAATCGAAATTCTCAAATAAGTTTCAATTTCTCAACGTCAAATGAAAGTTCACAACTTCAATTGTTACATTTTTTTAATTTTTAATGGAAATTATAAATTTTAAATAAAAATGCTCAGCAATTGCGAATTTTTCAAGGTGGATTGAGCATTTAGGGAAGGAATCAGTTTTGTTACAAAAAAATTATACACTGAACTTATAGAGCAGTAGCCAAAGTAACAAAAACATATGTTTTAATGGGAAAGATCACAATCGCGAACTACGAGTATATATTAGGCTTGTTTTGTATTGTGCTCTAGAATTCCCGGTAGCTTTTTCCTCATTGCAGATTTTTAACTTTGTTAAAATTTGCAGAATTATCTCCGCTTACGAGTATTTTCGCCGATTGATGATCCCCATGGCTTTTAATACTACATACTGGGTTTGGTAAATTTGTTTTACTAAATGGCCAGAAATATTTTTTTTATTGGATTTTGTCAATAAATATGGTGTACATATATTGGAAATTCTTAATATCTATGGAAAATCGAATTCAACTGTTTGTCGAACACATCAATTTATTGCAAGATATACAATCAAAATCAAATTATGGTTTTGAATATTTTTGGCAGCGCTGCCCAATTTCTTTTGTGTCATAAAATTAGCGGCAAAATTTGTAGCCTGTCTTATGCAGCATTCTTATTTTTAGATTAATTTATATATTATAAGATATATGCATTCCTAGTCTGATCAATACAGGCATTTTTTTGTTTCGTCATACTAAAAATTATATTGATTTTAAATTATAAAATTCTAATTTTTGAGTCAGGCGTTCTTTATTTACCCATTTAAACCCGAAGACTTTGTAACAGGGGCACTTTAAATTTGCTTCAACATTAGTACCGTTTGAACATATTTATTAATGGCCGTTTGTTTGACCATTAGGGCCGTTTTATGGACAGATATAAGTCCGTTTTTAGACAGATCTGAAAAATTCTTATTTAGACTCAAAAAAAATTTGAATTAAAAATTCAATTCATATTTACTATTGAGCTCTTAAGATCTCTGTCCGACCACAATCTGAGCTAAATTATAAAATCACATTCATATTTGGATTCGTAAAGAAATCCGATAATAAAAGTAATAATAAATATCAGCATTGATTACCTATATTTATTGTAGTCACTTATTTTCTACGAAAATTGCCCCTAGGGTTCATAATCCCACAGTTAGACAGTTTTAATACCGGATTCAAAAATGTATGGATCTGTTTAGAATTCTAGCAGACGAACAATTGTATGGGAACGTTTCAAAAGGAGCGACTTCGCCTATTAATATTTCCAAAAAGTTTATGGCGATTAAGCCATAATCGTTTAAAATATACAGTTCCTAGCTTATTTTGTTTGACTGTTATCGTGCTTTTAATAGACACACAGACGGACATGACTATATCTTCTTTATATACTTTATATGATCTTCTATCAACATTTCAAGGTGTTATAAACGGAATGACAAATTTAGAAAATATTCTCTAACCTATGAAGTCAAAGCTACTACGACCTCTTGGTCGAAAATGCGTAAAAGCTTTTCTGTATTCTTTGATAAAACTTACTTGTAAAATGACTCCTTTATCAATGAGACTGTGCTTCTTTGCGGTCATCACAAAATAATGCGTCTCATCTTTGTAATAGACAATATTCTCCAAGTCAATGCCCGTCGTATGGTACAGCTCCTTAAAGAACGACTGATTGAAAATGAAGGCCACACCGCTGATCTCCTCCGCCTTGGCTTCGGCCTCCGTTTTCTTGTTTATGAAATTGGCCGTTATGGCAATGGCCAGCTTGCCTCTGAACTCCTTGCGTTTGAAACCCTCCAGCGTGTTGCGCTTGCCATCGGCCCCTATCAAAACATCGAATTCATAATGGGACACGGCATGATCGGCGGGCGAAACTTGGGCTCGCCAGCCGCAGCCATCGCCGCTGGGTTCGATGCTGCGATCAAACGAAACACCCTCGTGTATCTCGACGCCCAAGAGCAAAGCCACCTTCAGCAGAATGCACTGCAACTGCCGTATGGAGATGTGGTCGATGGAGCCGGCACAAAATTTGCCATAGAACTTTTTGGCGCCCAAATTGCGCAAATCCGTAATGACAAAGGGCCACAGATGTAAAACATTATTGCGGGATATACGATCTCTCTTCTCGACGACCACAACTTTGGCACCCAGCAACTGGGCTTCAATGGCCGTACGCAGACCACAGGGACCAGCACCAATTACAAGGACACGCGTACCCGTGCAGGCATTGCCTTTAGCATAGGCACGATGTGAGGCACGTGCATCGAATTTCTTCCACAAGGCTTGCGCCTTCCATGAACGCACTTTGGTTTTCAGCTTCGGATAGAAGTCATTTAGCGGGGCGGGTCGCAGGCCAATCACATCGCACATCTGACGATGTAGACCGAGGATTTGGCGCATTGTGGTGGCCACACAGAAGAGATCAAACATCTCGGCCGCAGCAGCGGCTGCCTCATTGTCAGCCATTTGTTGCGCCAACAACTGTTGCTGCTGCAGTTGCAGCTTCTGCTGTTGGCGTTGATGAGCTGACCGACTCATGCTGTAACGAGAGAGAAAAAAGAGAGAAATTAGTTTTAAAAATATATTAAAAAAAGAAATTATGTTAATATCAATAAAAATTTAACTGATACTAGTCGTGTTTTATTTAACAAGGGAAAAAAATACTTTCGAAACTCACATAGGGCGATAATTTTAAGACGTTATTGAAAATCATAAAGGTTGTTTTATTCACTAAAAATTAGAGGATACACTGGACGGTAATATTTCAAGTTCTGTTTGATAATTCAAGAGCTTGCCAAATTTGAGGCCTCTTTCGTACATTAACAATCCCAATAAGCTTATGACCATAAGCCATCATCATGCACAATTTCAGGATCCTAGGCTGATTCGGTTGACAGCTATCGTGCTATCAACAGACACAGGGACGGACGGAGGGAAACACGGATATGGATCGTCTTAGAATTTTACGGCGATCAATAATATACTTTATAGGGTCTCCGATCAATAAGTCAAGGTATTGCAAACGGAATGACAAATTTAGTATACGACTCTTCGATGTAGGGTATAAAAGAATGATTCATTTACAGCTCTGGTAACAGGACATAGCAATGTAGCGTTTAATGATTTAAAGTGTGCCAGGTAAGGTTCCGGTACGTAAGAATATACCAAGACCTGGTCTTGTGCATTTTGTTTGTGGATCTTCTAACCAGATGAAGATGGGAACCAGTTAAAAATTGCAGGGTTTCTCGATTACATAGATGTGACGCGCACAAAAATGCTTCTCCTTTCCCTCGACAATAGCACACTGAGTTCTCTCACTCGTGCTATCACCTGTGTGAGAGAGAAAATCGTTGCACGTATTAGCCTCTCATTTGAGAAATAATGCAGAAGTTTTGTAGAAAAGGAATCAGTGAAGCACTTCCTGAAAATGACTGCCTTGCTAAAGTGCAGGCTCGAAGATGACTATACGACTAAGCAGTTGTTCGATTCTACGGCAGCCAGATCTACCCAACAAAGGCCAATCCCACGACAGTCGGTTCTATGCACCGGATTTACCCGAAGCAGCAATTCTTCGGCCAAGGGCTGTCACCTCGGCAATGTGTGTGCCGCTACAACAACAACAACCCAGCAAAGGCACAGTAAGTACATCACACTACCTTTTGCATTACTAGGTAATGTCCTCTCATTACCCTCTGCATTATTTCAAAACCAAAAATAAGTACTTGCTCATAATAGCTTAAATAAGTATGATGTGTGGTTAAAGCTCAATTGAAAGGTCCATTAATTTAGACAATTTCGGTTTCCAGTACTCTCTCATTTTACTTTCACTCGCACGAAGACCACATCGTAAATTGAAATTTTTTGCTATGAGGACTGTGGCTCAGGGGCTAGTGCGTCTAAGTACTTAGGTCGCACAAGGGAAAACTTCTATGAAAATATTATATAGTCCAAAACGAAAAACTAGATGGATCAGACGTTCAACTTTAATAGGCTTCGATTCGAAGCGTTGCAAGTGCAATGACATAGTATATAGCATACACTATCCTATGGTCAAATATTCAAGAAGAACTTAAATCTCTTTTTCTCTACATTTTGTTTTTTTTTTATAAAATAAAGATTTTTGTGGCAAATGCATATTTACGATACATTTTTTGATTTGTTCAAAATACATATATGTGACCCGGGCTATGAAAAGGAGGCTTATGACTCAAAATTTTTTTTTCCACTTTTTTGTTTGGTTTCGATAGTTTTTTTTTTTTTTTTTTTTTTTTTTTTAAACCAACACTCAGGGGATGCGGTGCATTGCGTTGGCGAGTGGAAATTAATGGATCGGAGGGGGGAAAGAGGGAGTAATGTTTGTTGACGCTTGCCTTGAACTTCTGGATGTCGCAATTAGTGGGAAATACATTTGCCGGAAGTCGATTCCACATACGGACTGTACGAGCGAAAAACGAATTTGATCTGTAGTGTATAGTGCGGTCAACTGGCCAATCGATAACAAACGGGTGTGAATTCCTAGAAAGTCGCGTATCCCTGCCGAACATCCTCACGTCAGGAATAAGGCGACGGATGTCTAATGAACACACACCATGAAAGTAACGATAGAACAGCGTCACGCAACCCACATTCCGACGATGCTCAAGGGAAACAATAGAGTCACCTATCAGCACCATCGCTCTCCTTTGAACACGGTCAAGTAGCTCCAAGGATGATTGTGGAGTTGTATTCCATCTTTGGCCTGATGTAAGTTGTATAGATATTGAAAAGATCAGAAGGAGTGAAATATTTCTTGCACCGCGTTAAAAAGCCTATGCACTTGAGTGCTTCTTTCGACACTTCGAATACATGTCTCGCCCAACGAGCGTCACATTGTATTTTCATGCCCAGAACATCGAGAGCTTCTGATTGTTCAATATCCGTACCATCGAGAGAAATTGACGATATTGTTGGGTCAGCGTCACATTGTATTTTCATGCCCAGAACATCGAGAGCTTCTGATTGTTCAATATCCGTACCATCGAGAGAAATTGACGATATTGTTGGGTCAGCGAATCGCTTGTGAGACAACAAGCAGCACTGTGTCTTACGTGCATTAAAATCTACTCTATTCACTCGACCCCATTCGGAAATGGCCAGTAGATCCCGGCCAAGTGTCTCATCCATAATTCGCCTTTTGTCTTCAATATCTTGAAGGCTCGGTCTACGGTCGAATGAATACGAATGACAGAGGTTACTATCATCTGCGAAAGAGTAGATTGGATTCACGGTCTGACCCAATAGATCGTCAATGAAAATAAGAAATAAAGAGGGAGAAAGGACAGAGCCCTGTGGTACACCTGCGGTCAGCCTATGTGTGTTGGATGAGAACCCATCTACAACAACTCTAATAGTGCGATCTCTAAGAAAGCTCGATATAAACCGAGCAAATGTATTACCGACTCCAAAAGCGATCAGCTTTGATATGAGTGCACCATGCCAGACTCTATCAAAGGCCTTGGAGATATCTAGAGCCACGACCTTACTCTCACCAAACTGGTGGATAGACCGACTCCAACGCTCCGACATGAACGCCAACAGGTCTCCCGTAGAGCGATTTCTACGGAAGCCATACTGTCGATCACTTAGCAAGTCGTTGGTCTCTAAATACTTCACAAGATGGTGGTTTACCATGCACTCCATTACCTTGAGAGCGCAGAGCAAATCGCAATTGGCCGGGTATTCGCAGGATTATTGGCTTCACCCTTTTTAGGGATCGGCTGGACGTTCGCAACCTTCCAACACGCTGGGAAAACTCCCGCACGGTAAGCAAGGTTGAAAAGGTTGCGTAATGGACGGGCTAGCGTCGACGAGCACTTACATAGGACAAGTGCAGAGATACCATCCGGGCCCGGGGATTTATTTACGTCGAGGTTCGCAAAAAATTTAAAACCAGGATTGAACGCTGCCACCTTTTCATTGGCCGGGTCACATATACCTTTTATATACATAACGCTTTAAGTTATTTTTTAAATTTTTGTGTTCGGAAAGTTTCAAGCGTATTTTTCGGCTTGTTAAATAAAACACTCCTAATATTAGCTGGCTGTTTTGTTTTCGTTTGTTTTGTTTAACACTTCTACTCGAACCATTTCACTGAACAAACATAATAGATCTTATTGCTCTCGGACTCATGATCCATTTCTCCGACACTTTTTCCACAGAAATCCATTGGTTTTTATTGAACACAAAAAAATCGGAGTATATCGCTAATTTTGTAGGATTTCTTTCTTTTTTCAGAAAAATCTTCGTTCTTATTCGTAACGCGTATTCGATGTCAATGAAAAATTCATATCCTAGTAAAGGCATTTTTATATTTCATTTAGGCGGAAAATGAAATGCATTTTCTCTTTATTTGAATTTTAATTTGCAAATACAAAATTTAGCAACAATTACGATTATTACATAAAAAACAATAAAGAGTCAATGAACCCGGTCATTCATTCATTAGCTCGACATGAAAAATGTCTCGGAACAAATCTTTGTGTAATAAAGCACAATGGAAACGTTGGACGGGCGGACGGACGGCGACAGACTATCAATTAATTATATATGTGAAAGACTTCATAGAATTTTATTTATGTCTGAGAATCATCTTGTGCTTATTTTGTATTGAAAAGAATTTCATGATAAAGGACGCACAGCCCAGCCATGCATGCCACACCACATATTCAATGTGCTGCAGTTTACTTTTGATATTTAAAGTTTCAGAAGCAAAACTTTTGATGATCAGCTAAGAAAGATAGGAAAAGAAATTTAAATCAAACAACATCGGTGCTAGATTTTGATTTAATAAACCTACCGCTTCATTGGTATACAAAAAAACAAGAGGGCTAGGCAGTTGAAGTGTTACCAACTTTAAGTTGCCAGCCAATAATGCCAGCTATGTGAAATTCAAACCAATGACAACTGCTTATATTATACGATACGCTACGGTTAGCATTGGCATCTTAGTTTTATAGAACAAAATTTATTTGAAATGAAATTCAAACGTAATAGTATGAATAACCTATATTTGGCCGGAAAATCAGAACCCGCTACTGTTCGTCAACTGAGCCATCTCAAAGTGAATAAAATGTATGTGTAAATGTATCCTTATAATAATACAAGTAGCATTGCCAACCCCTACGGTGGGGGATGAAACAAAAACCGCAACATCCCATAAAATGATTCACAAAGTGAAGGTTTGACTTCAACGGAGTGGTAATCAAGTAACCAAAAAACAGAAAATATTCCATATAAGCCTAACAAGTTCCATACGGCACAAGTTCTAACACAAAAACAAAAAATGTTGGATTTTGAGGAGAGCATAGGAGTTATTACGCTTGCACGAACGCGGCCATGAGATAAACATTGAGTTCTCCTTTTAAAAAATGTCCCAGTTTAGTATTTCATAAACACTCAAAATGATCGTGTTTACTTAACTGAACGCTCTGCCGAAAATTTGAGCCAACGAACGGCAACCCGAAATTATCTTCTATTTGAAGTAATGGGATGGTCAACTGTAACCACCGATGGACACTGTTCAATCGTTTTTATAGAGGAAAATATTTGGAAGCTGCTTTAGAGCCGTGGGCACTCCAACATTTCGGTCTAAGTCCATGGTACACTTCATTTTGTCAACGTAATTGCATTCGAATACGCCAGATGCCAAAGGTGGCCACGTCGAGCTAAAGTAAATGGATTATGACCTTTTGATTATTTCCACAAATTTTGAAATCTTATTAAAAAAAAATGATTTCACACAAAAAATATGGTGTTTGAATATGTAACACTTCCATCGACAAACCCTGTAGTGTCCGCTCATAGTTTCTAAAATAAGAAATTTATTTTTGAATATTGGCGGATATCTTCTAAAAAAAATTGTTTTGAAACTTTTAGATTTTTTAGAAGAATCGAATTTTTAATATGATACCAACAGATGGTTCAATTAACATATGTTCGTGGTAATGGCAACCGAATTCAAAGAGAAGTAAAAACCAACAATCTATAACAGCAACCGATACATGTACAAATGTAATTCCTATAATCGTTTTTATTAGTTGGGTCAACCGGTACTTTGTCTTTTCAGCCGATAGTTTCACTTCTGTCAGCTGAAAATTGTCGTGTGCACAATCAACATTCAGTGGTAGCGATGGAGTAGATGAATAGTACGTGGAACCACCAACATTCGGTTGACAAAAAATTCGGTTGTGGCAACAAATCTTCTCTGTGTATGACTAAATATATTTTTTTGTTTTTATTCGTTTTTGTTGGGATTTGATTTATACATGTGTGTTTCGTCTTAAACAAAGATTTTGTAGTGACGGATTACAGGAAAAAATTATTACAGGGATCAAATGGGAACTGGTTATCACAAAGCTCAAACAAAGCAATTGGAACCAAAGTAGCACGAACTTCATAATTGATTGGTTGTCATAACCACCAGTATAAGAGATTTTTTTTTTGAAAATCGCATCGAAGTCGATTCCACATACGGACAGTACGAACGAATTAAACGAATTTGATCTGTAGTGTAGAGTGCGGTCAACTGGCCAGTCGATAACAAACGGGTGCGAATTCCTAGAAAGTTGCGTATCCCTGCCGAACACCTCACGACAGCAATAAGACGTCGGATGTCTGATGAACACACACCACGAAAGTAACGATAGAACAGCGTCACGCAACCAACATTTCTATGATGCAACTGTCGCCTATTAGCACCATGGCTCTCCCTTGCAGACGGTAAAGTAGCTCCAAGTATGATTTTAGAGCACCTGTCCATATATGGGAGTTGTATTCCATCTTCGGCCTGATGTAAGTTGTATGGATATTGAAAAGATCAGAAGGATTGAAAAATTTCTTGCACCGCTTTAAAAAGCCTATGCACTTGAGTGCTTCATTCGACATGAAATATTTCTTGCACCGCTTTAAAAAGCCTATGCACTTGAGCGCTTCTTTCGACACTTCGAATACATGTCTCGCCCAACTAGCGTCATAATGAATAGGTTTAAGCGCGGTAATTAGTTTTTTTGCACTGCAGGCTGTGGCGGCACTGTTGGTCGAAGAGATTGGAGAGTGTGCATGGCTTATAGTGGCTGACGGTAGATTTGTATTCGTCTGCCTTTCAGTTGCCATCATGCAACTGGAAAGGTGAGGAGAGGTAATTTTGTGTTGAAGCGTATTTTTCAAATGCACACTCTATCATTGCAGTACAGCGTGCTTTTCGTTTATGATTCGCTGTTCCCGCACGCGGACGGCAATGAATTGTAAATTGGGTAACTTCATTGAGAACAGCAGGGAATGTGTCATGTGTACGAAGGGGACCTTAAAGAAAGTTTATAACACCACAAAACATCGAGAGAGTTAGAGCAGCAGTACTGCAATATCCCAAACGCTCTGCTCTGAAACAATCACTTGTTCTTGGCATTCCAGACTTTTTATTCAGCCGGCTCTTGAGGCAATGAAATTAGAGATGGTGGTTCACCATGCTCTCCATTACCTTGGTAAATCGCACAATTGGTCGATAATTCGCAGGATTATTGTCTTTACTCTTTTTGGGGATCGGCTGAACGTTTTACTCCACAAGCTTTAGGGAAGGAAAAGTAAGTCAACGAAGTTAAGGTAAACACATCACCGTCTGGTAGACGCACGTTTCGTCTTTGGTGTTAGATGGCTCTTCGGTACCATTTATGTGAGCTGCGGACAAGATCTCTACTCATTTAACGACCTATATTCAACCGAACTTTTGTAGTTCGGACCGACTGTATGTTATAATGCACTTTAAGTGTGGAAGCAAATAGTTTCTTGGCTCTAATGACAATTAAAGGTTATTGAGGTAATAAACTTCGCTGAACAAGTGCGATATGTGGATTTTTAGATCAAAAACAAAAATCATTTTACAGTTTCGGATACTGCCACCGATACTTTAGTTCCATTTAGACCAATTATTATTCGGTTGTACTTATCGAATACTCGAGGTACATTAAAGCCCAATTATTCGGTTGTGGCAACGAATCCGTTCTCTGCGTGTATGGAATATATCAATATGTATATGAGCATACCACAGATACCAAAATAGACATGTTTACACATAGAAATTATTGGAAAATTATAATTAAAACACCGAAGTTCACTAAACTTTTACACTTATCTTTGTGAATGCACTGCATACATATGTAAACATAAAATACATATACACTACCTTATGCCCGCACTATATCCAGATGTATTCATTGTCATATGTAAATTCATTTATGTTTAAACTGACTGAAATCAAAATCTATATAAAGAAAGGCATCAACAGCCGACACTTTAATGTGACTTCCACAAAAGATTCAAGATCAGCAGCCAACACTTCTTAGGAACAATAAAAACAAACATACACATAAAGAGCTTTGTTCCCGCCATACGCTTCTGGACCACAGACTGACAACCATCCACATGCAAAGATGTGATAACGCCAACAACAACGACTGACTCCGGTGGTGGTACTTGAACTTCCCATTCTCTTACACCCGTTTTATAAATATATGACAATGTTTATACAGTGTAACCAAAAAAAAGAAGAAAAAAATGTTTTAAAAGAGGAGAAAAATATGTTTAAAAAGAGAAGTTGCGGAAGAGGTGGAAATTTTGTAACCAGAAATAATCTTCAAGTGGGTCGATAAAAATCATCTAAGGAATGAATGCGTCAAGACGCCTCAAACTTGTATGCTCGCATGCATACCAACAAATATAAAAAGAGTAAACGTCCTAATACAACATATGTTTTACAAAGAGTACTAGTGCATTTTCATCAATCTCTTCCTCCCTCTCGCTCTCTGTCTCTCTTGGCGGGATGCCCTCCTACCATCATTGCATAGAACACACGTGTGATGATGGGTGGTGGTGATGACACATAACACCGCACAAAACCACAAATGTTTTTTTAAAGGAAACTTGCATGCATGCTTTATGTGTTTACCCATACAGTCTGCATCATTTTGATAGGATCACATTTAGTTCAACAAATTGAGCAGTATTTCCAACACCAGGGTTACCATAAATATTTTTGTGAAAGTGTGACATTAGTGCCAAACAGGAAAGCATTTGGGACACAGTTTAGAAATAAAAAGTAACACTAACTAGAAAAAATTGTGTTATGATCATCAGTTCAATACAATTTTATTTAAAAAATTTAATGCCACAACCGAATTTTGTTGCCAATCAAATCGCTAAGTACGAATGTTCATTGGGTACACGGCAATTTTCAGTTGTGGGAACTGACAGTATCGGTTAAAAAGAGAAATTTTCGGTAACCCTAACTAGTTAGCATAATTATTGGAACTTAATTTTTACACTTTTTTTTTTTTTTTTTTTTTTTTTTTTTGTTTATTTATTTTCTTCCAAAAGAAAATTGATACAAATTAATTCGTTGAAAGCCCCAGCGCCTTGTAGGCTTTGTAGGGGCTAAAAAATGACAACAATAATTATTAACACATTATTAACAATTTACTTTAAATATAAATTAAATTTTAATATAATTTACAAAAGATTCAATAAAATTTATTTACATAAGAAGTGTTTCTAAATTTTCTAACAAAAATGATTTTAACTGTAATTTAAAAGAAGATACAGCCGATATATTTCTCAAATTTATTGGTAAGTTATTGTATTCCCTTGGTCCAGCAAATCCGATACGCTGCTTTGTCAAATCTAGGCGACATCTTGATATATGTAAATTCTCAGCTTGCCTCGTACTTCTTCCAGTTCTCGTTACATTCTGATTAAATGAGACTGATCGGGAACCAATGCCTCGTACAGACTTGAACATGTACAACAGAAGTCGCTGTTTGTACAAACCACGAACCGGTAATATATGCTGGGCTTTGTATTTGTATAAGTGAATAGAAGGATATCGTATTGGTAGGTTGTAAACTGTTTTTAGCGCCTTATTTTGAGCTGATTGCAAAGACTTCAAAGATCTGTTAACTCTACAACCATATATTAAAGGCAAATATGTTAAATGAGAATGTACAAGCGACTGGTAAATCATCAATTTCGCCTCAGTATTTAACTTGTTCTTAAACTTGTATAAAACTCCTGTAGCGGATGAAATTTTCGCCTTAACTTCTGCAATGTGCACGTCCCACAACAAATTGTGACTCAAGTTTATACCCAAATATTTGACATTCTCTGATTCCGATACAGCTGTTCCGTCAATATGAACAATCATTTCCCCGTCATTTCTACTTTTCTGCGGCTTGAATCTCATAAATTTTGTTTTTGCAGAATTGAGGACTAATTTATTTACACGAGCGAACTCGGATAATATCGCTGCATCATACTCAATCTGTGTTTGTAATACCTTTTCATCTGCATACTTATAAAAGAGACATATATCGTCAGCAAACATAATTAATTTGCCATAAAAAATTATATTTTTCAAATCATTAATATATATTTTGAAAAACAGTGGACCCAGGACACTACCTTGTGGAACACCGTGGTTTACTGGTAACATACTGCTTTTCGAATCTCCAACTTGAACGTACTGTAACCTGCCTCGTAAGTAGTCCTTGAAAAGGAGCATGGTTTCATCCGCCACGCCAATATTTCTCAGTTTCCTTACTAGGATATCATGATCCACTAGATCGAAGGCTTTCGAGAAATCGTAGAAAACACCTGCGACGCCCTTATACCCAGCATCGATTCCACCACAAACAAAATCTAGAACATAAACCAAAGCTTCTTCCGTTCCTGATCCTTTCGTGAAACCAAATTGATATTCATACAGTAAATTTTTCTCATAAAGATAATTGGTCAACTGTTCAGATATTATTTTTTCAATGATTTTATCAATGACTGATAAAACTGCTACTGGACGAAAATCAGACACATTTTTTGAACCGACTATTTTTGGTATAGGAGTAACTTTATGAATCTTCAAAACGTCGGGGTATTTACGATCTTCAATCATGTTGTTAAAAATGGGTACAAATATTTCTGCAATTAATTCTTTCCTTATAACCAACATCTTGGGAGTTATATCGTCATAGCCAGAACTCTTCTTTAATTTCAACGAGTCAATTTGGTTTATAACCTCCACATTACTAATCCTTGCAAGATTAAAAACACTCCTTGCTGGTACAAGCGTTCCGAAAATATTTATATCATCGTTTGAAGAATGAGGAATGCTGTTTTTTAACTTAGTTATGGACTCATAAAAGTATGTATTTAAGGCAGTAGCTTTCTCACCATCTTCCACGACACAGTTGCCATCTTCCGTAATCATTTCATTTTGCGGCTTATTATTTCGACCTAGCTCCTTGTTAAGAAACTGCCACGTTTTCCTAACATCCGATCCACATTGTTCAAGATTGTAGATATAATATTGATGCATAAGTTTTTTATTACATATCTTAATGACATTGCCGATTCTCTTCAACTGTTCATTTATGCCGGGCTTATTTCTATTACTGCGCCTTACTTTCAACAATTTATTTTTGTACTGTATCAGTGAATGCAAACTTTCAGTCATCCATGGTGTAATTCGCGTACGAATATTGACAGATTTTGAAGTAATTTCAGTACTCTGAGAAGCCGCGGATGTTAAAATCCGCATAAATTTCTCGCATAAATCAGAATCTCCAGCAATGTTGTCGATTGATTCCAATGTATCATCCAAAATCCGCGCAAATTTTTCATACTTTACTGTTTTTTTGCACTCAATGATGTTTTCATCCAATTCAACATCTAAGCAAACGCCACAACTTAGTATATTGTGGTCAGAAAACATATTTTCAACACTGTGGACAAACAGTCTATTTGAATTGTTGCTAAAAATCCAGTCTATGCAAGTATTGCTACATGGTCTAGTAATATGTTCATGGCATGAGCGCATATCAAATTCACTTAAAAAATCCAACAGTAACCGCTGTGATCTATTTTCAACCAATAAATCCACATTTACATCTCCAACTAGAATTGTCGGGTAAGATCCCAATTCTCTCATAATACCATCCATTTTGTTCAGAAATGTATTCGTTTTACAACGCGGGGACCGATAGATAGATAAAACAACCAGACTTGAATTATTCAGCCAGATACCAGGTAACTCAATAACGATTGCATCTAAGTTGTCTTCACTTTTTTTGAGAATAACCTTATGAGCTAACTTTGAGTTCACAAACATTGTCGTTCCGCCAAATCCATCTTTCCTATTGCAATGAATCGCATTATAACCACCAATATAGTATAGACTCAAGCATTGACTACTGAACCAAGTTTCTTGAATAGCAATAACTTCGGGTAATTTTTTAAGTTGACTAATTTCATTCTTGAATCGATTAAATTTGTTTATAGAAGAAACACTTCTAATGTTAACAGAAAGAATATTAAAAAAGTTTTTATCATTTTTACAAATATATGAATTATAAGAATTTATATTTTTAAAATATTTAGATTCCATTATTAAAGAGTGCAAGAATAAGATATTTCAAATACATATTTAATAAACAAATCTTAATTGGGAGACATGAAACATGCACCCGCTCCATCATCATCGTCATCATCATCATAATCAGTAACATCATCTGTACGAATGCCACAGTGAACAGTGTGACGTTTAGATACACCAGCAGCATACTTCATTAACAGCTCGTCCACATCCTCCATGGTTCTTAAGCGAATTTGCCGTGAACCCTCGTCTTTTTTTGCGAAAATCTTCCCAGCATAAGTATAAACAGACTTAAAACCAACAGAGGTCAGAGATTTTGCATGCTTTAGGACCTGCAAACTCTCTTTCGACAAGAAATCGTTAACAAAGACTTTACTCATTCCGTCCATCTCTTTTAGTTTCTTCTTATCTTTCATGAACGTTGATTTACTCCTGCTGTTGTTAAACTTTACCACCACAGAAGATTTATTACTTTGGTGTTTACGGTGAATGAAGTAAGCATCTTCAACTTCATCTTCACAGATATCCGCACCAGATTTTTTTGCGATATCCAAAACAACATCAATAGCCTTCTCTTTACCATCAGTTTGGATACCATTTATTATGCAGTTGTTTTGCACGCGAATGTCATTTAAAAACGCAACAGTTGTTTTCAATTTCCTTACGTCCTCTCTCAAATGTTTGTTTTCATTTTGCAGACTTTTTATATTTTTAGTATTCTTCTTCACACCTTTCAAAATATCATCGTACTGAGAAGCCATAAAATTCATCGTTTCTTTCATTTCTCTCATTTCTTTAAGAATTGTTTTAAACTCAGCTTTGTTGTCGTTGACAGGCGCACAAAAATGACACTTAAATGCCAGAGAGCTATCATCTAACAGTTTCTCTATTTCCACTTTGTCGAGCTGAGTACACAACGAATGTAGAGTTTTTTTGCACTTATCACACTCCAAAGCATCTTCGCTTTCCAACACTGATGTTTTACATTGTGGGCAGACGATGTGTTCTTTATTAATATTTATGCTTTTTCGCACTTTCGGAGGCATCTTTCATACAACACAAGATGTAGATCTCTTTCTCTCAAGAATGACAATACACTTTGGTTATTTTATATTGTTTTACAACGGAAAATCACTGTTTTACTAGCCAAGAGCGCGCACGGAGATAAAAAGACGTCTTTTCACGACAGTGTTGCCAATGACTTGCTGTTGCTGTTTTAGATTATTGGCTATAAGAACTCTTTCAATTCGGTTTTCATTACCACGAGCATTTGTTTACTTTTTCAAAATTAAAAAATACCAAAATTCAAATTAAGTAAGGAATCTTTATTTTTCATGCGAAAGGACATTTTTGCCATTTATTGTTTGAATATAATTTTCTTTAAATGCTGGCCGCAACTTCGCCTCAGGGTGTCCATTTTGGTATGGTGTTAATGACACACACCGTGGTTTCGCGGAAAAGTTCTTTCCACGATGAAATGGCATACAATACTGAAAAAAACTAAAGTAAAAAAAATCCAAATGTTTGTAGTGCGGACCGATTTCCAACTACTTAGTAAGGACATAAATACTGTTACAACATTGAACACACCCATTTCAATAGTAGAACTGAGCATACCCCGTTAATGTCATATGGGTTTTGAAAGCTAACCTCAATAGCGTTAGTCTGTAACGGGATTTTAAAATTGTTTTAACTTTTATCATGGAGTGGTCAGATAATGAGAACCGTATCGTTGTAATAGCGCTTTTCAAGTGTGAAATGAAAAAAGCGATATTTTCAAAACGCTCCGGCCACAATGGATTAGCCGCTTGTTCGCCTACCGATGCATAAAACTGTTTGAGGAGACTGGAGATGTAAAAGACCGCCACCGGTCGGGCCGCCCACGCTCTGTTCGAACACCGCATGTCATCAAAGCCGTTAAATCACGACTTCACAGAAATCCGCTCCGAAAACAGAAAATCATGGCCCGTGAGATGAATATCATGCAAAAGTCCATGAGTCGAATCATTAAAAAAGACTTGGGACTTTCAAACGACGTACCGGACATTTATTGACTGCAGCTTTAAAAAAAATAGGATTGAAAAATGCAAACATCTTTTAATGAAGCACGCTGATAACTTGCACAGAAAAATTTTGTTCACCAATGAAAAAAATTTTATCGTTCAAGAAAAATTTAACAAGCAAAATGATGGAGTGTATGCGCGGTCATCTAAGGAAGCATCTGAACTGATTCCAAGGGTGTAAAAGGATCATCACCCAGCATCAGTCATGGTTCGATGGGGTCACTGACCTGCATTTCTGCGAACAAGTAGTCAAAACATCGACCAAAGTTTACCAAGAAACCGTTTTGGAAGCTGTTGTGAAGTCTCCTAACAATTCCCTGTACCAAAACCAGCCATGCAGGATTCTTCACCGGCCCATAAGGCTAAAACGTCCCAGGCCTGGCTTCGAAACAATTTGCCAGCGTTCATTTCCTCTGAAGAATGGCCCTCAGACAGTCCATATTTGAATTCATAGGATTACAAATTGTGGACGGTTTTAGAGGACAAGGTTTGTCACAAAAGATACTCCAACATTGGATCTCTTAAGACTGCTTTGGTTCGTGCTGTGGCCAATTTGCCAATGGACGAGGTTCGTGCAGCTATTGACGATTGGCCAGTGCGACTTAAGGCATGTGTAAAGGCAAAAGGCGGACATTTCGAACAAGTAGATTCTTTTTGAATGCAATATACATCAATAAATATATTAAAAAATATTTGGTACAAAAATATTCAGTACTTTTTATTTTACAGCATAAAACGTGTCTAACAGTTTTTATGTTCCTACTAAGTATAAAAATTCAAATCACTTGTGGAATCTAGTATTAATAATTTGAAAGGACATTTTACTTTTAATGTTGGCCGCAATTACGCCTCAGGGTTTCCATTCTGAGGGTCCAAATTTGGATGGCTCGTTCGAGCATTTTGACCGGTATGTCTTTAATGACACGCGTAATGTTGGCTTCCAAAACATGAATCGTACCTGGTTTGTCAGCATAGACTTTGGACTTTACGTAACCCCAAAGGAAAATGTCTAAAGGTGTGATATCACTCGATCTAGGCGGCCAACTCACCTGTCCAAAACGTGAAATTAGCTGCTTTTCGAAATGACCTCTCAATAGATCCATTGTTTGAGCAGCTGTATGGCAAGTGGCACCGTCCTGTTGAAGCCAAGTGTCGTCAAGGTTAAGGACTTCAATTTCAGGTATTATAAAGATCGATATCATGGCGCAATAGCGAGCTCCATTCACGGTTACGTTCCGGTCACCATCATTTTTGAAAAAATATGCAGCGATAATTCCACCAGCTTATAAACCGCACCAAACCGTGGTTTTCTCTGGGTATAATGGCACCAATTGAATCTCTGCTTGTTGCTCTTCAGCCCAATTGCTGCAATTTTGTTTATTGACTTTGCCGTTAAGCCAGAAATGTGCCCGATCACATTTCTTTCCCTTTCACTTTCATAAAACGCGCATATATCTGGGAGGGAACACTTTTGGGGCATGGTATCGGTCCCATTCGATGCTCAGATGTTGTCCACATCAAAAAAAAAGGGAAAAGTTGATGAAAAGTTTTGTTCAGGAGAGCCATTTTAAAGATTAGGCCCCTTTCTATTTGCGCTTAGAATCGTCGACTTCACTTTCATAAAACGCGCATATCTCTGGGAGGGAACACTTTTGGGCATGGGATCGGTCTCATTCGATGCTCAGATGTTGTCCACATCAAAAAAGAAAAAAAATGAAAATTGATTTTTTGTACCCTTAGGTCCCTTTCTCTATGCGCTGTCACATATAGAGAAGTTTTTGATCTATGAACTTATTTAAGTGACGCATAGTGTACATACATATGCCTCCGCGGTATGTACAGACTATCAAGTGTTAGGCGTATGTCTGTTGGTGCTCCAAAGGTGTTGGCCACAAAGATCATCGCATGAACTTAAACCGACAATAACATGAACATCAACAATAATAATGAAAATAATAACAACACACGACAATAAAAGAAAATGTGATTTTAGTCAATGTCAATAAACGTTCGTTGTACCCGCACACAGTGGGACGTGCACGCACAATGGTCATTGTCACCCGTTGCAGAGCAAAGCACATCCTCATCAACATCGTAAACTTTTCCACATTCCAAGTTCATTGATGCACAGACGAGACACACAAGGAGCAGTCCGTGCGCATCCATTGTTGGAGGCAACAACTTTAGTTCATCACAGCAGAGAACCAACACGGGGGCTCCCTCCTTTAAGGCAGTGGGATTGAATTATTGAGGATTCATCGCACAGTCACTCTGACAGGAAAGGAATGTCGTTGTTGGCGGTCACTAGTGTAAGATGATTAATATTGCTAATCAAATAATAATTACGACGGAACTAATTGTCACAGAAATTGTATGAAAGTACCGTTCCAATACCGTTTCTTTCATTTCAATCCTCCCCTCCGTTTGTTCATTCATAAATGTTTGTATGTGGGGGGTGGGTGACAAAATGAATGACAAGGCATTGATTGCTGAGTGATATTTTGTAGTGCCTAGTGCCTGCTATTCTTTTGGCTGTCATACAAATTACGGTGCTTGTCACAAGAGCGTACACTGGCATTTGTACAAATAATTAGTGGACCATATAGCATGGCTGTCATACTCGCATTTATGCCAAATCACAAACTCAATTTAATTTGTTTAGCTGCCTAATGAATAGGATTCGGATTTCTATGCTGATGCATGTTAAATTTTCCTAACAACACAATTCAGCCGGAACATACGAGTATATTTAATGTTTTACAGGTATTTTGTGGCACTTCATAGGCGCAAAGAACAGATTTGCTGGCACAACCGAATTTGTTTGCTCACCGAATGTTTGTGGTAGCGTGTACTACAAGTATACTTTCAGCACAACTAAATGATGGTACGTACACTAGAATTTTCAGTTTCTGAAGAGTTATAAAGGGTGTTTTTTGAAGAGCGTGGTTTACAATCTGGCAACACTTTTTTCGGAGTTGGTCTTTTTGACAGCTGTCACTTGATTAATGCTCAGTTTGGTTTGCCATTTCATAATGAATAGAGTTACTCCGGGACAACGTTTGCAAATCGTGGTGAATAAGCCCAAAAAAGGATGGCCACCGATCCTGATTTTGACAAAAAAAAAATTATTCAGCGATGAAGCTAACTTTTGGTTGAATGGGTACGTTAATTACCAAAATTGTCGCATTTGAAGTAATGAAACTCCACAAGCCAACGTTGAGACGCCATTACATCCAAAAAGTCACTATTTGGTGTGCGCTAGGGGCAGAGGGAATCATTGGTCCATATTTCTTCAAAAATGAAGCCGGTCATAATGTTACAGTCAATGGAGAACGCTATAGAGCCATGATTAATGACTTTGTCGTGTCTGAATTGGAGGATGTTGAAGTGGACGACTCTTGGTTACAACAAGATGGCGCTTCATGCCGTAAAGCCAACGACAATCTCAAGACAGCCGGTTCTATGTACCGAATTGACCCAAAGCAGAAATCTTCGGCCAAGGGCTGTCACCCCGGAACAACGTGTGCCGCTACAACAACAACAACATACAGCCAACGAAACAATCAGCTTATTGAAGGAAACTTTTAATGAGCGCATTATTCCGCGTCGTGGGCCTGTGGCCTCCAATATCAGGCGATTTAACACCGCTAGACTATTTTTCGATGGGTTATGTGAAGTCTTTTGTCTACGCAGATAAGCTCGACACGATTGACTCCTTGGAAGAGAATATTCAGCGTGTTTTTTTTTTTGATATACTGCCCTAAATGCTGCAAAAATTAGGGCCTCTCGGCTGGAATTTATTTGAGCCAGCCGCGGTGGTCACATGCCCGAAATCATTTTTAAAACAATGACAAACCCTTATATTTATAATAAAGCAAAATTCTTGGCGATAACATTAAATTACGAGGGATGATATATATATATATATATATATATATATATATATATATATATATATATATATATATATATATATATATATATATATATATATATATATATATATATATATATATATATATATATATATATATATATATATATATATATATATATATATATATATATATATATATATATATATATATATATTTCAGGCCTATGCACACTAAGTGTTGCCTAGCGCCATCTGACATTTCCATTGGAAAGTTTGACATTTTGAAACATTAACGTTCTCGGAACGTTTTGACGTACGACCATCATTTGTGTAAACAATGACTTGAAAAAACCAATTTGGTAAAAAATGGAATAAACTCGTAACCATTTTTGTGCGAACATTTTTCACAAACTTCGACGTGGACTATTACGACAGGAGTGCATCGATGAACTTAAATCTTTGTATGGCGATGAAGCACCATCCTATAGCACTGTGAAAAACTGGTTTCATATATTCAATCGTGGCCACAATTTGTTTGCCTGAATTCTTTGGAGAAATTCGAAAAACGAACAAGAGAAGACGAATCATTGTGCACCATGACAATGCGAGCTCTCGCACATCGGCTCAAACCAGCGCCTGTTTGACCGGCCAAAACGTCGAATTCATGGGTCATCCGCGGTACAGCCCTGACATGGCACCCAATGCTTTCTTTTTATTCCCGCACATCAAGAAAAAATGAGTGGTCAACGATTTTCGTCGCCAGAAGCGTTCAAAAACCATGTTTTGGAGGTGTCTCAATCGGAGTGGAAAAAGTGCTTCGACAATTGGTTTGAGCGCATGCAAAAGTGCTGTATCTGGAGAATGATTTGAAACACAATAAAACCATTTTTGATGATAAATATACGCATTTTTATTATTAGGCCAGATATATATAGCAGCCCTCGTTTTTGTAGTTCGGACCGATTTCCATCTGGTTTTTTCTTAGCGTGCATATACATTTTTTTTATTTCTAATAAACTATTTTTAAAAGGTTTGTTTTACAAAAACGTTAATCAAGCTTACAGCCGGTTTTTAAGATTACTTGAATTCATTATTCAACACTTTCAAAATAACAATACAAATATTTTAAATTTGAGCTTTAAAAGTTGAATAAGTGTCACAAAAAACCAAATGGACGACAATGAATTTCGTTCATTGTTTCAACGAGGCTTTCGAGTTATAATAACGTAGGTTAGAGTAATTTCGATAGAAACGCTCTTGTAGACTGTACTGTATAGTAGGCACACTTACTTGTTTGATTACTATTGCTCAGGTTTTTGTGGTAGTTGTTGTTGTTATTAACGCTGTCACTGGACTGGCAAAAATCAAAAAAAAAAAACAGAACAACAAACAAAACAAATCTGTGGGCGTTTTGGGAGGAAAACAATCTTGACGTACAGCAGTGAGTGCTGCTTAAGATGGCATGAATGAATCACTTCCACAGAAATCAAAAGAAGAAGAAAAAACACAAAAGCCGACATGAAACAAAAGCAAAAGTTTACAAAGCCATGAACTGCATGACGATAAGAGGTAAACAAACTAAAACTTGATTTCATTCAAAATTTAAAAATATCTTTCGTCCGTCTGTACGTCTTTTCCCGCCCTCATTTGTGCCCCGTACACGACACGACACGGTCCGGTCCGTTCATTAATTTCCCATAAAAGGGCAAACAACAACGCGTTTCAAATATTGATCTTGAAAATGCTTTTCGGCACATTTCACATACGTTTCGAATGAAAGGAAAATTATTTCGCATTCGTTTTTGGCGAAAATTAATTCTATATAATTTTGGATATTAGCCAACAAAGCCAACAACAACAACAGATTTGTCAGATACTAGGTGTTGTTTTCACCAAAAACAAAAAGAAAGGAAAATGAAAATCGCGGAAGAAGTTACCAGATTATGAAAATTGCATGCACACTTAATGTCGTTGATCTTTTCGATAGGAAGGCAAATGAAATGTATATATTTCGTTCTTTTGGTATTTCCTAATACAGTTTAGAGGGCTGGCCACCCCAGAATTATTATGATCAATAGCCACATTTTCACCACTTCTGTTTTCTGATTGCGGCAGCCGCCACCTCTCGCTAACACAAATGTGCAGTCATTCATGAAGAAAAACGAACAAAAGTAAATATTTACCAGTTTTCATAAACTTGCACACACATACATTTTTATTTTGGCTTGTGTTGGGGCACCCTACATCAATACCTTTAGTAGGAGGCCGATATGTTTGCAATGACTGAAAGGAATTTATAAAAGAGCTTAGAAGACTTTCTGATTTCGACCATTTTTTTGATATGAACATTTCCGAAATATCATAATGCGACATGCTTTGGAAATCGATGGAATAAAACCAGATTTGGCCTATTTATTTTAATTTATTTGGGGATATATTACATACTATTTAAAACGATTTTCATTTAGCTGCTTTAAAACCAAACTGTTTAAAAAACATGCAATAATAGATTAAAAAAATGATGCAATGAAAAATGTTTTTTGCTACAAAAATTTTGCTGTTTTTATAAAGAAAAATTATTAAAGACAAAATACAAAATCATGTATTAAATTTTTAAAATTGAAAGAAAACAAGAAATAACGTCGTTAAGTTCGGCACGGCGAAACCTCCGCCCTGACTTCATTTTTGTTATTGACCAACTCTGAGGGGTTTTCCCCTATACATGCAATACATTACATTGCTGAGTGGAAAGAGATTTCAGGGGGGAAAGAGGGAGTAATGTTTATTGATATTTGTTATGAATTTCAAGATGTCGGGAAATACATTCGCCGGAAGTCGATTTCACATACGGACAGTGAGTGCGTGCCAATAACGAATTTGATCTGTAGTGTATAGTGCGGTCAACCGGCCAGTCGATATCAAAGAGGTGTGAATTCCTGGAAAGACGGGTATCCCTGCCGAATATCCTTACGTCAGGAATAATACTACGAATGTCTGAAGAA
Source organism: Hydrotaea diabolus (assembly GCA_963513945.1). Lineage (NCBI taxonomy): Eukaryota > Metazoa > Arthropoda > Insecta > Diptera > Muscidae > Hydrotaea > Hydrotaea diabolus. The sequence goes on from OY740716.1 coordinate 231,910,775, forward strand.
CACACACCATGAAAGTAACGATAGAACAGCGACACACAACCCACATTCCGACGAAGCTCCAGGGAGAAAATAGAGTTGGATACCCTGCTGTCATCTATCAACACCATTTAGTGAACACGATCAAGTAGCTCCAAGGATGATTTTGGAGCACCTGCCCATATATGGGAGTTGTATTTCAGCTTTGGCCGGATGTACGTTGTATACGAGGGCGACCGCAAAACTAACTGGCCTGGCACATTTTCTGTTTTACTAGCAACTTTTTTTTTGTTTTTTAAAAGCAATCTTTTATTAGCCATCTGTCAAAATTTCCGAAATATTTAATGATTATTTTCTTTCTTACAGGTGATTGAAGTAAACAAGTTTTATAATTTTTGAAAAATGAAAAATAAAGAGTTTCGTGCGGTAATTAAACACTTTTATATGAAAGGAAATACGCCACAATTAATCAAAGATGAATTGGATCCTGTTCATGGTGATAATGCACCATCATACTCCACCGTGAAATCCTGGGTTCAACAATTTAAAATGGGTCGTTCAAGTACGGAAGATGAACAACGCTCTGGAAGACCGAAAACTGATACTACTATTGAAAACATTAGAAAAATATTTAATGAAGTGACTAAAGATAGACGAATAAAGCTCAGAGAACTTGCTGATATTGTTAAAATACACGAAAAACAAGTTTGGAGTATTTTACATGGTGAACTCCACATGAAAAAGCTATCCGCAAGATGGGTGCCGCGTTTGTTGACTTTGCCCCAAAAAATCGTCCGTTGCACTGTGGTCCCAAATCAATTTTTTTTGGCATAAATTCGGAACCAAAAAATTAAGAAATTGTAAAAAGTTTACATATTTTCTCAATGGCAACATTCCAAGCAATCATCGATAATAAATAAAAAAAAGTTATTGGCAACACTGCAAGTTTGGCAAGCATTGAAAGTTGAATGTTTTAGCACGTGTTATTACTTCGAAGTCAAAACAGTGTAACAATTATATTAACAGTAAACATTTAAAATGGAAAGTATAAAAAAGTTGTGCAATGGAAATTGAAGATCAAGGTAAGTAGTTTACATACATTATTTAAAATTTAATTTTTGTTGTGTCCTTGTCGTTATTCTTGAGTGTTATGTAATTATGTTTTTATTATTCAACATAACCTATATGTTTGGTAGTTGGAAAGTTGGGTCTGGGCATGAACTTGCACGGAAGTTTAAACGTTAAAGTATTCGTCAATGTGTTTATTATTTGTGGAAACTTAGATCTCCCCAGCAAATTCCAGCAAACTCATAAAATTTAAATTTTTATTTTAGCTCAATTTCTGATTAGCCCAAAGCGGTCTATGGCCTGAAAAGCGCCATCTATTGCAAATAAATCACACTATGTTATCTAATGAAACTTCCTCACATTATTTTGAATACACAAATAAATATCTATCAACATTTTGTGGAAAGTGTTTCCATACAATAAAGGTCATACGAAAATTTGTGAAATTAATCGTACTAAGATTTGTAGTTCATCTGGGGGCGGGAGTGGGCGTGGCCCGATCACCTCAAAAACTCGTAAATTTCATATTATTGGAATACCTTACAAACAGGTAAGATTACAAGTCTCTATCGGCATTATTCGAATTTATGCCAAAAAAAATTGATTCTAGACCAGTGTGCGTTGGACCAATTCCGAGGAGCTTTTAGCGATTTATCAGCGTAATCCAATAGAGTTCTTGCGCCGATTCATAATTTTTGATGAAACATGGATCCATCACTACATCCCAGAATGCAAAGAACAGTCAAAACAATGGATAGAAGCTGGTAAAAGTGGTCCCAAGAAGGCGAAAACTGTTAAGTCAGCAGGAAAATGGCCACAGTATTTTGGGATGCAAGGGGTATAATATTTATTGATTATCTTGAGAAAGGAAAAACTATAAATAGTGAATATTATTGTGCATTATTGGATCGGTTGAGTGAAGAAATCAAGATAAAACGACCGCTTTTAGAGAAAAAAAAGTTCTTTTTCATCAAGATAATGCTCCTTCACACACTGCATTTTTAACTCAACAAAAACTGGCCGATTACGATTTGAAATTGCTCCGCATCCACCATATAGTCCAGATTTAGCTCCTTCTGATTATTTCTTGTTTCCAAATTTAAAAAAATTTCTCGGTGGCAAAAAATGTTCGTCCAATAGCGAGCTTATTGCTGAAACTGAGGCATATTTTGAAGGTCTTGAAAAATCTTATTTTTCGGATGGAATTAAAAAAACTTGAAAAACGTTTGATGAAGTGTATTGAGTTGGAAGGAGATTATGTTGAAAAATAAATAATAATAATTCCAAAAAAACGGTTCTTTTTATGTTAGGCCAGTTACTTTTGCGGTCGCCCTCGTAGATATCGAAGAGATCGGAAGGAGTGAAATATGTCTTGCACCACTTAAGGAAGCCTATACGAGGGCTGCTATATACTTAGTAGGGACATAAATACTGTTACAACATTGAACACACCCATTTCAATAGTAGAACTGAACATACCCCAATAATGCCATATGGATTTTGAAAGCTAACCTGTAACCTGTAAGTCTGTAACGGGATTTTAAAATTGTTTCAACTTTCATCACGGAGTGGTCAGATAATGAGACCCGTATCGCTGTAATAGCGCTTTTCAAGTGTGAAATGAAAAAAAGCGATATTTTCAAAACGGCCCGGCCACTAGGGACTAGCCGCATGTTCGTCTACCGATGCATAAAACTGTTTGAGGAGACAGGAGATGTAAGAGACCGCCACTGGTCGGGCCGCCCACGCTCTGTTCGAACACCGCATGTCATCAAAGCCGTTAAATCAAGAACTCACAGAAATCCGCTCCGAAAACAGAAAATCATGGCTCGGGAGATGAATATCACGCAAAAGTCCATGAGTTGAATCATTAAAAAAGACTTGGGACTTGGGGCTTTCAAACGACGTACCGGACATTTATTGACTGCAGCTTTAAAAAAAAATAGGATTGAAAAATGCGAACGTCTTTTGGTGAAGCACGCTGATAACTTGCACAGAAAAATTTTGTTCACCAATGAAAATTTTTTTATCATTCAGGAAAAATTTAACAAGCAAAATGGTAGAGTGTATGCGCGGTGATCTAAGGAAGCATCTGAACTGTTCCCAAGGGTGGAAAAGGGTCATCACCCAGCTTCAGTCATGGTTTGTTCGGGTGTCGCTTAGGATAGGGTCACTGACCTGCATTTCTGCGAACAAGCAGTCAAAACATCGGCCAAAGTTTACCAAGAAACCGTTTTGGAAGCTGTTGTGAAGCCTCTTAACAAATCCCTGTTCCAAAACCAGCAATGGACTTTCCAGCAGGATTCTGCGCCGGCCCATAAGGCTAAAACGTCCCAGGCCTGGCTTCGAAACAATTTGCCAGCGTTCATTTCCTCTGAAGAATGGCCCTCTGGCAGTCCAGCAGGATTCTGCGCCGGCCCATAAGGCTTCGAAACAATTTGCCAGCGTTAATTTCCAGATTTAAACCCATTGGATTACAAATTGTGGACGGTTTTAGAGGACAAGGTTTGTCACAAAATATAACCCATCATTGGATCTCTTAAGACTGCTTTCGAGCTGTGGTCAATTTTCCAATGGACGAGGTTCGTGCAGCTATTGACGATTGACCAGTGCGACTTAAGGCGTGTGTGAAGGCAAAAGACGGACATTTCGAATAAGTAGATTCTTTTTGAATGCAATATACATCAATAAATATATTAAAAAATATTTGGTACAAAAACATTCAGTACTTTTTATTTTACAGCATAAAACGTGTGTAACAGTATTTATGTCCCTACTAAGTATATACCCTCCGCCGTGACTTCGCCATTCAATAATAACAGGGTTTATGTAGTCGTTCCGGGTAAATAGAGAAATACGCATCTTGTTCCTCGGATAGTAGTTTCGTAACCAATTGTGGAACTTTCTTGCTAACATTTTAAGGGGATTATCGCAAGATATATTGTCTTCAATTATAACGACTATCAATTCACACACAGAAAAAAGTCAGTTGACAATCGGTTCGGACTACAAAAACTCTGTTGGACGGAAAGACTTGCTGTTGCAATGACCAAATGTTAACAGTCTGATGGCTATTCGGTTCGACGTAACATAAGATGAAGGCTTTGCTTATATAGGGTGGGCCACACACAATTTTACATTTGAACTACCTATCACTTTGATTTTGGAAGGTAGAAAACCATTCACTTTTATTTTTAGGTTTATATTTTAGATTTGCAATATGGGATGCTCGAACTGAATTGGGAAATATTCAAAACTTAGTTCCAAAGTAGTGCGTCTTTAACACAAATTGTAAGACATTTACGTGGAAAATTTTCGAGAAGAGATTCGCCTTCAGTTGAGTTTGTGAGTCAATTTGTGAAGCGAGTCCATGACAATGGATCGATATTGGACAAACCAGCCCGAGTACGTGTTTGTCTACAGTCTACATCGAAAACATTGCTGCTGTGGCTGGACATTCTCAGCCACAGCAGCAATCATCAACCTCAACTCGCCATCGTTCTCAAAAAGTGATCACTTCTCGCACTTCTTTGAGAAGAATTTTGCATAAAGACCACGATATGAAGGCTTACAAAGTTCAATTGGTCCCAGAACTAAAGCCTCTCGACCAGCCGATGCGTTTTCGCTTCGCGCAATGGCCTGAGGTTGTTTGGCAGGAGATAAAGAATTTTACCGAAAAATCGTGTTTTCAGATGAAGCTCGTTTTCATCTCGGTGGCTATGTCAATAAGCAAAATTTTCTTCAAAAAGGAGCAAGGAGCCGCCGTTTCCGTAAACGGTGAGCGTTACCGCGCCATGCTCAACGAACTTTTGTTTCCAAAAATAAAAGACAAGGACATGAACGACATTTGGTTTCAACATCAAGGGGCCACATGTCACACACAGAGAACAGATTCGTTGCCACAACCCAATTTTTGCCAACCAAATGATTAAGGTTTCATGCACCTCGCATATGCCATCAGTACAACCGAAACTTAGTTGGTGCTGTGTACACTTTTACATGCGCTCAAGCCAATTGTCGAAGCACTTTTTCCACTCCGATTGAGACACCTCCAAAACATGGCTTTTTAACGCTTCAAAAGCATCTTCTGGCGAAGAAAATCGTTGACCACGCATTTTTTTCTTGATGTTCGGGAATAAAAAGAAGTCATTGTGTGCCAAGTCAGGGCTGTACGGCGGATGACCCACCAATTCGACGTTTTGGCCGGTCAAAAAGGCGCTGGTTTGAGCCGATGTGTAAGCGCTCGCACTGTCATGGTGCACAATGATTCGTCTTCTCTTGTTCGTTTTTCTTTCAAATTGACCGTCACTCAGAATTGACCGTACCACTCACATGACCAGTTTTGCCGAAGAAACAGGCGACCATTTGCTTCGAAGTGCTCCTTCCACGAACAACTTTCGTTGGATTTGGCTCGTCTTCAAAGACCCACACGGTCGATTGCTGTTTTGTTTCGGGCTAATACGCATAAATCCATGATTCGTCGCCTGTGACGATCGTTTAAACGCCTTTTGAAGCACCGCGACCGCGAGCCTTTTTTTGAACGATTGTCAAATTATGCGGGATCCAACGAAAACAAACCTCTTTTACGGCCAGGTGCTCATGCAATATCGAATGTATGCTGGTGGAAGAAATGCCCAAGGATACCTCTATCTCACGGTATGTCACATGGTGATGTTGCATTATAAGTTCACGCACGGCATCAATGTTCTCTCACAACGGCCGTTTTTGGACGACCTTCACGACCTTCGTCTTTGAGCGAGCGTTGGCCACGACTGAATTCATTAAAGTAGTTTTTCACAGTGCTATAGGTTGGTGCTTCATCGCCATACACAGATTTAAGTTCATCGATGCACTCTTGTCGTGATAATTAATCCACATCGAAAGTTGTCAAAAATTATCGCACGAAAATGTTCACGAGTCAAACGTTCAAAACGTTCTGAGTACGTTTATGCTAAAAAAAAGTCAAACTTTCCAATGGAAATGTCAGATGGCGCCAGACAACACTAAGTGTTGCCTAGGCCAGAAATATATATAGCAACCCCCGTAGTACTTTTCAGTAACGATCTTGACCGATCTATTATCCACTACACCTACCATAATTACGAGTACACCTGAATTGGCTGTTAATGCTCTTCGCCATCGAAAAAATGTTTATAAAAACAAACAACGAACAGCGGGTGCTAAAAATACACCTCGTAGAAAAAAGTACAATAGAAACTATAGAAACACGCACACACCGACATATGTAACACACATACCAATGCATAATTTTTGTAAATACACACACATACACGTAGATAAATGTGGAACAAAAATCAAAATGCGTTTCAAATAAAGAAATCGAGTGTAAAAGATTCCCAAACAGTTTCCATCCGAACGATGCAAACGAGAAATTTCAATCTAATTAAATGTGCAAAACCGCCCAACACATACAACAAAAATATAAATATCAAATTTTTATAATTCATTTTCATTTTGCAAACAATTGTTGTGTTCATTTCATAAACACAAGTGGGAAATTGTGAAATATATCGGGAAAAAAACGAAAAAATTAAAATAAACCGGCAGGAAACGGAATCAAACAAAATGGAAAATAAACACATGGACGTCAAAAACGAAAAGATGTCTGCATGTAATCTAAAATATATGCATGTGGGATTATATGATTACATATTTGACCGAAATAAGAGAATATTTTTCCACGTGTATAAATACAAGGCATATATCGTTAGCTAAAATGCAAAAAGGCGTATCTAACAAAAATATAATTTTACAGGAGAATCAAAAAACGTTGTAAAACGAAAACTATAAACATTTTTAACGAAGTTTTTTTTCTACTTTTTTTTGTTAATAAAAGCCCCACTTGTGATCGCAGAAGTGTTAAATTTTGTCAAGACATGTAGTTTAATGGCATTTATAATAATCAATCAAAAAGTCGATTTTGAATTTTTTGTTAGTTACGCCTTTTTTGCATTTGAGTTAACGACATAAAGAGGAAGCGCATAACGCGCGCAACATTTAAACAATTGCGTATCGAGGTCACTCGAGTGCACCAAAAACAAAAAAAGATTTCAGTTCAAATACTGTGGTATCTTTCCGAATCACAGTAAATAACTTTTAGCAAGACTGTCCTAACTCAAACATGCCTATTTTGATCTAAGTACACGAAGAAAAAAGGTAAAAAAAAGCCGACGAAACGTCGAGAAAAAAAATTAAATAATTAATTAGGTTTGTTTATAATAGCATATTCAACCTATTAAAAACAAAAAAGAAAAAAAATATAGTTGGGGTAACAATATTCGAAGAACAGCACACTATTGTGGGTTATATGGTTGTAGCACAACAATATTATGATCATCACAACATTAGTATGGTCCACACACAACCATACTATGATCCCTACAACAAAATTATGGTCCTCACAACAATAGACTTATTCACACACAACCATACTATGATCCCCACAACCATATTTTTATTCACACTCAACCATACATTGATCCCCACAACCATAGTATGATCATCATAACCATAGTATGTTTAGCATACAACCATAGCATGATGCATTGTATGACTCACACACAATCATACTATTATCCCCGAAATTTTTTGTAAGAATTGGGTTAAGTTGCTTTTCAACAATAGAGATTTTTTTTTTTATTAAGTAAATAATGTAAAGTACATTAAACTCTTAAACGAGGGTTGCTATTTATATTTCGGGTCATGACAATACTAGAGTTCCCAGATGCAAACCGGAAATTCCATTGGAAACTTTCACATTTTTTAGCATAACTTCACTTAGAACGTTTTGTCATTTGAGGGCGAATTATTTTATTTACAGTGTGTTGAAAAACTCATCTGTCAAAAAATGAAATTATGTCGTGAACATTTACGTGCGATGATTTTTTACGATTTTCGTCTTGGGTTATCGAGACAAGAGAGTTTAAATCAATTTGTTTCGACTTTTGGCCAAATTGAGTTTTACAAGTCACTGTAAACAGCACAAATGATGTTCGTACGTCAAAATGTTCTGAGCTAAAAATGTTAAATTTTTCAATGGTATAGCGTTCCAAAATGAAATTTTTTTCGCGCCATAAAAATAGCTGAGATCTACCAAGGTCGTCCTTTTGGGATATACTATAATCGCCTACATATTTCATTTCCTGAAGAAATCATTCACCCCCCGAGAACAGAGAACTAAACGGGTTTTGGTAATTACAAAGAATTTATTTGTTGTCACTACCAATTACACCGTAAGACAAATTTCATTTTTTTTTAACACATGAGCAAGACCATATACACGTGAAACTAGAGGCTCTCTGGAGTAAAACTGCGTTTACAGTTTTTCATTCTCTGGTCATTTGTCCTTTTTAGAGGACTTTAAAGTTTTAAAGGACATTTAAATAGAAAAAAATATTTTATATATTTCTACTCATCCTACGATGCTGAGATAAAAAGCAAATGAAAGAGGAGACTCCCCTCGATTTGGCAAAAATATTTGTGTTGTTATATCAGGACAAAAGGACCTTATTCAAGTCCTTTCAAAATTTTGTCCTTTAATATCCTTGAGAATATCCAACCATTTCATCCAGAAAAAATATATGTTAAGGACATTAATATACGCTAACACGTTGCTGAATTTCATTGTACTCACTTTGTTAGTCTCCTTTTAAAAGCACTTTAAAGTTTTAAGGGACATACAAAATTCAAAAACTTTTAATATACATACAATGTATATGGAGTCAAAGACAAGAATTTCAGATGCAGTTTTACGGCTGTCACATTTCTAATAATGTGTAAGACAACAATATTTATTTATTAACTATTAATTTTTTTCTTTTAATATTAAACATGTACAAAATTAAAATTTAACTTGACCAAATTCATGACTACATTGTCCTTTAATGTGATAGAAGTTTATGTAACTACATAAGTATAAAAAACTATTTAAAAATTTCGATATTAGCGTCCTTCTCAGGTATACGGTTTACCTGAGAAGGACATTTCTGTTGGCGCTTATGAATAGTATTGGTATCGCGACAAAGTGTCCAACAATACTCTGCCAACATATGGCAAGTATTTTTTCCTTGGAAGCGATTTTCAATTGTGGTAAGATCTTGGTGAAATCGTTCACCATGCTCGTCACTAAAATCACCTAAGTTGCTTGGGAAAAAATCAATGTGACTATCCAAAAAATGTATTTTAAGTGACATGTTGACACCCAAACTACGGACCATTTTACGAACAATCTCCTTATAATTTTCAGATTTGTTATTGCCCAAAAAATTTGTTGTTACATCCTTGAAGAAATACCACGCATTTTTTTCCACTGTTGTTAGAAAATTCGGAAACTCCTTACAATTTATCAATTTCTTTAATTGTGGTCCGTTAAGTACACCTAAAAAAATAAGTATTTTTCGCTTTTAAGTTTATATGTACATACCTATTTAACTTACCAGCATCAATTTTGGCATTGCTTAATTTTGGGAAAATTGTCTTAATTGTCTGTCTCCTTCACGAGGCAGAGCGCGAATAAAATTTCGAATAAGCCCCAATTTTATATGAAGGGGTGGGAGAATAATCTTCGACGAAGGCACTAGAGGCATATGATCAATGCTATTTTCTCCAAGCTTATGGGTTATGCGAGGCTGCCATTCGTGATCAGTATAGTGTAATTCACGATGTCTATCTTCCCAGAGACACAAGAAACATTGATGCTTTGAAAATCCTTTTTTAAGCCCTGTTATAATAGCAACCACTTTGAGATCACAACAAATCACCCATCCATGGAGGTCATAATTAATTAATTAAAGAATATTGCGCATATTTGCATATGTTTCCTTTACATCGGTACCATAAACGATAGGCACTGATGGAAAGGCGTTACCGTTATGTAGTAAAACGCCTTTAAGACTCTTCACAGAACCATCTATAAAAAGGCGCCACTCATCCGGATTATAGGGGTGACCGATGATTTCAAAAAAATTTTCATATCTACTGCATACGTAATCCCACATTGATCATCAACTTTAAAGCATTCATCAAAAGACAGTTGTTTTGAGCGCTTTCGGGAAGAAGTTACGCGAAAATCTTCAGAAACCAGTCTCCATTGTTGTAAACGGGATGCTAAAATTTCGGAATTGGTTTTTGTTAAACCAATATCACGCACGAGATCATCAAAATCGGCCTGTGTTATGAAATGACGAGGAGCAAAGCCGAACTCGCTGTTTATCGGTTGATATTTCGAGATATCTTCAATATCATTGTCGGCACACAATGAGTGCTCTTCAACGGCATCTGGAATTTGCTCTTCAGATGGAGCGCTTGGGTTTGTTCTAGACCGTAACACAGCTGGCTTCACTGAATCACAACTATGGTATTGGATTTTATGCCTGAATTTGTATTTTAAATTTGTAGTAAGCGGCTGCGATTGGCAAAAGTAGCACGATTCCACAGCATGTTCACTTCGATTAATCCAAATCACTGGGTAAACATATTTCATCGGATGCTGGTGTCGGTTAACGGAATTCGAACCTAGTATACCACGATAACAATAGCCACACACAACTTCAGGCTGATACCACACTTTTGGTACAAAATTAATTAAAAAGTACTGTTCGTAACATTCCACAAAGGTTTTTGTAATTTTTCGCGATTTTTGATTCGGTACAAATAGTCCGCAGACAACACAAAATTTATTGCGATTGGGGCACTCCATAATTTGTTTTACTTTTACTCACTTTTTATTATTTTATAATTTCTCACGTTAAAAAGAACAAAAAAAAAATCACTTTTTATTTGCATAACAGTTTTAGAACAGACAATTCTTCTGTGGCCTGCTTTATAAATCTGAATTTTTTTAAAGAGAACGAAAACGATGTAAGAATTTTAGTACAATTTCGGGATCACTAACGATTTTCATCCGTCATTAGTGGAAGCACAAATTTCAAAAACACTTTGTAACTGAAAAGCGCTCTTAAGGGGAGACCGGATCACCGAATGAAAAACTGTGACCGTACTTTTAATTCACGGGGGTTCCAGTTTTATGTGTATATCCATTTGTTCATGTGTTACATTTTATTTAAAAAAAAAATTGGTTAATATTAGGGAGTTACGTATATATATTTTTTTATAGTACATTTTGAAATTATTTGTACACTAAACTAACAACGTGAGTAAAATGAAATTCAGCAACGTGTTAGCGTATATTAATGTCCTTAACATATATTTTTTCTGGATGAAATGGTTGGAAATTCTCAAGGATATTAAAGGACAAAATTTTGAAAGGACTTGAATAAGGTCCTTTTGTCCTAATATAACAACACAAATATTTTTGCCAAATCGAGGGGAGTCTCCTCTTTTATTGCTTTTTATCTCAGCATCGTAGGATGAGTAGAAATATATAAAATATTTTTTTCTATTTAAATGTCCTTTAAAACTTTAAAGTCCTCTAAAAAGGACAAATGACCAGAGAATGAAAAACTGTAAACGCAGTTTTACTCCAGAGAGCCTCTAGTTTCACGTGTATAAGGTCTTGCTCATGTGTTAAAATTAGTGTTGTACAGTGTTATTGGTGACAAGTAACATCCACTTCATAATAAGTTGGTTGTCATAATCACCAGTTGTGGCAACCAAGATTTTTGCTGAATTCGGTTGGCATAGGTATCGACCATCTTTTGGTAAGTCGAACCATGAAACCATCAATGCCATGGAATTTTGGGGATTACCACAGACAGTACGTTTATAACAACCTAATACTTGTAGTAAGGGCCGATTTTTTGATACGAGTTAAAATATTTTGAGAAAACCTTTCATAATGGCAACAAATAGTAGCACTAAAGAGACGCTGTTTATTCTAACAGTATAACCGAATGTTTTGGGTTTAAGAAAACGTAAAGTCTCTTCGTAAAATAAACGTGGATTCTCAGCGCCTGCAAACTCGTAAATGTTTTTTTCGGCTTCTGTGCCGCCAAAAATGGTTTACTGCATCTTGAAGGTTTAGCAGAGCGTGAACTTAGTTGCAGCGCTGTTGTAGGACTACAAACAGATACATCTTAGCCGTTTATCGAAACAAAACCAAAAGTCGCAGGAGAAATTCTCAATCCGACTCAATGATTGCAGTTCGTAACGTTCGTCTTAACAAAACGTTAAATACCGACGGCTAAAATTTGCACGACATACCCGATACGCAGCTCTGGAAAAAAAACACATTCAGATAGAGGAACGCGCAATAAACTACGCAATGAGGAGGCGCCTGCCCTTTGTCTATTATTCGAAATAGTTTTTGTTTTGTTTCATCCTTGAACCCACATGGGATGTTTGTGCCAAATTTAAACAAATTACCCCATTTTAATCAGATGTAAAAGACTTTGATTACAAATACAAAAAATATATAAACAGAGGGACAAAAATAAACGGACTCGGCTCCTATAGAAAACCTATGGTTGAGTAACAAAATCTGGCCGCAGTATGCTATGGTAGACTAGTATTAAATAACTCTGATGAAACATTGTATTTTATCAGTCCATTTTTTGATATAAGTAGCTTCCAAACAAATGTATTTTTGATTTAAGGTCCGATTGCTTTTAAAGCCACAAAACGAATACGATCAAGTTCCTTAGTCCCCATTTACACGAGGCAACTTTACTTGCGTCAATTTTACGATTCCCTTTCAAGCTTGCCTCTTGTGTTTACACAAGGCAATTCGGTTACGGCAATTTTTGTTTCATTCGTTCTGAGTTTTGTGTGCAAACAAAATAATAACCTAATCTGCAGCTAACTTCACACTACGAAAACTACAAAAGGAATTGACAGTGCGGGCGGGCAAGTGTTTTCCTTTCCATTCCCCTTACCTCTTTCTCCTACAAAGTTGCGGCAATTAAAGTTGCCTCTTGTAAATGTGGACTTAGAATGTCCAATTTCGACATAAATAAATGTCACTCTAGAATGCAAACAAAATTTCTCTTGATCATATCAGACCATTTTTTGATACATGTAGCTTCCATACAAATGTATTTCCGATTTTAGGTCCGGCCGCTTTAAAAGCTACAAATCAAATACGATAAAGTTCTTAACCAGGCTTAATTCCGACATAATGTCATGCCTCCCTCGAACTCAATTAAAATTTCTCTAAATCTCACTGATTCAAATTGATATATTTTGCTTCTGTTTTGTTTGACTCTATTTTGCCAAGCATTCTGGTGATTAGAATGGTGTAGGGTATCATTTAGTCCGGCCACACCTGCCTTAAGCAATTTTTATTTATTTTAAAGTAATAAAAATCAAGGGACTCTATTGAATTTTGTTTACAATAAAGTCCTCTTCTTTTAGACTTAGACTTGCTTTTTTGAAAAAAAAAAATGAAAAAAACGATTGCACTTAGTCAGGTTCCACTGTAATTTTAGTTTTGCAACATGTTTTGAAATGTTCAAACAATTTAAAAGAACACAGGGTTGGTGGACGGGTCGTTTCTATAACTTTCGGTAATGTTCCGCTCTCGCCATATTGCCGAGCTGGCTGCAGTTGCACGAATATTTTCATGCCCCACAGCAGCGTGTGTAAGAGTGGGTACGTACATATGAACTCGCATTCGTACATATATAGCATGTATGTGCAAGCATATGATGCACGATGTGACCCAATTGTTTATGTTTAAAATATATAGATAGAAAGATAGCTATACACAGATGTGTGTACATAAGAGTGGGTCACTTTGTATATGCTACTTAGGAAAACTTTAACGCGAATTGGATGAAGTCATTCGTAATACTCGTAGCTCAAACATAAATTATGCTTTGGATATTTCGGGGTGGTTTTGGATTTTAAAGTGATACAGTAAGTAAAGGGTATAATAAAATACACTTTTGCATGCGCACAAACCAATTTTCGAAGCACTTTTTCTACTCCGATTGAGACAGCTCCAAAACATGAGTTTTGAACGCTTCAACTGCTGCTTCGGGCGATGAAAAACGTTGACCACGCACTTTTTTCTTGATGCTAGGGAAAAAGAAGAAGTCATTGGGTGCCAATTCAGGGTTGTACGTTGGATGGCCCATCAATTCGACATTGTTTCAGCTGATGTGTGTGAGCTCGCATTGTCGTGATGCAAAATGATCCGTCTTCTCTTATTATCTATCCTCATTTCTGGAACACTGTAGGCAAAGAGATGGTTGTATCGTATACCTCTCAGAATTGACTATCCTACGTTCTACTAAAGGCACTGTGGCAACATGGCCGGTTATACCGAAAAAACGCAATCATTTGCTTCGATGTACTTCTTCCACGAACAACTTTTGTTGGATTTGGCTCGTCCTGAACGACCCATACGGTAGATTGCAGTTTTGTTTCAGGTTCATATACGTAGATCCATGATTCTTCACCTGTGAGAATGTTAAACAATGCCTTTTGAGCTTCCGCAGTTATACATTTTCAACATCTCTTTGCACAAATCCATACGAGCCTTTTTTGAGCATTCGTAAAATTATGTGGGATTCAATGAGAACAAATTTTTTTCACGGCCAAATAAACATGCAATTTCTTATTGTCGCTTGTCATACTTATGCTTAAGGATGCATGCCTCAATCTCACGGATTGTCACATGTCGGTCTTGCATAATCAGTTCATGCACAGCATCGATGGTTTCTGGCAAAGTGAACGGCGTTCGAGAACGGCGTCCGTGACGGCGTCCGAGACTGAACTTGGTACCAGCGATTAACAGTGGTTTTTGATGGTGCTTCATCGACAAAAGTCGACACAAGTTGATTTAAACACTCTTGTCTCGATAACCCAAGCCGAAAATCGTAAAAAATCATCGCATGAAAATGTTGACGGGATAATTCCTTTTTTTGACTGAGATGAATTTTTCAACACCCTGTAACTGCGAATTGTTTTCGCCCTCAAATGACAAAACGTTCTGAGTGAAGTTATGCTAAAAATGTCAGTTTCCAATGGAAGTTCCAGTTTACATCTGGGAACGCTTGTATTGTCAGAACCCGAAATATAAATAGCAACCCTCGCATAAGAAAAAACGTATATAAGAAAAAAACTTGTAGCATGTCTAGACTTTCTTATATCCGTTTTCTACTGTAGTGGACATATTTTTCATCTGGCCTAAATCAAATAGATTTATAGATCAAAGTGTTTATGTTTGCATGAATAAAACTAGAAACTGTCACTAAAACCAAAAAAAAATTTAAATTTTTATAAACTCTCAACCATAGAATGGAGTGTATGTATAAGTACGTATGTATATGTATACTAAGATCCCCATTTTTTTATATTAGCCTTGCTTCTTATTAGCCTTGTTTGCAATATGGAAACGTTGAATAAAATTGAGAGTTGGCTACATTGTCTCTCTTTGTATACACCATAAATATTTGAATAGCAAGAGGTTTCATTGGCGAATTTATCAAAGGCGAACAATAAAATAATAAATGAAATATAATAAATAAATTAACTTTTACACTTTTGCTTTGAAAAAAATGTGTTTAATTACTTTCAACTATTTATTTGAGTTGATTTAAAGTTTCTCTTATACCATCTCGTGTATATGTATCCAATACGAATTCGCCGACAGCACATCTTCCTGATTGAATATTTTTGTGTGGTAACTCTAATTCGCTTTTCTAGCGACTTAAGGCAAACTTGCTTGCTAACCGAGTAACTTCTAAACAAATGCTATTTTAGTAACCTGAAAAGAACACAGCTAATGTCACTAACTAACATAACTTTTTGTGAGCGAATAATGGTTAAACTGCGCACTGTTAGTAAGGACGCATTAAATACCTCAAAAAAGCATTTTTGATAAACGTTTTGGCGCATGTAACCTAAAAAACATCCCACGTGGTCAAACCGAATGGACCATATGGACAATATATATGGACATACGGGTACTTAACTTAAAGCAGTTTTTGCTACGAATCAAAATATAAAGTTATATTCATTTGGCTGAGATTTCGGCCATACGCATAGGCGTATGGCTCAAACCTCAACATATTCATTTGAGGGTGAAGGGTAAAAAAGGTTAGACCAAACTTAACAACGTTTTCACTTGTTTTTTACTGTTTTTGAGTAACCGTAAGGCGCGGTTTCAAGGGATTTCAAGGGGATTTCAAGGGATAACTGTGTTGGTCGGAATCGGATGTAACATGTGTCATCTAAAGCAGCTTGATCTGATATCGGGATGGACCTTTGTATAGGGGCTATACAAAACTATGAACCTATGTGGTTCACTTTTTCCAGAGTTGATTATTGGTCGCTCGTAAAGTATCATGCACATTTTGAGAGTAATCGGGTATAATTTGTGGCTTCTAGAGTTACAGAACCTTAAATCGGTAGGGCTTTTGTGTGGGGTGTATTCAAAACCATAGGTCGATATGGTGCAATTTTAGCAGAGATCGGTGTTGATCGCTTGTAACGCTTCATACGAGAATAGGTCGAATAGAAAAGGTGCGGAATCAATCGGATGTCGACTAATTACTACAATGGGGTTCGCCCTTGTCCTAAATTGGAAATCGGTGCCTAATTGCGACCTGTACATTGATCACAACAATATTTGGAAAGACGGACGGAGGAACATCTCTCAATGGAATCAGATGGTGGTTCTAAATCTATCGGTATATTTAACGTGGGGAACATCTTTATTCTTTTAAAGTGTTACAAACATCAGTCCAAAGTCATAATACCCTGTGCCACATTAAGGTGTAGGGTTTAATCTACTCGTCGAAAATACGACACCTTGAAACAGGGATAAAATTAAATTGTATTTCAAATCAATAGATTAATTAATTTTATTTTTGCAGAAAAGGGTCTAAAATCCGGCAATGAACCTGAGCCGAAACTAGCCACATCAAACAGGGATCTACGGGTACAACCAAAGGTAAGGAAAAATCACACCTCGTATGGAAACACGTTTTTCATTTACTTGATTCACTTGATGATAATATAATTGGCTATTAAAAAACAACGAGATCTTGTAAATCATTCGCATTGCCCACATGTAAAACTGAACTTTTTGCTAGTCACGCACACTTCCATTGACATTATCATTCCCACTAAAAAAAACTTACCAACCCACTCTAACAAACATATCAAAAAAACCTAACACTTAAAGACACATCGAAATTGTATCATTACAGAATCTGTTGGCATAGCCCGTACCCGAATTCAATCGTCCGACCACCACTACGCTATCTCTGCTCCCCACCCATTCACTTTAGGGTCTGCGTCTCGATAAATTCATAAATTACAAAAAAAGAAGACATCAATTTGAAATGCTCTTGTCCGCCGATCTGGGGGTGCGCTGCGATCAACGGCAACGCATTTGCGATTAATCGCCGATTATTTTTGGCCTTAAGCCATTTTTTATCGTTGAGGAACGGAACTGTTGTTGTTGTCAACACAATATCTGCAATAGTCTGATTACCAACAAGTCAACAAATATTGTCATTCATTTTTGTCTTGATAGATGATATGAATCAAAAACTGAAAAGAATATCGAGATTATCGCTACGAAATGTGGATACAACAAAGTCGAATAAATTGATATGTTTGTGAGTATATATATGCATATATATAAGTAAATATGCGAACTATTTCAAACCTACAACGGAAGATGCTAATGTTGAAGCCGGCACAGTGGAGGAAGTTTTATACAAAGGTAAAAATAAAACATTTACTTGGCTGCAATAGCAAGCCTCTGCTATAAGAGTAGGTGTGTAATTTTTGTACGAATTGAATTTATTAGTTTTTACATGGAGTTTGATATTCTATCAAAAAGAGAATTTAAGTTCAAGTATGGAAATGTCCATAACGTTTTTGATTCGCGTAATCTTGGATTTGTTAGAATCTAAAGGAAAAAAGTTTTCGTTCCCTAAAAACTGAAACTAAAGCTACCAACCGAGTATGAAGAACATTGGTTTGAAAACATTTGGTAGTGACAACATATAAATAATTTGTAGTAATCACACCCGGTTTAGTTCGCTGTTCTCGCAGAGTGAATGAATTGTTTTAGAAATGAAAGACTTAGGAGATTATAGAAAATTCCCAAAAAATTCCCAGCGACTCTTTAATTTTTATGAAATAAGTTAAAATTACTAAATATGCCTTCGTTTTGACGAATTTTCATGTTGAGATGTCCTAAGTAAAATCGTATGGAGCTTATTTTCGTAGAACATTTTATTACCACTAGTTGTGGCAACCAATAGTTTTACTGAGTTCGGTTGGTATGACCTACTTATTGGCTTTAAGAGTCGTAATATTTTTGTAGCTACTATATTGTGGTAAGTCGAACCATGTAACCATAAATACCACGAAATGTTGGTGATTGCAACAGAAAATATGTTTATTCAATTAAATATTTGTAGTTCGGACCGATTTCCAACTGTTTTTTTTGCATATGTGTGTGCATACGCCTGAGTATAAGTATGTTACACTGGAAGTCGGTTTGTGGACCCGGATGTATATTATGTTATACTAGAAGCCGATTTACAAACCCGCAGACCATCTCTATGGAATTAATCAATAAACATGGTCCAAATTAACCCATCGGTTCATCGTCATTAACTACAGGGCTAAGCGATTGAAGTGTTACCAACATTACGTTGACAATACTGGCAGCTATGTCAAATTTATACCAACGACTGCTTTTTTTTGTTTACAAGCTACCACAAACATTTGATTCAAAAATTGACAAAACAAAAGTTATTCGAAATGGAATTCAATCGCAATACGAGGGTTGCTATTTATATTTCGGGTCCCGCAATAAAAACACAATTATTTATCATTGAAAATGGTTTTATTGTTTTTCAAAACATTCTCCTTAAGATCAACACACTTTTGCCTGCGCACAAACCAAGTTTCGAAGCCCTTTTTCCACTCCGATTGAGACATCTTCAAAACATCATTTTTGAACGATTCAACAGCTGCTTCGGGCGATGAAAAACGTTGACCACGCATTTTTATCTTAGTGCTAGGGACTAAGAAGAAGTCATTGGGTGCCAAATCAGGGCTGTACGGTGGATGGCCCATCAATTCGACACCTTGAATGGTCAAATAGCTCATCGTTTCAGCTGATGTGTAAGAGCTCGCATTATCGTAATGCAAAATTATCCGTCTTCTCTTATTATCTATCCTTATTTTTGGAACACTGTTGGCAAAGAGATGGTTGTATCGTATACCTCTCAGAATTGACTATCCTACGTTCCACTAAAGGCACTGTGGCAACATGGCCGGTTATACCGAAAAAAACGCAATCATTTGCTTCGATGTATTTCTTCCATGAACATCTTTGCTTGGATTTGGCTCGTCTTGAAAGACCCATACGGCCGATCGCTGTCTTGTTTCGTGTTCATATGCATAGATCCACGATTTGTTACCTGTGACAATGTTATACACTGCCTTTAACCTGCCGCAGTTATTCTTTTTCAACATCTCTTTGCACAAATCCATACGAGATTTTTTTTGAGCATTCTTCAAATTACGTGGGATCCAACGAGAAAATTTTTTTTTTCACGGCGAATAGAACATGCAATATCTTATTGATGCTTGTCATACTTATGCTCAATGATGCCTTAATCTCACGTTATGTCACATGTGGTCTTGGTTTATCAGTTCACGCACAGCATCGATGGTTTCTAACAAAGTGACCGAAGTTGGACGTCCTTCACGAAATTCATCTTGGAGCGAACGGCGTCCGAGACTGAACACTTAGAACCAGCGATTAACAGTGGTTTTTGATGGTGCTTCATCGCCAAAAGTCGAAACAAGTTGATTTAAACACTCTTGTCTCGATAGCCCATGCCGAAAATCGTTAAAAATCATTGCACGAAAATGTTCACGGTATAATTCCACTTTTTGACTGAGATGAATTTTTTTACACACTTTAAACAAAACAATTCGCCCTCAAATGACAAAACGTTCTGAGTGAAGTTATGGTAACAAATTTCAAAGTTTCCAATGCAAGTTCCAGTATTGTCGGGACCCGAAATATAAATAGCAACCCTCGTAGTCACCCTTGCATGTAACTAAAAGTAACTGCTTTTTGAAAAAATTATTATTCTACTATGAATTTTTTTAAAAAAAAGTTTTTTTTTATAAATATGTGAATTTGTTCATTAATATTTTCGATGAATAACGTATGAATATTTTAGTCAATATGTGAAATTTTTTATCACAGGATTCCTCATTATATTTTTGTTTGAAAATATGAATTTTTAAATTAAACCGAAAAATTATTTTTTCTGTGTAAAAGTTTCACTTTAATTGATTCTTGTAAAACTTTAATTTAAATTGCAAAAAAAAACAACACAACAATGCAAGAGAAAAGATAGGTTTTGCCAAATCTCCCACTGTGCGTTGCTGCTATTGTTGTGCTTGCAATTGCAACAATTGCCTCCGCACTTTTTTTTATTTTTTTTTTGAAATATTTAACAACGACGGTAGTGCCACTAAATAATGACCAACCATTTGTGTTGCCAACCGACTGCGAGACAATAGTGAAAAGCGAATGTAACCATTTAACATGAAAAGAAAACAAAATGAATCCAAGCAATCTTATGTCATGCATTTCGCCGACAGACCGTTGGTCCGTCTATACGTCCCACCATGCATCCATATACGGACCGAGAGAAAGAAATAGAGAGAGAAAGACCACGCCAAATGCAGATATGTTCTTAAAAAATAAAAAATAAAAAATAAACAAAAAAAAATCCGTCTGCACTCGAATATTCAGTGGAACAGTGTAGTTTTGCCGAACTCTTGCATTATTAGTATCTGTGTCTGATTAAAAATGCATTTATTTCTTTCCGCCACAAATGATTCCTAATTTAGGACATGCACTGTGCTATTTATAAAATCGCCAAGTGGACTAGTTTCATTATTAATAAGTCCTTTGGCGAGGAAAGTGGAAGAAAGTGTAGATATATAGTATATGATGGAACGAATTACCAAGTGTGTAGGAAATGAACTGCGGACAAGTTTGAAAGTGATTTTTTATTTCTTTTGGAAACTATTATTGGTAAGCTGGAAATAATAATTATTAGCAGCATTGTTGATCAGCTGGTTTGTGTCAAAATTAATTGTAGCAGAAATGAGACACCCTACATTATTTTGACTAATGTTCAAAAAGAAGACACTATGTCTTCCAAAGTGTCATTGGCAGAATATAGAGGGACGTCCCTTAATGAATGCAAAGCTAGAAAATCGATAGCAGCATTGTCCATCAGCTGATTTGAGTCAAAATTAATTGTAATACAAATGAGTCACCCTGCATTTTTTTACTGGTGTTCAAAGAGTAGACAAAATGTCTTCCAATGCGCCATTGGCAATATATAGAGGGTCGTCGCTAACTTATGGGAAAGCTGAAAATAATCGCATAGTTTTTAAACATTAGTGGATCGATATCAGCTTTGTCCATCAGCCTAGTGTTGTTAAAACTGCTTCTGACACAAATGAGTCTCCCAGCATTTTTTCGACTGATGTTCAAAAAGAAGACAACACAATGTCTCCCAAAGTGACATTGACAGTATATACTTATATATGGGTGTTTCCATGGTTATGTACGTGACAATTGTACACGTTTAATTGTCTTTGAATATTGTGAAAATAGAAATGGACTGGAATTTTAGAATGGTATTTTAGAATCGTATATTGTATATGATGAGTTCTTTTCAAAAAGTATATATATTGGAAAATTGAGCACTGGAGACCCAAGTTTCATGCAATCAAAGTTGACTTATGCACGTGACAAAACGTGGAAGTGCATTTTATAGCCGTAAGAAGAAGTACGAAAGTAAGCGAATTGTAGGCAATTTTTATTTCGGAAAATATGTTTTTATAAAGGTTAATAATAGAAATTTTTAATCATGTTTTGTTCAAAAAAAACTATGCAAAAAAAATTATTGATTACGCACGTGACACTTTTAGCCTTCATACATATTTTAGTAATTTAACATATATTTTCAGATGTTTTTAACAAAAAAAAATTAACTTTTATTCAAAAATTAAAAATATATTACAAAATTAATACAACTTAATTTTTTCCTTGAGTATCCTGTTCGAGCAACATTTATATATTCATTATCTTGGTAGGAAAAGCAATGCATTTTTTGTATTCCTGGAAAAGAGCGGACCATTTTCCATTTAATGGTGGTGAAAAGTCGTCAATCTCCTTTGCTGAGATATATAACAGATAGCTTTTTTCAATTTTCTGTGCTTAAAAAAATTATGCGAGCGTTTTGATTTTTTAAGTCACGGTGGACCATTTCATGGAAATACCCATATACAACAAGTAAGTAAGTGCTATAGTCGGGCGTGGCCGACTCTATGATACCCGCACCACTATAAATGTGATTAAGTCTCCTGTTAATCGAAAGCACTCGTCGCTATTTCTATCTGTATCTATCACGCAAGCACTAAGCCTTTATACCCCATACCACTATGTGGTGAGGGTATAACAATTATAGTTGGTCCACATTTTCATACCTTGTTTTCGGACCCTGTGCCCTCCCACGGACGAGATAAATCATTTGGCTTGACATATTTAAAGTCCTGAGGCAATTCCCAGAGGGGTCACACTAAAATCCGGGTAAACCGAAACTTTTGGACCCTCCTAATGGACCCTGGGGCCCAAACAGGTCGAATTTTTTTCTGTATTTAAAATTGTAAGAATTGACCAATACACGCGACATCAACTGGATTTGGACCAAATCCGGGAGTTCCTTTGTATGGGGGGTCTATCAGAAAGTGCTCCGATTTGGACCAAATTCAATAGCGTCCGTCCTTGTCCCAATATATTACCACTTGCCAATTTTCATCAAGATCGGTGCATAAATGCGACCTGTACTTTGATTACAAGAATAGATGGACATCTTTACATCCAGCCAGCCAGCCAGCCAGCCGGCCAGCCAGCCAGCCAGCCGCCCAGCCAGCCAGACAGACATGGCTAGATCGACTCAAAATGTAATTCTGAGCAACTTTCTCTCTGGTCCCGGTATTCTAACTCGATTCCTTCGATGTGTTACAAACGCAAGCACTAAGCCATTATACCCCATACCACTATGTGGTGCGGGTATAAAAATGTTGTAAGCCATTTATCGAAAAAAGTTCATATCAGGCGATGCAAAACTTAACATATTGACTAAAAGAAAAGTTGTAAGCCGTTTGTTTAAAATATTTTCGTTATGAGGCGATGAAAAAATTTTGATATTTACAAACAAAGTTGCAAAATTGTTCCAAAATGCAGCCACAGAAAGATTTTAGATTTAATCAGGGGTGTCTGCAGTTTCGGTGAGCGCTACTTCAACATCGTAAGACCTTAAGCAACGAGTGTGCTGTAACTATGTTTAGTGGTTGTAAACTTAAGGGCAGAGAGTTTTGCATTTAACGAGAACTGTCGGCAGCAGAGTTGGCTACCGAACACAATTAAAATCCGCGCACTGCATACATACTAAAACACATTTACTTACACTTGATACAGTGCATGAATTTTATGATTTTTTTTTTTGGTGTTTTCATTCATTAAAAATAATTGCAATTACTGATAAATAGTTACATAAGCTTTTTTACGAAATTTTTAATTGAGTGGTAAATGAAATTCACATACCAATCTTTTGGTTGAAATTAAAGGGCCGTCTTTTTTTCTGTGTATCAAATTTTTTTCATTTGTATGCCTCTTTTTAAATACCATCTATAAAAACCACTACACGATTTCACTTAAATCGAAATACATAAAAAGATATTTGGCAACTGCAATCAAATTCATTAAAAGTAAAACAATTCGGTTTTCACTTTTTGTAGAACCACAATCAAGGTTACTCGTATACGCAAGTAGCAGTAGGAGAATAGAATGAATACTCACTTTTATTTGTCGATGCCAAAACTGAGAGGCAGCACATATAGGCTGATTTTATCTGTAACGGAAAAAAAAGAAAAACGATAAACTTTAGAAAACGAATAAAAAAATTACAAAAACCTACGGTATATAAATTAAATTTTCTTTTCTCACAACATTTCGAAAACGGTTCGACGCGAAAAGAAATAAAACCTTCTTTCCCCAGTTCGACAGACAGTGCAAGTGGCATCAGGTAATGAATGATGGTTACAATCAACTTTCGGTGAAGGTAGGTCAATAAAACACAGGAACTCTGAAGCGTTAAGCGCAAAACCTAACCAACCCATACGCCTTGATGGAGGTTTGGGAAAATCAAACAACAACACAGAAACAGCAACAACAACAAGAATACGTAAATAACGGTACAAAAGTAATGGATGGTAGCAAGCGCGAAACGAAACTACCCAACCAATGTTCAATGTTGCATCCACATGAGTAGGCACCAACAAAAACAAAAAGTAGCAAAACAAAACAACAGTAAACCACCTCATACTGTAACCCAGCTGTGTGGATGATACCACTGCGAGGGTCGTATAAACAGTGTGGTTTAATATGCATATAATAACAACACATTTTAAAATCAATTATGGCCTGTTTGTCATATGTCGAGGGAATGCATTCGTTCGTGTCGTAAGAAAGAAATATGATTGTGGTTTCTCTCATCACATGTTATGCTCATCACAAGTCGAAAGAAAAAAGGTAATCGTTTTCTCACAAAATACCGTTTCTGTATTTCGAACGAGTTGCCAACCCTGCGAAGCAAAAGTCAAAATCAGTCAATTTTTTTCGTTTTCGTCTGACAAAAATATGTATGTTCATAAGTTACAAAGTGAAACTCCAAAATGAAAATTGGATGGCAAAAACGGAATGAATCTCTGCTCAAAGATGAACTCCCTAGGACCTCGAATTTCAAAATATGTTTTCTTTAGTTTTGAAATAATTTTTTGATTCCTTTTTTTAGTTTGGAATAATTTGTATGTTTTGTTTTAAAACATTTTTTTTTGTTTGTCTTGTCTTCATTTGTTTCTTGTGTTCGTTGACATGTTGGCCGGCCTGCTTGTATTTACGCCTAACAATTTAATAGGATTTTTTTTTTAGAAAAATTTAATAAATCTGGAACATGTGGATATGGCAACTCTATTACGTAACATACAATAAATGACCCACGTGAGAGCAGAGCAAAAGGTTTCGTTATAGAGAAACCTGAATTAAGCGGAATTCAAGTGGCTGACTTTCGTTCGCTCATGTTCTCGTTCGACATAGATAAACTGGGTATTAATTAAGTTTTAGGTTAAAAGCATTAAAAATCTCTATGATTAAAATAGTTTTTAAATTTTTGCTCATTAATGTTACGTTTAAATCTAATTTAGTCTATACCAAATATAATATGAATTAGTTTTAAAAACTAATTTCATTGGGACTTTTGACAAAATGAAATTTTTTGAAGGCAAAATACTTTTAAGAGGGTCTCAAAAAAAAAATTAAACAAATCTCAATTATTTTATGTTTGAGGTCCATGTAGTGAAAATTCCATCGCATGAACCAACCTTTAGTTTTACTAATGGTATACTTGGAGTACACCGAACTGCAATTATTCAGTTGGCAAAAAAAAATCGGTTGTGACAACGAAACTATGAAATGCGAATATTTATTATCAAAAATGGTTTTATTGTTTTTCAAAGTATTCTCCAGCATGATTTATACACTTTTGCATGCGCTCAAACCAATTGTCGAAGCACTTTTTCCACTTCGATTAAGACACCACCTCCAAAACATGGTTTGAACGCTTAAACAGCATCTTCTGGCGACGAAACCCGTTGACCATGGATTTTTTTCTTCATGAGCGGGAATAAAAAGAAGTCATTGGGTGCCAAGTCAGGGCTGTACGGCGGATGACCCATCAATTCGACGTTTTGGCCGGTCAAAAAGGCGCTGGTTTAAGCCCATGTGTGAGAGCTCGCATTGTCATTGTTGCATTCGTGTTCCCTAGTCAGTTTTCCGAAGACTTCAGGCAAACAAATTGTGGTGTACCACTCAGAATTGACCTTCTACACATGACCAGTTTTGCCGAAAAAACAGGGGACCATTTGCTTCGAAGTGTTTCTTCCACGAACAACAAGCAACCGTCGGCCTCGATTGAATTCATTAAACCTGTTTTTCATAGTGCTATGGATGGTGCTTCATCTCCATACAAAGATTTAAGTTCATCGATGCACTCTTGTCGTGATAATCCACGTCGAAAGTTTTGCCTAAGCCAGAAATATATATAGCAACTCTCGTATCTGCTCAAATGGGTATAAGCAGACAGACATTGCAGTCAATTATGCACAAAGATTTGGACTTATTCAAATATAAAATTCAAATGGCCAACAAACTGAACGCAGCCGACTTCCCGATTCGCTTGGAATTTTTCCAAAAGATGGTTCAAATGGTGGAAGAGACGGAAACGTGTATTTTCATGTCTGACGAGGCCCATTTCGATTCAAACGGCAACATAAACAAACAAATTTGTCGAATATGGAGTGCTTCCAAACCACAGATACACCATGAGATGGAATAGCATCCACTTTGTATCAGCATCCACGTGTGGTGTGCAGTTTTTCACGCTGCATTGCCGGCACTACTTCTTTCAAGAAAACGGTCACACTGTTACGGTTACTGGATACCGTTACTTGAGCACGTTGAGAGGGTTTTTATATTATCTGTGTGGTTTTAGCAAGATGGCGACGAAAATTTTTCAATAAGCTGATATCCAGTAACTCCTCATTCCTTTGGCCCCCCGGTTGCCTGACCTTACTACACCTGACCTTTTCTTGTGGGGATATTGCAAACAGGAAGTCTACAAAACAAAACCAACAAATTTGAATGAACTAATTAAATCCATTCGAGAAACAATTGCGGCTATTCCTGTTTTAACTTTCCAAGCAGTAATGAACAACTTTTTGGTAAGATGCCGAACATGCATCAATGAGCAGGGGGGAATTTAAATTCCATTTTTTTTTAAACTAATTAATAAAATTGAATGAGCTTTAACATGAATAAAAGAAAAATGAAATCCATACACTGAAAAAAGTTATTTCAGTTTCTTAATGCAGCAATATTCGTCACCCACCCTGTATTTAACAATAGTCTCCTAAGTACATTATCCATCCATCATTATGTCATTATCATATCATACTCGTATCAAACGTTGTTTATTTTGGCAAAACCTAGTTCCTTTCCAATATTTCTAACCAAGTTGTACGACCCCTCGTATGTACGTTGTTAGTTCGTTCATGTTAACTGTGCTAGGCTAATAGAGCTCGGAGGTAACATTTAACTTGAACCAAACCGAAGTGAAGCGCAAATTATGCCAAGACCGTCAACTACACCGCACCGCTCCATGCCATTGGAGTCAATACGAGAGTCGCAAGTGACTTAGCGGCCAGTCAGTTAAAATAGCAACAACAAAAACTCAATTTGAAAAATTGTTAGTCATTCATAGAGATTTTCATTCGGAGTTTTATTTTATTTAAAGTTTTTTTAAAGCTACTCGAACAAATCATGTGTTTCTCTGGCAAGTTTGAGTTGCACCAGGCAGGCAGCGGGCACAATAAAACAGCGCTGCAATACCAGTAATTGATTGCAGCGCACAGTGGTCCGGAGTCAATTTCCAGCGGTCAAAAGTCTATTACTTTTGATATATTAAACTTTTTTATGTTTTATAAAAATGACGAGTGTAGCCAAGATGTATTGTGAGCTTTTGACATTCAAAATCGGCTAATAGGGTTACAGGGTGCAGGGATTGAACAACTTGAAATACCTGCCAAGCTATCAGTGCAATCACATTTTTACTTAATGACAGAGTTCAACTTATAAAACCAGAAATTTCATAAAAATCACATTTTTTACTTAATGACAGAGTTCAAACTTTCCAATAAAACCAGAAATTTCATAAATATTAGCAGTTAATTTATACAGCCGATTCAAATTTAAAATGTTAAATTGTCCACCCTGTATAAAATGGAATTCAAGCAGAACAGTGTGATATCAGTGCAATCACATTTTTACTTAATGACAGAGTTCAACTTATAAAACCAGAAATTTCATAAAAATCACATTTTTTACTTAATGACAGAGTTCAAACTTTCCAATAAAACCAGAAATTTCATAAATATTACCAGTTCATTTTTACAGCCGATTCAAATTTAAAATGTTAAATTGTCCACCCTGTATAAAATGGAATTCAAGCAGAACAGTGTGATGTAGCTTTATTTAGCTGAAAAATCGTGTTCAGCGATAGTCCAAGAGCTAACAAATTTAAATATTAATAAAATGTACGTGTATCGGACCATAATACTATACAAGGATACTGGTAGGGTTAAAAAAGGCATGGCGGCGGTCCAAAAAAAAATACAGCAACTTCCTCAGAAATGGCCCGAAATGTGGAGGCAAGAATTCGAAGAAATTCCAGGCAGAGTGCTAGGTAATTGGCCGCAGATCTCGCAATTTCTGACCGAAGCGTTTGGGAAAATTTAAGAAATATGCTCGACGTGAAGCCTTACAAGATCCAAAAGGCACATATCCATACACCTAGGCAAAAGCTCCAACGAATGCAAAAAGCAAAGGAGATTAAACGCTTGCACGCCATCGACCAATTACCAAATATGGCGACTTTTCTGACGACAATACCTTAAAGAGCAGTACGTAAACACAAAAACAAAATGAACGGATATGGTTAGCAGAGAGTTCGTACGTAATGTTTTGGGCAATAGTAAACGCCAATAGACGCTCTTCACTCGAATTTTTGAAACCTAGTGTTAAAGTTCTAATGAGAAAAATTACCCTATATAGTAGTATGTAAACAAACAAAATGACCGGATATGGTTAACTGAGAGATCGTACGATAACTTGGAGCAAAGATTGGTCACTAGAACTCAAGCTCCTCCTCATGTCATGGTTTGGGCCGCACTAACCGCCGAGGGACGCTCTTCACTCGTATTTCTGGAACCTGGTGTTTAAGTAACTGAAACTGTGTACCGTTAATCTATCTTAGAACGTGCCCATAAGCCATGGCCACATAAACTGGTTAAAAAACAACGTTCCTAATTTTATTTCTCCTGAACAGTGGCTTTCAAGTTCTCCGGATGCTAACCCCCTGGATTTCTGTTTTTGGGGCATTTCCAAGTTTCTAAAAAAAAATCACCAGTATTGACGCATTACAGAAAACGATTTAGCAAGAATGGAGACGACTTTCTTAAAATCATATTCGTTAATCCTGCAACTCTTTTTTGAAAGGATCGATCGAATTATCATAGCTAAAGGGGGATGTACAGAAAGTTTAAATTTAAGTTTTATACTCTACTATATTTTAAATCATAGAAAAAATCATTAATTAATTAGACAAACTTGAGGTCAGTGTTGATTTTATAATTTTTGCTTATTTATTTTTTATTACCGTTTATGAAAAATTTAACAAGCAAAATAATAGAGTGTATGCGCGGTCATCTAAGGAAGCATCTGAACTGACCCCAAGGGTGGAAAAGGATTATCACCCAGCTTCAGTCATGGTTTGGTGGGGTGTCTCTTACGATGGGGTCACTGACTTGCATTTTTGCGAACAAGGAGTCAAAACATCGGCCAAAGTTTACCAAGAAACCGTTTTGGAAGCTGTTGTGAAGCCTCTTAACAATTCCCTGTTCCAGCACCAGCCATGGACTTCCAGCAGGATTCTGCGCCGGCCCATAAGGCTAAAACGTCCCAGGCCTGGCTTCGAAACGATTTGCCAGCGTTCATTTCCTCTGAAGAATGGCCCTCAGGCAGTCCAGATTTGAACCCATTGGATTAAAAATTGTGGACGGTTTTAGAGGACAAGGTTTGTCACAAAAGATACCCCAACATTGGATCTCTTAAGACTGCTTTGGTTCGAGCTGTGGCCAATTTTCCAATGGACGAGGTTCGTGCAGCTATTGACGATTGGCCTGTGCGACTTAAAGCGTGTGTAAAGGCAAAAGGCGGACATTTCGAATAAGTACATTCTTTTTGGATACAATATACATCAATAAATATATTAAAAAATATTTGGTCCAAAAACATTCAGTACTTTTTATTTTACAGCATAAAACGTGTGTAACAGTATTTATGTCCCTACTAAGTATACCCAAAGAAAATGTTGAAAATTTATAAAAATAAATTATAAAATCACCCTATTTATATTTCGGGTCCTGGCAATACTTGTGTTCCCGGATACAAACTGGAAGTTCCATTGGAAACTTTGGCATTTTTAGCATAACTTCACTCAGAACGTTTGTCAGAACGTTCGGCCAAAATTCTTCAAAAGTTTAAGAATTTTGGCCGATGGAAATTGATTATGGACCACTGTGCGCCGTACCATTGAGTGTTGTAGCAGGTTGTCTTGTTTCGTATTGCTTCTTTGTGACCACCAAATCTAAAGCTGCCACGGCTATTCCCCCTTAACTCTTGTCGATGGTAGTCGACTGTTTTTGTCAAAAGTTCCAGAGGCATAAGCGGCTGTGTCTGACTGTGTCTTTGATAACTTTGCACAAATTTGTTCGCTCAGTCGCTTGCGATAGTTCGGTGGTAGTGTAAGTCTCAAGTTGTACAATTGCCAAAAGAACGTGTTTTATCGTTTGCAAAAGGAAAACAACACCGCAAGGATACAGTGACACAAAATGTGTGTGATTCCAAGGATTGCGAATTGAGGGGTGTTTCAAAACTTCTGCGACATTTGTTCAAAGATAACACTCGTTCAATTATAATAGAATACAAGTGTCAGCACAAACACTCACTCCATTGTTCCTACCGTTGAATGAGGTATATACAAAGTTGTCATGCTGTTTGCAACACCTCAAAATATTGATAGACTATCCAATGATACAATAAAGAAGGTGTTATGCAGTCACCTGATTTAAAATTATTTCTCGTAGAAATTTTTACTTTCAAATTTGAAATTTGACAAAAACAATTTTCGAATTCTTGGTTGTAAATTGCTTGGCAAACAGTGTCTTTGACTACGGTGATTCCACCTGCAGTGTTACAGACCTATGTAGACCATTTAAGGTTTGGGGGACGATATGCCCAGGTGGCTCAAAATGTACATTGAGAAGAAAAATAACCTTATATAATGTTAACTTAACCATAAATAAACATGATTTGGAGTCTACGTTTTATAAGGTTAATTTTAACATTTAGTTGTTGACTGGTATTTAACAATAATAATAGTTAATTTAACTATTCTATGGTTGAAGTTTTTAACCAAGAAAATTGTTAATTTTAAAATAATTATTGTTCTTTTACAATGCATTGTTGTGTTTTTTAACCATTAAAATGGGCATTGTTAAAATAATTACTGTTGTTT
Source organism: Hydrotaea diabolus (assembly GCA_963513945.1). Lineage (NCBI taxonomy): Eukaryota > Metazoa > Arthropoda > Insecta > Diptera > Muscidae > Hydrotaea > Hydrotaea diabolus. Next base: position 231,942,064 of record OY740716.1, read on the forward strand.
TAACAATGCATTGCTTTTAACCATGAAATTTTGCTAATATTAAAATTTCATAGTTACTTTATTGAAACTATGAAGATTTATTAATAACTATGAAGATTGTTATAGAAATCATTTTTATTGTTAAATTAACTAATTATTTGTTAACTCTTTTAACCAGAAATATAGTTACTTATACAATTTTTAATATTAAATTAAGCTACTAATTATGTTTTTGTTTTTTTTTACATTTATTCGGTCTTTTTTCAGTATTATGACTTGAACCGTTTTTATTCTGGTTCGATACCTTTTTGTTGTTTTTTTTCAGAATCAACTCAAAAATTAGTGAAATGTATTGGCTACGGTTGCCAGGCAGACTGTACAGCTGTTTCTTAACCTGCCAAGGGTTTTTTCAGCAGTCTTCGGCCACGATTACTTCGGCTACAAATCAAAGGACTTATACGGGAGCTCAAAACTTGTTCACCCTTTCTGATCAGGGTCTGTTGCAAGAACCCCCCATGCTCAGGAATCCTCGGAGACTAATTCATTTTTGAGCTCTAAATACCAGAGTCGAAAAAGTGGTATGACCTTAAATACGTAAGACCTACTTAGACAGGCATTTTAGATGTTCACACACCGAACACAACTTTCCGAACTTTTCCACTTCATTGGATGGTCTGCCTTTTGTTTAGTTTTCTAGAGGTGGATATAAAGGACTTTAAGCGTTGAGATCATAATTAGCCCAGATTTCCCAGTGATCCGTCAACTGAAAGTGCATAAGAAAAGATACAGAGGCGAAGAATTCTGCCCATAACGCAACACTACAGAGCGTTATTACCAGAGTTGCAAGGGATTTATCCCTTTCGTTCCCTTGCCTGAGAGCTTCTAATCCAAGATTATGTTTGCATGCAGAGAGGGGAGTAACGATATTGTTCACCGACATTATTCCCTGCAATTTTTCTGTGGTCACTTGTGTAATTACTTAATAGGGACATAAATACTGTTCATAGGTTTTATGCTGTACTAAAATAAAAAGTACTGAATGTTTTTGGACCAAATATTTTTTAATATATTTATTGATGTATATTGTATCCAAAAAGAATCTACTTATTCGAAATGCCCGCCTTTTGCCTTTACACACGCCTTAAGTCGCAATGGCCAATCGTCAATAGCTGCACGAACCTCGTCCATTGGAAAATTGGCTCTCTAAAAGCGTCTACAATTTGTAATCCAATGGGTTCAAATCTGGACTGCCAGAGGGCCATTCTTCAGATGAAACGAACGCTGGCAAATTGTTTCGAAGCCAGGCCTGGGACGTTTTAACCTTATGGGCCGGCGCAGAATCCTGCTGAAATGTCCATGGCTGGTTTTGGAACAGGGAATTGTTAAGAGGCTTCACAACAGCTTCCAAAACGGTTTCTTGGTAAACTTTGGCCTATGTTTTTACTCCTTGTTCGCAGAAATGCAGGTCTGTGACCCCAAACCATGACTGAAGCTGGGTGATGACCCTTTTCCACCCTTGGGATCAGTTCAAATGCTTCCTTAGATGACCGCGCATACACTCTATCATTTTGCTTGTTAAATTTTTCCTGAACGGTAAAAATTTTTACAGCGGTGAACACAATTTTCCTGTGCAAGTTATCAGCAAGCTTCACCAAAAGACGTTTGCACTTTTCAATCTTTTTTTTTAAAGCTGCAGTTAATAAATGTCCGGTACGTCGTTTGAAAGCCCCAAGTCCCAAGTCTTTTTTAATGATTCGACTCATGGACTTTTGCGTGTATTCATATCACGGGCCATGATTTTCTGTTTTCGGAGCGGATTTCTGTGAATTCTTGATTTAATGGCTTTGATGACATGCGGTGTGCGAACAGAGCGTGGGCGGCCCGACCGGTGGCGGTCTTTTACATCTCCAGTTTCCTCAAACAGTTTTATGTATCGGTAGGCGAACATGGGGCTAATCCAGCGATACGGTTCTCATTATCTGACCACTCCATGATGTAAGTTGAAACAATTTTAAAATCCCGTTACAGACTAACGCTATTGAGGTTAACTTTCAAAACCCATATGACATTAACGGGATATGTTCAGTTCTACTATTGAAATGGGTGTGTTTAATGTTGTAACAGTATTTATGTCCCTACTAAGTATAAATTTCTATCATAATGATTTTCGTTAGAACCCTAAGATGGACTATCTATAAGGATATGGCCAAGGTTTAGCCAAAAAGTTAATTTCGTAACGAACACAACAATTTGTTTGTTAGATTTTGCTGAGATTAGGTCTGATCAAAACGGTCAAAGCACACAACCAAAAGGTAATATGGACAATGTCAATCAAACACGGCTAATAACATTTACTGTGTGTAAATCATCACTTGGCATGGTGATTGGTAATAATTGAAAATATTTTTCTACAGATAGATTTCACACGAAATTTTAAAAGTGGGCGTTAGCGGCTGAATCTTCATCTCGTCTTCTCCATCTTTTGTAAACAAACGATTTGACAAGCTGATATCAGTTTCATTCGACAGACGGGCAGAAATCATATATTTTATTTGTTTTTAATTTACACATACCACCGAGTGTACGAATTGGAAAATATTTGTGAAAATTATGTTTTGAAATACTTCCCCCCGACCCAAACCCTCTCAACTAAACTCACAAAAATTAAAATATACTTTTTCATTTAGTGCATGCAACACCCGGTGCGATGCCTATTGACAAATACGGGTACACAAGATGTGTAGCTCGTAAATGTTAGTTTATGCCACTCAAACGTTTGTCCGTCTGTGAGCCAGTCAGTCACTCACTCATTCGCTCATTCAATGAATGAACACAAAATCGCAAAGGCAACAAATTCGCAACATAACAATGTTGTTGTTGTTTTGTTTTTTGTTGTCTTTTTAGTACAAGCGAGTAGTAGTAGTTTGTCGAGTCGTCCGTCCGTCGTATGCATATTTACCATACTTAGTTGAAGTGTGTCTGTCCGCCCCTCCGACCGTCCCGGCAGCCTTTATTTTGTCTGTTTCGTTGTCGCTACTGCTGCTGTTGTGATTATGTTTTCCTGGTGGAAAGACGACCAAAAAAAACAGGCACACCAAAAAAGCAGTGGCCAGTCCGAAGCTTTTATACCCTCCACCATGGATTGGCTTGTACTATGGAATTGACACTTTTGGGGGGGTTATTGGTACTGGGTCCATGTTTGACGGAAAATTTCTTTGATTCAGAGAACCCCTAGGTCCCTTGTTTAGGTGAGCCGAAGGAGCTCCAGGGATTCCTTAGATTCGACCCTTAAATTTTGATAAATGTCAAAAGTTAATGCATATCGAGATAAGCGAGGCAATTCTACTGTTTTCCATTAACTAAAAGTAGATATTCGAAATGACCTAATTTTCGGAGCTCTAGGGACCTTTGACCTATAGGCCAAGCAGCATATTTGAATCATGGAAATAAGGCTATTTGCGATTCGTGACGAAATTTATTAATGATCTTTACTACCATATGTCCATAGTTAAAGAAGAAGATTACGCCTTTAGGTAAAGGCTATAAATTCAGCCAAATCGTAAAATGATTGTCATATTAGGATTTTTTAGAAAATTCTTCCGTTTATGAGTAGCCATTTGTCCAAGTTCGAAAAGGGCCTATTTTTCAGCACCCTAGGGACTTTAGACCCATGTGTCAAAAACTTAACATTGGTCGAATCATAAAATGTGTATGATATTTAGATCTCTGACGAAATTTTAATGCTTTTCATACCAATATGTCCATAGTTCAAAAGGTACATTTTTTGGCCCATATCGGCCGGTCTAAAATTTGGGTAAAAATTCCAATTTGTGAAGAAATTTCATGTTTTTTTTCTTGATTCTAGGGAATAAGAAAAAGTCATTGTGGATGACACATCAATTTGACATATTGAGTGGTCAAATAGCACATCGTTTCAGCTGATGTGTGAGAGCTCGCATTTTCGTGATGCAAAATGCTCCGTATTCTCTTATTATCTTTCCTCATTTCTTCGAACACTGTTGGCAAACAGATAGTTGTATACCACTCAGAACTGACCGTCCGACGTTCCACTAAAGGCACTGTGGCAACATGGCCGATTACATCGAAAAAAAACGCAATCATTTGCTTTGATGTACTTCTTCCACGAACAACTTTTGTTAGATTTGGTTCATCTTGAAAGACCTATACGGTCGATTGCTGTTTTGTATCTGGTTTCTATGCATAGATCCATGATTCGTCACCTGTGACAATGTTATACACTGTCTTTAACCTGCCGCAGTTATTCTTTTTCAACATCTCTTTGCACCAATCCATACGAGCCTTTTTTTTGAGCATTCGTCAATTATGTGGGATCCAACAAATTTCTTTCACGGCCAAATGAACATGCAATATCTCAATATTGATGCTTGTCATACTTATACCCAAGGATGCCTCAATCCCACGGTATGTCACATGTCGGTCTTGCTTAATCAGTTGACGCACAGCATCGATGATTTCTGGCAAAGTGACCGAATTTGGACGTCCTTCACGAAATTCATTCTGGAGCGAACGGCGTCCGAGACTAAGCTTTTGGTACCAGCGATTAACAGTGCTTTTTGATGGTGCTTCATCGCAAAAAGTCGAAACAAGTTGATTTAAACACTCTTGTCTCGATAACCCACGATGAAAATCGTAAATAATCATCGCATGAAAATGTTCACGGGATAATTCCATTTTTTGACTGAGATGAATTTTCAACACACTGTAAACAACATATTCGCCCTCAAATGACAAAACGTTCTGAGTGAAGTTATGCTAAAAAATGTCAAAGTTTCCAATGAAAGTTCGAGTTTGCCACTGGGAACACTAGTATTGTCAGGACCCGAAATATAAACAGCAACTATCGTACGGGATGGTTTTGGGCGCCAGTCCATAGGTCAAGGCTAACAATTCAGACAAATCGTATTAAGATTCTTTAGCAAATTCCTCCGTTTTTGAGTTATGTCCAATATGTCCATGTTAGAAAGGACATATATTTTAACACCCTAGGGACCTTATCCCTATCGGTCAGGGCCTTAAATTAATTAGCATCGTAAAATTAATATGATAATGGCGCAAATAAAAAATAGAGGTATATATTTACTGTTTTTAGATACCCATATGTTCCCGAACATTAGGGATGGTCTATGAGCCCCAGGTCCCATAGGTTAAGGGTCCAATTTAGCCAAATCGTAAAATCTATGTAAGATTCAGATTCGTCAGAAAATTTCACTGTTTCGAGTACCCGTATGACCATGTTAGAAAGGACATATTTTTCTAGCACCTTAGAACCTTGCCTTATCAAACAAGGCCTTGAATTTCTTAAATTTAAAAATTAATGTGATATTATAATTCGTGACGAAATGTCGATGCCTTTTAATGTACATATGTCTAAAGAAGGCCGATTTTCGGACCCCAAGAGTCTGTATGGTCCGAATCTCAAATTGGTCTTACTCTTAAATATAGGCACATATTTGGATTTGTAAAAAGATTTCACCGCTTATGTATACCCGTGTGTTCCCAAACATTAGGGGACGTTTAAAGATTAAAGCAGCTATGCCTACGAATCCGAAAATTAAACTGATTTCAAAGTTAATCAATTAAAATACCTCAAAGGGGTACTTTTTCCCGTTTTGCAAGTTTCGTACATTTTCAATACTAACTAAGATATATCCGGTTAGTTAAAAGTCTCTAGTTTTTTTGTTCAAACTTAAGCAGACAGTCGGACTTGGCTATATCGCCTTCTAATATTCGAGATCAATAAATAAAATAAAATTATCGTTATTAGGGACCCTTGGACTATATCGGCTTTTTTTAGGACACAAAGGCCCATGCATCCGAGGCCCAAAGAATTTAAAAAAAAATAAACATTTATTTACGACTTTTTGTAGTCACGTTCTCGTCCATTTTCAATAATAACCAACCCTATAAAGGGTGGTCAAATTTTAAGGGCTGATGTTAAATGTGAACTACGGCTAAACGTCGGGTTGTTTTCCGCCATTTCATTTGCTATTTCTCAATTTCAGACTAACTCAATTTGAACCATGGAAAGATATACAAGCGAGCAACGCGTTAAGGTTAGGTAACAGTGGATGATCAATTTTCGAAGAAAATTATCTTCAGTGATAAGGCACATTTTCACCTCAGTGGATTCGCATTTGAGCGAATTTTAATCCAAGAGTGATTGCCGAAAAATCATTGCACCCACAAAGAGTGACTGTTTGGTGCTGTTTATGGGCAGGCGGCATAATAGGGCCGGTCAGGTAGTTCCTGTGAATGATGTTCGCTATCGTGTGATAAAAACGAAGTTTTTATGGCCCGAATTGGAAGATATGTTTGTGGACGATATGTGGTTTCAGCAGGACGGTTCCACTTGCCACACAGCTTACGAAACAATGGCTCTTTTGCGCGGCAAATTCAATGGCCGTGTTATCTCACGTCGTGGCGATCATGTGATTTGACACCGTTGGACTTCTTTCTTTGGGGTTATTTGAAAGAAAAACTGTACGTCGATAAGCCAGTAACAATTCAAGAGCTAAAGGATGAGATAATTCGGCACATTGACGGCATAGAACCTCATTTATGCCTCAGCGTTATCGAAAATTTGGACCATCGGATGGAGGCGTGACGCCGAAAAAATCGGCCAAATGGCCGATATTTTGTTCCGTTCATAATTGAACCATACCAATATTATCTTTATAAAAAGAAATGACAATCATTTCCTAAATAAAAAGGGGCCCTCTTTGGGCCCCTTTTGTCTAAGCGTCTACTCCCGAGTTTAAAGGTGATCGTACAAAATTTCGGGTCCTAGCTCTATTCATTGACAAAGACGAAAGAACGGACATTCTACAGCGTCTTGGCACAGTCTCCGTTCAATATTTCAAAGTGCTACAAACGAAATGACTACGTGGTACCCACTCCATCGCATGGTGGAGGGGGTTTAAAAAGACAAGTGCAATGTTTTGGAGAGAAGGAAACTCGTTAAAGAGTCATGCTCGTTTGTTGCTCATGTGATGGTTGGTGCCACAGTGCACTCGTCCGCGCGTGCTTTGCATTGAACTGACATTAGAAAGGTTGCAGACGAGTACGAACGAGTATGAGAGGAGTTCGATACCAGTAGTATTGACTATCACTCGTTGTTTTTTTGCAAGTCGTTGTTGTTGGCGGTAATGTTGTTATTGTTTATGCTCAAAAAAAGGTACTCTCTACTTTTGCCGGTCAGACGAGACGAACGACAAAATGTGCTGCGAGGAGTCGTTGCTTTTTGAAATTGAAATTTGAAAAAACGAGGAAAAAAACATCAGCGACAAAACACAACAACAAATGTTTTACGCTTTCACTTGCTTGAGGAAAAACTTTTGTCTATTTTCAGTTTCAAGCTATTTTTACTTTTTCCCCTTTGTGTCTGTGTGTGTGTGTTTTTTTTCACGTTTTGCTCTTTTTAGGAGGAAATCTAATGACGGGATGAATGTAATTGAAACAAAGGCATATCGTGAATAGTGAATTTGAACAATTTCTATCGCTGCTCTTTAAACGAGAATAATTGGTGTAAAGAATTTTTGTTTTACGAATAGGAAGTAAAATGGCAAATAAAAAAGGAAAATTAAATTTAAATTGGAATTGAAATTTTCGTTGGGCTTTTAATTAAGATTCGAGATTGAATATCCTTGCAAAAACACACACATTTAAATTAAATTTTAAATATATTTACATTAAATTTTAAAAAACATGATGACTGAATATTTAAAAAAAATTTAATTGTTAAAAATCAATATAAAATTTTATTAATTAAATTTTGTCTATAAAATGTAGATCGCAGTGTTTGCTTTAATACAGGGTGGGCCCAAAGTTACCATGGAGTTTACAAATTTAATAAATTTTTCGTTTATATATTTTTTTCATATAAATAACACTAAGAAAATAATAATGGAGAGATTCACGATTGAACAAAGAACCAGAATATTAGATTTTTATTATTGAAATCAGCGATCAATTATTTTAACGCAAAGTTATGAGTGATGAAGCTCATCTGTAGGTTCGGGGTTTCTGAAAATCTAAGAGCCATTCATCAAGCTAAATACACCCCATTAGGTGTGTACGTATGGTGTGGGATCACATTTGCAAAAACACATTTCGGCCTTACTTCTTCGAGAATGAAGATGGAAGTGCTGTAACCGTTAATGAAGAGCAATGTCGGTTCATGATAGAACATTTTTTACGTCCTGCTCTTGAAAATAGACCTGAGCCACTGCCCATACTGCCCGAGACACAATGGCACTTTAAAGTTAAAGTTTTTAACCCCATGGTAACTTTTGGCCCACCCTGTAGTAAAATTGTGTTGTCATACTAATGTATTATGAATCATTACATGGTCGCGTGTGAATCATACTATGGTTGCGAGGATCATACTATGTTTGTATGTAAACATACTATGGTTGTAAGGATCATGATATGGTTGTGGATATCATTGTATTGTTGAGTGTGAATCATAATATGGTTGTGGGGATCATAGTATGATTTTCTGTGAATCATACTATTGTTGTGAGGATCATAGTATGGTTGCATTTAAATCATACTATTGTTGTGAGGATCATAATATTGTTGTACCGCAACCATATAACCAACAATAGAATGATGCTCTTCGAATATTGTTATCCCAAACACACTTTTTTCTACGTGTTCGGTAAAAAGAAGCTTTTGTATTTTCTGAAACTATATCTTAGAAATTCTGATCAAACCTAAGTTTATTACTGTCTCTTCTGAAGTTTCTTTTTAATAGGTCCTTTTTGTTTCTAAAAATGGTATTTGTTTTTTTTTTTATAAAAAAATATTTTTTTGATTCAAAAATGGAAAATGTTATAATTCGTTTGTAATACAAGGTGGGGCGATTTAACATTTTAAAACAGCCGATTCGGCAAAAAAAAAGTACTGATCTTTTTTTTCAAATTTTTGGTTTGATTGGAAAGGTTGAACTTTGCCATTTAATAATGGAACACAATATCATTAATAAGACTACCACAACTGACTCGGCAGTAACTCATCCGATCAACCCAATTTTTCAGTAAATTTTCGATTGTTTCGGGTCGAACCTCTTCAATGGCAACTTCGATTTCATGCTTAACGTTTCAATTGTCTTTGAATGCTTTGCGTAACATTTTTTCTTAATGGCTCCCCACAGAAAATAAACCAAAAGGCTCAAATTACAGCTCCGAGGCGGCCAAAACAGTGTGTAAAATATCGATGGTTGCGTTGGCTGTGGCACCGTCTTGTTGAAACCAAATGTCGTCCATTTCATTCTCTTTAATTTTTGGATACAAAAATTCGTTGAGCATGGCGCGGTAACACTCACCGTTGACGGTAACGGCGGCTCCTTGCTCAATGATTTCCTTGCCCAATGATTTCTCCAGCCCAAAATACACACCAAACAGGGACTTGTTGTGGATACATTGGCTTCTTAATAGTCACGTGTGGGTTCGCTTAACCCCATATGCGGCAATTTTGATTATTGACATAGCCACCGAGATAAAAATCAGCTCCATCTGAAAACACGATTTTTCAGTAAAATTCTTCATCTCCTGCCAAACAATCTTCAAGCCATTCGGGGAAGCGAAAACGCATCGAATGGTGTTCTATTTTGGAAGGACAAAGTTTAACCTTTCCGATAAAACCAGAGATTTGAAAAAATTATCAATACTTATTTTACAACCGATTCAAATTTAAAATGTCAAATCGCCCACCCTTTAGTTTAGTATGAGCTAAAAAGAATACTTGTAATTGTAAACAAAGAAAAAAAAGTTCACTTTTAAGATACGTGTATTTTTGTCACTTCGTTTTCGGCTTTTTCATACACTCCTCTCTTATGCGTTGACAACACTGAAAATTAAACACATTTTTCGGCTGCACAATCATTGTCAGCTCGTGTTAGCTAAACAACAGCACCCAACTTATTTAATGTTTTGAACTGCCTAAAAAATATTGGATGTGTGTGCGTTTTTTTAGCTAAAGCTAACGTGAGCTAATAAAAACCAGTCGTAAAAAAACGGCACTTCAGTAAAATGCATCAAATTCTGGGTTTATTTTTCAACACCACAAGAACACAGGTGAGTCAAAATATAAAACTCTAAATTCGCACACTTAAAACACAAATAAACAGTATATCCAAAATAATTGATACTCCCCTGGATTTTTCGATTTCTCGTAAAAGCTCAGTTTGTTCATCTTCTTAAGATTATCGGCTTTGATAAACAAATTCAAAATATGAGCTAAGCTAATTTGTTGAAAACAAAACCTGAACAATAGCGTTAGCTTTAATTTGTGATAAAATTTTATAACAATAGCTAAAGAAAGCCAACGGTTAGCTCACACCTGCTCTTAAAATCGGGTCGTATATACGAAGGCATATCAATAATATCATGACTTCTTCAACTTCCCTTGTAGTTATATGAAATGCTACACTGCTCCCATCAAGTACCATCTGTTAATAGACTACTGTCAAATTTTGAGAGAGTTCCGTAATTTAGTGTTCCGTCTTTAACAGCTGTTCAAAACATACATACTTAGTAGGGACATAAATACTGTTACACACGTTTTATGCTGTAAAATAAAAAGTACTGAATGTTTTTGGACCAAATATTTTTTAATATATTTATTGATGTATATATATTTATTGATGTATTTGCTTTACACACGCCTTAAGTCGCACTGGCCAATCGTCAATAGCTGCACGAACCTCGTCCATTGGAAAATTGGCCACAGCTCGAACCAAAACAGTCTTAAGAGATCCAATGTTGGGGTATCTAACAATGTCGAAAAAAGTCCACGATATGGTGTTGGCCGATTGAAAAGTAAAAGTGCGTGAGATTATTAATGCCCTACGCATTTCAAAGTGCAGTGTGGTTTCGATTTTGCATGATCAGTTGGGTTTAAGAAAGTTGTCTACCAGATGGGTGCCGCGATTACCATTTAATCAAGATAATACACAGGTGCTCACGTGTGCAGTCTCAGTGGCAATATTGCATGAATTGGGTTACGAGTTGGTACCCGATCGGCCATATTCTCCGTATTAGCCCCCAGCGACTATTTTCTATTTCCAAACCTAAAGAAAAGGCTCGGTGGAGAGAGTTTCAGCTTCAACAATGAAAATTTTGATCGTGGGCGGCCCGACCGGTGGCGGTCTTTTACATCTCCTGTCTCCTCAAACAGTTTTATGCATCGGTAGACGAACATGCGGCTAGTCCCTAGTGGCTGGGCCGTTTTGAAAATCTCGCTTTTTTTCATTTCACTATTTTCTATTTCCAGACCTAAAGAAATGGCTCGGTGGAAAGAGATTCAGCTTCAACAATGAAATTATTGATCGAACATATACCTATGTTATGGACCCCGAAAATTCTATTTTTTGAAAGTGGTATAAAATATGAAGAAACGCTGGACTAAGTTAAGTGTATTGAGTTTAAAGGAAATTATGTTGAAAAATAAATTTATTTTTGCAAAAAAAAATCTGTTTCATTCGAAAAGTCACGGAATTATTGATATGAATAGTAAAATGAAAGTTTCATCGAAATCATAGCTCTATGTTGTGTTTTATTTAACTTAACTTTTGAAACCGTAAAATGGGATTTTGGAGTTTGCACCGATTTTCCGCGGAGTTTTTCCAGCGTGCACCCAATAGAGTAAGGCTATTATGACGAATATTATATTTTTCTTGGATGATTTATTAGTGCATCTTGTAATTCCGCAACAGTTTGTAAACGGAAATACCTATCAGCTATCAGTTGGAATGTTTCCTCATTTATGCCATTCATGGTAAACTATTTTCTATGTGGTCGCGGCGATATGATTAAAAATACAGTTTTTTAAAAATAAAAGTTCCATCACTACAGTCATTTATAGCTAATTCGAAAACAAAGAATAGACTTTGCCAAGCAGCGAGCAAGTTTACGATTAAATAAAATAATTATTAACAACATAAAGGGTCAAGAATGTAAGGCATCATATCGCAGGTCATCATAACCCACAGCACATCCAATGCATGGCATGCCATCGAGCCTCCTCCACTTAATAAAAGTTGGCTCTTTTCTTTTATTGTGTAATTTCATCAAAGCATCATCAACAAGCAGAAGTAGCAGTGGCATCAATAGCAGCCAATGAATGAGAAGTGGTGGGCAGTCCGCAAGTTAGCCGGTCGGTCAGCAGAATATTATAGACCTTTCCACGACATGAGACATATCTAAATCTATAATTATGAGTAAGTGATTGTGTTTATAGCGAGCAACCAAGCACCACGCCCCGCCACACTCGCGTCCGTGTATCGAAGCTGTGATGGCACACAATAGGCGACTTTTAGACAATGACTAAGTCCAAGTAAGTTGACTTTTTAATTCTACCGACTGTCGACGACGATAACTCGTCATACTCGTACATACCTACCATTCAAACAATGCCAGCAAATCTAAACGAATAAAAGTGATGCCATTTATGGCATCACTTGCATTCCCCAAGTAAAATAATGGTTAGACAGACCGAAAATAATTGTAAACGAGCCGCTGACAACCTGAGCAAGCAGAAATTAAAGGTCAACTGTAGAGTGTAGCAGAGTATGTAAATGGAGTTGTCATCGTCTATACGATGATGTATTACCCCAATAGGTTCATTTTCCTACATGTCTGTCTTTCTCTTAAGTTTTTTTTCGTTTATATAAACAAATACAGATACCGATACCGACTGACTGACTATTCACAATTAAAATCCAATACAAATAAACTAAAAATCGAGTTTATATTCAAGCAAATTTCTTAACACTGCACAGTGGTGCAAAAAGAAACAAAATTTGATAAAAATGCAAAATAGATAAAAATGTCAGAAAAATACATTTTGATCTATCAACGCTAGGTTGGCTTACGTCGCCGATTCAAGGAGCGTCAATTAATGTTATGCACAACACTTTGAGTAGAACCTCCTCGCTTAGAAAACCAATCGCGCAAAAAATTTACTTTTTTGTTTTTTTTTTAAATATATTTTTTTAATGGTACATTAAAGCATAACATAAGAAGAATATATTAAATATTAAAAAACAACGCTTTTTGCAGCAACTATTCCTAACGCGTCTCGAAACAAAGGAGAATTGCGTTGCTGGATCAGCCGAAAGTAAAAGACCAAAGCTTTTTTTCCGTAAGATAATCGTTTTCTCCACGTAACGCTGGGAGAGTTTTTTTTGAAAATTAAATTTTTTTAATTTTTGGACTTGGAAATAAAAAAACGCGATTTTTGCAGAACAAAACCGCTTAATTTGTAAAATAAAATTGGAAAAAAAATATTGAACAATTTGAAAAGAAACACCATCGTTACCTCGTAAGTTCTGAACAGAGAAGTTGTAAAAAAAAGTCTAAAGGATTTATGAAATTTATGAGGGGCAGCGACTTCAAAAACGTGAGTTGTGGGAAAAACGCTTTAAAGTTTTGAATAACACTGTGGGATGTGCGAGGTACGGTTGCCTAAACTGTTAAAACTTCGTTAGTACTTCAAATCTTTACACAGCATTCTTGAAAGGTTCTGCATTCAAAACATCAAATACAACAAATGTTTGTTAGTAAAAAATTCTGTCATCGGTGTAAACGAGGGTTGCTATATATATTTCCTGGCGCCATCTGACATTTCCATTGGAAAGTTTGACATTTTTTTAGCATAAACGTTCTCAGAACGTTTTGACGTACGACCATCATTTGTTTTGTTTACAGTGACTTGAAAAAATCAATTAGGCAAAATAATGGAATTAAATCGTGAACATTTTCGTGCGATCATTTTTCACAACTTTCGACGTGGATTATCACGACAAGAGTGCATCGATGAACTTAAATCTTTGTATGGCGATGAAGCACCCTCCTATAGCACTGTTAAAAAACTGGTTTAATGATTTCAATCGTGGCCGACCACTCGCTCAAAGACGAAGGTCGTACAAAAACGGCCGTTGTGCCAGAGAACATTGATGCCGTGCGTGAACTGATAATGCGAGATCGTCATGTGACCGTGAGATAGAGGCATCTTTGGGTATTTCTTCCACCAGCATGCATTCGATATTGCATGAAAACCTGGCCGTAAAAAAGGTTTGTGCTCGTTGGATCCCGCACAATTTGAAAATCGCTAATTTGAAAAAATTTGAAAAGGCTCGTGTCGATTGCTGTAAATTTTTGTAAAAAATACGATCGCGGTGCTTCAAAAGACGTTTATAAGATCGTCACAGGTAACGAATCATGTATCTATGCGTATGAGCCCGAAACAAAACAGCAATCGACCGTGTGGGTCTTCGAAGACGAGCCAAATCCAACGAAAGTTGTTCGTGGAAGAAGCACTTCGTTGGAAATGGTCGCCTGTTTCTGCGGCAAAACTGGACATGTGTTGTTTTGGAGGTGTCTCATTGGAGTGCAGACATGAACACCTGGCCGTAAAAAAAGGTTTGTCGCATTGGATCCCACACAATTTGACAATCGCTCAAAAATAGGCTCGTGTCGATTGGTACAAAGAAATTTTGAAAAAAAATAGGATCGCGGTGCTTCAAAAGACTTTTATAAGATCGTCACAGGTGATGAATCATGGATCTAGCGTATGAGCCCGAAACAAAACAGCAATCGACCGTGTGGGTCTTTAAAGGCGAGCCAAATCCAACGAAAGTTGTTCGTGGAAGAAGCACTTCGTAGCAAATGGTCGCCTGTTTCTTCGACAAAACTGGTCATGTGGCGACTGTTCCGCTTGAGCAACGTAGGACGGTTAATTCTGAGTGGTACACCACAATTTTTTTGTCTGAAGTCTTCGGAGAAATTCGAAAAACGAACAAGAAAAGACGAACCATGACAATGCAAGCTCTCACACATCGGCTTAAACTAGCGCCTTTTTGACCGGCCAAAACGTCGAATTGATTGGTCATCCGCCGTACAGCCCTGACTTGGCACCCGATGACTTCTTTTTATTCCCTCACATTAAGAAACAAATGCGTTCGTCGCCAGAAGATGCTAGCGTTAACAAGCATGGTTTTTTGGAGGTGTCTCATCGGAGTGAAAAAAGTGCTTCGACATTTGGTTTGAGCGCATGCAAAACTGTATAAATCATGCTGGAGAATACTTTGAAAAACAATAAAACTGTTTTTGATGGTAAATATTCGGATATGGAATATTCCCTCGTACCAATCACTTTATAAGAGTCCCCGGTACACTTTTTATTATTACAAATTTGCGCTAATTTCAAACCACTGTGCAGCATTTGGAAATTGCGATATAAGCAAAACAAAACATTGACATAAACAACTTTTTGACATTCATTCGATTGTCTACTCGTATTATGAGAGTTTTTTGCGAATGATGAGCAGAGCACAATCATGAAAATTAATTCATCTTTTATTTGTTTGTTTGTATACAAACAAACATATGATACACACATACATACATAGTATAGACATTAAATAAACGATAATACATAATGTGAATTTTTTTACATAATATTTTATGCATACATCATCACAATCTCTAAAGATTTTATTTGAATTTCCAATATAAATATTGAAACAGCAGAAAGGAGAGAGAAGAACGAGTGAGTGACGAGTGTAATTCACAGTTCGAATTCGCATATCTTCGAAAATTGTCAAAGTCAATACTCAGACAGGTGTCAAAGTCAAAAGGAAACAGCTGATTGCGCGAGTGGGAAGGTTTTATTTAGTTCACTTTAGTACACATGGACAAATATTTCGGAAATTGGGAAAATATTAAAAAAAAACTGTTGTGCCATACCCTAATTTAACTAAAATATGGGTGTGACTTTACTTTCGAGGAAAAGTAAATTTCTCTTTGCATTAATAGAGGAGGAATTACAAATATTTGTGTATTAAAGGAGCGATAAGTTTTACAATACGAGTACAAGTTGAAAATACAGCATAACAATTTGATGTAAAAAAATTCCCTACAAATGTCTTTCCTGTGCAAATTGAACAAACTTTTCTGTTCTCCATCCTTTGACTACTTAGCTCGATATTGAATTATGAAAGCTTTTCTCTAACTATTGAACTGGACACTAAGTAGGCCGCCAGTAAACCCAGGTTTAAACCCGGTTAAGAACATACAACAATTTTCCACTCCGAAAAAGGCCGACGACTTTTAGAGCACGTGATTTATGTCTAAGCCATGCAAAAAACTTCTATATAAAATGCATAAGCAGTTCGGAGCCGGTGCTAAACTGTAGGCAGCGGCCAGTGAGTATAAAAATTAAATCGTGCATAGCTCACTGATTTGAGAGAAGTTTACCCTTGTGGGACTTAGGTATTCACTAAGTACGACGCACTAACCGGGTTGTATTGTGTAAATCAGGCTCCAAATAGCAAAAACAGTTATTATAAAAGCTTTTACTTAGCTTTGAGATGAATCTCTCACTTGCAAAGTTGCCGGAATTTACGATCATTTACCCACTGATTTCAATTCTATTGAAATTATTTTTTTTCAATAATTTTTTTCTCTAACCATTATTAATTGTGTAATTAAAAATAATTAATATTCTAATAAAATTAAGCTTAGGTGAAGTTCGTTGTGTAACTGTTTGATTGTTCGTTGTATATTAGGGTGGCCGGAATTTTTTTTTTTGGAAATAAAAAAACAATGTTATTGCACACACAAGAAAAATTTATCCCAAAAGAAATGTAAACCTAATTGCCGCTCGATCGGAAAATCTCTTCCCAGTTTTTAAATGCAGGCG
Source organism: Hydrotaea diabolus (assembly GCA_963513945.1). NCBI lineage: Eukaryota > Metazoa > Arthropoda > Insecta > Diptera > Muscidae > Hydrotaea > Hydrotaea diabolus. The sequence goes on from OY740716.1 coordinate 231,958,789, forward strand.
TTAAAACAATTATATGGTTCAGATGTTTGTTTGGATTTGAGTCTCATATTCTTTATTGTATTTGGGTTATATGTTAACAATAATATGGTTACGGCAACCATACCGTACGATTGTAATTTTTATATATTGAATATGGTTTTTGGAACAATGTTATTATTACGAATCCTATGCAATAATCGTACCTTTGATTTGTTTGATTGAAATATTTGTAAAAAATGAAAAACTTGAGTTTTTTCAAACTGATTTTTTCTATTGTTAAATAAGTTAAGAATTTATAACCTATTATTGTGAAATTAATGTGTTTTTAAATAACTTATCTAATAAAAATATCAATTGAGTTTAGATTGTTTGTTTCAATAGTTAAATAACAACATAACACAATCCTAATAAATAATTTTGGGGATCATCGTATGTTTGAGTGGGATTATACTATGGTAACAGGGACCACAACATAGTTGCGTGTGAATCATATCATGGCTGCAAGGATAATACAACGGTTGGGTGTAAAATATACATCAGTTAAGTGTGAATCATATGCTTGTGGGGATCATAGTACGGTTGAGTGTGAATCATAATACAGTTGTCGGGACCATAGCATGGTTGTGTGTGAATCATACTATTACCGTAAGGATCAAAGTATGGTTGAGTGAAATGTATGCATAATATAATTGTTGGGATAAGTATTGTTGTACATCACATAATATTGTTGTGCCACAACCATTTAACCAACAATAGTGCTCTTCGAGTATTGTCACCCCATCCATTCTTTCTTTGCGTAACCATCACACTACAAAAGCCCGCACTTAAGACTGATCCTCACAGTTGTTTGTAGTTTGTCAAATGCAACTAATATAAATATTTTGTAAAAGTATTAGTATTAGAGTTTCCGATACCGAAAACCGGCATTGCGATTTTTATGTCCAAACCCGACTGTCGGTTTCTCAAAAATAGCTAAAACCCGACAGGTTGGTTTAAGCGTTTTTGGCTGTCGGTTTGTTTGGTTGTTACATGTAAATATCAAACATATTTAAGCTAGACCCACACCCTTGATTCGATTTTACGATTGGAATTATTAAAATTTTAATCAAGTTCTTAATCAATTTAATGAAAGCTTAAAAATACTTGAAGAGGGGTCAAAAACGGAAAATAAATTTGTTATCATTTTCAATTTAAAATATTTTTTGAAATTATTTTATTGGTTAATTTAGATTTAGATACCAGTATTAAAGGAGTATATGAAAACTAATTTATTATCTGTCTGTCCGTCAATTTTCAAACTACAAGTATCAATTGTTGTCCGATCTTTATGAAATTGCAAAAGTGAGAGTTTTTTGAAAAAGGATATGTTGACTTTTATGAAAATCGGTTAAAATTTTGATATATGTAGCTCTCACACATATGCTCAAACGATTTTATATCTTTAGCCACATAGTACATCCAATATTGATTAAAATTTGGCTCAGTTCATTACGATAAATTAGTTATTAATTCAGATAAAAAAGGCAGCCTCCGAGCTGTGATTTGAGCTCTTTGTATTATTTTATGGGGGAGCCATTAAGGATTAATGTTACGCAAAGCATCCAGAGTCAATTGAAGCGTTGAAACATGAAATCAAAGTTGCGATTAACTAGATTTCATATTTTAAGTTTATAATCGTAAAAAATATTTAGATAATTCTCTGGAAACCATTTTGTTTTTTAATGGGTGATCCAAGTAGAGATACTCTTTTCAATTGCCTTTTTGACAGATCACGTGTGAGTCGTGTCATGCTGTCATGTTATTTTTGTTTAGTATTGTTTGGCATTTGATCATGGAAAGACTTACGCCTGAACAACGTTTACAAGTCATTCAACTTCTTTATGAAAACTCACGTTCTGTAAGGAATGTGTTTCGTGCACTTCGTTCACCTTATGGTCAACATAATCGGCCTACTGAGCGTACTATTCGCAACACCATCACCCATTATGAGACCCAGCATTCATTATTGGATAATATTCGACCGAATAGACCACGTCCACCACGCAGTGAAGAAAATGTAGCGGTCGTAGCTAAGAGTGTACACCAAGACCGTGGAGAGTCGATTCGGCGCCATTCGCAGCAACTCGGACTGACGTATGGAACGACTTGGCGCATTTTTCGTCGAGATCTTAAATTGGAAGCGTACAAAATACAGCTTATGCAAGAACTGAAGCCGCCCGACGTTCCCCAGTGACATCGCTTCGCTCTATGGGCTCTTGAAAAGTTCCAAGAAGATCCGACGTTTTCGAGCCAAATTTTGTTCAACGATGTGGCCCATTTCTGGCTTAATGGATATGTAAACAAGCAAAATCGCCACGTTTGGAACGAAGGGCAATCAGAAGAGGTTCAAGAGCTGCCACTTCATCCAGAAAAAACAACGGTTTGGTGTGGTTTGTGGGCCGGTGGAATCATCGGTCCATATTTCTTCAAAAATGATGCCGGTGAGAACGTGACCGTCAATGGCGAACGTTATCGTGCCATGATAACCGCACGCAGAAAAAAAGTATGGTTGTTATGACAATATTCGAAGAGGATAATACTATTGTTGGGTATATGGTTGTGCTACAACAATATTATGGTCCTCACAACAATAGTATGATTCAAATACAACCATACTATGATCCTCACAAAAATAGTATGATTCACACATAACCATACTATGATCCCCACAACCATAGTATGATTCACACTCAACCATACTATGATCTCCACAACCATAGTATGATCCTTACAACCATAGTATGCTTCATATACAACCATAGTATGGTCCTCACAATCATAGTATGATTCACACGCAACCATGTTATGATCCCTACAACCATAGTATGATCACACACTGTGATCCCCAATATTATTTATTAAAATTGATTTAAGTGTCAACAATAGATTTGAATTATGAAAATTATTCAAAAATACATTAAATTCAAAATAATAGGAGTGCTTTATTTCACAGTAGAAAAAATAAGTTTAAATAAACGTAAGCGTTTTTTTTAAATATTTTAGATAAACAAAGCCAAAGCAGCTTGTTTAAAAAATTTTAATTTCGATAAAAAAAAGTACTATTGTTGCATTAGATCCGTACCAAAACATTTGTTCTAAAAAGCATATTCAAATGAAAAAAATTACAATCATACAGTATGATTGCCGTAATAATATCATTGTTAACATAAAACGCAAAACACAATACTTTTGTCGCACAAACCATATTTATATTGCTGCTATAACCATATTTTCATTTTTAAATTTGGCAATAATACTATTGTTACATTTCAACAATATTAATATTGCAGCAATTAATTATACTATTGTCAAAAATAAATTTAGTTAACAATGCTATGGTTGCGACGAACATACTTTTGTTGTGGAGAACATATTATTATTACCGTGACCATGTAGTAACCATGTTTTTTCTCTGCGTGCGACTAGTGGATACCTGCTCGTGATCACGGCGACACTTGATTTCAACATGACAGCGCCACTTCTCACGCATTGCATCAATCAATGGATTTATTGAGAGAACACTTCGGTGAGCAGATAATTTCACGATTTGGGCCGATCGATTGGCCACACCGTTAGACTTTTTCCTGTGGGATATGTAAAGTCTAAAGTTTATGCGGACAGTTTATCGATTCAGGCCTTGGAGCAAAACACCACGCGTGTCATTCGCCAGTTACCAGTCGAATTGCTCGAACGAGTCATCGAGAATTTGTCTCAACGGATGGACCATCTGAGATGTAGCCGTGGCCAATATTTGATAGACATAATCTTCAAAAAATAAATGCCAAAGAATGTTCTTTCAAATGATAATTAACATTTCCCATTCCATTTGAATTTTCTGTGTATTTTTTTTTCTTTAAAAAAGTGGATCACGCGTTACAATATACATCGTGAGTTTTATTTGGAATACCCCTAATATAAAAATAAAATTATTTTTTCTATTTGACTAAATTTGGGTAACGGTCCCTTTGTCGGAAAATCTGACTAATTAAAACATGGACATATGGGTAACAAAAATTCACATATGGCCTTATTTTTTTAAAATGGGTAAATTAGAGCTGTTCCAAGTACTGTTCCAGGTTAGTAAAGTAGTGCTTTACTTACGATTGGGCAAAAGGCTAAAACTGGTATGTCGGTTAATGACGGTCTTTTATAAAAAAAAAAAACAAACGGTCGTTTTCCAAAGCATGGTTTTGAAAAAAAAAACCCTGAAATGCCAGTTTTCCAAAAACCCCGGTTTTTTGGATACCCTTATCAGTATTACCTCCCCTCTTATGCAAATGGAATACGCGGAGCACATATTCATTCCAATTAGAATGCTGGATTAACATCAGACAAATATGTGCTACTTGCATCTATGCCATAGATTCTATGGATGTATGTGTGTGTAATAAGAATGTACGCTACATAGGGGTTAAACATATGTGATGATATGGGAAAGCGAAGCAACGCCGACGTATCTTTAAATAAATTCCGGAATTGTTGAAAAGAAAAATGAGCTAACTCTGTAATGCCTCTACAAGTAATATTGAAATAATTTATAAAGTCTATAAAAATAGACAAAAAGAAATATGAGTGGGGGAATTAAGTACGAGTATAAATAAAGTAGGGTTTAGTAGAGGGTTTATTTTTCAATATTTATGTCTGTCTGATTGTCCACACAATCATGGCATTCTTGTCATGACCAGACCATGACGCCTTGTGGAAATTTGACGTTCTTAATTGGATTCTTTTTTATTTGTGGTTTATTTGGCTCCAAATTGAATTTGAATATTTTTATTGTTTTTTTTGTTGATAGAAGATTTTCCAAGTATGATGGCGCGACGGCGGCGATGCTGCTAATGTTGTTGTTGTTTTTCGTCTTCTTCTTCTTCGCATTTTCATGATAATGTTAATTTAATTGAATGTTTAATTTATGTATATGTACTTTTAATTGTTTAATAGCCATTAGCCTTTTTTTGGTGTTGTTTTTGCCTTTGATTGTTTGTACAAGTCTAAACATGCAAAATGTTTGTTGTTTTATTGCAAAGAAACATGATGCATTTCGCTGCAATCAATTAAAAAAATTACAAAGTGTTCGCGAGAAACAACGTCTAAGTAAGTGGAAACCTCTTAATTATGGTATTTCCTTTGCGAAAAAAACCCACCGAACAACACAAAAAAACATATTAAATAAACAAACAAGTGGCAAAAATAAAAAAAAACATAAATTAATTCAAACAATTGGTCAAGATCGACCACATTTTGTGCTTTATTTTATAATTTTTTTATACATTTTTATGTTGCCTAGGAGAGGGCACTTTCGAGGCAATTGAAGGTTATAAGACTTCAAAAAGACCAAAAAAGGGTACAAAGGGCACTTTAGAGGCAATTGGAGGGTTATAAGACTTCAAAACGCCATAAATAAAGTTTTCGCTCACATCATCTTAAACGGAATATGGTACAAACTGTAAGCAGAATTGAGAGCGAAACAAGCTAGTTTCCGACCACAGAAGTCTTGCACAGATCACGAAAAAGTTTAAAGGTGATTGCAGAGCAATTGGTGGAATGTCAATCCCCACTGTTTTTGATATTCACAGATTTTGAAAAGCGTTTCAAACACTCTCGCACGAAACAATATGGGCCACACTACCATGTAAAGGCGTTCCGGAGTAGAAAGTTAATCTCAGAGATTTTGAGAAGCGTTCCAAACACTCTTGCACGAAATAATATGGGCCGCACTGGCATGTTAAGGAGTTCCGTTAAAGATATTTAACCTCGTTTAAGCTCTTTACAAGGAAGTTAACTGTCAAATCCTACACGATAACAACTTAGCCGAAAAATCCCTGCACACAGAGAGAAAACCAATTGAAAACTGTTCGACCTACAAATTTTCGTTTGGATAAACATACTTTCTGTTTTAATCACCAACATTCCATGGTCTTGATGGTTTATTGGTTCGACACACCATAAGCGGTACCTAGAATAATATAGCGATACTTACAACCAATAAGTCGATTATACCAACCGAATTCAGTAACACTATTTGTTGTCTTAACTCGTGTTTATGACAACCAACCAATTATGAAGTACATGGTACTTTCGTGCCAATATTGGTGGAGACAACAGATAAATTCTTTGTAATAACTAAACTCCGTTATGTTCGCTGTTGTATCCTATTACTAGGAATCGGAATTGTATGCAAATCCATATTTGTTGTCGTCAGTCCAAAAGCAATTTTGAGTTAATATCATGCAAATCAATCATTTCCATATTTTGGTAAGAAATAGGTATTATTGCAATTTTTCTTAAATAATAGTTTCTAATGTATCTTATGATCAAAATACTATCTTTCCTTTATGCAAATCTTCCAGTAAATCAAATTTTTATCTCACATAAACAAATTAGTCGATAATAATAAAATAAAGCAAGTCCCTATTAAAAATATAAGAGCCAATTAAAGAACAAGGGGGCTACTATCAGTGGATAATGGAATGAAATTAATAAATAATGTTAAAATTAAAATTAATGGAGTAAGAGGCAGTAGTTCATGATTCCAGAATATTGTGCAAATTGCAGATATTCTTGGTATTAGTTTGGGTGCAGCAAAAAATTCTTTCCTAAAAATGCGCCTAGTTTTCCTTACAGTGAGTGCTGTACTTTCATTCTCCACGTGACACATTTTTTGAGACTATTAAATATATATTTTTTTAGTCTCATTGATAATCAAAAACATATTTTTCTTAGTTTATGTTTTTTCGGTCGCGCATTTTATTTTCAATGACACTAAAAAAATATATATTTAATAGTTCTAGTTATTTAAAATAGTAAAACACCATTAATTTATTAATGAATTATTAATTGATCTCATACAAAATAAGTTTTGTGAATATTTTTTTTAACTTGTTCTTATTTTTTGTATCTTTTTTATGATTTTTTTGTGATTTCATAGTGCATATGTATTTAGGCGCTTAAAATTTAATGACAAATTCAAAATGGAAACCAAAAAACACAGAGGGGCGATTTGAATATTAATTTTTTTCCACTCTTTTTTAAATAACCTACAAAATATGACCGATTTGAAAGTATATATTTTTTTATCACATTTGTAGCTGAGACTACAGGCATTAATTTCAGGTATTTTATGTCACATTAACCCTTAAGTAGCCGGAAATATTTAGGTTAAAAGTTCCAATCCACTTAAATAATGTATTGTATCAGCTTATTCAGCTTTATCTAAAAAGTTTTGACACAAAACTAACATTGAATTTTTTTGACCCACTTAACCAAATTGATGCATAGTATCGTTCTACAGGATGGCAGATGAAAGACGCTACCAAAAAAAATGTAATCGGTTTTTTTTATTTAATGAATCTGGTTAATTTTTTCTTTTAATTTGCAGATTGATTTTTAGATTTAACAAAAATGGATAACTGGGACACTGAAACAAGAATTTGGATTGTTCGCCGCTTTCATGCACTGGACTCCGTAGTTTTGGTTCAAACAGAGTATAGGAGCACGTTTGGAGGCAGTCCTCCAAGCAGATGGACCATAATTTTGCCGAGCATTGGACAGTCAAAAAAAGACTTTACCATCGAAATCCTTCAGTTCTGACGGAGGAAACAATCGCTGCTGTAGCTGCTGCCATACAAAACAATCCAAGAGTTTCGACAAGAAGCTTATCTGCTCAAATGGGAATAAGCAGTCAATTATGCACACAGATTTGGACTTATTCCCATATTTAATTCAACAAAATGAACGCAACTGACTTCCTGATTCGCTTCAAATGGTGGAAAAGGAGGGAGACATGTTGAACTGCCTCTTCATGTCTGACGAGGCCCATTTCGATTTAAACGGCAACATAAACAAACAAAATAGTCGAATATGGAGTGCTTCCAACCCACAGATACTCCATGAGACTGAATTGCATCCACTTGAAGAAAACGGGCACACGGTTACGGTTACTGGAGACCGTTACTTGAGCATGTTAAGAGAGAGTTTTTCTATCCAGAATTACGCCGAATGAGAATTTATTTCAACTTTGTGTGGTTTCAGCAACATGGTGCAACTCGTGACATAGCCCTGCCTGTTATGAACGAATTGCGGCAAGCCGGTCAATCCTGAGTGGTACACCACAATTTGTTTGCCTGAAGTCTTCGGAGAAATTCGAAAAATGAACAAGAGAAGACGAATCATTATGCACAATGACAATGCGATCACAATCGGCTCAAACCAGCGCCTTTTTGACCGGCCAAAACGTCGAATTGATTTATTCCCGCACATCAAGAAAAAAATGCGATTTTCATAGCCAGAAGATGCTGTTGAAGCGTTCAAAAACCATGTTTTGGAGGGGTCTCAATCGGAGTGAAAAAAGTGCTTCGACAATTGGTTTGAGCGCATGCAAATGTGTATAAACCATTCTGGAGAATACTTTGAAAAACAATAAAACCATTTTTGATGATAAATATTCGCATTTTCAATAGTAGGCAAGAAATAAAGTATATATAGCAGCCCTCGTATTAATAATAAGAAGTATTAGTGAGCGTAAAATTATTTTAAGATTATTTTTTTTAATTAATATGAAAGTTGTTATTATTTTTTTCAACCTGACAAAATAAAAAAATACTTTGTTCTTATTTTTTTGTCCAACACTGTTTATATATCACAAAACACGTTGAACTCATTTTAATTTCAATTATTTGAGAACGAGTACATTGTCATTTTGCGTTCTAGGTTACACAATGTGAAATATTAAAATAAATATTTCACCAAATTAGGTCTTTTTTTCTATAGCCTATACACAAAAAACAATATTGCTGATAAAGAATCGATGATGGTCACAACAAAAACAAAAAATAGATGAATGTAAAATACATTGTACGTAAGTTGGTTGGCCACACTGTTTTTCCCTTTCCATCGCATAACATTTGTTCACTCTCTCGCTCTGTCTCTAGGTGGCCCTTTAGTTTTGTACTTAATGCTGTTATTGTTGCTTTATTTTGTTAATAATTTTCAATTTGTTTACGCTTGATTCATTATTACCCACCTTTGTTTTATTCATTTTGCCCGAACCAAAACAAAAGAGGCGAAAACCATAATGTTATCGAATGCAACGTTGAGTTTACTAAATACAAAATGCAGGTAAAATCAATGTGAGAAAGGGTGTGGGGGTGGTTGAAGAGAACAGGCAGCCGGTTGACAGTTTGATTACAAGTGGCAGTATTTGTGGGTTGGTGTTGTTTCGCTAGCAGTGTTGCCAATAAAATCCCACATTCAGTACCAGAAAACCCCAATTTCAATGGAAAATCCCTATTTTTTGTTTATTACTTTATGAGGATTATTATGAAAATTTAGGTTCAAATGTACTCGTATAAGCAAAGAAACAAAAAAAAAATACAAAAATTATATAAATAGTTAATTATATGTGACGCGCAAATTAGAAAGGGACCTAAGGTTAAAAACCAGTTTTGTTCAGGAGAGCCATTTTAAAGATTAGGCCCCTTTCTATTTGCGCTTAGAATCGTCGAATTCATGTTCATAAAACACGCATATCTCTGGGAGGGAACACTTTTATACTGTGGTTTTCATGCCGGAGGTATGATTGGGCCGTATTTTTTCGTCAATGAAAACAATCATGTTATGAACATTATTTTTGGCTAGAATTGGATGAGCTAGACATCGCCGATATGTGGCTTCAACAAGACGGTGCCACTAGCCACACAGCACGCCTTACAATCTACTTATATTTACTGAAAGGCAAATTTGATGAACAAAAAATGGTCCGATCGACTGGTCACCTCGTTCATGCAATTTAACGCCATTGGATTTCTTTTTATAGGGCCACGTGAAGTCATTGTTCTATGCCAACAAGTCAACAACTTTAGACGAGCAATGTGTGCAAAAGTGGTGAAAAATTGGGTCCAAAGAATAGATCGCTGTACACGGGTACGTGGTGGTCATATGACCCAAATCGAATTTATTTCTTAAAATGTAACATTTGGACTTCGCCTGGAATAAATTTGAACTCTATTTCTTAAATATTCTGTGTTTTATTAATATATAAAATTGTTTTGTCCTTAATAGAAACCCCTGTATATACAGTGGTCACAAAAATTATTCGTACACCCGTGCTTGGAAATTTATGCGTCTGAAAAAGTCACAGTATATTGATTTGGTAAAAAAAACTATTTTTTGCTTTTAAAGTAAGTTAGTATAATTAATTTGAATTCAAAAACCCCACAATTTATATTTGGTGTAGCAGAAAATCCAATAAAATAAAAATAAGGCTAAATTTTACGCAAAAAAAATATTTCTACAAAAAAATAATTTGAAAAGCCTTTATTAAATATATCGAAATCCTATACTTGGTTTGAGCTCCTTTGGCTTTAATAACCGCTTTCAAAAGTCGACTTTTACTTTTTACTATGTACGAGTATGAGTAACTGCTTAGCAATAATTTTTTGCCCCTCAATACTAAATGCTCTTTTCATCGATCCCTTCGCTACTATTTTGTGCTTTCTAATACTTTTTTCCAACAATTCCCTGATATACTCTATTGGGTTCATATCTGGTAACAGTGGAGGAGTTTTTAAGTGCTTGCAGTGGTAGAGCCGCCATTCACGGACAATAAATGTTTGAGGTCATTAGCCTGCTGGAAAAAAAAATTGGTTATGCTAGCCCAAGTTTCGTGGCACTTGAGTGCACATATCCTTTCAAATGTTCAAATACATATATTTGCCCGTTTTATTCGTATATTTATTTAGCCATACGTCTGCATCATATTCTTCCTCGTGTTTTACAGTTGGAATTATTTTTTTTTTCTTTCATCTCATTGACTTTACGCCAAAATCTTGGTGTGTTTTCTGGTGTAAATTTTAATTCGTCACTTAGAATATCATAATCCCAAAAAGAATCAGGTTTATCTATTTAGAGTTTGGCGAAATTCAAATGCTTTTTCATGTTGATATCGGAGATGAATGGGTTACCGCCTGTAAATCAACTTCGCAACCCAACTTTATGCAGAATATTGCGTACTCTTCTTTGCGCAGATTCTTTTAGCTTTTGGTATTACTTGGTGGACATTATTTTTAGGTTTTGTGCCACGCCACGGAAGCTACTTTAAAGCATTGCTCTCGCAGAGTTAATTTTATTCGCTTTCCAGCATGTATAATTTACCGATGTTAATGTAATTTTTTTTCTCACGCTTTGCGCGGTAGAATGTGATTTGCCAGTTGTCTTGTCAAGAGAACTATTATCTAGAAGAGATTTATTATCAATAATCAATTACAGACATCTAAGGATATATGAGCACTTTGTCTAATTTGGTCTGACTTTAAATAATTTAAACGCGTAAGATGCCTTTGAACGACATAAAGTGCAAAATGATTTTAATGCAATTTAACTTCCAAACAATTTACATTAAACTAAAACGAAGATTTTGTAATCAATGCATGCACGAAAATACCAAAAAAAACCTTTATCCCTTTCAAGTCTAAAAATCCCACAAAAAGGGATTAACCCTATAGTTGGCAACACTGGTCCTGATTGATAGAGTGTGTGCGTGAGCTGAGTGCGCCTCGTTCATTTTTTTAGAGTAGCAGCATTTCTCGACGTAGGGCGACAAATGAAAAAAAAACAAAAGCTAAAATTATTTCCAGTGAGTATGACACCCTTTTCCGGTATGAATAAAAGTAGCATAACTAGACACCAGTGATGGGTTTTCACTATTTTTAAATTGTACCATAACGGCTTCAATATGAGTATCTTACCAAGAACAGTGCTACCGCTGAATCACATAACTGACAATATCGCCATTATCTACCCTAAGGGTAGCTTTTATTAGGGAATTTGTACTACAAACCACAGTATGCTGAGAACGCGAGACCTTTATACCTACAGAATTTGTTAAATCACACTCTATAGACTGCATAAAAACGATCAGATTATACTTGTATTGCAATTAAAAGCAGTTTGGATGTTTGATTTTTAATTCGGCGGTACGTTAAAGTATTTTAAACATTGTTTAAATTATGAACTTAAAGGTATTTGCCTTGCCGCAAAAAACATCTGTACAAAGTAGAGTATGCTTGTAGCGAAAACGTTGTACCACAAAGTCGTTGACATTAAATCAGAATTTAGACTTCAAAATTCGCCATCAATATTTAATTCCGCCAACAACTAAATAAAATTTGTTTTTCAACTTGACCCAGTAGTTAAGTAAATATAGCTAATATTTTGACATACTAAAAAAGGTTTGTGGAGCTTAAAAATATTGAATAGAAATCCTACGCATATTATTCACCTGCCTTATAAAAGTATTTATGATTTTGTTAAAAAGGAAAAGGTCAAAGTTATTGCCTTGTAATAAAAAACCTAAGTCCAAACTAGACAAAATTCGATTTTTGCAATATTTGAAAGATCAACATTTTCAGCACTTTTTAGATTAAGGAAAACTAACTATGTGTGCATAGTTAGTGCATAGCATAATGCAAATTAACTCGTGCATTATCCCCTCCCAAACTGCATTAACTCTGACGTAAATGCACAAAATCAAACTGAATATGCACTGCATTTAAGTATTACAATCTGCCAACAATGTCACAATTTATCACAAATAACTGCTGTACTAGCAATCAGCGGCTATTATCAAATTAGCTGCACTGAGAAGAAAAATACCCTTGTATAAGGTTAACCTTACCATGAATAAACATGAATTGGAGTCCACGATATATACGGTTAATTTAAACATTTTGTTGTTGACTGGTATTTAACAGTAGTAATAGTTAATTTAACTATTATATGGTTGAATTTGTTAACCATAAAAATTGTTAACTTTAAAATAATTATTGTTGTTTTAACAATGCATTGTTGAGTTTTTTAACCATTAAAATTGTTTTTATTAAAATAACTATTGTTGTTTTAACAATGTATTGTTTTTACCCATGAAAATTGTTAGTATTAAAATTTCATAGTAAATTTATTGAAACAATGTATGTTCAATTTAACAATGAAATTGTTAATATTATTAACTATGAAGATTGTTATAGAAATCATTTTTATTATTTACTAATTACACTCTGCGACAAATGGTAAGGGTCAGTGATCGGTTTGGAATGAAACCACCGGGGAAAGTTATATTGGTAAAAAAAAGTCATACGTGTTCCAGCGTTTCGCTGGGTCTCATCTAGGAATCGAGATATATCGATTTGAAGTTAGTAAGTATCGTATAGGGGAATTTGTCACGTTTTAGGCTCTTTTGTTTGACATAACTCGAGAACCACTCGTCCGATTTAGCTGAAACAAATTTAGAAAAATTAAGAATTACAATTCCTCTAATCTGTTCTTAAACCGTTTTCCTACTTAAGCAATAGTTTCGCAATTATAAATAAATGTATGAAAAAAAAATTATTTTTGCCTAAAAATTAAAATTTTTTTTTTTTTAATTCATAAAAAATCCAAAACGGTAAAAAGTGTCAAGTCCTATTACTTTCACGTAAAGTCACATAAGAAAACGAAAATAAATGTATTTAAAAATGTATTTTTCTTCATGCGCTTATTGTTAACTTGGAAACTATTACTTGTAAAGGAAAATAATATATGAACAGATTGAGGAATTGTAATTCTTGGTTTTTTAAAATTTATTTCAGCTAAATCGGACGAGTGGTTCTCAAGTTATGTCAAACAAAAGAGCCAAAAACGTGACAAATTCCCCTATACGATACTTACTAACTTCAAATCGATATATCTCGATTCCTAGATGAGACCCAACGAAACGCTGGGACACGTATGACCTTTTTTTGACCGATATAACTTTCCCCGGTGGTTTCATCCCAAACCGATTGTGGCTGTCGCACAGTGTTATTGGTTACCTGGTTTAATCAGAAATATAGTTACTGTTACAATTTTTAATATTAAATTAACCTACTATTTATGTTTTTGTTTTGTTTACATTCGGTTTTTATCATTATAATGACATGAACAGTTTTTATTCTGGTTCGAGACCTTTTTCTTGTTACTTTTTCAGAATCAACTAAAAGAATTGGTAAGATGTATGGGCTACGGTTGCCAGGCAGACTGTACAGCTGTTTCTAAACCCACCAAGAGTTTTCTTCAGTAGTCTTTGGCAACGATTACTTCGGCTACAAATCAAATGACTTATACGGGAGTCTAATTATGATAATTGAGAATTACCGTTTGTGTATAGTCGTCTATGAACTTCGTATAAGACAAAACAGATCAAAAACTTCAATACAACGAATGATCTTAAAATTGTTTTATGTCTCACATTGTTCTGCCTCTCTCTTGAAAAAAGCCAACCTTATATAGTGTTAACCCAACTATTTTGTATGCACATTTGACCTTATATAACGTTACTTTGTCTGCGTTATCAAACATTTACCATGAAAAATTTAACCAGACACGTGGTTAAAAAAATCATTTTTTTTTTTGGCTCAGTGTGTTGTCAAATTGTTTATAGTAGTGCATGTACAACTTTTACATTGTGGGCCAATTTCAGCAAAAGTAATATCAGCTTTCACAGCATAGCTGCGAATCGTAATTTCTTTTTTTTATCCATTTTTTTATCGAAGTTAATAACAAAAAATAGTTGGCAAACAGTTGTTTACAATCAAACAGCTGTTTACTTAATGCTGATTCTGTCGTATTCTAGGCACTTTCCGCTTTAAAATGTCCATTTGATGTTAGCACTATAAACTGAATAAAGTATACAAAGTAAATATTATTTTTCTATTTTACAATGAAATGTATTTAGCCAAATTCGGAGTTTAACCGAATTTCGGAGTCGTATAAAGTACCGGAACGAATCTGCAAGATTTTCTTACTTTCTGGGCTCTTATTGCGGTAAAGTGTCCTAGAGTCCTCACGAACGAGATATGATTGATAAAAATCACAACACTATTGAAGTGTCCCAACAAATTGTCAAGTGTAATACAAATGGTACAATTCCACCTGGTTTGCCATCACTGATAGGCACAACAGTACAACACAGAAAAACTAAACAAAAAAACGACGGCAACAGGCAGAGGAAATACAAATTACTTTAGCTATAATTGAACACTAGTAAACACACAGTTAGTCAGTCAGTCATCGGGCCAGCCAGTCAGTCACAATGACCATGTCTATGTTCACACACGGCACGTACTTTTGTATTCATTTCTCATTTATACATAAATATCAGTCTAATAAAATCGTTAAAAGTACATATGACAGACAAGTAAATAAATACAATTGTACCTATTGATAAATGGGTACTTAAATTATACTTCCACGTACCCTACCAGTCTATCGAACTGCCAACTAATGTCCCTTTGGCCCCGCTTGCATTCTGTTGGGGACAAAATTTGCATTTTACCTTTACTGGTATAAGTGGATTTTTTTTTCGCAGCTGGTTCAAAAGAGGAGCACGGCGTTTTTAGAATATTTTTTCACAGAATATGGCGGCATTATAACGGTAGGTCAAGACGTCAAGGCAAAATAAGCCCTTGTGATCAAAACTAGCCACTAAAAACCAAATTGTTAAATATATAAGTATAATAAATTGTTTATTGAACTAATTTCGTGCTTGAAGTTTTGGGACAGCAAGGCTGAATAGCTGCTTTTATGGTCAGAATAAAGGGGCCAAAAAGAAATGGTATTCAACTTAAAGCAAATGTAATTACGAGGGTTGCTATATATATTTCTGGCCAATTAATGTTGCCTAGCGCCATCTGACATTTCCATTGGAAAGCTTGAAATTTTTTAGCATAAACGAACTCAGAACGTTTTGATGTGCGACCATAATTTGTGTTGTTTACAGTGACTTGAAAAACTCAATTTGGCAAAAAAAAATGGAAATAACTCGTGAACATTTTCGTGCACTAATTTTTCACAATTTTCGACGTGGATTATCGCGATAAGAGTGCATCGATGAACTTAAATCTTTATATGGCGATGAAGCACCATCCTATAGCACTGTGAAAAATTGGTTTAATGAATTCAATCGTGGCCGACGCTCGCTCAAAGACGAAGGTCGTAAAGGACGTTCAAAAACGGCCGTTGTGCCAGAAAACATTGATGCCATGCGTGAACTGATAATGCAAGATCGTCATGTGACATGCCGTGAGATAGAGGCATCCTTGGGCATTTCTTCCACCAGCAAAAAGTGCATATTAGTCTTTTTGGCTAACGCGGCCCAAAAAGCGTCCCGCATGGTCAAAACGGGAGATTAGTAGTCAATAGTGACATATGGGTAGTCAAATTAAAGCGAATTTTATTACTGATACAAATATAGAGTAATTTTATGTGTTTTGTGTGAGATTGGGAATGGGGCTTGGGTCTAAAGGGCCCAAAAACGAACCCTTTTTTGCACTTTAGTAGCGTAGGGACATTAAAAGGTATATAAATTTTTTTAACTCTAGGTTTTATAATTTTGGTCAAAATAATGACCAAATATAATGGGACAGGGGCAGAACGAGGACCCCGATTTTTATTAGATATGAAAATTGTTTTTACGGTGGAGATATTAAGGATTTTGCGATTTTTTTGCAAAGCCTTTTTATGAATTCAAGATAAATCGAGTATTTGTTATTTTGATTAAAATTTAAGAGTTAGGAAGTTTTATTCCAAAACTGTTTTTTGAATCTTTTTAAACGACTAAGTTCTTATATAATAATCTGGAGCCAATCACAATAAATCATAGAGCACAAATTTACCAGATTTTTTTAATAGTGCCCTGAAATCCAAAATGAAGTAAAAATTGTTTGAAAAATACAAAAAAAAACTACAAAAGTTTTGTTACAAATCTCTTAATAAATCGAGAGTTAAAAAAATACAAGACTATTTTAATGCAGAGTCCACGCACTGGCACTGATCTATAACAATTGGTCCTTTATTTAACAAAAAAATATAAATTTAAAAGGGTTTTAAAATGAACACTCCATCTTTATGGTGTTTTATAATTGGTCCAGCTCATGAATGCAGTCAGCAAGAGGCGAAATATTTTAGGAATAATTCTAAAATATATCAATCTCGATTTCTAGAGTCGATTTCTTAGAGTTTGCTACGAATCCAAATTGGGATTAACTTTGAAGTTTGAGCTGATATAAATATTCGAAATCTGGGACCACTTGAGTGGCGAACTGAAAGTGAAGGGCCTGGCAAAACTTTACAATTTAATTTTAAGTTATTTTTTTAACTCTTTTATTTAATTCGTTTTTAATTCTTGCTTGAGTCTCGATTAAAACTGTGACGATGAAATTAAGTTTTTGTTGCTTCCTACTTGGGCGCTTTGGCTTTTAATAAAACACTACTATTATTTATGGATCGTATGATTGATTTTTCTTCTTCCTACTTACTTGCCATAAACAAACATTCTGTGCTCACACACTTGTATATATTGAAAATATGTGGCTTAAACGCGTTTGAATTTTGGATAATTTCAAGACAACAGTATTTCTCAAATGGTGACAGGGTGCACAGGTTCACCTACACCATTTTCTGTTTGGTTTTGTTCTGTTTAATTTTTAATTACAAATAATACATTTGCGTTGGTATTTTTGTATTTAAAAGTTGCTACCTGTGATAGTAAAGGGTGTTTTTTATTGGGGTATAGAACTTTAAGTTGGCATCACTTTTTTAACTGGCGGCCATTTTGTCAGCTGTCAAGTGATTAATATTTAGTTTGGTTTGCCATTTCATCATGAACAGGTTGACAAAAGAACAACGCTTGCAAAATGGGCCGAAAATGAGATTCATCTCGATGCTGATTTTCATCACAAAATTTTGTTCAGTGATGAGGCTCATTTTTGGTTGAATGGCTACGTCAACAAGCAAAATTGCCGCATTTGGAGTGAAGAGAATCCACATGAGACCCTTGAGACGCCATTACATCCACAAAAACTGACTGTTTGGTGTGCTCTATGGGCTGGTGGAGTCATTGGGCCATACTTCTTCCGAAATAATGCTGGAGAGTCAGTTACCGTTAATGGAGACCGGTATAGAGCCATGATAACTGACTATTTTGTTCCCGAATTGGATGGCATGAATGTGGATGAGTTGTGGTTCCAACAAGACGGCGCTACATGCCACACAGCGCACGTCACAATCGAATTATTGAAGGAAACATTCGATGAGCGCATAATTTCGCGGAATGGACCTGTCAATTGGCCACCAAGATCGTGTGATTTTACACCATTGGATTATTTTCTTTGGGGATATGTGAAGTCGCTCGTCTACGCCAACAAACCAGAAACGTTAGGGGACTTGGAAGACAACATTCGTGGCGTTATTGCCAACATACGGCCCCATATGCTCGAAAAAGTGGTTGAAAATTGGACCTGTAGAATTGGCTTTATTCGAGCCAGCCGCGGCGGCCACATGCCCGAAATCATGTTTAAACATTAATGGCATAAAATTATCCTTCCAATAAAGCCAAATTGATGGACATTAAAACGATTTTCTTGTGTTTTATTTCAATTCGAAGTTCTATACCTCAATAAAAAACACCCTTTAGTATTTCGCTCATAAATTAGGTAAAAAAAAATAATATAATTTCGAATATGAATAGGTATATATGTTTAGATTTAAAAATCCACTTGACCAATATCCGAAAATGCATGAATATTCGCAAATTCGAGCTATACTCGAACATAATTGTCAGTTACATATTTTTTGTTTAAATAAAGTAGCTTAGCAACGGAAACAAATCATTTCGGTCGGTATGTGATGGGAATCGATCGAAATCGTTTTGCTGTCGATTTGAGATTTTAAACGATTATTTTTGTGAATATGGCTCAAAAACGCTATCTTCTTTTACACATTCGTACTTATTTACTTTCGTACTCAATTAAAATCCAATATATCACGATTTATTTAAAATTAAAGTACCAAATCGTATTCGGTTTAATTCGATCGGTTCCCATCACATACCGACCGAAATGATTTGTTTCCGTTGCTAAGCTACTGCTGGATAATCTTTTAGTTTCTATTCTGTTTAGTCATATTAAAGGGATTAGATAATGCTCTTTAGCTTAACAACGGGAGATGCTCAGAGAATAGCGTACGTATGAATCATAAAACGTTAGTCCTTACTTTCGCCTAAGTTTCAATAACGATAAAGTGAGCGAAATACTAGAAGCAAAAGTTTTGCAATCATAAGCTGAGCTATCAATCAACAGTCGTTTTCGGTAGAAATGTCTATAGTACAATCGAAAAGGATGTAAAATGACAATCTGGTACCAGAAAACAAAATTGAGAATAGTATGGCAACTTTGTTTCTCTTTGCATATAACAAAAAAAGAATGAAACATGAGATTTTATTGGTAATTTTGTGAAAAGCTGACAAAACTATAATTTGTAATGAAATAATTAATGTAATAAATTTATTTAAATTATAACTACACTCGTGTATTGAAAAAATCCATCCATTAACTCGAAACAAATGCGCCAATAAGAAACCTTGTTGATTGATGCTTTTTTAGTATGGAAAACAAAAAATAACAGGGTGCGTCATGTAATACTTTTTGCTGGAAAAGTCAGTTTGATAACTTTTACCCGTTTTCTAGGGACTTAATGCCAAGTCGCTTGTTAACTGCGTAGCTTTTATACAAAAATATTTTGAAAAGAAGTCTCCAATATCCGTAATTTCTGTACGATAGCTAAATTAAATACCCCACAGCTATAGCTAAGGTGTATTCGAGTTTACAGGAACATTTTCATAATTTGTCGCCTCAATTAATCTCATTTGATCTGCAGCAGAATTCTATAGCAAATTTAAAAAAACTTAAATGTTTTCTATCATTTTTGAAAAAAGTAATAACCCTTATTCTGTTTTTACGCGATTTTTATTTAACGCATACATACAGAGATCAATTTGTTGCCACAACTAAATTTTTCGCCTACTTAATGTTGGTGGTTGCACGTACTATCCATGTAGTTTATCGCTACAACCGAATGTGGATAAGGTACACGGCAGTTTTGAGCCGTGACAGTATCGGTTGAAGATACAAAGTATCGGTTGAAGATACAAAGTATCGGTTGAAGATACAAAGTATCGGTTGAAGATACAAAGTATCGGTTGAAGATACAAAGTATCGGTTGAAGATACAAAGTATCGGTTGAAGATACAAAGTAAGTACAAAGTATCGGTTTAAGAGACAAAGTATTGGTAACCCTAACTAAGTAGGATGATTATTAGAATTGAATTTGAACATGTATTGGTTGTTGTTATAGATTATTAGCTATAATAATTCTTTTAATTTGGTTGCCATTACCTCGAGTATTTGTTAACTGGACCAATTGATGGTTAAATTTTATCAATTCGTTTATATGGCCGATATGATAACGTTTTTTCCTTTAGTTTTTATATTTGACGATTTGAAAATATTTTTTCTGTTATTTGAATTATGAGCAGTTTTTTTAAAACTTGTAGTTTACTTTCAAATCTAATAAAGTTTTTAAGCACAAGTGGAACGATTTAATGCATTAAATTGGTAAAGTGTGACAAAAAATGCAATTTTAGTTGTATCGTAAAGTGTCAAAAAATTTAAATATAATACTGATTATAACAAATAATTTAAGTGAAGGATTTTTAAACCTAAATATTTCCGGCTCTTAAGGGTAATGTGACACAAAATACTCTAAAGGAATTCTGGAGGTCTTGGCTACATGTGATACAAAAATATCTACTTTCGTATCGCTCAAATTTGGAAGGTTATTTTTAAAAAAAAAAATGGGTTGAAAATTTAATTTAATAAATCGCCCCTCTGTGTTTATTTAGGATTCCACTCTGAGCATTACCTTAACATTTTTTTTGGAAAGGGGACGTTAGTTCATTTTTATCTTGAAGATATTCTGATTTTATGTTAGACAATCTATACTAAACTAAAAATAGTAGTAATTTATAAGAACAACGAAAAGCGATCATTTTTAAAAACATTTATGCAATTTCTTTAAAATTTGGACACTCCTCAACTGAAATTATTTGGACATGTTTACACTTTTTCGGCAAAAGAACACTCCAATCTCAGAGAAAGGATGTTTAATCTTTCGACGAAAATAAACTTAATACGATATCACCTAAGACATCCCTTTACGAAAATTCAGTAAAGCGAGGAAATATTAACGACTTTTTAACATATTTGATATGGTACAGCGCTGTAAAACAAAAAAAATCTCTTTGGCCCTTGGAAAAATTACTCGGACCTACGAGAGCCGTTGTGAGTTTACTATAATCTCCTGTGTCTTTCATTACTAGCAAAAATCATTCACCCCCATAGTAAACTAAACGGGGTTTGGTTACTACAGGGTGGAGCGCGGTAATTTGCTTTTTTGCACTGCATGCTGTGGCGGCACTGATGGTTGAAGAGAGTGGAGAGTGTGCGTGGCTTATAGTGGCTGACGGGAGATTTGTATTCGTCTGCTTTTCAGTTGCCATCATGCATTGGACACGTGAGGAGAGATCATTTTGTGTTGAAGCGTAAGTTTCAAATGCGCACTCGATCATTGCAGTGCAGCGTGTTTTTCTTTAACGATACGCTGTTCCCTCACGCGGACGTGTTTCTGGACGGCAATCAATTGTAAATTTGGTAACTTAATTGAGAACAGTAGGGAATGTGTCATGTATACGAAGGGGACCTGAGAAAGGGATTATAACACCAGAAAACATCGAGAGAGTTAGAGCAGCAGTACTGCAATTTGCGAAACGCTCTGCTCAGAAGCAGCAATCACTTCCTCTTGGCATTTCCAGACTTTGTTTTAGCCGGCTCTTGAGGCAATGCAATTAGGGGATACATGGTTCCAGCAGGACCGTGCCACTGCACACATAGCGAGGGTTACCATGAATTGTTTGAGGCAAATGTTTTCTTGACGGTTTATCTCTTTGAGGGGTGATTTGAACTCACCAGACTTAGCCCCATGCGATTGTTTCCTTTGCGGTTACCTAAAGTCGAAAACTTCAGAAAACGTAAGCAGCAGTGTGTGGATAGCGAAGGTCGACATTTGCCAGATACGCTATTTAAAACCATGTAATTTATAAATTCCCTTATTGTTCAATATAATTAAAGTATAAAATAAATTTTTTCATTCCCATATAAGCAAATTAGCGCGCTCTACCATGTATTTTTTAAAGAAGGACTACACCTTATCTTGTTATGTATTTTTGTTCTTCATACAGAAAAAATAGTTGTAAATCGGTTAAAACTACAATGATTTTTTAATGATTTTTTTTAAATAAAATTATTTGATTATTAGTGACTTTAAGTCAATTAAACAACCTTTTCCCAGTAAAAATCATCCACCATCTTTTCTACTTTTTCCACGTCATGACCCCCGTAGGAGTACTTCAAGTACTTCAATTTTGCAGTAAACAGGATTTTGCCTGTCTAAAACTTTAAATTTTTTGTTAATTCAAAAATTGTTTTCTGAAGGTACGGATACTTGGTATGTTGCACCCATACGACAGTTTCAATGACTGAAAATTACAGAGCACCAACTAACATTCGGTTGTAATGATGGAATACTCGAGGTGCATGTAGCCTCAATCATTCGGTTGGTTAAAAAATAGGTTGTGGCAACGAATTTGGGTTTATAGGTGATGTTTAAAATTGAAAAAAAATTGCCTTTTATGTAAAACGTTGAGAGTTCTTATTTTTAGCTGCAAACAAATAACACATGTATTAAAGTAAAAGTAATCACTCATTAATACAGGATAGATGTAAACTCATTCTAATTAAAGAAAACACTAAGCGCAAACGATAATGTCAAGTTCAAATGGACAGACTTAATTCACTGACCTCGTCGCACTATCCAGCCAGATTACGGAATTTTCCTTAGTTTCGAAAAGGCAATTTGTTCAATTGCAATTAAATGCGAATGCCAAACGGCTACATATGTTCCGATAGACAGACAGACGGACGGACGGACATGTGTCCGAGATGTCTAAAATTTTTAAATTAAGCCAAAACACAATGTAAGAAAACTGTTGCGATGAAACACTTAAACCTAAAACGGATAAACGCCAAAACTAAAAACTGTAAATGCTTCTTATTTTTTTTTGTTGCAAGACTCAATACCAAAATTGCTCGTTTTGCCCATATTGGATGAAAGCAGGAAGCTCATGATTTTTAGCACATGCTAAATCGGCGAAAATCGAATCGAAACGAAATGAAAAAAATTTAAAAAAAAAATTATTTATATATAAATGGCACAGCAAAACAAAAGTGATCATTAAGTGAATAATTTTATAGATTGGTTTTGAATTTTATTTGCCCGGTTTTTTTTTGGAATTGGGGGTTGGGGATAAAATGTAATTTAGTGATTTATCGTTAGCGTAGAATGTTGAATTTACGTTACAGCCAGAGGAGGGTACAATCAAGTTTTGTTTTTCATTCGTGTAATGCTCGAATCATGATTTCATTGCTTACTTGAAAAGGTTGTTGTTTTGTTTGACTACGAAAAATCTAAATAAGATAAATTCACTTGTTCGATTGAAGTGACTGACAGTCAGAGGGAGATATCGCAATGCAAAGTGATTACTGACACTAGTGTACAGAAATAGTTTTGTGAAATGACATGACCTCTCAAAAAAGAACAGCTTGTAAAAAAAAAGACCAAATAAAAACTAGTAAAATACAAGAGGGGACAAATTATGTTCGGCCGTGCCAAAGCTTATCTACCCTCCATCACGGATTACGGTCCAATATGAACATTTTTTATGGGGGTGTGGCACCGACCTCATTTTCATCAGCGTGAGATTCTTTCCATACCAACATTATATTTACCCACTTCTGTCGTCATAGCAGTATTAGTTCACGAGGTATAGCTTTTCGAAGTCCATTGTTGAAAGGCCACGCCCTTTTGTCTAATTTTAACCCAATTTGATCTGTATTAAAATGCTAATATTTGATTTTATTCTGTTAAAAACTTATAGCGATCGGTCCAATACTTATGCCATTAATGCGATTTTTAAAGGGGCGGGACACCGTTCACTTCTCCTGAATGTGATTCGATCTACATATTATCAACATTTCTCTATTTGTAAGTTGTTGAGTTCAGTGTTCACGATTTAATGTAATACTCACTGATTGGGTCCTACTGTTTAACGCCGGCACCAGAATTTTATAGAGAAGCAGCATTTTATAGAGAAGTTAATCGTATTACATGGCGTAGAGGTCCTTAGTAGGGACATAAATACTGTTACAACATTTAACACACCCATTTCAATAGTAGAACTGAACATACTCCGTAAATGTCATATGGGTTTTGAAAGCTAACCCCAATAGCGTTAGTCTGTAACGGGATTTTAAAATTGTTTCAACTTTCATCATGGAGTGGTCAGATAATGAGAACCGTATCGCTGTAATAGCGTTTTGAGTGTGAAATAAAAAAGCGATATTTTCAAAACGCTGCGGCCACTAGGGATTAGCCGCATGTTCGTCTACCGATGCATAAAACTGTTTGAGGAGACTGGAGATGTAAAAGACCGCCACCGGTCGGGCCGCCCACGATCTGTTCGAACACCGCATGTCATCAAAGCCGTTAAATCAAGAATTTACACAGATCCGCTCTGAAAACAGAAAATCATAGCCTGTGAGATGAATGTCACGCAAAAAAGACTTGGGACTTTAGGCTTTCAAACGACAAACCGGAGATTTATTGACTGCAGCTTTAAAAAAAATAGGATTAAAAAATGCAAACGTCTTTTGGTGAAGCATGCCGACAACTTGCACAGAAAAATTTTGTTCACCGATGAAAAAATGTTTACCGTTCAGGAAAAATTTAACAACCAAAATGATAGTGTATACTCGGTCATCTAAGGGAGCATCCGAACTGATCCCAAGGGTGGAAAAGGGTCATCACCCAGCTTCAGTCATGGTTTGGTGGGGTGTCTCTTACGATGGGGTCACTGACCTGCATTTCTGCGAACAAGTAGTCAAAACATCGGCCAAAGTTTACCAAGAAACCGTTTTGGAAGCTGCTGTGAAGCCTCTTAACAATTCCCTGTTTCAAAGCCAGCCATGGACTTTCCAGCAGGATTCTGCGCCGGCCCATAAGGCTTAAACGTCCCAGGCCTGGCTTCGAAACATTTTGCCAGCGTTCATTTCCTCTGAAGAATGGCCCTCAGGCAGTCCAGATATGAACCCATTGGACATTTCGAATAAGTAGATTCGTTGTTCCGCTTTCTCTCACTCCTTTCAAACACACACTTAGTAAGTAATACTCATTACCGTTTGCACTAGCAAGTAATGACATTCTTTCAGTCACACACATATAAAACTGTAAAATGAAAAGCTACATATAACTATCATCTGGTATGAACGACTTTGGCGCCGGGGCTGGTGTCTGCGTCTACTAATCGAAGTGTTCCGTGTTCAAATCCCCGTAGCAGTGTATTTTTAATAATTTGAATAATTTCTCAAAATGTACTTGCTCTCGTACACAGACTACTAACTTATTGTTGAACTGCAATATGCTTACAAATAAGTACTTATTCTTGGACTTTGTGTATGCTTGCTGATAAGTATTTTTTTAATTTTCTTTAAACGGACCCATGTTATATGTTGAGAAATTCTTTGATTTCAACTAACTAGAAATGTTTCTTGGTGATCAGTCTTATTCGAAAAAATTCGATGTTTTATTGGCTCTATTTTTGAACGGTTGCAATCTTCCACCGCGCTGGAAAAACTCCTGCACGAAGAGCAAGGTTAAAAGGTTGCGTAAGTGACGGATTAGCGTCGAAGAGCACCTACATAGGACAAGTGCCGAAATACCATCTGGGCTGGACTTCAACGATATTTACAAGGACTCCACGTATTCGAAAAAATATTTGGGTCAGTGAATGTCTGATCGTCATCGCTTCTTACAAACGAATAAAATCTCTTACTACCCCTGGGAGAAGAAAAAACCTTTGTATGTAGACGTTCATCATAAAAAGATTTTCAATCCTCAGTACTCTGGCACACGAAGTTCATGCCTTTTTATGCAGCACTTCGGTAGTAACGCTGATTTCTAAACGCCTCCTCTTTGGCTGGAATAAATGTCTTCATTTCAAATAAAATTATATTTTCGATCATTTCAGCCGCAAAAAAATGCTGGAATAAAATGGTTGAGCTCGGACCAACGTGCCTTTTCGTACATAAAAAAATTGTCTTCTTTGGGTCTGGTAAAGAGCAGACGCGAAGAGATGAATAAAAAAAAATTAAAAAATGTAAAATTGTTCGTACTATTTACTAAACTTTCTTCTTACTATGTTTCATGTACATTCTTTATTTTATAGACGAAGTTTTTTGCACATTTCGTGAATTTTGTAAGGAAGTTTTTTATGAAAGCTGCTTTTTAAAAAATCTGCTTAAAAATTCGTAATTTTTCTGTTTTCATATTTTTTATGAAATGTTTTAAAAATTATATTCGTAATTTTTAGGAACATTTTCCCATAATTTTGGCTTCATATGTTTTAATAAAATGTTCAAATATTGTATGAAATGTCTCTATAAGAAAATTATTGGACGTTTTTAAAAAACATTTTCCTATAGATTTCATAAAAAATATGCAACAATTTCAGGAAAAATATGTAACATTTCATATGAAAAATATGAAACTTCTTCATAAAACGCATGAAGCATATTCTTAAAATAAATTCTTATAAATTAAAAAAAAATCTTTCATTTAATTCTTAAATATTATAAATTTTTATCATCAAACCGATTTCAAAATTTGTATGTATTTTTTTAAATTTCTTACGAAAAGTTTATTTTGCTAAGTAGACACTGTGAGCGTCAAAATAAAGTAAACACCAACTACTTTCGTTAATGTGGCTTTATTATAATTACATTAATAATGCAATATAAAAAGAAATAATGCAAATTTAATCAGTAATTAAACTAGAATAGATTCCATAAAAAGTATGGATGATAACAAAATCACATTCGAAGGAAATTCTTATTTTATTAAAGTACACCGAATTGTACGCGTCAAAATAAAGTTAACAGTGGCATCTCCTTGACGCAAGAAATCGCCGAATTCTAAAAGTGGTGGGAACTCTATAACAATTTTTTTGTGAACGTTTCGGGGATATACCAAATTAGTATTAAAACCAAGATTCATCAACATAAAACAGTAATCTTCAAAAAAACAATATAAAAAAGATTTACGATTGGAAAACAAACCTCTGTGGACACAGAAATTAGAGCTGTGGTCAGAAAAAATCTCCAAAAATATGGAGGAGTAAAAATGAAGCCTTCAAGGATAAGAATGTGGTCAAAACGATTAAACATGGTGGAGGAGGCTGGGGATGAATGGTGGCATCAGGGGTCGGTAATCTAGTGTTTATCGAGTCAACGATGAAAAAGGAAGATTATTTAAACATTTTACAAAGCAATTTTGTCCCCAGTGTGCAAAAGTTGGGCTTATCGCCGAGATGAATATTTCAGCAGCACAACGTTCCTAAGCATTCACTTAAAATTGTGAAGGAGTGGTTGCTTTACCGGACTCCCAAAACGCTAGATCAGCCACCGCAGTCCCCAGACCTTACCCCGGTTGAGCACCTGTGAAGATATTTGGATACAGAAAGACACATTTCTTGTAAAGATGACCTAAAACTCGTATTACAGGACGAATGGAGTAAAATTTCACCTGACGTCACTTAAACTCTTATTATAAAGTCAAACAAAATATTAAATATGGACGTTTATCTTATTTTGTTTACTTTATTTTGTCATATAAAATTTGGTGTACTCGTATTTTAGTGAAACGAAAAATATTTTCTAACCTAATTTTGTTTTTGCCTGATATTTTCATGAATTTAATTCTTATTTAAATAGCAATGAATTTTGAATTATTGTTTTTCATGTATCATTTTTTATCTCAACAGAACAATACAATGTTTACAAAAATTTTTGGTGTTTACTTTATTTTGACGTAAGTCAAATTTCGTAATTTATATGAAATATTTCGTAATTTTAACGAACAAAATTTATTCATTGATATTATTTACATTTCATACAAAGTTTGCTATTTTGTTTGCAACATCTTGCTTAAGCTCGAAAAGTTTATTTATGATCGTACAATTGCTATAATATTTTTGGAATGCAATTTCTCTTCTTTTGAGGACTTATTAATTGCTCTGTGTCTATCAAGCAATTAATTTGAAAATATCGCAACTAAATTGTGGAAGAAAAATTCGAATTGACTTAAAAAAAATAATTTGTTGCAATTTTCTCAAACTTTTTTTGCGCAGAATTTTGTGTTATTTTTAATTATTGTAAACTAGTGTTATTTGACAATTGGCTGCTGTAATTATAAATAGAATTTGCTATTTATTTGTTTGTTTTTTTAGTTGTTTTTGGTCCGTTCAATCAAACTTTTTTATCGTAACAAATTTATCTATTGCTTTTGGCCGAATAAACTTTGCACTTTCCGTTCATGTTTCTCTATCTCGTCGTTGTCGTCTTCTTCTACTTCTTTCGCCGTCGTCGTCGTCTATCGTGTTCGATGTCATTTCGGTCTTCTTCAATTCAATTTCTTTTTGGCCAAATGCCAGAGTATGAAAGAGAAAAGTACTATGTTACACCACACCAACCAAATGCAAAAGAGATTGAATAAAAAATTCAAATCAAATTGAAATTATGCTAAAATAAAATTGAAATTGGGCTAAAACCGACTTGTTTTGATTGATGATAAATCAACCCGCCGACGGCCGCCCATCAATATCAATGCCCGCCCGGCACAGGTGTGGAGAGTTTGCGCCTGTAAGATAAATTTATGGGGCTGCAGTAATGAATGATTTCCCCCCAACTTACCTTTAAATAGAACGATTTATTTTTGAAATCATCTAAAAAACACCCAAAAAGTGTTAATGATTTTTTCCTTTCTTTCTTGTGGCTGTTATGTGGTCAACGTTTTCGGTTTTCAATACAAATGAATCTGAAATGATATAGAAAAAGAAAGCACTTAATTAAAATCGAATAAACGTATTGGCTATCGTCGATACATAGGGGCAAGAGAAGATAATTGCAAAAAAAAATGGTTGCGATTTGTTGTGTGTGCCGCTGCCCCCTCGCGATCGTGGCCAGCCAGCCCATCGGAGTGGTTTGTGTAACACCTTCTAAGATCTACCAGATTGTTCTGTTATAGCCAACATTTTATTTGGATCGTAAGACGTTCAACGCACCATAAGGCTTTCAACACATGGTGCTCATAATAAGATTCACAATTATTTGGTGTGAGATGCAGTTTTTCAATGGAAAACGAATTAATGCAACGGACGTCAATCTATTTAAAAGTTTTAAAACCATTTAAATACTTGGTCTAATGCTTTTCCGTTTGTGTAGAGTTTGGTTAATATGTCGGGCAAAATGAGTGTAAAGTAAGAGTTTGGCAACCCTGTCGTTCACAGTGATTTTCTACCCAGAGTTTAAAGCCGATATTGACTAATCGGCGACGGCGATTAATTTTACTGGGCAAAATTCGTTTTTTTTTTGTCTGATTTCTAACCCATTTTAACTTAGTTGTTAATTTTAATGCCATTTAATAGCAAACATATTAAGAACAAAGATGATAAATAGTAGAAAAAGTGCGATATCCTTCTTCTTTGCAATAATGTAGAAAAACACACTTCAGTAACGAACAAATTCTCAACTCAGAAAACATTAAACACACACAAAACAGCAAATCAGAGGGGACAACCCAAAAGAGCTCATTATTTATGTTGTTTATTTCCAAGGGAAACCAATTTCTTTGAAAGAATAACGAAAATGTATTCTGTCATAAATTACATAAAGGTCCGATGGAAAAATCAAAAACCGAAAACATTCAAACTCACGCAGGGTTACAACTGTCAGATGTTTCGACACGGTTTAAGCCGGTGTAAGATTAAAACCTTTAGCGTCAAATGTGCCGAAAACCACAACAATACTCCTGACTGTAAAGCAACAAATCAAAAATGTGCTTATTGTAATGGTACACATACGAAGGCGCCATCTGACATTTCCATTGGAAAGTTTGACATTTTTTAGCATAAACGTACTTAGAACATTTTGACGTACGACCTCATTTGTGTTGTTTACAGGGACTTGAAAAAATCAATTTGGCAAAAAAAAATTTAATTAACTCGGGAACATTTTCATGCGATAATTTTTCGCAACTTTCGACGTGGATTATCACGACAAGAGTGCATCGATGAACTTAAATCTGTGTATGGCGATGAATCACCATCCTATAGCACTGTGAAAAACTGGTTTAATGAATTTAATCGTGGCCGACGCTCGCTCAAAGACGAAGGTCGTCCAAAAACTAACGTTGTGCCAGAAAACATTGATGTCGTGCGTGAACTGATATTGCAAGATCGTCATGTGACATACCGTGAGAGAGGAATCCTTGGGCATTTCTTCCACCAGCATACATTCGATATTGCATGAACACCATTGCTTTAAAAATGGTTGTTCTTATTGGATCCCGCACAATTTGACAATCGCTCAAAAAAAAGATTCGTGTCGATTGGTGCAAAGAAATTATGAAAAAATACTATCGCGTCAAAAGACGATTATAAGTTCGTCCCAGGTGACGAATCATGGATCTATGCTTATGAACCCGAAACAAAACAGCAATCGACCGTGTGGTTCTTCGAAGACGAGCCAAATCCAACGAAAGTTGTTTGTGGAAGAAGCTCTTCGAAGCAAATGGTCGCCTGTTTCTTCGGCAAAACTGGTCATGTGGCGACTGTTCTGCTTGAGCAACGTAGGACGGTCAATTCTGAGTGGTACACCACAATTTGTTTGCCTGAAGTCTTCGGAAAAACTCGAAAAACGAACAAGAGAAGACGAATCATTGTGCACCATGACAATGCGAGCTCTCACACATCGACTCAAACCAGCGCCTTGTTGAACGGCCAAAACATTGAATTGATGGGTCATCCGCCGTACAGCCCTGACTTGGCACACAATGACTTCTTTGTATTCCGATTTTTGTCGCCAGAAGTTGCAGTTGAAGCGTTCAGAAACCATGTTTTGGAGATGTCTCAATCGGAGTGGAAAAGTGATTCGACAATTGGTTTGAGCGCATTCAAAAGTGTATAAATCATGCTGGATAATACTTTGAAAAGCAATAAAAACTATTTTCGCTGATAAATATTCGCATTTTCATTATTAGGCCAGAAATATATATAGCAGCCCTTGTAGCGGTCCTTATCCGAAAAAATAATCAACGTCAATTGTTACCACCGCAAAATACATCACTTATTGCGAATAAAATTCGTCCAAGAGACGAATTTGTAAATATATACTCCTGCTATTTGCCAGGTCCCTCAGGAATGAATCCGTCGAGAAAACAATTATTTTCGTCTGATCTACGTAAACTGACAAGCAATTGTAATTAATTATATTGAGTGCAGACTTTAATTGCAGGCGCTCTTACTAGGGATGTCGGAGAAATAATCCGTGGGGCAACTTATTATACCAACAATTTCTGCTAAACCAAGCCCAAATAATGTTTTCAGTGGATAGCACATATATCCCAACTGATCCAAGAAGAAAACCGTCCAGTTTTTAAGTACAAGTGGACCGATTTTCTGCATCAAATTAATGTAGTGGAATTTTGGTTTTAAGTTGAATGTTATGACGGAATTTCCACTCGACACAATCTATTATTTAATCTCTGATTAATAATGGATTTTATTTTACCAATCTAAATCGAATTGCGGAGGCTGAACAGAATTTGGTCCGAAATAAAATGTACTTAGTAGGACATAAATACTGTTACAACATTGAACACACCCATTTCAATAGTAGAACTGAACATACCCCGTTAATGTCATATGGGTTTTGAAAGCTAACCTCAATAGCATTAGCCTGTAACGGGATTTTTAAATTGTTTCAACTTTAATCATGGAGTGGTCAGATAATGAGAACCGTATCGCTGTAATAGCGCTTTTCCAGTGTGAAATGAAAAAAGCGATATATACTCCGGCCACTAGGGATTTGCCGCATGTTCGTCTACCGATGCATAAACCTGTGGTGAGGAGACTGGAGATGTAAAAGACCGCCACCGGTCGGGCCGCCCACGCTCTGTTCGAACACCGCATGTCATCAAAGCCGTCAAATCAAGAATTCACAAAAATCCGCTCCGAAAACAGAAAATCATGGCCGTGAGATGAATATCACGCAAAAGTACATGAGACGAATCATTGAAAAAGACTTGGGACTTGGGGCTTTCAAACGACGTACCGGACATTTATTGACTGCAGCTTTAAAAAAAATAGGAGTGAAAAATGCAAACGTCTTTTGGCGAAGCACGCTGATAACTTGCACAAAAATTTTGTTTACCGATGAAAAAAATGTTGACCGTTCAGGAAAAATGTAACAAGCAAAATAATAGAGTGTATGCGCGGTCATCTAAGGAAGCATCTGAACTGATCCCAAGGGTGGAAAAGGGTCGTCACCCAGCTTCAGTCATGGTTTGGTGGGTGTCTCTTACGATGGGGTCACTGACCTGCAGTTCTGCGAAAAATGAGTCAAAACATCGGACAAAGTTTACCAAGAAACCGTTTTCGCAGCTGTTGTGAAGTCCCTTAATAATTCCCTGTTCCAAAACCAGCAATGGACTATCCAGCAGGATTCTGCGCCGGCCCATTAGGCTAAAACGTCCCAGGCCTGACTTCGAAACAATTTGCCAACGTTCATTTCCTTTGAAGAATGGCCCTCAGGCAGTCCATATTTGAACCCATTGGAATACAAATTGTGGACGGTTTTAGAGGACAAGGTTTGTCACAAAAAATACCCCAACATTGGATCTCTTAAGACTGCTTTGGTTCGAGCTGTGGCCAATTTTCCAATGGACGAGGTTCGTGCAGCTATTGACGATTGGCCAGTGCGACTTAAGGCGTGTGTAAAGGCAAAAGGCGGACATTTCGAATAAGTAGATTCTTTTTGAATGCAATATACATCAATAAATATATTAAAAAATATTTGGTCCTAAAACATTCAGTACTTTTTATTTTACAGCATAAAACGTGTGTAACAGTATTTATGTCCCTACTAAGTATACCTATAGAAAATGATTTTCTTTCGGCTTCAAATATTTTCAATACAACTTATAAATCGAATTGGCAAACGCCTTCTAAGAAAGCATGCATCAAATCGACGCAGTGGTTTTCAACCACATGTAAATTCGTTAAACTGCTAAAAATCGAGTTTTCTTTAATTCATTTAGGTATGAGGTGAAATAGTTTTTCAAGTAAGTTACATTTTCAGAACATTACTATTTTGCTTCACTAGAGCTAACCCTACAAAATTTGCAGTAAGAAAATGATTTAAAGGATTCGGAAAAACCGAGTATTGAATTCACTCCTAAACAACCACACCCTATTACGAATGAAACTATCTTTATAACTTTCCATTACAAGAAATTCAAGTATTCTGTAAAATATTTAATTTTTCAACCAATTTTTTGAAAACTATGCTATTCCCAAATTTTTTTCGGTCTTTGGTAAAAAAATATCACGGATAGTAAAATAGAAGTTAATTTCGAATTCAAATGGTCCGGCAGAGCTAAAATTGCGTTTTTCTTAATTTCCGGTTGTCTAAAAACCATAGAAATATGTTAAAAACTTACAAAAAGTTCATGTTTTTGCAGTAACTGCTTAGAAAAGCACTGTCATATATTGATTGTAAGTTTTTAAGGATTACGAGTATTTCAAAGGTTTTTTGACCACCGCCCGAGCCTTAAATGTGTTTTTATTTTAAATAAAGATTTGGCAGAAATTATAACCGATAAATGCATTAAAGAGATTACATTCTGATGCTGGGATAACAACAGTGAACTATACAGGACTTGGTTGCTACAAAAAACGTATTTGTAGTAACAACCAATTATTGGTCCAAAGTATCGAAAACTTTAGAATTGGTTGGTTGTCATAACCACCAGTTGTGGAAAACAACAGCAATTTTTTGGCTGTGAGTACCGCAATACTATTGTAGCTACCATATTTGTGTTATGAGAACCATGCCATCACTACTATGGAATGTTGTTTCTCCAACAGATTTTTTGTAGTTCCGACCGATTTCCATCTATTTTTCTCCGTGTATCCAAAAATGCGCCGAATCAGAATTTATTTCAACTCTGTGTGATTTCAATGGTGCAACTCCTCACATAGCCCGGCCTGTTATGACAGAATTGCGACGAAAATTTCTGAATAAGCTGATATCCAGAAACTCCACATTCCGTTGGCCTGCCAGGTCGCCTGACCGTACTGTACCTGACTTTTTTGTGTGGGGTTATTGCAAACTAGAAGTCTACAAAGCAAAACCAACAAATTTGAATGAGCTAAAGCAATCCGTTCGAGAAATAATTGCTGTCTCAACTCTCCAAGCAGTTATAATAAGGAACTTTTTGGTTAGATGCCGCACATGCATCAAGGAGCAGGGGGGATGGAGGTCATTCCATCGATTTTAAAACTAATTAAGCTATATTTAATAAAATTGAATTCGCTTTAACATGAATAAAAGAAAAATGAATTCTATACACAGACAAAAAAATGTATTTGAGTTTCTTAATGTAGAAATATTCATGAGCCACCCTGTATACCTTATGAGGTCTTCGGCTAGTATTTCCAGGTGTTGCAAACGCAATGACTAAGTGACTAAGTCAATCCTAAAATGGAGGACATAACAAGTGTTCTTCGGGCGGTTCTTCCTAGTACAATAGTACATACAGGGTTAAAGAGCTTAGCTTAACCTATCTCTGGGTGGTTTAGTTTTCTTGATCCTTAAGTTCTATTCCTCAAATATAAATTAGACGAAAACATTGAACGTTAACAAATTCGTCATACCACACCCCCAAATTTAAATGGCACTGCGGTCACACATGTACGAGTAGTTTTTTAAATATTATAATGACGCAAATTGTCCTCCTCATAGTAAAACATGATGTCATAATTCTGTAAATTATTTTATAGCTCTTTTTAATTTCGTATCCCTTTTCCACACTAAGAACGCACTGTTGTACATAAAGTCTATAGCTTAGCAATAACAATTAAAAAAAAAAATACGGATTTATTTATAGAAGAGTCTGGGCTTGAAATGATATTTGATAATATTTAATATTTTTTACGAAATACTGTTTACGAAATACTGTAGACGGATCAAATTGTAATTTAAAAACGAAACTAATGATACCTTTAGAATATATAGAAACTTCAAAACAGCCATAAGAATTGGAAATAAACAGGCAGACAATTAAAGTAAAGCTAACAAATAACTAGAGTCTCCAAAATTTAAAACTGACATTCCGGTTTTTATGTATAAACCCGGAATACCATTTTTATACTCTGCACCACACTATGAAACAGGGAACTTAGTTTCGTGGCAAATGTTTGTAACTAATGCCGATCAACTAAGAATCACGAGTAGATTCAATTTAAAAACATCAGCCAATCTGTCCGTACGTCTGCTGCCCTTAAGAAGCTTGTAATCGAACTACTGGTCGCGATTATTGTCCGATATTCGTGAAATTTGGCTTTTCTTTTGACCAAAGACGGACGATGTTGAAATTGAAGAAAATCTGCTCATATCTGTTCAAAATCGGCTCAGATTTGTTGAACATATTAGTTCAGCCAAATATTTGTCTTTAGCTCCAGAACCCTTATACGAGAGCTGCTATATATATTTCTGGCCTAATAATGAAAATGCGAATATTCATCATCAAAAACGGCTTTATTGTTTTTCAAAGTATTCTCAAGCATGATTTATAACCAAATTTCAAACCAAATGTCGAAGCACTTTTTCCACTCCGATTGAGACACCTCCAAAACATGGTTTTTGAACGCTTCAACAGCATCTTCTGGCGACGAAAATCGTTGTCCACGCAATTTTTTCTTGATGTGCGGGAATTAAAAGAAGTCATTGGATGCCAAGTCAGGGCTGTACGGCGGATGACCAATCAATTCGACGTTTTGGCCGGTCGAAAAGGCGCTGGTTTGAGACGATGTGTAAGAGCTTGCATTGTCATGGTGCACAATGATTCGTCTTCTCTTGTTCGTTTTTTGAATTTCTCCGAAGACTTCAGGCAGACCAATTGTGGTGTACGGCCAGAATTGACCGTACCACTCACATGACGAGTTTTGCCGAGGAAACACTTGACGATTTGCTTCCAAGTGCTCTTCCACGAACAACTTTCGTTGGATTTGGCTCGTCTTCGAAGACCCACACGATCGATTGCTGTTTTGTTTCGGCCTCATACGCATAGATCCATGATTCGTCACCTCTGACGATCTTATAAACGCATTTTGAAGCACCGCAATCGAATTTTTTTCAAAATTTCTTTGCACAAATCGACACGAGACTATTTTTGAGCGATTGTCAAATTATGCGGGATCCAACGAGAACAAACCTTATTTACGGCCAAGTGTTCATGCAATATCGAATGTATGCTGGTGGAAGAAATGCCCAAGGATGCCTCTATCTCACAGTATGCCATATGACAATCTTACATTATCAGTTCACGCACGGCATCAATGTTCTCTGGCACAACGGCCGTTTTTGGACGACCTTCACGAAATTCATCCGGGAGCGAGCGTCGGCCACGATTGAATTCATTAAACCAGTTTTTCACAGTGCTATAGGGTGGTGCTTCATCGCCATACAAAGATTTAAGTTCATCGATGCACTCTTGTCGTGATAATCTACGTCGAAAGTTGTAAAAAATGATCTCACGAAAATGTTCACGAGTTAATTCCATTTTTTTGCCAAATTGATTTTTTCAAGCCACTGTAAACATCAGAAATGATGATCGTACGTCAAAACGTTCTGAGTACGTTTATGCTAAAAAATGTCAAACTTGCCAATGGAAATGTCAGATGGCGCAAGGCAACACTTAGTGTTGCCTAAGCCACAAATATATATAGCAACCCTCGTATGATGGGAGTTTTACTAGGTAATCAGGCAATATAATTAGATCAGTAGAGTGCATTTCGTACGTTTAATGGGCGTCTGCTTCTGTTTGAGCTTTGTACTTGTCCTTTTTGTATCTTAGAAATCAATATTAAGAACCAGCTTTTAATGCGCGCTGAATTTGGCTTCGTTATGTTGTGAACGTTGTCGGCCGGCCGGACGGCCGTATAGATTTTTTTATTTGCAATCTACTGATGCTTGTTCTTTATTTCCGAATGGTTTACATACGGAATGACATTTTTCTATAATTTTTAAGTTTCACGTATGGATTTTACATTTCAAATATAATAAGAAGATCCCCTTGCGTACATCTGTTGAGAATTTATTGCCCCCGCCCATCGAGACCGTTTGGTAGGGACACTCGACTTTAAAAAATATATTAAAATAAAATGTTTTCAAAAGCAATTCTATACCTCATACGTCAATGCGTCTAGCGTCAAAGATGCAAAAACACTAAGTAAGGGACCATAAAAAGGGTGCGTACATTTTTTGGTCTATTTTTGTGCCTTTTTGAGAAATGCTGCAAATATCTTCCTTTCCACAAAAAATTAAGGTAAAATAAACATTGAGATTGAGAGATAAAACGCAATTTATATGAAGAAAAAAACGATAATTTTATGGACAATGAAAAGAAAAGTGAACGTAAACTTTTTCGATTTACTGTTTGCTCCTGAAATCAGTTATTGAACCAGTTTTTCCATGGTGCGAGTTCTGAACTAGTTACTTGAAGGTAGATTACACACGTTGTAAAATCGCAAAAGTATGAAACTTTTTCAAAAAGTTTTCAATAAAATGGTGTATTTAATAAATTGACAGATATTCTAAGCAGCGTTTAGCCTGAATATTATCTTAATTTTGTTTTCAAGATACATTTGTTTTTAGCTACATTTTACGTTGCAGAACATTATAATTATAGGACATTTTAGATAACAATAAATGTTATATTTATTTATTGCACAAGTGGAATAAATTACGTTCATAGTTAAATCGGGCCCCCTCCCGAACGTGTGGCGTGATAACGTATGTCAGGCAATCGATCGATCGTCTGGATGGTGTCGTCACAAATGTGAAGTTGTTGTTCGAAACAAATGCGTACATGGATACTTCAATTGAGAAAATAGAAATAAAAAAATCAAATCGGTGACCTTATACGGATAATGTCGATTTTAAGATTTGAGTAACCTTGCTCTATTAGTTTTCGTGCTCGTTTTTGATAGCAAACAAGTGAGGAAAGTCGTATGGTGCAGGGACACCAAAGTCGCTTTTTACGCTGCAAATATTTCAGCTTCCAGTAGACTAAAACCCTATAAATAAAGTGTCCAAAATACAGGGTGATTCATTCACTACTTTTTTTCCAAATCACAAAGTCCTTGTTTTCTTAAGCGACGGAGACAAACTCAATATTTTCGGCCCCAATGGACGACGAATAGTTTGGCGTAAGCCTTTATTCCTTAAAACTTGAAATCGACAGGTAAACATGGAGGTGGTTCGTTGATGGTATGGGGATTTATCAACATACACATATACTTAGTAGGGGCATTATTACTGTTACACACGTTTTGCTGTAAAATAAAAAGTACTGAATGTTTTTGGACCAAATATTTTTTAATATATTTATTGATGTATATTGTATCCAAAAAGAATCTACTTATTTGAAATGTCCGCCTATTGCCTTTACACACGCCTTAAGTCGCACTGGCCAATCGTCAATAGCTGCACGAACCTCGTCCATTGGAAAATTGGCCACAGCTCGAACCAAAGCAGTCTTAAGAGATCCAATGTTGGGGAATTTTTTTGACAAACCTTGTCCTTTAAAACCGTCCACAATTTGTAATCCAATGGGTTCAAATCTGGACTGCCTGCGGGCCATTCTTCAGAGGAAATTAACGCTGGCAAATTGTTTCGAAGCCAGGCCTGGGACGTTTTAGCCTTATGGCCGGCGCAGAATCCTGCTGGAAAGTACATGGCTGGTTTTGGAACAGGGAATTGTTAAGAGGCTTCACAACAGCTTCCAAAACGGTTTCTTGGTAAATTTTGGCCGATGTTTGACTCCTTGTTCGCAGAAATGCAGGCCAGTGACCCGATCGTACGAGACACCCCACCAAACCATGACTGAAGCTGGGTGATGACTCTTTTCCACCCTTGGAATCAGTTCGGATGCTTCCTTAAATGACCGCGCATACACTCTATCATTTTGCTTGTTAAATTTTTCCTGAACGGTAAACATTTTTTTATTGGTGAACGACATTTTTCTGTGCAAGTTATCAGCGTGCTTCGCCAAAAGACGTTTGCATTTTTCAATCCTATTTTTTTTATAGCTGCAGTCAATAAAAGTCCGGTACGTCGTTTGAAAGCCCCAAGTCTTTTTTAATGATTCGACTCATGGACTTTTGCGTGATATTCATCTCACGGGCCATGATTTTCTGTTTTCGGACCGGATTTCTGTGAATTCTTGATTTAACGGCTTTGATGACATGCGGTATTCGAACAGAAACGTGGGCGGCCCGACCGGTGGCGGTCTTTTACATCTCCAGTCTCCTCAAACAGTTTTATGCCGGAGTGTTTTGAAAATATCGTTTTTTTTTCATTTCACACTTGAAAAGCGCTATTACAGCGATACGGTTCTCATTATCTGACCACTCCATGATGAAAGTTGAAACAATTCTAAAATCCCGTTACAAACTAAAGCTATTGAGGTTAGCTTTCAAAACCCATTTGAGATTAACGGGGTATGTTCAGTTCTACAATTAAAATGGATGAGTTCAATGTTGTAACAGTATTTATTTCCCTACTAAGTATATACCAAATAAAATATGATTTATTTTTATTAAAATCAAATACAAGGGTTACTATTTATATTTCGGGTCCTGACAATACTAGTATTCGCAGATGTATAAACTGGAACTTCCATTGGTAACTTTGACATTTTTTAGCATAACTTTACTCAGAACGATTTGTCATTTGAGGGCGAATTGTTTTGCTAACAGTGTGTTGAAAAATTCGTCGCAGTCAAAAAAAAAATCCCGTGAACATTTTCGTGCGATGATTTTTTACAATTTTCGGCGTGGGTTATCGACACAAGAGTGTTTAAATCAACTTGTTTCGACTTTTGGTGATGAAGCACAATCAAAAACCTCTGTTAGTCGCTGGCACCAAGAGTTCAGTCTCGGACGCCGTTCGCTCCAGGATGAATTACGTGAAGGACGCCCAACATCGGTCACTTTGAAACCATCGATGCTGTGCTAGAACTGATTAAGCAAGACCGACCTATCCGAGCCATTCTTGGGCATTAGTATGACAAGCATCCATAAGATATTCCATGTTCATTTGGCCGTGAAAAAAATTTGTTCTCATTGGATCCTACATAATTTGATGAAGGCTCCAGAAAAAGCCTCGTATGGATTGGTGCAAAGAGATGTTGAAAAAGTCTTACTGCTGTAGCTCAAAGGCAGTGTATAACATTGTCGCAGGTGACGAATCATGGATCATTGCGTATAAGCCCGAAACAAACCAGCAATAGACCATATGGATCTTTCAAGACGAGTTAAATCCAACAAAAGTCGTTCGTGGAAGAAGTACATCGAAGCAAATAATAGCCTGTTTTGTCGGTATAACCGTCCATGTTGCCACAGCGCATTTAGTGGACCGTAGGAAGACTGTCAATTCTGAGTGGTATACAACCATCTCTTTGCCAACAGTGTTCGAAGAAATGAGGAAAGATAATAAGAGAAGATGGTTCATTTTGCATCACGGCAATGCGAGCTTTCACATATCAGCTGAAACGATGAGCCATTTGACCAGTCAAGATGTCGAATTAATGGGCCATCTAGCGTACAGCCCTGATTAGGCACCCAATGACTTATTGTTATTCCCTAGCATTAAGAAAAAAATGCGTTGCGTGTTCAACGTTTTTCATCGCCTGAAGCAGCTGTTGAAGCCTTCAAAAATCATGTTTTAGAGGTGTCTCAATCGGAGTGGAAAATTGGCTTCGAAAATCGCATGCAAAAGTGTATTGATCTTAAAGGAGAATATTTGGAAAAACAATAAAACCATTTCCAATAATAAATTATTGTATTTTTATAGCCGGACCCCAAATATAGGGTGATCCATCTAGAGGTATTTTTTCAGAACAAAAAAAAATATAAAAATTCAAATCAAGTGTGGAATCTTTATTGGTAATTTAAAAGGACATTTTATGGAATTTATTTTTTGAAAATAATTTCCTTCAAATATTGGCAACTGTATTATGGAAATGAGCGTGGGGTGAGAAACGGGAAGATCCCCGTTTTCGACCAAAATTTTGTTCAGTGATGAGGTCCATTTCTGGCTCAACGACAAAGTCAATAAACCAAATTGCCCCATTTGGGCTGAAGAGCAACAAGAAGAGGTTCAAGACCTGCCATTATACGCAGAGGAAATCATGGTTCGGTGCGGTTTATAAGCTGGTGTAATCATCGGTGCATTTCTTTCAAAAATGATGATGGCCTGAACGTAACCGTGAATGGTGCTCGCTATCGCGCCATGATATCGATCTTCATGTTACCTGCAATTGAAGCCCGTAATCTTGACGACACTTGGTTTTAACAGGACGGTGCCACTTGCCATACAGCTGCTCAAACAATGGATCTATTGAGAGGTCATTTCGAAAAACAGCTAATTTCACGTTTTTAGCAAGTGAGTTGGCCGCCTAGATCGAGTGATATCACACCTTAAGACATTTTTCTTTGAGGTTACGTAAAGTCCAAAGTCTATGCTGACAAACCAGCTACTACAGTATTTACCGCTTATATGCACGCCGGTTATAAGCATTTATCGTTTATATGCAGCCGAAATTGAACAATCTTACTTTTGTATATAAAAAACACGCAATTATTTTTAATATATGCATTTCGCTTATATGCATTTCTCGCATTTATGCACCAAAATTAAATAGGATTTTAAGAAATTGCATGTAAAATATTCTCATAGATGCACTGTTTAAATTTTTCATAACCAATGAAACAAATGTACAAAAATTTGTTTTATCGCAATTAAACAGCAAACTGTTTCACCCCTATTGAGTCATTTGTACCATTGCATATCAGATGTTCCATCTCTGTTTGAAATCAGCTGTAGTAAGTTGGAATTGTGAATTCATGCTGTGACTTTAATTTGTGAAAAACGAAACAAAACATGTGTAGAAACATCCGAAAAAAATGAGTGCTAACAAAAGAGTAAACTTATCAATTAAGCAAAAAGTTTCAATTCTTAATGAAATTAAACATTGCACAAAACAGGAAATTTGCAAAAAGGTATGGTTGTTCTATTGACTCCATAAATTGAATTCTAAGAAATGAGACTTCACTACTCAACGCAGCAAAATATGCAGTAACTTTTCTCGAAAAAGTGATCGTGTCGAAAAGTCCAAGAAGGTAGACCAAGCTGTCGCAAAATGGTTTGACCAAATGCGTCTGTCTGGTGCTGTAGTGTCAAGTAACATGATCATGGAAAAGGCTAAGCAATTTGCCATTGCACTTAATGAAATTGAATTTATATTTTAAGTTATTTCTGTGAATTCTTATTTTAAGTTATTTTTGTTTCAAATAGTTAGTTACTCAATAGAAATGTTTAAAAACACAAAACAAACTTTTTATTTATGCACCAATGATGCAAGTAACCGAGTTTTTCTACATGCACTGCAAATACATTTAACCGAGTTTTGGTACATGCATTTCCCGCTTATAAGCACTAAAAGTCGAGCAAATTACGAAGTGCATATAGGCGGTAAATACTGTATTCAGGTTTTGGAAGCCAACATTACTCGTGTCATTAAAGCCATACAAAATTGGACCCTCAGAATGGAAACCCTGAAGCGTAGTTGAAGGAAATTATATAATTTGAAGGAAATTATATAATTTGAAGGAAATTATATTCAAAAAATAAATGCCATAAAATGTCCTTTCAAATTACCAATACTTTATTTGAATTTTTATTTTTTTTGTTCTGAAAAAATACCCGCAGATGTATCACCCTATATAAAAGCAACCTCGTATTATAGGTATTTTTGTTCTT
The DNA here is from genome assembly GCA_963513945.1 of Hydrotaea diabolus. Classification (NCBI taxonomy): domain Eukaryota; kingdom Metazoa; phylum Arthropoda; class Insecta; order Diptera; family Muscidae; genus Hydrotaea; species Hydrotaea diabolus. Next base: position 232,001,766 of record OY740716.1, read on the forward strand.
AAAAATGTGAAATTTCAAAGGCAAAATTATTTAAGACTCATTGTCTTAATTTTCTTCAGTCAAAGCAGTGTTTGAACGATTTGGTGTTAGCAACCACCAACATATGTATACCATAAAACGATCTAACAAAAACGACATCAGTCTGAACACAAACACAGATCGTCTTAGAACTTCACGTCGATCCAAAATATATAGTACTAACACTTTATTTAGGATTACAGATCAAAATTTGAAGATGCTGCAAAACTATTGACATATTTAATAAACAACTCCATTCTATGGTGAAGGGTATACAAATGAATGGTAGGGAGGGACAGAGAGAAAGAGAGCGAGCGAGCGAGATTCGTGTGCCCTTTTTAGGCAAATGTGCATTAAAAACTTCAAAATCTGCACTGGCAGCAACAACAACAGCAACGATGAAACAAAAGAATAGAAAGTACAAGAAGGGATTAGTAACAAACGGTTGCTATGCTGGCTTTGGCTGTTGTTGTACCATTTTGGTGCTTTTTATTTTGTTTTCTTTATTTTGCAGCCAAAAGGTAGGAAGACGACCGGACGGACGGAAAGACTGCCACTAGTGAAAATCATAAATGAAATGAAATGAAAAGCCCCAGCAAACGAATATTTTCGTAAGTATGAGGTACTCGTACTACCTCTAAAAAAAGCAAATAAAAAAACAACAACAAACAACTAAAGAGGAGGAAAAACCTTAAAAGTTTTTCTCTTGTTCTACATTCACAATTGAACTGACGAGGAGATGTGTACGAGTATGTGTCTGTTTTCTATAAATGTTTGTAAGTATTTATGCGTGTGTGTAAGTGAGGGCTTATGGTGTAAAATGACATCATGAGAGTGATTTTTTTGTTTTTGTTGCTCTATAACAACTATCGAGCACGACAAACAGGCGTCACTTAAAGAGTCCTTCCAAAGCATTTTTGAAGTTTGCCCCTTCCACCAGCCAGTCAACCATCCACCCCGCCCCCTCCCAGGGGGCAGACATAGTAGAGCGCGCGTCTAAATGGTGTAAAGCGCACAAGCCAACAAACAAATGCCAGCGAAGCGATAATAAGGACACATGAATATGACACAATAAAGTTTGTGTTAGTCTTTATTTTGCTGTTTTTTTATTCAAATCGTTAAAATACGTACAACTTGAATAAATTCATGCTAGGGTTAGTGTATGAATACAGTGGCTCAAAGTTAAAAATAGGATGGAGCAAAAAACAAATTTTCTTTACAGGTTCTGCGTAGGAATAAATAGGGACCCCCCCCCCCCCATCACTCAAATCGATGAACTTTGCAAGATATATTTTGTAGATTCACTGACACAAAGGGACCTTATGTTAATTTAAAATATCTCAATATCTTCTGATTCAAAACTAAAGCTATTGTAATATCTGTAGTGATAATATTACATAAAGTAAATGCAAAATATGTTAATATACAAAATTAAAATAAAGAAGAAATTTAAATTTTCTTGAAAAAGACAGCATTAACCGACATTTCGGTTTGAGCCTTTTGCCTTATATCACGAATGGTATCCAAAAAACCGGGGTTTCGGATTTTTTTTAAACCCGTTTTTTGAAAACAATCGACTGTCGGCTTTAACTGAAATTCCGGTTTTAGCCTTTTGCCTACAAATGGAAGTTATTGTCCCAATCATCCTTGGAGCTACTTGTCCGTGTTCAAAGGAGAGCGATGTTGCTGATAGACGACAGAAGGGTATCCAACTCTATTGTTTCCCTTGAGCTTCGTCAGAATGTGGGCTACGTGACGTTGTTCTATTGTTACTTTCATGGTGCGTGCTCATCAGACATCCGTCATCTTTTTCCTGATGTGAGATGTTCGCCAGCGATACTCGACTGTCTGGGAATTCACACTCGTTTGTTATAGATTGGTCTGTTGACCGCACTATACTCGTACACAACAGATCAAATTCGTTTGTTGCTCGTACAGTCGGTATGTGGAATCGACTTTCGGCAAATGTATTTCTTACTAATTGCGATATCCAGAAGTTCAAGGCAAGTTTCAATAAATATTACTCCCTATATTCCCCTCCGATCATTTACTTCCACTCGCCAACGCAATGCTCTGCATGTATAGGAGGCATCCCCTGAGTGTTGGTTATTTAAAAAAAGGAATTATAACTTTGAGCTGGTTCTAAATTTACCCAGATTTTAAAGATCATATTTACATTTGAGTAAAAATTTCATTGTTTGCGGTACCCATATGTCCATTAAATAGGTCAAATTTTCGGACACTGCAAAATTAATTCTATTTTGCGTTTCGTGAGAAAATTTTACAAATTTGTACAAGGTGGCGGAAAAATAATCGCCCTATCAAAAGTTGTTAAAAACTTTTGATATATCGTCGTACGTCATGGATATTTTACAGTTTTGAATTAGACAGCAGCAGCTATTCTTGGCAAGAGCGTGGAATAATTTCATCTTTATTTTGAGCAATTTTAGGTCGATGGTGTTGGCGCAGCAAGAGTTTCGACGTCGACTTAAGCGGTTAATAAAATAAACAAAACCTTCATTTCTGGTGCACTGAAAATCCGCGTGGGATAAACAAAGAATCATTACATTCTATTAAAGCCACTGTGTGGTTCGCAATCGTCAATACAGTCACTGTTACTTGCGAATGCTACAGGGCCATGATAAACGGTTACTTGTCATGGAAGCGTTTCCAGGTCGCGTGATCTTGCGGTTTGTCAATTTGGCCTGACCATCAAGATCGACCGATTTAACCATCTATCCTTGGGTCAGATTTTTGCTAACAAGCCTTAGACAATCGCAAACCTTTAGAAGAATTTCTAAATTTCTGATCGTTATTTCTCAATTACAGTTTGCGTTTCGCAATTGCAATCTGTATTTACATTTTCTCAATTTAAGTCCGCATTTTCTCAATTTCAGTTTTCATTTTTCAATTTGTATTTTTATTTCCTCAACTTAATTTGTATTTTCACAATTTCAATACATTTGTTTGGATTTTTTCCAATATCAATTTGTCGTTTCTTAATTTCTATCAATTGCAATTGTATTTTTCTCGATTTCAATTTGAATGTTTTCACAATTAAATTCGTTTCTTTATATCAGTTTGCGTGTCTCGATTTCAATTTGTATTTTCTCAGTTAGCGTTCCCCAATTTCAATTTGTTTTTTTATCAATTTAATTTGTATTTTCTCAATTTCAATTGGAAATGGTCTATAATTTGGATTTTCTCAATAACAATTTGTCGTTTCTCGAATTCAATTTGTAGTTCTCATTATCAATTTGTCTTTTCTCAATCTCAACTTGTATGTTCTCAAGTTCAATTAGAATTTTCGCAATTTAATTTGTATTATCTCAATTTCAGTTCGTATTATATTAATTTTAGTTAGCGTTTCTCAATGTTTATTCATAATTTCTCAATTACAGTTCGTATTTTCTCAATTTCAGCTTGCGTTTCTCAATTTCAATTTGTTTTTTCTTAATTTAATTTGTTTTTCCTCAATTTCAATGGGAAATGATTTTTAATTTGTATTTTCTCAATATTAATTTGTCTTTTCTCAATTTTAATTTTTATGTTATCAATATCAATTTGTTTTTCTCATTTCAATTTGTTTTTTTCTCAATTAAAATTTACGTTTCTCAACTTCACATTGTATTTTCACAATTTCGAGTTGTATTTTCTCCAATTCAATTTGCGTTTATCAATTTCAATTCAAGGTTTCTCAATTTTAATTTACATTTTCTCAATTTTATTTGTAATTCCGCTTTATATATATTTTCCCAATTTCACATTGTGCATTATCAATTTCAATTTGTATTTCTCAATTTCAATTAGAATTTCTTCAACCAAACTTTTTAAATTGGAAAAACAAGACTGAAAAATATTAGGTTTGTCAGTCTAGAAAAGCGGTTACAAAGTCATGGAAGGATATGGCCCAAATTCATTAAAAATCAAAATTGTTTTAAATGAAATAGCAAAAATGCTCAAAAATTCAAAACTTGTAATAAACAATTCAAGTAAATTCTTTGAGCCACTGTACAACACACAACTGTGTGTGTGTCTATGAAGATGTTTCGCTTTCGTTGTTTTTACAATTTCCCCACAATTTTATTGCCTTTCATTTATATTTTATTTTATTTTTTGGGTGGTAATGAAAATAAGCAAAATATATTCCAGGTTGACCCCGTCATGCAAGCGAAAAGACCAAAAAAAAAACTCTCACATGTCCAAAGCCACACACAACAACAAATTTGGTGAGTCATGTCATGCCATCAGCGCCATCCGTGAGTTGAGAACGTATATTTTGCAAAACTATTACAGAAAAAAGTTAATAAATTCTGGAATATGCAAAATTTATCATAATTACGAGTGTATGTGAATGAAGTAATGTTGGCAAGATGACTTCAACTGGGTTATTTATCTTAGATCGCACTTTATATAAGTATGTATCTATTCTGCCTGTGCGACAAGATAGAGAGAAATTAAATAAGAAGAAATTGATTTTAATAATTCAATATTCAAAAAGAAAAATAAATTCCAATTCGTTTCATGCTCGTTGAAACATATCTTGAAAGCTGTAATAACGTTCTTATGTTGCAGTTTCAAGTTGAACAATGAAAATATGAAATTTTTCAAAAAAGTCTTCCAGATGTGTTTGGAAAACCTTGCGGATGCTACTGATTTTATATGCGTTAAACGTGTGAATTATTTTGACATCGCTTTTATTACTCCAATTACTGTAACACGGACGAAGGAGAAATTTTGATCGTTCAAACCTAAAATGCCAACAACTTTGTCATCTCCCGGAAATCACTTCCCAAAACATGTACACGCAGAAAAAAAGTATGGTTGGGCTGACAATATTCGAAGAGGATCATACTATTGTTGGGTATATAGTTGAAGCACAACAATATTATAATTCTCACAACAAAAGCATGATTCAAATACAACCATACTATGATTCTCACAAACATACTATGATCCTCACAAAAATAGTATGATTCACACATAAACATACTATTGTCCCCACAACCATAGTATGATTCACACTCCACCATACTATGATACCCACATACACATACAACTATAGTATGATCCTCACAACTATAGTATGATTCACACGCAACCATGTTATGATCCCTACAACCAAAGTATGATCCCCCTCAACTATACTAAGATTTCCAAAATTATTTATTGAAATTGCGTTATGCTGTCAACAATAGAATTGAATTATGAAAATTATTTAAAAATACATTAAATTCAAATGAATAGGAATGATTTATTTAAAAGTAGAAAATATCAGCTTAAAAAACGTAAGCGTTTTTATTAAAAATATTTCAGTTAAACAAAGCCAAAGCAGTTTGTTTGAAAAATTAAAATTTCCATAAAAAGTATTATTATTACATTAGATCCGTAACAATATCATTGTTCTAAAGGCATTCAGTATGAATGCCGTAATCATATTATTGTTCTCATAAAACTTAAAAAGCAATACTTTTCTCGCACCAACAATTATATTGTTGCTACAACCATATTTTCATTTTTAAATTTTGCAATAATACTATTGTTACATTTCAGCAATATTAATATTGCCGCAATCATATATTGTACAAATTAAATTCAAAAAACACTTCTATGGCTGCGACGAACATGCTTTTATAGCAAAGAACATATTATTGTTGCCGTGACCATATGGTAATCATATTTTTTGTCTGCATGTAAAGCAAAAACTTAAAATCGTTTGAAAAAATGTGTGGGAGCTTTATTTAAGTCTGGACCGATTTTCTTTAGTTTCAATAGCGTTCGTCCTTCATCGAAGAAACTTACTTGTTTCAAATTTCATGACGATCGGACAACAATTGTGACCTGTCGTTTGATTACAGGCTTTAAATGGGAGGACAGAAATCAGCTGGTGATTATTTGTCGATCACACTTAAAGGAGGATCTAGCTTCAATATTGTTGGTATAACCGTATTCTTATCCGTATTCTCAACGTTGTTTGCAAAAACTTGATATGAATCGTTGGAATAGAGAATCGTTACCAAAAAGAATAAGCTTGGTTACGAGTGCACCGTGTCATATTTATCACCACTTTCACCGAGCAGGTAAAAATTCGACTTCAATAAATTCGATAGACATGGAAAACACCACTTTTGAGCAAATAAATTTAAAATTTGGTTAGTTCGTTTGTTTATTTCGATATTTTGATTTAACTGAATTAAACAGGGATGAACATGATATTAATTAGACGAAGTTTATAACATTGAAGTAAGAGAAGTAGAGAAGTTTTTGGCTTAAATCTAGTTTAGTAACAACTCTCGCACGGACACCAAATTTGTACCATCGATAGACTTTTAATTCTAAGAAGAAAATATTAAATAAAAAAAATCGGCGGTCTCCATAGTTTCCGAGAGATGGGCCTCGAAAGTTCAGACTTATTCAGATATTGAGCCATATCGGTGAAAATTTTCCTTTATTTTTAAGCATATGGGTATCTTTGGAAAGCAACACCATTCCAGCGATAGATACTGTTAACCCATTAAGAAGCGGTAGCAACATTTTTATTTTTCACTACCTTTTACTAAAAATGCCTCAAAACTGGAAAAATGCTGTTTTATGTATGTATTTATCGATATAGTTTTGTAGCCAACATATTACCTTTTCATTAAACGCATTTTGACGTTTTAACCCTTCTAAAAAAGGAAATAAAGCTCTTTATTAAAAAAAATGAAAAAAATAACGAAAAATTATATGAAAAAAATCGCTCGATTTTTGCTAGCGGCGCCTCTCTTATTTCAACATTTTATTCCTGTTTTCATGCATTTCATAATGATTGTCATGTATCTCTAACCTCCAAAACCATCCATCAGCAACATTTTCTAGTGTAACAAGCCTCAGATTATGGCCTTTTGGGCAGAAATATTCCCCCTCTATTGGAATTAAGCCTCGGTCCCTTTAAATATTCACTGTTCGAGCAGGGGTGGCCCTTCTAGCTTCATCGCTGAACAATATTCACTATTCCCTACTGTATATTATATTCATTTTTCTACACTATACGTTTCTTACGAGTTTTCTAGAATGAAACTTTTCTCCGTTATTAAAAGGGATTTTACTACAGAGTTCAGTTACGTCTACAAATGTTGCCATATTGTAAGAAAATGGCAAGATCGATAATTCCATATCGGAAAAAGATCATTTCCATTTGTTGCAAAAATTGTGTCCATATTTTGCGCAAAAACTCAAACTAAACGCCAATATATCCGGGATTTTAAATTCCAAATCAAAGTCCCAAATGATAGCTTTACGTGTTGGCTACAAACAAGTAGGAAGAAATAAGCACCTTTAAGTAGGCAATTTTTCGAGTTTTGACCCATTTTTCACAGAAACTCGAGTCAAGGAAAAAGGATTAATAAAATTTATATACCGTTTGAAAGGTATTTTTTAAAGCTTTTAAACGAAAAACCAAAACGACAAGGCCCGATTACAAATGTCTTAGATACATATATCCAGTTGTAGATCCGAAATTTAGGGTCCAGTAACACGGAAAATATACGTAGGTTGCAGTCGACTTTTTTTCTTTAAACGTATTCGTTTTTAATGCCCTATAGGGCCATATTTTTTGTTACAGAACTAGATTTATTTCTATTAAGCGATTTTTCAATTAAACAAAGTTAAGCGGAATGAAACGTTAGAAAAGCCTTGACTTTATTGGAATAAACATTTTGTGTCAATTAAGCGGATTCGACTGTATTTTGTTTATCTCTCAACGCCGGAATCAAAAAGCAGTATTTAAGAATATTAAAATATTGCAGGCACAAACCCGTTAATTGATTTCAAAATAATTATCATAAATGTTTTACTTTTTAAAGTCATTTACAGCGATAAGATTTTGTTGTTGTTTGGTTTCATTTGTATTCTACAGCATTTTTTGATAAGATATGAGAGCCAGCAAGAGGGTGCCTAAATTCAAGACAAAACAAAAGATATGCGCAGATTACACACACAAAAGGTTATTCGCTACTCCGGGCTCAATGCATATATCATAAATGTCGAATGTAAGAAGTTTTTGTTTTCTGTTTTTTAAAATTGTACAAATTCAATGTGAATCGAACGGATGGATGGATGGTTCGGATATGGCTAACAAAAGTAAGCCGAAAATATGGCCAGAATGTTTTTCCAACAATGAAAGTTACAACAAACTTATTAAAAATCTTCAGACAACGTCCCTTTGTTGGCTGCTACACCAGCACAAAGTAAGCGCCGTCCGTCCGTCCATCCATCCAGCCAGCCGCCATCGTGCATCGTGGTTTATTTATGACAAAGGCAAGAGACTACAAAGCGAACGAGTACGGAATGTTGTGACTAGAATTAATTTAAATGTAATTTTTATTTTTTTGTCTTTTAACTTACCTGCTCTTTTTTAAAAAAGGTTTTCCAAATATTTAAACAATATTTCGGTATTTGTCTCAATTTAATTATGATTTTTGTGTGTTTTTTTATTTAAATATTTCTGTTTTCTACTTGTAACAAGAGAGAGAGAGAGAGAGAGAGAGAGAATATAGTAGTTGCTGGTTAATGTAGACAAAGAAGAAAGAAGCAAAATACAACGCATGTCTGTCTTTATTATGATGACAGATCAGCTGTCAAATCGGAAGGGGTAATAAATAATTGACATAAAAGTAGCAGCGATGACGACTTTTATAACAAGCTTTGTAAAATGTAGTAGTAGCTTAAGGGACTCGAAAGTTCTACAAAAAACGTCAACTAGAATCCATTTAAAATTATTAAAGATAAATCTAACTGAGAAATTAAGGCTTAAATCTAGAAAAAATCTCGCACGGACACCAATATCTCGGCCATTTAAAGGTTTAAATTTAAAATCAAAGTACCCAATAAAAGCTTAAAGTGTTGGCAACAAACTAGCAGGAAGAAATAATTACCTTTAAATAGACAATTTTCCGAGTTTTGACCGATTTTTCTGTGAAAAATCTGGTCAAAAATATAGAAAATGAATCCCAGCCCACAATGGGTTAAATGAATCATAAAATTTATATACTGTTTGAAAGGTATTATCATAAGCAACGATACCCATATCGCCTAGGTCAGATTCCAAATGTCGCAGATACATCCAGTTGTAGGTCCGAAATTGAGGGTCCCGTAACTCGGAAAATGTAGGTTGCCGCCGTCTTTTCTTTTTTGTTAAACTTATTCGTTTTTTTAGACTTATGGTTTTCAATCTGGCCACACTTTTTTCGGAGTTGGTCTTTTCTACAGCTGTCACTTGATTTATGCTCAGTTTGGTTTGACAATTCATAATGACTTATTCCGGAGCAACGTGTGAAAATCGTGGTGATTACGCCCAAAACCAGATGGCCACCGATCCTGATTTTTACAAGAAAATTTTGTTTAGCGATAAAGCTCACTTTTGGTTAAATGGGTACATTAATAACCAAAACTGTCGCATTTGGAGTAATAAAAATCCACAATCCTTTGTTGAGATGCCGTTACATCTCTAAAATGTCACTGTTTGGTGAGCTCCATGGGCAGAGGGAATCATTGGTCCATATTTCTTCAAAAATGAAGCCGTCATAATGTTACAGTCAATGGGGGAAGGCTATAGAGCCATGAATGACATTTTCGTGCCTGAATTGGAGGATGGTGATGTTGACGACCTTTGGTATGACATGAAACCATGCCATACGAGTACAGCCAACGAAACAATAAATTTGTTGAAGGAAAATTTTGGTGAGCGCATTATCTCTCATCGTGGGCCTATAACGTAGCCTCCAAGATCGTGCGATTTAACACCGCAGGACTATTTTTTGTAGTGTTATGTGAAGGCGCTTGTCTAAGCAGATAAGCCCGACACGATTGACGCATTGGAAGAGAATATTCGGCGCGCTATTGCTGACATACAGCACCAAATGCTGCAAAAATTAATCGAAAATTGGGCCTCTCGGCTGGAATTTATTCGAGCCAGCCGCAGCGGCCACTTGCCTGATATCATTTTTAAAACATAATGGCAAACCCTAAAACTAAATTCATGGCCATAACATTAAATTATATGCGTTTCATTTCTTTTTTAAACCACACGTCTGAAAAAAACCTATGAAACCATATTGTGAGTTAACGCCAAATGGTCAATATATAGAGTGGTCCAATCATTATGCACAATGTTAAATGTAAGTCAAACCGTAAGTCAAGTTTTTTGCCCAACATAATTTGACCTTTATTTGTTTCAGCGTTTGACACGTTCGATCATGAAGAGGTTCACAATTGAACAGCGGGTTAAGATTAATAAAGCCTTTTACATAAGTAGACAACCAATTAAAAATGCATTTCGCGCCCTTGATGATTATTTTGGTCAGCATAATCGACCAAATATGTCCACAATCTGGAAAGTTCTGCGCAAACTTCAGCAAACCGGGTCTGCAGGAAATTTAAAACATCTGTGCAAGCTCGTCCAGCTTATTCTACCATCGTTCGATCAAAGAGGCGTACTTCTTAGAGAATAAGGTCAGCCAAGCAGTTACCGTGAATGGTGTTCGCTATCGCGAGATTATAGGGGACTTCTTGTGGCCAGAAATCTATCCAAAAGAATAGAGCCTATTTGCCACACAGACAACTAAACAATGGCTTTTTTGCGCGTGAAATTCAAAAACCGACCATGTGATATGACTCCGTTGGACTTCTTTCTTTGGGGATATTTAGAAGAAAAAGTGTACGTCCATAAGCCAAGAACATTTCAAGAGCTAAAGGATGAGATAATTCGACACATTTTTGAAATTTAACCTCTATGTCTCAGAGTCATTGTAAATGTGGACCTTAGAATAGAGCTATCCCATCGAAGCCATGGCGAGCATTTAGCCGATATTTTGTTTCACACACAATTCTCATAGATCCTTCTATCATTATAAAAAATATTAAAATAGTCTATTTGCGAAAGAGTGAACTACTCCACGTTTTAGTTGGAATACCCTTTATCTTAATAAAATTTTGCAGAAGTACGTTTTTTGGACAAAGGACGGCTTTTAAGAAAAATAGGTAAATTTAGATATTGCTCCCACACATATGTTCAAGGTAATTTATGTCTTTAGCTATGTATAGGGTGGTTAAATTTTAAGGGTCATGTTGAATGTGATCCGCACCAAGTCAAGTTTTTTTCTGCATTTCATTTAATATTTCTCAATTTATTTTTTAGACTAACTCAATTTGAACCATGGAAAGATACACAAGCGAGCAACGCGTTAAAGTTATTTAGAATGGTGTCAAAAAATGGCAACAGTGGATGATCAATTTTCGAAGAAAATCATCATCAGTGATGAGGTACATTTTCACCTCAGTGGATTCGTCAATAAGCAGAATTGCCGCATTTGGGCGAATGATAATCCAAGAGTGATTGTCAAAAAAAAAACAATGCAACCACAAAGAGTGTCTGTTTGGTGCGGTTTATGTGCTGGCGACATCATCGGGCCGTATTTTTTCCAAAATGAGGCCGGTCAGGCAGTTGCTTTGAATGGTGTTCGCTATCGTAACTTTTTATGGCCCGAATTGAAAGATATGGATGTGGACGATATGTGGTTTCAACAGGATAGTGCCACTTGCCACACAGCTAACGAAACAATGACTCTTTTGCGCCTTAAAATTTAACCACCTAGAAGCACCACATTACCTCCATTCTGAAGAAATGTTGCACTGTTCTTTACAATCAATCAGTAATCAGAGCAGACTAAAATCGATGCACCGATCAACGCAGTAAGATAGTCCCAGTATAAATATCCTCAAGATACATACAACCCCTCTAAAAATTCACATTAATTCCGATTTCGATCAAATTTAATATATTATATAACGATTGGCTTACAAACAATCTTAGACCGAGTTGGATCATATTATCTAATTTTTTTTAATCTAGTCCGTAGTAATTGTCTGAGGTCCAAAAAATGGCTTCCAATATACATGGAATATGGCTTTAAAATAACTAAAAAAATTCTCAAGAAGCCAAAAATAGAATTATATTTGCAGTTTGACTTAACTAAGCCCAAAAATCTAACCCTCGACATACCAAATGGGTACTAAAAACAATGAAATTGTCTGACAATTTTAAATACGACATTATTGTTTAAGTCTGTGTAAATTTAGGGCCTTGCAAGGGGTTCAAAAACCTGGTCATGCCATTCTTAAGCTATTTTACTAGCTTATTTTAACATAAAAAAACTTCTAATCGCAGCAAGTAATTTCGTTGCATTTTAGAGTCTAGAAATATATATTGTTAATTACTTAGCTTCTGATGGGGGAAATATTTTTAATTTCTTGTTAAAGGTATAAAACCGAAATGTCGGTTTATGCAGGTAATTTAAAAGAAAACCCCGGCATTAATTTAATTTTGACAAAAGTATGATTTTTGGAATATTAATATTGTTGAAATGTAACATTAGTATTATTGCTAAATTTAAAAATGAAAGTATGGTTGTAGCAACAATTTAAAAATGGTTGATGTGACAAACGTATTGTTTTTTTGGGGGGTTTATGTTAATAATAACACAGTACAACAGCCAATCTGGGGGTTGAGAAATTCCAAGTCAGGGTGATGGTACTAGGTCAGTATGTATATTAAAACCCTCAAAGGGTTTTGCGTTCGTATGTGCCAGTATTATGTAAGTAACTTCACTTAATTGTAAATAAAAGCAGAACGCGTTAATCGATTTCTATGATCTATGTCGCATTTTGTTTATAGGTTATGTGACTTCACGTGAAAGTTATAAGACTCTACACGTTTTTCCGTTTGGGATTTATGTTTTAAAAAAAAAAAATTTTTTTTTGGCAAAATTTTCTTCATAAATTTATTTCTAATTGCAAAAATGTTGATTTGGTAGAGAGACAGTATAGTAATGGATTAAAGAAAATGTAATTATTAATTTTTCTCAATTTATTTCAGCAAAATCGAACTAGTCGTTCTCGAGTTATGTCAAACTACGTTTTTGCCAACATTTTACAACTAAGCGAAAAAACATCAAAATAAGGAAAAAAAAATGAAAAAGGTCATAAAAAAAACTGGCACATACGAACGCAAAACCCTTTGAGGGTTTTAATATACTGACCTAGTACCATCACCCTGACTTGGAATTTCTCACCCCCCAGACAAAGGTTGAATCAAGATATGGTTGTGGGGATCATGGTATGGTTGAGTGTGATTCATAATATGGTTGTGGGGATCTTAGTAAGTTGTGAGTGAATCATACTATTATTGTGTTATTCCCAACATAGCTTGGTGCTCTTCAACTATTGTCACCACAACCATATTTTATTTCTTCGCATATGGTGAATTTCTACTAGAAATTTTGTATGTCCTAGATGATTTAAATCCAATTAACAATTTGCACAAAATTCGAAAAAAAACCTCTTCACTTATTTCGATTGCCGCTGAAACATAATCGAATAGTGTAAACACCCCCTCCTTGCGATGGACGATGACAATGACTCTTCCAGTCGGATGCACCACAAACCGAAATCGAGCAAAAGATGAACAAAGGAAAAAACTACGTAGACTGAGTAAAAATCGAAAAGTAGAATTACAATCGTAAAAAAACGTTGTTTATATGCTAAAAAGAAAAACACAAGCCGTGTTTTTTGTTCTACAAGCGAGTGTGTGTGTGTGAGTGGTTGCGCATAGATTTACTTTCCATTTAAATTGTTATAAATGAAAAAATGATAAGAGCCAGAAAAGGGGCAAAATAAACAACAACAAAAACTGCAGCATAAAAGGGAAAACCGCAGGCAGGGAGGGAGGAAAGAGAAGTAAACATACAGAGAAATATCATGTATCGAATTTCTCGTTAAAATCATATGCCCCACCAAACAGCATCCGATGTACTGGAGGCATAGCACACACATGTGTGCACTCTAACTTGTTTGTGTGACTGAATCTGTATCTCTTTTGGTTCCAGACAGGGAGACAATAATTTTCGACAACAATTTGGGATTGTCTGTTTGTGTGTTGCGTGTTCACAAACATAGCTGAAGCATCCCCCATAAGTGGTTTGAGTGCAAAATATTTCTCTGCGATAAAATGTGATGGTCAAAGTAACTGCAGCAGCCAGTCAACAGAGATGCCGGCTCTGCTGATATGTCGGCATTGAAGGGATTATCAAACTTAGTTGTAGGTGGAAAATTTAACCAGCAATTGTTGGACAAGCATAGCAAAACATAATACGCAATAGAGAAGCAGGATAAAGTTTTTTTTTGTAGACGGAGATTTAAGACATGAGCTGAAACTGATTTTAACCCTAGAATGGTATACATTCTTCGAAACGATTACCACATTTTTTGCTTTTGAGTCTTCTTATCTCTGCACGCAGAGAAAATATATGGTTAATAAATGGTCGTGCCAACAATAATATGTTCTCTGCAATAAAAGAATGCTCGTCGCAAAAATAGTATTGTTGATTGAATTTAATTTTGACAATTTGCGGCAATATTAATATTGTTGAAATGGAACAATAGTATTATTGGAAAATTTAGATCAAAATTCGGTTGTTGCAACCATATAAATGTGGGTCGGTGCGATAAAAGTAATGTTTTTTGGGTTTTAGGCTAACAAAACTATGATTACGACAATCATACCGTAAGATTGAGACTGTGAACTAAGCAAAACATTTTTTTTAGAGATGCCAAAAAAACATTTTCACACACGATTTAGTGCATGGTAAATGATGAAGGGATTTTTAATGTGTTTACTTTGTTCGGTGGAATACGAGGGTTGCTATATATATTTCTGGCCTAGGCAACACTAAGTGTTTGAAAGTTTGACATTTTTTAGCATAAAAGTACTCAGAACGTTTTGACGTACAACCATTATTTGTGTGGTTTACAGTGACTTGAAAAAATCAATTTGGCAAAAAAAACTGGAATTAACTCGTGAACATTTTCGTGCGATCATTTTCACAACTTTCGACGTGGATTATCACGAAAAGAGTGCATCGATGAACTTAAATATATGTAGCGCGGTGAAGCACCATCCTATAGCACCTTGAAAAACTGATTTAATGAATTCAACCGTGGCCGACGCTCGCTCAAAGACGAAGGTCGTCCAAAAAAGGCCGTTGTGCCAGAAAACATTGATGTCGTGCGTGAACTGATAATGCAAGATCGTCATGTGACATACCGTGAGATAGAGGAATCCCTGGGCATTTCTTCCACCAGCATAAACTCGATATTGCATGAACACCTGGCCTTTAAAAATGGTTGTTCTTGTTGGATCCGCACAATTTGACAATCGCTCAAAAAAAGACTCGTGTCGATTGGTGCAAAATTTTTTTAAAAAAAATACGATCGCGGTGCTTTAAAAGACGTTTATAAGTTAGTCACAGGTGACGAATCATGGATCTATGCATATGAGCCCGAAACAAAAAGCAATCGACCGTGTGGGTCTTCGAAGACAAGCCAAATCCAACGAAAGTTGTTTGTGGAAGAAGCAGTTCAAAGCAAATAGTCGACTGTTTCTTCGGCAAAACTGGTCATGTGGCGACTGTTCCGCTTGAGCAACGTAGCAGGTCAACTCTGAGTGGTACACCACAATTTGTTTGCCTAAAGTTTTCGGAGAAATTCGAAAAGCGAATAAGAGAAGACGAATCATTGTGCACCATGTCAATGCGAGATATCTCACACATCGCCCAGCGCCTTTTTGACCGGCCAAAACGTCGAATTGATGCGTCATCCCCCGTACAGCACTGTCTTGGCACCCAATGACTTCCTTTTTAATCCCGAACATCATGAAAAAAATGCGTGGTCAACGATTTTCGTCGCCAGAAAATGCTGTTGAAGCGTTCAAAAACCATGTTTTGGAGGTGTCTCAATCGGAGTGGAAAAAGTGCTTCGACAATTGGTTTGAAATCATGCTAGAGAATATTTTGAAAAACAATAAAAACCATTTTTGATGATAAATATTCGCATTTTCATCCCTCGTATCTACTTTTTTGAAAGAAAAAATCGTTTACCAACCCAGGTTAGTTATATCTTCAGAAAGAGCTATGGAGATTGAAGGACCGAACAACCATTTTCCTTACGAATGTTGTAGTATATTCTGCTACTCCCCTTGATAAATAAATGCTTATATTAACCAAAATTGAGGTACCATTTTAGTTTTGCTGCCATTTTTTTTCTACTTGTAGTTTTTATTCTAAATTTTTATTTTCGGATTCTAAATACATTCCGGTTAGTTAATATAGAAAGTTATACGAGGGAACAGCGTCTTTTTATTTCCTTTCTTGGAAAATCGAAAAAGAAAATGAGCATTTTTAAACAAAATAATCTTCACCGACGAAGCCTATTCCAGCTCAATCAGGGCTGTCATAGAAACCATGTTGGTTTCGCTTATTGTCGTTTTTGCAAACCAATGTTTATTTCATTTGGTGTCATGAAACCAAATTGGTTTTGTCCATTTCGAATGTAAATAAAACCAATGTTCAAATCAGCTGTTGCTGATAAAAGTGATAACATTAGTTTTCATGACACCAAAGCATTTTTTCTTATTGTTTTCAAAATCAATAGTGACAACATTGGTTTAAAAGGCTTTATTAACAAGCAGAATTGCTGAATTTGGGGTGAAAACAATCCAAGAGTTATATTTAAGCAACCATTACATACACAAAAAGTTGCGATTTGATGTGGGTTCTGGTCCGGAAGAATCACCGGACCATATTTTTTTGAAAACGACAATGGAAATGCGATAACGATCAATGGAAACAAACAGCTACAGGGAGATGATCCGAAACTTTTTGTAGCGGGAAATTAATGATTTAGACGTAGGGAATATGTGGTTTCAACAGGATGGTGTCACTTGGCGCACAGAAAGAGAAACAATGGATCTTTTTTAAAGAAAATTTCGAAAATCGCATTATTTCTCGTAGAGAAGTAAATTGGCCACCAAGATCGTGCGATTTTAGATTAAGATTTTTTATGGTTTTTTTTTTTTTAAACGGGAGTGTTCATTTCAAGAGCTCAAAACCAACATTATTGAGCATATATTAACCAATAACAGTTTATTAAAAACGTGATTGATAACTTTGGTAAAAGATTGGGAGCCTGCTAAGCCAGTAGGAGTGGATCACTTAACCGACATAATTTTTCAATTTTAAACGGAACCTATTTGTAATAAACTGAAATAAAAAATATTTTTAATATCTCCTTTGTTTTACAAAAATTAAAACGATACCCTCTGTAAGACATTTCATTTCGCTTTGAAACAAATTTAGTTTATTAACAATTGTTAAAAAAAAATATGGCCCTGTGGGGCATTAAAAACAACTAATTTTAAAGAAAAAAAAAGTCGGCGGCAACCTATATTTTCCGAGTTACGGGACCCTAAGTTTAGGACCTACAACTGGATATATCTGCGACATTTGAATTGGTTAGAAAGCTTATGAAAATACGTTTCACACGGTATATAAATTTTATGAATCCTTTTACCCATTGTGGGCTGCGGAGTAATTTTGTATATTTTTGACCAGAGTTTCTGTGAAAAATAGGTCAAAACTCGGAAAATTGTCTATTTAGAGTAAGTTATTTCTTCCTACTAGTTTGTTGCCAACACTTTAAACTTTCATTTGGGATTTGGAATTAATCCTTTAAATGCCGGAGATGTTGGCATTTTAGTTTCAGTTTTTGCACAAAATTTGTACAAAATTGTCAGAAAAAATTTACATACGAGTATATCTTTTTCGATATGGAATTATCGATCTTGCCATTTTCTAACAATATGGCAACATTTGTCGACGAAATTGCACGCATTTCTTTTAATAACGGAGAAAAGTTTAATTTTAAAAAACTCGTTTTTAAAAACCCGTTCCAAAAGAGGGGAAATATTTCTGCCCAAAAGGTCATCATCTTAGGATTGTGTCTAGAAAATGTTGCAGATGGATGGATTCGGAGGAAAGAAATACATGAAAATCGTTAAGAAATGCATGAAAACAGGAATAATATGTGACCCGGCCTATGAAAAGGTGGCTTATGACTCAAAAAAGAAATTGCGAGAAACTGCTGTTAAAGATAAACAATGCATTCGAAACCAAAAAAAGTGGAAATTTTTTTTGAGTCATAAGCCACCTTTTCATAGGCCGGGTCACATATGTTGAAATAAGAAAGGTTTAAACGGAGAGGTTTATCTACTGTTTACTGTTCTTGCAGGGTTAAAGCTATGTATACGAAATAAAAGTAATAAATTCATTATAAATGTTATGTTTTCAGCTTTATCTCCTCTTCTAGAAGGGTTAAATGAAAGGTTAATATGTTGGCTACAAAACTAGATCGATAAATACATTCTCTAAAATAAAAAATAAGCATTTTTCCAGTTATGAGGCATTTTTATTAGTAAAAGGTCGTGAAAAATAAAAATGTTGCTACCGCTTCCTAATGGGTTAATAGGTCAAATATATGTATGTATCACTTGAATGGTTTTGTAATAAGCTTTCCAACGATACCCATATTGGCTTAATATTAAAGGAAAAGTTTCACCGATATGGCTCAATATCTGAATTATACTGTCGTGGCCCATATCTCGGAAACTATGGGAGACCGACGATTTTTTATTTTATATTTAGAATCAAAAGTTCTATCATACTTGGATAGATACCCTCTTTAAGATATATCTTTTATTGTCCTTTTTTATTGACAGGGCTACATAGTCTCCAGGTGCACTAGTAATTTTTGCTCCCTGGAGCACTCTTAAGAGCATGACATTTTTCTACCTGCAAACTGAGTTTTAGTCCCCTAAACTTACTTTGTTTCATAAATATGTTTTATGTTTGAAGCTTACAACTTCTAAAGAGTGCAAAAAGTGGCCCACAAGTCTGCATTAAACTGAAAACATTAAATTGATAAATTGAGCTTTAACCTCTGATATTCCAAAATCTATTTAAAAATTATCTTTATTTTTGGAAATAATGGGATATTTTCGCATCATTTCGGGATTGGAGCGACAGTGCAATGCAGCAGCACAAAGCAACAACAACACAACTACTATTCATACACCAACACAAAAGCACCCACTCCCCACGATTGTGTGTGTGTGTGTGTAGTGTGCTCTCCAAACCAGCAGTACTCCACCATCCATCCATTCGTAGTCGTCCTACACTACAACTACAATTCAGTCATTTCATGCGTTTTTTTTAATTTTGGGGTTTCTCTTCTTCTTTTTCTACATATATTCTTTACAATATTTTTTTTATTTTTCATTTTTTTCTTTGGTTCATTTCGATCTAAAATCTGACATGCTCGCTCTTCTATTAACTATTCAAACATTCAATTAAGTTGTCTTTTGTTTTGTGAATTTTTCATGTCAGACGTTTAGTTTTTAGCACACACTGGCACAGCCACACACAATATCTTTCTTTTCTTTCATTTTTTTTGCAATATATTTTTGTTTTAGCATTCCTTTTAATAACTTATAGTATTATTTTCAGTATTTATTTTCACAACTCTCAAAACAAAAAGAAGAAATCATCAAAAGAAAACATATTCTTACACTATTTTTCTATTTTTTGTTAAACGAATTTTATAGGGGTTTATTCGTTTGTACGGACTTTGTGACACTTTGATTAGAATATCGTTTTACATAATTTGTTTTATTTTTACTTTACACCTAACGAGTTAGTTGTAGAAGAGGAAAATTATTTAATTGCAAATGAAAAATTATGATTTCGTATGCGAAAACACGTTCGTACCACTAGAAATTTACTCTCGAACTAAACTAAAATGTCAAAAATCGATTTGTAAATTGTAGAAGAAATCGATGAATAAGGAATTCGATAAGTTTTAGTTATCTTTGAAAAGCAATTTATTGTAATCGATTTTAGGTTTAGTATATCGATTATTAAAATGTTCGGTAACATACATGATAAATTGAAGAAGATGGAAGAAATGCGTTGTCTTTGCAATATTGTAGGAAAATAACACTTCTGTAATCCAAAAATTCTCAGTTTTTTATTCACTTTTGGTTGTACACAATCACAAAAAGTCGATGTGTTGTATTACCTATCTCAGTCTCTGAATTACTTACGCGAATTACCCTGTTTACACTACGCGTACTTAAATCGATTTGACAGTTGCTTTTGCTTCGGTATTGCAAGGAAAAAACTGTGTTTGTTTACATTACAATTCCTCTTTTTTATTCAATCTATAGAACTGAATTCCTCTTATTTTTAATTGGGTTATAAGCTCTAATAGTAAGTACAAAATTTATCAATATATCATAACCCAGCAGGGAACTGAGAATATATTACATTTGGAATTAATTATATAATTCATTATTATTATTACATTATATAACATATTAAAAAGAATCGAGGGGTTAATGTCACTTGACAATAATTGCACTTTGATTACCTTGTATATTCCCACAAAAATAATTTTATGGCACTAGACTTAAATTAATATCACATTTAACACATTTGTATACTTTCTTTTGACGCTCACTGTATATCGAATAGATACGACAAAAATAATTTTATTTCCAGTTTCTGTAACTCGTACCGATCGCAGTTACCGACTGAAATTACCGATTTGCCGTCATTCTCACATTCACTGTTTCTGAAAAAAAGCTTTTTGATCCCTATTCCATTCACTTGTTCCAAATCGGTAAAATGGCATTTGTTTCCATTCTACTCATAGGAATCGCTTTAAAAAGTGTTTCTTAAAGAAAAGTGATAAAAATCGATAATTTTCTCACTGACTTTAAGCCAAGTGAGAACTCTACCGATTGCTATAGTGTTGTGTCAACTACGACAAAGCAAGTAATCAAATATAACTTTTTGAACCAAATACAATTTTATTGATGTATTTTTGCAAATAAATATTTTATTAAAAAATATATGTTTTAATTGCATTACCGCGGTTTTAATTGTGTTTGAAAGTACATAGTAGGTAGCAAAAAATAAACATTTGAGATAACAGTGTGTTGAAATTTAAGACAACTTATAAACCGGTTTCAACGAAATCGGTATGGTAATGCAAAATACGAGTGCAAATGTTTGACTACTTTCAATATACATCACCAACTGTCAGCTTATTTAATTGCTTGTTTTTTATTTGTTTACATATAAGGTAGGTAATAGCTATGATGTTCAAATATATAAGATATATTTTTTGCTTTAAATACACAATATTTGTACAAGAAAACAAATGCAAATACACAGCTGCGTCGTCTGTTTCATTTTTTTTTAGCGTTTCTTTCCATCGCAGAACGAGTTTTTGACGATTTCAATGTACAGAAACAGCAGTTATCACAAAATCGGTAACTTTCAATCGAGTCAGTGTGCCGTCACATAAATCGGTAACTTACCGATTTACTTTTAAAAACGGGCTACAGGCCATTGAAATACATGAAAATCTGAGGCAGTTACTGACTTTTCGTTTAGATGATTTTGCGGCGTTATTTTGTACAAAAAAAAAATATTTTAATAATAACAATAATATTGATGTATTTTTTCTAATTTAACAATTCTCTTCAAATCTGCTTCAATACATTTTGATACTTACACTCGAAAAATGGGTTTGTCGATCATACGAGCCGCCGGAACTGGCGACTTTAGTTGTGTTTAAACATTCGCTGGGCATTCACTCAAATTTGCCATACGATAGTAGTCAAACATTCTTGCATGTTGTGTGTCATATGTGTGTTATCAATTTACAGTGAGTAACTCTTGTAAATAACCCGCTGTGTCTCATTATTTTGCAATATTTTTGTGGCTGGCTCAAAAACTCTTCAAGAAAGACTTTTCGTCGTATCTAAATGGTAAATATGACTCTGAAATTCAATCAGTTGCAATTAAATACATTGGATCAATTAGTTTTCCCTGCTACACAAAGAAGAAACCGCCCACGAAGATGGCATTTGGTCGTGCTCTTGGGGTCGCACCCAACCGGAAAAATCGGCCACGGACGAACAATCAACAGAGAAGGATCCCGATGCCAGCAGAGATTCGATGGGCGGCGACAATAAAGCCAAGGAGCCGGTAGAATTCATTGTTACGGGCGGATTAGATGACCTGGTCAAAGTGTGGGATATACGCGAAGACAGCACATTGAAATTGAGGCATCAACTGAAAGGACACTCGCTGGGAGTCGTTTCGGTGGCAGTGAGCTCAGATGGAAAGAGTAAGTTTGTGCCATTAAACATAGTTAAAAGTATTTTAACTAATGCGACATTTACGATTTTAGCAATCGCCAGCAGTTCGCTAGACTCCAGTTTATGTTTCTGGGATGCGGAAAGTGGCCATCGGCGACATTTGCTATCATTTGGACCGGTTGATCTATGGACTGTGGCATTTTCTCCGTGTGACAAATATGTTGTATCAGGCTCAAACGAGGGCAAAATCTCCATGTACAGTGTGGAGACGGGCAAACAGGAACAGATTTTGGATCCTCAAAATGGAAAATTCACATTGAGTATAGCATATGTAAGGAGATTTATCTTGAGATGAAGGCTTTTTTAAAGACATTTTTTTATTTCTAGAGTCCGGATGGAAAATATATTGCCAGTGGGGCTATAGATGGCATTATTACGATATTTGATGTAGCTGCTGGTAAAGTGGCACAAACACTTGAAGGTCATGCTATGCCCGTGCGTAGTTTATGCTTTTCACCCAACTCTCAAATGCTCCTGACCGCCTCCGATGATGGTCACATGAAACTGTACGACGTGTAAGTAATCGATTTTGGACACTATTCTTGATAGGTAATTTATCTGGTTCAAATTCCAGCTGTTAAAAGGGTTCTGACAGAGCGTAACTAAAAGATAAAAAATAGATGATGCTAGTAACTCAGAAAACTAGCACACAATTGTATCTTTCTCACAGTTCGTGGTGAGAATAGTAAATCAACATCAGTTAAAGTCCAATGGTCAACAGTATACCTTTTATAGATATCGATAAATTAAGCCTGGTGGCATTTTTTTCGGAGCTATGAGGTCGGTGTATCCTCCGGCTTACTAAATGAAATGTGTGGGGCCTATCTTAAATGCTTTCGACTGTGAGGCATTCTAAAATCATTGTGATTGGTTTTTATCATGTGCTCATGAGAAATATAGAGCGTTTGGATGAGAGATAATTTAGCCATAGAGGCAGGGTTGTCGGGCTTTTCCGACCAAATTTGGTTGGAGAGATTTTTAATTTTAAGATTTGGTTAGTCGATCCAATTTGGATTTTGGTAGGCTTTAATTTGTATAACTTGCGACTTTGCCCACTTTTTTGATCGGATCAGAATCAGTTGATATTTGCGATCTGCATTTTGATCATAAATATATATAGACAGATAAACATGCATTAATTCAAACAAGTTAAATACTATGGCGAATATGACCGACATTTTTATATACAACACCACTCTGGCATATAAAAGACTTCGCCTCTGCACGGAATTAGATATCGAATTTAACATGCGACATCTAACATCGGCAGGGCCTCAAATGGGGAAAGTTTTAAGCATGGAGGCTAAAGCAATGCATGCAGCGGAATGGATATTGTGCGTGAAATTTCAGTATAATCGAATTTTATGTGACTATGAGCTGAATATTCTGAAGTCGGGAGGGAAATTTATATAGAGTGATCCATCTAGAGGTATTTTTTCAGAACAAAAAAATATAAATTCAAATGAAGTGTTGAATCTTTATTGGTAATTTGAAAGGACATTTTATGGCATTTATTTTTTGAATATATTTACCTTAAAATGTTGGCAACTGTATTATGGAAATGAGCATTCGGTGAAAAACGGGGAGATGCGCTGTTTTCGACCAAAATTTTGTTCAGTGATGAGGCCCATTTCTGACTCAACGGCAAAGTCAGTAAACAAAATTGCCGCATTTGGGCTGAAGAGCCACAAGAAGAGGTTCAAGAGTTGTCATTATACCCAGAGAAAACCACGGTTTGGTGCAGTTTATAAGCTGGTAAATTCATCGGTGCATATTATTTCAAAAATAATGATGGCCGGAACGTAACCGTGAATGGTGCTCGCTATCGTGCCACAATATCGATCTTTATGCTACCTGAAATTGAAGCCCGTAATCTTGACGACACTTGGTTTCAACAGGACGGTGCCACTTGCCATACATCTAATGAAACGCTTGTCTTGCCTCTTTATTCTACACTTTATGTTTTAAAAGACCCGCCTGTTTTAATGGGGCAGCCTAGAAACACAAAGGATTTTACGTCTTCAAGGACTGGTGTTGGAAGAGGCTTGGCTGTGCTATCGATGCATTACTGAGCATCATTTTGGAATTTGCTTTATTACTTTTCAGTCCCACGCTAGCCAACATTTCGTTAACCATTTGTAGTTTAGTGCCAAGAAGCAGATTTCGTCCGCTAAGTCGGGGACTTCCAGGCGGCTCATCGCATCCAAGCTTATGCCTTTGTGTGGCATTCATTATAATGCCATTAAAATAAATTAAATATAATTATCAAAGAGTTTATCAAGCGATGGAAGCTTTTAACAGTGGGTGGGGAGATGACCTCTCAGCTACGACAGCCGTTTCTGCGGACCGGATTGACCAGAAGAGCAATTCTTCTACAACGAACTCTTATGATTTCAAATGTTATTTCTCTTATTTATACAGCTTGACTCTAACTCGAATTTAATCCATCTAGAGGTATTTTTTTAGAACAAAAAAAAAATATAAAAATTCAAATCAAGTGTGGAATCTTTGTTGGTAATTTGAAAGGACATTTTATGGCATTTATTTTTTGAATATTTTTTCCTCAAATGTACGCCTCGGGATTTCCATTCTGAGGGTCCAATTTTGGATGACTCGTTCGAGCATTTCAACCGGTATGGCTCTAATGACACGCGTAATGTTGGCTTCCAAAGCCTGAATCGTAGCTGGTTTGCCAGCATAGACTTTGGACTTTACGTAACCCCAAAGAAGAATGTCATAAGTTGTGATATCACTCGATCTAGGAGGCCAACTCACCGGTCCAAAACGTGAAATTAGCTGCTCTTCGAAATTACCTCTCAATAGATCCATTGTTTGAGCAGCTGTATGGCAAGTGACACCGTCCTATTGAAACCAAGTGTCAAGATTACGGGCTTCAATTTAGGTAGCATAAAGATCGATATCATGGCGCGATAGCGAGCACCATTCACGGTTACGTTCCGGTCATCATCATTTTTGAAAAAATATGCGCCAATGATTCCACCAGCTTCCAAACCACACCAAACCGTAGGTTTCTCTGGGTATAATGGCACCTCTTGAACCTCTTCTTGTTGCTCTTCAGCCCAAATACGGCAATTTTGTTTATTGACTTTGCCGTTGAGCCAGAAATGGGCCCCATTACTGAACATAATTTTGGTCGAAAACAGCGGATCTTCTCGTTTCTCACCGAACGTTTATTTCCATTATACAGTTGCCAACATTTGAAGGTAATTATTTTCAAAAGATAAATGCCATAAAATGTCTTTTCAAATTACCAATAAAGATTCCACGCTTGATTTAAATTTTTATATTTTTTTGTTCTGAAAAATATCTCTAGATGGATCACCTTTTAAAACTTGACTCTGACTCAATTTTTATTAATATTAGCAGCTAATTTCACCATTTTTCTGAATGGTGCAGAGTATTAGACAGTCGGCCCCGCCCATGTTTAGCTTTTATTACTTCTCTGTAAAAATGTTCTTTTTTTCTTGCAGAGCTCATACCGATGTTGCTGGCACTTTGTCCGGACATGCCTCCTGGGTGCTGTGCGTTTCATTCTCTGACGATGGAAAACGTTTCGCTTCGTCGTCCAGCGACACTACAGTGAAAGTATGGGATTTTGCCGAAAGGAAATGCATGCACACTTTCTCCGAACATAGCGATCAAGTATGGGGCGTGAAATATAGTCTTTCGAATGACAAAGTCATTTCAGTATCAGAGGACAAGTCACTCAATCTCTATAATTGTCCACAGAATGTTGTTGTATAACACTAATATTAACTGCAATAAAGAACCCGCAAAAACACAAATAATATTAAAGTAGGGTGTTAAGTTCATTAATCTCCGATATAAACTGGCGTTTCTTTGACTTGACAGTAAGATCAACTTTATTTTAAGAGAGTAACTTTATGGTCATTTATGACTCGTCCTTGGGTGACAATAGCTTTTGCTTGGCCTGTGTTAGTATCGATTCTTTCTTCTCCTTGTCAGGTATATAAACACTATAGCTGCGGAAGTGCTTGAGAATGTTGGCTGCAATAAAAAAACAATTAAAATTGTATGTTGAAAGTTGGTCTTGCACTACGCCACCTGTTAATTCCGGCTTTAGTTTATATTCTTCAGCAATTCTCGCCGAAGTCCATTGTTCTGGATCTGACTGGTGGTCGGTTATGAATTTTAACGCCTGCCTCAAGCTACAGCGCCCAGGCGTTACTCTCTGTGGTTCCTGGTAGCCAAATTCAAAGTCTTCAGGTGTGTTTCGATCCGAAGGCAGCTGTTGCTTATCATCCAACTCTGCCGTCCTGCGTTTTATGCCATAGTCTATCTGCAAAATATTAAACAAAATGATTTATACACATGTAAGAACGATGTTTACTCACGAAACTGTCCTGGGATGTTACATAAACATTTTTCAATCGATCGTCCAACACCGAGTCCTTTTTGTTCAGCTTCTCCACAAAAGTTGGATCCACTACAAGAATAATAGAACGCATGCATTAAACGTACATCAAATACGACGTAACAAAATTACATTCAACTGTTCGTTCCATGTCTCTTAAATTTGACTCGTATTTTGGCGCCGGCACAGGTTTGTCCCTCTCCAGAACTCGATGCGCCCGATTCTCGACATTGATGCGATTAACTTTACGAGACACTATGGACATGACTTTACCCATTTAACCCAAGTTTTAATTTACTCTCCAAACCAGATTCCTTTAAAGTAACCTTAAATTAACAAACAAAAATAATCACAATAGTTCCTCTCTGTTTTGATCATTGTGAATGATTGAGTATGACATCAGCTGTTTGGGACAGGGTGTTAAATCAACTCAAAAAACACACATTTCAGAATTATGTGGATTTTAAGTGAATAGCTCTAAAAGCTATGTTCCAACATGATAACAATATATAGTTATTTGTTAGATCCGGATCCAGAATTCAGTTTCGACAAATCGTCAAAATCCATACGTGTGCGTTTGGGGCTTATTCTAGCGCAGCATTAGACTGGTTCACTTAACAGTTTATTATCCATCTTTTCTAATGAAAGATAAATGAGTGAAATTAAATGTACAGGGTTTTCCATTAAGGACGCAACAATTTTATGTATTAATAAAACACAGAATATTTTAGATATGGAGGCCAAATTTATTGCAGCTGTAGTGCAAATGTTAAAAGCGAACTTATATTTCGGTCATATGACCACCACGAAACCGTGTACAGCAATATATTCTTTGGAACAAATTTTCCACCACTCTTGCACACATTACGACCGGAACGTTGGCAATTTCGGGTCGGACGTTGTCTCTGAGCTCATCTAAAGTTGTTGGCTTGTTGGCATAAACCAATGATGTGGCCTTATAAAAATAAATCCTATGGCGTTAAATCGCATAAACGAGGTGGATAATCGACCGGAACATTTTTCGAGATTACACGTTCACCGAATTTGCCTTTCAGTAAACGGATTGAAACGCATGCTGTGTGGCTAGTGGCAAGCTCATCCAATTCTGGCTAAAAATAATTTTCTAACATGGCACGATAGCGCTCTCTATTGACGGTAACATAGTAATTTTTTGCGGATTCAATTGTGCCTCTTGAAGCACATATGGGTTTCTTGCTGTCCAATAACGCATATTTTGTTAATTGACAAAACCACTCAGCCAGAAATCAACTTCATCGCTGAAGATGATTTCTCTGGATTTTAGTGAAACTTTGCCAGGACCACCGACTCAGAATTTCGGTAGAAATGTTTAATGATTTCCAAACGTTGCTCGTAAGTGAACTTTGTCATGATAAAAATGTTGACTTCGACTTGACACTGAAAGATCATTAAAAATTTTACACAACGATACGTAATTGTTTTGTCCCTATTGGAATACCCTTTAGTATTAGACCAAGAGGTTTTATTAGCAAATTTTGCAATAACTTTTCCTGACATAAATGTTTGTTTTCACAGAAACTAATTTTAATATTCTAGTTTTGTTTATTTTCATTTTTCGTGATTTATTCACACTTGTTATTTTTCTTCGATATTGCAAGCTTTTCCGAGTTGATCCCCCATGTCTGATACTTACCGTGAGTTTTCTTTCTCGTTAATTCCTAGTTAAAGTTTACTTCGTTTATCTTCTGTTTGACAAATTCAACTATGTGCACACTTGAGCACCGCGTTAAGATTGTTAAAGCCAACCCTCCAAGAAAAATAAACGTAACGCATTTTGCGGAGCGAAAACGAACTGCATACGGACCGCCATATCACTAACACTTGCATAGTTTTTCATATAAAAATACGACGAAATTAATTCTGCGTAAAACTCTTCGTAAACGTGCCGTTTTTTACGGTACGAAATGGAAGTGATTTTGCGTAATGGAAACGAACGTATTTAAACCAAAAAGTACCTAAAACAATCCGTTTACGTGCCGTTTTTGCGATACGAAAACGAACTGTTTTTTCTTAATGGTAACGGCATTAACTGTTTTTTCTTATTCGGGCAGCCATGTTGACAGAACACTTTAATTGTTTTAGTTGATGTTTGAAGTGTGATGATCTGATTGTTGTTAAACAAAATCAGCTTTTGTAAGTGTTAATATAATAGGTATTTATAAAACGTTTGTAGTATATTTATATCTACATATCTATATTTTGTAATAGCCAAAGAATTCATAATCATTCACAATATATGCAACATTAATTCTTCAGTATAAAAAAGCTTATATTATTTCGATAGAGAAAGAAATTCAGTACGGAAACAGAACGTTTTGCAGATACAAAAACGTACCGCTTCAGTGTTACGTAAACGCAACACTCTGGTATTACGAAAACGGACCGCTTTAGTGTTACGTAAAAGTACTACTTTAGCTTAGCCTTGGCGTACTACCAATACATTCAAACTACTACTTTTTTTCTTCTAATTCTCTTATTCCGAAATTAACGTTTACGGTGCATTTACGTATCGCAAAATCGGTTCGTTTTCGTAGTCTTGTATGAAAAAATGACTTCGTCAACGTTTCGTTTGCGTGCCGGTTTTCTTAGAGGGAAAGACGATAAATTGTACAAGATGGGCGATGTGCTTCTCCTTTGCAATAATGTAGAAAAACACACTTCAAAACCACAAATTCTTGGGGTTTATTTTCCAAATTCGGTTGTATACAATCACAAGAACGCTAAAAAGTAACAATTGATACAAAAAAACACAATTCACACACTTAATACACACAAAATACAGCATTCCCCAAATGATTTTTACTCATTTATATATTATTATATTTTTTTAAAGCTCAAATCGCACATCTTGTACAATTAAACATCTTTGGTTGAAGCTCATTACGAAAACGGACTTTCAAATCAAAATGCATTTCGTGCACTAGCGCAGTTTGTTCTGCGGAAAACATTGGTTTTGGTGTTCGGTACCGCGAGATGATAACGGACTTCTTGTGGCTAGAAATTGAGGATATGGATCTGGACGATATGCGGTTTCACTAGGATGGTGTCACTTGCTACACAGCCAACGCAACAAAGACTCTTTTGCGCGAGAAATTCATTTCGTGGCGTTGTTACTTTTCCGCCACGATTTGACATCGTTGGACTTTCTTCATTGGGGAGATTTAAAAGAAAAAGTATACGACAACAAGCTAAGAACAATTCAAGAGATAAGAATGCGATAATTCGGCACATTACCGACCTTGAACCTGCATTATGTCTCAAAGTCATGAAAAATATGGACAATCGGAAAGGGGTATGTCACCGAAGCCGTGGGGATCACTTTGCCGATATTTTGTTTTGCACATAATTGTCATAGATCCTTCAATCATAATAGAAAATATTGAGATAATTCTCTGAAAACGATTTGTTTTATTACCCATGTGCTTTTCAATACGTGTACGGATCACTACAAGTGTCTGTTGTCAAAGGTTTGGCTTTCCATGTTATATTTGATATAACGTTCAAATATCTGGTTGATTTAATATGGATTTTAACAAAAATTTTGAAATTTTACGAGCGAAATCCTTTAGATTAAACTTTCAATAAAGAGCTGCGGTAAAAATATGTACAACAGTCCCTGTGGCCCATCCTGTTATATTTTTTGGCTTAAAGTTACAAGCAATTGCACATACATTTAAAGTCCACATTTACATGATTTCACGTCGAACCCCTTATACAATTTGCATTAAAATTGAAGCCAAAATCCGATAAAACTTATTCCGGTGTTTTTTTTTGTATATGAAAATTTCACATAGGATAAATTCCGCTGATTTCACTTTCCTTGGATTTCGGCTTTCATTTTCAACACAAATTGTAATATATTTTGACATAAATCCTACTGAATGTTGGTTTTGTTTGTATTTGCGAATGGTAAATAAATTATTTTCATTTAAATATACACGTGTATACCGAACATGTTTTGCAAATTCTAAACATTTGTTTATTTTATTACTTATCCTTTATTACAATTATCCTCATGTTAATTTCCATTTTCAATGCCAGTTGTTGTTGTAGCGCCACATAGCGCTGAAGAAACATCCCTTGACCGATGAATTGCTACTTGGCAACGGCCAAAGCCAGCTATAATCATTGCTTGAATAATTGTAAATTAAACCTCATTTTATTCTGCAGCTCACTACCAAACGATGCTCCTCTGCGAAATTTTAGTATGCTTATTTCTAGTAAGTTACATTTTCTGAAGTGCAGTTTATAGGGCATACGGGAAATTTTAATATAAAATATACCGTCGTGTTGGGAATGACTCGAAATTTTTGTTTGCGTCCTTTGACGCCAATTTACATGAAAGTATTATATTTTTAGCATCATAGATAACAAATTCATATTTTATCATATTGATATCTTTACTCATTTTATTGTTTTTAAAAATTATTTTATTACATTTATTTCAAAATCTCCGTTTATCAAGCTTTTTGAGCAGAAGTGTTTATGTATATTACTCAGTATGAAATGGGCAAAGTTACCAGAAACCATTTTTTTCTAATTTTAACGACTCTGAAGTTTAGGTATTTTTTATGTATTGAACTTAGTATCTTCCTTAACCACTTATTCATAAAAAGCTACAATAGGTTCAAATAACATTTTTATAAAGGAAATTTAAATTTAAAACCATTCATAAAATTACATGAATGTAGGTAGCCCTTAATGTATAACTATCCAAATTTTATACCAAAAAACAAAAAGATTAATACTACTGTGCGACAAAAATACATAACCAATTCGTAAGGTGTAAGCCACCCTATTGACTCTTTTTATCATCGATGACTACAAATATTTTTTAATATCCGAAATCGATTTTTAACTAACATCGAAATCGGTTTACCATTAGACGTATGGAGAAGAAGCTACGAGTTTTTGTTAAAATTCGACATTTAAAACGCATGTAACCTAAAGAAAAGTGTAAAATAATCAGCTACACTGGTGTAGCAAGTGGAATATGTGAAAATTGTTATGGAAATTTTACAAATAAATGCGCATCGAGTCGTAAATTGTGCTGATGAAAACTTCACATGCCCAAAGTAACGAGCTCACAAGGCAATCAGAAATTAAAGATCATTCGTTGCTCTCCTAACACTAACGAGTAAATGTTAATCGTTGAAAAGAAAAAATCCACTCGTTCCAAAGTAAATTGACATAATAAACACAAGAAGAAAAAATCTAAGAAAAAAATATAAAAATACATTTGTGCGAAAACTCATCAACTTCGAAGAATACGACAAAAGAATAACAAGAAAAGAAAATGTAAGGAAAAGTTATTAATCGATTAAAATCAATAACACGTCCGTAAAGAAGTAAATAGCTCAACAAGTGCCAAAACCGATCAATAAAAATATGTGTGTATAAATTCCCTCTCTCCCCCCAACAACCCTCAAACAATTCTTCATACATACTAACAACACTACCAACTAACAGACAGTCCATCAATGAAGGAATCTCATATACGGGAATATTTAATGCCTGTGCTCAATATTCCTCCATACATTTATGTTTTTTAATTGTACAACAAAATACAAGAGAAGAAAACGAAAATGAATGGATAATAAAAAGATAAATCGTATGCAGTCGTCGCCATCGTCATCATCATCATCACTACCACCATCATCATTGTCCATTTACACTGAAAAATGAATTTCTGTTCTGTTTTGTTCTGTTCTGCGTCGTCCACTCAATAGAAAAGAATTTCTATATTTTATTTTTCCTTGTTGCGCTCAAATAAGTACGACGATTCTTTTTCGTGTCGGTCGTGACGAGAGCCGAAGAAAATTGTATTGAACATGCATGCATGTTTACTATTTACAAAATATCAACATACTACATATGTATGAGTATGTATGTGCATGCGTACGTACGTATGTAAGAATATATTGAAAATAAAAGTGTACGACAAGACGAACTGTATGTGAAAACAAATTAACAACAACGTAACCACGATTTGTTTGTTTTGTGTGTAAATGTTCTACTTCATGAAGTTTTTTTCTTCTTCTTTATTTTTGTTTGTATGCATGTGTGTAGCTTTTTGGCATGTGTGTTAATCACCATAATAAAAGGCAAATAAACAATACAATCGTCGTTTGTACTTGAAACAAAACAAAACGAAAAAAAAAACAAATTATGATACGTCAAGTCATCATCACCTAAAACAAGTTCAATGTACCGCTCAAAGAAAAATCTATGAAAATTTGACAAGTGAAAGTGTTTTTAGACAAACGACGTTTAAATCCTGATAAAAAATTGAACCATAATCCAGATTTGCTGTGCAATTTTATGTTTGAAGAGGAGATATGATTTGTATTCCCTCGCAATGTAACAGATATTGTCGCCATCTTTTAGTGAATAGTCATATTTAATCCTGCTTAAATCTAGTTTAGTAAAAACTCACGCACGGACACCAAATTTTGCAAGTTGATTCTAAGCAGAAAATGTAAAATAAAAAATATCGATCTCCCATAGCTTCCGAGATATAGGCCTCGAAATTCAGACGTATAATTCAGATATTGAGTCATATCTGTTAAACTTTTCCTTTATTATTAAGTATGGTTATTGTTGAAAAGCTTAGTGCAACCACCGATACCGTTGAGAAATTTCAAAAAGTTGCACAAAAAGGGGATTTTTTTAAAAAAAAGGGCACAAAACGAGGTTTTTTAAAAAAAATAGTCTCAAATTTTTCATATTTATTTATTTAATTTAAAAAAAAAATATTGAAAAAATAACAGTTCATAAAAACTGGGCGTCAAAATACACATAAAAATAAAGCACAATTGCACACAAAGGCGCATACATTACATATGTACATTAGGCCGTAGCAAAAAAAAAATAGTCCGCCTTACGTACACCTTCGAATATAAAGAATTATTGCAACGTAGCTTTGATAATTTTTTTTTCTTACAATTTTTTTTTTTTAGCTTGAGGTATTTATTTAATCTCTTTGTTCTATGTAGGTTAATTTTTATTTTTCCCAATATTTCGATTGACTTCGTCAATCATCTTCAGGGGTTGTCACTGACAAAATACAAAACATGATTACATGTTCTGGTACTTTCCCTTCATATCTCCGTTGGTATGATTAAAGTTGACTCAAAATCATTAAACTCTTGCTAAGGAAGTATGTCGATGATCCCAGAAAAACAACTTTGCAAATGTTTTTGCCTATTTTGCTGAATGTTGGGGTTGTCCTTTTAAGTCGTCCTTTGTACATATCTTTTGTGTTTACAGTCGGATGGTAAAGTGTGATGTATCGATGTGTTTGTCTTAAAAAGACCAACAAAAACGTCGATGTATTACACTTTAAGATCCGCTTGTGAATGCAGAAGATATAAAGAAAAATTTTAAAGCTCGATCCCTAAAAAAACAAGAAACAATTGGTCGAAACTACCTTCCAATAATACATTATATTCTTTATATTCAAAGGTGTACGGCGAACATTTTTACCTGCAAGGTGGTACGCTCTAATGTACATACAAGTAAATATATTTCTACTTTTCTATAACACGAATTTTGTACAAAAATATAATGTTTTGACTTAAACGTTCTATATATTCGTAACTTCTTTTCAATACTTATATACAATTTTTTCACCTGGAGTACACTCTTACACTAAAATCCAAAGCCGAAAGCATAGATTCTTAGGTTTTCACCATTAACTTGTAAGTTTGTTTAATTGTTATAAACCATAACTTTGAAAATACACGTTCTGCGCAAGCACTGAAGTGCGGCAAAGTCATTATATGCGACGAATTCAAATAAATTCTGAAACAAACGTTCATTCAAATTATTTAAAAAAAATACCTATCTCCAACCAAGAATTTACCGTCCTTTATATCAAAGAGGTATTCATATGATTTATCAATACCCTAGCCTTACATTCTAACAATATAGATTCATTTATGAATGCTTCAGGTTTACTAATTATTTAACTTTATTCAGACACTAGGTCAAAATAGTGTATGGCATACAAATACTTCAAGTTTTGAAAAGTAGTAAAATTTTACAAAATGGGGATTGTTTGGAAGGGGGCAGTAAAAATCGCACGACTTCAAAAAAGGTTCAAATTGCCACTTTAGTCGCACAACGGTATCGCTGATTGCAACACTATTCCAGTGATACATACATATATTCGATCTGTTAACCCATTAAGAAGCGGAAGCAACATTTTTATTTTTCACGACTTTTTAGTTCAAGTCTATTTTTCCCCTTGTTATTCATTTTCTAATGATTTCCTGTATTTCTTACCTCCAAATCTATCTATCAGCAACATTTTCTAGTGTAACAAGCCTCAGATAATGGCCTTTTGGGCAGATATATTCATACTCTTTTGGAATTAAGCCCCAGTCTCTTAAAATATTTATTGTTCGGGGATGGGCCATCTATCTTCATTGCTTAATTTTCGCAATTCCCAACCGTTTTTATACCCTCCACCATACAATGGAGGGTATATTAGTTTTGTCATTCTGTCTGTAACACCTTGAAATAATCATCGGAGACCCATCAAAGTATATATATTCTTGATCCTCGT
Source organism: Hydrotaea diabolus (assembly GCA_963513945.1). NCBI lineage: Eukaryota > Metazoa > Arthropoda > Insecta > Diptera > Muscidae > Hydrotaea > Hydrotaea diabolus. Next base: position 232,036,944 of record OY740716.1, read on the forward strand.
AAAATTCTAAGACGATCTAGCCATGTTGTCCGGCTGTTGAAAACAAGATAGAGCCTGCATGAAAACAGCTAGGGAGCTGAAATTTGGCACAAACATGTGTAGTTAACCTAGCATGGTTGGTATTGCAAATGGGCTATATAGCTCTACGGGAGCTATATAGGAAATATCCGTCCAGTTTCTTGAGCAAAATCACTGAAATTTTGCAAATAATAATCTCTATTTAGGCGCAATCATCTATGTAAAAATGGTTTAGATTGGGCCACCATCGAGAAATAATATGACTATAACTCACCACAAACTTGACCTATCGAAATGAATTTTTACACATCAAGATTTCTATATACAACATACTTCTACGCTGAATTCGGTTGAGATCGGAAAAGTCCTACTGGTACCTCCCACACTAACGGTCTCATGGGCCTTGAAAAATAATATGACAATAACTCACCACACACTTGACCTATCGAGACGAAATTTTTGACATAAAGATTTTTATATAGAACACACCTCTGCGCCAAATTCTGTTGAGATCGGAAAAGTCCTACTGGCACCTCCCACACAAACGGTCTCATGGGCTTTGAGAAATAATATGACGATAACTCACCAGAAGCTTGACCTATCGAAATGAAATTTTGCACATAAAGATTTCTATATAGAACATACTTCCGCTACAAATTTGGTTTTATTTGGAAATCTAGTGGAGGGTATCCTAAGTTCGGCACAGCCAAACTTAAAATTTTTTACTTGTTTATATTCATTTTACTACACTTTGCGTTTCTAACGAGTTTTCCAGAATTAAACTTCTCCGTTACTAAAGGACATGCTACCACAGCGTGCAATTTCGTCTACAAATGTTTCCATATTGTTTGAAAATTGCAAGATAGATAATTCCATATCGGAAAAAGATCTAAGTCAATTTTTTGTGAAATTTTGTCCAAATTTTGCTAAAAAAACTGAAACTAAATTGCCAATATCTCCGGCATTAAAAAGGGCTAAATTCCAAAACAAAGTCTTAAATAAAATTTTAAAGTGTTGGCTATAAAGGACAAATTTTACCTATTTTTCACAGAAAAAAATTTTCGTTTTGTTTTCTCCAAAAATTGCGCTATTTTTTAAATTATTAAAGGGTATTATCTCCGGTTGTAGAAGGATAAAAACATCGGAAAATACGTTAAATGAAAGGTAAATAAGTTGTCATAAGGGTCAAGAAAAAAATTTGGTGCAGTCAGGCCCAGTGACATTTCTGGATATTAATTTGTTTGAGAATTTTCGTTGAAGCTCTGCCATAACCGATCTGGCTATATGTGCAGCTGCTCCATCTTGCTGGAATCAAATGCAGATCTTTAAATAACAATTCCCATTATCAATCACTGCTACACGGGTTTCTTCAAAAAAGCATGGCCCACAATGCAGCTTGATGAAACTGCGCACCACACAGTAACTTGTTCTGAATGCAGTTCCGTCTCATGGAGTATTTGTGGATTAGATCCACTCCATATTTTGCTTGTGAACATTGCCGTTTGGATCAAAATCTCATCAGACATAAACAAGCAATTTATCACGCTGATGTCTTAGGCGATTTTCATAATTTTGTTTCAAAATTCTATACGAACAGGCAAATCGAGAGGGTTTAACTTGCTTGTAATTTACACTGTACGGAAACAAGTTCAACTCATCATGAATTATCCGCTGATAAGTTTTAAGAAGCGGTAGCAACATTTTTTTTATTTTTTCACGACTTTTTACTAAAAATGCCTCAGCCCTATCTAGTTTTGTAGCCAACATATAAACCTTTCATCAAACGCATGTTTTGATATTTTAACCATTCTAGCCAGTCTAGGTGATAATGTTTTTTATTATAAAAAAATGTAAAATTATTTGAAAAAAGTCGCGCGATTTTTTTTGCAATTTTCAGTTCAAAACTATTTCATTTCAACATTTTATTTCTGTTTTCATGCATTTCTTAATGATTTTCCTGTATTTCTTACATCCAAATCCATCCATCAGCAACATTTTCTAGTGTAACAAGCCTCAGATGATGGCCTCTTCTACAGAACTATTCTCCCTCTTTTGGAATTAAGCCCCAGTCCCAGTCAGTGATGATGTTAACAAGTGAAATTCGAAATGCTCCAAAGTTTTTACGTTAAAAACATTTAACAAGTTTAGTATTTTTTAAATAACTTTTTTTTTCTACAAATTATAAAATTTTAATATTTAAAAAAAGAATAAGGGTTGACCCATTACTTTAACCTTGATAGTTTTCGAGACAAAGTACTATAAAGGACACTAAGTGTTGCCTGGCGCCATCTGACATTTCCATTGGAAAGTTTGACATTTTTAGCTAAACGTACTCAGAACGTACGACCATCATTTGTGTTGTTTACAGTGACTTGAAAAAATCAATTTGCAAAAAAAAAATGAATTAGCTCGTGAAGATTTTCGTGCGATGATTTTTCAGAACTTTCGACGTGGATTATCACGACAATAGTGCATCCTAAGCACTGTGATAAACTGGTTTAATTAATTCAATCGTGGCCAACGCTCGCTCAAAGACGAAGGTCGTCCAAAAACGGCCGTTGTGTCAGAGAACATTGGTGCCGTGCGTGAACTGAAAATGCAAGATCGTCATGTTACATACCGTGAGATAGAGGATCTTTGGGCATTTCTTCCACCAGCATACATTCGATATTGCATGAACACCTGCTTTGTTCTCGCTGGATTCCGCACAATTTGACAATCGCTCAAAAAAAGGCTTAGTGCAAAATTTTTTTAAAAAAAATACGATCGCGGTGTTTCTAAAGGCGTTTATAAGATCGTCACAGGTGACGAATCATAGATCTATGTGTGGGTCTTCGAAGACGAGCCAAATCCAACGAAAGTTGTTCTTGGAAGAAGCACTTCGAAGCAAATGGTCGCCTGTTTCTTCGGCAAAACTGGTCATGTGGCGACTGTTCCGCTTGAGCAACGTAGGACGGTCAATTCTGAGTGGTACACCACAATTCGTTTGCCTGAAGTCTTCGGAGAAATTCGAAAAACGAACAAGAGAAGACAAATCATTGTGCACCATGACAATGCGAGCTCTCACTCATCGGCTAAAACCAGCGTCTTTTTGACGGCCAAAACGTCGAATTGATGGGCCATCCGCCGTACAGCCCTGACTAGGCACGTAATAACTTTTTTTATTCCCGCATGTTAAGAAAAAAAAACCGTGGTCAACGATTTTCGTCGCCAGAAGATACTGTTGAAGCGTTTAAAAACCATGTTTTGGAGGTGTCTTAATCAAAAAGTTTATAAATCATGCTGGGGGAATACTTTGAAAAACAATAAAATCATTTTTGATGATAAATATTCGCATTTTCATTATTCGGCCAGAAATATATATAGCAGCCCTCGTATTCCATACATAATTGCCGACATTTAATAAAACATTTATCAATATAAGATCCATTTTCTTTCATTTAATCAAAAATTATAATCAAACAAAGTAGTATAACTTTCCGACGGACAACCTGTAGTATACCTTCCCGGCGGACACCCTGTATATCGCAGTTACAAACTTTTTTAAGTCATGTCCCGTCCACCTTACTTCCCAGAGGTCGGCGGTGAGGTCACCTGAGTATTATTAAAGTGGCATCAGACAGATAGAGGTTTGTGATCGCAGGAATGTCCGTAAATCGTCAACTTTTATTCTTCAGCGTTGGGCCGTGAACAGGGGAGTCCGGTTTTTATTATTAGAGCCAGGTAGCCTCTCACACGTAAGCCTTTTCTTTGATGTATGTGTAGAAACATCGTTGCGCAGCAAATTAGCATGCGAAGGACTGTGTGACGCCTTGCAGTGTAGTCAATAAGGATCGCCCTTATTGTGGCGTGGTGAGAGCCCTTGGCCGAAGAATTCATCCTTCGGGTCGATCCGGTGTCGTGTGATCGTTTACAAATAAGTGTCATTCGAATAATTATGAAATATTGATCATCGTGCAAAATTTAAGGGCTTTCAACCCGGACAGACGGGCATGGCATAGACGTCTTTGCGTTCAAAGTCAGTCAGACATACTTTATAAGATCTCCAATCAATTTATCGTGGTGTTGCATACGGAACGAGAAGTATATGGAGCGTATAAAAAGGATGAAATATTTTCAAAGCCACAGGAACAAGAATACGATTAAGAAATGATAATGAATGTAATTTATGATCGGTATTGCCATTGTGAGTCACTGTATGAATGCATCACAGGCATTTGTGGAAATGTGCAGCATTCAGCGATACAACTCGCTCTCCTGGAACATAGTACATATTACATTCATACATACATATGTATATTTGTACATATGCCTGTACGAGTGTGTATACAGAAACATGTTGTTATTGTTTGTATAAATTGATCGCTGCTTTTCTGTAAAGCGATGAAATATTTGGAATTCCATTCACATTCCAGCATGCAATCCGACCGAGTAGGTACATGCCGCCGCGGGTGAGTGACGACGACAAAGGCATACGACGACTACTAGAAACTGGGTATTCCACACAGCGAATTATTCGTACACTCAACCGTACTTACACCATAGCTTCGATAGAGATAGATGGCGGTATGTGCATGGTCGTGGTCTAAGTGCTGGTGGACATTTCTCTCCACACACACGCACGCACACTGTGCCGAGTGTGTGTGCGTTCAGTTTGGCAAGGTTTGTTGTGAAAATAGAGGGGGCTACTGAGTGCAATATTGAGGCAACTGCCTGCAAAATATAAGCAGATAAACGAACACAAACCAACGAACTATTACATACATATGTATGTTTATATATATTTATGTATGTATATACCTAGTAAACAGCTCAAGAAACATATACGAACACGCATTCATACATGCATATGCATGTAAATACGTAGGCTGAGTGCGAAGAAATTGTAGGTTTAAGTACTGCCTCGATCTTGAATCGATCTCGATTCAAAAGTTTGGTCTTCGGTTAGGTTGGAAACACTTGACACGCGGTACATCCACCGGGTGACTCATAAAGGTCCATTGTGAATATCCTTCATCTATGACAAATTATGCTACAGGGTGGCTGATGAATATTTTTACATTAAGAAACTCAAAAAACTTTTTTCACTGTATGGAATTAATTTTTTTTTAGTTAAAGCTCATTCAATTTTTTTAAAGATAGCCTAATTAGTTTTAAAACAATGAAATATATATGCCCCTTCTCGTTGATGCATGTGCGGCATCTTACCAAAAAGTTGTTCATTACTGCTTGGAGAGTTGAGACAGGAATAGCCGCAATTATTTCTCGAATGGATTGCTTAAGTTCATTTAAATTTGTTGGTTTTGCTTTGTAGACTTCCCGTTTTCAATCATCTTACACAAAAAAGTCGAATCAAGTAAGGTCAGGCGACCTGGGGGCCAACGGAATGGAGTTTCTGGATATCAGCTTATTGTGAAATTTTCGTCGGAATTCTTTCATAACAGGCCGAGCTTGACAATGCAGCGTGATGAAACTGTACACCACACTGTGATACGAAGTGGGTGCAATTCCGTCTCATGGAGTATCTGTGGGTTGGAAGCACTCCATATTCAACAATTTTGCTTGTTTATGTTGCCGTTAAAATCAAAATGGACCTCGTCAGACATGAAAAGACATGTTTCCGTCCTCCTTCACCATTTGAAGCATCTTCTGGCAAAATTCCAAACGAATCGGAAAGTCTGCTGCGTTCAGTCTGTTGGCCGTTTGAATTTTATATGGGAATAAGTCCAAATCGTTGTGCATAATTGACTGCAATGACTGCCTGCTTATGCCCATTTGAGCAGATAAGCTTCTTATCGAAACTCTTACACTGTTTTGGATGGAAGCAGCTGCTGCAGCGATTGTTTTCTCAGTCCAAACTGAAGGATTTCGATGGTCTGTTGACTGTCCCATGCTCGGCAAAATTGTTAACAAGTCTCATTATGGTCCATCCGCTCGGAGAATTGTCGCTAAACGTGCGCCTATACTCGTTTAACCGAAACAACGGACTCCAGTGGGCGATAGCGGCTAACGATCCAAATTCTTGTTTCAGGGTCCCATTTATCCATTTTTGTTGGATCTAAAAATCAATCTGCGAAATAAAAAAGAAATTACCAGATTCATTAAATTCTTATAGAAAAAAAGTTACTAAATTATTTTTTGGTAGCGGCTTTCATCATCCTCCCTGTACATGTTCTGTAGGAAACTGGCCATGTAACTTAGCTTATCTATTACATTGCAGACGAAGAAGAAATCATCCAGATCTGGAAGAAAGTGCAGTGAGCAATAAAAAAACTAGTCAGAATCTGAATGATATTCAGCCCAATTCTAAATACTCCCCGGGAGATAATTCCCGGGGAATTTATTTTTCCCGGCAATAAAATCATCCTATTCTAAACAAACGGTAGAAGAGTAACAAGGAAGAGAGAATTTTGATTATTCAAAGTTATCTGTTTTGCGTCAGCTGTTTTGTTTTGCTAACAATTTGCAATTTAGTTTCAAACGTACAAAGTGAATATAAACAAAAACAATATATAACTCGAAATAAAATGGGACGCTTATATTTCCTTAATTCTATTGTTTATAACTTGAAAACGGGTTATAGAATTTTAAAGAGATACAGAGCAAAAAGTTTGTATTTTATTTATATATTTCTTTTCCAAAACAAAAATCAACAAATATTCACTATTAATAAAATTTTTATTGTTTTTAATTCTTAAAAAGTCAATTTTCAAAGTCAAACAAAAATTTGGACACCCTAGTGTTTGTCAACTTGTAAGCAAACTATGGGTGTACCGTTATTTTTTCATAACGGGACAGCGATATTTTTTTTTTACTTCTCATATTTTGTCTATTCTGTTCGTAAGTTTTATCGTTAAGATAAATAAGCAAGCGTCAAGCTACTTAAAAGAGCTAATGGTGCAATATAAATCCAAAGGCAAAAGTATACGTGAAAGCGCGGAAAGTTTAAATAAGCCTAAGTCGACAGTATTTAATATATTGATAAACTATAAAATAAACGAATATTAGCAAAGGGTTTCCAAAATTAACTCCGAGAGATCCCATGAATTTCGGCTGTTGATATTGCCAAATCAATAAAGAGCCATCCATTGTTGAATAAAACCCACAAACCATCAGAAATTTTCTTCACAACAACAATTACAAAGCATACATTCCTAGAAAAAAACGGTTCATTTTAGTACCAACGTCAATAAAAGGTTTGCATATGCCAGAGAATATATTGACAAGCCGAAAGCATTTTGGAGCACCGTTATATTTACCGTCGAGTCGAAATTCAATATATTTGGCTCCGATGTTCGAAGTTTTGTCTGGAGAAGGGAAGGTACATCACTCCACCCCTCCAATGTAGTTGGTATTGTTATGCATGGTGACGGCCATGTAATGATCTGGGGCGACGAATGGAGTGGGTTCATTTTGTTTAACCGAAGGTAATATGACAAAAGTGCCTTGCTTAGATATACTAAAGAAGCATTACCGTAAAACCGTCGAAAAATTGCAATTGCCAGCAAGATTTACCTTCACGGACTACAACGACCGGAAACATACGTCGAATGTCGTCAGGGAGTGGTTACTCTACAACGTCCATAAAGTGTTTCCGCATCCTCCTCAGAGTCCCGATCTTTATCCGATCGGGCGCCTATGGCTCGTATTAAAAAATAATTTCGTAAACGGGATTCGTGGAAAAAATGGAATCACAGCTGCCATTGAAGAGATCTGGAAAAACATTCCACAACATGTTAAAGAAAACCTAGTGAACTCCATGCAACGTCGTTTACAAGCAGTAATTAAAGCGAACGGATATAGCACGAAATGGTACCTTAACATTTTGAACAAAAATAATAACATGGACTATAATATTTGTTCCCTTATTTCATTATTTTCACTATTGTTACATTTTTTGTTTGACTTTGAAAATTGACTTTTTATGATATTTGCTGCAAAAATGTTGGAAAAGGGATAAAAGACAAATAAAAAAATATATTGAATAATAACTCTTTATCTCTTTAAATTTGAATAAACCGTTCTCAACTTATGAACTATAGAAGTCATGAAATATAAGTGGCCCATTTTGTATTTGAGTCACTGTACAAATGTTCCGTGTTGCGTTTGTGATGATAGCAGGAAACTTCTGCTCCATATGGGGACTCCACCAGTTCCTATGGAGAATTTTAGGTTTTGTGCCGCTTCGTACATACTTCATTTGATCGGCCCTAACTGAAAAGATTACGCATTTTCATCATTTGTGCCCTGTAAAGGGCGGTCCAACCATAATGCATAACTTTAATTGTGAGTCACACCTTAATGTCAAGTTTTTTGCTCAACTTATTTTGACATTTCTATGTTTCAGTGTTTGACAAGTTCAACCATGAGTGACTGTTTGGTGCGGATATTTCGGCCAGCCAATAAGTTACCCTGATGGTGTTCACTATCGCGAGATGATATCGGGCTTTTTGTGGCCAGATATTGAGTATATGGACCTGAACGATATGTGGCTCCAACAGGATTTCGTTACTTGCCACACACAACGAAACAATGGCGATGTTAATTGGACGCCACGATCATGTGATTTAACACAGTTGGACTTCTTTCTTTGTACGAGGGTTGCTATATATATTTTTGGCCTAGGCAACACTAAGTGTTCATTTTTCACAACTTTCGACGTGGATTATCACGACAAGAGTGTATCGATGAACTTAAATCTTTGTATGGCGATGTAGCACCATCCTAAAGCACTGAACTACCGGTTTAGTGAATTCAATCATGGCCGACGCTCGTTCAAAGACGAAGGTCGTCCAATAACGCTCGTTGTGTCAGAGAACATTGATGCCGTGCGTGAACTAATAATGCAAGATCGTCATGTGACATACCGTGAGCTAGAGGCATCCTTGGGCATTTCTTTCACCAGCATACATTCGATTTTGCATGAACACCTGGCCGTAAAAAATGTTTGTTCTCGTTGGATGCCGCACAATTTGACAATCGCTCAAAAAAAGGCTCGTGTCGATCGGTGCAAAGAAATTTAAAAAAATACGATTGCGGTGCTTCAAAAGACGATTATAAGATCGTCATAGGTGTCGAATCATGGATCTATGCGTATGAGCCCGAAACAAAACAGCAATCGAACGTGTGGGTCTTCGAAGACGAGCCAAATCCAACGAAAGTTGTTCGTGGAGAAGCACTTGGAAGCAAATGGTCGCCTGTTTCTTCGGCAAAACTGGTCATGTGGCGACTGTTCCGCTTGAGCAACGTAGGGCGGTCAATTCTGAGTGGTATACCACAATTTGTTTGCCTGAAATCATCGGAGAAATTCCAAAAAACGAACAAGAGAAGACGAATCATTGTGCACCATGACAATGCGAGCTCTCACACATCGGCTCAAACCAGCGCCTTTTTGACCGGCTAAAACGTCGAATTGATAGTTCATCCGCCGTACAGCCCTGAGTTGGCACCCACTGACTTCTTTTTATTGCATCACATTAAGAAAAAAATGCGTGGTCAACGATTTTGTCGCTGATAAAGCGTTCAAAAACCATGTTTTGAAGGTGTCTCAATCAGAGTGGAAAAGTGCTTCGACAATTGGTTTGAGCGCATGCAAAAGTGTATAAACCATACTTTAAAAAACAATAAAACCATTTTTGATGATAAATATTCGCATTTTCATTGTTAGGCCAGAAATATATACAGCAGCCCTTGTAGATATTTAAAAACTGTGCGTCAATAAGCCAAGAACAATGCACGAGCTAAAGGATGCTTCAGTGTCACTGAAAATATGTACCATCGGATAGATGTATGCCACCGAAGCTGTGGCGAGCATTTGACCGATATTATGTTTAACAGATAATTGTCACCGATCTTTCTATTATAATCAAAAATATAAAGATAATTCTCTGAAATATTTTTGTTTTATTTTAAAATCGTGCGTTTTAGTTGGTGAATGAAAAAAATAAAAAATATTAAATACAGTAGACGCTCACAAATTAGAACTCTCAGAAATTAGGACCAGCATTTTGATGCATTGACAATTCGGAAATTATAACCAAAAGTTCTAATTTCCGAACGATTTTTATTTTTATTATGAAACGTTTGAAATTAAAACAGATCACCAAAGAGCAAAAACAAAAAATATATTTCGTTATTTGTTTGTTTATTATTTATTATTGAATTATTTTAAGTTTGAAACTTTTATGTGATAGAATTTAACTGAAATGTTACTTAAGTTTTCGCTTTTGTTAATAAAATACTCAAAATTGTGTAAGCGTGTAAATTCAAATCTTTATTCAAAATTAGCATCAGTGATGTTCGTGAGACGTTCAATTGTTGGGCACGACGACGAGTCGAGGGTAAAGGCTCTTCTGCCACACTAACGCGAATAACATCAATGTTTTCCGCAGAGCCTATTGACCATTTTAAGTGTCGTCAATACTCCAAATGGTTGTTTAAACAGAAGTGAATCGTGACTTTACAAAGAAAATAATCTTTAGAGAATCATTCCTTAACAAGCAGAATTACCGCATTTAGTCAAATGAGAATCCACGAGGGATTATTGAAAAGCCGATGCATCCGCAAAGAGTGACTGTTTGGTGCAGTTTATGGGCTGGCGGCGTCATTGGGCCGGAATTCTTGGAAAATTAGGTCTGAGATGATAACGGACTTATTGTGGCCAGAAATTGTGGATATGGACCAGGAAGATATGTGGTTCCAACAGGATGGCGCCACTTTCCACACAGTCAACGAAACAATGGCTCTTTTGCGCGAGAAATTCAATGACCATGTTATTGATCATGCGATGATCATGCGATTTGACACCGTTGGACTTCTTTCTTGGGAGCATTTAAAAGAAAAAGTGTACGTTAATAAGCCAAGAACATTTGAAGAGCTAAAGGATGCGATAATTCGACACAATAACGGCATTGAGTCCCCATTATGTCTCAGAGTCATTGCAAATATGGACCATCGGAAAGAGGAATGCTATCGAAACCGTGACAAGCATTTGGCCGATATTTTGTTTAACACATAATTATCATAGATTCTTCTATCACAATAAAAAAAATTAAGATAATTTTCTGAAAACTTTTTGTTTTGTTTCCGATTAATTACTTGTTCCGCCCTTCACAAATTAAACTAAGCAATATTTTTAAACTCTAATTCTAACAAATTTGGTTCCCCATGCTGCGATGAATAGTGCTGCACAGCTATCATACAAGTAAATGCAGGTTCACATCTTTATAAGAGCTTATCATATTATCTTCAGATGCACGGTTTCCACATAGTAAATTCCGGCATTTTTAAGATAAACAAATCCATAAAGTATTTTTAACATTGTACGAGGGCTGCTATATATATGTCTGGCCTAATAATGAAAATGCGAATATTTATCATCAAAAATAGTTTTATTGCTTTTCAAAGTATCCTTCAGCATGATTTATACACTTTTGCATGCACTCAAACCAATCGTCGAAGCACTTTTTCCACTCCGATTGAGACACCTCCAAAACATGGTTTTTGAACGCTTCAACAGCATTTTCTGGCGGGAATAAAAAGAAGTCATTGGATGCCAAGTCAGGGCTGTACGGCGGATGACCCATCAATTGTACGTTTTGGTCGGTCAAAAAGGCGCTGGTTTGAGCCGATGTGTGAGAGCTCGCATGTTCATGGTGTACAATAAATTGTCTTCTCTTGTTTGTTTTTTGAATTTCTCCGAAGACTTCAGGCAAACAAATTGTGGTGTACCACTCAGAATCCATATGCTTCCAAGTGCTTCTTCCACGAACAACTTTCGTTGGATTTGGCTCGTCTTCGAAGACCCACACGGTCGATTGCTGTTTTGTTTCGGGCTCATAAGCATAGAAACATGATTCGTCACCAGGTACGATCTTATAAAAGTCTTAAAGCACCGCAATCGTATTTTTTCAAAATTTCTTTGCACCAATCGACACGAGCCTTTTTTTGAGCGATTGTCAAATTGTGCGGGATCCAACGAGATCAAACCTTTTTTACGGCCAAGTGTTCATGCAATATTGAATGTATGCTGGTGGAAGAAATGCCCAAGGATGCCTCTATCTCACTGTATGTCAAATGTGGGTCTTTCTTAATCAGTTCACGCACAGCATCGATGGTTTCTGGCAAAGTGACCGAAGTTGGACGTCCTTTACGAAATTCATCCTGGAGCGAACGGCGTCCGAGACTGAACTCTTGGTACCAGTGATTAACAGTGGTTTTTGATGTTGCTTTATCGCCAAAAGTCGAAACAAGTTGATTTAAACACTCTTGTCTCGATAACCCACGCCGAAAATCGTAATTCAATTTTTTGACTGAGATGTTATTTCAACACACTGTAAACGAAACAATTCGCCCCTCAAATGACAAAACGTTCTGAGAGAAGTTATGCTTAAAAATGTCTAAGTTTCCAATGGAATTTACAGTTTGTGTCTGGGAACACTAGTATTGTCTGGACCGGAAATATAAATATCAACCCTCGTATTGGCACTTGGAGCTAGCATACTTCTCTACTGTACATATTTTTAAAATCTTGATTTGATTGATTTTTTTCTGATGCTTCCAATTATTTTTAATTTTCAGATCCAACAGTGCAATAAGATGAAAATATGATACCACATATATGGAACAGATTTTGTATATCTAAAATAGTTATTGTATAGAATATATTGGATAAAGAGCCTTGAACGTAGACGATATGTTTGAATAAAGGAAATACTTTGAAGAAAATAGCAAGCTTGGACTACAGCCCACGCGTCGCCTCTACAGACAAAGAGCAAAGAAAGCAAAAAGTCTAACAAAACATTTATTGGTTGTGATATGAGTGCTAAACATTGCAAGAATGCATCAAGCGGGCGGAAAAAGTGGTCGCCCCAAAAATAAATACACAGCCGAAGCACTAGAAACCATCAAACAGGACTTAACCAGATTTCAAGTTCAAAAGGACAATGGAGTACAGGTAACTAACTACTCGTATCTATCAAAGGGAATGACATGAAACGTTTACCTACTAATCAATTGACATTGTTAAAATTCAGAAACAATTAACACAGAAATTTGTTTAATTGGCTTTGTGGGCAGCAACAGAACGCCTCCACTTAATGCCATTAAACGCAGCAATTGAACGGAAACTTACCGCGTGTTTCTACCATTTACGGCAAGGGATTATTAATGTATGTCATTAACACTGGTTCAGTGTTTTTCTACCTATTCTTCGATGCCATAGCGTTGGAAACTAAATTATTTACTTTGTACCTAAATCTCGCAAATGAGAGAAAATAGTGCATGTAGCCAAGTGTAGTACATTTATTGCATACACAAACGAAAGGCATGCGAAACGATTCCCGGAATGTCTAAACAAACCAAAAGCAAATAGTTTAATGGTCAACATTTGATTTTCATCAGTCAGCACTCTCGGTATGGCAACAATCAGAACATTTGCATTTTGAAAATAGTATTTTTCATTCTGAGAGCTTTTGTCGGCACGTGTGCGCCAATAATAAGAAATATCTGCAGTTCAATATTTCTAGTGAAATAATTTAAAGTTGCTATCACTTTTATATGTCCGATTTTTATGCGATATGACATCGAACTGCTATACCTGAGAACCCTCACTGTTCTACCATCAATGTCATTTCTTTTCAAAAACAAATAAAAAAGTGATGGATTGAATGGGCTATGGTTTCAAGTTCTTATATGTGACGCGCAAAATATAAAGGGACCTAAGGGTAAAAACCAGTTTTGTTCAGGAGAGCTATTTTAAAGATTTAAATACGTGTATCTTTGGTGTACCATCACTTTCATAAAACGCGCATATCTTTGGGAGGGAACACTTTTGGGGCCTGGGATCGGTCTCATTCGATGCTCAGATGTTGTCCACATCAAAAAAAAAGTGAAAATTGATTTTTTTACCCTTAGGTCTCTTTCTCTATGGGCTGTCACATATACTGGTCACATAACACTGTGGAAAAAATTCAGGTTAGCAAAGACTCCTAATATTAATTTACTTCTCATTTTTTACATATTTTTATAATTTCTTTTTCAATGTTTCTTCAAAACCAACACTGAACAAAATTGATACATAAAAAATGAGAAGTAAATAAATATTAAGCTGGAAAACGCAAGTTTTGTATTATGATTGTTTTCTTTTCAAATGCAATTTATTGAAGAAACTAAGAAGAATATTATAGATCAAACAGAAAGCAAAAAGACTTAGTTTTGTGGAAAATATTTTCAAAAAGCATGACAAAAAAAATAATTTTTCCAGCATTTTGCTTTTAAAAAAAATTTTAATTGTTGGACAGGTCTCTAGCAATAATTTGGCTTTAACAGATTGAAAAATATCAATTAGTCGATGAGTTATAGCCAAAAAACCATATAAACATTATGCTGAAAATCTTCATTTGACTGCAAAGTTCGAAGGTCGATTAAAAAAAATTCAAACTAACATAAACAAATGCCGCATTACGGGACTTCTAATTTAGCCTATTTTTCCCCCTCACTCTCAGAATCGACCTAACATTTGCTAAACTGAATTTGTTCCACAGTGTAATCATAATATCGGGTAGTTAATCTAGAGGTATTTTTCAAAATAAAAAAAAAAAAAAAAAAAAAAACGCCCAAAATCCTTTATATTAAAATATCAGGTGCATATGGTCTTAGTCACCCGGCACCTTTTTTATATACTTTCATAAATTAATTTATGTAATATATTTGGAATAAATAAATAAATAAATAAAAAAAAAATACCAAAATCCAAATTAAGTGTGAAATCTTTATTATTCATTCGAAAGGACATTTTATGCATTTATTAATTATAATTTCCTTCAAATGTTGGCCGCGACTACGCCTACGCGGTGTCCATTCCAATTTTGGATGACTCATCCGAGCATTTTAATGACACGCGTAATGTTGGCTTCCAAAACCAGAATCAGAGCTGAGACTTTACGTAGCCGTAAAGAAAAAAGTCCAAGGGTGTGATATTACACGATCTATGCTACCAACTCACCGGTCCAAAACGTGAAAGTAGCTCTTCGAAATGGCCTCTCAATAGATCCACCGTCCTGTTGCAATCAAATGTCGTCAAGATTACGGTCTTCAATTTCAGATAGCAAAAAGTCAGATATCGTGGCGCGATAGCGAGCACCATTCTCGATTACGTTCCGGCCATCTTCATTATTGAAAAAATATGGAATGATGATTCCACCAGCCCATAAACCGCACTAAACTTTGGATTTCTTTGGGTATAATGGTATCTCTTGAGCCTCTTATAGTTGCTCTTCAGCCTAACTGCGGCAATTTTGTTTATTGACGTTGCCGTTGAGCCAGAAATGGCCCACATCACTGAACAGAATTTTGATATCATTTTGTGAAATACCGATTATTTACATAAATCTAGTCAATACTGTATGTTTGTATATCTAATTATATACCTGGGCATTTCCGTTGACAACGGGGTAACTGTCTCGTTCCCACAGAAAAATGTTAACAAATTCTGGCGTGATTACTATCCTTATCTTGAAAAAACAAATTTATATTTGTACTGTAGCAGTTTTATAATGTACAAAAAGACCAATCGGTTTACATCGATCATGCGATACACTACATTAATAAATGATTTCTTATACATTCAAAACTTGTGGTCCACATTGTGGGTCAAATGTTTCCTAAAAAAATTGCAAATCTTTCTTATTTTCCTATTTTTTCAGAACTTTGGTCATTTACGATATTCTGCTGCCAACGGTAGACCCGATGCACCCGAATATCATCACCCCAAGCCGCCGATGGAGCCTCCTCCATCCGGCTCCCCCTCACCTGCGATACAACAGTCGGCTCAGCTCAATGGGCATGTGGCAAAAGTAATGCCGCCCTCAATTATACCGCCTAAACTTAATCGCAAAGCAAGTATAGAGCGTGAGCTGCCCATAAACTATTTGCGTTGCAGTCCGGCATTGGATTCTGGCGCCGGTAGCTCTCGTTCCGATAGCCCGCACTCGCATCAGCAAGTAACATGTGCCAGCCGCGCAAGTACCGGACAATATTCACCATCACCGTCGAATTTTAGCGATGTTGCTCCGCCCGCTCCTCCGCCTCGAAATCCAACTTCTGGCAGCTCTGCCACACCTCCACCCCCGCCACCATCAAATCAACTTTATAAACGTCGCTCGCCAGCGACAACCCGTCCTGCAGCCATAACGCCAAATCCAACACGTGGCACCTCGCCAGTGATACCGCAGAATGGAATTAAGGCGCAACAGCAATTGTCGCAACAGATGAAAGCTCTAAGCCTGTATCAATCGGGTGGTGGTAGTGCCGTTGAACCACCGCCGCCATATCCGCTAACTACAGTGGTCGTGCCCACGTCTGCTCCGCCACCCAGTTATACCGCCTCTATGCAATCAAGGCAATCTCCTACGCAGTCGCAGTCGGATTATCGCAAGTCGCCCAGTAGTGGAATTTATTCGGCAACATCTGCGGGTTCACCCAGTCCAATAACGGTAACAAACAGTGCAATTCTTCCACCACCACTGCAGCCATCATCATCAGTTGCGAGACCACAGCCGCGCGTCTATCCAACGCGAACCCAGCAGCCCATTATTATGCAAAGTGTTAAGTCAACTCAAGTACAGAAGCCGGTATTGCAGACTGCCGTTGCCCCCCAGTCTCCGGTGACAGCTTCGGCTTGCAATTCACCCGTTCACATACTTCCAGCACCACCATCTTATCCGCAAAAGAGTCCAGCTGTAGTACAGCAACAACAGCAGCAACAATCGCCCCTCATGGCGGGTGGTGTGCCAACAACGCACCCTGTAGTTAGTAAATCTACTCCGCCGACGCCAACGACTCCTCCCTTGATCGCCAATGCACTTAATGGTACTGTTATGACGAAGTCGCCATGTGCCGAACCACCGTCGTATGCCAAAAGTATGCAAGCAAAAGCTGCTCAACACCACCAACAACAGCACCATCAGCAAGCTGCCATCCAGCAACAGCAGCAACAACAAATACAGGCTCAATTAAGAGCGGCTGCAGTTCTTGCTGCGGCTGCTCAACAAAAGCCGCCGGTTGCAGTGCCTGGCGTAGGGAGTCGACAGCTACCACCGCCACCTCCCTATCAGAGTACACGATCTGCAGTTCCTCCCCATCCAGGACCATCCTCATCACCTCACGACATAAACAGCAACTGTAGCAATGCCATGGTGGAACAGCGATCCAACGGCGGAGGTGGCGGAATAAACAATAATCAAATAACGAACAGCAATTTAACTACCACTCCACCGATACCACCAACCAAAATTACACTTAACAACAACTCCGGCAGTGGTGGTGGCGATTCAGTGGCGTCATCTTCTTCGGGGGCGGCCGCGTCAAGTACGGGCAAAACGAATCCCCCGGAAAATGTTAAGAAAATCAAGCATGCCTCCCCTATACCTGAACGCAAAAAAGTCTCCAAAGAAAAAGAGGAAGAACGCAAAGAGTGCCGCATACGTCAATACTCGCCGCAGGCCTTCAAGTTCTACATGGAACAACATATCGAAAACGTTCTCAAATCCTACAAACAGAGAACGTTCCGCAAAAATCAACTGGAAAAGGAAATGTTAAAAATCGGACTGTCCACCCAAACCCAAGTGGAAATGCGCAAAATGCTGAATCAGAAAGAGAGCAACTACATACGACTCAAGCGTGCCAAAATGGACAAGAGTATGTTTGTGAAGATCAAACCAATCGGAGTGGGTGCATTCGGAGAAGTGACCTTAGTGCGTAAAATCGACACCACCAACCATTTGTACGCCATGAAAACGTTACGCAAAGCGGATGTTCTCAAGCGCAATCAGGTGGCCCATGTGAAAGCAGAACGTGATATTTTGGCAGAAGCCGACAATAATTGGGTTGTCAAACTCTACTATAGTTTTCAGGACAAGGAGAATCTATATTTTGTGATGGACTATATACCCGGTAAGAATTCAATTTTATTTTTACTGCCTAAACTCTTTATCAAATTTTCGTCATTACATGTAGTCCAGTGTTATTCTTATTAAATTTCATTCATTAAATTTCCATTTTTATTTTACAGGTGGCGATCTTATGTCGCTCTTAATCAAAAAGGGAATCTTTGAAGAACCTTTGGCACGTTTTTATATAGCCGAACTAACTTGTGCCGTGGAGAGTGTACATAAAATGGGTTTCATTCATAGGTTCGTAAAGAGCCATATTGTTCTACTGAATCTTTCAGAACTGATTTAAACTCACGATTTACTTGTTTTTTAGGGACATTAAACCTGACAACATACTAATCGACCGGGATGGCCATATCAAATTAACCGATTTTGGTTTATGTACTGGTTTCCGTTGGACCCACAATTCCAAATACTATCAGGAGAATGGTAAATAAATATCAAATATTTGAAATCTTTTGTATTTTACTGACTGTTTAACTTTATCACAGGAAACCATGCTAGACAGGATTCTATGGAACCATGGGAAGATTTTTCTGATAATGGCCAAAAACCAACTGTCTTGGAAAGGTACGTATTTAAAAGGCTATACTGATGCGATTTCTTAAGGTTGTTGTGAGTTTAAAAATAGGTAATTTTTGCTGCATATGATCGAGATAAGTTCAAAACATCTACGTTACTCTCCTTCTAAGACTATTTGATATTTTTATTGATGGTGTCTACTATACTTAGTAGTTTTATGCTGTAAAATGAAGTCTTAAATTTTTTTGGACCAAATATTTTTTAATATATTTATTGATGTATATTGTATCCAAAAAGATTCTACTTGTTCGAAATGTCCGCCTTTTGCCTATACACACGCCTAAAGTCGCACTAGCCACTCGTCAATAGCTGCACGAACCTCGTCCATTGGAAAATTGCCAACAGCTCGAACCAAAGCAGTCTTAAGAAATCCAGTGTTGGGGTATCTTTTGTGACAAACCTTGTCCTCTTAAACCGTCCACAATTTGTAATCCAATGGGATCAAATCTGGACTGCCTGAGGGCCATTCTTCAGAGGAAATGAACGCTGGGAAATTGTTTCGAAGCCAGGCCTGGGACGTTTTAGCCTTATGGGCCGGCGTAGAATCCTGCTGGAAAGTCCATGGCTGGTTTTGAAACAGGGAATTGTTAAGAGGCTTCACGACAGCTTCCAAAACGGTTTCTTGGTAAACTTTGGCCGATGTTTTGACTCCTTGTTCGCAGAAATTCAGGTCAGTGACCTCGTAAGAGACACCCCACCAAACCATGACTGAAGCTGGGTGATGACCCTTTTCCACCCTTGGAATCAGTTCAAATGCTTCCTTAGATGACAGCGCATACACTCTATCATTTTGCTTGTTAAATTTTTCCTGAACGGTAAAAATTTTTTCATCGGTGAACAAAATTTTTCAGTTTTTTTTTCACGCTGATAGCGCGCTTCACCAAAAGACGTTTGCATTTTTCAATCCTTTTTTTTTTAAGCTGCAGTCAATAAATGTCCAGTACGTCGTTTGAAAGCCCCAAGTCTTTTTTAATGATTCGACACATGGACTTTTGCGTGATATTCATCTCACGGGCCATGATTTTCTGTTTTCGGAGCGGATTTCTGTGGATTCTTGATTTAACGGCTTTGATGACATGCGGTGTTCGAACATGCGGCCCGACCGGTGGCGGTCTTTTACATCTTCAGTCTCCTCAAACAGTTTTATGCATCGGTAGACGAACATGCGGCTAATCCCTAGTGGCCGGAGCGTTTTGAAAATATCGCTTTTTTCATTTCACACTTGAAAAGCGCTATTACAGCGATACGGTTCTCATTATCTGATCACTCCATGATGAAAGTTGAAACAATTTTAAAATCCCGTTACAGACTAACGCTATTGAGGTTAGCTTTCAAACCCCATAAGGCGTTTGTTTGAAGTGCAAGGTGGATTTGCATCCCGTTACTTGCTTCCTGGATAATCACAACGGTGTTGCACCAAATCAGAAGGAAATTGCTAAGGCTAAGGGATTTATATCATTTAAGTACCATGTTTTCTTAATAAAATTACCCATTTGCATTTGACCGGATCTGGAGGCCAGGTGTGTTGACGTATCGCTGCCTGATTTTTTCACTACATAGTAGATAACTTAAGCTATTCAGTAAAATTAGAAATTTTTAATTTGTACCATTTTCCTATGTTTGACAGCACTTTTCCTGAGTATTTTCCGAGAAAAAAATGTTCGATTTTTGTCTGCAAAAACCGAAAGATAAAAAAAAAAATAAAAAAAAAATCCTGCTTAATGCTTTAGTTTAGTCCAATCTTTTCTTGTTTCTATAAAAAAAAATACCGCGATATCGTTTCCTGGCCCACACTAAAACTATTTATGTATAAACAATTGCTTGGGTATTTAAATACCCATTAGGCACGAATAAGTTAAATCCTGGAACTAAGATCGCTTTTTATTATGTGAAAATATGTCAAACTCCTTATAAAAAAAATTCTGTAAATTGAAGTGAACCATTTTTTTTGATCAATACTGTACACAATTGTACAAATTTTTAATTTGTACCTTTTTCCTATGTTTGACAGCACTTTTCCCGAGTATTTTCCGAGAAAAAAATCTTCGATTTTTGTCTGCAAAAAACGAAAGATAAAAAAATAAAAAAAATCCTGCTTAATGCTTTAGTTTAGCCCAATCTTTTCTTGTTTCTATAAAAAAAAATTACCGCGATATCGTTTCCTGGCCCACACTAAAACTATTTATGTTAAACATTTGCTTGGGTATTTAAATACTGGAAATACCTGGAACTAAGATCGCTTTTTATTATGTGAAAATATGTCAAACTCCTTATAAAAAAATTCTGTAAATTGAGCCATTTTTTTGATCAATACTGTACAGAATTGTACAAACTTTTTTGATTTTACTGGGAAATAATGAACAAGACTTTTATTTCACATATAAAAATCGTGCTGAAACCTGGTTGTTAGTTCGTCTACCAGTTATTTTAATGTGTATTAACATGTTCACTTTTTTCCAGGGAAATCTAAAAAGTTTCTACAAATGTGTGCAGTGTGCAAGATATTGACAAAAAACTATTTTTATTGCGAACTTTTTTTGTTTCCAAGCTTTATAAACTTCAACAGTGGTCTCCATTGAAACATTAAACAATTTTTTTCTTGGAAAAAAGTATCAAATTTCAAATTTGATAATGTAGATTAATACGAGAGAAAATTTAAATAATGCCAAAGACTACTGAAGAAAAACCTTGGTCTGTTTAGAAACAACCATAGCCAATACGTTTCACAGTTTTTTTAGTTGATTCTGAAAAAGAAACAACAAAAAGGACTCAAACCAGATTAAAAACTGTTCAAGTCATAATATTTAATTTTCTTATTGTAGCACAATTTGTGCGCCACCCTGTATCTTACAATAGGCTTAGAGAACATTTTAAAAAATGAAATTTAATTTTTAAACCTTTTGAACGTTTTTATTAATACGGGGGTTGCTATTTATATTTCGGGTCCTGACAATACTGGTGTTCCCAGATGCAAACTGGAACTTCCATTGGAAACATTGACATTTTTTAGTATAACTTCACTAAGAACGTTTCGTCATTTGAGGGCGAATTGCTTTGTTTACAGTGTGTTGAAAAATTCATCTCAGTCAAAAAATTGAATTATCTTGTAAACATTTTCGTGCAATGATTTTTAAGGGTTTTTGGCGTGGGAGTGTTTATATCAACTTGTTACGACTTTTTGTGATGAAGCACCATTAAAAAACGCTGTTAATCCCTGGTACCAAGAGTTTAGTCTCGGACGCCGTTCGCTTCAGAATGAATTTCGTGAAGGAGTCCAACTTCGGTCACTTTGCCAGAAACCATCGATGCTGTGCCTGGACTGTTTAAACAAGACCGACATGTGACATACCGTAAAATTGAGGTATCCTTAGACTCAGTCAGTCAAAATGAATTTCGTGAAGGAGTCCAACTTCGGTCACTTTGCCAGAAACCATCGATGCTGTGCCTGGACTGTTTAAACAAGACCGACATGTGACATACCGTAAAATTGAGGTATCCTTAGACTCAGTCAGTCAAAAAATAGAGTTATCCTGTGAACATTTTCACAGTTATTGAGACAAGAGTGTTTAAATCAACTTGTTTCGACCTTTTGTGATGAAGCACCATTAAAAAACACTGTTAATCCCTGGTACCAAGAGTTTAGTCTCGGACGCCGTTCGCTCCAGAATGAATTTCGTGAAGGAGTCCAACTCTGGTCACTTTGCCAAAAACCATCGATGCTGTGCCTGAACTGAATTAACAAGACCGACATGTGACATACCGTAAAATTGATGCATCCTTAGACATTAGTATAACAAGCATCAATAAGATATTGCATGTTCATTTGACCATGAATAAAATTATTCTCGTTGACTCCCACATAATTTGACGAATGCTCAAAAATTGATTGGTGCAAAGAGATGTTAAAAGTGTAACTGCGGTAGCTCAAAGGCAGTGTATAACATTGTCACAGGTGACGAATCATGGATCTATGCATATGAACCCGAAACAAAGCAGCAATCGACCGTATGGGTCTTTCAAGACGAGCCAAATCCAACCAAAGTTGTTCGTGGAAGAAGTACATCGAAGCAAATGATTGCGTTTTTTTCGGTATAACCGGCCATGCTGCCACAGTGCCTTAAGTGGAACGTACGACGGTCAATTCTGAGTGGTATATTTGACCACTCAAGATGTCGAATTGATGGGCCATCCACCTTTCAGCCCTGATTTCGCACATAATGACTTCTTCTTATTCCCTAGTATCAAGAAAAAAATGCGTGTTTAACGTTTTTCATCGCCCGAAGCAGCTGTTGAAGCATCTAAAAAATCATGTTTTGAAGGTGTGAACAGGGTTTAACCGGCTCTAGACCGCTTGCTTCTATATTTAAATAGAAGACAAGTTTTTAACAAAATGGAAAAGTGACATTGATTTTCGTGGCTGTACACTGAGGTGTCTCAGTCGGAGTGGAAAAAGTCTTTCGAAAATTGGTTTGTGCGCATGCAAAAGTGTATTGATCTTAAAGGAGAATATTTTAAAATACAATTAAACCATTTCCAATGATATATTATTGTGTTTTTATTGCTGGATCCGAAATATAAATAGCAACCCTCGTAGAGGGTGGCGCACGTATCGTGCTGCAAAAACAAAACGTGTTGATTTTTTCTGTGTGAGCAATCGGCTTATTCTTTATTTTATTTGGAAGGTTAGAATTTAGATTTATTAAAATGAATACCGCAGTACCATGCTTTGCAGTCCTGCATTTCCGATCAAAGGGAATTTAGACGGGAGTTTAGAGGAACTTCCGGAGTAGATGGACTATGTTTGCCGAATCTGGAAGTATCGCACTAAGACAGTTTCATTCGACTTGAAATTATCGGCTCAAATTGCAGTTAGCAGGCGGTCATTACAACGGATAATTCATTATGACTTAAACTTGTTTCCGTACAAAATACACAACACAAGCAATTAAAACTCTCTGGCTTTGTCCAATTCCAATTGAATTTTGCCAAAAAATTATCGAAAAAGACAACAGCTTGATACATTGCATGTTTATGTCTGATGAGGCCCATTTTGATCTAAACGGCATTATATACAAGCAAAATTGTCGTATATGGAGTGAAGAACCACTCCATGAACCACACAGTAACCCGAGAACGAGTTACTGTTGGTGCGCAGTTTTTTTAAGCTGCATTGTGGGCCATATTCTTTAAAGAAAACGGTGTAACAGTGACGGTCGATGGGGATCGTTATTTAAAGATGTCGAAGGAACTGCGTAGAAAGATGGAACAATTGCACATATAGCCAGATCGATTATGACAGAGCTCCAACGAAAATTCTCAAACAAATAAATATCCTGAGATTCCACTTTCCGCTGACCCCCAACATCACCGAACCTGTTTTTTTTTCTTTTTTATGGGGTTATGTTAAGCAAGAAGTGTACAAAACGAAACCAAGGAATTTGACTGGATTGAAGCCATCCATTAAAACATCCGAACTTTAACCCTTCAGGACGCAATGAAAAATTGTCTGATCAGGTGTCGCCTATGCGTGGATGAGCATGGAGCTCATTTATATATTATCTTCAAACAAAATTAGTAATATAAAATGAAATTGAATTTTCTATACTCGTACCATTAATGAAATACATTGATTAAAAAAAGATATTTAAATTTCTTATTGTAGCACAATTGGTACGGCACCCTGTATCTTACAATAGGCTTAGAGAACATTTTAAAAAAGGAAATTTAATTTTTATACCTTTCGAACATTTTTATTATTATAAGTATTTTCACTGTTTTTGTGTTTTTTTTTTATTAATTAAAAGGCGAAGACTGCGCGATCACCAACGGGTTTTAGCTCATTCATTGGTCGGCACACCTAATTATATTGCACCCGAAGTTTTGGAGCGCAGCGGCTACACACAGTTATGTGATTGGTGGAGTGTTGGGGTTATACTTTACGAAATGTTAGTAGGTCAACCGCCATTTTTGGCCAATACGCCGGCGGAAACTCAACAAAAGGTAAACTATTTGTTGCAATATCAATATAATAATAAATTTAACTATTCAAATATAATCTATCATAGGTAATCAAATGGGAAAAGACGCTACACATACCGGCACAAGCGAAACTGTCACGCGAATCGGCAGATCTTATTTTGCGACTTTGTTCGTCGTCGGACAAGCGGCTGGGCAAAAAAGCCGACGAAGTGAAGGCTCATGACTTTTTCAAAGGTGTTGACTTTGCGGATATGCGCCGTCAAATTGCTCCATATATTCCAAAGATTGAACATCCAACAGATACGTCAAATTTCGATCCAATCGATCCCGATAAGTTACGTTCCGATTCGAATATGAGCGGTGATGAGTTCAACGATACCGATAAACCGTTCCATGGCTTCTTCGAGTTCACCTTTCGCCGGTTCTTTGATGATAAACTTAATCCTGATGTAATGGATGACCAGTCACCAGTGTATGTTTGAACGAATGCAAAATGTGAGTGGTTTTTCTTTGCTTTTGTGTTTGTTGTAAGTGAGTGAGCGTGCGTGCGTGCATAAGCAGTACGATCGATGGAGGAGGGCCCTTTGTCGATCGTATCGTCTTATGAAAATTAGTTAAAGAACAAAACAATGCATAGTCAATTTAATTTAAAACAAGTTTTCTTTTTATTATTATTTTATTTTTATTATAAATACTACACACCCACACACACACACACACAAACATAATACATATACATACATACATTTTGAGTAGTTAGCCATTTTTTTTTACGAACATAACATACATACATACAATATACTACACATAAACAAACATACATACATACATACATACTCGTACACAAGTATGAATGAATTTGAGTCATTGTCTCCATTGCCCCACCGTAAGTTTAATTTGTACTCAAGAAGTGAAGGTGGTAGAACTCATCAAATATATATTTATATATATATGGTATATACTACATACAATAAATGGAAAAAAATAGAAATATATAGAGCCTATATACTAATAAGTTCTGAAGTAATTTATACAATTTTAGTTGAATGTTTGCCAAAAAAAAACGAAAATGAAGTAATGAAAAATTAAAAAAAAACACCCATAATATTTAACGTTTTAACAAATCATCGCTATTTATTGGTGGACTTTGAAGAAGAACCGATAACGAAACATAAACGAAGAAAGGAAAAGATTGTCTTAGATGTTTTCAAATACACATACATACGTACATGCGTCGTCGTTTTGTTTAAAGATGTAGTCCTGTAGGGAACTTACTTTTGCAATGTGAATGAGAGTCATCCTCCTGCTCCCCCCGTGGATATATTCGCGTACCAAAACCAAGCGGAACTAAAAAGAAGAGACACACACGTCTGCGCAGTATATCTTCAGAATTACCATTTAGAATTTCACAAACTATATCGATAAAAAAATAATGTTCTTTTGTAGGTTTATTTTATTAAAACACACACACAGAATACCAAAGTTTCTACAAATGTTTGAAAACATCTAATTATATTTTTTTTTTGTAATGAAATGAACTGAATTATTTTTATTTTTAATTTAGGTATTATTATGAATTTATAAAGAAATATATTGTTATCTAAAACTATGAGTTTACAATACGACCTATTTAATTACATTTTTGTTTGTTTGTTTTTTTTTCGTTTTACCAGTTTTGCAAACATCTTTTTTTCAAACATACGTACTCGTACATACATAACTAACCAACAAATTGTTTCTTGTGCTACACAAAGAAAAACTAATTATTCTAAACACACTTATAACTTCTGGTGCTTTTGCAATAAAACTAAAGGAATAAACGAATTTAGACAGCTCAACAGTTGCATGAAATAGGACAGACTACAAACATACGAATACAAAGCATCTATTTCAGCAGGCTGGATAGAAAGAATATTCGCAAAATTATCATATTATTATGGTAAAATAAATATTATTTTTACTATTCCGAAATAATTGAGAAGGGCCGACTTTCGAAACTTTCACATAGTTAACATAACATAATTTACATCATATATTGTTTAAAGGTCTTAACTGGGCTATAACTTTAAGTATAAAACTTCATAAAAGGCCTATAGTTACAGTACTTTTCCCAGAAAGCGTATTCGAAACTTGTCAAAAATGTTAAAGCACCTTTGTAATGACTAATATTTCATCTGTAGTTAGTTTCGATTTCATTTTCTCGATTTCTTATATAAATCCTTTTCAAAGTTTCCCGGTCAAATAACAGAAATTTATAACCGATAAAAAGAATGGCAAATTTACATTTTACAAATATTAAAAGTTATTTGTTGTAGCCCTTTTGATACTTAGCCTCGAAAACTATTAAAGATAGCAGCATTAAAAAGAATTGTTAACGTAATTTAAAATGAAGAGTTTTAAATCAATAACTCCATTTCGAGTAGTCGGGGCTTAAACTAATAAAATTTGACTTTACTGGTCTATGTTATATTATATGCCCCTAACAAAAGATCCCCCCTTCAATTTTAATTGAGGCCCTGTCGCTCTAAAGATTCATATCAAATCTAATAATATTCAAATTTAGCATGGTTTGTTATGAGCGACTAATAATTTACTTTGGTGAACCAGGACCAGGGTTACTATAATTTTTTTCGAAAAGTACATTTAGTGCTGCTTGTTGTCTTACAAGCGATTCGCTGACCCAACAATATCGTCAATTTCTATCAATGATACAGATATTGAACAATCAGAAGCTCTTGATGTTCTGTGCATAAAAGTACAATGTGAAGCTCGTCGGGCGAGACATGTATTCGAAGTGTCGAAAGAAGCACTCAAGTGCATAGGCTTTTTAAAACGGTGCAAGAAATATTTCACTTCTTCTAATCTTTTCAATATCTATACAACTTACATCAGGGCGAAGATGGAATACAACTCCCATATATGGGCAGGTGCTCCAAATCCATCCTTGAAGCTTCTTGACCGTGTTCAAAGGAGAGCGATGGTGCTAATAGGTGACAGTAGGGTATCCAACTCTATTGTTTCCCTTGAGCATCGTCGGAATGTGGGTTGCGTGACGCTGTCCTATTCTTACTTTCATTGTGTGTGCTCATCAGACATCCGTCGCCTTATTCCTGACGTGAGGATGTTCGGCAGGGATACGCGACTTTCTAGGAATTCACACCCGTTTGTTATCGATTGGCCAGTTGACCGCTCTATACACTACAGATCAAATTCGTTTTTCGCTCGTACAGTCCGTATGTGGAATCGACTTCCGGCGAATGTATTTCCCACGAATTACGACATCCAGAAGTTCAAGGCAAGTGTCAACAAACATTACCCCTTCTTTCCCCCCTCCGATCCTTTACTTTCCACTCGCCAACGCAATGCACCGCATGTATAGGGGGCGTACCCTGAGTGATGGTTATTAAAAAAAGCAGGACATTTACAAAGAGCCTTTAGAAACTTCGGAGGACACATTTAAAAAAAAAATGCCAATAACTGGAAAAAGAAGAAATTATTATATAATTTTCAATATAATTTTGTATTAAAAAAGGTCAATTCCTATTTATATGTGTATATAGTGCATATGGATAAAAAGAAAACAGACAATATTTTAAAAAGAAATAATTTTTCGGTGGCGTTGGGCGAAAAAACATGTTAAAAATACAAGCATAATAGTGGAGTTTTAGGTTAGGCGTCTATAACTTAAACTGGATAGCTAAAAAAAGTACTAATTGTGATCATATCTTTGGAAAAAGTTTTACTGTTCGTAAAAAAGAAGTAAACAGTTCAACACATAAAATGAAAGTTCGTATCGAAACTAACCACACGAGTCTATATTCTCATATAGCCTCCATACAAATGTATTTACCGAGGCTCTGCCGCTTTAAAAATCCTATATTGTATGCGGTCTTGCTTATGGTGAAATGTACGCGTCCTATAGGTAACCCTGATGAAATTTGAACATATCGGTACACGTTTTTAAAAAGCCTACATGTCTATGTTTTCACGAGGTTCTCCGATCTATAAGTCACAAATTTAATCCGATTGTGACCAAATTTAGTGGGATATTTATTATATCCTACTGAAGCTCCACCATATTGGTCCATTTTTTGATATGGCCCCGTACAGGATATACCGTATTTTGATTTAGAGTGGCGCTTTAAGTGTCACCAATAATAGCTATTGTTTCAGTGAGTCGCTTGTTTCCTCACTCTTCGACTTAATACTTCGCATATGCAAAATTAAGCAATGTTTCTTATATATAGTTCTGAGTAGAGGCTTTGTCGGCAGCACAAATACATCAGTCGATGATTCGTCGCACACAAACGGCAAAACGTGCGTCTTCCAGACGGTGATTTGGTTGCTTTATTTTCGCTGACTTTCTTTTCCTTCCCCATACGATAAAAAACAACAAAACTTTTAAAAACTTTTTAAACTCTTTATAAATTATTCCTAGTGAAGTTGAACCATGACAGTCTATGTGTCCATATATCCCCAACTTAATATGTCCCGCCTTTTCTAGAGATCACATATTAAGTACAAAGTTGCTCAAACTCCGAACACAAAAATCTTCTGAATAACAGCATGGTATATATTAGCTCATAGTCTGCCTGGTCTTTAGTTTTATTTTACATGGCTTTCCTCTTTAATCTCGTTAATTTTTAAATATTTTGCACCTTAAAGATGGATTTTGTAAAAAAAAATACAACCATTTATGTATATGTACTTTTAACAAATTATTCGATAGTGTTGACTAAAACTATCGAATGGGGCGACTATCGACGTCTTTCTTGACAGCTCTAGGCTATTCTCAAAACAGTTCAACACTAGGCGGCTGTATTCCAGAGCAGGGCTAATTTCAAAACACCTATAAAAAACATATTTCCCTTTAGTAACAGAATTTTTTCTTCAAAAAAAATATCCGCTCTTAATTTCTTGAGCATAAGAACAAATTTCTAAATTATTTTAATGCAGAGTCCATGTACTGGTACCCTTATATTTAATCATTTATTAGGTCCAAAGTATAAAATCAAGAATGTTGTTGAAAGGAACTTTGATTTTTAAAGGTGTTTTAAAACTTGTCTAATTCTCGAATGCAGCCAGCTAGAGCAAAACTATTTTGGCAATTACTTTTAAACATATCAATCTTTTAATTTATAGGGGTACATTTGCAATTTTGTTTAGGTCCCACTCAAGTCAAGGCACGCTAAAGTACCTGAACTAAAAGCGCATATTCATTCTTCTGGTAATAACTTTGTGGGTGCAAATTTCAGCAACAAACTAACCTATTTAAACCCAACAACATAGCAAGTAAATTCACAAATATTCACTTTGTCATTCAGTTTTGCAAAAACCTCGAAATACTGGCCGTAGACCCCGTATAGTGTATATTTTAAAACGTCTTGAAATTCTTAGATGATCTAGTTATGCCCGTCTGTCTGTGGAAAGCAAACTACAGGTCGATCTAGAGGGCTGACATTTTGCAGAAATATGTAGTGTAGTTCACTTTTGTTGGTATTGAAAATGGACCAGATGGGTCAAGAGAAACAAATTTTCCCATACAACAACTGTGTCAACCTTTAAAAAAGCCCTTATACTGGGTGTCCGCCGGGAAGGTATACTACTTTGTTTGTTTATAATTTTTAATTAAATGAAAGAGAATGGATCTTATATTGATAAATGTTTTATTTAATGTCAGCAATTATGTATGGAATACAACGTCAGCTAAATGTCCGCCTCTGCCAGCTTATGCGAGCCCTTTTGAGCACATTTTTAATTACATTCAGCACGGCGTCGAATTGAGGTTGATGGATTGTTTTGAACACTTTCTTGAGCAGCAGTAATGTTTTCGGCCGATCTTGCAGTACTTTGTGGTCAATTCTTGGGCCAGCTACGAACCCTCTTTCTTCGAAATCATTCACTACACGGTAAATAGTGCGTTTTGTTGGCACGTTGTTTCTCCCAAAAATTTCACGTAACTTTCTCATTGTCACAGTAATCGATGATTGATTTTAAGAAAATGTTTAACGATTCATCGAATATTTTTCGTAATAAATTTGCCACGTCTCTACTTCACGACTGCCAAATATGAACTGTCGAGACTAAAGTTTACCAAAATGGCGGCAAAACAAAGTGGTATGTATACCTTTCCGGCGGTCACCCTGTATTTGTAGTATTTTTGGATTTTTTTTTTGCTTATACAATATCACCACTATCAACTCTGATCGTTACGTAACTTTCACAGTAACTTACATCGGCCATGGCGATGTGAATGGACGAGGAGGCGTGGCACCGCCCACACAACCATATCTAATGAAAGACCAAAAACGGTTGGTACGAGTATTGAAAATAGGACAGATTGGTCAAGTGGTAAACATTTTCTTCCAACAAGGACTGTGTCAAACTCGGCAAAATTTTCAATCCTAAACTAAAAAATACAATTTCTTATGAAGTATTAGCGATGTCGCGATAACATGTGGAACATGTAATATTGACATGGATCGAAACATACCCAGGATCGAAACATACCAGCTCTTTAAAATCGTATTTATGGCAAACGTAATGGAACGAGCGTTACAAAATTTTATCAGAATGAAATGATGACTTGGTATAAAAAGAAACTCACAGTAATGAAAGAGGTCGGTGTCATGCCCCTGGTCGAAATTTTCGTATTAGACCGAAATCCATAAAGCTTCGTTCCGGCCGAACTTTATTTGTCCACATATTTTATTTGAAAAAGTCAAGCAAAACTAAGAAAAATAATTATTTGAATTAAATTTAAATATTCTCCGGACAAGAAGTTTAACATATTTATAGTTTTAATGGACCAAGTCTGAAACTTAGCCAAATCCTCTTGTTTTGAACATAGAATACAGCCGTATTTGGATTCGTTACGAAATTTATGCTGCAATGATAGGTAGTTTTGGCTATTTTTGGCAACTAGGACCTTTTGAACCCTAGGGTCCATGAACTAAGCCCCAAACTGAGCGAAATCTTCAAAATAAATCCATATTTCGATTCGCAGTGCAATTGGTCGCTTGTTTTTACTATTAGGACCGACCACTACGTTCAATCCATCCGTACCTACATTTTAAGCAGATTTTAAAAAAATACATGCATATATCGGATTGTAATGGAAAGATAATAATTATATTTCTCGTATCGTACTTGTTGCCGATATTTACACCGTGGGGTTTTGCCGAATGTTACAGCTTTGAACATTAACTACTTGTGTGTCAGTCTGCGCATTAAGCATCACACAACGGCGGTCCACAATTATGTCAGGCTAAAAGCACAATACATATGCTAAATTTTGTTGCAAGTCAACAATAGCTATAATGGGAATCAAAATTTTAATTCGAGCTTGCAAGAACTACCCTTATTCTCCTACCGGGGGTGCCTACACTAAAAATAAAAACAGATACTTGTTTATACTGAAAAATCTTGGAATATGTTTATAAAGCATATTCGTATACTTCTAAGGATATTTTATCAAGGTGTATCGTTATGGAGGTTACATAACTATCGATTTTTTTGTTATATAGGGTGGGCAATTTGAATCGGTTGTAAAAAAAAGTACAAATAATTTTTTCAAATTTCTGGTTTTCGCATCGTCCAATGGCTGAAGATTGGTTGGCAGCAGATGAACAATTTTACAAAAAAATTTTGTTTTCAGGTGGAGCTCATTTTCATTTTGGCGGCTATGTCAATAAGCAAAATTGCCGCTTATGGGGCTTAGAGTACCCACACGTGGCTATTGCGAAGCCAATGAATTCACAGTTTGGGCTGGTGGCATCATCTGGCCACTTTTCTTCGAAAATGAACCGGCGTTATCGTCAACGATAAGCGTTACCGTGGCACGTTCAACGAATTTTTGTTTCCAAAAATTCAAGAGAATGACATGGACGACATTTGGTTTCGTTTGGACGGGGTCACATGTCACACAGCCAACGCAACCATCGATATTTTACGCACTGTTTTTGAAAATCGAAAAATCAGCCGAAATTGTGATGTCAATTGACCGCCTCGGAGCTGTGCTTTGAGTCCTTTAAATATTCTTCTGAGGGGAGCCA
This sequence comes from Hydrotaea diabolus, assembly GCA_963513945.1. NCBI lineage: Eukaryota > Metazoa > Arthropoda > Insecta > Diptera > Muscidae > Hydrotaea > Hydrotaea diabolus. Next base: position 232,069,528 of record OY740716.1, read on the forward strand.
ATAAGGATATGTGTAAAACTGGAGGAAACAAAGTACTGAGGTGCCTAACATCCCGTGTAGAAACAAGGGAAACCTTCTTTCAAATCTGAAAGATGTGAACGATATTATTCCTAAACTCACTGACCGGAATCTACTATTTACTGGCGGATCGGAAGAGCTTTTACTTTTTATATAAGAAGATTTTACATGGCTTAGAGAATAATAATCTCTTACTCGTAAAGTCGATTGCATCCACGACGGGAAAACTCACCGCTGAAAAATTTTTAGGTGTTCTTACCTGGAGTTGAGGCTGGGTTTACTTCAACAGGGTGGAGCGCGGTAATATGCTTATTTGGGAATGGGCTTTGGGTCCTTTAAATTTTCTGCTGAGGGGAGCCAATAAGAATAAGTGTAAAACTGGAGGAAACAAAGTACTGAGGTGCCTTAACATCCCATGTAGAAACAAGGGAAACCTTTCAAATCTGAATAATGTGAACGATATTATTCCTAAACTCACTGACCGGGATCTACTATTTACTGGCGGATCCGAAGAGCTTTTACTTTTTATATAAGAAGATTTTACATGGCTTAGAGAATAATAATCTCTTAGTCGTAAAGTCGATTGCATTCACGAGGGGTAAACTCACCGCTGAAAAATTTGTAGGTGTTCTTACCTGGAGTTGAGGCTGGGTTTACTTCAACAGGGTGGAGCGCGGTAATATGCTTATTTGGGCATGAAATAAAAAAATTATGAACCTTTGAAAACTTTATTTTAATTATATTAAACAGTAAGGGAATTTTTAAATAACAAGGTTTTAAATGGTGCATCTGGCAAATGTGGTCTTCGCCATCTACACACTGCTGCATACGTTTTCTAAAATTTCCATGAGCTCTAACAGGCATGTTTCAGTAAAAACATTTTTTAATTTAAGCATCGTGACAGCAAATGAGAATGTGGTCTTCAGTTTATCTGCTATGTAAAACCCTAACAATTTTGAAGGTATAATAAATTCGACAGGCGGTCAATATGGCGCAGGGAGCTTTTAAGCAAAGTCGGAACGAGTGGAAAGTTAAAGAACCTTTTGGACATAAATATTGTTACAACATTGAATCCACCCATTTCAATAGTAGAACTGAACATACCCCGTTGATGTCATATGGGTTTTGAAAGCTAACCTCAATAGCGTTAGTAGGTAACGGGATTTTAAAATTGTTTCAACTTTCATCATGGAGTGGTCAGATAATGAGAACCGTATCGCTGTAATAGCGCTTTTCAAGTGTGAAATGAAAAAACGATATTTTCAAAACGCTCCGGCCACTAGGGATTAGCCGATGCATAAAACTGTTTGAGGAGACTGAAGATGTAAAAGACCGCCACCGGTCGGGCCGCCCACGCTCTGTTCGAACACCGCATGTCATCAAAGCCGTTAAATCAAGAATTCACAGAAATCCGCTCCGAAAACAGAAAATCATGGCCCGTGAGATGAATAGCACGCAAAAGTCCATGAGTCGATTCATTAAAAAAGACTTGGGGCTTTCAAACGACGTACCGGACATTTATTGACTGCAGCTTTAAACAAAAATAGGATTGAAAAATGCAAACGTCTTTTGGTGAAGCACGCTGATAACTTGCACAGAAACATTTTTTTCACCGATGAAAAAATGTTTACCGCTCAGCAAAAATTTAACAAGCAAAATGATAGAGTGTATGCGCGGTCATCTAAGGGAGCGTCTGAACTGATCCCAAGGGTGGAAAAGGGTCATCACCCAGCTTAAGTCATGGTTTGGTGGGGTGTCTCTTACCTGCATTTCTGCGGACAGAAGTCAAAACATCGGTCAAAGTTTACCAAGAAACCGTTTTGGAAGCTTCCAAAAGGCGGACATTTCGAATAAGTAGATTCTTTTTGGATACAATATACATCAATAAATATATTAAAAACTATTTGGTCCAAAACATTCAGTACTTTTTATTTTACAGCATAAAACGTGTGCAACAGTATTTGTGTCCCTACTAAGTATTTTTAAGAAAAAGTATTAAAGGAATGAATGCCTGATAATTTTTAAAAAAAAAATAGTTTCGAATACGTTTTTAGGAAAGTACTGTTCAGTAGCCTTAAAGTCGGCAAAATCAAAATGTTTGTGTCTTATTTAAAAAACAAAAAAAATTAACCCTACTATTCAATTTCATGGGGCAATGCAAAATGTCTAATTAACAATTGAAGCTTAAGCTGGTCTTATTATATTATCAAAAAAAAACCAAGATAGGTAAGAGGAACATTGTCTATCTCTAGATGAGGTCAATAAAAATATGGTTTTCTAAAATAAAGGGATATTGCTTAGATTTTTTAATTTCAATAACGTGAGAAAGCGCGTACAACAAACATAATGTAACTACTCATACAATTTATGTTTCAAAATAAATAAAAACCCTTGCGTTTTTTTATATACAATATAGAGCTATATAAACCCTTGTTATATATATACACACACCCACACATCTGTCACATACATACATATCTTAATACTACTACTACTTACTGTATCTTTAACTTTTAAACTGTATACCTTTTACAAGAACAAATTAGTTTTAATTTTACCACTAAACTATGCAATGTTTATTTAAATTATACATATACATTTTCTAATAATGTAACTCTATTTTTATTGTCTACAACAGATTCTCGGTATTGAGAGGTTGAAAAAAATAGTTAACATACGAGTATAAATAATATTTTTAAAAAATTAATAATACACAGATATATGCTTGTTGAAATATTTAAACCGAAAAGGTTGCAATGTTAAAATTCATTGAATTCAAAGCGTATTTTTTTGTTTATTAACAGGCCACTGCCCTCAGTCGTCAAACAAATGCATCGACATATCCCATTCGAACAGGCAATAGGTGGAATGTGGTCCCTTATTTTTCTTCAAACTCCTATTTTAATATTCAGATTGCAAACTCTGTTTTACAAATTTAAACAATTTTGATCTAAAGCTTATTTGTTTATATTATAAAAACTTTTTGGCCGATTTAAAGCCAAATTTATTTTAAAGGGTGTTTAAATTTTAAGGGCCGATGTTCATTTTGAATAAAACACAAATTATTTAGGAAATTATTGCCATTTCTTTTTATTGTGATAATATTGATATCATATAATTATGAATGGAACAAAATATCGGCCAAATGGCCGCCGCGCCCTCGGCGTTACACCTCCATCCGATGGTCCTAATTTTCGATGACGTTGAGGCATAATTGAGGTTCTATGCCGCTAATGTGCCGAATTATCTCATCCTTTAGCTCTTGAATTGTTGCTGGCTTATCGACGTACACCTTTTCTTTTAAATAACCCCAAAGAAAGAAGTTCAAGGGTGTCAAATTACATGATCTTGGCGGCCAGTTAACATGGCCACGACGTGAGATAACACGGCCATTGAATTTGTCGCGCAAAAGAGCCATTGTTTCATTAGCCGTGTGGCAAGTGGCACCGTGCTGTTGAAACCATATATCGTCCACATCCATATCTTCCAATTCGGGCCATAAAAAGTTCGTTTTCATCTCACGATAGCAAACACCATTCACAGTAACTGCCTGACCGGATTTGGAAAAAATAAGGCCCGATGATGACGCCAACATAAACCGCACCAAACAGTCACTCTTTGTGGGTGCATTGTTTTTTTCGACAATCACTCTTGGATTAGCATTCGCCCAAATGCAGCAGTTCTGCTTAGATGAAAACGTGTCTCATCACTGAAGATGATTTTCTTCGAAAATTGATCATTCACAGTTGCTCGAAGCCTGAATAACTTTAACGCGTTGCTTGCTTGTGTATCTTTCCATGGTTCCAATTGAGTTAGTCTGAAATTCAGAAATATCAAATGAAATGCAGAAAAAAACTTGACGTTTAGGTGTGGTTCACATTCAACATCGGCCCTTAAAAATGACCCACCCTTTATATGTATAGGGTGATCCATCTAGAAAAAAAATATAAAAATTCAAATCAAGTGTGGAATCTTTATTAATAATTTGAAAGGACATTTTATGGCATTAATTTTTTGAATATAATTTCCTTCAAATGTTGGCCGCAACTACGCCTCAGGGTTTCCATTTTGAGGGTCCCGTTTTGGATGACTCGTTCGAGCATTTTGACCGGTATGGCGTTAATGACACGCGTAATGTTGGCTTCCAAAACCTGAATCTTAGCTGGTTTGTCAGCATAGACTTTGGACTTTACGTAACCCCAAAGAAAAATGTCTAAAGGTGTGATATCACAACTCACCTGTCCAAAACTTGAAATTAGCTGCTCTTTGAAATGATCTCTCAATAATTCCATTGTTTGAGCAGCTGTATGGCAAGTGGCACTGTCCTGTTGAAACCGAGTGTCGTCAAGATTACGGGATTCAATTTCAGGTAGCATCAGATCGATATCATGGCCTCGATAGCGAGCACCATTCACGGTTACGTTCTGGCCATCATCATCAAGTATGCACCGATGATTCCATCAGCTTATAAACCGCACCAAACCGTGGTTTTCTCTGGGTATAATGACAGCTCTTGAACCTCTTTCGGTTGCTCTTCAGCCCAAATGCGGATATTTTATTTATTGACGTTGCCGTTGAGCCAGAAAGGGGCCTCATTACTGAATAAACCGTTGTTCGATAACAGCTGATCCATAATTCCATTCCATAATTCATTTGCACAATTTAGAGACGCTGTTGCGATGTTAGTTTTTCTATGATAAAATGGCAATCAATACTGAAAAGGAAAAAAATAAAGTTTAACGCAACTCACGCGTAAACCCTGAAAAAACCCCTATGGAAAAAATGCCTCAAGATTAATCACCCTATATATGAGGGAATTCACAATTTAAGCGAATTTCATGCACAGGTTAAGTGGGTTCTAATCTGCACTGAAACAGGATCATTTGTATCACCAAGTTTACCTTATCACTAGGGTTCGGAATTCTATGCAAATGCATATGTGTGGTGTTTAGTCTGAATGAAACTTCATCAACGCAAATCAAAGATTTTGCAACAAAATAGCATTATTTGGTTTTTGCATTATTTACCAAAAATGCGTTTCCCCCCATATTTTGGTAAAAACGCATGTCTTCTGTAAAAAGTTGGCGTTGCCAACTAAACCCTCTTTTTACAACACACGTAGTAAAAGAAAATCTATAGATTGCTCTGAATGTGCTGTAAAGGTAGAAAAGGTGAATTGTATTTTCGTGGGCAATTGTTTGAAGAAAACTTGAAAAGTGAGATTTACAACAGAAGTTCTTATACGTTTGGGGAGAACCTGGTCTTACAGAGTTCAGTTTTCCTTTTAACAATTGCTGCGAAGCTTTCTGATGAAGGTCGTCACAGACCCGAAATGGCGATAAAAGCAGTGTGCAGCCACGAAAATCAATGTCACTTTGCCGTTTTGTAAAAAACTTGTCTTCTTTTAAAATGTAAATGCGAGAGGTCTCGAGCCGGTTAATCCCTGTTCAATAAATTAATGTTTTCTGCATATTTTGTTAAAGAAAACGATTTAAATGCATATTTCGCTAAAACACTATCTGTTACTATTTGTTTTGTTTCATTTATTTTATTATTCATTTATTTCATCACTAAAAATATACCTACTTTTCTAAAAGCCAAATAAGTACGAGGGCAGATTAATAATTCCGTGGCTTTTCTAATAAAACAGTTTTTTTTTTGCAAAAAAAATGTTTTTCAACATAATTTCGTTTAAGCTCAATACACTTAGTCCAACTCCAATTTTTGTACGTACCCCTTCCAAAAAATAGGATTTTCCATAAAATAGGCATTTGTTTGATTAACAATTTCATCGTTAGAAATGAGTGTCTTTTCACAGAGCCATTTCTTTAGGTTTGGAAATAGAAAATAGTCACTGGGGGCTAAATCCAGAGAATATGGCGAAGATGTACCAATTCGTAAACCAATTCATCGCGGCACGCATCTTGCTGACAGTTTTCTTAAACCCAACTGATCATGTAAAATCGAAACCACACTGACATATGAAATGCGTAGTGCATCAACAATCTCACGCACTTTTAATTTTCGATCAATCAACACCATATCGTGGATTTTTTTGACATTTTCGGGTGTATTGACCTCAATGCAGAACGTTTAGCGTCATTTGTACTTGTGCGACCACAAAGAAGGTCAGTATACCACTTTTTTACCCTTGAAATCAATGGTGCAGAATCCCCATAGAATTTTTCAAGCTTTTCCTTGGTTTGATTGCCGGTTTTTCCGCAAAAAATAATGTTTTATACTTATAAGCACTCGAAGTTCACTTTTTCCATTTGAACCAAAATTCACGAGGTTGTATGTTTTGAACAGCTGTTAAACACAAACTAAATGACGGAACTCTCTTAAATTTTGACATGAGTCTATTAACAGATGGTACTTGATGGAAGCAGTGTTGCATTTCATATAACTACGAGGGAAGTTGGAAAAGTCAAGGAATTATTGATCTGCCCTTGTACTTAGCTAAAAAAAATATTTTGTATAAAGAAATCTATTTTTATGAAAACAAGTTTCAATGAAACAAAGATTTAAAAATTCATGAAAAAATCAACAGAAAATCTGAATAATTTTGAAGTGTTTTCCCACCTCATTAATGCCGATTATTTTACAAGTAAGATATTACGAGGGTTGCTATTTATATTTCGGGTCCGGCAATAAAAACACAATAATTTATCATTGAAAATGGTTTTATTGTTTTTCAAAATATTCTCCTTTAAGATAAATACACTTTTGCACCCGTACAAACCAATTTTCGAAGCACTTTTTCCACTCCGACTGAGACACCTTCAAAACATGATTTTTGAACACTTTAACAGCTGCTTCGGGCGATGAAAAACGTTGACCACGCATTTTTTTCTTGATGCTAGGGAATAAGAAGAAGTCATTGGGTACCAAATGAGTGCTGTACGGCGGATGACCCATCAACTCGACATCTTGAGTGGTCAAATAGCTCATCGTTTCAGCTGATGTGAGAGCTGATATTGTCGTGATGCAAAATGACCCGTCTTCTCTTATTATCTTTCCTCATTTCTTCTAACACTATTTGTATTTGATGGCTATATACCACTCTGAATTGACCTCCTACGTTACACTAAAGGCACTGATGCAACATGGCCGGTTATACCGAAAAAAACGCAATCATTTGCTTCGATGTACTTCTACCACGAACAACTTTTGTTGGATTTGGCTCGTCTTGAAAGACCCATACGGTCGATTGCTGTTTTGTTTCGGGTTCATATGCATAGATCCATGATTCGTCACCTGTGACAATGTTATACACTGACTTTAAGCCACCGCAGTTATACTTTTTCAAAATCTCATTGCTCCAATCCAAACAAGCCTTTTTTCAGCATTCGTCAAATTATGAAAATGCCAAATGAAAATGCAATATCTTATTGATGCTTGTCATACTAATGCCCAAGGATGCCTCAATCTCACGGTATGTCACATGTCGGTCTTGCTTAAAAAGTTCACGCACAGCATCGATGGTTTCTGGCAAAGTGACCGAAGTTGGACGTCCTTCGCAAAATTCATCCTTGAGAAAATGTTCACGGGATAATTCCATTTTTTGACTGAGATACATTTTTCAACACACTGTAAACAAAACAATTCGCCCTCAAATGACAAAACGTTCTGAGCGAAGTTATGCTAAAAATGTCATAGTTTCCAATGGAAGTTCTAGTTTGCATCTGGGAACACTAGTATTGCCAGGACCCGAAATATAAATAACCCTAAGTTTACTAAGGACAAAACATTAAAAATATTGTTTATTTACGTGATTTCCTCTCATTGTGTTTTGTTTTTGGGTAATTCCACACTTTCCAAAGAAAAAGTTATGGCATTGACAATCTTCAACCTAATTTTAATGGCACAAAAATATTTTTAATTTTTTCGATTTGGCTGCATTTAAGATATTTAGGTTAATATTTCAAAATATATAATGAGTTTCATTTTATCCTAAATATGCTGTTTTCATAAGCAAAAAATGAGATTTTTTAAAGGGAAATTTTAACTTACAAAAAAATTCAACAAAAAACCGAATATTAATGGCATTCACTGTAAATTAATGAAAACCCTGATTCATATCTCACATAAAAATTGCAAATTTTCTTAAAGTCGTTGAAATTGTGTACGCTGTGCTGTGGTGAACCTATTTTTGTAACCTTGAATCAAACTTTCTTTTTCGTTATTCATCTTTCCACTTTTGCCTAGCGTTTCGCATTCTTTCCATGTTCTTAAATTTATGATTCTCAAATTTTTAAATTTCCAACTTACGGTGTCGCACGGGCCAATTTTATATTTTGGCCAAGATCGCAAATCTTGTTATATTTTGTCAATTTTTTTTTAATTAAATTGTTTAAAAACTTTGTTTGGAAACAATTTTTTGTGGACTTCCTGCTTTTCTTTTCGACGCACTAATAACAAATGTTTTTTTCGGTGTCGCACGGGACATCAAAATATGCAATATCCCGTTAGTTTTTTTTTGTTCAATTGCATAGCCTCCTATGATTTCCTATGCGTACTTTTTTAAATCTTTGTACTATTAGAAGTACTTAAGAGATCAAAAGTCAATGCATAATGATCCTGTTAAATAACTTTTATCAAAACAAAACATGCAATAGATATATCCCATTGAGAAAAATTGCGGTTGGGCGACTTTGCGTTGGAATATCTCGAAATGGGCAATGAATATATGTGACCCTATGAAAAGGTGGCTTATGACTCAAAAAGAAATTGCGAGAAACAGCAGTTAAAGATTTCATTTCTTCAGTTTCTTAGTAGTTTTTCTTTTGCATTATGAACAGCCATGCCCAAAAGGCAACCAAAAAAGGCAAAAGAGCATTAATGAGATAAGTTCGTGTGTGTATATAAAGAGCGATATTTATTTCAATGCAAAGCAGAAACCAGTTTCTGACCGAAAAAAAATGGTGTGAGTGCTCAGATTTAAAAGCAATGCTGAACGAGTAGGACGTGCGTAGCTTGTGAATAGGGACTTTATAGTTTTCACCACGTGAAAGAGCGTCTCAAAAACTATCGAAACCAAAAAAAGTTAAAATTTTTTTTTAACTCATAATCCACCTTATTTTTATAGGCTTTAGTTAAATTTCATTGTTACCCAATTAAAATATGATACAACATAGTCTTTTTAATATCTTTTCATTTTGTGGTCTCGGTAAACCTTCCGATGGAAATGCCCATATGTATTGTCAATTAGAAATTAATGTTATTTTGTGTTGTTCGAATTAAGGGCTTTATCTGTTGAATTACTATTCTATTTATTAGGCTGAAACCCTATTATATTTCATTTATCATATAGAACCCGCATAGATCTGACAAGTTTTATTCAATTTCTTTAATTGGAGTTCACTGCGTATAACAACTATTCCCTTAACTTTGGATCGAATGTCATAATGTGTGCAACAGAGCTTATTAAAATATCTGAACACTTTTTTAAAAATTGTGAAATGGTAACCTGTATTTTGCCACTTTATCAAATTTCCTCTTAAGAATCATTTAAGCCTCCTTCTACTCACTTCACCATTTTAGAACAACTTAACTACAAGTCAGAAAATCTGATGCTAATTTCAAAACCCACAAAGTGTGATGTGTTTGTATGATATAGATTAACCTCCTGATTCACATTGACAAATAAGAAAAAGCCTTATGAGAAAATAGTGCCTTCTTTTATAACCAGAAAAAATATATATTTAAACACAATATTCTAATAATAATAATAACAAACAATAATGACTAAAAGCAATAAAAACAACTATAATTAATTGTATGTGTAATGTTTAGTTTTACGATATAAGCTGAGGATGGATGTTTCACAATTAAACTTTTAAGTTGTCACAATTTTAAGAAACAAAACCATCAAACTACATGTACATCTATGCTGCACTCCCACTTTTATTTAATTTACTTTGATTACAAAAACAAAAAATAAAAACTAACAGGTTCGTTGTCGTCGTCGAAAATATAAAGTATATATTTTTCCAAATTTCTTTGTATGGTCTTCTATTCTCATTGTAATTTTTGTTTTTTAAATCAACCTTAGTTTAATAGATTTTCTCTGCTAATAAATTATGAATTTAGTAAATTTTTAGTAATTTATAATATACAAAAACAAAAAAAAAGATTTTTACTAAACAGAAAAAGAAAGAAAAATTAATAACTTAGTAATAAAAAAAAATAAAAATGAAAATCAAAATATTCATTTTATGTGTACCATTTTATTTTTAGTCTAAGTATAAAGAAATTTTTCTCTATTAAATATTATTTTTATTTTATAAAATTAAAGAAAAAAACTCTAGATTTGAAAACAAAATCTAATTTAACGTAGTTGTTGTTCATATTTTATTATATCTTTATTTTTATAAATTCTAAAAATTCGTTGTACATATGAGAAACAAAACAAAAAAATACATCAAAATAAAAATAAACAAAAACATTTATTTGCGCGTGTCTCCTTTGTCATTTTTAGGCAAACACCATAAACAGGGGAAAAAAATACAAGATTTTAAATAATAAAACACTTCAAATCACAATTGTTATTGTTATATGTGACAGCGCATAGAGAAAGGGACCTAAGGTTAAAAAAAAATCAATTTTCACTTTTTTTGATGTGGACAACATCTGAACATGAGACCGATCCCATGCCCCTAAAGTGTTCCCACAGAGATATTCGCGTTTTATGAAAGTGGTGGTACACCAAAGATACACGTATTTAAATCTTTAAAATGACTCCCCTGAACCAAACTGGTTTTACCCTTAGGTCCCTTTATATTTTGCTCGTCACATATGCTGCATTTCGATTTTGCTCGATTGTGAAATTGGTGTGCGGTATTTCGAATACCCAAAAAATATTGGTGTTTCAAATCTCCCACATGTATCCTTGTGACTGTAATAAAACATTTTTTTATCAGCCCATACTCGTATATAGGGATCCAAGTAGAGATACTTCTTTCAATAGTTTTTTTTTTTGACAGATCACGTGTGAGTCGTGTCATGCTTTTTGTGCTAGGGTAAGAAGTTTCCGAACCGCCCTCGTATATAGGGATCCAAGTAGAGATACTTGTTTTAATAGTTTTTTTTTACAGATCACGTGTGAGTCGTGTCATGCTGTCATGTCATTTTTGTTTAGTATTGTTTGGCATTTCATCATCGAACGACTTACGCCTGAGCAACGTTTACAAATCGTTCAACTTTTTAACCTAAATTCACGTTCTGTGAGGAATGTGTGTCGTGCGTTTTCGAGCCAAATTTTGTTCAGCTATAAGGCCCATTTCTGGGCCTGTAAAGAAGCAAAATTGCCACATTTTGGACGAAGAGCAACCCGAAGAGGTTCAAGAGCATCCAGAAAAAACAACGGTTTGGTGTGGTTTGTGGGCCGGTGGAATCATCGGTATACTTCTTCAAAAATGATGCCGGTGAGAACGTAACCGTCAATGGCGACCGTTATCGTGTCATGATAACCGACTAGTTGATGCCTGAAATTGAAGCTCGTGGTCTCGGCGACATTTTGCCACTTGCCACACATCGCATCAATGGATTTATTGAGGGCAGATAATTTCACGTTTTGGGCCGGTAGTTTGGCCTCCAAGGTTATGTGATATCACACCGTTAGACTTTTTCCTGTGGGGATGTCTAAAGTTTATGCGGACAAACCCGCTTCGATTCAGGCCTTGGTGCAAAACATCACGTGTGTTATTCGCCTGTTACCAGTCGAAATGCTCGAACGAGTCATCGAAAATTGGACTCAACATTTGATAGACATAATCTTCAAAAAAAAAAAATAAATGCCAAAAATGTTCTTTCAAATGATAATAAACATTCCCCATTCCATTTGAATTTTCTGTGTTTTTTCTTTAACAAAGTAAGGAACCTCGAACTGGATCACGCGTTATTTAGAATAGGGGAACAGGTAATGGGGAAAAAAACTCCCGAGTAGTAGGCATGTAGAATCGGGCTGATTGTGTTCCATTTTTAAATGACAAAGTTAAACCTTAAAATAAAACCAGAAATTTGAAAAAATTATCAGCACCCAAATTTAAAATGTTAAATCGCCCACCCTGTAAAAATAAACTAGATGTTACTCATCATGGATTTTCCGGGAATTAAAAAAGTCTACATCAATTGTTAACTGAATAAATGATAATCACCCCTATCACGCAGCAAATTTCCCCCCAAAATGTGGCATCTTCAAAAATAAATTCCCTAATCGAGTGTACCGTTTTTTGGGATTTTTTTCACAAAATTAAACCGTTTTTACCCAGACGATGCACAGTGGGAAAATTACGAAAAAAATTGGAAATAATTCGGCCATTTCGTTTGTAATGGTCCGATTTAAATGAAAATTTACATTGACCTTCTTGAAGTGTTACTGAGCTTAAGTTTTGAATTTCATGCATCTGTGTTTAACAGGTGCTGCACAGTGGGCCCTCAAAGTTGGTCACCTCGAGTTAAAATTTTCTTTTTCAAGCCGCCAAAAGCGTATTTGTGGTCCGATCGTAATAATTTTTTCTTTAGTGAAATCTGCTGGACAAACCCAACCAAAAATGTTATTACAAATTTTTTCATATCTCGTACAATAAAAAAGATATCGGGACTTAAATTTTTTTTTTCGAAAAATTTGCTTTGGATTTTCTGGGATTATTTTATTTTTGGGAATCAGTTTTAGGTGAATCGGGGAAAATTTAATCCTGGTTTAAAGAAAACACTTTGTTTAATGTTTTAAAAAAAGAATTGTAGCAAAATCACCAATAATATGAAAATGCCAGCTGTTCAAAGTCAACTATTGCGAAAAAAGTGGGATTTTGAGTGTTTTACGGCGAAAAGGTACCTTTACTCTTATGTCAATAACTTTAATGTTTCTTAAGTAACATACAAAAAATTTGCATTTATTTCAAAGAAAACTTTATGCTTAATACAAATAATAAGCAATTGTGACCCTAGTCGGTACTTTTCTTGCTCCAGGCGTCTCCAAATATGGGCATTTTTTTCAAAAAAAATTGAGTTTGAGCTCAAATAAAAAAAATCGCCACACTGCTGGCCCAATTTGGTGCTATAAGTCAGTTAACTACATATGTTTTCTAAAATCCCAAGCAAAGAAATTTTGCGGGAGGCCATTTCTAGGACAAAAAAAATGAGTTTTTGTTAAAAAATCCCATTTCTGGGATTTTGTTTTCCCCTGTGTCAAATTTTAGAAAAGTGGCAACTCCAATTTTTTTTTTGAATAAGTTTTTCATTTTGTCACAAAAATATTGATACTACGTAAAAAATCAGGTTTATATCTCCAACCAGCAAAATTTTACAGTGGTCTGAAATATTGACTTTTTTTGCTACCTTCACAAAAAAAAATTTTTTTCTCGTTTTTATCAATTATTATTCAACATATTGAGTTAATTGCATTCTTTTTTATAATCTGTTAAAACTAGAGGTAATTACCTTTCCATTGGTATATAAAAAGTATATCCTTTTACCTACACTTATAACAGCACGTGCGCTGGAATAAGACCCCTTTGAGTAAAATATTAATTTTTTTGGTAAATAGCAATTTCATTTTGTGAGAGATCAATGTTGTTGCATTTAAAAAAATCAAATTTACACATTTCCAATCGCAAAAAAGTAATTTAATTTTTGCAGATAGAAAATTTGAATAAAAAGGTGCTATTGACTTCATTTTTTGTGAAAAACTTTTTTTTAAATAAATTAACATTTAAATAAATCTTATAATTAAAAAACATTAAACTTAAATGATTTTATTCCACGTCCAGCATATCTAATAAATCAGAAAATTCTTCTTCGTCTCCATGCGTCATTTCGTGGTACGAAGTCAACTTACTTCTCATGGAGGATAAAAAAGGATCTGAAGATAATAATAAACTATTAAGTAAGTCTTCGTTTTGTGCTATTCTTGAGCATTTTCTTGTGGAAAATTGTTGAACATATCTGAAGTCTCGATTTCTAGCTTCTTGTGGTTCTTCAGTTAACTCGCCTATAGGGAGAAGGTGAGACTCGATTATTTGTTTCCCATGGAACAGGACTCTGTGTATAGTTGGCGTTAGATCTTTCCAGGGATAGAGATCAGCAAGCATTTTTAAAATTCGTTCGGCGTAAACTCCAAATTTATCGGAATTAATCTTTTGTTTGGAATTCAGAGCTAAAAGCAATATATTAACCATTCGAATCAACTCCTTATTGATTCCAGTTATTTCTGCAGCTGTATTATAGTCTGCGAAGAATCTTCTGGCAGTGTTTCCATCATTTGTATTCCCAAAGTTCGAGCGTGGTTTAGAAATATTTAGGCCAGTTTGTTGTTTAAATGCATCTTGAATTCTTTTTTTTTTCACTTGCTCTCATTTCATGCATTTCTTTGTTAGCTCGAATGTTTTTCCTTTCATTTCCTGGTATAGATTTATACTTAATGTCATAAGCAAGGTTTAGAAAGTGTTCTAGAAACCTGATTCGAGCATGTAACGGTGCTATTCCAAACTCAAGGGTATCTTCATTGACTACTGAATTATTCGAAGCGTTTGAAAAATTAACTTTGCTTTTATTGCAAATGAAACACTTCCAGCTACATTTGTTTCCTGTAATATCGTTTGCGGCTTTTCCATCTACCATTGTCAGGAACATTTTAAAAGATATTGTAATAGAATACCTGTCGAATTTAAATGCAAAATCTTCTAATCTCGAAATATCATCTTTTAATTTGTCTGTGATGGCTTTAGTTAAATCACTCGTTTCTTTATGATATACGAAGGAGATTGGTCTGCAATAAATTTTGGAGCCAGGTGTTGGATTACGCCATATTGCTTCAGTAGGGTTTGATTTTCTGCGCGAAGTTGAAGGTAAGGTAGAGTCTAAATTTAACCTCAGAGGAACCAAAGATGCCATGAATACGCTCTTGAATTCGATCTGGGTAGATTGGCTATCAGAGCATTGTTTGTATTCCGAAAGTGCTGACAAACCATCACATCCCCACTTGCATATTAATTGAAGATGGCTGTTGTTGATTTTTTTTAGTTGTTCCTCATTCAATGTTGTTATTATCCTACTGGCAGTATTTTGGAGAAGTAGTTCCAAACTAACGCTGCCGGCCTTTTCTGTAATTATCACTGGGTTTGGCAAA
Source organism: Hydrotaea diabolus (assembly GCA_963513945.1). Taxonomy (NCBI): domain Eukaryota; kingdom Metazoa; phylum Arthropoda; class Insecta; order Diptera; family Muscidae; genus Hydrotaea; species Hydrotaea diabolus. The sequence continues at coordinate 232,084,676 of OY740716.1, forward strand.
ATTTCCATTTTTCGTTCCTTTATTCGGTTGTATGCGGGAAACATGTCACATCCTTTATCAAGCAGCATTCTTCTTAAATGAGTGTACTTGTTCTTACTCAATCCCAATTCGATGATTAAAGCTAATGCTTCTTCCTCGCTAAAACCAGGACATGGTGTTGCAATACTTCTTTCAATGCGTTGGAGCCGCCTTGGTGATGCTTCCGTTAACAGGTCTGCAATTCTTTTTGCGCTAGATGGCCGATTTTCCACCGTCAGTAATTCCTTGAATGTATCACAAATCTTTGAAGGTGAATGATTTGCCATCTCAGCCGACAACCGTTGTTTCTTTGCCTTTGGACATAGATCGTCGTATTCCTTAGTAGGAGCACCCACTAAAGCAGGGACAGTTTTAAATTCAATTATACTGTCGAGCCACTCAGTTGGTAATCTTGAATAATTCCTGTGATACTTCTCCATGAGCCGGTCAAATTTTTTCAAAAAATTTAATACTTTGCTGCTTTCGTTAGATTGTGTTATCTCGCTATATGTTGACTCTATGCACTCTATTAAATATGCTACTCTGTTCTCCATTTTCCGAAGTTTGGTGTTTTTTAAAAATTCAACAAGTTCTTGAACAAGGAGTGTTATCGTCATGGCGGATTAATTTGTTATGATAAACCCATACAAAATCGGCGGTTCTTATATCAATGAGTAATACTTACAGGTAATCACAATAATATCCGCAATTAATACTTGACTAAAATACCAGGTATTCCCCAAAAATACATTTATAACAATGAATTTTTATGTACCCAGGTACATTCGCCTAAAATGTTGCACAATATTCCGGACATAGGGGACATGTATTCCCCCAAAACATATAAGAATGAATGTTTAGGTACCTAGATCCATACTATACAATACTACCCATTTTCCGTTTTTACACAATAGGTAAACAATAATGGTAAAAATATATATTTTTGCTATTTATGGATAGGTACGAGAATTTTTAAAATTGGTATTCTTACCTATAAAATTCATACTTTACTCAAAGGGGTCTTATTCCAGCGCACGTGCTGTTATAAGTGTAGGTAAAAGGATATACTTTTTATATACCAATGGAAAGGTAATTACCTCTAGTTTTAACAGATTATAAAAAAGAATGCAATTAACTCAATATGTTGAATAATAATTGATAAAAACGAGAAAAAAATTTTTTTTGTGAAGGTAGCAAAAAAAGTCAATATTTCAGACCACTGTAAAATTTTGCTGGTTGGAGATATAAACCTGATTTTTTTACGTAGTATCAATATTTTTGTGACAAAATGAAAAACTTATTCAAAAAAAAAATTGGAGTTGCCACTTTTCTAAAATTTGACACAGGGGAAAACAAAATCCCAGAAATGGGATTTTTTAACAAAAACTCATTTTTTTTGTCCTAGAAATGGCCTCCCGCAAAATTTCTTTGCTTGGGATTTTAGAAAACATATGTAGTTAACTGACTTATAGCACCAAATTGGGCCAGCAGTGTGGCGATTTTTTTTATTTGAGCTCAAACTCAATTATTTTTGAAAAAAATGCCCATATTTGGAGACGCCTGGAGCAAGAAAAGTACCGACTAGGGTCACAATTGCTTATTATTTGTATTAAGCATAAAGTTTTCTTTGAAATAAATGCAAATTTTTTGTATGTTACTTAAGAAACATTAAAGTTATTGACATAAGAGTAAAGGTACCTTTTCGCCGTAAAACACTCAAAATCCCACTTTTTTCGCAATAGTTGAATTTGAACAGCTGGCATTTTCATATTATTGGTGATTTTGCTACAATTCTTTTTTTAAAACATTAACCAAAGTGTTTTCTTTAAACCAGGATTAAATTTTCCCCGATTCACCTAAAACTGATTCCCAAAAATAAAATAATCCCAGAAAATCCAAAGCAAATTTTTCGAAAAAAAAACTTTAAGTCCCGATATCTTTTTTATTGTACGAGATATGAATATGAATGATTTGCCATCTCAGCCGACAACCGTTGTTTCTTTGCCTTTGGACATAGATCGTCGTATTCCTTAGTAGGAGCACCCACTAAAGCAGGGACAGTTTTAAATTCAATTATACTGTCGAGCCACTCAGTTGGTAATCTTGAATAATTCCTGTGATACTTCTCCATGAGCCGGTCAAATTTTTTCAAAAAATTTAATACTTTGCTGCTTTCGTTAGATTGTGTTATCTCGCTATATGTTGACTCTATGCACTCTATTAAATATGCTACTCTGTTCTCCATTTTCCGAAGTTTGGTGTTTTTTAAAAATTCAACAAGTTCTTGAACAAGGAGTGTTATCGTCATGGCGGATTAATTTGTTATGATAAACCCATACAAAATCGGCGGTTCTTATATCAATGAGTAATACTTACAGGTAATCACAATAATATCCGCAATTAATACTTGACTAAAATACCAGGTATTCCCCAAAAATACATTTATAACAATGAATTTTTATGTACCCAGGTACATTCGCCTAAAATGTTGCACAATATTCCGGACATAGGGGACATGTATTCCCCCAAAACATATAAGAATGAATGTTTAGGTACCTAGATCCATACTATACAATACTACCCATTTTCCGTTTTTACACAATAGGTAAACAATAATGGTAAAAATATATATTTTTGCTATTTATGGATAGGTACGAGAATTTTTAAAATTGGTATTCTTACCTATAAAATTCATACTTTACTCAAAGGGGTCTTATTCCAGCGCACGTGCTGTTATAAGTGTAGGTAAAAGGATATACTTTTTATATACCAATGGAAAGGTAATTACCTCTAGTTTTAACAGATTATAAAAAAGAATGCAATTAACTCAATATGTTGAATAATAATTGATAAAAACGAGAAAAAATTTTTTTTTGTGAAGGTAGCAAAAAAAGTCAATATTTCAGACCACTGTAAAATTTTGCTGGTTGGAGATATAAACCTGATTTTTTTACGTAGTATCAATATTTTTGTGACAAAATGAAAAACTTATTCAAAAAAAAAATTGGAGTTGCCACTTTTCTAAAATTTGACACAGGGGAAAACAAAATCCCAGAAATGGGATTTTTTAACAAAAACTCATTTTTTTTGTCCTAGAAATGGCCTCCCGCAAAATTTCTTTGCTTGGGATTTTAGAAAACATATGTAGTTAACTGACTTATAGCACCAAATTGGGCCAGCAGTGTGGCGATTTTTTTTATTTGAGCTCAAACTCAATTATTTTTGAAAAAAATGCCCATATTTGGAGACGCCTGGAGCAAGAAAAGTACCGACTAGGGTCACAATTGCTTATTATTTGTATTAAGCATAAAGTTTTCTTTGAAATAAATGCAAATTTTTTGTATGTTACTTAAGAAACATTAAAGTTATTGACATAAGAGTAAAGGTACCTTTTCGCCGTAAAACACTCAAAATCCCACTTTTTTCGCAATAGTTGAATTTGAACAGCTGGCATTTTCATATTATTGGTGATTTTGCTACAATTCTTTTTTTAAAACATTAACCAAAGTGTTTTCTTTAAACCAGGATTAAATTTTCCCCGATTCACCTAAAACTGATTCCCAAAAATAAAATAATCCCAGAAAATCCAAAGCAAATTTTTCGAAAAAAAAACTTTAAGTCCCGATATCTTTTTTATTGTACGAGATATGAAAAAATTTGTAATAACATTTTTGGTTGGGTTTGTCCAGCAGATTTCACTAAAGAAAAAATTATTACGATCGGTCCACAAATACGCTTTTGGCGGCTTGAAAAAGAAAATTTTAACTCGAGGTGACCAACTTTGAGGGCCCACTGTGCAGCACCTGTTAAACACAGATGCATGAAATTCAAAACTTAAGCTCAGTAACACTTCAAGAAGGTCAATGTAAATTTTCATTTAAATCGGACCATTACAAACGAAATGGCCGAATTATTTCCAATTTTTTTCGTAATTTTCCCACTGTGCGATGCAGAAGGGAACGAATTAAAGTGTAAGTATAATTATTTGTTATAAATGTAATTCAGTTATTATTTAAGGAATTTTCAGGAGTAATACCGTAAATAAAAAACAATTGTCTGTTTTTGTGGAAAATATGAAAGAAAGCCCCGGAATTGCTGGCGGGTACACTAAGGACTCCAAAGAGGTTGTGGCCCGTTGAGCAGTTAAATAGCGCTAGTCCGCCAATTAAAACAACTGCAGAATGGAAAAAGGAAAGGATTTAATGTCCATACTGTCTATATTAATTTTAATAATTTTGTTTTCCACATCTAGGTCAGGGTAGGCCAAAAACGGTATGTGCGAAAAAAAAGCTTGAGAGGAGTACCGTCACAGCAATGGTACAGGTGGTGTTCCTCCAAAACGAGCCCGATTGTCGTCCTCTGATCAGACTATCTTTGATCTGGTAAGCATGAAGGTCTCCGTGGAGGGCGTTGGTGGATCATTAGTGCAGATTTGTCAAGTACAGAAGAAAACATGGATCCAAATTGTACTGATAATTTATCAATTTTGACCCCATACCAACTTCGGTACCTTCGTCGACTCGAAAATCTTCTAAAATCTCTAAAAGAGAAAAATCGACAAATGAACTAAATGAGACTGAGGTGAAAAACTAAGAGCAAATGTACCAAAAAATTTCTGAAAATGGTGGATGTTATGAAAGAGGACAATAAGGAGACTAGATCGACAGTAAAAAGAGTTGCAAGGTCATTAGAAAAAAATTGTGATTTAAAATAATTATGAATAGAAGAAATAAAACGCCACCATGCCGAATTAGAAAAATATAAAGAAATTGAAATAGAGAACAAGGTGGAAAAGAATAATAAACTAATAGAATTGAAAGTATTAAATGTTCTATTATAATGCAAAAAAATAATTAAAACTACTTATATAAATATGTTTAAATAACTTTATGCACTAAGCATATGTATTTACTTTTTTTATTAAAACCGAAAAGTTTTTAGATTTTTGTTGTTTTTTATTACTAAAAGTGAAATGAAAATAAAATGTACAAATTTTATATAGAGTTTGCTATTCGATTTCTAATACGTTTTGCAACAGGCAAATATGCACATTCATCTAAGAAGTTGTGTCACCAAACTCAGTGTCATAACCAGGAAGCAGAAAAGGTATTGGAGTACATTTATAAAAAATACATACGTTGTGTAGAACTGCACATACGTTAATTATTTGTATAGCTTTTTTTTGGATTGTAGTATAATTCTCTTGCTCCCAAAATGCATCGCCAGCGATTCTTCAACACTTCGTTTGTCCTTTCTATAATATTCCGACATTTGTAATGTTTTTCATTAACGTTGGTTTCCACGGAACCTGGTTGCGCTTTTCTGAATGCGGTCATAAGCCACGGTTCTAGAGGGTAACCTGCGTCACCTGTAACAACCTACAAATATTGATCAATATTTTTTTAATTTATTCAACTAACTTACCCAACAGCCACATACTACTTCCTCCCTCCTCCATTTCTTTTCTAAACGGACTCATGTTCCACACAAAAGAATCGTGGCACCCTTCAGGATGTGTAGCATCTATAAAACATTCCCATTTCATGATCGCATATCTATACAGAAAACAATACATTAGTGTATACAAATTCAATATATGGTATTACAAGGGTCACATTAATGCTGAATTTTCCTTTTCTGTTGCAGTACAAATGTTTTGCATCTTTGGGAGCTATAATAATGACATGGGTGCCATCAATACAACCTGTCACTCCAGGAAATCCAAACTTTCTGTAAAAGGATTGGGCGCTAATTGCATTTCCTTCTTCTGTGGGATATGTAATCCATTGACGACAAAATGGGACTTCCAGTAAATTAAGGAACTCGCTCTAAACTTCGCTGAATGTTGATTGCGCCATCGCCACTTGGTAATCCCTGGCAATGCACTTTTGGTAAGCACCTTCAGCAAAAAAAAAAACGCAAACATGCAGCCAACTTTATTATTGGTGGAATAATAGTACTGTTTTCTGTTTTTGGTAATGCGTTGGTGACCATCTCAAGGATATACGAGTACATATGTAAATGCAGTTTTATTTAATCTAGAATGATTGCCAAACCTGAAAAATAAACATATTTTTAAATTGGAAATAATTGTCTTTATTTCAACTTACTCATTGTTTAGCAACTTCAATGGGTTTGAGGAATCCCGAAGACTCCGTCTTGCAATCTTCTCTTTCAAATTCTTTTTATTTTCCTCATTTTGCAAATAAAAAAGCTCACCAATTCTGAACACATTTGTTTTTATTGTTGCATTATTATATGTAAAAGGGGATCAGCTGTAATGCCGAATGTGAACAGCTGATTGTTCGAAAAAAGGAATTCCCAAAAACTGCGTGATTGCAAAAAATTGGGAAAGGGAATTCGCAAGCGGAAAACGGTTGACAAATTCTACGTCATAGGGGTAAATTTCTCTTTAATCTCACTATCCCCAACCAAAAAGAGTGGAAATCCCTGCTAGTACCATCTTAAGCAACCATGAACCTCTATTGTGAATGAAGACTTGTGGAAAAAAATAAAAACAAAAACATCAAAGCAGAGAATCAGACAATAATAAAGAAATAAAAAGAGTACACTTCTATTGATAAATGCAGTGGAGATATCAGATAACGCGATACAACAGCAAACACTACTTTATCGGATTGCCGTAAAACCAGAAACCACGACGAACCAGTAATTTGGTAGAGCTGAATTCCAATTCATTTGACAAAAAAATCAGACTTTGGAACATAAGTGGCCCGATTACACCCGCAGAACGTAGACATTCAGACATGAGTGAAGTGAAGTACATTGGTGCCATCGATGAAGGTACGTCATCCGCTCGTTTTATTATTTTTAAAGCGGGCACGGACGAGGTTGTTTGCTACCACCAGATAGAGGTGCCCTCCATTTATCCCCAGGAAGGTTGGGTGGAACAAGATCCCAGTCTTATCTACGACATTGTTAAGAGCTGCATCGATGAGAGCTGTAGGAAGTTGGAAAAGCTTGGAGGCAATGTCAAGGTAAGAGAAAATAACCACACATTTTGTAATTAATTTTCGCTAAGGTCACCGTTTATTGCCGTCTGCCTATTAGTCACATTACAATTTCATCGTTTTCAATACATCCCTATATTTTCGAGCTTCTTGCACGCGTTCCTCCAAGGTTCGTGGGGTTTTGTCCTCGACCTGGTCCTCTAGCTTGACGTAGATTTGGTCGTTGTGCTTGAAGTCTCCCGGTCGCCTTGGCATTACATGGAAATGTACATGGGGCACGGTTTGTCCAGCATCGGGGCCATCTTGTACGGTCACTGTAGCGGAAGTTGTGGCATAAATAGACTCCAACATTCGTTGCACTCGACAGACGGTGTTGAAGAGGTCACTCATCTCAGCCGCATCTAAGGCGCTTAGACGCTGCACACAACGTTTGGTGGACACCAAAACATGTCCCTTTACCACACAGCACAAATTGGTGAAGGCGAAACAGTAGGGTGATTCGAAAAATATGGTGTCCTTGTTTATGACATTCTTGGCGAATAAACGATCCTCCTGGGGTTCCGTAGTGCCTTCACCATAGGCGGTCAAACTGTAAATGTCATTACGTCTATGATTGAAACATGGCATCGATGAGCGAACCGGCTCCAGGGTGCTTAAGTCTATCTCGACCGTGGAGACTTTCAGCTCTTCACTTTCACCCAGATCTGCAAGTACTTTGCCCCAAGGATTAACGGCCATGGCGTGACCCCAACTTCTGCGTTTATCATTGTGATAGCCAAGTTGAGCTGGAGCCAACACAAAGCATTGATTTTCAATCGCACGGGCCCTTAGTAGAATTTCCCAGTGAGCTTTACCCGTGGTGTAGGCAAACGCCGAGGGATAGGTCAAAATTTCAGCACCCTGTTTCCTTAAGATGAGGCTACTTTCGGCAAAACGCATGTCGTAGCATATCTGCAGACCTATCTTTCCAATGGGAGAGACAATGGGCGGTGTTAAACGAGGTCCTCCCATGACAACCTTAGACTCCCTGAAGGAGAATTCCGGCGTCTCAACATCGAACAAGTGTAATTTACGATATACCGACACCAGTTCGCCATTGCTGTTCAGCACTACGTGAGCATTGTAAATCTTATTGGTTTTCCGCTCATACTGATCCAGGACGGATTCGTGTATTCCACCCAGTGACAGCCAAACATTGTGTTCTTTGGCCAAACTCTGGTATTGCTGCATTGTTGGCCCCGTTAGTGGCTCGGACAGCTCCAGTGTCTGATCTCGATTGCTTCCTACAAAATCACAACATTCCGGCAGGAAGACAAACTGTGCCGACTGAGCCTTGGCCTCTGCCAAAAGCTTCTCAACTTGTCGAATATTGGCGGCTTTATCGTTTGTACTGCACATTTGCGTTATAGCAACCATGGATTTGTGCGGTGCTGCCTCAGATGTTGATGATGACATTTTCCGTAATTTAATAAAATTTGATACGACGTATTTGTAGTTGTCTTTCACTCTAATAACTGAGCCGATTGAATAACGTTGGATCAACATTGAAAATTTCCTACCACCGTACCCGTTCGCCGTATACCACACAACACACACAGTTAATTGTTTAAATGTTTTAAAGTTGATTTGCAAATTTTTTGCACTTTATTCTCTCTTTCCCTTTTGCATCTTTTGATTTTGTTGTTTGTGTTCCTTTGTTTGTCAGAGTTGCCGAGTTTTTGTTAATGCGACGGGTGCAAAGAAATGGAAACAGAACATTTGGGCTTAGCTGTGTGTGAAGTGAACATTTTTAGCAGAACAAATACACCAAGTCTCAAAAGTCTGCATACGTTGTTACTGAAAAAAAGGGCTTAAATCTAGTTTAAGTACGGACACCAAATTTGCACTATCGATAGAAATAAAAAAGACGGCGGTCCCCATAGTTTCGAGAGATGGACCTTGAAAGTTCAGGCGTATAATTTAGATATTGAGCCATATCTGTGAAACTTTTTCTTATAATTATTATGCAAAATGGGTATTAGGGTGGGTTGATTAAGCAATCGATTTTTCGATAGCTTTTGGAAAAAAATATCAATTAAATCATTTTCGAAGAGCCCAAATTTTCATTTTTTGTCTCTTTTCTGAATTTTTATTTTTAAGGGTTTTTTAGTAAATAATAAAACAAGTATTTTTTTAATGTTACCTTTCCAAGATGTCGATTTGAAACCCTAATATTTTTTGGTTATTTGGAACAGCGCGCACCACTTATGGAAAAATTATTATATTCGAGCAAAATCGAAATGAAGGCGATTACCTTTTATTTAAAAAAAGTTAAAAATTGTATGAAAAAGCGACGCTCTTTTTCAATATCACAATACAATTTCTTTTAAAAATTATTCATTTAAAAAAAAAATGAAAAATTATTTAAATAGAATAGCGCATTTTTAATGAGTTTTCTAGAATGAAACTATTTCTCCGTTACTAGAAGAACATTTACAACAGGTGCAATTATGTCTAAAAATGTTGCCATATTGTTAGAAAATGGCAAGACCGCTAATACCAAATCATCGGAAAAAGATCTATGATCAGTATTATAAATTTTTTCAAAAATTTGTGCAAATTTTGCGCAAAAAATTAAACTAAATTACCAATATCTCCGGCATTTAAAGGTTGAAATTCCAGAACAAAGCCCCAAAATTAATACTTAAAGTGTTGGCTAGGAACTACAAGGAAGAAATACATACCTTTAAATCGGTAATTGTCCGAGTTTTGACCCCCAGGCCACAATGGGTTAAAGAACCAAAAAAAATATTTACCGTTTGATAGGTATTTTCATAAGCTTTCCAACAATAAACATATCGCCTTGGTCCGACTGTTAAATGTCGCAAATCTATCCAGTTGTAGGTCTGATATTTAGGGTCCCGTAACTTGGATTACTTTTTTTTAAACTTATTCGTTTTCAACGCCCTATAGGGCCATTTTTTTTGATAATTGTTCATAAAATAGATTTGTCCCCTCGGATAGACTCCAAATTTCTATGATCGATAAAACTTTGTATTTGAAACAAAAAATAATAAATCAATTTTTTGCGGGTACCCTTATTTTCCGATTTACGGGCTCCTAAAGTTTGACATTAAATATCTTTTTTGTTGTTGTATCTTTCTCAATTACCGCAATACGGGTGTCATTGGAAAGCTCTTTAGAACACCTATCCAACGACGTATTGTTTTAACATTACGAGGCGGAAGACAAAAACATATTTTCAAAACATTACGTGAGGTAGTATTACTACAGACGTTTTTTGTGTGTCCCGGCGGGAAAATTAAAATTTGTCTCCAAGTTTAAACGAATTCAACTGAAATAACAATATTGGCATTTGTTGGTCGGGACCACCAGACAGGTTAAGCGTCTTTCGAAACTCTAGCAAAAAAACACAAAAGACACCACATCTTTATTTTTTGTCCATTATTTAAAATATATTTCAGGATATTCTTGCCGTAGGTGTTACCAATCAACGAGAATCCGTTATAGTATGGAATCGCCACACCGGCGAACCTCTCCACAATGCCATCATATGGTTGGATAATCGTACTACGACAACAGTGGACACGCTCATCGAATCAATTCCGAACAATTCGAAAAATATCAACTATTTAAAACCGCTGTGTGGTCTGCCACTGTCGCCATACTTCTCGGCCTTAAAACTGCGCTGGCTACGCGACAATGTGCCGGTGGTGAAAAAGGCCATGGACAATGGCGACGCTATGTTCGGAACAATCGGTTAGTATGGCAACAGTACATTTATTGTAAAGATTTAAAACAAATTATAATTTATTGTAGATTCTTGGCTAATTTATAATTTGACGGGCGGAGCTAAGAACGGTGGCCTCCACTTAACCGATGTTACAAACGCCTCGCGCACCATGTTGATGAACATTGAAACTTTGCGATGGGATCCACACCTACTGAAATTCTTTGGTTTGCCCACTTCAATTCTGCCTAAAATTGTGTCAAGTTCTGAATTGTATGGCATTGCCAATGATTCCGACATTAAGGGTATACCTATAACGGCATGTCTGGGTGACCAGCAGGCTGCATTGGTGGGCCAGCAGTGTTTGCATAGAGGCCAGGCTAAAGCCACATATGGTACAGGTTGTTTTCTACTGTACAATACGGGTACGGCAATTGTAACTTCCTCGCATGGCTTGTTGACCACGGTGGGCTACCAATTTGGCAAGGATTCTCAGCCGGTGTATGCCCTTGAGGGAAGTGTAGCTATTGCTGGAGTGGCACTCACCTGGTTACGTGATAATTTGGGACTTTTTGAGTCGCTGGGTCAAGTGGAAGCTATGGCCCGAATGGTAGACAATTCATTGGATGTATACTTTGTGCCGGCTTTTAGTGGCCTGTACGCTCCATATTGGAATCAGGAGGCTAGAGGGTAAGTTGGGTGTTATCTTTATATTCTACTGCTTTAAATTTTTTATGCTTCCATTTACTTTTAGGGTAATTTGTGGCTTAAGTGAAGAAACCACTAGCGAACATATTGTTCGAGCTACTTTGGAGTCGATATGTTTCCAAGTTCGGGATATTTTAGATTCAATGAAAAAGGATTGTGGCATACCGTTAGCTAAACTGATGGTGGATGGTGGCATGACCGTCAATGCCTTGTTCCTACAACTGCAATCCGATTTGGTTGGCATTAATGTGATACGTTCGAAAATTGCCGAGACTACAGCATTGGGCGTTGCTTTGGCTGCCTATCGCGTGGTAAAGCCATCATTCAATATTGAAGACGGCTTGTCATTGGGCGAAGAACGTGTCCAATATAAACCAAAAATAACCGACAACGAGAGAGATGTGCGCTACCATAAGTGGAAGATGGCCGTCGAACGTTCGATTGGCTGGGATACTTCAGCTGCGGCCAGTGGAAATCGTGATTTGTTTGATTGAAGCTTTTAAAGTTTTTTCTCAGCTTCAGTTACTTTGGAAAAGCAAAATATTAAAATACGGGTTTTAGTTAATACACATGTATATAATACACAATACGAGTATGTAAAGTACGGCTTATATCGTATTTTTAATAAAAAAAGACAAAATGTTAAGAAAATTATAAAGCACACATTTTTTTAATAGTCAATAGTAATGGATCCTCCTGATGGAAGTTTAAACCTTCAAATAGGAATGGTTGGTTTGAATTAGAGGGGTCCAAAATGGAATAACGTATACGCTATGGGACAGATTATCAATCTTCTTTTATAATAAATTTTCAGTATCTCTACGAAACTATCGATCCTCCTCTAACACGTCCGCAGGCTAAAAGATGTCGCATTTAGTGGTAAGTGGTCTGATGGAAGCTTAGAACGTGCAAATAGGAATGGGTAGTTTAAAGTAGATGGGTCCAAAAAGGAATGACCCATATTCTATGGGCATACTCCTAAGCCAGCACAAGGCTTATTGTGCGCGTAATAGATTGTCAACTTTCTTTTGTTATATACGTTCTTTATCTCTACGAATCTAACGATCCTCCCATTATACAACCCCCATGTGCTCTAGCTTATCACGTTGGCCAAATGTTAATGCAGTCTCTATATCGGGCAAGCTGGACATTTACAGAAAAGTACTCTATAGTTCTGATATTCTCCTCGGACATGAGTTGGATCTTCAAATGCGGAACAGTTGGATCAAACTTAATGCACAGAGTCGCCGGGTTTTACGTGATTATCGCCACGATAGCCTGAACCACGGTGTGCCATCACACTGGGGCCGTAACAATGCGACGGCCAACGCCCCATTGGATTGATTCCGCCGGTACCGCCAGTACTGCCGGTACTGCCACCATCTTACTTAATTCACTCTTCTGAAGACTTAATTTTTTTGTCCTTTCACTAACCGCGATTTGTCAGCGATTTCCAATGGATTTGGAAGCGATCACGGCCCAAGATTTAATCTCAGCTCTTATTGCTTAAAAGGGAATGGTGTTGTTCAAGCCTACTGCCAGGTTAGCCGACCCTTTCTTTGGAAATTCGCCCGCTTCTTCGTTACCGTCAATTTTAGAACGTCCAGGGACTCCAATATTTCTGTCGAATTTCGAGTCGTAGGTGTAACAGTGAATGTACTGTTTGTTTAGTATATTTCTGGGATATCGGTTTGGAGCAGGAAACTAGTCACTAGCGAGTGGTGCGAAACCTGTTAATGTTTCCAAATCATTTTGAAAACTCGGTCTGAAACTTGCTTGAGTTTTGCGAAACCTGTTAATGTATCTAGTATTTTGATCGGCGGGATGTTCGGTCTCCCGTGATCCATTCACCTACTGCTTTCAATCTTTATGCTGTGATGGCCCCCCCCATGTGTTTATTATAAATATCAATAAGTCAGTTAATATGAAAGCTCTTTCCTGAAGCGATGTTCTGTTGGAGGTCCATAGGAATAGTAAGAGGATGCCACCCTGTGGAGTACCCCGAGAAACTTTGTCCGTAATATAAACACCGTTTCTAAGTATATGACTAATCCAGTCTTTTAGTACCCGGTCTGCGTTAAACTGGTCAAAGTAAATTAGCTGTAATTAAGAATACTTGTATATATGTATAAAGGGACATATGGGTATCAAGCATCAATAAAGCATGTGCAACAGCTGCATTGCTTGTGCAGCGTCGAAGCATCAGTATTGCGCAGTAAATGCAGTGCAGCGCTGCATTTCTGAAAATGCCTCAGAAATGAGCATTTCTATCTCCACAAATCATTCAAAATAAGAGCAAATACGAATTAGTTAATGTGGGTTTGTGTGTTTCGTTGCATATTTAAGTCATAAAATTGTTTCATAGTGTTGTATTTCAAAGTGTAAACTTTCTTTTGACGCTCACTGTATTTCAATATTCGCTTTCGCATCAAATGTATGATTTCTTTTGCTAAACCCACTTTCGTTACATCCCTCCTAGAGTGATTGAAAGTTGGACCTTCTGAATAGACTACCAACTGCTTTACCTCGGTCAACATTTGAATGACAACACTGGTCTACACTACATTTTCGGCAGAAAATGTTGATTTGGGGCTGCTGATCACGAATATTACCTCTGATTTTCCATATTCGCTCTAGTTTAGGAGATATTTACATAAACCGATATTTTCGTTTTTTTAATGATAGGACCCATAACTGCTTTATTTGAAGACTCATCTTCAAGAGGAGACATTGGCCTTTTCGACGAAATGAAGCGTTTTTATTTCGGATAAAAATTGTTGAAGATATAGGCCAAATTCTAAAGAAATTTCGAATTTACGTTACAAAAAATTACTTGAAGCTGCAATTATCTTTAAGATTTTTTATCAGTGTTGTATTTAATAATAAGTCCATTATAGCGTATTAAAATCCGCGTCCAACAAGCTCATAAACTTTATAACCTGATTTAATTTGACTCGGTTTTTAAAATCAGTTCACATATAATGCAGTTCGGGTCCTTTTATTAAAAAAAAAAACAAAAATAACTGTTTATGTTAATATCTCCTAAACTATATAGAATGCGGCAATTGGGAGGCCAGATTCGTGATCTGCATCCCCAAATAAACTATAGTTGACTATCAAATTTTGTGGCCAGTGTAATCTTTCAAAAGAAAATAAAGGGCGGTTAACTTTTAAGGGCCGATATTGAATGTGAACCACACCTAAACGTCAAGTTTTTTCTGCATTTCATTTGATATTTCTTAATTTCAGACTAACTCAATTTGAACCATGGTCATCATCAATGGTTAGAATAGAAAGAAATGAGGCACATTTTCACCTCAGTAGATTCGTCAATAATCAGAATTGCCGCATTTGGGCGAATGTTAATCTAAGAGTGATTGTCGAAAAAACAATGCACCCACAAAGAGTGACTGTTTGGGGGCGATGTTAATTGATCATGTGATTTGACACCGTTGGACTTCTTTCTTTGGAATTTATTGAAAGAAAAGGTGTACGTCGATAAGCCAGCAACAATTCATGAGCTAAAGGATAAGATAATTCGGCACATTAACGGCATAAAACCTTAGTTATGCCTCAGCGTCATCGAAAATTTGGACCATCGGATGGAGGTGTTCCGCCGAGGTCGCGTCGGCCATTTATGATTTATTCAAAATTAACATCGGCCCTTAATATTGAAATACCCTTTATTAGAGATTGTTCTTTCGAAGCGAAATAAAAATTCCGTCATCCAAGTCAGTTCTAATTATTTTATAATAATCACTCTTATCACAATTTTATTACAACACATATCAACAAACAAATCTACTTAAAATAGAAAAATTCAATCTTACTTGACTTTTACGTTTTATTCTTTGATTCATTTTCATGGGCAATTTCGATCTTCTCCCAATCTGGAATAGGCTTTTCTTTAACACGCATATCCGCTAAGAAAATAAAATTTAGTGTTAATTTAAAACAAAAACCATAAAATAATTAAAGCATACTTTTCTTAAAACGCAGAACACCCTCTTTCAACTCAATCAAACCTTCGCGGGATGTATTCATTATTTCCGTCTGTATAGCCGCACGAAAGCCATTCCTGCTGTAGGCGTTTGTGTGCAAAGAATTCCTATCGCTTGCCAGAGAAACTTGAGGAAATTTCGCAATGGAAAACGCCAAATTGACCGCCTGTCCCAAAGCAGTGCCTGTAGCGACTAAACGATTAACCAGACCAATGTTTAGAGCCTCTTTCCCAGTAATGCGTCGACCGCTTGCAAGAAGTTCGAGGGCCCTCGAATAGCCCACAATGGAACCTAATCGTACAGTACCTCCATCACTACTGGGGACACCAAAACGCCTATTAAAGAAGCCAAGTATTGCTGTATCTTCCATCACCCGTAGGTCACATATTAAAGCCAATTCCAAACCACCTGCTACACAAAAACCGCTTATGCCACAGACAATGGGTTTCCTCGGGTGACGACGAGTTGGGCCCACTGAGCCTTCACGCCTCAACAGAAAATCGAGGCTGCCTCTTTCACATTGCGCTTCCATTTCCTTGATATCGTAGCCGGCACAGAACGATCCGCCTACACCGTAGAGCACAGCTATAGGTGACGTGTCATCAGCCTCGAAAGCGGACAAGGCATTGGATAGCTTTTCGGCTGTTTCGAAAGTAATGGCATTACGTTGTTTCGGTCGATTTATTCCGATCAGTGTGATGTTTTCATCTTTGTCCACAAGTACGGAGTCATCCAGAGATTCTAATTGGAATATGTAAGCCTCATTGCTAGTTATTCTTTATTTCCTCGTCCAATCATAACTCACATACCAGATTGTTGCCTTAATAATGCACTACAGGAAAAGTGCTTTCTCTGTTGAAAAATGATGGAAACATTTACAAACTTTTTTGTGGAAAATTGTAATACTTTTAACATAATGAAAACAACAACCACCTGATAAAGAGATTTAAGCTACAAGAGGTGTCATCGGCGAATTCGAGCTCATATGCATGAGATTGGGGTTTTGTCAATTAGACATAAAACCATTAAATCGGAAAAATATATGTACATATACAGAACACAGTTCTGATCGTAAGTGGTTTCAATTCCGTATTTTGCTTCTCCAGATAACTAATTCCGAAAGATTTGGTCAGAATGAAACCACTTTAGATTATGTGATCGGAATTGATATTTTTAGTTCCAGAAACACAAAAAACTTCGATAAAAGAACTTTTCCTGAATAAATATTATTGTAATCTTTAAGTACGTTAATTTTTTTGCTTAGTTAAAATTTATTTTAATAAATATTTTATATTTTCAATAGTACTAAGACAACAATACAGACCAAACGAAACAAACTAAATAAAAAAAACCTTGGAAAATTAATTTGTATTGTTTGTGTTCGTTGTTGTTGTAGCGGCAACTGTGTGCCGGGGTGACAGCCCTTGGTCGAAGAATTGCTCTTCGGGTCAATCCGGTCCATAGAACCGGCTGTCAGTTCTATGGACCGACAACCGGTCGTCTTTTGTTGTGGCGTGTAATATTCTGGCTGACGAAAATAAAGCATATAAGAAATGTTAGTATTTTATAAATTTGTTCCCAATATTTTCATTTACAAATAAATATTTTAGGGGGAAGCATAGAATAAAAAAAAGATACAATTTTTGTCGAGTTCATGGAGTGCCACAATGATATAGCCAGAGGATTCGAGAAAGGAGATTGTGTGGTTGTAGAAGCGCTTTGAATAGAATTAACAGAAAAATGAAATTCTTCTGCACCACCACGCAAAGATTGTCATGGATGGAAGAAAACCTGAACGGACTGCAAAACATACGTGAAGAAAAAACTGTGCCACAACAAAAACGAAAATTGTAAAACGATGGTGGCCCATATAACAAATATGTATTGTCCGAGGTTGAGGAAGCTTTTGTTTCTGTAATGCAGAGAAGTTTAGAATGCATTGCTGGCGCCAATAGATTTGGATCTGATCGCGTACATTTGTAAATCTGACAAAGATAACAACGAAGATCTTGATTTTACTCCCTCAACATCTGACAGTGCTAGGGAAAAAGAAAATGATTTGGCAAGAAAGCGAAGTGTAACACCATCAGCTTCAAAGAGGCGTCTTTCCCGCACACCATCTGCTACTCCTAAGCGCCAAGTACTCCACATGTATCCAACCCGGAATTTAGCAGAAGAAAATAAACACTTGGGGAAAATTGATAAGTTGCTGGAAGAGCAACGTGTTGACAACATAGTTGAAAATATTGTCCACCTTATGGAAGAACAGCGCGATGAAATGCGAAAACAAAATAAAAAATTATAGGCTGTACAATATTTTGGAAGCCCATTATAAAGTAAAGGAACAATTGTTAAACAATTTTTGTAAAACTATTTTTTCTTAACTCCGTTCGTTTAATTAAAACATATGGTTTTTGTTTTCTCATATGCATAGAGTTGACATAGCAATATAGAATAACCAGGGTTTTCAAAATTTTCGGAATTACCTAAAACGATCGGAATCTGAAGAAGGTAAAACAAAACCGACCGGAATGGTAAGTACGGAATTGAAATCATTCCGATCGATTTTTGTGACAGGACTGATAAAATGAATTTATTCGATACATCGCTCAGTTTCAGCATTGGGAAGTTTTGAAAAATGTCTTTGAACTATTTAGTTACTGACCTTTCCCCATTAAGGTCCAATTAGTCTTGACGGTTGATTCTGCAACCTGCAGAAGTCTACCGTCGTCAGCCGTCAAACTGTAGCTATCTCCCTCTAATCCATGCAAAATGCAACCCCCAACTGAAATAGCTGATTGCCTACCGTCAAGACTAAATGGACCTTTATGTGCACATAAATCTTAAAAATACAACACAAAGAACCTCTTTAACAAATTTAAACTCTTTGTCAACTGATATCTGACAGTGTTGCCAGTTCTAGTACGAAAAAAAATCTCCGTAATTTATGTAAGACGGGGTAAAGACATGTTAACATAAGAGAAAGGGTATAGAAGCACTACATCAAAACAAGTAAAGACTGCTAAAGCCGGACTGGTAGTAGAATGCCAGCAATTAAAGTAGAAACAAAACTTGGCAGCCCACTTATTTGTACTCAAATGAAAGGGAATTTCCTTACGATTCTAAACATTTACTTACTTCTTGAATTGAAAAAGAGACACACATATGTAGCTAGTTTATAAATCACTTAATACGCGTCCGTATTTATTCGTGTTAGTGCAGCACGAATAAAATGCAAGTGCTTATATACAGCAACAAAATGATATTTAAAAAAGTCATTTTAAAATGTATCGAATAGGAGCAAATAATTTTCTAATCGAAATTAGAAATAAAAAAAGAAAATAAAAGGCCAGAGCGCATTGGAGCGTGAGTTTATTTCTGTAAATCCGCGGAAAAAATATTCGAAACAAAATCACATGTAGGAGTTTAATCGCCCCGATTGTCTGTAAATTACAATCTTGTTTTATTTCGTACTAGCCGTATCTGAAGGGCTTTGCTACCCCTAAACACGCTTTTAGAAAAATAAATAGAAGTAGTATATTCGGTAAAACTTGTGTATTGTTAAATTGAATCTTAATGTATTTGCATATGTGACAGCGCATAGAGAAAGGGACCTAAGGGTAAAAAAATCAATTTTCATTTTTTTTTTCTTTTTTTGATGTGGACAACATCTGAGCATCGAATGAGACCGATCCCATGCCCCAAAAGTGTTCCCTCCCAGAGATATGCGCGTTTTATGAAAGTAAAGTCGACGCTTTTAAGCGCAAATAGAAATGGACCTAATCTTTAAAATGGCTCTCCTGAACAAAACTGGTTTTTAACCTTAGGTCCCTTTCTATTGTGCGCGTCACATATGTTAAATATTATGTGTTTTAGTTAAACGAGTATATGAAATTGTTATGTCCTTAATGTAAAACCCTTTATGTACTTAGTAGGGACAAAAATACTGTTACAACATTGAACATATCCATTTCAATAGTAGAACTGAACAAACCCCGTTAATGTCATATAGGTTTTGAAAGCTAACCTAATTCTAAAATTGTTTCAACTTTCATCATGGATTGGTCAGATAATGAGAACCGTATCGCTGTAATAGCGCTTTTCAAGTGTGAAATGAAAAAAACGATATTTTCAAAAGGCTCCGGCCACTAGGGATTAGCCGCATGTTCGTCTACTGATGCATAAAACTGTTTGAGGAGACTGGAGATGTAAAAGACCGCCACCGGTCGGGCCGCCCACGCTATGTTCGAACACCGCATGTCATCAAAGCCGTTAAATCAAGAATTCACAAAAATCACAGAAGTATCTGAACTGATACTAAGGGTGGAAAAGGGTCATCACCGAGCTTCAGTCATGGTTTGGTGGGGTGTCTCTTATACAACATACATCAATAAATATATTAAAAAATATTTGGTCCAAAAACATTCAGTACTTTTTATTTTACAGCATAAAACGTGTGTAACAGCATTTATGCCCCTACCAAGTAATTGCCGTAACATAGCTTTTTAAACAGGGGCGTTGCACCATCCACTATTCCACACTATTTTTTTCGTTACATACCAATAGTTTATATGCCATACCTCATGATGTTAGCTCCTTTAGTTGTTGAGTAATGGCCATTTTAAATTTGGAAGGCACTTGAGATATCAAAAATCGAAGTAGCCTATTTTGATCACCAGTCGTACAGCTATATTCCGTGAAAATTTCAAGAAGATCGGTTTATTAGTTTAGGCTCCCATTAACCAAAAAAACAAACAAAAATTCAATTTTATACATATTCGAAGAAGTGTTAAAAAATGAAAACTGAAGCTCAGGCCTAAAATAATTTCAGGTGTTGATAATCCATTAACTCTAATTATAAACGTCATTTACCTTGATACGAGTTTCACTTGCGGTACGTGTTAAGAAAGTGTTTTACGTGGTTATCCAATATAGTGTCCATAGTCGTAACCGAAAACCGGCTAACCCGGTAGCCCATAGTTAACCGAAGTTCGGTTTTTTTAAATAATATTTTACGATTAACAGAGAAAGCCGGGTGATTTATTTTGGGGGTCATGTAAAACTATATTAAAAAAAGAGAATGAAGAGCTAAGAAAACCAAATATACATCAAATATTGATAACTTATTATTGAACGAGTGTTGAGCATCACTACAATCTCGATTAAACTGTGTCCTCTCGCCTGTCTATCTGCTGTACAGGTCGAATATGTGAAACGATATATATAAAACTTTGAACATTGGCAGCATAGAGCTAAAGACAAACTCTTCTGAAATTGGCCTATATCAGTCCATGCTTTAAAATAGCCTCTATGGAAACATCCCTACCGATTTAAACTCCCTTTACCTCACAAAGTGGCAACCGTGGTAATACACGACTATGCCAGACTAAATTAAATTCCCGTGAAAGGTTCTCCCGATTGTAGACAGTGTCGAACTAAGAACCTAATATGTGGTCCGATTTTTATTAAATTCAGATCTTTTTCTTCTAATTCGCTGTGAAGATGGCCCATTTCGTAATGTAATGTAATAGAAGATGTGCATGTATACATGAAGTTTATGCGAGAATAATAACCGAAAACCCGGCTTTTAAAACTAAACTTCCTGCATTAACTGTCATTCTAAAATATGCGGTATGTTGGCTACTCCAGTATCAAGCTAAAGAGACATAAATAAGGGAATAGGTAGGTAAATCAGTATAGAGGCAGATCGGCTCACACAAGGACAGTATTGATAAAACTCGTAATTTATATTCGCTATATCTACGCAGACTTACTTTTCCTGCACCATATGATAAACAACAATAAAGCTCGTGCCATTAACTTGTTGAGTAATTCACTCTGTCAAACATAAAAACCAAATTATTTTAGCACCAATACGCAAATCGAAGGGTTTGTAATCGAAATGCCGCTGCCGCTAGCTACTTTGGTTGTGTTTAGCCTCTGATTCGTACGCCATATTTGTCATCACTAATCGATGACTTTATTATATCGAAAACAAGTCTGTGTAAGAAGAAGAAGAAATGAATTGATGCCGTTATTTGTTTATTTTAATGAGAAAATGGAAACTGGTTCCGAAAAATTTAAAGAACTTTAACAATATGTGGAGTGAAGTAGTTTCTGTGCCAAAAAATAATAATTATACCAAAAATTGTATAATCTAAGAAGTCTGTAGTTACAAAAGCTTACAAGACAGAATTTTGACGGCCATTTATAACTTACTGCGCAAACAGTCTAGAGTTACAAATGTTCTGCCAGGTAAGTCAAAAGTTATTGGATTTGTTGGCTTTGAAAGCTATTAGTTTTTAATGAGAATATTGTAAAAGTGACGAATACTTACCAGGGTTGGTCCCACAATGTCTTGTTGGTTCTGTCCTGCTCAATATATAAATTATAAGCACTTCTGTCTTAGGCTTGGTTTCTCTACATATCTATCCTTCTACTGCGATTTTTTACCGGAGTCTCGGTCTTCCTTATCTGTACATTGCCATTTCTTCGAAAATTTCCAGTGGAGCTTTAACCGCTTTTGATAACACTAACGTGTTCAGCAACACACCTCTATCCGATGTTCCAAATTTTCGATGACACTGAGGCATACTTGAGGTTCTATGCCGTTAATGTGCCGAATTATCTCATTGTTTAGCTCTTGAATTGTTGCTGGCTTATCGACGTACACCTTTTCTTTCAAATAACCCCAGAGAAAGAAGTCGAACGGTGTCAAATCACAGGATCTTGGCGGCCAATTAACATCGCCACGACGTGAATTTGTCGCACAAAAGAGCCATTGTTTCGTTGCCTGTATGGCAAGTGGCACCGTCCTGTTGAAACCACATATCACCACATCCATATCTTCCAATTCGGGCCATAAAAAGTTCGTTATCATCTCACGATAGCGAACACCATTCACAGTACCTGCCTCATTTGGAAAAAATTCGGCCCGATGATGCCGCCAGCTCATAAACCGCACCAAACAGTCACTCTTTGTGGGTGAATTGTTTTTTCGACTATCACTCTTGGATTAGCATTCACCCAAATGCGGCAATTCTGCTTATTGACGAATCCACTGAGGTGAAAATGTGCCTCATCACTGAAGATGATTTTCTTCGAAAATTGATCATCAACTGTTGCCCGAAGCCGGAATAACTTTAACGCGTTGCCCGCTTGTGTATCTTTCCATGGTTCAAATTGAGTTAGTCTGAAATTGAAAAATATTAAATGAAATACAGAAAAAACTTGACGTTTAGATGTGGTTCACATTCAACGTCGGCCCATAGAATTTAGCCACCCTTGAAAAGCAAAGAAAATTCATAATTTGCACGTACACAATACCATTTTTATACCCTGCAACGCTCTGTGCAACGGAGTATTTAAGTTAGTTCCATTGCAAATGTTTGCAACTGCCAAAGTTTGTTAAGCTTGACCCAGATATAAGTGTACCGATCGACTAAAAACTTGATTTAATGATGTCTGTCTGTCTGCTGTTCATCTTTAACTTTTGGTCACAATCGTTTTTCCATTTTTGTAAAATTCGGCAAAAGAAAGTTTTTTGGACCATTGCAGACGTTAATGAAATCCGTTCTTGAATGAAAAGAAAATCGGTTTATATATAAAATTATGTAGCTTTACATATGTGACAGCGCATAGAGAAAGGGACCTAAGGGTAAAAAAATCAATTTTCATTTTTTTTTCTTTTTTTGATTTGGACAACATCTGAGCATCGAATGAGACCATCCCATGCCCCAAAAGTGTTCCCTCCCAGAGCTATGCGCGTTTTATGAAAGTGAAGTCGACGATTCTACACCAAAGATACACGTATTTAAATCTTTAAAATGGCTCTCCTGAACAAAACTGGTTTTTACCCTTAGGTCCCTTTCTATTTTGCGCGTCACATATATATTTTATGTTTTTAGCATACTTCACCCAATCTTGGTGAAATGTGGCACAGTTCGTTACGATCGATCAGCTTAGATACAAATGGATCATATCGGCTTATGTTTTGATACAAAGATCTTTTCCGATTTCACATACAACCGCTCTGAAATCGCATAGTGATACCGATGTCAATCAAATTTGGTATACTACAGGATGGCTGATGAATATTGCTACATTAAGAAACTCAAATAACTTTTGTTTCAGTGTATGGGATTCATTTTTCTTTTATTCATGTTAAACCTCATTCACTTTTATTAAATATAGCTTAATTAGTTTTAAAAATAATGGAATTTAAATGCCCCCTGTTCGTTGATGCATTTGCGGAATCTCACCAAAAGTTGTTCATTACTGCTTGGATAGTTAAGACAGGAATTGCCACAATTGTTTCTCGAATGGATTGTTTTTATTGATTGATTGATTATTTTTTTTTGGTTTTGCTTTGTAGACTTCCTGTTTGCAATAACCCCACAAGAAAAAGTCAGGTGCAGTACGGTCAGGCGACCTGGGTGGCCAACAGAATGTGGAGAGTCTGGATATCAGCTTATTGGGAAATTTTCGTCGCAATTCTGTCATAACAAGCCGGGCTATGTGAGGAGTTGCACCATCTTGCTGAAACCACACAGAGATAAAAGAAATTCTCATTCGGCGTAATTTTGGATAGAAAAACTCTCTCAACATGCTTAAGTAACGGTCTGCAGTAACTGTAACGGTGTGACCATTTTCTTCCAAGAAGAAGGGCCCAACAATGCAGCATGATTAAACTGCACACCACACTGTGACACGAAGTGGATGCAATTTCGTCTCATGAAGTATCTGTAGGTTGAAAGCACTATTCGACAATTTTGTTTGTTTATGTTGCCGTTAGAAATGGGCCTCGTCACAGATGAAAAGATAGTTTAACATGTTTTCTTTCTCCTTTACCATTTGAAGCATCTTCTGGAAAAATTTGAAGCTAATCGGGAAGTCTGCTGCGTTCAGTTTGTTGGCCATTTAACTTTTATATGAAAATAAGTCCAAATCTTTGTGCATAATTGACGCAATGACTGTCTGCTTATGCCCATTTGTGCAGATAAGCTTCTTTTCGAAACTCTTGGATTGTTTTGTAAGGCAGCAGCTACAGCATTGATTGTTTACTCCCTCCGAACTGAAGGGTTTCGATGTTAAGGTCTTCTGCTGACTCTCCTATGCTCGGCACAATTGTTAACAAGACTTTTTATGGTCCATCTGCCCGTAGGGTTGAACCGAAACTACGGACTCCAGTGCGTGATAGCGGCGGACAATCCAAGTTCTTGTTTCAGTGTCCCAGTTATCCAGTTTTGTTTAACCTAAAAATCATTCTGCAAAATAAAAAAAATTAACCAGATTCATTAAATAAAAAAAGTTATTTTTTGTTTTGGTAGCGGTTTGGTAGCCACCCTGTATATTGCATACATCCAATCTACGGCCCATTATTTCTTATAAATGATCTGGAGTCCCATAAAACGGTTTCTACAATAACACACTGGTATCAAATAGTAACAAATCGAAATATAAAATTATGTTTGCTATTTGGCTAAATTGGGGTTACGGACCCTAGGCCGAAAATGGGTCCCATTTAATTATCGATATATGCATACTTAAACAATGGAATTTTCCCATAAATTTAAACGGAAAACATTTTGGGTTCATAACCGACTTTTACAAGTCTATTTTATATAAAAAACAAACCTAATGCATTCTCAGAGTTTAACAATGGGGTCAAACACTTCATTTCTGAATGGGAAAATATTTTCCTATCTTAGAAAAAGGCTGAAAATTGAATGTCGGTTTTTTACTACAAAATGGTTTTTTCGAACCCCCGGTTTTTGGACACCATGTTTCGGCGCAATAAAGAAGCACAGGCAGTATCAGTGTATTGTAAAGTATAATCTTCAACATTATAGAGAGGCTCTATTCTTTAGCCCAAAATAACGCTTATTTGAAACAGGACTCCCTATTTATTTTTTTCAGAGCAGGCATTGTTCTTTTGCATTCATTATTTTACTTCCTAAACGTGTCAATAGCCGACCGAAACGATGTCGTCTATCTTTCATCTTGGAGCCTTCTTAGCAGTTGCCACTATAATTTTGGTTCTGACCTCGTTTACTATTTTACCATTTTAGACTCTTATTCAATCTTTGAAAAAGCTCCAGGTACACCTCGATCTACAATGGCTATGTCGTCTGTATACGCGAAAAGGATAAGGCCCATGGTGTTAATTGTTTTATTAACCTTTGCTTTCCATTATTTTATTGAGACCTGAACCCTCTTGTCATGGTGAATGGTTCAGAAAGGTCACTTCCAATTTACGAGTAAACTGAGGATTTCATATGATATGTCATTCTACAAAGGCGTACAAGCTTTGATGGCATTCCATAGATAGGCACGGTTTCAAATTATTTCTTATCGGAGTTCCATAGATAGGCACGGTTTCAAATTATTTCTTATCGGAGTGTCGAAAGCATTGTACATAAAAAGCTAGAATGTGTCGATTTGTTGCTCTTGGACAAAGTTCCATTGTATTACTGGCACATTATCCTTCTTAAGGATTACAAGTCGACCTGCTTGTGCAATTGATCAAGCTGTTTTCCACTTGAGTCTTTGTTGTAATTCTGAAAGGTATTCCTTTGACAAGAAAATATGCTTGAATTCAGACACCAGTTTCCATCATGTCCCGACCCAGTAAACCAAATCTGCCGACAATGTCTGATATCAGACAATTCTGAACAATATCTGAACTCTATCGAGAATTCTTACCGAAATCGTTACAAATTCTGTTTGATTTGTCTAAGGACTTTTTATTTATTATGTTCCGAAATATCTGAATGAATTCGGCCCGAATTCTGTTAGACTTGTCTGTGGGATTTTTATTAATTTTTTGTTCAGACTTCTCTTATCGAACTCGTAACGAATTCTGACCTATTTATCTAAGGTAGTCTATTCGTTTAAAATTTTTGTTATTTGCTTCATATTTTACAGTTGTTGTTCTTGTGTACAGACATGTCGGAACTACTTCTGAACGAATTCTTAACTGTTTGTCTAAGATATTTTTATATTTCGAGTTCAAATTCTGAACGTTTGGTTAGCTTATCTGTGCGAACGATTTTTATTGTGTTCGGAGAAAAACTCTACTACTGGCAGTTCTCGTTAAATCCTAAACTGGTTGACCTTAAGTGTATAACCACTAAACATAGTTACAGCACAATAATTGCTTGCGAAACTGCAGACACACCTGCTTGTAACTAAAAGTCTTTTCGAACGCTTTTTGAAAATGTTTTACAATTTTTTTTTGTAGAACAAAAATATTTTCTTTGTTGTGATTGTTTACTTTCAGAATTTACCATCACATAAGCTCAGAATTCGTTCAGAATTCGGTTCGTAATGTCGGTAAAAGCATCAGAATTTAATAAGACTTAATGTCAGAATTCTGACCGAAGACGTTCAGAATTAGTTCAGAATTCGATACGACAAATCGTGTGTTGATTTGAGCAGTTAACAATACTTCTATTAGAAAGTGGCCAGGTGTTATGATATTGGCGTCAGAGGTCTTGAGTTCAGAATGGCTTTCACTTCTGTTACAACCGTTTCCAATTCCTTATGGGTCAGAGAAGCTGTGGAAATCGATCGGAAAAGTAAATGTTTAGCTGATTTCACCGCAGGGGATGAACTTAAACTCTATTCATTCTTTAGCACAATCCCTTCCGATTTTGTGCTAAATATGGCTGTGCTGTGAGTTCTTTGAGTTGGTTTTTCGGCAAGAAGTGAATCTTTTCAACGCACCTATGAATGCATCAGTAATCAAATCTGTAACCACACAGTAACCACTTCCAAATTTATTGTCTTAGTGGTAAAGCAGCAAAATGCCGCAAGATACACCTAATGAGGCCACTTTCTCTGAGCTTTTAATGCACCCAGAAAGGGCCACAGTAATCTACTCCGGTTGTAATGAAGGGTCGACCTAGGTTTATCTTCCACTGCATTAAATTTCCCATTATCTTGTTAAACAAATGTTGTTTAGCCATTGTGCAACGTATACACTGATGGACTACAGTTCTTGCCATTGTTTTCCCCTTCAAAATCTATACCTTTGCCGTGATGTGGCCAACAACTGTTGCGGTGGTTTTTATTATGCATCTTAACCAAGATCAGCTTTGTACGAGTAATTGGATCGTTATAGGGCAAAATGGTAGGATGTTTGGCAGCGTATGGTAGTTCTAATGATTCTATCCGCCCACTTACTCTTATCAATCCCGCCGACTCTAAGAAGGGACACAGGCCGCTAATAATTTTGAAAAATGTTCTTTCTAGATCCGTACACTACGCGAAGAATCATTTTTGTTGTTGTTTTTTTTAAATAACCAAAATTCAGGTCATGCCCCTACTAAACATGCGGTGCATTGCGTTGGCGAGTGGAAAGTAAAGGATCGGAGGGGGGAAAGAGGGAGTAATGTTGTGTTTAAACCGTTGATTGTTGTGGCGGCACATAGTGCCGGAAACGTGAATAACATTTTCTGCCGTCTCGGTCTCCTCACATTGGCATCATTCTATTTGTCTCTTCTTACCCCCGAAAAGACCATTTTCTTCAGTTTTCAACTTTCGATATAATCTGTCTCGGCCTTACACTCGTTAACGTACCATTGCACACTGTGGTAAATCACAAATCTAGCTGGACAAAATAAAAAAAAAAGTCTGGCAACATTCCTTCTGATCGTTTAATGAGCTTGTCAATACAATAGATAACTGTAATTAATGTTTTGTTTTGTTTGTTTTTAGCTCTGATTAGAAAAACTAAACTTTAAAGTCACTTGTTGTCAACACGTGCATTCAGATTTCAAAGAGAAGCGTATTTGTTGTGTGACTTTGTTTTGTGATTGAAAAGGCTACGGTGATTTTATTGTCATAATTTTTTTTTATTATTATTAAGCGATTTTTCAAGGAAATATATTATAAATTGCATTTAATTATTTCCATTGTAAGTATTAAAACAATTTTATTTTTGTGAGAAGTTCAGAAAGTGAAAAAAATAAAACATTTTCTTTTTTCAAGTAGAGTTAAAGCTGTTTATTACGCATAGTTCCGGTGTAAAACTATATTTGGGTGAATCTTTCAAGTGTTCACTTTAAGGTAAATCAAAAACCCATTGCGATTTTTTGCGACCGCCATACATTTTTTTTCACTTTTCCAGTATGACCTCCACTCTTTCGCGAAAGGAAATTTTTGAAGAATGGTTAAAAACTCCCAAAATACAGCGCAAAGATGCCTTATTGACATTAATAATGGATAGATATGGTCTTCAAGATATACCAGAAGAAGTGAAAACAAATCTTAAGGCAAATATAAATATTATTTGTTTTAAGCTAGGCGAAAAATGGATAAAAAGTGGAAGGCATCATGGCCGTTTTTTAAAATCAAATTCAGTTTGGCTTGATGAACCGTATGTATTGCCTGAAAGTGTACAACCGAAAAGATGTGAAAAAGCTGGAAGAAAACCGAAAAACTTTGATGACTGCAGTGAAAAATCGAAAAAAAGAAAGATACAGTCTTTTAGATTCAACTGACCATCGAGAAATTATTAAAGCTAGCGAGATAGTGTTTCGCAAAATGGGAAAGCGAGATTCAGCCACACTTGTAAAAGATCTGTCGGAAGCTTCATCCAGTAAAGGTACGGAAGTGAAAAAAATTTGTAAGAGATTTAGCTCTGAGCCTGTGCCTTTAGTGAGCCTTTCTCCCGATGAAGCCTTATCTTTAATGGTTGATGCTAATTTGTCGAAACATCAATACGACGTTATTCGGCAAAAAGTCAACGCAAAATGCAAAAATCTTTTTCCCTCCTACACTAATGTTCAAAAAGCTAAGAAAAATTGTTATCCAGCTGAAACAGTAATTTTTATATAATTTTTATATAATTCATAAGTGAGAAGTGAACCCAACGCGATTTATTAATTTTGTCCAGCTAGATTTGCGATCTACCACACTGTGCATTGGTTCAATTTTTACCGCTTTCATCTTCGACGGTTTTTGTTATGGAGCCGTCTGATACGTGTTGCCAATCAGCGGATGGTGTGGTTTATGCAAGGTGCAGTCGAGATAGCTTCGAGGAGTAGGCTTTTGCAGTCTGTTGTGTGTGTAGCTTTTCGACGTCTAGCTTTCTCTTGTTGTTGGTATGCTTTACTTTTGCAACACTTTATATAGAGCGTACCTTTGCTGCAACAAGGAGTGGTCTGAATCGAAGTTTGCTGTTTGGAACGTTTGTACGGCTAACAAGTTCGATGCATGGCAACCATTGATCATAACATGGTCGATTTTATTTCACGTCTTTCCATTAGGTGGCAGCCATGCAGCCATTATCACGATGATAAAATCTGTTGATACTTATTGCCATTTAGCGGCAAAATCGATCAGTCTCATTTCATTGTCGGATGAGTTCAAAACGTATAGAGTCTGAACTTTCCGAAAATTGGGCCTTACGCTTAAGAATTTTGAACTAAAATTTACTAACGCTATAACAATTGGCCTGTTATTTTGGCCATTGATTCGATTGTTTAAAGGGGGCGTGACACTGCCTACTTTTTTACCAGGATGAGTTTTGTTCCACACCAATATTATTTGTTCCTAATCGTCGGTGTTGTTATATCAGCAACTGTATGGTTAAATCTGTCTGTTGATGCAGTCTAATAGACAAATGTATTTAAGATAGGGGCCAGGTGACAGCCCCTGGACGAAGAAATGCTGCTTCGGGACAATTCGGTATATTGAACCGGCTAACATGGGATTGATGATATCAACGTCATAACTATCTTTAGACCGATGTGCCTCATTTTCATTACCAACCGTTTTATGTTATCAACACATATTTATAAATTTGCCCCAGACTCCAATCAATCCCATGACGAAGGATGTAAAAACAAATAAGGATATTAAAAATTCGGCAAACAGTTGGTTTAATGGTACCCTTCAATATCAAAAGTTGGACAGGGATTTCCATTAAGAAAATAACAATTTTATATATTGGCCGTGTCCTAATGGTTACTCGCTCAGGAGGTGGATAACGAGACAAAAATTACTGTTTACAGAAAATTATAGACATCAAGCGTTAAAACCTATTTGTTTTAAATAATTAAAATTTTTGGAAAGAAAGTTATTCAGAATAACATTTAGCGAGTTAAAGCGAGCTTTTATTATTTCTTGAATAACTTTGTTTGTACAAATAACAATTTTTTTAATCAAACGTTCTTTAATGCATAAAGCCAATCAGTTCTTGTATAAAAAGAAAATTAAAAAAATTTCGTAAATTTTTACAGTTATCGCCTAAGCCATCACTTACCCGTTAAATAAGCGAGCACCAATAGAACACGCCTATTAACAAAACACAGAATATTTAAGATATAGAGTTCAAATTTATTTTAGGTGAAGTGCAAATGTTACATTTTAAGAATAAAATTATATTTCGTTTATATGACCACCACGAGCCCGAGTACAGCGATCTACTCTTTAGACCCAACGCTATTGCACACATTTCGACCGCAACGTTGACAATTTCGCATTGGATGTTGTGTCTGAGCTCGTCTAAAGTTGTTGGCTTGTTGGTGTAGACCAATGCGTTGATGTGGCCCCATTTAAAGAAATCCAAAGGCGTTAAATCGCATGAACTAGGTGGTCATTCACGAGACAACACGCTTAACTAATTTGCCTTTCATTAAATCGATTGAAACGCATGCATAGTGGCCACATTTTGGCGATGTCAATTCATCCAATTCTGGCCAAAAATAATTTTCTAACATGGCACAATAGCGCTCTCAATTGACGGTAACATGAAGATTGTTTTCATCGACGACAAAAAACGGCCCAATCACACATCCGGCATGAAAACCACACCACACAGTATTTTTTTGCGGATGCATTTGTTTCTCTTGATGCACCGGTGGGTTTGTTTTTGTCCAATAATGCATATTGTATTTATTGACAAAACGACGCAGCCAGAAATGAGCTCTATCACCGACGATAATTTTTTAATGAAATTCTGGATATTCGTGAAACTTTGTCAGAGCCCAAACGTAGAAGTTTCGGCATTTCATGTGATCAAGTGGCTTTAGTTCTTGGGTCAGTAAGAATGAAGGCCAAGATCTTTTCGCAAAATACACCACAGTGTGAATTGAGAGATGCCAAATTCCTGAGAACGTCGTGGAATCGACTGATTCGGCTCATTTTGAACTGATACACTTACGGCTGCGATATTTTCGTTACTTCGGGCGGACCGAAAATTGGAGTAAGAATTACATTAGTAATTTTTAATGATTTCCAAAAGTTGCTCGTATGTTAATTTTACCATGATGAAAATGTTGACTTCGACTAACATTTTGACACTAAAAGATCATTAAAAATGTTTAAGGGTGACAAAGATACGAAGTTGTTCAGTCCCTATTATAAACCCCGTTAGTAAAAAATGTCCCCCAGTACATCGCCTACCGTAATGGATTCAGTGCTTTAATTCCTTACAAAGAAAATAATTTTGGTATTATATTTCCAAAGGTTATAAATCATTTTATCTATTTATTAATATATTTTTTTGTTTTTTTTTTTCATTTATTTTTTTGTTATTATTTTTTCTTTATTATTCAATATTGCACTTGAGTTTAAAAAGTCAAATTAGAAATAAGAGGAAAAATGGAACGGAGACATGTTAATTACGTTTATTTTGTTTTTTTTTTTGTTTTCGGTTGTTGTCTTTTCTTAAAAATTACTCTGAGCTAAACAAAGAAATGCCTAAAATAGTATCTTAAGATAAACAATAGGTGTAATACGAAATTCAATTTATCAAAATACAAAACGCACAATTATTCATTTTTTGTGGGTTTTCATTATTTCCATCATTTTTGTTGTTGCATTTTTAGCCTCATGAACTTTGTCTTGGCATTCATATCATTCAATACATTCACAAGAAAAAAAATATATCTTGTACATACAATTAAAATACACTCAGACAAACAGACAGACAGGCAGGCAGGCAGACAAACTGGCTGACTGACACACGTTAAAAGCACAGCGTTTATAATAAGCTTAAAATATGATTACAATACAAATAAAAAATATATGCATGTATGTATATGTAAGTATGTGTTTGT
The DNA here is from genome assembly GCA_963513945.1 of Hydrotaea diabolus. Lineage (NCBI taxonomy): Eukaryota > Metazoa > Arthropoda > Insecta > Diptera > Muscidae > Hydrotaea > Hydrotaea diabolus. The sequence goes on from OY740716.1 coordinate 232,117,173, forward strand.
ATATAATAAGTATTGCACATCTAAATCGAAATTTTCATTCTTACAATTTTCTTAATTTCCTTTAAAAAAAAAACATTATTTTTAAATGTTGTACAAAAAAAAACACAATATAAATACAAACTTGTATATTCTTTGTATGTTAGCTAGAACATACAACACGGTTTTTAATTGTAATTTAAAAATATCGATTGCCTTTTAACAATGCCATCTAAATCTTAGAAAACATCAGTCCAAACTATGAAAATTCAATGAAAAATTCGCAAAACTCCGTTAGAAAGAAAACAATGAATATTCAAAAGATTCCATTTCGTCGTTTTTTTAACATCAATTAACACTTAAACGACGACAATTAAAATTTATAATATTTCAAGTTTACAATATTTCAAATATTCCTTACGAAATTCGGAATATTTCATATATTCCGTTTGAAATTCAGAATATTCCACATATTCTATTTGAAATTTAGTACAATTTATATATACCATTTAAAATTCAAAATATTTCGTATATTCCATCTGAAATTCGAAAGACATCAATTAAATATAAAAAAAACTGAAAATTTGATTTGAAATTCAAAATTCCAATGGAAAATCTAAATATTTCATTCAAAATAATTCGTTTAAAATTCAAAGGACACCAATTTAATTCAAAAGATTTCATTTGAAATTTAAAATTTCATATATTCCATTTGAAATTCAGAATATTTTATATATTCCATTTGAAATTCAGAAAATTCCATTTGATGTTCAGAATTTTTTTTTAAAAAAATTACTTTTTTTTCAAACTGAAATTACTCCATGATGGTCCATGGGAAGTATATCCACATGTATTCCAAGGAAATGGAAATAAAATTAAAAAAAGAATACCTTTGATTTCCAAATAATATCTTTAAAATTTTAGTTAGAATATTCCGAGTTTTAAATGAATTTTTCTGGATTTAACCCTCCGATAAGTGAGAAAGTCCCTAGGGAAAGTTTTAATTTTCAAATGAAGTTACTCCATAATGGTCCATGGGAAGCATATCCGGTCCCCACATGTATATAGAACCGCTTGAAAAAAGTTCAAGGCGTCGGATCGTCTAGTTTTATTGACCAATAGTTTATATTTTACGGGAATGAGTTATTCATTCATCCGTCGGTTGGGACCATTGTACTGAAATTTTAAGAAATAATAAATAAATGCACTTTCTTTTGGCTTGTTTTATTGTTTGAACAAATTACAAACGTGTTCTTTGAATTTTAGTTACTTTTTGATTATTTTTATTGTGCCCTTCTTGTATTGAGCAGTTTTTCCCATACAGAGGCCACAACCGCTTGACCCAATACATTCGGTCGAAGCCTGCCAAGTATGTTCTAATTTTATGGTGGTTGTGCGACTCGAAATCATTTTATCCTGTCACAGGAATGATTTAATCTGGAAAATTGCCTGACCAGCAACGAGAGGTCAATCAAGGGCAAATATTTTACTTCAGCTTGCGGAGAATATATTTGGATGCAGGCCGCACAATTTACGCTGACAATGTTTTTCACAACTTTGGATTTGGCGCGTACTTTGATCAGGAAGAAAACTGCATATGTGGGACATTCGTGCCACTGGAGTTAAAAAAAATCAACAGCTCATTGTTCGGCTTCAAAGAAGGCGATATAGCTCTATGTTCATATGTGTCCAAGATGAACAAATCGGTTATTTTGCTGTCCACACAACATTATCCACCAAGGACATTCAAAATTAGAATCAAATGCCGTTTATAATATGGTGGACATTTCTACATAAGCTGAACAAATTTTATGTAACGAAATGAAGCCAATAAAAATAACTGACAGACGATGGTCATTCCGGCTGATGATGACAAAACAATTGACACAACCAAAACATTGAGGAACGAGCGCTGACCAACTGCATATCCAAGGATACGGAATGCATTGAAAGCATTTGATCTAAAGGTATGAAAAAACAATTCTAATATTCAAAAAAACAAACAGAATAAATACATATTTTTGTTCTTTTTAGATATTATCAAGATCGACAGAAGGAGCTGCACCGTCTTTGCGCCTAGAACGAACGTGCCTGACGCCTATGCCGTTCTGAGTACGGACGGCCGAAGAGTTTCGGGTCAATCCGATACATAGAACCGGCAGTCGCGGGATTGTTGTTACAACAAAAACAACAACAAGGGCCCATTGTTATTCCTGTAATAATCCAGTTTATGCAGAGCATTCAACACTTATGTACCGATGCTTAACCTACAAAATATGTTGGACAAGGGACAATCTACACAACAATAGTTTTTAAGCTTTTTTCATGTAAAATTCATTAAAACTTATAACAATAATAAATTTAAAAAATTACTTTTTAAAAGTCATTTTACATTTAAAATAAGTAAATACCAATACTATTTTTTTAAAGAAGCTTTTTCAGACATAATTCCATAAGACCTTGGACCTTATAGCTCGTATAAGGGCAACTTATTACTCACTAATCGGTGGGTGGAAATGGAATATTTCTAATTTTAAATGGAATTTTCTGAAATTCACTTAATGTCTTGTATATTTCAAAAGGTGTCTTTTGAATTTCAATTACTATATTCTGAATTTCAAATAGAATATTATTAATTTTAAAATTTTGAATTTTAAGTGGAATTTTCTGAATTTACCCACTTACTAATCGGAAGTTTTTGCATTCCAATCAATCAGGCAAGTGACGAGAATCGCACGACTTGAAAATCACATGCGATATAAATATCGCACGACTTATTTAGCCACCTGATGAAGTTCACGCGTTTAACTTACCATTCAATTTAGTCCAAATTGTTTTCAAAAATTTAAAACATGTGTTTTTACTGACAAATACATCGAAAAAAAGAAGAAACAAGGAAATTATAAACACAATGACAAATCCGAACGTGTGGTATAACCCAATTTTTGATTTTTGTGTTGTATTATATCGCTAGCGCATGACGAGTCATGTGAGAAAAAATGTTAATAGTAATTTTAAGCTTATATATCGTAGGAAAATTGCTAGTAAACCATTTAAGTTTCAAGTTTTATTTTTGTATCATTGTGCTGCCTTATTGTCTCTCCGTTTAGGTAAAAAATACCAGTTCACTTAGAATGAGCTTGCGATTTCAAGTCGCCAGATCTTTGGTGATTGCGAACTTCATCACACCTATTATGCGATTTAAAGTCGTAATTGCAAATGTCATGCGAAATGCGATTGCCTGCACATGGGGGTATGTCTTGTATATTTTAATAGGTGTCCTTTGAATTTCAATTGTTATATTCTGAATTTTAAATGAAATATACTGAATTTCAAATAAAATATTTTTAATTTGAATTTGAATTAAATGGAATTTTCTGAATAATCCCTTTGTTGTTATAACTCAAACGTCTCGTTTGTTACGTTCAAACATTCATTATCGTCTCTAAGGCTTTTTGAAATATTGGGAAGAATAAAAATTAAACTAAAAACATAACATCGAGCTTAAATACACAATCTTAAGACAACGAAAAAAAACAAATTTAAAGATTATAATTGATCCAACGATTTGATGTGATTTTGTTGGTTTCCTCTCAGACCTCTTCGTTTTATAAAAATACAATGGCCAACTGATGCCTTTTAAATAAAAAATAGAATATTCTGAATTTCAAATAGAATATTCTCAATTTCAAATAGAATATTCTAAATTCGAAATGCAATTTTCTAAATTTCAATTGATATCTTTTAAATTTCAAATGAAAAATATGAACTAAAAATAATTCCTTTGGAATTTTAAGTGGAGTTTATAAATTTCAAATTACAATTTAAATTAAAAAAGGTGTTGTATATAAGCGCACATACACATAAACGTATGGCATGTATGTATGTAAACGTAATTGCATAATTTGCACCTTCTTTTAAAATGTATATTTACCACAAAATATTGTTATTAATTTATGTGTGTAGGTTTTTTTTTCAATGTATGTATGTGTGTGTGTACTCAAATCTATGTATGCATTTTACTATTTCTGTTTTTGTTACTTCATTAACCTAATAAGTTATACAATATGTAAGTATCTTGTATATATGTATATTATACGGTCTATTTGTCCCGGAAATGATAAAGTGTTCCGTGTTCTACAACCTAAGTTGGAATTTGTTCACGTTTCCTTCACAAAATGGCACGACGTTTTGTCGGTGACTACATACATACTTTTGCAGTACAGTGGCTCAATGTGATAGTTGGTACAACTAGTAACTAGAAAATGTTCAATCAAAAGCTAATAGATCACTTTAAATGATATTAATTTTGATGTACGAGTACTCAGAGAAAGCATTAATTGAAAATAAGTTGAAACCATTATAATAACCGAGGTGAATATCTTAACTGCAATATTTAAACCTTGTTTTTAAATTAATCTCATTTCATGTAAAGATAGTTCGATGCTATTTAAAGCATACAATTTTTACAAGGTCTCTTAAAAATTAGAACTCGAACCAAAAAAGGAGCGGAATAGTTTAAAGAGGTCAATGTAAATGTACCCGAGTTACAGCTTCTTTCCATAAATATATTTAATTTTTAATTAAGGCCGAGATTGGGGACTAAAGAGCCTGTTTGTCAAAAGTAGAGTTTATCTTGCCGGGCGGAAATCCCGGTTATTTTTATTGCCGACTACCCCGGAAATTTATACGAGATTCCCGGGAAATTCGTTATTTTCTATTATGACACTATCAAGTGGAATACGTAAGCGCAATAAAAACACTTTTATTTACTTAGCTTTGGATTGAAGATAATGTTACCATACTTGCAGATCTACTAAATATTTTAAACCATACCTGAACCAATTTTCTTTATTCATCCGTTTTGTTTTCAACCTGTTCCTAGATAAAATGAATAGATAAAATCAAGGAACAGGTCGAAATTATAGAACGACTATGACGAAACATGGTACATTGTTCAGGTATGGGCCAAGGAGGACTTTTGAAGTTGATCGATACCGGTCCGTGCTTTGATATCACTTAAGGGGTTTTCTCGCTTTAAAGTCCTGCAATTCTAGAAACCACAAATTAAACACGATATGGCTCAAATATTGCATGGTACGTTTTGACCGACCAATAACACAGTGCAACAACCAATATGCGAATGGGATGAAACCAATTGCGTATGAAAGTTGACACTATCCATAACAAAACTTTCAAGGGTTTTTTCAGTTCAGTAGGAGATTTTTTTAAAAGCATTTAAAGTTGGAGATTTTGGAACGCTGTCTAACAAGAAAAGATCATGGAAATTTTCATAAAATAATGTTTATTTATTTTTTTATCCCGCAAAGTTTATTTTACTGTTTTTGGCGTTGAGGAATTCATTTTTAACTAAAACTCGCGCTAGATGTGGCTGTCACACAAATGGTACCATTTTTTTTTTGTAGATTTTCATAGAAAAAACGGTGTATTTACTTTTTTAGACTGAAAAATAAATTTTGATGTTGGCTTCATTGTAAAACATATTTCTAATGAAATTACGAACTACATTTAATTATTCTGGACTTGCTGATTTTTGTATTGGAATATACTCTGTATGTTGTTTAGGTTGTTCTGTATTTTTTGTACCAACATATACCACGCCTCATCTGTTTTCTTCCTTAAATACTATTTAAACACACAAAAACACTGTGATTTAACGTATTCACCTGAGAAGATACGAAAATATTTTGTATGTTTTTTGTAGAAATTTAAGGGATCAAATATTATTTCTGAAACAGTGTTTACCTGTTCATTTATTATCCTGCCATCGAAAGTCTTTTGTTTGTATATTTCCACGTTCTCTAATTATAATAATATGGATAATATTAAAACAGGACCATATTGTGCTTTAGAATATTCCTCACACAAAGTTCATCAGCATTAGAGCATTGTACAAGGCATGTCTGTACCCCGAAAGAAATTGGACCATATTGGTCCATGTTTTCGAATAGCCTATGCTCATTACCCTATACAAAAGTCCTTCCTGATTAAGGTTCTGCCGCTTTAACTTGTGCCTTATGAGCAACTTATAGCCGAAGCTACCGAAGCTTGAGCATATAAGTCCATCTTAATAATAATAAGTCCATATCTTATAATATAACGGCCATACAAATTACCATTCCAATTGAAATTTCTGCCGTTGTACAGAGAACGTTTTAAATTCCAACTTGCAAAGAGCGTTAAGTGCAACCTTTAAATACTTTTGGTAAAATTAGACAATTTTGGTGTTCTCATGTAGCCACCACGAAATGATTCCCTTCCGCTCTAGAAGTATAAAGTCCGACCTTGCTAATACTCCAGAGGGGTAGAAGCGATTTTAATTTTTTTACTTGTTTTACTTTTTTGTGTCAATAAAATTGATTTTGAGTTATTGGTACCATCGGAATCAAAAAAAAAATAAACATTTTCAGAGAGCAAAAAGTACAAAATATAAAAAAAAACAATTTTACATCCCTGGTACAACTTTATTATTATAACTTTGAAACGTAGGTTTTTTTGTTACGCGTAAATTCCCGGCAAATGCAAACATTTTTTCCGGTTACCGGGAAATGAACAAGAACGGGAAAAGAGAGACTAGTCTTTGGCCAAGTATCTGACCAATGCAATTTGTTGAACCCAGTCTATATGAGCATAGTTTGTGTTCATGCGCAGGCATGACTTAAGGAGGAACTTATTAGCTGCTGAAACCCTTTTTAATGAAGGCTGAGCGCTACCTATCACAAATAAAAGGGTTGAATGCCCGTCGCTGACCCAGTAAAAGCATAAAATTGCAATAACCCGACTAGGAAAAGAAAATAAAGGCGGAGCTTTAAGAGATTGGGGGAGTAAACCTAATAAGGCGCATGCTTCAGCTAGTTTGTACTAACTAGAAGACCGAATACATGCCCAATGTTTTGAACCATTAACGTGCTATGTCCAATTCAAAAAAGGCATGCAAGACCGAAGCTCATCTAAGAAGTATGTGCCGATTAATGAATGGGAAAAGGCTCGTACCAAATTTATAAAACAGATAATGTATTGAATATAATATAAATCCGTTTGTAACAACGGAATAGCGTGCACGATTCAGGTTCCATTTCAAGTCAACTTTTGCTATCGTGTCAAAATTGGCTTGCTGCCGAGCAAGTGGTCGTAAAGACTTTAAGGAAATGCCAGTGGGACAGTCTGTGGTGTTCGATATTTACACAGAAATCCCTGGGTAAGAACATCTGGTTATTACTCAGTGATAGCCATATATTCTGCCCGATTCTGAATGACTATTCCCCGCGATTTTTTCCTATTCCCTGTTTCTCTTATCTAAATAGTATCTCCCCGGGATTTTTTTCTCTTTTCGCTTTTTCCTTATTTTTAATAAACTTCGAAAAAAGAAAAAAAAATCCCCAGGAAAAAAGTAGTTACTATGAAATACAAAAAAGAGAAAATGTGACAAAAATGTTGGGGAAAATTCCGACAAAAAAAAAATGCAGCCATTGAAACAATAAATTCAATAAATTAAAGGAGCCTGTGACGTGGCCTCCAAGTTCGTGCGATTTAACACCGCTGAACTATTTTTTGTGGTGTTTTGTGAAGTCGCTTGTCTACGCAGATGAGCCCAACGATTGACGCCTTGGAAGAGAATATTCGGCGCGTTATTGTTGACATACGGCACCAAATGCTGCAAAAAGTGGTCGAAATTAGGCCTCTCGGCTGGAATTTATTCGAGCCAGTCGCGGCGACTTGAAATTATGGCAAACCCTTATCTTTATAAAAAAGCTAAATTCTTGGCCATAACATTAAATTATATGCGTTTTATTTCTTCTTGAAAATCACACGTCTGAAAAAAACACCCAGTATAAGAGACCGTTTCACTTTAGTACACATAATTTGTATATTCACTAAACGTCACCTATTTTTGAAAACCGACTCCGAACTTTTCTTATTGTATTATTAGATACTTTTAGAATTAGCATAAAAAAATTATACAAAATTTAGTAAACCTTCATTTGGAGTTTAAATTTTTATTTTAATTGGATACGAAGAATGTTGGATGTCCCTCTGAACGATATTTAATGCATGCTGGGAAAAATTCTTCTATCGCCACCTCATATCAAGTGAACAAACCACTGAACAAGCTGTAGAAAGTCATCGGAAATACCCCCAAGCTGGTATTTTTGAAAGGGTGAAAACTTGAGTTTTTTTTTACTAATACGGACATTCAAAAACTTCTATTAATGAATTATTACGAAATGATACATAATTTTCCTCCTATTTTATAATCACATCAACAAATGCCACAATATCATAAAAAGTTCCTAAATTTTGATCCGAATTGTCTAGTTACTGTCTCCCATCAATGTTGGCTTGTGACACCACTGTACTCATGTATAAGTATATACGTACGGTATAATATTACAACAAAAAAAAAAGAATTAAAAGTTTACTTTAAGCGTTGAGTTACATTGGCCAGAGCTACGGCAAAAGCCTGTAATGCCGAGAATGGATATTGGAAATCCAGGGTGTAGGCATTTCCATCAATTCGCCCAAACTGCATTACCTATATGGATATAAACGTGAGCAAATAATTTAAATTTGATCTTGAAATCATATACAAAGGAAAATGGTACTTACTTGTTTGCCACGAAATTCGATTTGAAAATTTTTAGCAGATTCTTGCGTTACACGTCCTCCAAAGTCCAGTTGATACACCTGGCTCATCTCATTCCACATGGGCGCCTTATTGTGCATAACAAATTCCCTACGCACCGGCGCCGGATTGTTGCAATTAGACGATCCATTCGGTTCTATTCGCCCACGTTTTAACTGAAAATTGTCATTACAATAATACTGCAATTTTTTATTTAAATGATCTGTAATCTTAATTCAAACGAAAGCGGATCTACGTTTTTGTTCTAAGGGGCGCGAAAGTTTTCTTTCTTTAAATTTTGGATTACTTTTACAGACACTTCACATACTCGTATCAGCACAAATTGTTTTTGTTTTATATCGAAATCAGGGAAATTAAAATACTTGGTTATTCATTTGTTGGAAAAGTGCAATATCTTAAAAAACTTTTTTTGAAAAGGTTATCATGGAAACTTTTGATTACTCCGAAAGTTTTTGTAGTCTCGATCTCTTGAAAGCTGGACATTGACAGAGAAAGTGCTCTATCGTTTCGATATCCTCCTGCATTAGGGGGGTCAATTTGTATGGATCGAAAAAAAAGTCACCAAGCGGTTATCAAAATCGTAATCTACGATGAAACTTAAGAAAATTTTCCAAAGAAACCATGTGTCTAAAATCAAAATCGAGCTTCCAATTTTTAACGAGAAAGTTTTCGTCCGTCTTTCCGTCTGTGGAAAACACGCTATAGTCCACAATAATAATGCTAGAGAGCTGACATTTTACAGAAAGATGTCTTGCTGAGAAGGTAAGGTCAAGTTCGAAAACGGGTTGGAAGGCTTTGTATTTTAAGTTATGTTACCTCTCGCCTCATTAAAATTAAAATAAACAATTTTGCGATGTTTTGAAAATATCACACTTTTTATTTCAACATTACTTATTTTTAAGGTCTTTCTTGCTATCAATCCTAGGTGTTACGTTTCGACTTTTAACTGTGACTGCCATAACACCATCGCGATTTTTTTCAATAGTTCGACGTGAGACTTTAGTCAGTAGTTGCACAAACCGCTCGGTTCCTTGAATGTGTAGAGGAATGTGTGGATCCGGAAGCGGTGGATCGTCAAATTCTATGTAATTGAGCAAGTGTTCATAGGGTATGCTTGCAGTGAATGGGGGCTCCGATAAAATGCCATCGTTATCTAAGTTTATCATGATTTATCTGATTTCTAATTATCTCTTTTTTCTACACATAAAACGAGAACTTTTTTAATACAAAAATTTCATAAATATTTAAATTTTTTTTTAAAGATCACAACGAAAACTTTCTCGTTAAAAATCGGAAGCTCGATTTTGATTTTAGACACATGGTTTCTTTGGAAAATTTTCTTAGAATTCGTCGTAGATTACGATTTTGACAACCGCTTTGTCGAGAAAAAAATTTACCCTACCTATCCTGCATGCCTCGTCTGTGTTTTATTCCACTCATGCAATGTGTATTAGATGTGCCATCAGTGGTGAGTGGCCACCCTTTATCTTGCTTAATTCAAACTTCTTTAAATTATACAGTTTTTTTTTAATCTGAGTCTTCCCAAAGTTTTCAAAAGATGTTTAATAATGGTCAATGGTGAGCGACCATAACCTAAGATTTAATTTTAACTCTTATTGCTTGAAAAGGAATGACTTGGTCCATTTCTACTGCCTATTTCGTTAATCCTCTTTTTGTTGCAATTTCAGCACTACCGTTGCGGCCAATGTTAGAATGTCATATGACTTCTGGAGTACCCCTTTATTCTACTATATAGGCTATTTCTACTTTTCCCTCCGAAAGCGTTAGTGGCTTGGCTGTCATTAAGAACAGTGCCTTAATATCTTGACCTTTTCCTATTTGTTATTTGGGATGCGCCTTCGTACGTATTCCTTGATGACCTTTATCTCTTCTTGGAATACCGTGTTTTGGTTCGGTAGTCGAAAATATTTTTCAATACAAGAGATTTTTATATATAGGGTGAGCCATTTAAAGTTTGAATCTGTTAAAAAGGGACTGATAATTTTTTTTTGAATTTCTGGTTTTATTGGAAAGGTTGAACTTTGTTATTTAATAATGGAACACCATCCGATGCGTTTTGTTGAAGATTGTTTGGCTGGAGACGAAGAATTTGGCCGAAAATGTGTTTTCAGATGAAGGTAATTTTCACATCGATGACTATGTCAAAATTGTCGCATATGTGGTTCAGAGAAGACACCAATGCATCCACAACAAGTCACTGTTTGGTGAGGATTTTGGGCTGGCGGCATCATTGGGCCTTTTTTCAAAAATGAGCAAGGGGCCGCCGTAACCGTCAACGACGGTAAGCGTTACCGCACCATGTTTAACAAATTTTTGTTTTCAACTATTCAAGAAAATGGGCGAAATTTTTTTCAACAATACGGGGCCTCATGTCACACAGCCAATGCAACCATCGATATTTTACGCACTGTTTTTGAAAATCGAATAATCAGGCAACATTGTGATGTCAATTGGCCGCTCGCAGCTGTGAAGCCCTTTGGATTATGGGCTGTGGGGAGCCATTAAGCATAAATGTTATGCAAAGCATCCAGAGACAGCTAAAGCATTGAAACATAAAATCGAAGTTGTCATTGAGAAGATTCGACCCGAAACAATCGACAATGTAATAAAAAATTGGGTTGATCGGATGAGGTACTGCCGAGCTAGTTGTGGTAGTCATATGGATGATAGTTCTACCTTTCCAACAACACCAGAAATTTAAAAAAAAATTCAGTATTTTTTTTACAGACGCTTCAAATTAAAAATGTTAAATCGCCCACCCTGTAGAACCCAGCTCCAGTTTTGTTCTCTAATTTCGAACCGTCGGTGTAACAATTAATAACCGGTGTATTTAGTATTGAGGGACCTATCTGTCTAGGATTGGGATTTCTGCTTGGGATTTCTGTTTGGTCTCGATAGCTACTATTTTCCGGAATTCGGTCTATTCCTTTCTGGAACTCGCTGGGGTGGTTCATGGCCAGCTTACATTTTCAGAATATTTTGGTTGCGGGATTTCCGGTCACCCGTGACCTATTGGTTTGATATAAATATCAGACCAGGCTTTAGAAAAAACTTTTTTTCAATTTGTTAGAAGCCTTAAGTTATTTAAGAAATTGCCCACTTCCTTATACTAAGAAATTATAATCGCGATTCTAACTGTGTGTTTGAAAGTTAAAGTTAATGAAGCGTTCACAGGAAGTAAAAATTAAAAAAAACATTTTACAAACTTAATTTAAACGTTTTTTTATATTGTATATCTGTTATTATTTTAAATTCATTTACGATTACGACGAATACTTTCAGGGATTGGGAATTTCTGCCAAAATACTAGGGGAGTACCAATCCTACCACAGATAAATATTCTGGTCCGTAAACCCAATGGAGTGTCAGATGTTTCATTCGATTTCAACCCCCTACCAAACTTAAATCCGCTTTTGAACGAAAGCTAATTGCAGAACACACCCGATACTCGTATCCACCGTTCTCTCTTACCTTTTGCCGCAATTGCGCTTTTTGAAATGTTTCTAAATCACGATATTGTTTGCTACAACCGTTGCCATTGGTATAGGCATTCTCTTCGCCAGATCCATTGGTGCCGTTCGCCTCGTCGTCCGAACTATCAATTATGTTTTGTTTCTTTCTCTGGCGTCTATTGAGTAGCGGGGAATTCAAAATGTTGCGTATGGGCGAACTACTCTGATAGCGTTTGTTCTTTTTGCTCACAGCCGGAGATGCTGGTGAACTACGCGGCAAACGTTGCGGTGTGGAGGGTGGTGTTAGACGACCTTCGTCCAAATCTCTTAATCTACTGATAATGTTTTCTAATGTGGTAAGGGCCTGTAAAAGATGCGTAAATTACAATAAAAATATCAATTTATTTTTTTTATTTTAGTTGGACCAACCTGAGTGTGTAATGAAACTGAAGCTCTTGATTCTACAGGCGTTGCCTCTATAGTATTATCACCGTTCTTATTTTCCGTACGCTGGTCCTGAGCACTGCTGCCAGCCTGCTTACTGCTATCAGCACCATTGGCCGCTTGTTTAGGATCTTTACGTCGCCAACGTCCCTCTGTCAGTTGTTTGACTAAGCTGAAGCCATGCTCATTTCTTCGCCCCAATGTGGGCGAGGAAGTGTCGCCACTATTTCGATTTCCAAATCGATGTTTGCGTGTAAACAACGGACTGTCGGTAAAACTGGTTATGACATCAATTCTTCGTTTTGGTATTGTCTCACTACTAGTCGGCTGTTTGCATGGACTGCTCTCACTTTCACTGGGCTGTTCTTTAATCGTGGGCGTGTCAACATCAGCTCGTACAATGTCATCGGCGCCACTCTTGGGGGCGTTCATACAACGTTTGCATTCTTCATTGGACGCTGTACAGGAGGAACATGAGGATTTTTTTGTAGCGGCAACAGACGTTTCTTCATGTAGTTTTTCTAATTGTTTGCTGCTCAACTTCGTTTGTGTTGATAATAGATCGCAAGAATCTAAACTTTTTGATTTGCCCGTTAAAACGAGCTTGGGTCTGCTGGCATCCTGGAAGAGAGTTTAAAATGAATCGATTTTGGAAATGACAAAACAAGACAATAAATCGTTGGTTTTTAGCTTTAAGAATCAAAAAGTTTTCGCTGCGCTTGAAATTGAACTGGAATATACGTTTTGGATAGCCAAACCAGGAGTCCATTTAGAAAGATGGAACACGTATAGAACTATATCTAAAATCTTGATATGAATTGAAATAACTAAGTGCTGACATCAAAAACAATCAGCTTTGATACGAGTGCGCCGTGCCACAACTCTATTATACACCTTTGAAAATATCGAGAGACACTACCTTTCTTCCTCCAAGCCAGTGGTGAATAATTTCTTTTCTTCGTAGAATTATTAAAATAGTCCTTGGACTCCAAAAAAAATCTTAAGATGGTGATTCGCCATACGCTCCTTTGAGAGTGCATAGCAAACTGCGACTGGCCGGTAGTTTCTAGGGTAACTGGCCTCATCTATTTTTTGGAATTAGGGCTACATTTAAAACAAGTGTTGGGTGGGTAACGGTGCTCAGGTTTAATTTACAATGGCCACTAACAAGAACCGAAATAATATTCGCAACATAGACACTTTCTTTCCACATAATTTCTCTAACACGGAAAGCGGTTGGTTGTTATCCTTGTAAAAATGCAAACGAAGTTAATAGCCCCTCAAAGCAGGTTCGTGTTTAACTGCTTAATAAGAGTGGGGATTTAAAAATGTGAGCGTTAAAAAACTCTCCGTCAGTCCGTGTATCTGTAAAATAAACGTTAGCGGTCAAACGAATACACATAGGATCCTGCAATTTTACATGATGATAGCTTATAATCATAAGCTCTTTGGGACTGAATATGGCCGAAATCGGTCAAGGGGGAAAAAGTTTCCCAACAAGGAACTATAGTTACCAGCTTTTTGAGTATTTGTTTTACAAATCATAATTTTAATAGAAGACAAGTTTTACACAACATACTTAGCAAAGAGATATTGATATTCGTTGCTGTAGCTCGTGTAACCGAAAAAACGGCTCGCATGGTTAGCTCGGACAACTAATAGTAATTATGGACATATGGGTACTTAACTAGAAATTTAAATAAAGATTGATTTCGAAGTTTTGGCAGATATTATGTTTGGACGCATGGGCCGATGTGATATAAAAAACGAGCAACTTTTTTACGCTTTAGAACTTAACGACATTTTCTATATCTGGTGCAGTCAGGTCCGGTGACCTTGAGGGCCAGCGGAAAGTGGAATTTCTGGATATAATTTTTTTTGGATAATTGCGTTGGAGCTCTGCCATAACCACTCTGGCTATATATGTAGTTGCCCCATCTTGCTGTAACCAAATGCGTCTTCGGCGCAGTTCTGTCTCAAAAAGCTCCTTTATCATCTTAGGATAACGATCCCGAAGTACAGAAGTTTGGCCCTACAATGCAGCTTAATAAAACTACGCAACACACAGTAACTCGTTCTGGGTGCAGTTTCGTCTCGTGGACTATTTATGGATAAGTTTCACTTCATATACGGATTTTGCTTGTTTACTTATACATTGCCGTTTAAACCGAAATGGGCCTTATTAGACATAAACAAGCAATTTATCAAGCTGTTGCCTTCTTCGGCCATTTCCATATTTTTTTTTTTGGCAAAATTCCAATCGAAAAGGCATTTGCCTTTTCGAGGGTTTAACTTGCTTGCCATTTGGACTTTGTACGGAAACAAGTTTAAGTCATATTGAATTATCGTTTAAATCAAAATGGGCCTTATTACACATAAAATAAAGAAGCAATTTATCAAGCTGTTGCCTTCTTCGGCCATTTCCATATTTTTTTTTTTTTGGCAAAAATCCAATCGAAAAGGCAAATCCAGAGGGTTTAACTTGCTTGCCATTTGGACTTTGTACGGAAACAAGTTTAAGTCATAATGAATTATCCGTTGTAATGACCGCCTGCTAACTGCAAATTACACCGATACGTTTCGAGTCGAAACGCTTGAATTTGCCTGGATGCTACAGCGGATTCGGTAAATATGTATACCAGCCTGTGCAATGACCGATCCTACGACAGCCGGTTCTATGCAGGGATGGGATTGACCCGAAGCAGCAATTTTTCAGCCTAGAGCTGTCACCCCAGCACTATGTGTGCTGCTACACCAACAACAACCAGCCTCTTCATGGCCCATCTACTCGGGGGAGTTCCGCCAAACTCCCGCCTTAATTCCCTTTGGACGAAAATGAGGACTGCAAAGCATGCTACCGCTGTACTATCCAAACCCTCTTTTCGGTATTCAAAGCATTAATTTTAATAAATTAAAATACTTCCAAATAAAATAATTTTGTTTGTATTTTATTACGTTTTGTTGTTGTAGCCCGATTCGTGCGACACCCTGTATAACACTGAGCAACGATTTATTCACATGCTAGAATAAAATCAAATGAACTTTATTAAGATTTAATCTATTTTCCAAATTTTTTCTGCATGTACTTTTTTTTTAGAGAAATTTGGGTTTCGAGTTATCATTACATACGAGTATTTTACAGAATTAAGGTTTTTTTTAACTACAGCTTCCTGACTTGTGGAGTTAGAGTCGAAAAAAGATCATTCTTATATGTGACGCGCAAAATAGAATGGGACCTAAGGTTAAAAACCAGTTTTGTTCAGGAAAGCCATTTTAAAGATTAGGTCCCTTTCTATTTGCGCTTCGAATCGTCGACTTCACTTTCATAAAACGCGCATATCTCTGGGAGGGAACACTTTTGGGGCATGGGATCGGTCTCATTCGATGCTCAGATGTTGTCCACATCAAAAAAAGAAAAAAAAATGAAAATTGACTTTTTTACCCTTGGGTCCCTTTCTCTATGCACTGTCACATATTCTTATATAGACAGAATAGGTTTAGCAGTATGTCAGTTTAGCAGATGCAATTTAGCAGAATTGTGGTTACTAACTAGTTTTTGTTTGCTATTTTAAGATTCGTCAAAACGAAGAAGCTAATATTTTGGCCAGATCTTCTGGTTTTAAGAGTCTAAAAAACCCTTTTTAAACATTTTATGTACAGGTTTACATTGTTAATTTACATTAATTAATTTCCGGGAATATAAAACAATCAGACTCTCTCAAAAAGCGAATGAATGTACTTATATAGCTTCACAGTTTTAAGCAAATTTTACTATGAATCTAAGTATATATGCGCTATTCTGACTTATTTTCTCTAAGCTGTGATTTTTCGCTTTTAAAGTTATCGCCTTAGCGATCACTTAGTCGTTACCAATAAAACACGCCCATTGTTATTTTTTATTTTAATTTGGCTTAAAAAAGCCAGCCTAAAATTTTTCAATGGCTTTTAGATCACCATAAGTGGCTTGAAAACCACGAAGCGAGGGCAAACGACATATGTATGGCCTCTTAGTAGCTGAAAACAATCTTATTTCGATTTTGAAAAATTTTTCCGTTGACCATTTACTCACCCCTTGTTGCAGTCGTTTCTTGCGGCACTTTCGATTATCCACCAATATCAAGCGTTTGTGTGGGGCTTCCTTGCGCAGTGCTGTCAGAGCCTCATCGGACGGCGTTATTGCTACATTATCCAAATAGCCGACGCTACAACTACGTGTTATAACATCGTTCGCAGCTGGTGCTATTGACACTACTGTGGGTGTCCTTTTCATGGGATTTTCCACCGTAGTTTGTGGTGAGGAGGTGACAATAGCATTAACTGTTTGCTGTTGTTGATGCTGCTGTTGCGGATGCAACGGCGTTTGCGTCTCATCGTCAATGTAGAGCAGATCACGTTTTTTCGAGGTGGAAGGTAGTGCGGTTCTTATTTTAGTTGCATCCATTCTTTCCAAATTCAAGCTTAAATTGAGAGGCACTGGATTGACATGACTGTTGGTGGAGCGAATGGTTTCCGACATTAAAGCATTCTTCACTTGGACGACGTTGTTTGTGTAGTCAGCATTGCTGGAGTAGGACATGAGGGTTGTCTGGCCGGCGGCAGAAACGGCCGGACGCTCAAATATAATATCAGTGGGAGCAACAGCATTCTTTGGAGATTGTAAAGTAGGGACGGATCCATCGCTATAAAGCGGCGATATTGCATGACGCGACTGGCCACACGAACTGCCATTCGAGCGCGCATAACTCGATGTAATATTTTTTGGACGCAAGACTTTATGATTGCTTGAGTTGCTATGGGCTGCAGCTGCGGCGATCATTGCTGCGGACGTGGAGGGAACAGCTTCGGGCGATTCACTTGTTGAGTCGTCATCGTAAGACTCGGCACGAGCCAACGGACTTCTGCCTAATGCTCCAGAGATCTGGTTGCCGTTGGAAGAGTTGCGGTGACGAGCCAACAAGCGATTCGGTCTGGGTGACATGGGTGCAATAGGTGGTGCAATTTCGCTAAGTTTTCTCGAGGATACACCACCACCAGCGGCATCGGGAGGTATCGCCACCTCGGCCTCTGCAGCGGCAGCCTGAGTGTGAGTTCTTTTCTCTAAGGTGTGATTTAGTACAGATTCATCTTCGTCTTCCGAAAACAGATTCGGATTAAAGCTCGGGTCAGGGCCTAGAGGAAAATCATCTCTCAGCTCTGTAATGACCAGGGTCATTTGTCTGGGTTGCAGGTGTAACAGGGACGTTTTATATGTAACTTGGCCCAAGTTGGCTGGGACGGTTTTAGCAAGACCATGGATCTTGAATTTGGTACCCCAAATATTGGAAGTCACTTCAACGAGCTTTACTTCCTGAAAAATAAGTAAATTTAAAAAAAAATGATGGTAAATATAACTCTTAGACTCTTACCTCGGGAAGTGTGTCTACGTAGGCAAGTTCATCTAAAGCATCGCTGCCATCATTGCTGCCCGTCGTCAAAGTATTTCTATCGTGACCGTTGCCATGCCGCTTTTGTTGTCGGGCCTTGCGTTTTCGCGGCGTGTGCGGTGATCCACGCATTCGATCCTCATATTCACTATCCGACGAATCTGTCCGACCGTTCGCTGTTGTGCTGGTCGACTGACTAGACGTTGATGAACTTTTGGATCCAGGAGAATGTTGGAAGAACTCTGACGATTCTATAAAAGATAAATATAAAGGAATTTAGTAGTTGGAAATCTGGTTAAAGCTTAATTTGTTGCATGCGATAAAATAGTTGCTTTAATTGAAAAATATTGTACAGTTGACTGCCAAAATAAAATAGTTGTATTAATTGAAAAATATTATGAAGATACCAAAATAAAGTTGGCGCCAATTTTAACCTTACTACAAAGAATTACAATTTAAAACATTTTCTTGTAACATCTAAAATGGAATTGTAATTCCCCCATTTGTACCAATTATACCGATCGACTCAGAATCACGTTTCAAATCGATATAGACATATTTGATTGTCCATTCTTGTAATTAAAGTGCAGATCGCAAATATAAAACTTGGCAGAATATTCTCGTTTTCTCCACAGGCGACCCCTTTCGACACTGGGTGAAGTCGGCCCTTGCCATAACCTCCCCCATACGATATAAACAAATCTTTCGATTTGGGGACTATCCGACCGAGGAAAATTTGTATTGAATCGTATTTGAGTTTTTAAGGTGTTAAACTAAATCAGCGGTAATACATATTAAGTTGTGGTTACAGAAGAAACCAACCATGGCAAAACATTGGAATTATATATCAGATTGTATACCAAGATAATTGCCGACCTTAACAGTTTAAAAATGTTAAGTTGGTAGCTTTTTTCTTTCTCTATGTTTCGATAACAAAAGCATATGTTTCGATATCATTATCGAGAAGCAGGGTGTATCATGTAAGACTAATGTTGGTAAAAAAAACTCTGGTAACACCATACTCGCGCGATAACCGAATAGTTTTAAAACAATTGATGTTACTAAAGTTGGCGCCACTTTTTTTTTTAAAAAGTATACTCTCACTACAAGGTAATTACGATATAAAACATTGTCTAGCAACATCTAAAAAGGGAATTGTGATTAACCCACTTGTACCAATTAATACCGATCGACCCAGAATCACGTTTTTAATCGATTTAGACATATTTGATTGCTATTCTTGTACTTAGAGTGCAGACTGGAAATATGAAACTGTGCACACCATTTGTGTTTCCTCCACAGACGATCCCTTTCGATACTGGGTGAAATCGGCCCTTGTTTTACTATTCATATAAACATATAAACATGTCTTCAGATTTTGGGACTACCTTGCCTAAGAGAAGAAAATTTCATTGGATTTGAAGAACTTTTATTGAAGCTTATTTTAGCTGTTAAGGTCTTACACTAAATCAGCGATATATTGTCTCCACTGGTAACACACATTAACTTGTGCTTACAGAAGAAACCAACATGGCAAAACTTTGTAATTATAATTCAGATTGTATACCATGATACTTGTCGACCTTAGCATTTTTAAAATGTTAAGTTAGTATCTTTTTTTTATTCTATCTCTTTGTTTCGATAACAAGAGCATATGTTTCGATATCATTATCGAGACACAGGGTAGGACTAATGTTGGTAATAATTACTCGCGTGGAAAACAAGAAATTTTTAAACAATTGATCGATTAGGATTTCTGTATCTTATACTTTTCATAATGTAGAAATTTCAGAAAACTCACCATTTACTTGTGGATCGAATATTACAAATTCCGGGCGTATTTTAGATGTACGCTTTCCTTTTAGCAGCGGCACCAAGCCACCCAAATATTCTAAATATAAAGTATAGCAAGTACCAGAGCTAATGTTCGAGTCATCATCGTGTCTTATCATAGTACAGTGTAAACGCGTCGAGCATATCGGCGGACGCGAAACGAATTCTCTTAGAGATTTTAAATCAGGTACACAACACTGTAAGGCAAGTGCAAAAGAGTAAATTAGAAATTCACATGTTAAGTTGAACTTTAACGACAAACTTACTCGAATTGTTTGAGCAAAAAGATTGCCGATAAGAGTTTTAATCCTTGACGGCAAAGGCAACAATGGCAATAAAGTTTCCGATCCAATACTGGCCTGTATCTGCAGACGGCACAGCAACTGCAATGAAGCTACCCTTCTGGACACCCATGCTATATGAACCTGAGTACCGGTGGCTATAAACAGACGCTTATCGTTATGGCCCCAAGTCAGTGCGGATACCGGAGCATTGGAGTTTGGTATATGCGCTTGATAGAGCAAGGCTCCCGTTTCCGTGTAGAATTTCAACAAATTATGGTAGACTACAGCATTTGTGACATCTCCAATAGCGGTCGTCTTCTGTGAAGTTCCTGCCACGGCTAAAAGTTCGCGGGAATTGCTCCATTCCATAACCATGCCCAGAGCTCCATCGAGACCGGTATTGATATGTGATGGCGAAACGTCGTCAAACGATTTTAATAGATAGATAAAACCATTTTGAAAACTAACCGCTAAAACAAAAGAACGCTTGGCTGCGTAATAAACAGAAGAAGATTATGAAACGGTAATATTTATAAGTCCAACAGACACCCAACACATACCTGCATTTGTAACACCGGGTTCTGATTCTTCACCCTCTTCCATTTTGAATTTTTCACACGACCATGACATGGATGTTATGCCCACATCGTTGCACAACTGCACCTGTGACACCATGGCTCCATGAACGTCCATAACAATGACTTGGCCCTGGGTGGTGCCAAAATAGACCTGTTGATCATCCGGCGTCCATATGCCGCATGTTATGGTCGACTCTAAATTTAACATGGACGACCAATAACGCTGGCCCGCCACCGAACCCACCAAAACAAAGCCATCCTGATAACAGATGAGAGCCATACGGCCATCGTGTGACCATGAAAAATGCGTTACCGGCGTATTGCGATCATTTATCAATTCTATCGACCACCGGCCTTCGTATTTAATCCATACAAATATAATGCCGGAACTATCACAGGATGCCAGTTTTTGATATGGTTCATTCCATTTGACTAGGATAACCTACAATAGTCACAGATTAAAGATTATAAATTACATACAGTTTATGTCTTTCGACTAGCGGGGACAGTAATACATACATCAGATCTGTGTCCTCTTAAATTGTAATTTGTACGTAATGGATATTCGACGTTCTTGCGACAATGGGACGTGGTAAAGGTAACACCCACAATGCCTCTTACATTGCCAGTCGCTAACCAGCCTTCCTGATAGTAGTTAGTGCGATTTAGTTTCCAGCCGTCATCCTGGAAATATACAAAAGAATTGAACAATAGTTATAAATTCAAAAATATGAAATTGATTAATTTTTTAACAAAAATTTATTTATTTTCGAATATATTTGCATTTAAAGTTTTTCTTGGATACCTCATACCTTTCAAACCAAAACAATGTGTGAAAGACGTAATAAAATAAAGGCCGGAGAACACTTAAGCAGTTTTTCCTATGCTGCATAAACTTATGGACTTTTCATATTTCAGTGTAGTGAATAATGCGTGTCGGCATAGGAAATTTCATTTCAACACAATTCTTTAGTTTGTCCGACGGATTTATCTTTAGTTAAATACAAAATAAGCAAAACTCTAAGAATAGCCCCAAGCAAGGGCCCTCCCGATTAAAGGTACAGGGTGTCCGTCGGGAAGGTATACTACTTTGTTTGTTTATAATTTTTGATTAAATGAATGAGAATGGATCCTTTATTAAAAATGTTTTATTTAATGTCGGCAATTATGTATGGAGTACGTTGTGGCCTATCAGCTACAGACCCTCTTTCTTCGAGTCATTCACTACAAGATAAATAGTGCGTTTTTTGGCACCAAAATGGCGGCAAGAAAGTAGTATACCTTTCCGGCGGACACCCTGTATTTGCACTCTTGTAGCCCTAATAAATTAAATCCAATTCTGCTCTAATTTCGCATGGCAACTTTTAAAAAATGCTGGACTATTGTTAGATTGTTTAAAAAAGAGGAAGCATATTTGATCCGCCTTATGTCCTTGGTCAGAAATCTGCCTATTTTTCTTGAACCAACATGCGAAGGTCCTTCCCGATTCGATGTACTGACACTTCACAAAATACAATTTACTTCAGATATTGCTCAAATTCAGTGTAGTGAGTTTTGACAGATTTGTAACTAAACCAGGTGCAATTCGTCCATATCGGACAAAGTTTTTATATAGCCTATTATACCAGCCAAACTTTGTATTTCGCGGAAACAAAGTGCGTAATATGCGACAGCCTGAAGAAATTGGATCTAAGTGGTCCATGTTTGCATATAGCTTCCATAAAAAAGTTGTATCCATATTTGAGGCAATGCCGCTATAGAAACCACATATTACTTCGGATTCTGGTCATATTATGCATAAAATGTTTTAAGCAACAAATACCCAGCATTGGTGATATTGGCATACTCGTATCGTTTCAAGATAAAAAGCGGACGCTATTAAAATTGAAGATAATCGGTTCAGATTTCGATGTAGCTCCCACACATATGTTTACATTCAATTCAGAGAGAAACCACACATATCGACATGTGCGATTTCCAAAAAGCAGTACTGTGCGTACCATTTCCAAGCACAGGCGAGAATCAAAGATTGAAAGGAATCGTATGATGGTAATACACGTAGCATTAATTTGCGATTATGACTTCAAATCGCATAGTAGGTGTGATAGAGTTTGCAATCGCCAAAAATCTAGCGACTTGATCACGCGAGCACATACTTAGGTGAACTGGTATATAATTCTTAAACGAAGCGAAAACGAGACACCACAGTGACAAATAAATAACATTTAATAAGTTCATTTACATTTCTGATAAAAACTCATAGTGCTTACAAACAATTTTCATACAATACGAGGGCTGCTATATATATTTCTGGTCTAATAATGAAAATGAAAAATATTTATCATCAACAGTTGTTTTATTGTTTTTCAATGTATTCTCCAGCATGATTTATACACTTTTGCATGCGCTCAAACCAATTGTCGAAGCACTTTTTACACTCCGATGGAGAAACCTCCAAAACACGATTTTTGAACGCTTCAACAGCATCTTCTGGCGACAAAAATCGTTGACCATGCATTTTTTTTCTTGATGTGTGGGAATAAAAAGAAGTTATTGGGTGCCAAGTCTTCTCTTCTTCGTTTTTCAAATTTCTCGGAAGAATTTAGGTAAACAAATTGTGGTGTACCACTCAAAATTGACCTACGTTGCTCAAGCGGTACAGTCGCCACAAGACCAGTTTTGCCGAAGAAACAGACGATCATTTGCTTCGTAGTGCTTCTTCCACGAACAGCTTTCGTTGAATTTGACTCGTCTTCGAAGACCCACACGGTCGAATGCTGTTTCGTTTCGGGATCATACGCATAGATCCAAGATTCGTCACCTGTGACGATGTTCTAAACGTCTTTTGAAGCACCGCGATCGTATTTTTTCCCAAAATTTCTTTGCACCAATCGACACGAGGCTTTTTTTGAGCGATTGTCAAATTGTGCGAAATCCAAAGAGAACAAACCTTTTTTACGGCATGGTGTTCATGTAATATCGAATGTATGCCCAAGGATGCCTCTATCTCACGGTATGACAAATGACGATCTTGCATAATCAGTTCACGCACGGCACCAATGTTCTCTGGCACAACGCCCGTTTTTGGACGACCTTCACGAGCTTCGTCCTTAAGCAAGCGTCGGCCACGATTGAATTCAATAAACCAGTTTTTTCACAGTGCTATAGGATGGTGCTTTATACAAAGATTTAAGTTCATCGATGCACTCTTGTCGTGATAATCCACGTCGACAGTTGTGAAAAATGATCGCACGAAAATGTTCACGAGTTAATTTCATTTTTTTGCCAAATTGATTTTTTCAAGTCATTGTAAACAACACAAATGATGGTCGTAAGCAGCGTTGCCGTTGGCCCATTTTTTTCGCCCAAAATTTTCCTAAAAACCGCCCAAAATCCACAAATACCGCCCAATATGAAAACTAGATAATTTGTATTTAAATAAGATCATTATTATTACTTGTTGTTTGCAATTTTGACTTTTTTATTATGTACCTAAAAATATAAAAAATGTCACTTCTTTATGTGTGACGCGCAAAATAGAAAGGGACCTAAGGGTAAAAAGCATTTTGGTTCATTAGAGCCATTTTAAAGATTTAAATACGTGAATCTTTGGTGTACCATAAAACGCGCATATCTCTGGGAGGGAACACTTTTGGGGCATGGGATCGGTCTCATTCGATGCTCAGATTTTGTCCACATAAAAAAAACGTGAAAATTGATTTTTTTACCCTTAGGTCCCTTTCTCTATGCGCTGTCACATATGGTTGATTCTGAGATTATGGGCCACTTTGCTGTCCTTGGTTGTTTTAAGCGGGAAAAATAAAATATATTACACTTTTACTTTATTTTTACTATACAATAAATCTTTATATAAAATTGTTTTTTAAAAAACATATTTGTTCTTCAAAAAATTTCCTACCAAAGTGTTCAAATATTACCCTGGTTGTCCCTAACACTACTTTCAATTGAAATTTTCTCAATTTTTTACAAAAATATTAATTATTTATTTAATAAAACAAGCCCTCGTTACAAACGTTCACACTTAAGTTGGTCATTCCCCGGTGTTGTTTTTTAAAAAGATAATTAATACTTTTTAAAATTTTGCAAGTGTTTTTTGTGTTTGTTGGAAATATAAACTTACAACTCAAGTCAATTTCGTAAGGGTAAGTACTTAAATAAACATTTCAGGGGGTTTTGTACAAATTCATCATATCCCTGACATCATTCCCCGGCCGAATTTTTTCACAGGGGAATGATAATAAAACTTTAGTAATGAAGTGTAATAGATTTTTAGGATTTAATGATGGCTTAAAATAAGTTGAAAACAAGGGAGGAAGTGTTGGCAGAAAAGTGAAAGGCAGAAAAAAGCGATATCAGAAAATAAAAGACGATCCAGTTAAATAAAAAGAACAAAACAAATTTAAATTTTGATGTGTACCTTTTAAAAATGACTAGTCATTCTTAAAACTAAGACGTCTACCTGAATTAAATTCTGCAAAAAAATCGAATGCCAAAAATGGTGTCAAAATTGGCCCATAATCTCAGAATCACCCATATATTTTTTCACAAAGAATGCGTAAACTTACTTATCCATTGTTGTTTTCCCTTCTATTGTGTTGTACAAACATGTGTAAGAAATCAAAAACACGTAGAAAAAAGTAAAGAAGTATAACAAATGCATTCACTAGAACCAAAAACCACCGAAGCTTCAAAATTGCAATATTTTCCGCCCGAAACGGCAACGCTGGTCGTAAGTCAAACCGTTCTGAGTATGTTTATGCTAAAAAATGTCAAACTTTCCAATGGAAATGTCAGATGGAGCCAGGCAACATTTAGTGTTGCCTAGGGCAGAAATATATATAGCAACCCTCTTACATGCGGTCGATTAACACGTTGAGTGCCATGTGCACCGCCGGCGGTTCACATTTTACTTTTATTAGAGTGCCCTGTGCACCGCCGGCGGTTCACACTTTATTTTTATTAGAGTGCCACGTGTACCGCCGGCGGTGCACAGTTACTTGTGAATTCAATACAATATATTTTCTGCGGCAGCACAGTAAAGTGAATAAATATTATGTTATGGCACCTAGAAAAAGACATTTTTTTTAACACTTTACTAATATATTTTTTTTATATGGTGGCACTTTACTAATATATTATTTTTTTATATGGTGGCACTCAACGTGTTAAAAACCCCATTCATTTTTGGGTATTCGGGATAGCGCACACCAATTATAGGGAAATGTATCACATTCGAGCAAGATCGAAATGCTGGACATGGGAGAGTATATGACAATGGGCATACAATCAATCTTGAACCATATGGGTCCCATATTTAATATAGCCCCTATACAAATGGTTTGGGGACTTAAAAACAACTTTCACTAAACATTGGTACGTACCAAACCACAATGAAATTTTCGCACTGAGCTAAAAATAACAATTTTTTTTTGCAATGTGACTAAATAATGATGACGGGTCCGAAAATCCGCCCCATTTCAACATTGACATATGAGTACTAAAAAATAATAAAACTTTCTCACAAACCGTAAACAAAAAACTACCAAAATTCAGTTGGCGCCAAATTCCGTTGCTTTAACGGAGCAGTTTTCCGTAAGCGGTAACGAATTCCGCCACTGGACACCAGCTGAATATGCCCTTGTGAAAAAGTACTGCATTTGCACTTCTATTTTGGTAAGGCTAAAACGCTTAATGCCAACAAAATTATTTTTTTTTTGCGACGTGGAGAACCAACAAAACAAATACGCCAATCTGCTTATACCAATTAAGGATTGTCAACCTCAGCCATACGGATAACATAAGCCCACACATACACACGTACATGTAGTATGCAGCTAATACAGGATCTCTGTGCGTGTGTGGGTGCATATCTAACCCGTTTGGTAACACCCAACGTCCTTTAAAACCGTTCTCGGTGTTATGTAAAATCGCATCCGGCAGTATGAATAGACGGACGGGCGGATGGACACCCATAATTGTATTCGTATTTGTTGGGCATTTTGCCAAATGTCCAAATTTTATTATTTGTTACTTTTATTGCAACTAATATGTGGCGAGCAACAACAATAGAAAAAAACAGAACAGAAAAAATACCGAGTTTGTATAAACATTTGAATTTATTCGTGTTTTTTTTTTGGTATTTCATGTGTGTTCAATGTTTTCTCAATATGTCCGATAAATATTCACAAAACTTAGAAACGAGGGTGAATTGACCAACAACAATGGAATGCTTAGACGAACTAAGGCATGCATAGCTTTCGTCGTTGGTGACTGACGTAAATTCTGACACGTTTCCTATGCAAATTACAGCAGTTAGAAAAATAAACGGACGGATATTTTTTTTACAAAAACTTTGTTAAGTTTGGCCGTTCGTAAGCGTGAGTACTCAGCACATTCTGGTTCTGTGCAATTTAGTTTGTAAACTTCTATGATGTATAGCGCTAGGTCTAGATACCCCCATGGTTAAAATCGCATCGGTTTTATCCTAACTGAATGTTAAATATAGCGAGGGTTGCTATATATTTTTCACTAAGTGTTGCCTGGCCCCATCTGACATTTCCATTGGAAAGTTTGACATTTTTAACCATAAACGTACTCAGAACGTTTTGACGTACGACCACCATTTGTAATGTTTACAGTGACTTGAAAAAATCAATTTGGCAAACAAATTGAATTAACTCGTGAACATTTTCGTGCGATCATATTTCACAACATTCGACGTAGATTATCACAACTAAAGTGCATCGATGAACTTAAATCTTTGTATGGCGATGAAGCGTCACCCTATAGCACTGTTAAAAACTGGTAAATGAATTCAATCGTGGCCGATGCTCGCTCAAAGACGAAGGTCGTGAGGGTCGCCCAAAAAAGGGGCGTTTTGCCAGAGAACATTGATGTCGTGCGTGAACTGATAATGCAAGATAGTCATGTGACATACCGTAAGATAAAGGCATCTTTGGGCATTTCTTCCACCAGCATACATTCGATATTGCATAAACATCTGGACAATTGATAAAAAAAAGGCTCGTGTCGATTGGAGCAAAGAAATTTTAAAAAAATACGACCGCGGTGCTTCAAAAGACGTTTATAAGATCGTCACAGGTGACGAATCATGTATCTATGCATACGAGTATGATCCCGAAACAAAACAGCATTCGACCTTGTGGTTCTTCCAACGAAAGGTGTTCGTGAAAGAAGCACTTCGAAGCAAATGGTCGCCGTTTTCTTCGGCAAAGTTGGTCATGTGGCGACTGTTCCGCTTGAGCAACGTAAGACGGTGCCTGATGTCTTCGGAGAAACTCGAAAAACGAACAAGAGAAGACAATTCATTGTGCAACATGACAATGCGAGCTTTCGCACATCGGCTCAAACCAGCGCCTTTTTGACCGGCCAAAACGTCGAATTGATGGGTCATCCGCCGTACAGCCTTGGCACTTGGCACCCAATGACTTCTTTTTTTCCCGCACATCAAGAAAAAAATGCGTGGTCAACGATTTTCGTCGCCAGAAGATGCTGTCGAAGCGTTCAAAAACCATATTTTGGAGGTGTCTCAACCGGAGTGGAAAAAGTGCATCTACAATTGGTTTGAGCGCTTGCAAAAGTGTATAAGTCATGGTGGAGAATACTTTGAAAAACAATAAAACCATTTTTGATGATAAATATTCGCATTTTCATTATTAGGCCAGAAATATATATCAGCTCTCGTAGTGAAGAAATATAAGCAAAATCCTCCAAAAATACGACAAATCTAGTGGTTTTTCGTGAGGTTGACTTCGTCCTTGTGTGAGAAAAATTGTTTCCTCTTAACTAATTCGGCCTATTATCAATATTAGCTGTTTCACAGTATCAACACATACCACTGAGAAATTTAAGTCACCTTAGATAATATAGACGACCAGGAATATTTATACACACGGAGAACAGATTCGTTGCCACAACCGATCACGCTTTAGTCTCCATAGTCTTGATATATGCATTTTCATGATGTCCAAATGTCGTTTAAATCTGACAAAATTAACCGGTGTTAGGTCGGTTGAATCCCAAAACGGGAGGGTTCAAAAAATAATGAAATTGCCTTACAAACCGTCTACAATGGACTACCAAAATTCAGTTGGCGTACATTTGAATTGGTCCTACATCAAAATTTAAATAAATCTGGTCTATTTTAAGCAATGTTTATCTTGTATGCAAAAAAAACGCCACAAACCGAAAAACGTTGAAAACAAAATTTGATCGAAATCGGAAAAACTGGGTGCTTTAGAGCGGTTTTATGAAAATCAGGCGCAAGCTTTGTACTGTGGCCATATCAAAACGTGCACAGAAATCACCCATTTTTATAAGCTGGTAACTGTTCGATGGTAATGAACTGTGCCAATTTTCATCAAGACTGGATGTTATATATAGAGCTAAAAACATAAAATCGGTGGAATATATGTGAGGGTGCTATATCGTCTTTGGTCTAAAAAACGTACTTTCAGTTATATCAGTTAGCTATAGATGAAGAGCAGACGTATGAACAGACATCTCTAAATCGAATCTGCATATGATTCTGAGTCGATCGGTACACTTAAAGGCAGGGCTAATATTTTGTTGGTAGTTAGAAACATTTTCCATGAAACTTACACGTAGAAAAAACGTATTGTTGTGACAACAATATTCGAAGAGAATCATACTATTGTTGGGTAAATGCTTGTGTTACAACAATATTATGATCCTCACAACAATAGTCAGATTCAAATACATCGATACTATGATCCTCACAACACATAACCATACTATGATCCCCACAACCATAGTATGATTCATACTCAACTATACCATGATCTCCACAACCCTATTATGATCCTCACAACCATAGTATGGTTCACACACAACCATAGTATGATCCTCACAACCAAATGCTAATTCACACGCAACCATGCTGTGATCCCTATTATTATAGTATGATCACACACAATTATACTACCAAGCCCAAAATTATTTATTAGAATTGGGTTATTTGTAAACAATAAATTTGAATTATACAAATTATTTAAAAATACATTAAATTAAAAATAATAGGAGTGAAAAATCGGCTTGAAAAACGTAAGCGTTTTTATTAAAAGTATTTCAGTTAAACACAGCCAAAGCAGTGCGCATGAAAAAATTGTCTATACCATATAAAAAATACTATTATTGCATTAGATCCGTAACAATAAATAAAATAAAAATAGCAATCATACCGTATGCATGCCGTAATCATATTATTGTTAACCTAAAATCCAAAAAACAGTACTTTTGTCGAACCAATCATATTTAAATTGTTGCTATAACCATATTTTCACTTTTTAATTTTGGAAATAATTTTAAGTATTGTTATATTTCAACAATATTAATATTGCGGCAATCATACTATTGTCCAAATTAAAATCAAAAAACAATACCATGGTTCCGACGCACATACTTTTATTGCGAAGAACATATTATTATTGCCGTGACTATATATAAGTAGTAACCATATTTTTTTCTTTGCGTGTAGTTATAGCATAAAAGGGTATACAAATTTTGTTTACCAAAAGGTTATTTAAAGATATAAAATTTCAAATAATATTATGACATTAATTTTGCGCCACCTTGTACATTTAATTGCAAATTACTTGTCTGTAAAGAAAATTGGTTTGTTGCAACGAGTTTGCTCTTTAAATGTGTTTTAATCGCAAGGTTCAGTAGTTCTGGCACCACCCTCGTTAATCTTTGGGATGTTCACATGCGATACATAAATTTATATACGTGCATATATGTACACACCTGCTTATAATAATAGATACATCCAAGTCACTTTTATTTGAAAAAGAAAAAATACTTTTTTTAAAAT
This sequence comes from Hydrotaea diabolus, assembly GCA_963513945.1. Lineage (NCBI taxonomy): Eukaryota > Metazoa > Arthropoda > Insecta > Diptera > Muscidae > Hydrotaea > Hydrotaea diabolus. The sequence continues at coordinate 232,147,723 of OY740716.1, forward strand.
TAAAAAAGTAAAAAAAAAATCAGTCCATTTTTTTGTAGCAACCAACGAAAAAATATTCAATCATATTATATTAAATTATATAAAAATGAGTCAATTTCCTTTATAATCACGAACAGTGGTTGCTCATAATAATGGATATATTTATGAAAAAACACAGCAACCAAAAACTTCATAATTATTTTCTTCAAAACTTGTAGTAAATATTTATTAAGGACAGTACAATCACCTCTATTTTGCACAATTGCCAACGTACTCTTCTGGCCATGCTAACTGCTTAATTATTTTCTTAAAAACTATTAGTAAATATTTATGTAGGACTAGTACCCAGTACAACCTCCTCTATTTGCACAACTTTCTGTACACTGCTGGGCATGCTAGATATGGATTTTTGACATGTTTCCAATGGTATATCGTTCCAATTTTATGTGTTTTCTCCCACAAATCATCTTTATTATTAAAAACTTCTTTCGAAAGTCTTTTCTTTAATTCGCTCCAGATCATGTGATTGACTTAGCTTACTTAAAACACAAACGCCATTCTGCAAGAATCAATTTTGAACTAACCTGAATTTGTGTTTCGAATCATTAGGCATGTTTCATTGGTGCCCGCTTATTAAACGAGTAAGTGGTCGCTACGGCAATAACTTCAAACTTAACGAGTATTTTTTGAAGTTTTATTGTATACAAGAACAGAATGGCTTTATGCATCATAAAGCGTTTGATTTAAAAAATTGTAACTTGTAGAAGTGTACTAATTTGTAGAAGTATAGTAATAAACGAACTCGCTTAAACTTGCTTAAGGTTTTCTTTAAATAACTTCTTTTTTTCTAAAATTATATTTATTTAAAATAAACGGGATTTAACGCAAATTGTCTATAGTTTTATGCAAACAAAAATGTTTTTATATTCTTGTAGAATGGTTATCAACTCGCTTAGGAGGTCGCTAGTCCTAAGCGAGTTGCCAATAGAACACGGCCATTGTCTGGCTGGAATAACCAAAGAATTGGCATATGAAAGCATTACATTTTCCAATATTTCCCTGTATCCATATGCAATTATTGTATTTTCCACGCAAAGCGTCCTCAAGCCATGTTTAACGATCTTCATTGTGAATTTTACGTTCGTTTAAAAGTTCTTTACCTTTAGGTCAGCGGACATTCCTTTGCCAGTCATTTACAAACCCTTTACCCTTAGGTCAGCGGACATTCCTTTGCCAGTCATTGACAAACAAATTAATTTTTGTTTCGTCGCTCTATAATCAGCCCGATACTGAATTTTATCCCTAATTCCTCTTCCCCTATTCTAAATAAAATGTCCCCTGGATTTTTTTCTCTTTTCCCTTATTCAAATGAACTTCGCAAATGTGAAACTTTTCCCCAGGAAAAAAGTAAGTATTATAAATATCAATAAAAGGAAGAATGTGATAACAAATTTTGGGAATAATTCCGGCTAAAATTTGCAAGCTAGTTATGCCAAAAGTATTAAACATTTTTCATGAAAATTGGAAAAAATTACTTTTAGTTTTACTTTCAGGCCATAAACAAAAATCATTTAGACGTTCTGCTAAACTCAATGCAATTGCATTGAGCTAAACCGGATATGGCGCAACTTGGAGACCGAATTGAATGCAGCCGGGCCACCATTGAAAAGGGTTGCCGAGTGGAAGAAGGTACATATGTAGAACACAATTTGATTTATAATGGGTCGTCTAACTTAAACGCACGATGTTAATTGTACATAAAACAAAAAAAATCACGAATTTTGATTTAAACGACCATTTTTGTAAAAGACTTTAACAATCTTAAGGCGCTGCTCAATTGTGTACCTCATCATGGTTGAATTTGACAAACGCTGAAACAAAGAAATGTTAAATTAAGTTGGGCCAAAAACTTGACGTTAGGTGTGACTCACAATTTACATCATGCATTATGGTTGGACTACCCTTTACAATGCACAATTGACGAAAATGCGAAACCTACTCGTATTTTAGATATGGGCCTATCAAAAGATGTACATATGTACGACGGTACAAAACCTCAAATTTGGTGAACTGGTGGATGCCCCAATATGGAGCAGAAGTTTTCTGCTATTACAAACGCAACACTGATCATTTTAATATATTTTTTTTATTCCTTTTGTACGTTTGCAACTTCATACAAATAATTTGCAAGTTGATATCAAAACAAAACAGCTGACTTCGAAAAATCGAAAATCTTTCTCCCACGGGGAGAAGAGTACTACTCTTCTCCCCGTTTGTTTAGAATAGAAGGATTTTATTCCCGGGGAGTATTTAGAATCGGGCTGATACTGTCCTGATTTCAGGACGGAAGCCCTACACTTAACAACACTTTAGTGTTAACCAATAAGGTGTATCTATTATTATGAGCAGTTGTGTATATATTCAAAGTCAACAAACGGATGAACGGACTTTTTTGGTGTACTTAATTTAAAATGTGGAACTGTAACAGAAATTGTTGCTTTTTTTCTCTTTAAAAATAGCTTGATTTTTCAATTTTATTTTAGAAAAAAAAACACGCATTCAAGTTTATTTTCTTTGTAAAAGTACCGAATGATTAATAAATAATAAGGTCAATGTCAGAGAAGCGTATTATAATACAGACAGACCAACAAACTCGAACATAAAGACGTACGTTCACACTCGCACATCTGTAAGTATCCAAAACAACAGACGCCTAATCGCCAAATGGCACAAGAAAAGCGGGGCAAATTGGAAAAAAATTGTGAATGAAATAAACACAAGTGTGATTCAGCATCCCCCGCCGCACGATCGATCGATAGCCGATAACTGGCGGCTGGTAATTTCCCCCAACGGGCAAACAACAAAACACAGCGTAGCAAATGAATTAGCAAAGCAATTAATTTCACTTCTCTTGGAAAAACATACTCCGAATAAAGTACAACAAAAAATCGTTCTTAATATTGGTATTTGTTAGTATTGAATTCAATATTTATTTAGAAAATGCATTGGCCTGTTTTGCTCTTTTTTCCGAAATATCTTGAGAATTCTTCTCACCATCGTGAGTACGAATTTTAGACAAACTGGCAATGACGGTGTCGAAATGAAACGATTTCACCAAATAATCATCTAAAGTCGCTTCTATGTATGTATGAACGTTCGTACTACGATACGATTCATTCTGAAATGACCGACTCTGGCTATATTCGCCGTTGCCTTCGTATACCTTTGCACGTCTTCTGAAAATCAGTTCTCGCGAAACATCAAACAACAAATGTTCGAAACATTCACCATTCACCGTCTTTCGGAATAAACGAAATTTTCACAATTCTGTGCGCGTTGTGTTTTCAATAATTTTATTTCTTTATTTTCAAAATTCATCACCGCCAAAATTACGTGTTTAATGTAGAGAAGAGCGAGGCGGCATCATAAACAAACGTGTATTTCGGTGTATTTTTTTAATTTTTACTTTTTTGTTTTAAAAAAGAAAACTTTTATGAGCCAAAAACAATAAGAATTCGCAACAGAAACACAGCCGCAAAATGTCGTCTTCATTTGCTGCCACCAAGTTATTGCTACTGTTCTGCTGTGCCGCCAGCTCTTGGATTCAAGTGGAAAATAAAGCGGTCTTTGGCATTGGTACTCGCATCAATGGCGATCAATTGCTAATGAAAGATATTCTGAAGACGTCAAGCATCACGCTGACCGAGGAGCCTGTCATTAAATTCAATTATGCCATACCCCAGCCGATAACCTATATTGAAATGATTTCCGAAAAAGTGAGTTCTCTCAATTTACAAAAAAATAATAATTAAGCAAAATTTGTATCGTACTACGAGCATAATTTGTTTTTTTTTTTGAAATTATTTCCAATTTTTAGCTATGATGTCAAGAAATGAGTCAAAACGTTTTATTTTTTTTTATTGACTCGTTATGTTGCACAGTTTATGATTTTTTAATGGTTTCGAGTCATACTTCCACGAAAATAGTTTTTATATTCTTCGCTATGAAAACCACGATGTCTACCCAGAGTGTGTCATGTCGTTGGTAACCTCTTGATTAGGGGCATAATAAAATATACCGAATATATAGAATTGATCGTCATAAAATTCTAGACGAGTATGAATAAAATATAGTGGTGTCGGTCCCTTTGATGAAAAAGTGATAACATTTAAACTAGAGTGTCCAAAAAACCGGCTTTTCGGGTACCTCTTATTAAAACTGTGTTATAAAAAAAACGACTGTCGGTTTTTTTTAAAAAAGTAAAAAACCGACTATCGGGTTTTTAAAAGTAAAAAACCGACTTTCGGGGTTTTTTTTAGTAAAAAAAAAACAACTTACCGGTTTTAGCCATGTGTCAAGGAATGGCAAATATTTCCCCAATCAAAAGTAAAGTAGTAATTGTCTCAATTTCTAGGCTCTAGAATGCAACAAAATCACTTGCTGCGATTAGAGGTTTGTTTTTTTTATTTAAAAATAAACTGCTTCAGTAGCTTAAGAGTGGCATGACCGACCTTATTACGAGAGCTGCTATATATAATTCTGGCCTCATAATGGAAATGCGAATATTTATCATCAAAAATGGTTTTATTGTTTTTCAAAGTATTCTCCAGCATGATTTATACACTTTTGCATGTGCTCAAACCAATTGTTGAAGCACTTTTTCCACTTCGATTAAGACACCTCCAAAACATGGTTTTTGAACGCTTCAACAGCATCTTCTGGGGACGAAAATCGTTGACCACGCATTTTTTCTTGAGGTGCGGGATTAAAAAGAAGTCGTTGTCGTTGTCAAGTCAGAGCTGTACGGCGGATGACCCATCAATTCGCCGTTTTTATCATCAAAAATGGTTTTATTGTTTTTTAAAGTATTCTCCAGCATGATTTATACACTTTTGCATGTGCTCAAACCAATTGTGGAAGGAAGCACTTTTTCCACTTCGATTGAGACACCTCCAAAACATGGTTTTTTAAACGCTTTAACAGCGGGATTAAAAAGAAGTCATTGGGTACCAAGTCAGGGCTGTACGGTGGATGACTAATCAATTCGACGTTTTGGCAGGCCAAAAAGGCGCAGGTTTGAGCCAATGTGTGAGAGCTCGCATTGTCAAGGTGCACAATGATTCGTCTTCTCGTGTTCGTTTTTCGAATTTCTCCGAAGACTTCAGGCGAACAAATTGTTGGAATTGACCTCCTACGTTGCTCAAGAGGAACAGTCGCCACATGGTCAGTTTTGCCGAAGAAACAGGCGACCATTTGCTTCGAAGTGCTTCTTCCACGAACAACTTTCGTTGGATTTGGCTTGTCTTCGAAGACCAACACGGTCGATTGCTGTTTTGTTTTGGGCTCATACGCATAGATTCATGATTCGTCACCTGTGACGATCTTATAAACGTCTTTTGAAGCACTCCGATCGTATTTTTAGAAAATTTCTTTGCACCAATCGACACGAGCCTTTATTTGGCCGATTGTCAAATTGTGCGGGATCCAACGAGAACAAAACTTTTTTACGGCCAGGTGTTCATGCAATATCGAATGTATGCTGGTGGAAGAACTGCCCAAAGATGCCTCTATCTCTCGGTATGTCACATGACGATCTTGCATTATCAGTTCACGCACGGCTTCAATGTCCTCTGGCACAACGGCCGTTTTTGTACGACTTTCGTCTTTGAGCGAGCGTCGACCACTATTGAATTCATTAAACCAGTTTTTCACGGTGCTATAGGATGGTGCTTCATCTCCATACAAAGATTTAAGTTCATCGATGCACTCTTGTTGTGATAATCCACGTAGAAAGTTGTGGAAAATGATCGCACGAAAATGTTCACGAGTTAATTCCATTTTTTTTGCCAAATTAATTTTTTCAAGTCACTGTAAACAACACAAATGATGGTCGTACGTCAAAACGTTCTGAGTACGTTTATGCTAAAAAAATGTCAAACTTTCCAATGGAAATGTCAGATGGCTCCAGGCAACACTTAGTGTTGCCAAGGCTAGAAATATGTATGTGACGCGCAAAATAGAAAGGGACCTAAGGGTAAAAACCAGTTTTGTTCAGGAGAGCCATTTTAAAGATTTAATTACGCGTATCTTTGGTGTACCATCAGTTTCATAAAACGCGCATATCTCTGGGAGGAAACACTTTTGGGGCATGGGACCGGTCTCATTCGATGCTCAGATGTTGTCCACAAAAAAAAGTGAAAGTTGATTTTTTTACCCTTAGGTCCCTTTCTCTATGCGCTGTCACATATAAGTATAGCAACCTCGTATATACTTTTCTTCTGGTTGTGCAGAAGAGCTTATTGAAAACAGGTTTTTTAAACGCCATGAACGGGGTCTTAATTTAGCCTGATTTAAAAAATAATCTCATATTTTAAATTGTCAGACAATTTTTTTGTTTCTGGTACCCATTTGGTATCTATGTTTAAATGGGCTTAAGGTCCGTAGTCTAATTTAGTCGAACTGCAAATATAATTCTTTTTTTTAGTCATTTTTTGGGACTCAGACAATTTTTACACTCTTTATCAAAAATTGAGCTTATAAATCGGTCCAAGATTGTTTGCTTGTCCTTCGCTATGTACAGGGTGGCGCATCAATTGTGCTACAAAAAAAAATTTAATAATTTTTTTTAATCAATGTATTTTATTTTTATTGCAGTGAAAATTTAATTTAATTTTATATGACTGTGTAAAAAGATGATAGACCGTAAATGACTTCCATGCTCAAGCACGCATATGCGACACCTGATCAGAAAATCTTTCATTGCAGGCTAAATGGTAAAAGTTGGTATCGCTTTAATTGTAGATTTAATGGACTGCTTTAATTCTGTGAAATTCCTTGGTTTCGTTTTGTACACCACTTGCTTGACATAACCTCCAAAACAAGGTGTGGTGCTGCAGGTCCGGTGACCTTGGGGGCCAGCGTTGCTTTCTGATTCGGCAGACATGTTTGCCAGCCTCATAATGGCCCATCTACTCGGGGGAGTTTCAATAACCCCCCCTATCCAAATCTCTTTTCGGTACTCCAAGCATTCATTTTAATAAATCTAAATAATAACCTTCCAAAAAAATAAAAATTAAGCTGATTGCTCACACAGAAAAAAAGTTATTACGTTTTGTTTTTGTAGCACGATTCGTGCGCCACCCTGTACTATAGTAATTTTAGGGTTGTATGTATCTTTGGAATATTTGTACTGGGCCTATATCAAAAAGTCAATAGGTATCACCCATTTTTATCTGAGTTGTTTGTTTACTGATCTTTCACAAAAAAAACAGTGCCAAATTTCATCAAGATGGATGTAATACTCGTATGTGGCTTCTCAAACTTAAGACATAGAATTGGTTAAACATATGTATGGCAGCTACATCTAAATTTTAATCGATTTTCTTAAAAAAACAACAGCCTCCGTCCTTTAACTAACAAATCTTCCTTCCGTCAATTTTTTTCAAGATTGAACATATGTGTGGGAGCTACACTAAATCTAAAGCAATTTTTTCCAATTTCAAAGCGCCCGTTCTTGGCCCAAAGACTAACGTTTCCCGAATTTCATCAAGATTGGATATATGGCTTCTAAAGCTACGAGGGCGGTTCGAAAACTTCTTAGCCTAGCACAAAAAGCGCGGTATAAACAGAAAAAAGTTAAGGGTTTTGGGAACTTCCATCTCTGCTATGAACACATGTTAAATTTTGTTTCGATCTGGCAACTCCTTCATATAGAAACAGGTGTTCACAAAAGACGCATCCGCGATTTTTTTACAATGGAAAAATAAGAAATGCGTCATTAAATATTTACATAAAAAAGGTTTATCGGGACAAGAAATTCATAATGATATGGTGAATGTGTTAGGTGAAAGTGCGCCTTTATATGCAACAGTAAAAAATTGGGTTGCTGAATTAAAACGTGGTCGTACAAGCATTGAAGATGAACCACGTAGTGGACGTCCAAAAACAGCAACAACAACAGAAATTGTAGCCAAAGTGCATGATATGGTATTAAATGATCGACGAATAAAAGTGCGTGAAATAGCTAATGTCATGGGCATCTCAAATGATCGAGTCCATTTAATTTTGCATAAAGAACTACAGATGAAAAAGCTTTCTGCAAGATGGGTGCCGCACTTGTTAACAGTCGACCAAAAACGCATAAGAATGAACATTTCTCAAGCTTGTTTGGATCGTTTTCAGCGAAATAAAATGGATTTTAAGCGTCGTTTCATAACGGTTGATGAGACATGGATCCACCACTATACTCCAGAGACAAAAGAACAATCCAAACAATGGACTGAAGCTGGAGGAAGTGCCCCAAAGAAGGCAAAAACAATTCAACCGGCTGGTAAGGTTATGGCAACGGTTTTTTGGGACTTCAAAGGTATTTTATTGATTGACTATCTGCAAAAGGGTAAAACAATAAATTCAGAGTACTATTGCAACCTTTTAGATCAATTAAATGTACAAATTCGAGAAAAACGTCCTGGCTTACAACACAAAAAAATAATTTTTTATCAAGACAACGCACCAGCGCACAAGAGTGTTTTAACAATGGCTAAAATCAACGAATTAAAGTACGAGTTGCTTGACCACCCACCTTATTCTCCTGATTTAGCTCCCAGTGACTTTTACCTGTTCCCAAATCTAAAAAAAATCCTTGCTGGCAAGCGTTTTACCTCAAATGAAGATGCAATTACAGTTGTAAACCACTATTTTGAAGACCTTGAGGAAAACTATTTTAATCAAGAGATAGAATTGCTAGATAAGCGTTGGACTAAGTGTATTGAAGTTTCAGGAGATTATATTAAAACATAAAAATATTTTTGAAAAACTAACTATTATCTTTCATTGATAGGCTAAGAACTTTCCGAACAGCCCTCGTAGGCAACACAGTCGATCCAACGTGTTAGTCCATCTTTAGTGGACAATTGTCTCAATGAAATGCAACACAAATAACTGCAATACAAATGATGCTATCGAACTTAAAATTAAACTCATTCAACTTTTTTTCGGGAACTTAAATTTTGTATACTAGTGTAATACTCCATAACGAGTACTATTGTTCTTGACTAAATTTAAAACCGTATCAGTAAGTTGTGACCTAGAGGTGATTGGGAACTTAAAATGATTTTGGCTATGAAAGAGCTCTTGCGACCAATAACTAAAGTACTTTTCATTTGGAATTTAAAGACACAACAAAAATCTGAATTTAGACTGAATGGAAAGGAACGTACGAGGACAGTTTATTAAATGGCGGATCTCAAAGAGGTGGCTCCATACACAAAGAACACAGATTCGTTGTCACAACCAATTTGTTTTGCCAACCGATGATTGAGGTGGACTAAACTATAAAGTTTCCATCAGTAAAACCGAATATTGGTTTATGCACTGCAATTATCAGTAAATGGAATGGTAAATGTTAAATGGAAATTTTGGATATATGACTCAAAAAACCGTTTTACTTATCTATAGGGTGATCCATCTAGAAGTATTTTTTCAGAACAAAAAAAATATAAAAATTTAAATTAAGTGTGCAATCTTTATTGGTAATTTGAAAGGAGATTTTTATGACATTTTTTGGAATTTCCTTCAAATGTTGGCCGCAACTACGCCTCAGGGTTTCCATTCTGAGGGTCAAATTCTGGATGACTCGTTCGAGCACTTCGACCGATATGGCTTTAATGCACGCGTAATGTTGGCTTCCAAAACCTGAATCGTAGCTGGTTTGTCAGCATAGACTTTGGACTTTACGTAACCCCAATATGTGATATCACTCGATCTAGGCGGCCAACTCACCTGTACAAAACGTGAAATTAGCTGCTTTTCGAAATGACCTCGCAATAGATCCATTGCTTGAGCAGCTGTATGGCAAGTGGCACCGTCCTGTTGAAACCAAGTGTCGTCAAGATTACGGGCTTCAATTTCAGGTAGCATGAAGATCGATAACATGGCGCGATAGCGAGCACCATTCACGGTTACGTTCCGGTCATCATCGTTTTTTGAAAAAATATGCACCGTTGATTCCACCAGCTTATAAACCGCACCAAACCGTAGTTTTCTCTGGGTATAATGGTAGCTCGCTCTTGAACCTCTTCTTGTTGCTCTTCAGCCCAAATGTGGCAATTTTGTTTATTGATTTTGCCGTTTAGCCCGAAATGGGCCTCATCACTGAACAACATTTTGGTCGAACACAGCGGATCTTCCCTATTCTTACCGAACGCTCATTTCCATAATATAGTTGACAACATTTGAAGGTAATTATTTTAAAAAAATAAATGCCATAAAACGTCCTTTGAAATTACCAATAAAGATTCCACACTTGATTTACTTTTTATATATTTTTTTGTTCTAAAAAAATACCTGTCAAATCTCTTTGGTGTATTCAAAGAGATACAATGTTGCCATATTACTCTTAATTTGTTAAATGTTGCCAAATTACACATATGTGACAGCGAATAGAGTAAAGGGTAAAGCAATCAATTTTCACTTTTTTGATGTGGACAAGATCTGAGCATCGAATGAGACCGATCCCATGCCCCAAAAGTGTTCCCTCCCAGAGATATGCGCGTTTTATGAAAGTGATGGTACACCAAAGATACACGTATTTAAATCTTTAAAATGGCTCTCCTGAACGAAACTGGTTTTTACCCTTAGGTCCCTTTCTATTTTGCGCGTCACATATATCAAACTAACTAGGATAGTTAAACAAGTTTGAGCCCACCGAGCCTGCTCTACACGAATTTGTGCGAAAAGTGGACAACATTCACGATCTCTGTAGTCGTACGTTGCTCACTGACGTGATTGTGTCTGCGTAGCTGATAGTGTGCGGTTCAGTCCTGCAACATCGACTTACTATCTTAATATTTTACGCAACTACCTAATGTAAGTTTTGGAAAAATGCCTCGCAGTATTTGCTTACAATGTCCAATGGACTGAGAAATTTTAGGTACATGCCCATCCATTCATTATCGTTTGTCGAGTTTGATCGTTGATCGTTGAGAGACAAATGCTTTCTCAGAAAGTGACAGTTAGGTGCGGATTTTGAAGCGATGGCATCATTAGACCATTTTTTTTTGAAAATGATGCCGGAAAAGACTCTTGTTAAAGTAGCTTAAATAATTTTTACTTGAGGCCGGGTGATCTTTTTTCATATGAATATCCCGTCGTGCCACCTAGTCCACACCGCAATCGAAAGTTCGGTTATCGTATTTAAGCAAAAGACAAAAATGAGTTCATCGTCTGGAATAGTTATGGCAATTGTTTTTTATACCCAAGGTGTATGGTACTTGTAGACAGTAGGGTGAGTCGATTTAGCAATCGATATTGTGCCATCGATTTGTCGATAGCTTTTGGCATGAGGAAAATAAGTTGCACTACGGCATAACAAAAAATCATTTTCGAGGTGCCCAAATTTCATTTTTTTTTAACAATTTCTCAACTTTTATTTTTAAGTTTTTTAGTAGGTTTTAAAGAAAATCGCCTGGTTTAATCTTTTCCTAAATATAACCTTTCCAAGGTGACATACAATACATACAAATACACTTTGCCATATACCACACAATATAACATATAAGCGCTTGAGTATAAAATTACGAAAAATTTGTGTCCTTACAAATCAGTCCACCCTAATAGACAGTCTTAAAACACTAGAAATTAAAAAAAAAACAGAGGTGATAAAAAACACTAAACATGATTATGTGGCATTGCTAGGTAAATTTAATGTTGAAATACTGAAGAAAGAGAAAACAACATTCACATTTGCAAAAGAAGAAATAATTTGTTCACAATGACGACGACAACGATCAGTTCACACCTTCATTACTGTACGAATTGCGCCCGCATGAAATATGTTCTCCAGATCGAAACCCTCTATGCCTACTCCCGATCTTGGTAAAAGGAAATGTATGTAAAATTAGAATGAGATCGACTTAACTTATTGACTTGCCCTTGTATCAAGTTTCAAAACAACAAAAAATACTATTCTTTCAAAAATAAAACAATTCAAATTATAAATTTCTTTACAAATATTTTTTTCAGAACATCTACGGCACCGTTGATTTCAGTTATGAAAATGATCTTGTCGAAGGCACAGTTCGTCGAGAAGTGCCAGGCATTACCAGTGGTGTGGGCCATCACCCGGATCCCTTTGAAGTACTTATACAAATCTATGGCTTCAATGACACCCTGCCCAATGTGAATCCCACGTATATTCTCAATAAAGATCAACATTTCAATGGATATCTTAAGCCAAGTGAGGATACACACCAAGCGCAGGACGCACTGAGTTTGATGAATGAAGACAGCGTTGCTATAGAGAATTTTGACGATGCGATGGAATATGACGATGGTGAAGATGACTTTGACAATGAGGACTACGAAGAAGATTCGTTCAATTCAAGTCTTAATAAGGTCGTTGAATTGGGCAACAGACAAGAAGGTAAAAACTAGTTAATTAAAGCAATGGGTAGCTTTCAGACTAAAGCGATGCCGCTGCAAAAGTCGCAACGTCGTTACACAGGATTTGTTGTCTTGTGGGTGAAAGAGATGACAAGCATGCCACAACGAATGCGAGCAAAAATCGCGTTTGTCTTAACTCTAACTCACAGGCTTAAGCAATTTTTGCGTCGCGTAAAGCATGGAACAGCTTTGAGGCTAAAGCGATGCCGCTGCAAAAGTCGCTTTGTCGTTACACAGGATCTGATGTACGTTGTCTTGTAGCAAAAATCGCTTTCGTCTCACTTTAGCTCAGACTAAAGCGATTTTCGCGTCGAGTGTATGGTGGAAATAGCGTCATCTCTTTCACACATATAACAAGGTACGTAACGAGACGATTGTCGCCACGAAATCGCGTTGCTCGGAATGCTGCCTTATTTTAGGTCTAGTAATAACTATTTTCTTATACACCTATTTTTCAGGTGATAGTTTGCTGTATGAGACCTATCAGACATCATCAGAAACCACGGAGAAGCCTGAAAATCATACGGTGGTGTTTTACTATATCGACATCAACTTTATAACTTTCGTTAAGTTCACCATGTACGATGTAAGTTGATACCATGTAGCCGAAGGCATTAAGTTTAGTGCTCACTACAGTCCACAATAGCGTATTCGATTAATCTTTAGGTGTTTAACGTTAGATTACTTAATTATTTCGACATCCCATTATGAAACAAAGGGTTGAATCTTTTTTTAATCCAGCGAGCTAAGCTGGGCGATTTAAAATTTGAATTGGCTGTAAAAACCAGTTGCTATTTATATTTCGGGTCCTGGCAATACTAGAGTTCCCATATGCAAACTGGAACTTCCATTAGAAACTTTGAAATTTTTTAGCATAACTTCACTCAGAACGTTTTGTCATTTGAGGGCGACACACTTTAAGTGTGTTAAAAAATGCATCTCAGTCAAAAAATGGAATTATCCCATAACCTTTTTTGTGCGATGCTTTTTTACGATTTTCGGCGAGGGTTATCGAGACAAGAGTGTTAAAATCAACTTGTTTTGACTTTGGCGATGAAGCACCATCAAAACCACTGTTAATCGCTGGTATAAAGAGTTCAGTCTCGGACGTCGTTCGCTCCAGAATGAATTTCGTGAAGGACGTCCAACTTCAGTCACTTTCCCAGAAACCATCGATGCTGTGCGTGGACGTGGAAAGTAGGACGGTCAATTCTGAGTGGTATACAACCGTCTGTTTGCCAACAGTGTTCGAAGAAATTAGGAAAGATAATAAGAGAAGACGGATCATTTTGCATCACGACAATGCGAGCTCTCACACATCAGCTGATAGGCTATTCAAGATGTCGAATTGATGGGCCATCCAACGTACAGCCCTGATTTGGCACCCAATGACTTACATATTCTTATTCCCTAGCATCAAGAAAAAAATGCGTGGTCAACGTTTTTCATCGCCCGAAGCAGCTGTTGAAGCGTTCAAAATCATGTATTGGTGGTGTCTCAATCGGAGTGGAAAAAGTGCTGCAAAAATTGGTTTGTGCGCATGCAAATGTGTATTGATCTTGAAGGAGAATATTTTGAAAAACGATAAATCCACTTCCAATGATAAATTATTGTGTTTTTATTGCCGGACCCGAAATATAAATAGCAACCCTAGTACTAATAATTTTTTATTTAAATTGCTGGTTTTATTGGAAAGGTTAAACTTTGTCATTTATTAATGGAGCACAATATCATTCGTATGACTGCCACAACTGGCTTCGCAGTACCTAATCCGATCAAGTCAATTTGTTCAGTATATTTTCGATTGTTTTGGGACGAATCTCTTCAATGGCAACTTTGATTTCATGTTTCAACGCTTCATTTGTCTCTGGATGGTTTGCTTTCCGTTATCTTTATGGCTCCTCACAAAAAATAAGCCAAAGGGCTCAACACACAGCTCCGAGGCGGCCAATTGACATCACAATTTCGGCTGATTATTCGCTTTTCAAGAACAGTGCGTAAAATATTGATGGTTACGTTGGCTGTGTGACATGCAGCCCCGTCTTGTTGAAAGCAAATGTAGTCCATGTCATTCTCTTGAATTTTTAAAAACAAAAATTCGTTCAGCATGGCGTGGTAACGCTCACCATTGACGGTAACGGCGTATCCTTGCTTATTTTCGAAGAAAATTGGCCCAATGAAGCCGCCAGCCCAAAATTCACACCAAAAAGTGGCTCGTTGTGGATGCATTTGGCTTCTCAATAGTCACGTGTGAGTTCTCTGAACCACATATGCGGCAATTTTTCTTATTGACATAGCCACTGATATGTAAATAAGCTTAATCAGAAAACACAATTTTTCGGTAAAATTCTTCAGCTCTCGTCAAACAATTCTCTGCCCATTGGTCGAGGCAAAACGCATCGGATGGTGTTTTATTATTAAATGACAAAGTTCAACCTTTACAATAAAACCAGAAATTTAATAAAAATTATCGGTATTCTTTTCTTCAAATTAAAAATGATAAATGGCCCACCCAATATTATACTAACTGACCGGGACCAAATGTTTAATGCCGGCTCCGAAGGGCTATTGCATTTCATAGTTATGCTTTATATGACTTTGAGACTAGTCTCTTACTAAAGTCGGTGGTTTGTAAAAGGTTAAAAAACTCACTACAGGGAAAGTGTTAGGATTTGAACCTTGATTTTCGTGCATGATAGCCGTGCATACTAACCATTACACCACGGCCCACTGTTATTATCTATTTATGAAAATTACTATTGGCTTACGAATTGTGTCTTATTTAAAGCCACTGAGTTCACTCGCAGAAAATTGTAATCCTCATAAAAACAATCGAGCCCTTACCGCAAAAAAGACGTAAGCGACACTCGATTTTTAATGAAAATCAATAGAAAATTGTACAACGCTCTAAAGCATAAATGTTAATATTTTCAAAGATACAGCAAATTCAATTGTATCGGAACCCTACAGGTAAATAAGACAAAAAACAAAACAAAAACCCCTACTGTAAAATTTTCTTTTTGGCAATTACGTCTTTTTCGAGGTTAAGGCTGAAAATGTTTAATTTGCTTACTGACTTTTTTAAAATTGCAACGAATATGGCTTCTTAGAGCCTATTTCAGTGCTGCCGTTTTGTTATTTAGAGCACTGTTCGCAGTGCTTTCTTTCTTAAACAGCACGATTTGTAGTTCTTTGCGTTTTTTTTTAAAAAGCTGGTATTTGACAGAGCTTTGTTCATCAGTGGTGCGGTGATTACCCACCATTGTTTGCGAGGAAAATCTCTAAAATCTAAGTGTGGTCGAACGATAAACATATATTAGGTCTACCGAACGTAGCGATCAACAATCAGAGATCGTTTTGGAAGATCAATTAAACAACAGTGAAGACTGCATTTGACATGAACATTTGCATAACCGTTGTAAGACGGTGCCATGTTTGTTGACAACTATTCGAGAACACAAACGTGTAGTTAGTTTAAAATACTGTTTCAGAGCGGCTACTTATGAAACGTCCCTTTTTATATCCTGCAAAACACTGTGTACGGGGTAATATGACTTAGTTCATATGTTTGGAACACTTTAATGGAATGGAGATTATCCCTTCTGAAGCGATAGGAATAGTAAACCTATCGCTTCAGAATCACTTTTTGATGTCCTAGATCGATGTCCGTCCGTCTCTTTATGTTAAAGAAACTACAAGTTTTAGGTTTGGAATAATGCAACTTTACAAAGGTCTTTCTTGATTTCTGAACGCCTAAAGTGTTTCGAGCGGTCAATATTCAACCTTAGGTGAAATTGTATCTTATCAGCTCATGTATGACAAGTATAAGCGACCAAAAATATTCTCAGGTGCAACTTGACCATATCGGTCCTCATTTTCGCATAGCCCCCACACAAAAGTACCACCCGATTTGGCGTCATGTCACTTAAGAAGTCACCAAATTAAATGAGATCGTGCTCAAATTTAGCATAGTACCTTTCAAGAGACCAATGTTGTTGTTGTAGCGGCACACATAGTGCCGGAGTGACATCCCTTGATCGAAGAATTACTGCTTCAGGCCAATTCGGTGCATAGAACCTGCGTCGTGGGATTTACGAGCAGGCAATAAGTACAAGTAACCCTGGTGAAACTGGATCAGATCAGTCTATGTTATGCAGATAGTCCCAGGCAAAGGTCTTTACTAATTTAAGGTTCTGTAGCTGTAAATTTAGAAGCCATATCCGATCGTGCTCAATTTTCGCATGGTACATTTTAAACGACCTCAAAATATCTTAAAATAAATTGGACCCATTAGTCGTGTTTTTTTTATATAGCCCCTTTACCAAAGTACTTCCCTATTTGAGGCAATTCCGCTCTACATTCGATGATTCTATTATCAATTTTAGTACGTTGTACGAGACCCGTAAGAATTGACTGTAGCGGTCTGAATTATTGAAATGGTACCCATGTCGACGTTTTCATATAGGACCATACAATTTTGGCCCATCGGTAGACTTCTTGCAATGGAAGTCAAAAAGGCTTTCAACACGAACTGGCTATGGGTGTGGGTATATAAGTATATGTGTAAATCGAATCAACCGATTGAAACTTGCTTACACATAGCCATTCAAGGTCGAATTCCACAAATTATCAAGACACCGGATTTAAAGAGTACTTATAACAAAAAAAAAATACTGTAACGACACTTTTTCTTTCACACTCAAATATAGTCATTTGATTTATACTCTCCATCGTAGGATGGTGTGTATACATAAGTTTGTCATTCCGTTTGCAACATCTCGAAAACCTAAAGTACTTATATATACTAAGTAGGGATGTAAATACTGTTACACACGTTTTATGCTGTAAAATAAAAAGTACTAAATGTTTTTGGACCAAATATTTTTTAATATATTTATTGATGTAAATTGTATCCAAAAGAATCTACTTATTCGAAATGTCCGCCTTTTGCCTTTACACACGCCTTAAGTCCCACTGGCCAATCGTCAATAGCTGCACGAACCTCGTCCATTGGAAAGTTGGCCACAGCTCGAACCAAAACCGTCTTAAGAGATCCAATGTTGGGGTATCTTTTGTGACAAACCTAGTCCTTTAAAACCGTCCACAATTTGTAATCCAATGGGTTCAAATCTGGACTGCCTGAGGGCCATTCTTCAGAGGAAATGAACGCTGGAAAATTGTTTCGAAGCCAGGCCTGGGACGTTTTAGCCTTATGGGCCGGCGCAGAATCCTGCTGGAAAGTCCATGGCTGGTTTTGGAACAGGGAATTGTTAAGAGGCTTCACAACAGCTTCCAAAACGGTTTCATAGTAAACTGTGGCTATTTTTTTGACACCTTGTTCGCAGAAATGCAGGTCAGTGACCCTATCGTAAGAGACACCCCACCAAACCATGACTAAAGCTGGGTGATGACCCTTTTCCACCCTTGGGATCAGTTCAAATGCTTTCTTAGATGACCGCGCATACACTCTATCATTTTGCTTGTTAAATTTTTCCTGAACGGTGCAAGTTATCAGCGTGCTTCACCAGAAGACGTTTGCATTTTTCAATCCTATTTGTTTAAAGCTGCAATCAATAAATGTCCGGTACGTCGTTTGAAAGCCCCAAGTCTTTTTCAATGATTCGACTTATGGACTTTTGAGTGATATTCATTTCACGGGCCATGATTTTCTGTTTTCGGAGCGGATTTCTGTGAATTCTTGATTTAACGGCTTTGATGACATGCGGTGTTCGAACAGAGCGTGGGCGGCCCGACCGGTGGCGGTCTTTTACATCTCAAATTTCCTCAAACAGTTTTATGCATCGGTAGACGAACATGCGGCTAATACCTAGTGGCCGGAGCGTTTTGAAAATATCGTTTTTTTTTTCATTTCACACTTGAAAAGCGCTATTACAGCGATACGGTTCTCATTATCTGACCACTCCATGATGAGAGTTTAAACAATTTTAAAATCCCGTTACAGACTAACGCTATTGAGGTTAGCTTTCAATACCCATATGACATTAACGGGGTATGTTCATTATTTTTAGAGGAGAAATTGATATTTTTACCTAGATGCAACGCTTTTATTTCAGATAGGAATTGTTAAAGATATAGGCAAAATTGTACAGAAATTTTTTTGAATATGTTTGAATTTTTGTTACAAAAAATTACTTTGACCTGCCTCCATTTTTTTTTATACCAGTATACCAGTGTTGTTTTTAAATAATAACTCCATTATAGTGTATTGAAATCCGCGTAGAAAACTAGAATTTAATCGTTATGTAATGTTTATTGGTTTGTTGGACGTGGATTTTTAAACACTAGTAAAAAATACAAAAATATTAGGCGGCTCTATATCCGCCTGTCCGTCCGTCTGTCTGTTGAAGGCATGATTCAGTCCAGATGTAGCAGTCCAAACGGCGATGAAATTAAAAAAAAACTTTTCTGTAAAACCCTTAAAGACTAGGTCTCGATCATGGCACAATAAACAAGGTATAGCCACTAGCCCTACAACAAATGACTGTCAATGTCACTTAATGGAAAATGCAAAAAATATTTTTTTTGGAACGTGTGAATGTTTGATATAGAAATTTAGTTTTACGAACTCCAAGAAATGTTTTTGTCAAACTTCAAATTTTAAAGTTTAAATTTCTACGAGAAAAAAAAATTCTAAATCAGCTGACTGCATAACTCTATCTTCTTAATTCTACCATGGTCTCGATCAGGAAGTAAATTAGAAAATTATATTGGACACAGCCGCTAATAGAAGTTTTCCGCTTGATCCTTATAGAATCTTGAGGGACATACGTTCCTTAAAATTAAAACAATTTATAAAATGTTATGTGTATGTTTAAATTTTTGATTTTATTAATTGTCACTTTTAGTAGTCCTATTGGTTATGTACCCACCAAATGGTTTTTCGATATCTTTATTGGTTCAGGTTTATGGAAAAGGCCTATGTCTATTTTTTAAGGAAATTATGATAACATTTTTATGGAAGGCCTATGTGTTTTTTTTACATAGGCCTTTTCCATTTCCAAAACTGGTCCAACATGGTCCGGTTAATTATCATTCCATTAAACAACTTAACTAAATTTTGTCCAGATCAAACTATATTTATAAATGTGGCTTCCAGAGATTCAGGACCTACTAAAATCGGGTGGGACCTTTGTATAAGGGCTTTATAAAATAATGGATCGATATGGTCTAAATTATAAACAGTTAATTTCCATGCCAAGAAACTACTTAGTGTCTAATTCCCTGGAGATCAGACTCTAAATCCTGTTTCTAGAGTCCCGGCACCTTAACTCAAGAAGGTACTTTGTATGGGGGCTATATCAAAACATTTACTGATTTGGCACATATTCAATTCTAAATAGGCCTTGTCCAAAAGACAGTTTTATACATAGGTTCAGCAGCCATGGTTCCAACTTTTATGCACAATACCCCCAAAATGTTACAGATGTTGTTTAAGTCCTTGAGTAGAGAACTTTTTTTCCTGTGAATGGATTTGCTCCATTATAAATCTCAAACAACTTGCAACAACAAAACATTTCTCTGCAAGTTTGGTCTTTTTAGGTTGATTATTGTGACCGCTAATGTGCTTTTAGCAGACACACTGGTGTACGGACGATCAGACATCGTTAGAGCGTCTTAGAATCGTACGCTAATCAAAAACATATGTATAAGTGCTCTATAGGGTATCAGATCAATAGTTTGAGGTGTACCAAACGAAATGCCAAATTTGGTACATTTGGTAATTTATATCCAAATTTGGTAAAAAGGACTATGTGGCATTTTTTATATGTGACGCGCAAAATAAAAAGGGACCTAAGGTTAAAAACCAGTTTTGTTCAGGAGAGCCATTTTAAAGATTAGGACCCTTTCTATTTGCGCTTAGAACCGTCGACTTCACTTTCATAAAACGCGCATATCTCTGGCAGGGAACACTTTTGGGGCATGGGATCGGTCTCATTCGATGCTCAGATGTTGTCCTCATTAAAAAAAAGTGAAAAGTTGATGAAAAGTTTTGTTCAGGAGAGCCATTTTAAAGATTAGGTCCCTTTCTATTTGGCTTAGAATCGTCGACTTCACTATCATAAAACGCGCATATCTCTGGGAGGGAACACTTTTGGGGCATGGGATCGATCTCAATCGATGCTCAAATGTTGTCCACATCAAAAAAAGGTTAAAATTGATTTTTTTTTACCCTTAGGTCCCTTTCTCTATGCGCTGTCACATATATTGATGTGTCATAAAAAAATCGCGTCTTAAACTCAAATTTTTGTGGCAAATCGACTGCAATTACGTATTTTCAGAAATTCTGCGAAATGCAACAGTTTTTTTTTTGGCTCTTCTGTAAAATTTCATAAAACAAATAGACCTTCTGCTGGGAACACCGACGATATACTCGTATAAATTATTAACTTGGCTGCACAAACTTAAAATCGAACACGTTCGTGTGAAAAATATGTCACATTCTCTAAGTTTTGAGAACAATCCCAAAAAAATGTTTATAAAATTCACTTCTCAAAAACGCCAATCTAATTTTTTTGTAAATTTTTTTCCCACACCATCAACGTTTAGCATTTCATAGACAATCCTCGGACCGACTACAAGGCGCCGTCAATAGAATTCGAGAAAATATCACCACACACCCTTAAGGCAATTGTCACGGATCAACACACAACCAGTCTGTTTGTGCAAATGCAAATCTATGGATTTAAGCCAAATGACAAACCTGTTGCCTTTCAATCCTATTTGACAAGTGGCCAAGCATCGACAACTACACCAGCAGCCTCCAATGCAGCAGATGATGTCGAGTACATAACCATTGAATTGCCTTCGACGGAGAAGAAACGCATGCAAGTACATTTCAGCAGACAAGGGGGCGAAGCGTGCAGTAACTCGGCCGTCGGTCACTCGGTCATGTTTAATTGGCTGTCCAGCACCTTGACGACTTTGACAGCTGTAGTGATTTGGAGACACTTTGCTTGTTAAATTATTTATTATAGACTAGGGCTCAAAGTTCCAGAACAACAAAATGTCCTTACGACACTTGCGTCTTAATTGTTATGCGAAAATGAAATTAAAAAAAAAATAATAATTTTAAGTGTGTATTTATAAATGTTTGTATGTGTTTGTGATTAAAAATTAATGTATGTACTTGTATTTTTTAAGGTAAACTTGTTTTTAATTCTTCTATGGTTCCAGATGAAAGGACAATGGAAGATCTATCTAGCCGTTAGCAAGGATGATCCATAGATAACCCTTAACGACAGAAATTCTAACGAAAGAAGATGAGTCATCAGACTAGAATATCCAAAAAAACGGCATTTCGGGGTTTTTCCTTGTTTTAAAAAAACTGAGTGTCGGGTTTTTTTAAAAGGAAAAACCTGATATTCCGGTTTTAGCCTTTTGCCTAAGAATGGAAATTATTTTCCGAATTAGAAGTAAAGTAATGGTGCCCTCAAAGAAGTTCTTAATGTGCCAATATTTTGAAAATAAGGTCATATTTTAATTTGTATTTTTGGTACGCACAAGTCCATGTTTAATTGGTCAGATTTTTGGTCATGGGGCAATTACCCAAATTTAGCCAAATTTCAAAAAGAATTTTATTTTTATGGTAGTAAAATTTTGGACCCCGGGCCCAAATTTAGTTATTTCTCAATTGAAATATACCATACCAAATTTGATTAAAATCGGAACTAAAATGGATGATCTAGAGCGGTTCTATGTTATATCGGAAGAGATGTTTGCACTGGGTCTATATAAAATGTGGTCCGGTATGACTAATTCTTATCTGAGCTGATTATCGATCGTAATGAACTGTACGAGTACCCAATTTTATCAATATATGTGGCTTTTAGAACTAAAGCCATAACATCCGTTGAATATATGTGTGGGAGCTATATAAAGGGTGATCAATCTAGATTTAATTTTTTCAATAGGTTTTTTTTGTGGATTACGTGAACGTTGTGTTAAACATTATTTTTTCCATGCAGTATTGTTTGTCATTTCATCATGAAAAGTCAACAACGTCTCCAAATTTTTCTAATTATATTTCGGGTCCTGATTCCCAGATGCAAACTGGAACTTCCATTGGAAACTTCGACATTTTTAAGCATAACTTCACTCAGAACGTTTTGTCATTTGAGGGCGAATTGTTTTGTTTACAGTACTCGTATGTTGAAAAATGCATCTCAGTCAAAAAATGGAATTATCGCGTGATTATTTTCGTGCCATGATTTTTTACGATTCTCGGCGTGGTTTATCGACCCAAGAGTGTTCAAATAAACTTGTTTCGGGTTTTGGCGATGAAGCACCATCAATAACCACTGTAAACCGCTGCTACCAAGCGTTCAGTCTCGGATGCCGTTCGCTCGAGGATGAATTTCGTGAAGGACGTCCAACTTCGGTCACTTTGCCAGAAACCATCGATGCTGTCCGTGAACTGATTAAGCAAGACCGACATGTGACATACCGTGAGATTGAGGCATCCTTGGGCATTAGTATGACAACCCTCAATATGTGACAGCGCATAGAGAAAGGGACCTAAGTAAAAAAATGAATTTTCACTTTTTTTTTGATGTGGACAACATCTGAGCATCGAATGAGACCGATCCCATGCCCCAAAAGTGTTCCCTCCCAGAAATATGCGCGTTTTATGAAAGTGATGGTACAACAAAGATTCACGTATTTTAATCTTTAAAATGGCTCTCCTGAACAAAACTGGTTTTTACCCTTAGGTCCCTATCTATTTTGCGCGTCACATATTGAGATATTGCATGTTCATTTGGCCGTGAAAAAAATTTGTTCTCGTTGAATCCCAAATAATTTGACGAATAATTGTCACAGGGGACGAATCATGGATCTATAAGTATACATATGAACCCGATACAAAACAGCAATCGACCGTGTGGGTCTTCGAAGACGAGCCAAATCCTACAAAAGTTGTTCGTGGAAGAAGCACTACGAAGCAAATGGTCGCCTGTTTCTTCGTAAAAACTGGTCTTGTGGCGAATGTTCCGCTTGAGCAACGTAGGACGGTCCATTCTGAGTGGTACACCACAATTTGTTTGCCTGAAGTCTTCGGAGAAATTCGAAAAACAAACGAGAGAAGACGAATCATTGTGTACCATGACAATGCGAGCTCTCACACATCGGCTTAACTCAGCGGCTTTTTGACCGGCCAATACGTCGAATTGATGGGTCATCCGCCGTACAGCCCTGACATGGCACCCAATGCGTATTCAACGATTTTCGTCGCCAGAAGATGCTGTTGAAGGGTTCAAAAACCATGTTTTGGTGGTGTCTCAATCGGAATGGAAAAAGTGCTTCGACAATTGGTTTGAGTGCATGCAAAAGTGTATAAATCATGCTGGAGAATACTTTTAAAAACAATAAAACCATGTTTGATGATAAATATTCGCATTTTCATTATTAGGCCAGAAATATCAGTCCTCTATTTACTCAATTTGAATTAAAAATGGTGTAGAAAATGATGGATAGGAGTAGTTAAAGACTGTCGTTTGCATGTGAATGAGAAGGAAATCGATATAGTGGAGCTCGCATTGAGTAAATGATCATTCCTAATGAAAAACGACCACTAGTTTCTGTGGGTGAGCGTAATTGGAGATTGGGATGAATTATAAGTATAATATAATCTAGCAGGTGTTATTTAAGGCGTGTCGAGTCTTTTGGCCGGAATTCGTCAAAACAAGTAGCGTAATCCATGTCAGAGAAATGTCTGTATGAATGACAAAAATTCGGTTTTAAGTCTCGGGCATTCTGAATCTTTTTTTTCTTAACTTCCATTAGTCTAAAACCCATTGAAATAAATGTCCAAAACATACAACCAATATATGAATGGGCTTTTCTATGCCGACACTGCAATGTCATGCACTTTCTGCAAGTTTTTGACAATTAAGACAAGTTAAGAAAAACGCAGAGTAAGGAAAAAAACGTCAGTGTTTCCGAGACTTTACAAATTTATTTCGTAGAAATTTCTTTCAGCACTAATGTAATCGGTTACATTTGCTGCTCAATACCCCGGCTTATTTGGTAAAATTGCATTGCTCGTACTTACCTCTGGTATATCATCGGGAACTTTTCCCATCCAGGACAAGGATAATATCGTGCAATCGCATTTCGTATTGGTGTTACGTTCAAAATGAAGATGCATTCTTTGCTATTTCCGGTTGCGGTGAGCTGTGAATTGGGATTCGAGTGGGAGCGTATTTGATTGTAGGTGGATCCGGCTTAGGTTTGCTAGTTATGACTGCGGCTGCTTTTCACCTATGTTGTTGTTGTTGCTGTTGGTTGGATGTGTTCGAAAATTGCAATATTCCTACTACTTAATATTTGTGGCTAAACTAACTACGCTTGCAATTATTTCCGTTTGCTATAAATAACGTACATCGTCATTGTCATAATCGTCATCATCATCATCATTATCTTCACGAACATGATCATTGACATCAGTGCTGTTGCAACAAACTTCGACAGCGTCTACAAGTTAGCACCTTGCGGCAACATTTGTTCCTGCAATGAAAGAAAAAAACCAAAGGAAATTGTTATAGAACGTACACTATACATTGTTGGCATTGGCCTAGGAGGGTTTTGGGAGGGGTTGGCAATGGGGTTAAGAAGAATGTAGAGTACAAATGCATACTTGTTATGTATGTATGGCATGACAACAATGCTCTACTGGCACATTTGTCATTATGTCGTTTGTCGATGTCATTATGCCGGCCTGATGAGTTATAGACCAGATATCATCTTTGTCAATATGCGACGAGTACCAACCAAGCGCAGGCAGTCATCCTTCCACCGCCAGCGCCAGTGTGTTGTCGCCATTATGGAATCACAAAAATTGAATCACACTTCAGAGCTGGTGATGCAAATGAGAATGTGTAGGTGGGCACAGCAGCGTAGAGGCGCCGAGCGGCGATGATTTAGTTATGGATGACTTAATATTAATCGAGATGCAAGATATGAACTAACTACACGAGCTGCGCATAAACACCGACGGACGAGTGGGGCTGTGGCGTATAAATTGAAAACGGAAGGAAATCATTTCGAAAATCCATCGCCGACATTTTCTTGGTGCTGGCTGGCGAAAAACGAAGGATATTCGTGATATCACTGGCAGAATTGTTTACTTGAAATCTTAATTGTCCATCGCTGGAGTGAAATATCAAGGTCAGTCGACAAAAGAAATGGGAAGCGGGCTCCTGAACCCATTAAAGGTCTTATACTTATATATTATAAAATTCTGTGGCGGTTAAATTGAAAACGGAAGGAAATCACTTCGAAAATCCATCGCCGACATTTTGTTTGTGGGCTGGCAAAGAACAGATGATATTCGAGATATCACTGAAAAAATCATTTACTTGAAATTTTAGTTGACCATGGCTGGAATAAAATATCAAGGTCAGTCGACAAAAGTAATGGGAAGCGGCCTCCTGAACCCATTAACGATTTTATAGAAGACAGTATGGAAAAATCAGCTAAAATACTTATATTGATGCAATACTGGTGACTGATAAAAGTTGTATTAGGCCTCTAGAGTTCATAAGTGCGTTCGTTTACTTGCAAATTTGTGCAAATTTTGACTGGATCGTGTTCCTTTAACACAAAAAGTCCAGTAAATGAGAGCTAGAGAGAGAAAATTTTGACAGTTCGATGTTAGAAAGTTTGCAAATTTTGGTTGGAGAAATTTAAGCCAACCAAAATTTGCAAGATAAACAGATGTTTGAAATCAGCTGTTTTATGTAAACAAATAAAAGCAAAAATAAATTTACAACAGAATTATATATATCTTTTGCTCATTCTTTTATTACAAATCTTAACACTTTAAAACTCAAAATAAAATCAGCTGTTTCATTGCAAGTTTTTACTGGAAGCTTTCGTATACTTCTCTTGCAAATTTTAATAAAGAGAGTAAAATGGGCCTTACGCTCTCAAAAGCAGAAATGTTTACTGGGAAAGTAAACGAACACACTTCATATCAAGTCAGTAGGTTTAAAACACTGATTTTTAAAGAATATATTCGTACATGGTGGGCGATTTAACATTTTAAATTTGATCGGCTGTAAAAAAAGTACTTATAATTTGTTCAAATTTCTGTTTTTATTTGAAATGTTAAACTTTGTCATTTAATAATGGAACACAATATCATTCATATGACTACCACACACAACTGGCTCGGCAGTATCTCAACCGACCCATTTTTCAGTACATTTTGTTTCGGATCAAATCTCTTCAATGGCATGTTTCAATGCGACTTCGTGTTGCGTAAAATTTATCCTTGATGAGTCCGCACAGAAAATAATCCAAAAGGCTCAAATCACAATTCCGAGGCGGCCAATTGATATCAAACTACCGGCTGATTATAGGATTTTCAAAAACAGTGCGTTTTGTGACATGTGGCCCTATCTTGTCCTGTCTGTCTTGCCTTATGTCGTCCGTATCATTCTTTAGAATTTATGGAAATGAAAATTCGCTGAGCAAGGCGCGGAAAAGCTCACCGTTGGCGGTAACGGCGGCTCCTTACTCATTTTCGTTGAAAAAATAGCCCAATGATGCCGCCAGCCCAAAATCCACTCCAAACAGTGACTCGTTGTGGATGCATTGGCTTCTCAATAGTCATGTGTTGGTTCTCTGCACCCCATATGCGACAATTGTGCTTATTGACATAGCCACCGAGAAGAAAATGGGCTTCACCTGAAAACAATATTTTTCAGTAAAACTCTTCATTTTCTGCCAATCAGCCTTCAGTCTATAGGAAGCAGCGAAAATGCCTCGGATGGTGTTTTATTATAAAATGACAAAGTTCACCATTACAATAAAAGCAGAAATTTGAAAAAATTATCAGTACCTTTTTTTTTTAAAGCCGATTCAAATTTTAAATGGCCCACCTTTTACGAGCTCGTATAAAAAAAAGCTGCAGAAGCAAAGAATACTGCCCATGAAGCAACACTGCAGGGTGTAACAACATGAGCTGCATGAAAGAGTTATGGGACAGGTTAAAAGGAGGTGAAGTGCCTATTCCAACAAAAGAAATGAATTTGATTGAATATTAGGTGATTAAGGTGTGGTAGAAATAAAGACAAAATCAAAAATGTTTACATCGGACTGAAATCCCAATTAATAGTGGTTTTTAGGTTGAGCATCAATAACTTAGACTGGATAGCAAAACCGCAATAATTAAGTCATTTGATAACAAAAAGTGGTTAATTTTGATCATGTCGGCTGTACTCGATTCTGAATGGTTGAAATTTAAGGAAGGTCGGATGTAATAAGTGGCTTATAAAATTGCTGGTGCTAAAGTCGCAATATACCTTTTTCGTGCAACCATAATGCACGATGTTATTTCCCAGTAAACCAAATTTGCAGACAATGTCTGATATCAGATCGTTACGAATTCTGTTCGATTTGTCTGAGGATTATTTTTTTTCAGAGAAGTAGTTCAGAATTTTTGTCAACCCTCTCATATGTTTTTCGTTACGAACTCGGTAAGAAATCGAAACATTTTGCCGATTGTCGTATAAAATTCTGACCGAGTTCTAAAGGCTTGGGTCGTGAGACGCACCATAACGTGAAGTTTTTTTCCCACGTAATTTGGCATTTTTTTGTTTCATTGTTTTACAAATTCAACCATGGAGAGGTACACGAATGAGAAGTGCGTTAAGATTGGGCGTTCACATCAAAATGGGCTTCGTGAGGTTTTTATTCGGCATAATCGATCAAATTTCACAGTGGATTCGTTAACAAGCGTAATGGCCGCTTTTGGGCAAATGAGAATCCACGAGTGATTTTTGAAAAGCCGATGCATCCACAAAGTGTGATAGTTTGGTGCTGTTGACAGGCTGGCGGCGTTATCGGTCCCTATTTCTACGAAAATGAGGCCGGCCAAGCAGTAACCGTGAATAGTGTTCGCTATCGCGAGATGATAACGGACTTTTCGGGCCAGAAATTGAGTATATGGACCTATTTTCCAACAGGATGGTGCCACTTGCCACACAGCCAACGACACAATGACTCTTTTGCGCGAGAAATTCAATGGTCGTGTAATCGCACGTAGAGGCGATGTTAATTGCCCGCCTTGATCATGTGATTTGAATCCGTTGGCTATTTTTTCTTTAGGGATATTTAAGGAAAAAGTGTACGCCAATAAGCTAAGAACAATTCAAGAGCTAATTCGGCATATTATCATTGAACCTTCATTGTGACTCAGAGTCATACAAAATATGGATTTTTAGATAAAGATATTTCGTCGAGGCCGTGGCAAGCATGTGTCATAGATCCTTCTATCGAAATAAAAAAATATTAAGATAATTCTCTGAAAACTTTTCGTTTTGTTTAAAATTAACATCGTGCTTTTTAGTTAGACCACCCTCTACAAAATATTGACAAAGGCCAGACCCAAACTATGTACTAAGGTTTGTCGAAATCAGTTATAATTAGCAACCTGTACTTTGATTAAAACGATAGATGGTCAGACGGGCGGACATTGCTCAATCAAATCGGACAGTGAATCTGAATTGATTGATTTAATAAACAATGTGCACTTAGTCGTAATACCCTGTACCAATGTGGAATAATAAGTGTTTATTTGAAGTCTTTCCGGAAACCCATGATTGTATTTATCAGTCTTTGCTTTCCTAGGTAGCTTGACTCGGTCATCAAGTCCTGGTAAAATTAAAAATGTAAAACACTCGTATAATTATAGCCTTAAGACTCGGGTACACTGAAACCTTTTTTCCTACGCTGAGAATTTAAGTGTGTTCGTTAACTTGCAAATTTGTACAAGTTTTTACTGGATCATGGTCGTTAACACAAAAAGTCCAATAAATGTAAGCCAGAGAGAGAACATTTTGACAGTTTGATGTTAGAGAGTTTGCAAATATCGGTTGGAGAAATTTTAGCCAACCAAAATTTGCAAGATAGAACAGATGTTTGAAATCAGCTGTTTTATGTAAACAAATAAAAGTAAAAATAAATTTACAACAGAATAGGTAGGTAAAAATTGGAATATTATTTTTTATTTTATATATATGTAAATCACTGAAATTACGTAGAAGGAAAAAAAGTTTTCTTTTGCTCATTTTTTATTACAAATCTTAACAGTTTAAAATAAAACGAAATGTAATGCAAACAGTAAACAAAATCAGCTGTTTCATTGCAAATTTTTACTGGAAGCTGCTCATTGACTTTTCTTGCAAATTTTAATAAAAAGAGTAAAATTGGCTGTGCTCTCTCAAAAGTAAAAACCTTGCAAATTTTTACTGGGAAAGTAAACGAACACACTTTTTTCAACTGTTATGCTAACAGCTGATTTAAATTTTTTTCCGTAGTAATTTAAATTGTCGATTTTGAAATTTGCCAATGGCGTTTGTTGAAGTTTGTAAAGGAAAAGTTCTTTATCCAAAATTCACAATTATCCTCAAACATTCACAAAAATGCATTTTTCTCTTTCAAGTGACTTTGACTATCTAGCGAACTATTTTTGTTGTTGTTGGGCTAATGACTATACCTGGTTTACTGTACCAGTTAGTAAATCGATTGTAACGCATGCTGTATGGCTAATGGCACCGTCTTGTTGAAACCGCATATCGGGGATGTCAAGCTCGTCCAATTCTGACCAAAAATAATTTTTATGTCACGATTGCGCTCTTCATTGACGGTAACATGATGATTGTTTTCATCGACGAAAAAATTCGGCCCAATCACACCTCCGTCATGAAAACCACACCACACAGACATTATTTGCGGATGCAATTGTGTCTCTTGATGAACATGTGAGTTTGTTGCTGTCCAAGTAAACATATTTTGTTTACGACAAAACCACTCAGCCAGAAATGCGCTTCAACGCTGAAGATGATGAAAATTGGAGCATGCGCTCGTAAAGTTGCAACCACCAACTCAGATTTTTTGTACCTCTTTTTAATGATTTCCAAACGTTGCTCGTAAGTTGACTTCGACTAACGTTTAGACACTCAAATTGAAATTGTTATGTCCCTATTGGCAACCCCGTTACATTATCAACATATATTTTTATTGGTTGTCAGCCTACCGAAAGTTAAGAAAACCGCAGCTTAAGAAAAATATTTTAGCCTGCCCGGGCCTTTATGGCTATGGACCAACAGTTGTGTAAACAAAACTACACGACATATATTTTTATTGGTTGTCAGCCTACCGAAAGTTAAGAAAACCGAAGCTTAAGAAAAATATTTTAGTCTGCCGGGCCTTTATGGCTATGGACCAACAGTTGTGTAAATTAATCTAATTAAGTCTTTATACGTACTACAACATTTCTTTTGATAATAATACCATTTTTATATTCAATCAAAGCTGAGGTAAAAAATTACGAATTAAAATTAATACGATACCGGTAAAAATAAAGTACGAATAACAAACGTTAGTGATATTTAAATTTTGGCGATAACGGTAACGATAAGGGTATTCAAGCTGATAGTTACGAAATTGATAACGGTATTTTAGCGATAACGGTAGCTAACCTTGTTCACAAAGTCCACTTAAGCGTATTATTTAAACGACTAAAGCCTCACGACAACGACATCATTGGCTAGTATCATCGCGGCTGGAAAAGTCCCGAGCAAAGCAAAGTGACATATAATTAGAATACAGCTCTCCACAGCCAAATAAGATCGGTAGCGCTAGCTTTTCATCGTTACAGCAGCTCCTTTCTCATTTCGAAAGAATTAAGGGCCGATAATGCTGCCAGCGTGTAAACCGCACCAAACCGTCAATTGTAATTGATGCAATGGGGATTCGTTAAAGGGTTTAGTATTGCTTTCGCTCAAATACGGCAATTTTGCTTATTGGCGTATCTATTAATATGAAATTCATGAACAGATTTTTTTTATAATTTTTTTTTTAATTTTCAAAATTTGAAAGTTTTGTGCTGGCCTTTAATGAATTATGATGACTTGCTTAAACTCACTGAACAGAAATGTAAACACTGTTTGACATTATCAGCTATCAAACCATAGTTATCGATAGTTCTATTGAGCTTAAAAGCAAACTCGATAAATTGTACAAGATGGAATTATAGGGAAATCAAAAAACAGAGTTGAGTAAAAATCATTTTGGGAATGCTGTTTTTTATGTTTAAAGTGTGCGAATTTAGTATTTTTGTGTTTCAATTTTGACTTTCTAGCGTTCTAGTGATTGTGTACAAACGAATGTGGAAAAAACCCCGTGTGTTACTGAGTGCTTTTCTTCTACATTATTGCAAATCTTCTACATATTTGTACAATTTATCGTCTTTTCTTAGAAGTACATCATATGAAAGTCAAAAAACCTAAATGTACTATAAATAAAGGGAATTTTCCCCGAGGTTGACTTAGTCCCTGTGAGGGGATAATGTTAACCGATCTCCCCATTTTTAATGCCAAAATGTCAGCAACCTAGCTTCAATAATGAAACCTGTAGTTTCCTTTCCACTGACCTAAAGACGGACAGACTTACATGGCTAGACCATCTTGGAATTACAAAACGATTCAAAATATGCAGGGTGTCCGTCGGAAAGGTATTCTACTTTGTTTGTTTATAATTGTTGATTAAATGAAAGACAATGGATCTTATATTGATAAATGTTTTATTTAATGTCGCAATTATTATGTATGGAATACAATATCAGATAAATATTCGCCTCTGTTAGCCTCACAATTGCGAGCCCTTTTGAGCACATTTTTCATTACATTCAGCACGGCGTCGAATTGAGGTTGATGGATTGTTTTGAACACTTTCTTGAGCAGCAGTAATGTTTTCAGCCGATCTTGCAGTACATTGTGGTCCATGCTTGGGCTTATCAGCTACAGAACCTCTTTCTTCAAACTCATTCACTACACGATAAATATAGCGTTTTGTTGGCACGTTGATTCTCCCAAAAATTTTACTAACTTTCTCATCGTCACAGTAATCGATGATTGATTTTGATAAAATATTTTAACGATAAAAACAATAATATTTTTCCATAATAAATTTACCACGTCTCTACTTTACGACTGCACAAATATAAACTGTCAAGACTAATGTTTGCCAAAATGGCGGCAAAAAAAGTAGTAAACCTTCCCGGCGGACATCAATTGTATCGGAATCCTTCAGATGAATTATAAAAAAAAACCATCTGCAGTAAAATAGTAGGTTAAGGCTCGAAATTAATGGCTCTCCGACCAGTAGTTCAGGATGTTGCAAAGGGAATGATAGAGTGAATTTACCTTCTTTTCTATGACGGAGGGTAAAAAAAGACAATATCTTATGAACTAACGGGTGATCAATCTAGAGGTATTTTTTTCAATAGGAATTTTTTACAGATTACGCTTGAGTTGTGTTAAACTTTATTTTTCTTCCTTGTTGTTGAATTATTGTTTGGTGAGAAACGGGAAGATCCGATGTTTTCGACCAAAATTTTGTTCAGTGATGAGGGCCATTTCTGGCTCAACGGCAAAGTCAATAGACAAAATTGCCACATTTGGGCTGAAGAGCAACAAGAAGAGGTTCAAGAGGTGCCATTATACTTAGAGATAACCACGGTTTGGTGCGGTGTATAAGCTGGTGGAATCATCGGTGCATATTTTTTCAAAAAAATGGCCGGAACGTAACCGTGAATGGTACTCGCTATCGCGCCATGATATCGATCTTCATGCTACCTAAAATTGAAGCCCGTAATCTTGACGACACTAGGTTTCAACAGGACGGTGCCACTTGCCATACAGCTGATCAAACAATGGATGAGAGGTCACTTCGAAAAGCAGCTAATTTCACGTTTTGAGTTGGTCGCCTAGATCGAGTGATATCTCACCTTAAGTCATTTTTCCTTGGGGTAACGTAAAGTCCAAAGTCTATGCTGACAAACCAGCTACGATTCAGGGTTTGGAAGCCAACATTATGCGTGTCATTAAAGCCATACCGGTCGAAATGTTCTAACGAGTCATCCAAAATTAGACCCTCAGAATGGAAACCTTGAGGCGTAGTTGCGGCCAAAATTTGAAGGAAATTATATTCAAAAAATAAATGCCATAAAATGTTCTTTTAAATTAGATTCCACACTTGATTTGAGTTTTTATATTTTTTGTTCTGAAAATAATCCTCTAGATGGATCACTCTATATAAAGAAAACTCCAGAACAAGAACTAAAGTTGTTGTTCTGATAGAATACTTGGATTAGATGTAAACACATTGGCAAAAAGTTCGCTTAAACAACGAATTTGTTCTCTGTTTGTATAGCATATAATAGGGGCATATAAAATCAGGCACCGATCCGGATAATTATCTAACATAAAATTTTAATTTTCTATCCTCTATTTGTGAGCTAAATATTCAAACCAATTTTCATTGAAATCCGACTTAATTAGACGCTGGTATACTGATATGGGGGCATATCAAATCATGGAGCGATACGTTCGATTTTCACAAATTATCTTTTATTACTTAGACCTCATTCGAGTAGAGGCTTTTTCAACGTTGTTTGTTGTGTGTGCTCCCTAATTCCATTTTAAGATTTCAATGAAACCTAATTTTTTGATATCTAATAATATACTCGTAAACCACTTTAAGATCAATTTAACCTAACGTGGGGGTACATGTGCGTGGGGACTACATTAGTAGCTACTACACCTGTCATACATCAGATCATTTCAAACTATTTATCGAAATTGGAATAATCTTGCGACCTCATTGATTTTATGAAAAAAGGTGGACAGACTGACATGCCCAAATCTATTCTAAAAGTTGTAAAGTACTTATTTACAAAAGGCAACTTTTACTTGCCGCAACTCTCAGTTTGTAGTAGAGTAAAGTAGTAGTGTGAAGTTGGCTGCAGATTAATAAAGTATTCACACAAAAAACAAAACGAATAAATCACAGGTTATCAGAAAGTCAATAATGAAAACAAAACTTTGCCGTAATTGTATTGCCTTGTGTAAACACAACAGGCAAGTTTAAAAGGGAATCATAAAAATTGTCGCAAGTTAAGTTGCCTCGTGTAAATGGGGACTTACATTTGTTCGATATAAATTTTAGGATAGATATTACAATTTCTTTCGGTTGTTACAGAAAAAATCACAAACATATAATACTCCCATTCTAGTGAGGTCCAGAGACTTGAAAAAAACTAAGTTTTAAAACGTTGGCTCAAATATCTTCAAAAGCCTTAAACGGATATGGGCAAAAAATATTTATAGTCTTTCATTGCGTCTCGAATGCACGTTAACATATATTTTTAGTGAAATTTTTTTTACTTGGGGTAATTACATTTGGCATCAAGCGATATATAATACTCCTATTTCCTTTTCGTCGATTTGCATTATTTGTTGTAATTCGGTACAAATACGGTAAGTTGTAGAAGATGGGCGATGTGCTTCTTCTTTGCAGTTATGAAGAATAATACACTTTATTAACGCACAAATTCTCGGGATTTACTTTATCACATTCTTTTGTACATAATCACAAGAACCCAAAACAGTGACTTTAAAAAATTAATTTGGCAAAAAAATGGAATTACCTCGTGAACATTTTCTTGCGATCATTTTTCACAACTTTCGACATGGATTATCACGACAAGAGTGCAGCGATGAACTTTTCTTTGTATGGCAATGAAGCACCATCCTATGGCACTGTGAAAAACTGGTTTAAAGAATTCAATCGTGGCCGACGGTCGCTTAAAGAAAAAGGTCGTCCAAAAACGGTCGTTGTGCCAGTGAATATTAATGCCGTGCGTGAACTGATAATGCAAACATACCGTGACATACCGTGAGATAGAGGCATCCTTGGGCATTTCTTTCGCCAGAATACATTCGATATTGCATGAACACCTGGCCGTAAAAAAGGTTCGTTCTCGTTGGATCCCGTACAATTTGAAAATCGCTCAAAAAAGGGTCGTGTCGATTGGTGCAAAAGAAATTTTGAAAAAATACGATCGCGGTGCTTCAAAAGACGTTTATAAGATCGTCACAGGTGACGAATCATAGATCTATGCGTATGCAAAACAAAACAGCAATCGACCGTGTTGGTCTTCGAAGACAAGCCAAATCCAACGAAAGTTGTTCGTGGAAGAAGCACTTCGAAGCAAATGGTCGCCTGTGTCTTCGGCAAAAATGGTCATTTGGCGACTGTTCCGCTTGAGCAACGTAGGACGGTCCATTCTGAGTGGTACACCACAATTTGTCTGCCTGAAGTCTTTGGAGAAATTCGAAAAACAAACAAAATAAGACGAATCATTATGCACCATGACAACGAGAGCTCTCACACATCGGCTCAATCCAGCGCCTTTTTGACCGGCCAAAACGTCGAATTGATGGGTCATTCGTCGTACAGCCTTGGCACCCAATGACTTCTTTTTATTCCAGCACATTAAAAATGCGTGTTCAACGATTTTCGTCGCCAGAAGATACTGTTAAAGCGTTCAAACCCCATGTTTTGGAGGTGCCTCAATCGAAGTGGAAAAAGTGCTTCGACAATTCAGTTTGAGCGCATGCCAAAGTGTATAATTCACGCTGGAGAATACTTTGAAAATTTTAAACCGTTTTTGATGATAAATATTAGCATTTTCATTATTAGGCCAGAAATATATATATAGCAGCCATCGTATTTATCGATAGCAATAAGCAACAGAAATTTTGTTTATAATATTAATGGAGTATTTTACCGACCTCTACTCCAAAAAATCTGAACAACCACTGTATTGGTTGATCATCATATAATAAGTTCTTTTCCGGTCTTTTTTGTTTCGTGGGAAAGTGGAAACAAATTTCAATTTTCCCGAGATCCCGCCCGGGAAAACTTGCAAATGTTAATTTGCCTGACTTTTTATCATATTTTTAGAAAATGTAAAGAATGCTATCCAGGATTGAGCAAGTAAACTTAATCCTTTTTTAAATAGGAATTTAAGTCACACTGTTTAGAATCCTTAAGAATTGCCTAAAGCCTTCCCATTCCTTCTGATACTGCCATTACCTACAAGAGAGTAACTCTGGTTTAAGAATTCGGCTGGCAGTTTCTCAAAGATCTTTTTTTATCTATAAAACCAAACATATCGCAGCAATATTAGATTATATTAACTGCGTATATTTTCGTTCAGTTTGACGTTTTCACCATTTGGGACTATAGGAAATTTCGAAAAATCTGAATTATAAAATAGTCCCGGGGCCAATTTAACCTATTTTAAATATCAGACAGTCTACAATTCAATTATGCTGAATTGAATCTGCTTAACAGACGAATGGAGTAATATGATTATTTTGTAGCACCATGTTTTCTGCGGAACCTATTCTACCTACATTCGATTGGCTCTCATTGTGATTGAATTGGATCTCGGGTATGAGAGCATAATATTTCTTCTAGTCAACTCACCAAGTTGAGTTGCCGTGGTGTCTTAAACAAACGTTAATACTGTAAAATATATATTGAGATAACTCGAAACGTGGTGCAGAAAATGGAAAACCGATTCAACCTCAATAATGTTAAATGGTTTTGTTGCAAGCAATTAAACACTTTAATTTTTATTTTTGTTATTGAATTTTTGTTATTGAAAATTCCATTAAGTTCGGTTAATCAAGAAATCATTAAATTAAAAAAAAATAATTAAATAAATTATTCTTGATGAATTAATTGTAAGGAATGTTTTCAGACGTGTGGTTTTCAAGAAGAAGTAAAACGCATAAAATTTTAAAGATAAGACCATTATGTTTTAAAAATGATTTCGGGCAAGTGTCCGCCACGGCTGAGCCAGCCGTGAGGCGCAATTTTCGACCACTTTTTGCAGCATTTGGGGCCGCATGTCAGCATTAACGCGCCGAATATTCTCTTCCAAGGCGTCAATCGTGTCGGTATTATCTGCGTAGACAAGCGACTTTACTTTGGAGGACACGCCACAGACCCACAACTCGAGATAATGCTCTCAAGTTTCCTTCGATAAAGTTGCTCTCAAGTTTCCTTCAATAAATTGATTGTTTCGTTGGCTGTATGGCATGTAGCGCCGTCTTGTTGGAAACAAAGGTCGTCCACATATACATCCTCCAGTACAGGCATGAAAAAGTCATTAATCATGGCTCTATAGTGTTCCCTATTTACTGAAATATTATTGCCGGCTTCATTTTTGAAAAAATATGGACCA
Organism: Hydrotaea diabolus; assembly: GCA_963513945.1. NCBI lineage: Eukaryota > Metazoa > Arthropoda > Insecta > Diptera > Muscidae > Hydrotaea > Hydrotaea diabolus. Next base: position 232,185,269 of record OY740716.1, read on the forward strand.
ATTAATCCCTCTGCCCATAGAGCACAGTGACTTTTTGAGGATGTAACGGCGTCTCAACAATGGCATGTGGATTTTCATTACTCCAAATGAGACAATCGTTGGCCATCTCGTTTTAGGCCCATTCACCTCGTTTTGCATTATGAAATGGCAAACCAAACTGAGCATAAATCTAGTGACAAATGTCAAAAAGATCAACTCCGATAACAGTGTGGCCAGATTGAAAACCACAAGTCTAAAAAAACTCTCTTTATTAAGTGTCACATCCTTCAATATATTTCGTTTATGACATTGTGGAATTCTCGTGAAGTTTTGAACTTAAACTGAACCGATTCATTTATAAATTATTTAATACGAGTAGTTGTAATTTTCATGGAAACTTATTATTTAAAATTATATTTTCCCATTTCCACCAATCAGTAATATTAGTACGTATTGATACTGAAAAACTTGAATTCATTTACTTATGACCATTCAAAGGAGTTACAGTATTCAATATAAAATGAACTTAGCTCCACTGTATGTATGCCGATCATTGCTATAATATTTCATTCTCTGTTTTTGTAAAAGAAGAGACCCCAAACGAACTAAATAAGCAATATTTTCACGATCAGTTGTCTAAATATTCGGATTGGCAAATTTTGTTTACACAATACTGGAAAAGCAATTCAAATAAAAAGCTTAGAGCTTTCTCATCGATTTTTACTGCCGAAGCTACTGGCATTATATAAGCCAAGGATTTCGCCATGCAGTTAAACACAAAAAAACAATTATTTTCCCTGCCAGCTTATCAGTGGTAAAAGCAGTCACAAATACAGGGTGAAGCGCGGTAATTTGCTTATTTGGGAATGAAATCAAAAAAAAATTATGAACCTTAAAAAAATATATTTTATATTTTAATTATATTGACAGTAAGGGAGTTTTTAAAAATACATGGTTTTAAATAGTGTATCTGGCAAATGCCGACATTCGCTATCCACACGCTGCTGCATACGTTTTCTGAAGTTTTCATGAACTCTAACAAGCATGTCGACAGGTATTATGCCATTAAAATGTTAATTAGGTCTTCCAAGGTGTTGGGACGGTTGATATACACCTTCGACTTCAGGTAGCCCCAAAGTAAAAAAATAGCATGGGGCTAAGTCTGGCGAGCGTGCCGGCCAGTTCATATCACCCCTCAAACAGATAAGCCGTCCAGGGAACATTTGCCCTAAACAATTCATGGTAACCCAAGCCGTGTGTGCAGTGGCACAATTCTGTTGGAACCATGTATCCTCTAATTGCCATTGCCTTAAGAGCCGGCTGAAAAAATCCTGTATCATAGTCAAGTACCGTTCGTAGTTCACAGTTACGGCAAGACGGTTATCCTGGGAAAAGTAAGGGGTCAATGATGCCTACTCATGATATGGCGCACCACACAGTGAGGCGGTCTGAATGCAGCGGTCTCTGGTGAAGTTCTCTAGAGTTTGTTTCACTCCAGTACCGCATATTTTGTTTGTTTACACACGCACTGAGGTGAAAATGTACCTCATCAGAAAAAAACACAATTGCGATACGGGGTATAGTTGCAAGAATGTCTTCACAAGAGGTCCACCGTGTCAAACATTCCCGTGCTGACAATTGTTCGACCACTCACATTTTATGCTGGTGAAAACTCAGTTCATCATAAAGTATCCGCTGGAGAGAACGTCTGGAAATGCCAAGAGCAAGTGATTGCTTCCGAGCAGGGCGTTTCGGAGATTGCAGTACTGCTGCTCTAACTCTTTCGATGTTTTGTGGTGTTGTAGTTCTTCTCTTCTGAAGTTTTCATGAACTCTAACAAGCATGTCGACTGGTATTCTGCCAATTCAGCCACAATAATGTTAATTAGGTCTTCCAAGGTGTTGGACGGTTTATATACACCTTCGACTTCAGGTACCCCTAAAGGAAAAATAGCATCTGGCGAGCGTGCCAGCCAGTTCACATCACCCCTCAAACAGATAAGCCGTCCAGGGAACATTTGCCCTAAACAATTCATGGTAACCCAAGCCGTGTGTGCAGTGGCACAATTCTGTTGGAACCATGTATCCTCTAATTGTCATTGCCTTAAGAGCCGGCTGAAAAAAATCCTGTATCATAGTCAAGTACCGTTCGTAGTTCACAGTTACGGCAAGACGGTTATCCTGGAAAAAGTAAGGGGTCAATGATGCCTACTCATGATATGGCGCACCACACAGTGAGGCGGTCTGAATGCAGCGGTCTCTGGTGAAGTTCTCTAGAGTTTGTTTCACTCCAGTACCGCATATTTTGTTTGTTTACACACGCACTGAGGTGAAAATGTACCTCATCAGAAAATAACACAATTGCGATACGGGGTATAGTTGCAAGAATGTCTTCACAAGAGGTCCACCGTGTCAAATATTCCCGTGCTGACAATTGTTCGACCACTCACATTTTATGCTGGTGAAAACTCAGTTCATCATAAAGTATCCGCTGGAGAGAACGTCTGGAAATGCCAAGAGCAAGTGATTGCTTCCGAGCAGGGCGTTTCGGAGATTGCAGTACTGCTGCTCTAACTCTTTCGATGTTTTGTGGTGTTGTAATTCTTCTCTCAGGTCCCCTTCGTACACATGACACATTCCCTGCTGTTCTCAATGAAGTTTCCCAGTTTACAATTGATTGCCGTCCAGAAACACGTCCGCATGGGGGAACAGCAAATCGTAAACGAAAAGCACGCTGCACTGCAATGGTCGAGTGTGCATTTGAAAAATACGCTACAACGTCAGCCAATATAAGCTACGCACACTCTCCACTCTCTTCGGCAAAAAAACAAATTACCGCTCTCCACCCAGTATATCCCACGTAACCTGGACATCAATTAACAAAATAAGGGATTGAAAGGAAATTTTTTTGGCTACCCGAACATGTCGGGAATAGTAGGGAACGGTCATGCAGATTCAGTCAGCCAAAAAATGTCTATAATAGCAGAACTATACAATCTCTTATCAATCGTGAAAATTTTCAACTATCACTACACCGAAACAATACAGAACCCCACTTACCCACAAACATAGATAAAAAGATAATTCGAGTTTTTTCTAATCTTCGTATGGGTCAGCCACCCATCAGCACCTTTTAAACAAAAATGTCGGCAACAAATATTCAAGACGCAGCAGTTTAGTCTTTGTTAAGCATATTCTCGACTCTTGCAGCTTCCTAACACACCAGCAAAAGATGAACTAAATAATAAAGGAATGAATATTCTTTAAACTCCTAGTACAGAAAACATTAACAGAATTTTTAATTTAATCTCCCTTACAAAAGCAATCATATAAATAAGAAATAGAGATTTATAAATCTAAACAGTATTAGCTAATGGACTTTGTAGCGCAAGCTTTTCTAAGCTTTAATATTAGACTTATATTTAGTATTAGACTAATATAATGCAAAATTCATTTCAATGAGTTTTTAAAGTAAATCAGCACTAATCATATAAAACGTAGTTATAAGTACTACAATTGTTACTTGTATGAACCCAATTTTTATGTACAGGATGTCCGCCGGGTAGGTATACTACTTTGATTTGCCGCCATTTTGGTAAACATTAGTCTTGACAGTTCATATTTGGCAGTCGTTAAGTAGAGACGTGGAAAATTTATTACGGAAAAAAATCGATAAACTAACGTGTTTTAATCGTTAAAACATTTTATCAAAATCAATCATCGATAACTGTGACGATGAGAAAGTTACGTGAATTTTTTGGGTGAAACAACGTGCCAACAAAACGCAGTATTTATTGTGTAGTAAATGATTTCGAAGAATGAAGGTATGTAGCTGATAGACCCAAGCATGGACCACAACGTACTGCAAGATCGGCTGAAAACATTACTGCTGCTCAAGAAAAAGCTCCAAACAATTTATCAACCTCTATTCACAACAACTTTGGCCAAACTTTTGCACAAGGATTTGCATTTGTTTCCATTAAAGATTCAGTTGACACAAGAGCTACTTCCACAAGACCATTTATGCCGCCGTACATATGCCAATAGGAAGTTACAGCTCGATCATGACAACCCCGATTTTCATGAAAAAATCATAATGAGTGACGAGGCACATTTTCATTTGAATGGATATGTGAATAAACAGAATAGTCGGTTGTGGGAAATGGAAAACCCTAAAAATTATTAATCAGCCTCCTTTGCATCCATTAAAAGTGGCAGTCTGGTGTGCAATTTGGTAAGGAAGAATCATTGGACCTTACATCTATGAAAGTGAAAACGGCGTAACGGTAACTGTCAATGGGGAGCGATATCGTGATACAATTGAAAACTTTTTAACGCCAGAACTGCATGTTTTGGGTTGATTAACATTTGGTATCAACTGGACGGTAGCACATCGCATCAAGCCATGATTACGATGGAATTACTGCGAGACCTCTTTCCACACCAACTTATTTCCAGAAAAGGGTGATGTTGATTGCCCTCCACGATTGTCTGATTTTACTGCTCCGGACTTCTTTTTACGGGGATATCAGAATAGCAAGATTTATGCAAACAAACCAGAAACGCTTGAGCACCTCAAACTAAATATTTGTGATGAAATTAATAAAATACCGCGTGAAATGTGTGAGAATGTAATGAAAAATGTGCTCAAAAGGGCTCGCATTTATGAGGCTAACAGAGGCGGACATTTATCTGAAATTGTATTCCATACATAATTGCCGACATTAAAAAACATTTATCAATATAAGATCCATTCTATTTCATTTAATCACAAACTATAAACAAACAAAGTAGTATACCTTTCCGGTGAATATCCTGTAAAACGAAGTTACAAAACAGTGGGCAAAAGAAAGCAAAAAAATGTAATTAAAACTTTTCATTTAATTTTCGAGACATATTTTTGAAGGATTTTTTTTGTTAAAAGTTAAGTTAGACCCTTTTTGCGAAAGTTTTTCATTACTACAAATAGTTTGAAACATGATAAACGAATTAAACGATGTATTTACATATTGGCACAGATTTCAAATCGATATTATATTTTTCTAACTTCTGGTAATGTCCCACCTCTTGCTAGCCCATTTGCCTTCCATTAATGTAAGCATTGCTTTAAACACTTTTTACTGTTCGGAATACTTCGAAACCACTATTGTTCATAAAGTCTTTGCATTGTGCTCCTCTACTTACACCCAGGGTATAATACAATACATATTTTTTGATTTTTTTTCGCCTACGTCACGGAATTTGTTTTTGTCTTATTAAAAAATAACTACAATTTCCATACAAGAAACCAGACATATTTTTGCAAAGTTGCAACGCTTGTGCAACGTAGAATACATTTATTACCCCTTTCAAAACGACCGTCTATGCAGTTGGCTGTTCGTGTTCGACTCCTTCTTCTTCGATTACATTATTTATTTATTGAAAACGAAGTGAGTGAATAAGTGCTTTCCGTCTTGGGAAATTGTGAATTGTTTTGGGAGGTGCAGTTGTTAAAAGTCTGTACCAAGAGAAACAGGTGTAAATGGTATAATAGAAACACAAAAAAACACAGATAGACAGTCTTCAGGTGGATGCAATGCCATCAAGTGCGAGATAAACACAATGAATAGTCTACAACAACAGTAGTCTTACACTCAGTACTACACAGTGAGCGGAGTCGGTGTGGTATGTTCAATGGCACACTCTCTTTACCTCCTCATGATTTGTACGGGCATGTTTGTGTGTGCAACATGACGTATGAGCAATATTTATTACTACAACGACCTTCCTAGTGATCCGATCAATGCCTCTCTCATCACACACAACAATAAGAACAACAAATGTATTTGATTGAAAAATTGTTTGAGAAATTAATGTCGTCGATACAAACAACATACACAAAACTTATTTCTTTTTCCTTTTAGTTCGTTGTACTACTCTAGTCCTTCTAACGTAGCACACACATATTTGTGGGTACATACACAACACGACAACACGGAAGGGAGCAGAACAGAACAAAACAACGTTGGTCCCAACGTTGTTTTAACACGGCCGCCGTCGCCGACGTCGCAACCGTTTAGAAAGGCACAGGCTGCCGCCACCCTATCTCTGCGGCTACTCACATACACACTCCATACTCGTAGTAACAGTAAATACCACTGTACTTGTCGAATGTGGGTGCGTGCGTATGTGTGTGTGTTAGCATGTACGGGCATTTGGTGGGGATGATGATGGGGTGGTGACATGCTTTTAAAAGTAATGGAGCCTGGTGTAGACATTTCGTTCATAAAAAAACTATGCACAAAAGAAAGTAAGAAAAGAGGAGAAACAGGGCGAAGCAAGTTGAAGTTAATGGAAAAACTCCACTTACCTTTCTTTAAATAAACTGCTAGTACCAGGACTTGGGGCGTAACTGATGAGGAAAAATCAAGCAAATCATGCATCTTTGTAAATAATTGACCTCACACACGCTCTAAACAGAATTGAATTCGTTTAAAACAAAAACCGATTTTTAAAATCAAAATTAGTTGTTTTTTTCGGTTTGTTCTTTCACCAAAAAACGTACGTACACTTCTTGACCACGCACCAACACACTGGCATAACAAACAATTATGTATGTAATAGCTTCTTATAACACACAAATGATGGTTGTTAGATGGCTGGGTTATTTGCTGTTTCGCAATCCAATTTGTATATTAACACATTTGGCAAAAAAGGAACTTCCGACGACGACCCAGACACGTCAAATATTTTTACTCCACGTACCCACGACGACGACGTCTAAAAGGAAACTGCTACAAAATTGTCACCAGGCTACAACAAACTCAGAAGCAGCAGCAAAAGACAACAAATACCAGCACAAGAGAGAGAGTAAGAGAGTTCAAGTGTAAACGGGTAAGTGACAGTGTGTGTGAGAGAGAGAAGGTGAGAGCGCGCCACGATATTCTGTGTGTGGAGAATTATATCACTGAAGCTTTCCCTCCTTGTACTATTGTGTGTGTTTGCACACTTTTCATTAACAACTAACGGAATGTTTATTGCGAGTGGTGATTTTTTTCTCCGTTGGCTTCCTTTTGTTCTTGCCTTTTATTTCTTGGCTTTGTTTTGGTTTTATTTTCGTATGAGTATGTCCAAAGGTGGAAAATCGATTTTCCAAGTGCTGTAACGGGCAGTGGCATTTATTTAATACATGCTAAATTATGTACTGTGTTTTTTTCTTGCTTGTTATACATTATAGGACGGTTTCATTCGTGTGTTTTTGTTGTTGTTGCTTGATTTTTTTGTGTTGTTTTTTTACTTCACTTATGTTATAATTTTATTTAAATTGCCCGTAATTATTGGCTTTATATTATCGCTACAAATTAAAACAATTATGTGTGTACTTTTTTTGGTTTTGCTTTTTTCTTTTTCTAGATATTTTATTTTTGAAACGACCACGACCTTATTGTTTTTGTAGTCTTTCTTTTGCTAAACTTAGAATTATACTGACGTTTGCTTTTCATTATACTCCTTTAGTGAACCCTCACTTGTGAAGGTAAGAGCTTTTTTGTTGTTGTTCCCACCTCCATTCCTTTGGCCTATGGAGAGTTTTGGGCTTTTGTTGTGTTTGCCCCACCAAGTGGCTAAGTGATGGAGCTGAAGTGGAAACCGATTACAGCAATTAAAAAAGTACGAGTACTTGCTAGCATAGAAATCGATTTTCTGCATAAATAAAAAAAAATTGAGGTAAACAACGGAAAAAGCTTGATTTGAAAAAAGTAAATATGAAAAGATAATGTGAAAATTATTCTATCAGGCTTTTTGCTTTAAACAAATAACAATTATTCGGCCTTTACTAACACCGCTACGTTTTCCATGGTTATGCCTGAATAAAATTCTTATTAAATAAATTATAGGCCGACCCAACATAATGACTCGATCAAATATGCTCCTACATTTCTTTCTGCGACTTGAAGAAACTAGTTATCTGGAACCCTCTATCAACTATCAAACTACGGCCCGAACGACTTTTGTATATTTTCCAAAATATAACTCAAAAATGTTTGTTTTTGCCTAGGGCGCCAAGAAATTGCAAATGACTTGAGTCGGTCCAGAGTGAGCGCATGATTAGTATTGTGCGCAGATTACCGATTATCTTTTGTTTTTTTTTTAGCAGATTTCTATATGTTTTCGAATGGAACGTTCTTTTGAAAAATTTAAAAAAAAAACATCAAAATAACAAATACAGGGTGGTGCAAAATTACCGTTGTGGTTTAAATGTTTAGTAACTTTTTAAATTGATTTATATTTTTTTCAGAATTTTGTGAAGCAAACTTGGGGAATTTTAAATGGAACCCTTCACAACAAAACAGAGATCAGCAATTGTTGAATTTTCTGCTATGGAACCCCACATTCACCGGATTAAACAGCGCCAGACTGCTTTCTTTGGGGTTATTTAAAAGAAAGGGTATACGTAAATAAGCCAGCCAGGGTATACGTAAATAAACAGCTAAAACAAACCATTCGCCAATTCAAGCCATAACACCGGAAATTTACGAAAAGTTATGCAAAATGTACTGGAAAGAGCTGAAATATGCGCTGCCGAAAATGACCACCACTTGCCGCATACTTCATACCAAAGTCAAAAATATTCCCCATTAATATACTGTATAACAACAAATAATAATACCAATTAACCAATAAATAAAAAAGTTATTTAACATTCAAACCACAACGGTAGTTTTGCGCCACCCTGTTCAATGAATTTGAAAGAAGACATTGACAACATAGGCGCCTGTTAGAGAGTTGCAATAAATTAACGGGTGATCAATCTAAAGGTATTTTTTCAAATTAAATAATAAAATTTGGAATCTTTATTGTTTATTCGAATGACAATTTATGCCATTTATTCTTTGAAAATAATTTCCTTCAAATGTTGGCCCCAACTACGCCTTAGGGTGCCTATTCTGAGGGTCCAATTTACGCCTTAGGGTGCCTATTCTGAGGGTCCAATTTTGGATGACTCGTTCGAGCATTCCGACAGGTATGACGTTAATGGCACACAACCGGGTTTTTACGGTGTAAGTTTTTCAATGGTGAAATGGCAAACAGTACTGAAAAGAAAAAAATAAAGTTAAACACAAATTACGCGTAATCTGTGAAAATCCCCTTTTGAAAAGTACCATTATACTGATCACCCGTTACAAATACAAAAAAAAATTGAACTGATGATCTAGTTCTTCCATTAGGAAATGACAAACAATATTTCAAGTCCTGCGACGTACTGCATCATGGTAACCTGCAACAGTAATGTTAAAATATCAATTCTCAATTTTTCGGCTTTGCTAAATGGTTATAACGCCCTATTGTGGTACCTCCCATGCAAATGCACAAATTTGCCCACTTTTAGTATTCGCGCAATACAGGAAGATATGTCCATCTAAGACCATGCCCGAAAGCGTTGGTCGGAGTGTACTGTGGTAAAAGTGCAAAGTTTTGAACCAGTGCTCTGATTTTTTTCCGACCACCAATCCGAAAATTTTCAAACCTCCTCCATTTTACCCTCTTGCTGTTTCATGCATGGTCGTATAGTTTCCTTTAGTACAACTCAGCTAAAACGCATGCATTTGCGAAAGCCAATAAAATTATTGTTTGCTCACTACTCTCTAGTACAGGCATATTATGGCTCTCTAAAATTACAGGCTCACTAAAAATTATATTGATCAACTCAGAAATATTTAAATTTAGAATGTCTATCTATCCATCTATTCTTTGATATAGCCTTTACACAAATGTACCTACCGATACTCGGATTGACCTATTTAACAGCGTTTGATTTTATCAGATTTTACTGCAATTCGGTGTGTATTATTGAAAATCGACAAAATCAGTATATGTATTATAACATGGCTTTCATGTAAATGTGCTACCACTTAGTGGTCAAACCGACCTTAGACCAGACAAATGTTATCAGATATCAGTAATATTGGATGTGTGACATTTGACAGTACATAGGTCAAAATTGATTAAGGTCCATTTAGTCTTGACGGTTGACAGTAAGCAATCAGCTGTTTCAGTTGGGGTTGCATTTTGCATGGGTTAGAGAGAGATAACTACAGTTTGACGGTTGACGAAGGTAGACTTCTGCAGGTTGCAGAATCAACCGTCCACCGTCAAGACTAATTGAACCTTTAATAAAATCAAATTATCTAGTTTCAGTTCTACTGTCTCTTTTTCAGATTCAAAACCTTTATTGCAGCTATGTTATTTGTCATAACCCCTTTTATTCATAAAAACCCACAATAGGTTAAAAAAAAACAATTTTATAAAGGAATTTTCAAATTTAAACGCTTCGTAAGATTTTATGAATGTGCCTTAAATATTTTTTCAAACAAAATATAATAATATTTTAAGCAAATAACTAAATATTTTTTTCTAATGCGAAAGCGAATATTCCAAAGTGGGCTTTTGCATGTGAGAAAGCTAATGTTCAATAGTGGTCGGTTTTTTTTATTTATTTATTTATTGAAAAAAAATTTACCGATTTGTTTTTTAATTGTATGTTTATAATTAACTTCTCCTACTTTGAGCTACCGATTTGATGCCGCCACATTATCGCATGTGATATACTTTAAAAAAAAAAAAACAATCAGGGCTGTCATAGAAACCAATGTTGTCACTATTGGTTTTGAAACCGATAAGAAAAATGCTTTGGTGTCATGAAAACCGATGTTATCGGTTTTATCAGAAACAGCTGATTCGAACGTTGGTTTTATTTACATTCGACATGGATAAAACCAACTTGGTTTCATGACACCAAATGAAACCAATATGGTGCAAAAACGACAACTAGCAAAACCGACATGGATAAATGACGCTTACTAGGAACTTTTTCAAAGTTTATTCAGTTATAAATGCTTTTTTAGATTTAAAGGGTTTACGATTGGAGTTTCTTCTTTTTGAATCCGCATTGCAAATCTTCTCGTCTAAAAAAAAGACACAAATTACACTTTTCCGGGTTTACAATTCCATTGCCTGCACGCCACTTTGTTTTTTTCATGTAAACACATCGTCACCATGGTTTAGGATTGTCATCAATCCGCATTCAACCATACCACCAGTATTCAATAGTGTTTTTATAATTTCATTCATATACGGCCGGACACAACAACAAATGTGTGTTTCCCCTACCCATAAAGTACAAGTCGTTGGCCGTTGTTACACTACTGAGCTGCAACGGCCAAATCGTAGAATAATGACGTCTGTCAAAAAAATTAGTTCACTAAACGAAGCAAACGGGGAAAAAAAGATAAAAAAAATATAAAAGTATTTTTCCAATACTTCAAAAATACAACATAATTGAATTTTAGTGAATGAAAAAAATTGTTATAGTCGATATATGTACAATAGTAATTCTAGTATTAACCCAAGTATTTACATCTCGGTTTGTTTTTTGTAGTCTGTTACACAATGAAAACAAAAATTGAGATTGCTGGTGTGTGGTGTTGTCGTTGTCTGTAAAAAGTAGTGAAGTGTAGTGCGAAAAAATAAAAGAAAAATAAATAAATAAAACAGCAAACGAAGAGGAGAAAGACAGCGAATGTACGAAGAAAAAAAAGAAAGCCCCATCAAGCAGAAGCAGAGAAACAGCCTAGCCAGCAATTAGTAGTTTCACTTAAAAAATAAAAATATGTTTAAGCTTGGCCAAAAGGAAACAAAGCAATGTTCTTGAAATCACTAAAGTGCACCACGACGACGAGCACCACCATAATATTGAACCATCACCTGTTTTCACGGTGAATTGCACAAAAGAAACACAAAAAGGTGGTGTGGAACACAAGACCAGCACCAGCAGAGCGACATAGACATACGCAAGCACACGGGCGTGCACACGTCAGAAAATGTGTTGTACTCTGAGACAGCAGCAGCCAGAGGACAAGGAAGAGACAACAAGGTATAAAAAGGTTCAACGCCGCCGCTGCTGCAGTTCGTCCACGACGTTCCAGTCCCAAAGCTATGTCCAGCAACCCGAACAACAACATTATGTGGCAGCAACGACTGCACGGACATTCAATAGCAAGTACCGACGAAAATATCTACTGCTCCTCGTTCTGGTGTTGTTTCACATTTGCTCCAGCAGTCTGACTCGGGTGACCGCCTATAATTGTACGGCCGCTGGTGGCCGTTGTCAAAACAATGGACGTTGCAAGGAGGACGACGGCCAGTGTATCTGTGCGGACGGTTGGCAGGGTCCAGAATGCCAGTTTTGCGGTGGAAAAGTAAGGTACGTGTGTTGGCCAAACAAACCACAATACGAGTACATGTAATGTGTTGTCTGCAGAAAGGGAAAAACTTGATAAGTACAACATGATTCATACTAGACTAAAGTGAACACACTCTAGCTAGTTGTGTGTGCTATAAAAATAATATGCGTTTTAAGTCTAGCGTCTAGCAAAGAGTTAAAAGGCACAACACTATTCCGAATGCAATGGTCATAGGATCGAATTGTTATAATCATACAACTTTTATTAGACTAAAAATCAGCTAATCGCCTTCCAACAGACCAGTTTTATACGGGTTTAGAGCTTAAAAAAAGCGGGAGGCAAATTGTTGGGTAAATACAAAAAACACCGTACATACGCAAAAGAACACACATCCGCTGTTGTTGTTTCTAGATCAATAAAATCAAGGCAAAACATCAGAATTTGGCGACACGGGGCACCAATAATAGAAAATGACCCTAAATACACAAAAATCAACATAGATAGATGACCCCTGGATCGTGGGTCATACTTACAATGGAAGTAAATTTTCTCATTAATTCAACAACGTTTTATTAAAGCTGGAGAGTACAGGTCCCACTAGACCTATTTAATAGATTTTGGCAGTTGACCTTTTACTACCTACGAGGGTGGCTCGGAAAGTTCTTAGCCTATCAATGAAAGAGAATAGTTCGTTTTTCAAAAATATTTTTATTTTTCAATATAATCTCCTGAAACTTCAATACACTTAGCCCAACGCTTATCTAGCAATTCTATCCCTTGATTAAAATAGTTCTCCTCGAGGTCTTCAAAATAGTGGTTTACAACTGTAATTGCATCTTAATTTGAGGTAAAACGCTTGCAAACAAGTAATTTTTTTAGATTTGGGAACAGGTAAAAGTCACTGGGAGCTAAATCAGGAGAATAAGGTGGGTGGTCAAGCAACTCGTACTTTAATTCGTTGATTTTAGCCATTGTTAAAACACTCTTGTGCGCTGGTGCGTTGTCTTGATGAAAAATTATTTTTTTGTGTTGTAAGCCAGGACGTTTTTCTCGAATTTGTACATTTAATAGATCTAAAAGGTTGCAATAGTACTCTGAATTTATTGTTTTACCCTTTTGCATATAGTCAATCAATAAAATACCTTTGAAGTCCCAAAAGACCGTTACCATAACCTTACCAGCCGATTGAATTGTTTTTGCCTTCTTTGGGGCACTTCCTCCAGCTTCAGTCCATTGTTTGGATTGTTCTTTTGTCTCTGGAGTATAGTGATGGATCCATGTCTCATCAACAGTTATGAAACGACGCTTAAAATCCATTTTATTTCGCTGAAAACGATCCAAACAAGCTTGAGAAATGTTCATTCTTATGCGTTTTTGGTCGACTGTTAACAAGTCCGGCACCCATCTTGCAGAAAGATTTTTCATCTGTAGTTCTTCAAGCAAAATTAAATGGACTCGATCATTTGAGATGCCTATGATATTATCTATTTCACGCACTTTTATTCGTCGATCATTTAATACCATATCATGCACTTTGGCTACAATTTCTGTTGTTGTTGCTGTTTTTGGACGTCCACTACGTGGTTCATCTTCAATGCTTGTACGACCACGCTTAAATTCAGCAACCCAATTTTTTACTGTTGCATATGAAGGAGCACTTCCACCTAACACATTCACCATATCATTATGAATTTCTAGTCCCGATAAACATTTTTTATGTAAATATTAAATGACACCACGCATTTCTAATTTTTCCATTGTAAAAACATCTCGGATGCGTCTTTTGTGAACACCTGTTTCTATATGAAGGAGTTGCCAGATCGAAACAAAATTTAACATGTGTTCATAGCAGAGATGGAAGTTTCCAAAACACTTAACTTTTTTCTGTTTATACCGCGCTTTTTGTGCTAGGCTAAGAAGTTTCCGAACCGCCCTCGTATATCGATGCAATCTAATACAGTTCATTACGATCATCCAGATTAAATGAAAATGGGCCACTTTTTGATAAAGCTCCAGTACACCTCTAGAACATTCATTCTAATTTCGAGTTCGATAAAAAATTTTGAAAAAATTTGCATCATACAGGTGCATTTTATGATGTAGTCCTCATACATTCGATCTGGGAGCCCAAAAACGTGCTAGTTAAAATTAAAATATATTCTAGAATAGAAAAATGTAATACTTTCTACGATATTTCCATTCTAACATGAATATATGGTAACTAAAGAGACCTAGAGTCTACAAAACTGCTTAATACTTTTAAATTTATAACCGCAAGGAAAGTGAATTTCCTCATTTATCTAAAAACGTTTTTATATTGTTAGTAAGTACGGATGCATGCCACGAGACCAAATAAATTTATTTCAGTTCATTACGATCAACGTTTTGATATAGCTCCAGTACCCATCTATAACATGCAATCTAATTTCGATTTCGATAAAATTTGTTGAAAAAATTTTATTCATACGGGTGCATTAAATAATGTAGTCCCCATACATTTGGCCAGGGAGACCAAAAACCTGCTTCCTAAAATTTAAATTTCTTCTCGAATAGAAAACTTTAATACTTTCTACGATTGCGATAGAGAGGCCGTAGATTAGATGTGCGTAAAAATAAAATCCGAATTTAACTTGCACAGATGAACAGAGTAATTTTAAATAGTTAAACGAAACACTTACTGTATGAAGACAATTTCTAAGATATCTGTAATTTCATAAGATCTAGGCAAAATCAAGATAATGTAAGAATCATAGACAGTGTTCCCTGCTGTAAAAGCTTAATTTTTTGATAAACGAATTCGTATGTTATGTTAAATTCCTGTTTTGCATATGCCACACTTTGGGCAAATGGGTGATTGAAAAACATACCAGGAGTAGCTCCATGGCTAATCAGAATATACTAAAGCAATTGAGTACTTTTAATATTTTGGATATTATGTTAAATTCCATCGTTGGATATGCCCCCATCGGAGGAAGTAATGGTACCTTAAAATTCCTACTAAGAGTAGCTTCTGGCAGGGTATCCTTTTTTCTTTAATCAGAATATCCTAAAGTCGCAAACAAAATCTGAAGCGAAGAAGTTTATTGTTTTGTTTAAAATTTAATATTTTCTGAGGATGATCGTCGACGACGATGGAAATATTGGAAAGAATATAAAATAAAACAAATTACAAGAAAACACCTGTTTGTTTAAAAAAAAGTTGTTAATTAGCTCGAGCCAGACAATTTGGATCAAAAATATCCTAAAACAATTTAGCTTTTTTATATTTAAATTTTTTTATAAGTTAAATTTTATGTTTAAATATGCCCCCACTGTGGGCAAACGGAGAGGAATAATCCCTTGTAATTCTTATTGAAAGTAGCTCCTGGACAGCTTTTCTTATTCCTGTAATGAGCATATCCTTAAACAATTTTTTTTTTAATTATGGTTATTAAGTTAAATTACTTTTTTGGGTTTGCTCCCACCTCCCAACTATTGTCAGTCAAAAGACAATCCGGAAAAGAGCCTCTTTTAATGTGCGTCGATCTCGTCCTTGACGTAGGTTTTGATTAAGGGTCACAGTTTCCCTTTACAGGCTTCGTAACGGTTTGAGAATGCCCTGCCGATGCGAAAAATGTGAACGCGTAAAGAGGAGTGACTAGTCAGTATACCCATTAGAACGCTTTGTGGTACCTTAATCATCCTAATGAGCTTCCGAGTCGTTCTTTCAGCGGGATCTTACTATAAAGCTATGATACCCTGCAATGGTGTCTCGCTGTCCAGGTCAATGGAATCCATATTAGAGCCTTCCCTTCAACTTTTCCGTTGCATCGGTGTCCCGGTCCGAAAATAATTTTAATTTCGTATAAGTCTCTTTTTTGTTCTTGTCTTAACCGCTGTCAATGTCAGGTCACTTACAGCCGCTTGACTGTCGTTGTAAATTGTGACAGCCTCTTGTCTTTAAGTAGATGTCAGGTGATTAGTACACTTTTACTTTTGATTGCTTTTACTTTTGCCTGAAACAGGCTAGGTAGCCGGTAGTATTATCCTATTTTTAGGTTATCTATATAGTATCCTAAACCGGTTTTCCCATTTATTCTACGGGTTTATTCATTCAAGAATTGACAAATTTCACCAGCGTTTTCCAAAAGTTCCAAAGTTATGACTATTTCAACGGTAGGACCTATGAACTTCGTTAATGTTATTTTGGAAAGGTAAGAGTTAGGGCTATCTTTTAAAACAAACAAAAAACGACAACTGGTTCAGAACTTAGCTATTTTACCTTACCAACCACCATTCCGAAAATTTTCAACCGCTCAATTTCGCCCCCATGCATTTTCGGGCAAGGTCGTGTATAGACATATTTCCATGAAATGAGCCAAGAAATTCGCTGGTGAAATTTTTCCAGTTGTGAATGAATCACCCTAGATCCATCCGCTATGTAGTGGGCAACAGGGTGGGGTGTCATAGATCTAAAGTACTAAACAAGTTGTCCCTTAAGACTTTTTCAGGATAACGCCTGGTACCTGTTCAAAAAGGAAGGTTGACCAATTTTTCTAGAATTTTTGGTGCTGTGTCTTTGTTTCTCTGGAATTAACTTACCCGAAGTTTGTAGTCGCATTTTCGCAGGAGCGGCCGTGTACCTTACAGGAAGTTTAGATAGCAGATACAGTGCATATGACACCGCCTTTAACGATGCAGCACATGCGTTGCACTTTTGCACTTTTCAATGTTTTGAAGCAGCATTAGGGTGCATGCATAAGAGATTATTGGTCTTATGAAGCTTGTATAAAGCCATCTTGTAATTTTTGGTGTAAGTTCCCATTGTAATCCCATTGCTCTTGTATACAGGGACAACATCATCGGGCCTTTAGACAGCTTGTTTTCAAGAATGATATTCGACCTTTTAAGATATATTGATGTTTTAGATTTTTCTGGAAAGAGGGCTTTAATGGGAGTTGGTATCTTGAGCTTTCTTGTGTATATTTTCCTTGTATCCGGGTTTATTTTAACCATCCAGGTTTTGTCCTGTCGTAAAACTGTATGAGGCATTTTTGCCCTTTCAATAGAGTTTAGAATGGCCACCTCGTAGAAGTATCGCAATGTCGTTGTCTGCAGAACAGACAGGTTTACAAGCTGAATCGGCTATGCTTCTTAGATGACTGTGTATCCTGTCGACTTATAGGGGTGGAGAGAAAGCTGACTCGACTGATTTTGTCCCCAATACTAGTGTTCGCCATACCGCAAGTTATGTTCGAAAGAGCTAGCTGAGTCAACTAGGCGTATAATTTAGTATAAATATTATTTAAAGCAAGGAAAGAACAAATCAAAATATCAAACAAAATAATGATCATTTTTGCTTATAGATGTGTTCCAAAAAGAGATTCAATTGAATTTCCCCCCGTCAAAAGTGCTTTATTGACAATTTGTTGATTAAAGATCAAGCAAGTCGGAGAATTTCAATATATTAAAAAAACCATACGTCATAGAGTATTATTGAAAAATTATTCGCAGATAGCGAATTTGGCATCGCAGTATAAACAATTGTGGAATTTCTCTAAAATCAGGGAGCAGTGCAGTTAATTCGTAATCACTGGCCAGGATCTTTGGCATTTAATATTAAAGCGTTTACACGGCTTAGAGGTAAAAAGGTATAAGACACTTGTTGTGAAAATTCTACATCGATTCTAAATATTGTTTATGAAGAAAATGTGTAATTAAAGAGTGTTACATATTCTGCAGTAATGTGCTTAAGTGGAAATTTGAAGTGTAAGAGCGAAACCGTCTTTCAAAACATCGTGTTACGTGGGCTGCTATATATATTTCTGGCCTAATAATGAAAATGCTAATATTTATCATCAAAAATGGTTTTATTGTTTTTCAAATTATTCTCCAGCATGATTTATACACTTTTGCATGCGCTCAAACCAATTGTCGAAGCACTTTTTCCACTCCGATTAAGACACCCCCAAAATCTTTGTCCACGCATTTTTTTCTTGATGTGCGCGAATAAAAAGAAGTCATTGGGTGCCGAGTCAAGGCTGTACGTAGGATGACCCATCAATTCGACGTTTTGGCCGGTAAAAAGGGCGCTGGTTTGATCCGATGTGTGAGCGCTCGCATTGTCATGGTGCACAATGATTTGTCTTCTCTTGATCGTTTTTCGAATTTATCCGAAGACTTCAGGCAAAAAAATTGTGGTGTACCACTCAGCATTGACCCTCCTACGTTGCTCAAGCGGAACAGTCGCCACATGACCAGTTTTACTGAAGAAACAGGCGGCCATTTGCTTCGAAGTGCTTCTTCCACGAACAACTTTCGTTGGATTTGGCTCGTCTTCGAAGACCCACACGGTCGATTGCTGTTTTGTTTTGGGGTCATACGCATTGATCCACGATTCGTCACCTGTGACGATCTTATATACGTCTTTTAAAGCACCGCGATCGTACACTTAGTGTTGCCTAGGCCATATCAACCCTCTTATAAGATGTATTTCTCTTAAATGCAAACCGTGTTGGAGCGAAACCGCAGGTTAAATTTAATTTGAAATCTATTCTAGTGACTCACTTACACCTAACAGCCCAATTAAGCTTGCTTCAAAGCATTTCCTTTTAACATAAAGAATAATAAGAACATGATCAATAAAAGAAAAACTCAAAAAGTGTTTTTTTGTAGAACTAAGTCCTTCTCGTTAGAAAGCTCCCTGTTTTGTATTATCTTCTTAATGCTCACAGTTTCTGAATCAGACGCTGCGGCCAACTTTATGCCTCATTACAGACTAATAGGACTAGTTTAATACGCATGTAATCTGTAATACTTTGTAACCACTAATGGACCAACTGTGGATGTATCCTTATTATATTCAGATACAGATTACATTTTTAGTTCGGCGTCCTCGAGATGTGCAGGCCGAGGCTGGTGTACTCTCCACCGCCGTTTTGCATCTCAAGCGCTAAAAAATATGGTACGCGTTTAGGGACCCTTCGGCCCGGCCCACGCGTCCGTTCCTAAGCTTAGCTGGAACTTTAAATTTACGCTACATTTGGATTCGTAGCAAAATGTATTAAACGCCTGTTTATACCAAGTGGTACGTTTTTGGACCACATAAGCCAAAATGACAACTATGCCAATTTTTGAGGTATTAAGTGCGTCCCAAATAAAAGTACTTATTTTTACTATTGTCCGCCCACAAAGAATTATTATTTGCTTATTAAATACTTAAGAAAATTACTTTTAAGCAAGGAACCTATAGTCCCTTAAAGGGAAACTTTTTCCCCCTAAGCCGTTTTCGTCAATTTACAATCCTTCCTTCGGTGGAGTGTATAAAGAAAATCATATGGCATTATAAACAGGTAAAAACATTAATTTGGGCGTAGCAACTTTAAATTCTAAATGTGCAGAAAAGCCAAATGAAACAGGTCTATGGACGGATTCTATATTTACCCAGATTTTAAAAACAATGTCACAGTACGATTTGTGAGAAATTATTTTGCATTTTTTAGGCATTTTGCCGAATATTTTTTTTAAGTTTATTTTTGACCGTGTGCGAAAATGTCATTCTCATTTGATATCCACTTTCCCATATGTGACGCGCAAAAAAGAAAGGGACCTAAGGGTAAAACCAGTTTTGTTCAGGAGATCCATTTTAAAGATTTAGATACGTGGATCTTTGGTGTACCATCACTTTCACAAAACGCGCATATCTCTGGGAGGGAACATTTTTGGGGCATGGGATCGGTCTCATCCGATGCTCAGATGTTGTCCACATCAAAATAAGAGTGAAAATTGATTGTTTGTGCATGCCCTTTTTTGGCGCCAAAACCATTTGTATGGTTTGGGTCTGCCTTAAAAATGCGTCATATTGTCTAGTTTCAAACTGGTGCAAATAAAAAAGGTGGTCTAGAGCGGTTCTATGTAAACTCGAGAGAGACCTTTTTACTGGGGCTATATCAAAACGTGGACCAATATATTCCAATTTTATCTGAGATGGTAACTAATCAATCGTTATGAGTTGTGCCATATTTTATCAAGTTTAGATGTAATATGTGACTTCTAGAGCTAAAGACATAAAATTGGTTAAACGTACTTATACATACATATGTGCGGAAAATATATCTAAATATGAACCAATTTCTTTAAATTCGTTGAATTCGAAATAAATGCTGTCTCGTCAAAGATAAATTCGAATTTAACTTTTTTAACCCACTGGGGGCGGGTTTTTTGCGTTTTAAAAAGTTAAATGCGAATTTATCTTCACTTTCAAATCCGACAGTCGGTCTCTCAATAAAAGTTAAAACCCGACATGTCGGTTTACTGGGTTATTTGTTGTTGGGTTATTCGGTTTTGTGTTTGTTGTATTAAAAATCAAAGAAAATTCGTAATAATATTTTAGCTAGTCCCACCCTAAGTTGACCGATCAGCTGACTCACCGTGAAATCGATTAACCATGTCTGTTAGTCTGACCCTCTGTACGTCAGCTGCCTATCTAGAGCTTGTTTTAAAAAAAGCAGGTCGAAACTGTTGTCCGATCCTCTTGGAATTTGACAGAAGTAAGTTTTTTGTGCAAAGGACGGAGGCCGTTGACTTTAAGAAAATTGGTAAAAATTTAGATATAGCTCCCACACATATTCAACCGATTTAATGCCTTTAGCTCTAGTAGCCAGAACTCCCGACATGTGGGGTTTTGGCTACTTTTGAGAAAATGACTGTCGGGTTTGAACATAAAAACCGGTATTTCGGTTTTAGACATTATATAGGTGAACCTACTATCTAATGTTGACGTCCTCCTTACTCGTGCGTTTTTAAAGGGTGGGTTCTAGCAGTAGCCAATTGCCTTTTTTGCTTTATTTGGCTTCCCAGGCGGGTGTTTTTCCTGTATAGTCTCGTTAAGGTTCGTCTTTAGTGGCTAGTGTATGATTCACTTTTATAGTGATAATATTGTGTACGCTTCGCCTTGGTTTTCAAGTTAACATATTTCGTTAAAATGTTATGTTTTAATAGCACGCAATATTTTATGTTTGCTTTTGATGTGAGATGGTCTCATGCCATATTGTAAATAGCGAGCAAAGTCTTTTATTCAGGCTGGATTCACTATTATAAGGAGGACTGCTTTTTTAAATGCATTGTTTTAATACTTATACCTTACGCCACAGTGTGGTACAGATTATTAAGAAAGAAAATATATCCAATGGGTATTACACCAATCGATTAAGAATCACTATCCGATTCTCTTGAGTAATGCCCGTCCGTCTGTCTCTATTATTGTAATCAATGTATAGGTTGCAAATTTGAACCGATTGCAACGAAACTTTAAACATTGTTCAGGTTTATTGCAAGTATGAACTCCATGCTTTACTGCCACAATAATTGGAAACTCAAGGGATCCGGAGAAAGTTTAAATTAACGAGAGTTTCAAAATAATAAGAAAATAAAAAAATTATACTTAGTAGTGACTAAATACTGTTACAACATTGAACACACCCATTTCAATAGTAGAACTGAACATACCCCGTTAATGTAATATGTGACGCGCAAAATAGAAGGGGACCTAAGGCTAATAACCAGTTTTGTTCAGGAGAGCAATTTTAAAAATTAGGTCCCTTTCTATTTGCGCTTAGAATCGTCGACTTCACTTTCATAAAACGCGTATATCTCTGGGAGGGAACACTTTTGGGGCATGGGATCGTTCTCATTCGATGCTCAGATGTTGTCCACATCAAAAAAGTGAAAAGTTGATAAAAAGTTTTGTTCAGGAGAGCCATTTTAAAGATTAGGTCTCTTTCTATTTGCGCTTAGAATCGTCGACTTCACTTTCATAAAACGCGCATATCTCTGGGAGGGAACACTTTTGGGGCATGGGATCGGTCTCATTCGATGCTCAGATGTTGTCCACATCAAAAAAGAAAAAAAATGAAAATTGATTTTTTTACCCTTAGTTCCCTATCTCTATGCGCTGTCATACATATTTAAGCAACACAGTTTATTAAATTCTGACCGAATTTCGCAATGAACAATGTAAATAACCAACTCTAGAGAAGTTGACCTTATCCGCCCCTGTTTTCACTAAGGTTCCTCCACAAATCTGAGAAACTGCCTGCCTGTTAGAAATTAAAACCGATCTTAATAAAATTTTGCATTGTACGTTATAGGTCACCAAAGCAACTTCTCGATTTGAGATCCTTGGGGTCCACCCCGACTGCCACATTATGTTTGTAAATTTGGTCATTTGTACATATTACTTAAGGGCTATGTACCGATTACTCCATCTTGTGGTTACTTTTTGAATTAATATTTTTTAGAGTCGCTTTAGCTTCAACAACGTGCAGACTTTTTCAAAGTCAATATTGTATAGTCCAAACATTATCTTTATTGATAGAAAATTTTGACCGAAATAAGCCACCCACCGCTCCTTCTGAACGCCTGTTTCTGCAAAATGTTCGAGAGCCTGTAACACACTCACGGCCCCCTTCGTCGTTTAGTACGCACAGACAAGAATGTTGCTGCCGTAGCCGAGAGTGAGCGACTCAGTGATGGAACATCGATCTCAACAACATAACATTTTCCTTGCATTATTCACTAACAAGGTCCACAGGACTCGACAATTATAGGCACACCACGCTTCTCTTTTTGGGGTCTTATAGAGGCTCGAAATTGACAATGATTTTGCTCGAAAAATCACCTTCCCTGACGAAGCGAATTTTAAACCCGACAGCTGTGTTTACAAACGAAATTATAGCTTCTGGGGATCGTAAAATACTCTCGTGATAGTCGAGCGGTCAATGCATCTCCAAAGAATGACTTTGGTACGGATTTTGGAGCGATGGCAACATTGGCCAATTTTTCTTTAAATACTCCTAAAAACGCCATATCGGTCAAAGATGAGAGTTATATAGGCATGATAATTCACTGTTTTTAGGCGGATATTGAAGACATGAACTTGAAGGAACTTTTCTTGCAACAGGATGGAGTGCCATGCCACTCAACCCTAGCCATTATAGATTTTTTCTCGCCAGGTTTGGTCAATATGTATTAACCATCTCAGCGATGTTAGCCAAATGGGATTTTTTTCTAAGCCCTTATTTTCGTAATTGTTTTTCTTCATCATTGAATCATTCTTTAGGATGTTACTAATATCGCATAAGAATCAAATTTCCGGATGAAAAACATGTCCGTACCTCAACAAAGTCATACTTTGTCCAACTAACCCTTTCTAATCTCATATTTTACAGACTACATCATCCCAGCGGTGTCATCCACGACGGTTGGGGTAATTATTCCGTCAGTGTTAAGTGCAGTTGGCTAATTGACGCCAGATCCCAGCATACAAATCACACACATGGCAAACAATTGACATCGCCGCCCACCATACGTATGCATTTGCGAGAATTTGCTACAGAATGTGGCTGGGACCATTTGTATATATATGATGGCGATAGTGTCGATTCATCGCTTCTAGCGGTTTTTAGGTAAGCTATAACATACTGTTGCTCCACAATGATATCGACTAATTAAATTAATTTGTTCTTTCTTTCTTGCAGTGGCCTCATGTACAGGGGCAATTTTTCCATTCGTAGCGTACCCCAAGTTATAGCACGTTCGGGCGCTGCATTGCTGCATTTCTTTAGCGATGATGCCTACAACATGTCCGGGTTTAATTTGTCATATCGCATGAATGCTTGCCCTAGTGACTCGGAAGATGTAGAGTGTTCAGGCCATGGGAAGTGCCGCAACGGCATCTGCATATGTGATTCGTTATATAGCGGGGATGCGTGTAATATCAATGCCTGTCCCAATCGTTGTTGGGAAGACAAGGAACATGGTGTTTGTAACATAGAAAAGGAAAGGTAAGTTTAAACATTCTCCACTTGGCAATGCTGTACAAAAAGTTCCAAAAAGTATGCGGACATATCCAAAAAGTATTGCACAAGAAAATGGTGACTTTAGGCCCGATCTAATTTAAATCGGAACAATGAGTCTGTCGGTCGGTTCGTTTGCCCAATTGGGTTCCTCTAAATTAAGTTTTTATGAAATTGAAAATTAGACATTTTGTATACCCCTTCTAATACCGCCCAATTTTCTAAGGGGGGAATATCATTTTAGAGGTCCAAATCTTAGAATCAATTTAAGTTTTTGGTTTTATTCGAAAGAGTAAACGTTCTCATTCTTTATAGAAAATAATGTCATTCATATGGCTGCGGCGTTTGTTCACCTCTTAAATGCTGCCTTCTTTACGAGTAAAAGATTTATCACCAAGCCATATTAAAACTTCTCTTAGAACAGTAGGACCTGGTCAGTTATTTTAAGAATAACATCGTGTACAGATCACTGATTCGAGAGAAGATCCCCGATAGTTTTTTAATAGAATGCTATGGCAATTATGTGTGTTAATCAATAACATCCGATCAGACACACAATTTCCAATCGGGAACACCTGAAGAAGTTCAATTGTAGAATGTATGTAGATCCCAGAAGAACCGTAATTTGGGTTATAGTTTTGCGCCGACAAGGACGGAGGTGAGGTCTCTTGATCTCAAGGGTCAAATTACCTTACAAAAAGGGACAACTGTTATTTCCCCTGATAGGGCGGTGTAGGATGCTGCGGAATTTTTTCAAGGTTACTTAGCAACTTTACAAGCCGGTCTGTTGTTGTAACAACAATATACGCGCCATTTGAACTGGTTGCGTCCACAGAGACCTGGGAGTCAGCTGAGTGGGCTTGGCCGGACAATTGAAGAGGTGCAGCACATCATGTGGTCCCTGATGGCAGGCGGAACAGATGTCCGGATCGTTAGCATCAATTCGTGCCCAGTATGAATTGAGGCGGCTGCACCATCCAGATCTCAGCTGCGCCAGAACCAAGCGCACCTGCCGAGGTAGTGAAATCTCCGGGGGATGCTCCCCTAGCACTATATTCACACGGTAGCTGGATACTACGGCTGCGACTTCATCGGCGTGAATGTTGATCTATAGGTTCTGTCTTTTACCGCTGGTCCTCTCTCTCTCTCTAGATCATGAAGATCGTACCTGATATGCCTGGGCGGAGGCATCCTGTCCAAGAGATGGTGGTTAGGATGACTGCTGCGAAAACACCCTATTAGGTATTGCTTAGACAGCAGGAAATTGTGTCTGCGCACGGTAAAGACCTTCGTCTCCTCATGTAGATAGTCCTCAGAAGACATAAGAAGACACCCTGTTGATGTTCTGATGGCGGCATTCTGGCAAGTCTGAATTGTCTTCTACAGCGTCGTACTCACGTTCGCCGACCATACAGGTGCTGCGTAGTTTGCTACAGACCGACCTATCGCTTTGTAAGAGGTGAACAAGGTTTCTTTGTCGGCTCCCCAAGTACTGCCGGCAAGTGACTTGAGGACCTACTTTTGAGATAGCTGTAGCATGTGCAGAGGATCGAAAAGGGGGTAGTTAGTAGTCGGGATGTTGACGTCATCGACTTTCACATTGAGTGACAACCGCACCTCTGCGGTCCATGCAGTAAACAGTGTGGCTGTTGATTTGGAGGGGGATATTTTCATATTCCTCGCCGTGAAAAAGCGTGCTAAGTCAATGAGGTAACAGTTGATTTTCTCGCATATGTCATCCACTCTAGGTCCTGACGCCAGAATTGTGCAATCGTCGGCGTACGACACAAATCCAACGCCGTCTGGTGGTGCAAGAAGTTTAGAGAGGTAGAGTTTAAACACAGCCGGGGATATCACTCCACCCTGGGGAAATCCACGGGGCTTCGACTTTATAAATTCTACTGACGACTGGCGCCCACACATATAGTTTACGACCCAACGTTCCCAACTGGGCGGAAGGAACGTTTCTTCAATGTCCTTAAACGGAGTGGCATGATTGACCGTGTCGAAGGCTTTTGTTAGGTCAAGAGCCACGAGGACCGTCCTGTCGTTAGGTTTGTTCTGGTTAAGGCCGCGACTTATGCTGTTGTGAGGCTTGCGGAACCCATGCTGATGATCAGCACAGAGAAAGTGTTCGATCAGGCTTGGGGGCAGCAGTGCTTCAAACGTCTTTGCTACTGGAGAAAGCAAGGAGATCGGCCTGTACGAATCCCCTTTACTTGCGTCTTTGCCTGGCTTTAGTAGCGGAACCACTCTGCCCATTTTTCAGGCATCGGGAACTAAGTGAGTGGCTAGCGACAGATGGAGCACTTTGGTGATGTACTCTATTCCCGGGGTATCCAAGTGCTTTAACATCAGCATTGAGATTCGGTCCGGACCCAGTGCCTTTAAAGACTTTGCGCGACCAATTCCACGACAGCCGGTTCTATGGACCGGATTGACCCGAAAAACAATTCTTCGGCCAAGGGCTATCACCTCGGCGCACAGTTGCCGCTACAATCACCACCACCACATTGCGCTGTGGATGACACGGGCAACTTCGCCAACGCAAAATTGTGGTGGTGCCTCTTCGAGCGCGAACACAACGCAATACTCTTCTTATCGCCTTATCACTCTCTGGGTGCTCAATGAAAAGCCGGTTAAAATAACACGCGCACCGCTTCGGATCTGTCACTGTTCTATCACCGAACAGCTGTCCGATCATCCTTCCTTCCAGGGTTAGAGAGCGATTTGACCGTTGTCCACAACTTACCAATTCAGGAACTCAAGTTGCACTGCTTTAAGTGGTCTAGCCATTTGTTCCGCTCATATTCGTTGACCAACCTACTGATCTCAGAGTTGAGACCCTTAATTCTAGGGTCAGTAGGGTTGGAGCGACGAATGTCATCACGCTCGTCTGCGAGTTCCGCTGCCTCTGCTGAGAAGTTTGGTCGTACTTCGGGTATTCGACTAGCAGGGATATGACGAGCGGCTGCTGCGTTGATGATGGCCCGGAACTTTTTTTCGGCTACCCGAACATTCGACGGAATAGCTAAATTATTAAAGCTGCGGTTGGTGGCTTCTCTGAAGGCCTTCCAATCAGCCTTTTTTTGATTGAGAAACGAACGGCGTTCAGAGGTTATGAAGTCGGATGGTCTATTTATGAGCAGGTGGTCCGATCCTAGTGAGATGACGGGTTGCCAGGTGACGTCGTTGATCAGGCCAGGCGATGCTATGGCAATCGGCCGAACTGTTAGACTCTGGCGGGTTCCCAAACACAGAAATGTTAAAGAAAACAAAGTGACAGATAAACTGGCATGTCGTGGCTCGTCTACGTATGCAGCAGATGCCGAAAATTCTGCGAAAACTATGTGGCCTAAAGTAGAAAGGAACAGAACGCGTCCTGACGCGATGTTGCATTTTTTAAGGACTTGACTAGAAAATAGCAGGAATTAAGAAAAAAACAGGAATTTAAGGACTTGACTAGAAAATAGCAGGAATTTAGAAAATAACAGGAATTTAAGGAATTTAAGGACTTGACTAGAAAATAACAGGAATAGGAATAAATACCAGTGCCAATGTGCAGATGAGGAGGAGATTATGCCAGTGAAGCACCTAATGTATAGGTGCCCGTCGCTCTGGAAGAGCAGTCATCTTGAAAATAACGTGTCCTGACGGGAAATTGTAATGTTAGAGAGATGACTAGGAAATGGCAGGTGCCGCCTGTGTGAGGAAAAAGAGAAGATTGCAACAGTGGAGAAAGAATCTTTTGTGTGGATGCCGCTCCCACCTAAAAAGACGGTTTACTTGTGCGATATTCGTGCACGCTTACCATCATACCACACGGCGGCCCACTTAAGACAGCAGTATATATTGCGGCAGAAGTGTTTATTCTGTACATCTAGGTGTAGTCAATCTCGAGTTACTTCGATTTGCTACGAGATCCTTCAGAGGTACAAACCCTGCTGTCATGTCAGTGTCAGAATAGGTTGAATTGGAAATATCGTTTACTTTTCTACGCCACAACTTCCTAAGTCACACACTGCTAGCCACACTGCCACGAGTTATCCCGCTGATACGAGTATCCCCTCAATGAAGACGTGATATAAAACATTTTTTTTCCGTTGGCACCACCACGTTTGTGACGCTAATTTATTTTTGCTAAGATATTTTTTAAAAAATATATTTTTTGGAAGGGCTACCTTACAAGATTCGTTCACTATGACTCTGTGGTTGTTGGCTGTGATCCAGGATAACCCCTCACGTATAAGATATTGGTCCCTTCATAGCTCTGCTTTAAAGTCGCATGCAAGCGGACTGGTTTTGACAAGAGTGATCATTTTATTAAGAAGTTATTTCCCTTTTGACAATTAACGACAGCAAAAGCTGAGCTAAGAGCTATTGTTCATTCCGGAAACTTTAGTTTTTGCTAGCGCTTAATTTTTTTCTCTGCGTCTGTTTGAATGCATAAAGAGAACTGTGCAATTATATTTTGGAGTGTTGGTCGAATCATAGTCCCACGAACTGTTCCTTTTTGCCTTCTTCATGTCACCATTTCACTTGATTTATATTTTGCGGATACTTTTTGTACAGGGTTTAAAAAACAAACACTTTTCTATGATTTTTCTTTTATTTATCTTTTTTTTTGTATTCCTTGCAGATGCATTTGCAAGAAGGAATACGGTGGCAATGACTGTGGTCAACTGAGAGCCCATGGCATTTGGACCAGTATCAGTGCCAGGCAGTCTTTACCACCCAACGGTACAGCGTCTCATGGCGCCGCCGTTTGGCATGATACAATGTACGTTATATCGGGCGAATCATATGGCCGTGGCCGGCTAATGACCTCGTATGATTTCAATGGTGGCGTTTGGGAAACCGTACCCATGCACGGTAGTATTGTGCCGGCCCATCGCTACGGCATGTCAACGGTTATGCACGGCGACAAGATCTTTATGTATGGCGGTGTTGTCAAGGGATCTGGAATATCCAATGAACTCTGGACATATGATGTCTCTGCGAAAACCTGGGAGAATATTACTGTGAATGCGCAGCCGTGTACGACAATGGCCACGCCGTATGCCATGTGCGGTCCGCTGCATGTTACTGGCCATACTGCCACACTAGTGCCTAGTGATAAGCACAGTTATCACTATATGGTGGTGATATTTGGTCGTTCACCGCAATACGGTTATCTGAATACGGTGCAGGAATTTAATTTTAGTACCCGAGAATGGAAGATTGTGGAGACATCGGGCTATGTGGTTAAGGGAGGATTTAGTCACAGTGCCGCCTACGATCCGCTTACAGAGAAAATTTACGTTTACGGTGGTATTGTTTCGGAGTCTGAAGCAAATCAGTATATTACGCCTCGGCTATATGCCTATTCACCATCGAGCCGTATGTGGTCTCTGCTGTCCTCCGCACCAAGTGCACGTCTACTACACACCGCCAACTTTGTGAATGAGGGTCTTATGATGGTGTTCGGCGGTAATACCCACAATGATACGGCCGAAAGTTACGGGGCGAAATGTTACAGTCAGGACTTGTTGGTGTATGACGTTTTCTGTGATTCCTGGCATAAACAAAACATTCCACAGCATTTACAAGCCGATTTGGCAAGGTGAGCTAACTATTAGGAATAATTATGAAATCATTTTGTTGACATCATCTTGTGCATTCAATCTTTTCAGGTTCGGCCACAGTTCAGTAGTTTTCGATGGTAGTCTTTACATTTATGGCGGTTTCAATGGTCAACTATTGAATGACATGTTGCGCTTTACCCCCGGTCATTGTGAGATCCACACTAAAGAAGAGAAGTGCAACAATGCTCGCCCCGGTGTCAAGTGCATTTGGGACGTTCAGAAAGGTCAATGTATCCAAATTAAACATGCACAGAAGTCCGCTATTTTCGGTCGAGAGCAGTACGACTATGTGGCATGTCCCTCTAAGAGTCGTTTGGCAATGACATCAGAACATTTGCTAGATGTAACGCGATGCCAAGAGCTGAACAACTGTCAATCGTGTGTCTCCAACTCCTATGGTTGTACGTATTGTGGCAATGGCGTGTGCACAAAGGAACGCTGTCGTGAAACTACTCCCATGACTTCGGTCTTCTACGAGACCTCAACACAACATCAGAGTCAGCAGTCAAAGGCCCAGTTTGTTGTGGCCACCAATATGCCGCCCCTGAATGTGAAGCAGTTGGAGGATTGTCCGCAATTTGAAGATTTCCGTGCTGCGGCTGTCTGTGAACAATTGCACACGTGTCACGCCTGCTCGGCCAATGCCACGTGCCTGTGGGAAGCCGAACACAACCGCTGTCGACAATGGTCAAGCAGCCCGCCATTGGGTAACCGTTCCATAGACGATATCATCTGCCCGCCATCGTGTGCCTCCCTTAGTAATTGTCACAATTGCACTGAGAATGACTGCATCTGGTGTCAAAACGAATTGCGTTGTGTAGATCGTAATTCGTACACCGCCAGTTTTCCCTACGGACAATGCAGAGAATGGACTACACATGTTTACAAGTGCCGCAGCGCCCCGCTTGGCTTGACTGGCAATAGTACGTCGGCATATATATCAACAGCCCAATGCGGCTTCTATAACAGCTGCTCTCAGTGCCTAGATGATCCGGCGTGTGGCTGGTGCGATGATGGGACCAATACCGGCCTGGGTAAATGCATTGAGGGCGGCGCCTTAATGGCACACGAACCCAAAGAGTGTCCCACCGGTCAGTGGTACTTTACATCGTGTCCGCTGTGCAATTGCAATGGGCATTCCAAGTGCGAGAAGGCCTCTATGCACTGCGAGCAGCCCTGTTCGGATCTGACGTTTGGTACTCATTGTGAAAAATGTGGTAAGGGCTACTGGGGCAATCCCATCAATGGCGGCCAGTGTCAAAAATGCGACTGTAATAAACAGGGTGATATTTGTAACCCGGACAATGGCAAATGTTATTGCAACACCAAGGGCATAGTGGGCGATCATTGCGAGAAATGTGATTCACAGAACCACTATCATGGAGATCCGATTTCTTCGTCCTGCTACTATGAACTGACCATCGACTACCAGTTCACCTTTAATCTGTCTAAGAAAGAAGATCGCCACTTTGAACAGATTAACTTTCGCAATTCGCCGGTGAAGCCGGAAATCGATGCTGATTTTACCATTACATGTAGTGTGCCGGCCAAAATGAATATTTCTGTGATAAGAGCCGGCGCGCCGTTAAAGCAAATATTCATAGGCATTAATTGTTCAACGTTTCGTCATCGCTTCCCCAAAACCGAGTACAATTTCGGGCACTCGCCCGAGGACAATAGCTCTTTGACCACCTTCTATGTGTCGGTATATGAATTCCAGCCACCAATTTGGATACAAATTGCCTTCTCCCAGTATCCAAAGCTCAATTTACAGCAGTTCTTCATAACATTTTCCACATGTTTTCTATTGTTGCTGTTGATGGCGGCAATCTTGTGGAAAATCAAACAGAAATACGATATGTTCAGGCGTCGCCAACGTTTGTTTGTTGAAATGGAACAAATGGCCAGTCGACCATTTTCACAGGTAATTATGACGCAAACAATCTACACATGCACACTTTTCAATTGCACAATCAATTACACTGGACAACGCACAGCAAAAGAAAATCCAATAGCCGGAATACGATTATTACATAAAAAAGGTTATTTATTTTTGATTTGTTTTTCTTTAAACAAATTTAGAAGCGTTTGTGTTGAAAACTCTGGAGTTTGGATTTAAATAACGTTCTCCGAAATTCTGGTAACTGCCAATTTTTGCGTGTATTATAAAGCCAGTGCATGAGAAGTCATGTGAGAAAAATTGGTTATAAAATTTTAAAACTTACGCGAGGGTTGCTGTTTATATTTCCGGTCTGGCAATAAAAACAAAATAATTTATCATTGGAAATGGTTTTATTGTTTTTCGAAATATTCCTTTTTCAGATCAATGCACTTTTTTGCATGCGCACATACTAATTTTCAAAGCACTTTTTAAATCGTTCGTAAAAGTGCATTTTGGTGGCCCTTCTTTTTCGGTCATCTTCAATTGTATCCACAGAGGACAAAGTCTTTCCTTGAGAGCATTGAGTACCTTCCAGAGAATTTTGCTAGAAGTTCTGCGTGCAATACTTCCATCTAAATTATTGGCGATAACTTCTTAAAAGCTTCCGACTGCCAAAAATCGTAACGCCCTGGCTAGTTGTACATCTTCTGCAATGAAACATTTTCTTAGATGGGGCGCAGTTTCGTCTTAAATCTTTACATCGGTACATCTTCGAAAAAGTATGAAAACGCAGGAACAGTAGAATTGTCAAACGCGATGGTTCCAATAGAAAACATTTGATTGATAGATTTCAGTTCTTATGCAGTAAATCAATATGGATGTGCAAAAAAATACGAGTATTACGTTTTGCGCGTTTTGTCCATATAAAAAAAATCTCAAATCGTCTGCAAAACGATTTTGATCGATTTCCATTCCACATACCGGAATATATAATATTACTCGCTAACGCATGGTTGAATTCTGTCCCATTTTATGTTAGTTCGGAAAGGAATCAAGTGTAGTACGAGTAGTACGCTTATCTTATCAATCGTATTCCTGTTGCTGTGACCGAAAAATATTTATTTTTGCTTAGGAATTAATGTTTTTTTATTAATGTAAATCTGCAACTTCTTATCCTGATTTTTTCTAGGTGCTAGTGGAAATTGAAAATCGTGAAAATATCGATTTGACGCTAACCATGGAAGGTATTGCAAACATGAGTAAAAAACGCAAAAAGGTAATGTAACTGCTGAACAAGAAATAGAGTCTTTGTGGAATGACAGCGAATTCATTATATTTCATTTTAGGATTGTCCGAGTCCCATAGCTTTAGAGCCATGTAGTGGAAATCGTGCTGCTGTTTTGTCTCTTCTAGTCCGTTTACCCACAGGTTTGTATATTTGTTCCATCATACATAAAATTCCAGCATATACTAAATGGAAATTATTTCTTTTTCGAATTAAGGTGGTCTCCAGCATGCGCCTGCCGGCCAATCGGCTGGCTTGGCCGTAGCCAGTGCATTAGTAACACTGGGCAATCCAAGACGTCCTTCAATCGATCATTCGAAAGAGCCAAAATCTAAGCGTAAGCAAAGTCAGCACCCTGATAGTTGTACATAATAAAAAACGAAACGAGGAACGCCGCCGTAAATGCGTGTGTGTTTTTTATTTTTCATTTTATTTTAATTTTTTTTTAGTTTACAAAAGGATTTTATTTATTTAGACCATAAATTGTAACTTATTTTTGTTAATACTACTATAATAATTATAATAATATTAATAATAATGATAATACTGTACTAAAGACATTATGCATTAAGGTGATACCAACAACAACAAAACAAAAACAGCAACAAAAAAAACAAACAATTTGTCATATTTAAAAAATATACAAAAAGAACAAACAAAAAAAAACAAACACTGAACAACAAGAACAACAACAACATATACAGTTACAAAATTCATAAATATTACTTTGAGATTAAGACATTAATAAATAATTATTATTATTATATTATAAACGGAAGAAGAAGTGAATGCATAGAATGTAAATTGTGGAAACAAAATGCAAAATATAACAAAGAAAAACTTAAATGATTCCAAAACAAAGCAAAAAAGAAAAAAAAACAATACAAAAACAAAGATATAAAACATCAAAATGCTGTTGAACTCTTGTAAAATTATTTATTTAGCCTTAAAGGGTGAGTCCTGATGAAAGCAAGTGGAAAACTATGCTCGGGTAGGGCGGACAACTCTGGTATGCTGAAGACTCAATGCTTCTATAGAATTTGTTTGCAATACCATCGAAGCAAGACGTCATTGCCTAGTGTACGGCCAAAACTTAAATGATTTATAATACAGGGATAGGCAATTTAAGTGTTACCCATTCAAACAACCTAATTTTTGTGTGTGAAATTATTTTTTACTATTGATGATGTGTGGAATTAATCAACATATTTAGAATCCATTAATCCAAAGGTTAAAAAATGAGTTGTATTCTCCACGAATATCATCTTTCGGTATTTTGGCCCATTTCCGTACAAAAGTTCTTTAAAGCATCCATACTGGCGTATGTTTAAAAGGCTCATCTTTGCTTCTCTCCAAAAAAACCCATTTGGAATAGTCCACCTGATTTTTATTAGGCGTACTCGAAAGCCATTGTGAGGACTAGGGTTATATACTTAAGACTTAATGTCGACATTAGGCTTTGCGACTTTTACAAAAAATTAAAAGTCGACTTTTAAGTTTAAAAAAGTCGAATAAAGTCGACTAAATCCTTTAGGGAAATGATAATGCAATATTATGAAATAAAAACAAGTTTTCTTTGAATAAAAAACTTTTAGATAAGAATGTAAGAGTGGTTATAAACTACTAAACATCAAAAATTTCAAGTATTTTATACATTAGTAATCAAGTTTTAAAAACTTTTAAAACAAAGTTTATTTTTTAAAGCAGTCGATTTATATACATCGAAACACACTGTCGCATCAATTGATCTTTTTGCTACTTATGCAATAAGCGGGTACTCACTTTCCGTTGTTCTCCTTTCATGTATTGAATTATGGTTTGTTTTACGCCTTCGATGTAATGTAAATGTATTGGAACACCGTTGCCACATGATGGCCTTATATCGCGCCTAGTGCTAAATTTTTTGTTCGTTCCATGGCGCACAATTCCACAATCTCTTCAGTTACATTAAAATCGGGAATATGGGTATCAGTACCCAGTAAACCAAATTTGCCGACAATTCTGAATAATATCAAAACCCTATCGAGAATTCTTACCAAAATCGTTACGAATTCTGTTCGCTTTGTCACACGATTTTTTTTTCAGAGAAGTAGTTCAGAATTCGTGTCAACCTTCTCATATGTTTTTCGTTACGAACTCGGTAAGAATTCAGATCCGAAATCGGAACAGTTTGCCGATTGTCGTACAGAATTCTGAACGTTTAGTTTGCTGGGTACCCAGCAAACGAAATTTGCCGACAACGTCGGATATTAGACAATTCTGAACTCTATCGAGAATTCTTACCGAACTCATTACGAATTCTGTTCGATTGGTCTGAGGATTTTATATGTATTATGTTTCGAAATATCTGAACGAATTCGACGCGAATTCTGTTAGACTTGTCTGTGGGATTTTTATTATTTTTTTCTGACTTCTCTTAACGAACTCGCAACGAATTCTGAACTATTTATCTGAGGTTTTACAGTTATTTAGGCTTCATATTTCACAGCTATTGTTTTTGTGTTCAGACACGTCGTAATTTATGCTGCACGAATTCCTAACTATTTGACCGAGGTAGTTTTATATTTCAAATTCTTGTTTTAGAATTTAATCAGAGAATTAGTTCAGAATTCGTGTCAACCCTTTGTCGTTACGAACTCGGTAAGAATTCTGATCCGTAAAGGAACATTTTGCTGACTGCCAAACAGAATTCTGAACGTTTGGTTTGCTGGGTAATTCGAAAATTTTTCTATTTTCGGTGTTTATCAGTTCGCCTTAAAAAATAATAATAAAAACAAGTAAAAAATGTTAAGTTTGGCTGTGCCGAAGTTTGGATACCCTCCACCAGATACCCAAATAAAACCAAATTTGGTGCGGAAGTGTGTTTTATATAGAAATCTTTATGTGCAAAATTTCATTTCGATAGGTCAAGCTTGACTTTCAATCGAAATTGCTCACTGTGACAGGGATGCAAATTTGGAAAGCGACCTAGTAATATTAAATAGCTTGAATCCAAAATTCACCAAAACAAAGCTTTATACATTTTTTTCTGAGTGTATTCGTGGAAAAAGGTTTCGCAAAGTGCTCTATTGTTTTACATATCTTATGAAGATACCGATTATTTAAGAACGAAAACATAAACTAATACACGACTTTGGCCTTTACACATATTCAAAAACCAAAACTTGCTCAAAATATGACCCGGAGAGGGTGTTATGATATCTATTAGCCGCCTGTCGCAATGATCGTCATTATGTGTCATGTCTTGTTTTTTTTTCTTTGTAACTGACAATTTGACAAGTTCCGCATTGAGTTGGAAATTGCCCATTATTGATCACCGGTGTTCAGACATGCATACATATGTATCTACCTAAATGTATGTATGTATGTAAAATATATACTCTCATTTACAGAGTTGATTTTATACGTAAAAGTGCGTAGCTATTTATAACGTATCATATGTACTGTGGATAACATTTGTGTACAGTAGACGCCGATAAATTATAACAGTCGGAAATTCGAATATACTGAAATAAAGACGATAAATTGTAGAAGATGGGCGAAATAAGCTTTTACGAGAATTTGAAAAGCACATAAAAACATTTTGGGCCTGCGGTTTTTTTGTGTTTAAAGTGTGCGAATTCAGTGTTTTTTGTGTTTCAATTTGCCTTTTTTTGAGATTGTGATCCAGCAAAGTGGATAGATAAATAAACTGAAAATGTGTGCGTTACTGAGTGCTGTTTTTCTACGAGGGGTTCAACAATTTAAAATGGGTCGTTCAAGTACGGAAGATGAACAACGCTCTGGAAGACCGAAAACTGCTACTACTATTGAAAACATTAGAAAAATATTTAATGAAGTGACTAAAGATAGACGAATAAAGCTCAGAGAACTTGCTGATATTGTTAAAATACACGTAAAACAAGTTTGGAGTATTTTACATGATGAAAAAGCTATCCGCAAGATGGGTGCTGCGTTTGTTGACTTTGCCCCAAAAAATCGTCCGTTGGACCAATTCCGAGGAGCTTTTAGCTATTTATCAGCCTAATCCTATAGAGTTCTTGCGACGATTCATAACTGTTGATGAAACATGGATCCATCACTACATCCCAGAATGCAAAGAACAGTCAAAACAATGGATAGAAGCTGGTAAAAGTGGTCCCAAGATGGCGAAAACTGTTAAGTCAGCAGGGAAAGTAATGGCCACAGTATTTTGGGATGCAAGGGGTATAATATTTATTGATTATCTTGAGAAAGGAAAAACTATAAATAGTGAATATTATTGTGCATTATTGGATTGGTTGAGTGAAGAAATCAAGATAAAACGAACGCATTTAGAAAAAAAAGTTATTTTTCATCAAGATAATGCTCCTTCACACACTGCATTTTTAACTCAACAAAAACTGGCCGAATTACGATTTGAAATTGCTCCGCATCCACCATATAGTCCAGATTTAGCTCCTTCTAACATACGGTTTTTTAATAAACTTTTGCGATAATTTTTCATTTTGATCCGATTTACACCGGAAAATTATTCAGATAATTTATCTTAATCGTAAATTCATACGAGTTTCATTGTTTGGTGTACTACACTCAAGCCACAACTACTGGAGTAGTCGCAAAAAACATCTCAACGAAGCTGTCAATTTATAAAAAGTATTTTGCTAAAAAAATAAAATAAAAAAACACACAAAAGAACTATATGTCATTTAAATTTCTTAAACACAAATACAATCCCAGTTGAATTTTTCCAATGTCTATTGAGTTTTCAATCTGAAAATAACAAACAAAAATGTTAAATTCGTCTTCTTAGAAAACAACAAATTTTGTTAAAAAATTTTAATATTTTTTTTTAAAAAGTATTCTTTTTCAGGAAGATATTCTGACAAATTATACTCAAATGATAATAGTAAAGTGCTACTATTATCATTTGAGTATAATTTGTCAGGATATCATCATTGAATATTTAGTAAGGGATTTAAACTAGGGAATTTGAGTAATTTATGTTAAGCGCCAGGAATTTATGTTAAGCGCCAGGAATCCCGGGAATTTGTAAAAATCCTACAAAGCTGGTTTACTTTAAAAATGCATAGGCAATGAACATAAAATAATAAAATAAAAGTGAATTTTTTATTAGATATTGTAAGTCGTTGGAATTGGATTTTGAATGACGATCAGTTGATAACATTCAGGATTTTCAGAATTACTGCGGAAAGGTTGATTGAATGGTGGAAATGGGAATGTTACTTAGTAGGGACATATGTAAATACTGTTACACACGTTTTATGCTGTAAAATAAAAAGTACTGAATGTTTTTGGACCAAATATTTTTTAATATATTTATTGATGTATATTGTATTCAAAAAGAATCTACTTATTCCAAATGTCCGCCTTTTACCTTTACACACGCCTTAAGTCGCACTGGCCACTCGTCAATAGCTGCACGAACCTCGTCCATTGGAAAGTTGGTCACAGATCGAACCAAAACCGTCTTAAGAGATCCAATGTTGGGGTATCTTTTGTGACAAACCTAGTCCTTTAAAACCGTCCACAATTTGTAATCCAATGGGTTCAAATCTGGACTGCCTGAGGGCCATTCTTCAGAGGAAATGAACGCTGGCAAATTGTTTCGAAGCCAGGCCTGGGACGTTTTAGCCTTATGGGCCGGCGCAGAATCCTGCTGGAAAGTCCATGGCTGGTTTTGGAACAGGGAATTGTTAAGAGGCTTCACAACAGCTTCCAAAACGGTATCTTGGAAAACTTTGGCCGATGTGTTGACTCCTTGTTCGCAGAAATGCAGGTCAGTGACCCCATCGTAAGAGACACCCCACCAAACCATGACTGAGGCTGAGTGATGACCTATTCCACCCTTGGGATCAGTTCAGATGCTTTCTTAGATGACCGCGCATTCACTCTATCATTTTGCTAGTTAAATTTTTCCCGAACGGTAAAAATGTTTTCATCGGTGAACAAATTTTTTCTGTGCAAGTTTTCAGCGTGCTTCACTAAAATACGTTTGCATATTTTAATCCATTTTTTTAAAGCTGCAGTCAATAAATGTCCGGTACGTCGTTTGATAGCCCCAAGTCCCAAGTCTTTTTTAATGATTCGACTCATGGACTTTTGCGTGATGTTCATCTCACGGGCCATGATTTTCTGTTTTCGGAGCGGATTTCTGTGAATTCTTGATTTAACGGCTTTGATGACATGCTGTGTTCGAACAGAGCGTGGGCAGCCCGACCGGTGGCGGTCTTTAACATCGCCAGTCTCCTCAAACAGTTGTATGCACCGGTAGACGAACATGCGGCTAATCCCTAGTGACCGGATCGCTTTTTTATTTCACACTTGAAAAGCGCTATTACAGCGATACGGTTCTCATCATCTGACCACTCCATGATGATAGTTGAAACAATTTTAAAATCCCGTTAAAGACTAACCCATATGACATTAACGGTGTATGTTCAGTTCTACTATTGAAATGGGTGTGTTCAATGTTGTAACAGTATTTATGTCACTACTAAGTACGGGGGCGGTTCGGAAAGTTCTTAGCCTATCAATGAAAGAGAATAGTTAGTTTTTCAAAAATATTTTTATTTTTCAATATAATCTCCTGAAACTTCAATACACTTAGTCCAACGCTTATCTATCCCTTGATTAAAATAGTTTCCTCAAGGTCTTCAAAATAGTGGTTTACAACTTTAATTGCATCTTCATTTGAGGTAAAACGCTTGCCAGCAAGGATTTTTTTTAGATTTGGGAACAGGTAAAAGTCACTGGGAGCAACTCGTACTTTAATTCGTTGATTTTAGCCATTGTTAAAACACTCTTGTGCGCTGGTGCGTTGTCTTGATGAAAAAATATTTTTTTGTGTTGTAAGCCAGGACGTTTTTCTCGAATTTGCACATTTAATTGATCTTAAAGGATGCAATAGTACTCTGAATTTATTGTTTTACCCTTTTGCAGATAGTCAATCAATAAAATACCTTTGAAGTCCCAAAAAACCGTTGCCATAACCTTACCAGCCGATTGAATTGTTTTTGCCTTCTTTGGGGCACTTCCTCCAGCTTCAGTCCATTGTTTGGATTGTTCTTTTGTCTCTGGAGTGGTGGTGACAGCGCATAGAGAAATGGGCCCAAGGGTAAAAAAATTTATTTTCACTTTTTTTTTTATTTTTGATGTGGACAACATCTGAGCATCGAATGAGACCGATCCCATGCCCCAAAAGTGTTCCCTCCCAGAGATATGCGCGTTTTATGAAAGTGATGGTACACTAAAGATACACGTATTTTAATCTTTAAAATGGCTATCCTGAACAAAACTGGGTTTTCCCTTAGGTCCCTTTCTATTTTGCGCGTCACATATAAAGAGTGGACTATTTTTTTTTTAAAATTTTGAATTTAAACTAGCGATTACTTTGACTTTGAAAGGTAGAATAACATTCTTTTTTATTTTCAGGTTTATAATTGACATTTGCAAAATGGAACTCTCTAACAAAATTGGGAAATACTAAAAACTTACTTCCAAAGTAGTGGGTCCAAACGCAAATTGCTTACAATTTACGTGGAACTTTTTCGAGTACAGATCGGCCATCAGTTCAGTTTGTGCGTCAATTTGTTATGCGAATTTATAAAAATGGATCGTTATTGGACAAACCAACCCGAGTACGTTCTCGTCCAGTGCGTTCAATCGCAAACATTGCTGCTGTGGCTGAGAATGTCCAAGAGAATCCATAAACATTAACTTGCCGTCGTTCTCTGGCAGTGAGCATTTCCCGCACTTCTTTGAGAAGAATTTTGCACAAAGTTCAATTGGTCCAAGAACTGAAGCCTTATGACCGTCCGATGCGTTTTCGCTTCGCCCAATGAGCTGAAGATTGGTTTCAACAATACGGGGCCACATGTCACACAGCCAACGCAACCATTGATATTTTACACACTGTTTTTGAAAATCGAATAATCAGCAGAAATTGTGATGTTTCGAACCTGTGATTTGAGCCCCTGGTATTAAATTCTGTAGGCAGCCATAAAGGATAAATGTTGCGCAAATCATCCAGAGACAATTGAAGCATTGAAACATGTAAGCGAAGTTGCCAAAAAAAATAGACTTACCTTAAAGTTTATTCGATTTAATGATATTTGTCTGTTTGTCCCTCCGACCGTCTGCTGTCTATCTAAAGTTTGTTTTCAGGCAACAGATCGCAATCCGATCTTGATGAAATTTAGCAGAAGTAAGTTTTTCGCTCAACGGCTGTTGACTTTTATGAATAATCGGTTAAAATTAAGATATAGCTCTCTAGAAGTCGCATAGTGCATCTAATATTAATGAAATTTGGCACATTTCGTTGCGATCGTTCAGAAATCCGCTTAGATAAAAAGAGTCATACTGGTCCACGTTTTGGTGTGCAAAGATCTCGTCCGAACAACCATATTAATTCCGATTTAAATC
Source organism: Hydrotaea diabolus (assembly GCA_963513945.1). Classification (NCBI taxonomy): domain Eukaryota; kingdom Metazoa; phylum Arthropoda; class Insecta; order Diptera; family Muscidae; genus Hydrotaea; species Hydrotaea diabolus. The sequence goes on from OY740716.1 coordinate 232,226,517, forward strand.
AAATTTGGTATGGTATATTATGATTTACAAACAAACAATTATGAACCGATTTGAGTCATATAGGCTTATTTTTAATATAGTCCCCGTGCAAATTGTCTGGGAGTCTAACAAATGGCTTTCCTTATACGTACATATGGCTTTAAAATATCTATAAAAGTTTCCCATTAAGCTTAACATTATATTATTTTTGCAGTTTGGCTAAATTTTGATGACGGATCCCATGCAATTTTCACACAAATTCAAATATGACCTTATATTAAATGACTGTGTTAATTAATAGTCTGTCAAGGGCACAATTACTCCACTTCAGATTCGAAAAATATTTCCACTCTTAGCAAAAGGCTAAAACCGGAATGTCGGTTTTTTACTTTTAAAAAATCCCCGACAATCGGGTTTTTTCAAATCACGGTTTTGCGAAAAACCCGAAATGCCGATTTTCAAAAAACCCCGGCTTTTTGGACTCTTTAGTTAAATCGCTTTTTTTCGACGCGATTCACTTTTTGTCCGTACCAAATGATATAGTACATCCCCTTACCCAGTAGGTTGAGGGTATAAAAATATAGAACATTGTTTGATTTGGAGTCATTTTATATACTTATAATCTACATCTAGGCTTAAGCTCGAAAGTTTCTTAGCCTTAATTCTTAATTACGTTTACAAATAGGCAGTTACGAGGGTTGCTATTTATATAGGGTGATCAATCTAAAGGTATTTTTTCAAAATAAAAAAAAAATCAAATAATAAAAAAATTTCAAAAAAAAAATAAAACGTAGAATATTTGTGGTTCTTTAGAAGGACTTTTTATGCCACTTATTTTTTTTTAATATAATTTCTATTAAATGTTGGCCGCAACTATGCTTCTGGGTGTCCATTCTGGGGGTTCAATTTTGGATGACTTGTTTGAGCATTTCGACCGGTATGGCTTTAATGACACGCGTAATATTGGCTTCCAAAATCAGAATCGTAGCTGGTTTGTCAGCATAGAATTTGGACTTTGCGTAGCCCCAAAGAAAAAGTCTATAGCTGTGATATTACACGATCTAGACGGCCAACGCACCGGTCTAAAAAGTGAAATTGGCTGCTCTTTGTAATGACCTCTTAATAGAACCATTGCTTAAGCAGCTGTATGACAAGTGGAGCCGTCCTGTTAAATCCAAATGTCGTCAAGATTACGGGCTTCAATTTCAGGAAGCAAAAAGTCCCATATCAAGCTCCTAGCGAGCTCCATTCACGGTCACGTTCCGACCATCATCATTTTTGAAAAATTATGGATCGATTAATCCATCAGCCCATAAACTGCACCAGACCTTGGTTTCCTCTAGGTATAATGGCACCTCTTATGGTTGCTCTTCAGCCAAAATGCGGCTATTATGTTTATTGACGTTGTCGTTGAGCCAGAAATGTGCCTCATCACTGAACAAAATTGTGGTCGAAGACAGTTTCTCACCATTGCCATTATACAGTTTCACAATTTTTTGACGTTGTTTCGCTGTAAGTCTTTCCGTGAAATGGCAAACAATACTGAAAAGAAAAAAAAAATAAATTGAACACAACTAACGCGAAATCTGTGAAAAAAGGCTATTGAAAAAAATACCTCAAGATGGATCACCCCTTATTTCGGGTCCGACAAGAAAAATTTTTAAAAATATTCTCCTTTAAGATCAATACTCTTTTGCATGCGCACAAACCAATTTTCGAAGCACTTCTCCACTCGGATTGAGACACCTCTAAAACATGAATTTTGAACGCTTCCACAGCTGCTTGGGCGATGAAAAACGTTGACCACGCATTTTTTTCTTGATGCTAGGGAATAAGAAGAAGTCATTGGGTGCCAAATCAGGGCTGTACGTTAGATGACCCATCAATTCGACATCTTGAGTGGTCAAAGAGCTCATCGTTTCAGCTGATGTGTGAGAGCTCGTATTGTCCTGAGGCAATATAATCCGTCTTCTCTTATTTTCTTTCCTCATTTCTTCGAAAACTGTTGCCAAACAGATGGTTGTATAGCACTCAGAATGATCGTCCTACTTTCCACTAAAGGCACTGTGGCACCATGGTCGCTCATACCGAAAAAAACGCAATCATTTGCTTCGATGTATTTCTTCCACGAACAACTTTTGTTGGACTTGGCTCGTTTTGAAAGACCCACACGGTTTTTCGGGTTCATATGCATAGATCCATGATTCGTCACCTGTGACTATGTTACACCCTGCCTTTGAGCTACCGCAGTTAAACTTTTTCAACATCCTTTTGACCAATCCATTCGAGCTTTTTTTTGAGCATTGCTCAAATTATGTGGGATCCAACGAGAACAATTTTTTTTCACAGTCAAATGAACATGCAATATCTTATTGAAGTTTGTCATACTAATGCCCAAGGATGCCTCAATCTCACGGTGTGTCACATGTCGGTCTTGCTTAATCAGTTCACGCACAGCAGCGATGGTCTCTGGCAAAGTGACCGAAGTTGGACTTCCTTCACGAAATTCGTCCTGGAGCGAATGACGTTTGAGACTGAACTCTCGGTAGCAGTGGTTTTTGATGGTGCTCCATCGCTAAAAGTCGAAACAAGTTGATTAAAACCCTCTTGTCTCGATAACCCATGCCGAAAATCGTAAAAAATAATCGCAGGAAAATGTTCACGGGATAATTTCATTTTTTGACTGAGATGAATTTTTCAACACACAGTAAACAAAACAATTCGCCCCCAAATGATAAAATGTTCTGAGTGAAGTTATGCTAAAAAATGTCAGTGTTTCTAATGGAAGTTCTGGGAACTCTAGTATTGTCAGGACCCGAAATATAAATAGCAACCTTTGTATATAAAAACAGTCAGAAAAGGAAAATCTGTAGTTTGGCGGAGAAAACTTTTTGATCATCTTGATGTTGACATAGATTCGGTTTAATTATGTAAAGAGAAGAGGTATAAAAGAGTAGTTGACATTGTGGATGGGTTTTGGATATTAATTACATTAGGCGGAAATACTGCGATGGTATCTCTGCAAGCATCATCCTACACTGTTAAGGTTCTTTGGAAAAACATCTAAAAATGGGACCATTTTATGAAGTACCAATAATATCTATGAATTTTCCAACTGCCCTCGTAGTTATATAAAATTCAGCACTGCTCCATCAAGTACCCTCTGTTGGTAGACTACTGTCAGAGAGAGTTTCGTCATTTAGTTTGTGTTTAACAGCTGTTGAAAACATACAATCTCGTGGATTTTGTTAAAAATAGTTAATTTCGAGTGCTCATTAAACAATTTTTTTTGCGAAAAAACTCCGTCAATCAAACCAAGGAAAAGCTTGATAAATACTACGGGGCCTCTGCACCATCGATTTCAATGCTAAGAAAAATGGTTTACTGACTTTCGTTGTGGTCGCACAAGTACAAATGACGCTGAACGTTCTGGACGGCCAATTGAGGTCAATACACCCGAAAATGTCGAAAAAGTCCACTATAGTAAAAGTGCGATCGAAGAGTAAAAGTAAGTGAGATTGTTGATGCCATACGCATTTCAAATGGCATTGTGGTCTCGATTTTACATGATCAGTTTGGTTTAAGAACGCTGTCTGCAAGTTGGTTGCCGCGTTTGCTCTCAATTGACCATAAACGTAATCATGTGACAACTTCAATGGATTGTTTGGAGTTGTTTAACCGCAATTCGAATGAGTTTTTGCGGCGTTTTGTAACTGTGGATGAAACATGGATCAGTTACAACATTCCGGAGACCAAGCTGCGGTCCAAACAATGGATATCTCCGGATGAACCAGCTCCGAAGAAGGCCAAGGTGACTTTGTCGGCCAATAATGTGATGGTAACAGTTTTTTGGGATGCACAAGGGATAATCGTTTACTTTCAAAAGGGAAAGACAATAAACGGCGAATATTATGCCAACTTATTGGACCGATTAAAAAAAACAACCCCATATGCCCAAGAAAAGAGTTATTTTTCATCAAGATAATGCAAGGGTGCACACGTGTGCAGTCTCAATGGCAAAATTGCATGAATTGGGTTACGAATTGGTACCTCATCCGCCATATTCTTGGGATTTAGTAGCCAGTGACTATTTCCAAATCTAAAGAAATGGCTCGGTGGAAAGATATTCAGCTCCAATGATAATTATTGATCAAACAAATGCCAATTTTATGGACCTCAAAAATCCTATTTTTTGGAAGGGATACAAAAATTGGAGAAACGTTGGACTAAGTGTATTGAACCAAAGGAGGTTATTTAAAAAAATAATTTTTTTTATTGCAAAAAAAACTGTAATCGTATGACAAAAAAAAACTATGGTTTATTCGAAAAGTCACGGAATTATTAATATACCCTTGTATTACCAAGTGATACTAATTTTTTAGCGTCTACTGTATGACGTATTTAGCTTCGGCCCAATGGGTTGGCAGACAAACGTCCATGATGCTAAAGGTGTGACATTAAATTGATTTCGTAATACCCATAGTCATTAGTTGGATTATGAGTGCAGTCAAGTAAAAAAAGAATCAAACAAATTTTTGGGAAAAATAAAAACATTTGGAATTACCTATCAGTCATAATAAACAGCAGCAACATAAGGCACGGCGAGTGGTAGTGGTAGCTGTGTTGGAGGGTTATGAACGTACGAATACAAATGTATGTATGGCTCACAGAAGGTCATAAAGCCATGAATAACCATAACAAGACAAGACAACGGCAAAAAAAAAGAATTAACAATAAAAAAAAATCACTAAAACGAACAAACACGAAGGAATGAATGAATGGCTGGATGGATGGACGGACGAATAGATGGTAAGTATGAAATGTGATTGTTTGACTTTTTCCACAATCGCTTGCCGACACTTGCCACTTGTTGTAAATTTACTTCAAACATTTGGGGGGGTGTTAAACACGCCAACTCATACCCGCAACATGTATGAGAGCCATCCATGACTGATGGCTGCTTGTTCGCTGGTCGAATGTCTTGCTGTTGAGCCCCCCTCTAGTGAGCCATAGAGCCATCCATGGCTTAAGCTTATGGCCAACGACACCTTGGTATTATTGTTTAGTGGAACGTCGGGCGAGTAACACACATTCAACGCGCAGAAATCAGTCGCAGGTTCGTGAGGTTATTTTTTGTTTAGTCGATCGAGTTTGAACAAAATTTCAAAAGAAAAAAGTTTGTGTCTTAAGTCTTTTGCTGTTGTTTGCCGTTTGCTGGCTTGTGTCTTAAGTCTTTCTATTTTTTGTATTCCCCCAACCGTTGCTGTCGATTGATCGATCGAATCAACTGAAAAATACGATTTTATTGTGAAACGAAATTAAAAAAAAAAAAACAAAATACACAAACCAGTGAGTGTAAGTGTTAAAAGTGATATGAGATTATGTAATATTAAAAAGTATAAGCTCCAAAACAGCCACAACAACAAAAAAGGAAATCGCTTTCGGACATCAGTAGCACAGAGTGATATTGAAATTGCCAGTGTTTTCAAATAAATCTAATTGAACTCTCCACCGTAGCGCGTTTGTCATTTAGGAAAAAAGAGCAACAAACAAACAACAACAAAAAGCAATCCGAAAAAAATCGAAACGAGGTCATTCGTCATTATTGTCAGTTTTCACTAGGTGACTCTAAAGTACCCAGCAAAACCAAAAAAAAAAACAAAGCAACGACGACACCAAAAAAAAAACGATAAACCTTAAGAGTGGCATGAACAAAAAACAGTGTTAGAGTGTTTTCTAAAATGTACGGGGTCTTTTTTCTTCTTCTTCGTGGAAATTTATTTGTTTAGTGAAAACATTTAGCGAAAAAACTACATACACACATTCAAACGTACATTGTTTTTATTTGTCGAATTTCACCCAAGCTTAATGCTTAAACATTAAAAGCCAAAGCCGCAGCAGCAGCCTTAGCAAGACCCCACCGCACTCCGAAAAAGCGTACAAAATAGAGGGGGGGAAATAAAACGTTACTCACACTATTCGTGTTTTATTAATTCTACCAAAAAGTTGATTTTCGTAAAAAAATCCACCATATACATATGTACATAGGTACAGTTGTATGTATGTCTGCAAATGATTGCATGCGAGAGTGTGTGTGCATGTGCATGACCATGTGCAGGTGTGAAAATGACTGTATGTATGTGTGAAATGGCCTGCAAAAAACGTTGCCAAAATGAAATTTCGCTGGCAAGAGAAAAAAACTGAAGTAAAAACCGTCTACTACAAAATGTGGACTTTTTCAAAAACTTAAAACCAAATTAGTTTGACTTTGAATGGGTTACAAGATTTCACACTTTTTTTCTCTAATTAAAAAACACACACAAGACGACAGGCTACGAATGATTTTCGCAACAAAAAAAATTTAAATACAACGGAAATGTAAGCCAACAAAATGTGGTATTGTCTGCATGGCTTCGACGCCATGGTAGCTGTGGTCTCCAACACAATTTAAGCCACAAAATGGGCTATAAGGTTTATAACGATGACCCTCGGTAAACTTTATAACGATCCCCAATAATCTTATAACGAGCCTCGGTAAACTTTACAACGATCCTCGGCAAACTTACAATGATCTCTATAGCCTTACAACAACCCTTGGTAATCTTAAAACGACCCAATCTTTAAGGGGAAAAGATGCTTGTTTTGGCCATGTCGAATATTATACTTGTACTCGTATATCCTTTACCATTATCTCGAAAGTTCCATAGTTTTCACTCTCAATGACGAAACCTTTCAGAAAACGACAGTTGTGTCAAAGAGTCAGTAGGGAAAGTCTGTAGGTGGGCGAAACCATCTTCATGATTATCTTAAAAACGATTGTCATAGTCATTGTATGGTGTTGATTTCATCATCTGATGGGGGTGGAGAATATAGCTGAGATGAATGATTGGTTTGCGACAACAATTAAAAGAATATTATTGCTCCACTACAACCGGTTTCATGGACCGGATTGACCCGAAGCTGCAAGTCGGCACACAGTTACCGCTACAACAACAATATTATTGTGTTTACTTTGAGCGGCTGAAAACTCTACAACCAGCAGTTCTCGTTAAATGCGAAAACACTGATCATGGTAACAGCACAATCGTTGTCTGGGGTCTGATGAAAGTGAACTAGCGTTCACCGAAGTTCACCTGCCGTCACCCCTGTTTGTAACTTCAAGCCTTTTCGACTTCTTTTACCATTCCATTTGGAATCAAAATTATACTAGCCTTCTTTAGTACCTAAAATTATCCTTAGTTCCCACGCAAAAAAAGACCCTCCAAAGCAGTGAAAAAGATTTGAAATTTGAGATCCGAAATTAAAGGTGGGCCAACTAAAACGCACGATGTTTATTGTTAGTAATATAAAAAGTTTTCAGAGAATTATCTCAATTTTTTATGATTCAATTTCTTATGGAGTCTATGGCAATTATGTGTAAAACAAAATATCGGCCAAATGCCTGCCACGGCTTCGGTGGTATACATCTAATCGAAGGTCCACATTTGCAATGGCTCTACGATATTCGATGGTCCACATTTGCAATGACTCTACGACATAATGAAGGTTCAATGTCGTTAATGTGCCCTTTTATTTCACCCTTTAACACTTGTTCTTTTATATATCCCCAAATAAATAAGTCCAACAGTGTCAAATCACATGATGTGGTGGTCAATTAACACCGCCACGACGTGAGATTACACGCCATTGCTTCGGTGGCTGTTTGACAAGTAACACCATACTGTTGGAATCACATATCGTCCAGGTCCATATCTTAATTTCTGGTAACAAGCGATAGCGAACACCATTCACGGTGATTGCTTGGCCGACCTCATTTTCGAAGAAGCACGGCCCGAAGACGCTGCCTGCCTATGCGAGTAAACCGCATCAAACAGTCACACTTTGTGTATGCATCGGCTTTTTAAATAATCACTCATCGATTATTATTTTCCCAAATTCGGCAATTCTGCTTGTTAACGAATCCACTGAGGTGAAAGTGAAAGTGCCTCGTCACTGAAGATGATTTTCTATGTAAAATCACAATTTACTTCTGTCTATTCAACCAATTATTTGGCATATTGACGATGCTTAAAATGATTAGTAGGCTTCAGCTCTTTAGATAATTAGACCTTGTAAGTGTGTAAAAACAAATCTTTATTTAAAATTCGCATCCGTGATGTTAATGTGAGATGTTCAATTGTTGGGCACGATGACGAGTCGAGGTTGACGGCTCTTGTACCACACCATCGCGAACAGCATGAATGTTTTTCGCAGAACGAACTGGTCGAGCATTCACAGGTGTTTCCACTTTTCCTACTGACATGGCTTGTTGAAATTTGCGCACAATTCTCCTGATCGAGGACACATTTGATCGATTATGCCGAACAAAAAAATCCCGAAGTACACGAAACGATTTTAATTTTAGAGCACATTTTTGTAAAAGGCTTTAACAATCATAGCACACTGCCTAATTATGTACCACACCATGGCTCAATTTGCCAAGCATTGAAAGAAAAAAGTGTCAAGTTAAGTTGGACTTAAGGTGTGACTTACAATAACAGTGTGCATTATGGTTGGACCACCCTGTACTTCTGAATTGGATAGGATTCTTTCATTGGACGAATTGTCTTTTTTTAACAACTCTCTTTTGAAGAAGAGCGTTGGACTCTATTATTCATAACTGATACCATACTTCAAAGAAATAACCATACTACGCTAACACCGATCTCCAGTTTCATTTTCCAACTCTTTTGTTATCTACTCGTTGCTACCCTACTGGTAATTATGGCCAGTTTAATCGCATAACGTACTTTTATGTGGCAACACCGCGCAACACTCAGCTCAGACGAAGAGTATTCCCTATTAGTAGAATTTTTCAAGGACTTATAGAAAGCTTTTCTTTTAAATAGTTTTTATTTAGTAATAAAATTTAGTTTAAAAAAAATAAATCAAATTAGCTGCATAACATTTCTAAAAAAAAATATATAATTTACTTCTCCTTTTTGTGATAAATCTCTGAAATATTATATTTTTTGCTACATTGAAAATCATACAACACTTGAAATGAAAATGTTTAAGATAAAAAGTTGCATGATGCGACTAAAACTCTGTAAACTTGTGTGATAACAATAATAATTTTACAAAAATACCCGAACTTGGTCTCACACCTGAGACCTTCCGAATTAAAGGCGTGAAGCAGCCAAACAGCATCTTTATCGCTGTGCGACTAAAGTAAAAATATAAGCCTTTTTTAAAGCCATGACACTTTTTCTGCCCCTTTTTTGCTACTTTTTGACGCATTTTGCTACATTTCAAAGCTTGGAAAGTTTTTATGCCTTTTTAAAGGTTCCATTCTGATTTTTATACTCTGCACCACTTAACGGAACAGAGTATTAAAGGTTACCTTTATGGCAAATGTTTATAACTACCAAACACATTTGAGCTAGAACCACCACAGTCATCAGCTGATTCCATTTAACAATGTCTGGCAGTCCGTAGTCCATCTTAAGCTTGTAATCAAACTACGACATTAGTTTTTGGTTCTGGGTAAGCTTAGAGCCTGTATAAAGGGGCCCAAAACCCATTTTAATGGGCTTTTCTGAACATCCAGAAGTTCAGGGTATAGTATAGTCGGTCATGTCCGACTTTAGCTTTTTTCATTAGTTTTATTTTTTAAATTTTTATTTAATTTGATTTTTTTATTTAAATAAATGAAATTATAAAAAAATTAAATTTTTTTTAAAACCCTTTTTGTGACACTTTTAAAAAAATGCCCTTTTTGTGTGACTTTTTGAAATTTCGCTACGGTAACCCTGCCCGAAAGAGCTTCTTTCAAAGTGAATAAAAATAAATTCCGACTGTTTATATTTAATGTGATTAATCTAAGCACAGCTTTTTGAAGTTGGTAAAAAGCGATTTTTTGCGAGGTACATCCAATTATTTTTGCTGAGTCTATTCATTTATCATACCCTACAATACGAGTACACTGTAGTGCAGATGTATTTATCTCAACATACCCGGGAGAAATAAACTGGGTACTTATTTCAAATCAGAGAGCTGTGCTAACTGCCCCGGATATACTATTTAATGCCAGCTCCGGTGGAAACCCTTTTGTTGAAATATTATCGTATTTTAAGCTGGATTTACTTCTATGATGGTAGTGCACACTAGCCATCACACCACGATGGACGGCCCACTGTGGTACATTGTGTTTTAACGTAGCGCTTATTTTTGTAACACCTGAAACGAAAAGTTATAGACCCTACGATTAGATGATTACATTTACCGATCGCCCGTCTGTGTGCACGACTGTCACACGAAATACACAGATTAAATATGGGTAAGGAACATCTGACCTTTTCAGCGGTATTACCAGTAAGACATTAATCTTGAAGCCATTTTTAAGCTGGTTTATAAAATCGTAAAATATTAAGTCCGTTCTGTGCTGATATGAAAAGAGTTTGACGGTTGTAAAACATATACCACACTTTGGTAGATGGTTTGATAATATACACGAGGGCATATCAATAATTACGTGACTTTTCCAACTACCCTCGTAGTTATATAAAATGCAACACTACTCCCATCAAGCACCATCTGTGTATAGACTACTGTCAAGATTTGAGAAAGTTCCGTAATTCAGTTTGTGTTTAACAGCTGTTCAAATCCTACAACCTCTTGAATTTTTCAAAAATTGGAAAAAGCGAATTTCGGGTGCTCATTTAACATTATTTTTTTGCGGAAAAAAGGTCACTCAAACCAAGAAATACTTGATAAGTACTAAGGGGACTCTGCACCATTGATTTCAATGGTAAAAAAGTGGTGTCCTGACTTTTGTTGTGGTCGCACAAGTACAAATGACGCTGAAAGTACTGGACGACCAATTGAGATCAATACACCCGAAAATGTCGAAAAATCCCACGATATAATGTTGGCCGATCGAAGAGTAAAAGTGAGTGAGATTCTTGATGTCATACACATTTCATATGTCGTAGGTTTCGATTTAAAATTGCATGAATTGGAATACGAATTGGTACCTCATCCGCCATATTCTTCGGATTTAGCCCTCAGTGACTAATTCTAAATCCTAAAGAAATGGCTCGGTGGGAAGAAATTTAGCTAGAACGATGAAATTATTGATCAAACAAATGCCTTTTTATGGAAAAATCCTATTTTGTGTTGAGGTAAAAGGAGACTATGTTGAAAAATATATTTTTTTTTCAAAAATAACTGTGTTTTATTTTAAAAGTCACGGAGTTATTGATATGCCCTCGTACCTGAAACAAACGAAAATATCCCAAGATTTAGAATTAATATTAGATTTGATAGAGCAATATCGCTCTACCTATTATTGATTTTACATGTACTTCGTAGGGCGAATTTACACCACCCCATAGTGTATGCATGAGAAATCGCCAATCCTGAAATTTTTAATTGTGTTCAATCGCTTTGTAAGTTAATTTAACCAAAATACGATCTTGTGCAATGCACTACAGTCTACATATACACAAACTTTAATATCAAAGTATGTATGTGTATGTGCTACATACATATGTACGTCAATTCGTACACACATACGTACATTTATTAATGTTTACAACATCTGTCTGGCTTAAAATTTTTCTTAAGACTTTTGCCGTTGTTGGACTTTTTGCTAAAGTGAAAGCGACATCATGATCACGATCATCATCATCAGCTGAAGCCGCAGCAGCAGCACCACCAACAATAGTAACAGCAGCAGCAATAACGACAGCAACAGCATTAACGTCATTGCCATTACAAACACTGAATTCCAACAACAAAAATCCACTTTTTCTCCCAGCAAATACAAGTCGTGAGGTTTCATTGTACAGATGTATGTATGAACGTATGAACGTATGTATGTATTTAGTTGGTGGTACTAAAGTGGAAAAAGAAAATGGTCAATTTTATTGGCAACCGTCGGACAGTAATCGCATCTACACACGCACATTCATAGTTACATGCTCATATGTGTGTAGGTATGTATGTTTGTAAGTGGGATGAGTGCATGAGCCCACACATACATACGCGAATATTTTAATCTTGTATGGAGTTTATCGTTATATAAAGTGCATTTATTACTCATGCAACCGCTCCCTCTCTCTGTGATTTTTGCAATGTGTAACAGTAACAAAGCACTCTGTCAGCAGTTTGAGAAATTTTTGATCATATTTGAGACATTTGCGACCCCCCTGCGCAATTCAAATCCGCATAAATGCGCTCTTTTTCTGATCATAAAAAATTGTTTTGTCGGGAGAAAATAAAACCCTACAGAGAGACAACACGTCCGATTTTTGGCCGACCAGCCACCAGTCATTTTTCATCGAGCCGCGCCGCCGCCGATTTTATCTGCTCACATCGACTGAAAATTTGAGTCGGCCACAGTGTTGCCGTTTTGGTTGGTTTCGACCAAAAGTGGTCGCAAAATTTAGAAACTTGTAGTTGGGCGGATCTTGGTCGGATTTTTAGGCATTTTTGCCGCTTGTTATTATATTTTAAGCCTCGAAAAATAAGACAAAATATATTACAATGAAGTCAAAAAAATTTGTTGTCGCTTTCTTAGTTAGCCTGGACAGAGGCCTATACTCGATAGTTATTATTATAATTTTTTTATTTTCTTTTTTGAAGACTAATACAGGATGGGCCAAAAGTTACCAAGAAATACTTTAAAAACTTATTCGTTTATTAATTTTTTTCTCAGATTATATAATATACAAAATGGACTTGTTTGCACTAAGTATGAAAAATAATCTCACTTAAATGACCCCCGTTTCCAGCTTTGCAATGATGGGCTCGTTATAGCATTTTCCATAACATCTTTCAAAATTTGTGGCTGTATCGTTCGAATTTCTTCAACGATGTTGGCCTTGAGTTGAAGGATGGACTCGGGCTTGTTTACATATACTCGCTCCTGTAAATAAACCCAAAGAAAAAAGTAGGGTGCTGACAAATCTGGCGATCGCGCTGGCCAAATAATTTCCAAATTTCTGGAAATTATTCGCTCTCCAAAAATCTGACTTGAAAGTGCCATTGTTACTCGGGCAGTGGCTCCGTCCTGCTGAAACTACATCTCAGGTATGTTTTCAAGAGCAGGACGTAAAAACCTTTCTATCATAAACCGATACCGCTCTCCATTTACGGTTATAGAACTTTCATCTTCATTCTCGAAGAAGTAAGGCCCAATGATGCAGATGCGACGTAGTGACGTACGAAACATTCCTAGCTAAGCAGAACGTCTTCTGGCAGATGTTTCATTAACACTTTGCTGTGCACGTTCAATATTTTTCGCAGTGCGAATTAAACTTGGTCTACCGTTTCAATGCAAATCTCTTACGTTGCCATGTTAGTGATGACGATTAACTAAGCAACGAATCATTGCACTAGAGGGCAAAATTCTGACGGTGAAATGTCGACGATGTGCGTTACAATAATGGATCGCTGATTTAAAAAATAAAATTCTATCATTCTGGTTCTTTGTTCAGTTGTGAATCTCTCCATTATTTATTCTCCAAATGTTATTATATATATAATCTGAAAAAATATATATAAACGAAAAAGTTATTAAATTTTTAAACCCCATGGTAACTTTTTTGCTACCCTGTATTATAATAAAACACAGAATATTTAAGATAAAGAGTTCAAATTTATTCCAGGTGTAGTGCAAATGTTACATTTTACGAATGAAATTCGATTTCGTTTATATGACCACCGTGTACAGCGATCTATTCTTTGGACCCAATTTTCCACCACTCTTGCACACATTTCGACCGGAATGTTGGCAATTTTGCGTTAGATGTTGTCTCTGAGCTCGTCTAAAGTTGTTGGCTTGTTGGCATAGACCAATGACTTGATGTGGCCCCATAAACAGATATCCATTCGATCGGACCATTTCTCCAGATAACACGTTCACCGAATTTGCCTTTCAGTAAATCGAGTGTAACGCGTCTGTTTGGCTAGTGGCACCGTCTTGTTGAAACCACATATTGGCGATGTCAAGCTCATCCAATTTTGGTCAAAAATAATTTTCTAACATGGCACGATAGCGCTCTCAGTTGACGGTTACATTATTTTTTTTCATCGACGAAAAATACGGCCCAATCACACCTCTGGCTCTGGCCACACCACACAGTACTTTTTTGTGTCTCTTGGAGCACATGTGGGTTTGCTGCTGTCCAATAACGCATATTTTGTTTATTGACAAAGTCACTCAGCCAGAAATGAGCTTCATCGCTGAAGATGATTTTTCTATGAAACTCTAAATTTTCGTTTTTAATGATATCCCAACAGAGTTCATTACCATGATGAAAATATTGACTTCGACCAAAGTTTTGACCTTTCAGTGTCATATAAAATGTTTGAGGGTGCGTTGACATAAAGATACGAAATTTTTGTCTCTATGGGAAACCCCGTTATTTGTGATTATTGTATATTTTGTTATTGTATTTTGGAAAAAACACCTTTTAATCATAAACCCGACTCCTTTTCGAACCCTTTTACACGCGCGCAAGTAATAAATCGCTCTTTTGATCATCAAAAGTTCTCTAATAAGACTCAGTTAGATGAGTTTTGACAAAATTATCTTCCAATTGCTGACTGGGTGCGTACAAGTGTGTAGAGTGCGCGAGTGAGTAAAGGCGCCTCTCCTTCTCTTTTCATTGCTTTAAATGCATTTACGGCACTTTTCACACGATCATAAAGAATCATCATCTTTCATTGATTGTCGAGAATGTGTTAAGTGCTTTTGTTAAATACGAGTATGTGGTCTAGCCATTCGTAAATACAAACGAACAAACATACATCTATTCATACATACATACATTGATCAAAGCGTACCAACCCATGAGTTTAAAATAAAGCTTCAAATAATAGTGAAAGTTTTTCCTTAAATATTGTCTTGTAGAATACATGTCCACATGTACGTGTGTGAGAGTTTGTGGCCGAAAGAGGGTGTGTGACGTATGCACGTGCGAGAGTGTGTGCAGAGAGATTACCTACCTCAAATTCACACTCGTACACACATACTAGGTATAATGCATAACGCGTTATTAACTCCACAACACTTTTGCTGTTTGTTGTTATTTTTGTCGTTTGTTTTTGCTTTTTTCTGTTTATTTCAGAAAGAATGTGAAAAAGTTTTGATTCGTTGTGTTTGCATATTAACGCTAATTATTTATTATACAAATTGCGTAGTTTATATGTATGCCTTTTGTTGTTGTTTGTAAATTATTTATGTAGTTGACATTTACTAGAAGGCCAACCGGTCGTATGCCAAAACAAAAGACTAGAATGATTGTCAAATAAATTAAACAGTGCCATTAACAGAAATCTTGTTTTGTAACTGGAAAAACTCGAGCGATCTCTGCTGTGTTTGCTAAAGAAAAAAGATGGCAAAATCCTGCTTAAGGGATTAAACGCCATAATATGCAGTTACATACATACATACATATGTATGGCATACATGTAGTTTTGTATACCCTTTACCGTACGTTATGGCTTTTATTAGGCTGCATCGAAATACTTTTTCTGTAATCTGTGGTTTATTAATTTCATCTCCATCAAACGAAAAATGCAATTTAACACAGGCAATCTACTGTGTGTTCAGTCAATGCAAACATTTCTCATCAGAGAAACATCCCTCACTATCTAATACGAGGGTAGCTATATATAATTCTGGCATAGGCAACACTAAGTGTTGCCTGGCGCCATCTGACATTTCCATTGGACAGTTTGACATTTTTTAGCATACTCAAAACGTTTTTGACGTACTCAAAACGTTCTTGACGTACTCAAAACGTTTTCGACATACTCAAAACGTTTTTGACGTACGACCATCACTTGTGTTGTTAACAGTGATTTGAAAAAATCAATTTGGCAAAAAAAATGGAATTAACTCGTGAACATTTTCGTGCAATCATTTTTCACAACTTTCGACGTCGATTATCACGACAAGAGTGCATCGATGAACTTAAATTTTTGTATGACGATGAAGCACCATCCTACAGCACTGTGAAAAACGGGTTAATTGAATTCAATCGAGGTCGACACTCGCTCAAAGACGAGGGTCGTTCAAAAAAGGCTGTTGTGCCAAAGATCATTGATGCCGTGCAAAGAAATTTTGAAAAAATACGATCGCGGTGCTTCAAAAGACTTTTATAAGATCTTCACAGGTGACAAATCTTGGATCTATGTGTATGAGCCCGAAACAAAACAGCAATCGACCGTGTGGGTCTTCCAAGACGAGCCAAATCCAACGAAAGTTGTTCGTAGATGAAGCACTTCGAAGCAAATGGTCGCCTGTTTCTTCGGCAAAACTGGTCATGTGGCGACTGTTCCGCTTGAGCAACGTAGGGCGGTCAATTCTGAGTGGTACACCACAATTTGTTCGTCTGAAGTCTTCGGAGAAAAACGAACAAGAGAAGACGAATCATTGTGCACCATGACAATGCGAGCTCTTACACATCGGCTCAAACCAGCGCCTTTTTGGCCGGCCTAAACGTCTAATTGATGGTTCATCCGCCGTACAGCCCTAACTTGGCACCCAATGACTTGTTTTTTTTCCGGCACATCAAGAAACAAATGCGTGGCAACAATTTTCGTTTCCAGAAGATGCTATTGAAGCATTCAAAAACCATGTTTTGAAGGTGTCTCAATCGGAGTGTAAAAAGTGCTTCAACAATTATTTTGAGCGCATGCAAAAGTGTATAACGCATGCTGAAGAATACTTTGAAAAACAATAAAACTATTTTTGATAATAAATATTCGCATTTTCATTATAAGGCCAGAAATATATATAGCAGTCCTCAACAAGTAAAAACTTCTTTAGTTCGACCCGGACAAACCTCCCACGGTCCTACGCCACTAAAGAGCAAAAATGGTCCGTTTTTGGCACCTTTTTCCCTTGCGTCCGACCCTTAGCTCGGAATAAACTTCAATACTTTTAGATTCGAAACTAAATATTATTTCAATTTGAGTACCAATACACACCTGCTCATAATAATAGATCTACCTAAACAATTTTATTTAAAGAATGAAAAATACAGTTTTTTTTGCATGAAAAAAGAAAAAAACAGTCCATTTTTATTTGTATCTACATTGGAACAAAAATTCATATTAAATTTCATATATTAGATAAAATAATACGAGCATAAAAATGAGACAATTTTCTTACTAAGTACGAACTTTTGTTGCCCGAAATTATATAAGTAGATGCATATATGAAATCATAAACTCCTTTATTTATTTCTTTCTGTATTCGTCTGGACATGCTAGAAATCAACTAAAAATCATCTTTACTTTTGAAAACTTCTTTAAGAAGTCTTTTCCTTAAATCGCTCTACAAGTTCTCAATTAAATTTAGAGCAGGTGATTGACTTGGTCAGCTTAAAACACGAACGCTATTCTGCCAGAACCAATTCTGAACTAACCTGGATTTGTTTCAGGTCACTGTCTTGCTGAAATTACCAAATAATTGACATTTTCTCTGTGGCATATGGAAGCATTACATTTTTCAATATTTCCCTGTATTGATCTGCATTATTTGTATTTTCAACGAAATATATCGGACCAATACCATTCTACGAAATTTGTGTATCTTACGTGAAATTCTTTACGTCTAGGTCGGCAGTCATTTCCAAACAAATCATTTTTTGTTTCGTCTGTTTATAATACTCGTATGTTCCCCCGCTTTGATTCGCCTTCACATCCAGACCAAAGCTAATGTTCTTTAGCAAATTCTAATCTCATGTTTATATTAGGTTTACGCATGAGTGAAACTTGTCTGGCAATTTTCCGGGTAATTTGGTTTGCCGAATGTGCCGACAAACACTTTGTAGACTAATTTCATTACTTACCTCATCAGAAATAGCTCTTAAAGACTTGAACCGGTCCTTTTCTAGCCATTACAATAATACGTCTGTCAGTTTCTGGGCTTGTTTTATGTGCTCTACCGAGAGGTTCTCCAGTCTGCTTGTTAAATAAAGAATTTTGTACAGAATGTAAAGATCTTCCTATGTTTATTTGCTTTATCGCGCATTGATTTTCACGATTTTTCATGGATTTTTTTTTCTTCTTCGGAACAATGCATGTTTTTCCTAATTTCCTTAAAAAAAATTGAGTTTGCTCGTTTGTTTTTTTTCGGTATTTTTCTTTTACACATTGTACAGGGATTAACCGGCTCGAGACCACTTGCATTCACATTTTAAAAGAAGACAAGTATTTTATAAAATTACAAAGTGATATTGATTTTTGGGGCTGCACACTGCTTCTATTGCGATTTCGGGTCCTTGGCGACCTTCATCAGAAAGCTTCGCAGTAAATGTTGAAAGGAAATCTGAACTCTTTAAGACCAGGTTCTTGTCAAACGTATGAAAAATACTGTTGTAAATCTCACTTTTCAAGCTTTCTTCAGACAATTGCCCACAAAAATACAATTGACTCTTACCACCTCTACAGAGACTCCACATTCAAAGCCATTAAAAGATTTCTTTTACAACGTGTGTTGCTTTGCCAACTGTTTAGCTCGTTTGTTTTATTTCGGTCTTTTGCTCTTAAACATTGAACAGGGATTAACCGGCTCGAGACCTTTTGTATATATATATCCCTTGTTTTTAATAACACTTTCCACTAACTTCTGTAAAAATTCACTTGGAATACTTTCCCATTCTCGCGAATTCAAAGCTCCTCGATATTGGTAAGCACTTGGTTGTGTGTCCCAATCGCCTCATTAATATAGACCACAAATTCTCTGTCGGGCATTTGGTCTTTGCGCAAGCCATTTTATCATCAAAAATGTTTGCTTGATACAACCACTCTTGTAAAATCTTGGTCGTGTATTTGGGCTATCTGTCCTGTTGGAAAGCGTTTTCCTCCTCCTGATAGTCGCTGTGGTCCATAAAATCAGATAATTGATTTGAAGAATTAGAAGGTAGTTCTCTTTTTTATTATTCTATTAATTCACAACCACAGAATCACCATTAAGCTACCTCCACCAAATTTGACAGTTATTTTACATGATGCTTCTAAATAAATTCTGGAGGACTGCTCCAGAAATATTCCTTTCCATCGGATTCGAAACGAATATTTCCAATTCTCTATTGTCCAATGCTAATGCGTTTTAAAGAATTTAAGACACGTGTGGTTTTCAAGAACTAATAAAAGGCATATAATTTAATGTTATGGCCAAGAGCTGAGCTTTATTATAAATATAATGGTTTGCCATGATTTCGGTCAAATGGCTCCCGCGACTGGGTCGAATAAATTTCGACCACTTTCAGCAATAACGCGTATTTCGCGTAGACAAGCAACTTTACATAGCCCTACAAAAAAATTTCCAGCGGTGTTATATCGCACGATCTTGGAGGCCACGCCACAGGCCCACGACGCGAGATAATGTGCCCACCAAAAGTTTCCTTCAATAAATTGATTGTTTCATTGGAAGTATGACATGTAGCGCCGTCTTGTTGAAACCAATGGTCTTCCACATGTACATCCTCCAATTTGTACACGAAACCGTCATTAATCATGGCCCTATGGCGTTCGCCATCGACTGTAACATTATGGTCGGCTTCATTTTTGAAGAAATATGGACCAATGATTCCCTTTGCCCATAGAGCACAACAAACATTGGCTTTTTGAGGATGGAACGGTGTCTTAACAATGGCTTGTGGATTTTCATTACTCCAAATGCGACAATTGTGGTTATTAACTTACGTATTCAACTAAAAGTGAGCGTCATCGCTGAACAAAATTTTCTTGTAAAAATCAGGATCGGTGGCCATCTCGTTTTGGGCTCATTCACAAGAATTTGCAAACTTTGTTTCAGGGAAAGTGTATTAATTTGAGTGAAAACTGTCAAAAAGACCAAATCGAAAAAAGGGTATCCAGATTAAAAACCGCACGTCCAAAAAAAAACACCTTTATATTCTACGAGGGCTGCTATATATATATTTCTGGCCTAATAATGAAAATGAAAATATTTATCATCAAAAATGTTTTTTTTTTGTTTTTCAAAGTATTCTCCAGCATGATTCACTTTTGCATGCGCTCAAACCAATTGTCGAATCACTTTTTCTACTCCGATTAAGACACCTCCAAAACATGGTTTTTGAACGCTTCAACAGCATCTTCTGGTGACAAAAATCGTTGACCACGCATTTTTTTCTTGATGTGCGGGAATAAAAAGAAGTCATTGGGCCAATCCAGGGCTGTACGGCTGTTGACCCATCAATTCGACATTTTGGCCGGTCAAAAAGGCGCTGGTTTGAGCCGATCAAACACGAGCCTTTTTTGAGCGATTGTCAAATTGTGCGGGATCCAAGGAGAAGAAACCTTTTTTACGGCCAGGTGTTCATGCAATATCGAATGTACGCTGGTGGAAGAAATGCCCAAGGATGCCTCTATCTCACGGCGTCACATGATGATCTTGCATTATCAGTTCACGCACGGCATCAATGTTCTCTGGCACAACGGCCGTTTTTGGACGACCTTCTTCTTTGAGTGAGCGTCGGCCACGATTGAATTCATTAAATCAGTTTTTCACAGTGCTATTGGATGGTGCTTCAATGCCATACAAAGTTTTAAGTTCATCGATGCGTTCTTGTCGTGATAATCCACGTCGAAATTTGTGAAAAATTATCGCACGAAATTATTCACGAGTTAATTCCATTTTTTTGCCAAATTTATTTTTTCAAGTCAAAACGTGCTGAGTCAAACTTTCCAATGGAAATGTCAGATGGCGCCAGGCAACACTTAGTGTTGCCTAGGCCAGAAATAGATATAGCAACCCTCGTAAGTCTCATATAATTTCCTTTATTTCTTAAAATTTTATGACACATTATGTAAAACTGAGCTGAGCAAACAGTCACTTTTGCTTGCCAGTGTACATTAATGAAAAATCAGAATTTTTCTACTTTCTTAGCGAAGCTGTTAGCATCACTTGCTCTCACCTCTTGAATGAATGTGCACAATGCGTTTCGTCACAGTCTTGCGTTAATGGCAACTAAGTTTTAAGCCAACGTCGTCGTCATGCTAGTGTTTATTTATCGTTTAAAGCGAATCTGAGCGGATTAACAATTACGAATTCACTTTCGAACAAAATTTTCGTAAAATATGTTAATTGACAGCGTTGCAAGCTACAAATGCAAAAATTTGTTCCACAATTTTATTCATTTAAGCAACCAACGATGATTTTAATTGTATGTTGATGTGTAAGTAAAAGTTTTCTCATTTTATTCCTATGCTCTTTACGTGTTACAGTTACCGAAAACCAAAAAAAAATACCCTTAAAGAGCGAGAGAGAGAGAAAGGGATTCTGTCAAGGCAGCATCGCAGCATAAATTGATTGGCAGCACACCCAAAAAGAAAATAAACAAAAAAAAGCAGCAGCAACAACAATTTCGAAAGCTCAGTTGGAATATTTTGATGCTGTTTGTGTTTGAGTCACAACCGGAAAGATATGGCCCGGTATGATCAACGATGGCTGAGGCTTTTTGCTTTTGGCGCTCTAATTTGTGCATGTTTGGTGGCAGTATCCGAAGCAGGACGTTCACACGGTAAGTGCATAAAGTATTTATATAGGAATTGTATGCATGTACGTGCTTGAATTTATATATATGTATGTATGTGTGTTTGTATATGGAATGCATTTAACTTAACGGCGCAAATATTAAAATGTCAATGACTCTTTAGTGCACTCACACTCTCTTTCGCTCACACATTGGCAAGCCACATTTCGATTTCGCCATCCAATTGATCGGGGGCATTGTGTGCTGCATGTATGTATGTGAGTGTGTATGCAGTTCATGATCCTCTTGTGGTCATTTCATAAAGCCTCACGAACACTCAAACCATTCGAGCAGTTCGTGTGCTCGCTGTAATGTTGTTTGTTTTGTATTATTTAGGGCATTTTCAAGAAGAAGCTAAAGCACAAGCAAGTCAACGTACATACTCGTCCAAACATATATGTATGTATATATGTTTTAACCTGTAACGTACGGATTGTATAAGCAACAGTAAATAACCGAAATTCGTACTATTTCCTACTCGTACGTTATGCCGTTGTTGTTGCTTGTGGATTTTTTAACGTTTTCTCTGAACGGCGGTGCTGCGATATTTCGAAATTCAGGCTTATTCACCTAAAAAACAAACAAAACCAAACAACCGCAAAACCCTGACGGGTTGACAGACTAAAACTTGGCAATTTTACACATGTCAGTACTCCCATACATTATACCGCATGCAACATGTTTGCTTCAAACATGTTCCGCCTGAGCGGTGTCGGACCGCAACACACCACACACAACTTAAGTCAACTTTGGCACAAATGTGTGTCAGTAGAACTATTTTGATTACTGCGACGACACGACTACTACAACTATGATAATGATGTGTGCATGGGGAGGGAAGTGTGAGAAAAAGTTTCATTTTCATTGATGACTGCTGCTGGTACGACGACGACGACAGGCAAACGTGTTAAAGAACAACTTAGCCAGTTTGTCTAGGAGGAACAAAGAATAGTGTGCAAGAGTGTAGTGTGATAAGTAGGTTAATAGTAAAAAGGGGTAACTTCACTCAAATTTCTTTAATACTTTACCGGTGAAAAATAGGATAGTATATTTCATCGAATCTAATTAGTTCTATTTACGTCATATCTTGAGATTGATCAAATTATGTCTTGCGAGATCTGCGACAGGTGCACCTAGACAGGTGCACCTAGATCTAATCAGCTCTGGCGTCAGATCGGTTAATGTCTAATGTGAGGTTTAAGTTGAATTTAATTAGTAGAAGATCCGCCTACCTAAGAATAAGCACTTATTTTTAAGCGTAACCGTAATCTGTAGTCTGTGTTTCAGAGAGTGAGAAAGTAAATTTTGAGAAATTATTAAAATAAAAACAAAAATTTACTTCAGCGGAGACTTTAACATAGAACACTTCGGTTATTAGACTCATACACTAGCCCTACGCCACAACCGGTCAATACAGATGATTGGTTTTTATACCCTCCACCATAGGATTGAGGATATATTCAATATGTCGTTCCCTTTGCAACACATCGAAGTACTGGTGGAAGATCCCATAAAGTATACTATAAAGGATGGTCCAACTCAAGCGTACGAAAAAAATAAAACAAACCGTTTCCAGAGATTTATCTTTCTGTCATCTTTGTTATGATAGAAATATCTATGACAATTATATTTGAAACAAAATATCGGCCAAATGCTCGCCACAGCATCGGTGGCCTACCTCTATCCGATGGTCCATATTTTCAATGACTCTGAGATATAATGGAGGTTCAATGTCGTTAATATGGCGAATCTTGAATTGTCCTTGGTTTATTGACGTGCACTTTTTCTTTTAAATATCCTCAAAGAAGTCCAACGGTGTCAAATCGAGCATGTGATTTGACACCGTTGGACTTCTTTCGGCCAATTATTGGCGTCCTATTAACATCGCCACGACGTAAGATAACACATTCACTGAATTTCCCACATAAAAGAGCCAGTGTTTCGTTGGCTGTGTAGCAAGTAGCACTGGAACTTCATATCGTCTAGGTCCATATCCTCAACCTCATTTTCGACGAAGAACTGCCCGATGACGCCGCCAGCCCACAAACCGCACCAAACTCATTGTGGATGCGTTGAAAAGCCAACAATCAATCGTGGATTCTCATTTGCCGAATTGCGGGAATTCTGTCTGTTAACGAATCCACTGTGGACACATGCTTAAACAATATGTACGAGCTGCTCAACTGTGTACCTCTCCATGGTTGAACTTGTCAAGTACTGAACAAAGAAATGTCAAATTAAATTGGGCAAAAAACTTGACGTTAAGGCGTGACTCACAATTAACATCGTGCATTATGGTTGGACAACCCATTATATTCAGAATCGTAAAATTCTAGGATGATACGTCCGTCTTATCTTATTGAAGCTATGTGGCTAAAATTCTGCTGAAACATGTGTTGATGGACTAAAAGAATTGGTATTGAAAATAGATAGGTAAGAAGGTAAAAATTGTCCCCCACAAAAACTGAGTCAACCTCTGGAACAATCAACAATCCTAAACTTAAAACGCAATGTCTCATGAACAATTTGAGAAATGAGGCCGTTTTTGGAACACATGAATCGCATTTATGGCTAAACTACTTATAATTGACCGATTGCTAAAAAGTATATTAATATAATAACAGGATATAACCAATGACTAAGCAATTATTCTGGACTGTTTTGGAAATTATCTAAGGGCGACAGGGCAACGCCCATACAACCCTGAACTTAAAAGGACAATATCTCAGAAACTAATAGAGATATCATGATGATTTTTGGAACATATGATGTTGGTATGGATCGAAACACATCCTTGAGAAAAGTGGCCAAAGTAATAGACCGATCGTTAAAGTTTTTAACAGAGTGAATTTTCACCTTAGGAAATTATTATAGACTCTGTTTTGGTAAAATTGGAAAAAGGGCGAGAACTTAACAAGACCATGTCTTGAAAACTTATACCGGTACGACGATAGTGAATTGTTATATACGTTTTTGGTATGCAAAGAAACACACCCTGTTGGAAAAAAGAAGGCGCCACGCCCCTTGAAAAAAATTCACATTGAACGGCATCCATGATGGAGCGTATATAAACTTTTTTCCCGGCTAAAATTTGTTTGTCCACAAATTTCACATGAAAAGGCGATCTGAGCACCAGGCTTTAGTTGCAAATGTTTGGTTCGATACCTCAGTCTAGTTGGATTTAATTAGTTTCCTGATTTCAAATTCTGTCAAAGCTGAATATTTTCTGAAATTGTACCGCCAAACGCAGCAAAATATAAAAATCAACATTTGTTAGAAAAAACCAAGTATAAGAAGCTAAAGTCGAGCTGGACTGACCCTGTTGAACATTTAACCGCTCTAGATATGTGACAGCGCATAGAGAAAGGGACCTTAGGGTAAAAAAATCAATTTTCACTTTTTTTTTGATGTGGACAACATCTGAGCATCGAATGAGACCGATCCCATGCCCCAAATGTTTTCCCTCCCAGAGATATGCGCGTTTTATGAAAGTGATGGTACACCAAAGATACACTTATTTAAATCTTTAAAATGGCTCTCCTGAACAAAACTGTTTTTTACCCTTAGGTCCCTCTCTATTTCGCGCGTCACATATGCAGAAGAGCCTGACTTTATTTGTATAGATACAATAGTTCGTGAGGAAACCCCATTGCTTTTACTTTTTAAAGGTGCCAGACCTTGGCAATTGGCAGTCGTTTGTCCCGTTTTTAATTTGGGAGTCGATAAATTCTAAATTCCCCTAACTTTATTTATATATTACTAAAAATTTATCATTAAAATATGTGTATATATCAATTCGTGAGTGTGTCTGTGTCTATTTCTCGACCCCTATGGCGCTTGTCCTAGACATCAAATTAAGCTAAATTCCAAACAAAAGTGGCATTTTTTTATTCCTGAGAAAATAACATAACATTTTGAAGAAATTACCATGTTTGAAGCGATCGGGTTGTCGATCCAAGAACCGGCTCTGCTCCGAAATTTGTCCAAATCTTACAAAGAGTTTTCGTGGATAAATTCTTAAACCCAGGTTCAAATCCGCGTAAGAACTTGAAACATTCGTCGGAGTTGGAGTCGTTAAATTCTAAATTCCGCTAACCTTATTTATATATTAATTTATCATTAAAAGTAGTGTATATATCAATTCGTGAGTATATATAGTATATTTCTCGACCCCTGTGGCCCTTGACCTAGGCATCAAATTAAGCTAAATTCCAAACAAAAGTGGCATTTTTTTATTCCTGAGAAAATAACATAACATTTTGAAGAAATTACCATGTTTGAAGCGATCGGGTTGTCGATCCAAGGAACCGGCTCAGCTCCGAAATTTCTCCAAATCTTACAAATAGTTTTCGTGGATAAATTTTTAAACCCAGGTTCAAATCTGGGTAAGAACTTGAAACATTCCTTCAGCGACAGGTTTTACACCTCGTAAATGCCAACCACATAATGTGAACAACATAAAAATGGAAAGCTGATTTCGTTTATAAAAAAAAATGTTATTATTTCTGCCTACATTCGAAAGGATTTAAGACAACACTTAAAGAAAAATTTAAACAAAATACTTTTTTAAAACAAAGTTCGCGGCATAATTAATAATGTTGATTTTGTTGTTCTGCTCAAAAAACTCGATAGAAAATATTTTTTACCCATAATAAAAAACAATAATAGCCCTATAATAAACATAAGGAGCATCCTGCGTAAATGACCTCTCTACAAGTTTGTAATGCATTAATTTACGTCCCTCGTTTATACCGCAATGCAACAAACGTAATTGCAAGCCGGCGGCGGCTGTTACTCACTCGCATTGACGTAACTCACTTAATTGAAGTTAGCCAATCCGTCATTCCCTCTTCATTCAAGCATATCGATCAAATCAAAATCGTACAGGGTGATGCATATCAAAGTTTCTTTTTAATATTAAAAAAGGGGAAACACTTATACATTTTTGTCATCATTTTGTTGGTTTATTCGAAAGAGCAAACATTTCCATTATTAATGGAAAAACAAGTAACGTAGTTAGTTTTCAATATTTAAATCTGGAAAAACTTTGAATAAAACGAAATCAACAACAAGAGGGATCATAGGCGAATCCGACAAAAGTAGACAATGAAATTAAAAATTTTAATAAATAATTTTTAGCTGTGTTCTTTTCTGGTTACTAAACTAGTATTTGAATGAAAGTTACTCGATAAGCAAGCGAGTTGAGATAAAGTCGCTTATTTTTCCAACAAAAAATTAAAAACACGACACACCCTGCTTTATAAAAAAGTATATGTTTTTATGTTATCTATAGGAGTACTAAAAAATAATCAAGCAAGAAGAGGTGTCATCGGCAAATTCCTATTGTGTACATTTGCTCGAAATGGGATAAACGAAACTTTAAATCAACTTCAACTGATAGATAAAAGACATTTTACATATTTTTACATATTAATTGATTTATTTAATTTCATTCCGTTTCATTTTCGAACCGTGAAACAGAACATCGGTTCAAGGGTATCTAAAAACCATTTTAAAGCCGAACCAGCGGTTCACATCTGCTCTTAACCACTAAACCGAACCAGCTCGAATTCTGAAATGGTTTGTATTCCTGGTCAAATTGAATTTTTTGAGTATTTGCTAAACAAATCTAAACTTTTTGTGCATGGACAATAGTCAAATTGGGGCGCACCTAAACCTCACAAAAGACCAGGGTTGCTGGACGTCCTGCTCGGTCAATATGGGTACTCAAATTTAAGCAACTTTTTCTGTTGTATAGTTATATAACAGAAACATAGTTATTGCGAGGTTATGGCCGAGTTTAGGAACGGACTAATAGGACGAAAAGGCCCAAAAAACAGACCATTTTTGTGCGCTTTAGTAACCGATAGGCGGTGGAGGGTATATTAGGTTTGGCCTGGTCGAACTTAACGACTTTTTTAATTGTTTGTTATTTAAAATAATTTTGTTTTTATATTTTTTTCAAGATGGAGTCCCATTAAGTGGCTAAGAAATTAATTAATAATAATATATGTTTAGCTCGTTTGTTTTTATCGGTATTTTGCTTTTTAACGCATTGAACTGGAATTAACCGGTTCGAGAGCTCTTTTTTACAAAATGGCAAAGTGATATTGATAATTGTGGCTGCACACTGCTTTTATCGCAATTTCGACCCTTATCAGAAAGCTTCGCAGCTATTGTTGAAAGGAAAATGAACTCTTTACGACCAGGTTCTTACCAAACGTACAGGGTGGCTGATGAATATTGCTACATTAAGAAACTTAAATAACTTTTTTTTTAAATATAGCTTAATTTGTTTTAAAACTAATGGAATTTAAATGCCTCCGCTGCTCGTTGATGCATGTGCGGCATCTTACCAAAAACTTGTTCATTACTGCTGGGAAAGTTGAGACAGAAATAGCCGCAATTGGTTCTCGAATGAATTTATTTATTTCATTCAAATTTGTTGGTTTTGCTTAGTAGACTTCCTGTTTGCAATAACCCCACAAGAAAAAGTCAGGTGCAGTAAGGTCAGGCGACCTGGCGGGCCAACCGAATGTGGATTTTCTGGATATCAGCTTATTGGGAAATTTCCGTCGCAATTATGTTATAGTAGGCCGAGCTATGCGAGGAGTTCCGCCATCTTGCTAAAATCACACATAATTTAAAGAAATTAACAATCAGCGTAATTCTGGATAGAAACACTCTCAATATGCTAAAGTAACGGTCTCCAGTAAAAGTGTGACCGTTTTCTTGGAAGAAGTAGGGCCCGACAATGCAGTGTAATGAAACTGCACACCACACTGTGACACATAGTGAATGAAATTCCGTCTCATGGTGTATCTGTGGGTTGGAAGCACTCCATATTCGACAATTTTGTTTGTTTATGTTGCCGTTTAAATCGATATGGGCCTCGTCAGACATGAAAAGACAGTTCAACATGTTTCCTTCCTCTTCCACCATTTGAAGCATCTTCTGGCAAAATTCCAAGCGAATCGGGAAGTTTGCTGCGTTAGTTGTTGGCCATTTGAATTTTATATGGAAATAAATTCAAATCTTTGTGCATAATTGACTGAAACTACTGACTGCTTATACCCATTTGTCGAAACACTTGGGTTGTTTTGTATGGCAGCAGCTTCAGCAGCAGCGATTGTTTCCTCCGTCCGAACTAAAGGGTTTTGATGGTTGTTGTTGTTGTAGCGGCAACTGTGTGCCGGGGTGGCATCCCTTGGCCGAAGAATTGCTCTTCGGGTCAATCTGGTCCATAGAACCGGCCGGTCTTTTGTTGACTGTCCCAAAATTGCTAACATGTCTCATTATGGTCCATCTACTCGGAGGATTGCCGCCAAACGTGCGCCTATACTCTCTTTGAACCGAAACTACAGAATCCAGTGCGTGATAGCGGCGGACAATACAAATTCTTGTTTCAGTGTCCCAGATTTCCATTTTTGTTAAATCTAAATTTCAATCTGCAAAATAAAAAATTAACTAGATTCATTAAATAGAAAAAGTTATTAAATTTTTTTTGGTAGCGTCTTTCATCAGCCACCCTGTACGAGAACTACCGTTGAAAATATCAGTTTTCGAATTATTTCGAGTTTCAACGAAACAGCTTACAAAAGTTCTTCTAATATGTAGTTTAGTAAACAGTCGCTTAGAAAATATAGCTTCAGCTTATTTTGGAAATTATCCGCGCAATTTTTAATGTTGTCATTCCCCACCGCGATTAGCTTGCATGGAATTCAAAAAACGCGCTTATGATCTTAAGTTCTTTAACAAATCCACAGACATCTGCAGTTTGTGCTGGTTACAACTACTCCTTACTTTTGCGACTTAAAACCAACTCGCTTGCATACCAAGTAAGTTCTAAAGTATACACATGCCAGTTTAGTTACCTCAAATAATCTTTCCAAATTCGAATAAGAATCTAAAAAAGAAACCACTATATGGGCCACCCTGTAGCATTTCAACTGCAACTAGAATATAGACAGTCGTCGTTCAGTATGTAGATCGTTGTGGTCTTGTCGTCACAAACATGCTTACATTCTCCTATCGACGTGTGTGTGTGCGAGGCTAGCCATGCATGGCGGTATCTACGCGCATGTGTGCGGATTACATCACATCACCCCACTGTCGCCGTTACAAGCCGTGGCTAGAACTGGATTTCGTTTTCATCTCTTGGCCACCGGCGTTAGTCACCGAGTGGTGTGTGCTTAAACGGAAAGTGAAGCACAACAGCCGATGATTTTATTTATTGGAATTTCTTATTACACCATTCGATGGATGGTTGGACGGACGGACAGTGCGATGAGAGCTCTCGCTTTCGCTTTCATTTCGTGTTTATTTATGTTTGCGTTTGCATTTATAATTAAATCACACACACGCGTACATACATACATACATACCTTGGTTAACAAAGCCATTCATTCATGCCATGGACGATTGGCGGTTGCTTTTATCAATTGTGGCGGTTGTTGTTTTATTTGTGTTTTTTTCTCATTTGATTTTTAGCCAATTTGACTGCTTGCCAACATTTGCGACGTGCCGTCAACAGACGCTCCAATAAAGCGACCCTGGGTTCGAGGGTGCGAGTTCCCAGATGTGATAAATCCGGACGCTTCGAAGAGATTCAATGTATGAGTGCCAAACGTGGCATCGACTGCTGGTGTGTCGATGAGTATGGCGTAGAAATTCCCGGTACTAAGAAAGCCAGCAAAAAGGAGGTCCAGTGTAAGGAGCCCGATAACTGTTCAGCCTCGGCTTGTAGAATGTTTTGCCCGTCGGGCTTTGCACGTGACCCTGCCACAGGCTGCTCTCAATGTCGCTGTCGTGATCCTTGCGAGGGCTTAAACTGTCCCAACGGCCAGTCTTGCCAATTGATGGAGGTGAAATGCAAAACGGAACCATGTCCTCCCGTGCCGACGTGCAAGAAGGCTCGCTCCCTGAGCAACTTCTGTCCAGCCGGCCTGCCGCTAGCCATAGACGGCGGTGGCAGTAATATGCGGCCGTTCCTCTGTGGTTTGGAAGAGGGCAAGCCAAAGTGTCCTCCCCTATACCAGTGCATGGTTGAGGGCGGCAATGATTATGGCGTCTGCTGTCCCAGTGCTTTGACATTTAATAAGCCCGGCGTATGTCCTGCACCCGATACGGAAAACTACACCGAACGAACCGGTCACATGTGCGGCACCCCGTGTACACATGACCTGGAGTGTACGGGAGTAGCAAAATGTTGCTTCACCATAGGATGTCAGTACAATTGCCAGCAGCCTCACAATGTTACCAGCTGCCAGCAAGCCAAGGCTATGTCGGACCTTTTGAGTATCAGCGAGAGGGAGGGACGTGGTTATGTCCCCGACTGTACGGGACCGAGTGGCACATTCTCACCGCGTCAATGTTCGCGCAATGGTTTGGTCTGCTGGTGTGTAGATCCTCGCACAGGCCATAAGATCGGCGGTAGCATGGGTGCCGCCAATGCCGTCAACTGTGAGGGTTGGGAGAACATGATCAGCCGATCGGTGATGGGCCGTAGTTTTGGCCAAGATAAATGTGATACCAACATTTGTGCGGCCATATGCGAATATGGATTTAAGGTAAGTCAAAAAAAGTACAAAAACTAAAAGGCTTATAAATCTTATATTTCCCTCCCCAGAATGACCACAATAACTGTCCCACGTGTGAATGTTCCGAACCCTGTGATGGCTTCCAATGCCCCGTCGGCACACAGTGTGAAGTGGCTACCGATCCCTTGTGTACTTCGAGTTCTGCCTTGTGCGCCTCTTGGCCAGTGTGCAAACCTTCATTGGCCTATTCGAATCCTTGTGAATTTGGCACTCCTTTGACAGACAATAATACGAGTGAGATCATGTACTGCTATAAGGGTAAGTGAGCGAGTGACAGCTTTTCTGCAATGCAACCTTTAAGATAACGCTCCCGCTTCTGTAGAACGCCAAGAGTATGGCCGAGAAATCAAATCCTTCTTTGATGTTGAACCCGAGTACAAATCGTCACGTGCCATGTCCAACAAAATAATGTGCCCCAGCGACTATAAATGCACGAAACTGCGAGGAGAGCCCGAAAGTGTCTGCTGCCCTATCGACTTAAATCCAGGCCAACCGGAAGGACGCCAACAAACAAGTAAGTAGTTGTATTGCTTATACTTATAATTATAACAAAAAGTTAGAACGGGAAGAAGGGGGTTTTAAAACCAGCACTATTGCCTTTTTTGGCCCATATAAAGGCTGATTCATTTAGAACTTTTTTTTAGGTCTAAACTAATAAATATCTTAGATAATCTTTCATTTTTCTTCCGGGGAAAAACTACTTTTAAAACAAGTAAAGGAAGTAACAAATCAGCTGGTCTCGCCTGTGTTAATTCGAAACGAACATCCTTGCTAATCTGGATGTAAGTAAGTCACCGGGCTCGGATAATATTTTGGTACTTGTCCTATGCAAGTGCTCTTCGGCGCTAGCCCGTCCATTACGCAACCTTTTTAACCTTGCTTACCGTGCGGTTGGAAGGTTCCCAGCGTGTTGGAAGGTTGCGATCGTCCAGCCGATCCCCAAAAAGGGAAATCGGCCAATTGGGATTTGCTCAGCGCTCTCCAAGGTAATGGAGAGCATGGTGAACCATCATCTTGTGAGGTATTTAGAGACCAACTTTAAGTGATTGACAGTATGGCTTCCGTAGAAATTGCGCTGCTGGAGACCTGATAGCGTTCTTCTCGGAGCGTTGGACTCGGTCTATCCACCAATTTGGTGGGAGTAAGGCCATGGCTCTGGATATCTCCAAGTCCTTTGATAGAGTCTGGCACGGTGAACTCATATCAAAGATGATAGCTTTTGGCGTCGGAAATACCTTTGCTTGATTTATTTCGAGCTTTCTTAGAAATCGCACTATACGAGGGTTGCTATTTATATTTCGGGTCCTGACAATACTAGTGTCCCCAGATGCAACCTGGAACTTCCATTGGAAACTTTTACATTTTTTAGCAAAACTTTAGTCAGAATGTTTTGTCATTTGAGGGCGAATTATTTTGTTAACAGTGTGTTGAAAAATGCATCTCGGTCAAAAAATGGAATTATCCCGCGAACATATTCGTGCGATGATTTTTTACGATTTTCGGCGTGGGTTATCGAGACAAGAGTGTTTTAATGAACTTGTTTCGACTTTTGGTGATAATCACCATCAAAAACCACTGTTAATCGCTGGTACCAAGAGTTCAGTCTCGGACGCCGTTCGCTCCAGGGTAAATTCCGCGAAGGACGTCCAACTTCGGTCACTTTGCCAGAAACCATCGATGCTGTGCGTGAACTGATTAAGCAAGATCGACATGTGACATACCGTGAGATTGAGACATCCCTGGGCATTAGTATAACAAGCATCAATAAGAAATTGCATGTTCATTTGGCCGTGATAAAAATTTGTTCTCGTTGGATTCCACATAATTTAAAGAATACTCAAAAAAAAAGCTCGTATGGATTGGTGCAAAGAGATGTTGAAAACGTATAACTTCGGCAGCTCAAAGGTGTATAACATTGTCACAGGTGACGAATCATGGATCTATGCATATAAATTTGAAACAAAACAGCAATCGGCCGTAAGGGTCTTTCAATACGAGCCAAATCCAACAAAAGGTTGTTCGTGGAAAAATAACATCGAAGCAAATGATTGCGTTTTTTTCGGTATAACCGGAACTTAGGTCGGCCAATTCAGAGTGGTATACAACCATCTGTTTGCCAACAGTGTTCGAAGAAATGAGGAAAGATAATAAGGGAAGACGGATCATTTTACATCACGACAATGCGAGCTCTTACACATCAACTGAAAAGATGAGCTATTTGACCACTCAATTTGTCGAATTGATGGGCTATCCACCGATTTGACACCCAATGACATCTTCTTATTCTCTAACATCAGGAAACAAATGCGTAGTCAACGTTTTTAATCGCCCGAAGCAGCTATTGAAGCGTTCAAAAATCATGTTTTGGAGGTGCCTTAATCGGAGTGGAAAAAGTGCTTCGAAAATTGGCAAAAGTCGCATGCAAAAGTGTATCGATCTAAAAGGAGAATATTTTGAAAAACAATAAAACCATTTCCAATGATAAATTATTGTGTTTTTATTGCCGGTCCCGATATATAAATAGCAGCCCTCGTACGAGTTGTTGTAGATGGGTTCGCATCCAGCGGACATGGGTTGACCAAAGGTTTGCCTTAGGGTTCTGGTCTTTCTCCCTCATTTTTTCTTGTTTTCATTGACAATGGTTTGGGTCAGACCATAAATCATATCTAATTAATTGCAGATGACAGCAATTTCTCTCATTCATATTCATTCGACCGTAGGCCGAGTCTTCAAGAAATTAAAGACAAAAGGCGAATAATGGATGTGACACTTGTCCGAGATTTACTGCTCATTTCCGAAGGGGAAATGATGCGCGTAAGACACAGAGTTGCTCACCAGCGATTCGCTGACCCAAAATTGTCGTCAATTTCTATCGATGGTATGAATATTGCACAATCAGATGCTCTTGATGTTCTGGGCATGAAAATACAATGTTAGGCTCCTTGGACTAGACATTAGGGTGGAGTGAAATTCAAAAAAAAAAGTTAACCTCGGAAAGAGATGTAGTCTGGGGTCCTAAAGAGGGGAAGAATAAAGGAAAAAATTTAAAAAAAATTTTTAGGGTCACGCCACTCCCTAGAAATTTGGAAATTATCGCTATTTTGGCGTTGATTTTAGAAAAATCCTAAAAATTAACGACTTAACTAATTCGAAATTTAAAAGTTTGAGCTTGTTCAGTGCATAAACAAAAGTATTTGAGGCAAATATGAGGATAATCGACTAATATTTGTAGCTTTGGTGGCGATTTCATTGTTCAGTCAATTTTCTGAAGAAGGGACGATTTGACTTATTTTACTTTTTGAAATTTTTGAACAATGAGAAAATTTTTTTTAAATTTTGTCCTGCCCTTATTTCATTGTTTAC
Organism: Hydrotaea diabolus; assembly: GCA_963513945.1. Lineage (NCBI taxonomy): Eukaryota > Metazoa > Arthropoda > Insecta > Diptera > Muscidae > Hydrotaea > Hydrotaea diabolus. The sequence continues at coordinate 232,261,018 of OY740716.1, forward strand.
GCTATTGCAAACATTTATTGACATAAAACTTTAAAATCGGTTCAGGGGTTAGGAAAATTCACGCCTTCAAACATGTGTATTTGTTTATTTTGGCGCGACCCCTAAAAATTTTTTTAAATTTTTTTCTTTATTATTCCCCTCTTTAGGACCAGACTACATCTCTTTCCGAGGTTAACTTTTTCAAATTAAAAAAAAGCATGTTTTCACTCCACTCTACTAGACATGTATTCGAAGTGTCGAAAGAAGCACTCAATTGCATAGGCTTTTCATAGCGGTGCAAGAAGTATTTCACTCCTTCTGGTCTTCTCAATATCTAGACAACTTACATCAGACCGAAGATGGGCAATAGTAGGGTATCCAACTCTAATGTTTCCCTTGAGCATAGTCGGAATGTGCGTTGCGTGACGCTGTTCTATCGTTACTTTCATGGTGCGTGTTCATCAGACATCCGTCGTGTTATTCCTGACGTGAGATGTTTGGCAGGGGTACCCGACTTTCTAGGAATTCACACCCATTTGTTATCGATTGGCAAGTTGACCGCACGATACACTACAGATCAAATTCATTTTTGCGCTCGTACAGTCCGTATGAGCAATCGAAATCCGGCAAATGTATTTCCCACTATTTTCGACATATTTCCCAGAAGTTCAAGACAAGTGTCAATAAACAGTACTTCCTCTTTTCCCCTCCGATCCTTTACTTAATTTTTAAATATTTACTTTTTTCTCAAGTCCCCTTAGGGGCGCGTCACAGTCATAAGAGGGTGTGGCACGCCTACTTTTTCCCAAATCTTATAGTTTAGCAGTAGAATTCGGTAGACCATAGTCATTTCTCCATTTCTGATTTCTGGGTTTTTACTTCGTTCTAAATTGGCTATTTCTTGACTTAGTTGTCTTTAAGGACAATTCCTTGATCGCTGTCTGCTTCGCTGTCGCTATCTTTACATGGTCCTATTTAGGTTGAGACACCCAACTCATTCCGTGATGGCGTTACTCGCTGCTTGCAATACCATTTTGTGATCTGGTGGTCGGATATATTTTTCGATACAGTGGTTCTTCATATAGAACCGTGCTACAGTTCAGTAAAACATTTTCGAGACCATCTATTAAAATTAAAAGATTAAATCTATTAAACATTAAAACATGGTGTGCGGTAAATGCTTTGCAATTTCCTTAAATATATTCCAAAGAAAACTGTGAATATTATTAGCAACTAGCAACCATGAAAGTGAGAATAGTTTTTGATAACTCCCTTCGACCCAGGTACCAAGATTATGAGGCTTGAAGAAAAGTAATTCTTTATCGTTCTTCTTTTTTACCACTATTCTTCTTTTTAACCAAATAAATGTCCTACCTTCCTTTCTTTCTTCTTCCCTTAAGTGTGCGAGTATCTGCGCGACTTCTCGCAACGCATGGAAGGTACAGAGGAGGGCATGAAATTGGCTCTGCCCACACCCCGCTGCACCGGAGAGGGCAACTACCGAAGCCGCCAGTGTACCTATAGAAAGATCAAAGTGACTCGCGCCGAGCAACGAAAGATCTTGGAGGAGAATACCATACGACGCATGCGCATGCTTTTAGCCGGCGGCACTGTGCCCAAACGTACTAAACGTAATGCTGAACGTCTTAAACTCTATCGGGTGGATGACAGCCTGCTCAAGGTACAGCTGGCAGCACCCGTAATGGGACGTAATGCCAAAGTCATTGATGTGGGACCCAATCAGGAACAAAGCCTGGGCCAGCTGTTTGAAACGGACTTTAAAAAAGTCGTGCCTGCTCCCAAGCGACCCGTCAATGAGGAGGACATCATTGAACTGGACGTCGAAGAATGTTGGTGTGCGGATAACTTCGGCACGGAAATTCCACGATCTCGAGGTTTCAATGTCACCGATGAGTCATGCGACAAAATGCGTGAAGATATCGACTGTTTGGATCTAACCTGTCGCATGGGCTGCGAATATGGCTTTACGCTGGATCCGATAACGCGCTGCCCCGCCTGCCAGTGCCGTGATCCCTGTCAAGATGTCATCTGTGGCGAGAATGAAGAATGCCGTATTGTGGAGGTATCATGCGATGAGGAATATTGTCCACCCGTACCGGCGTGTCTGGCAAGGAAGCCCGGACAATGTCCGTACCTAGTGCCTCCCGGTCCGGATAACTTGGACACCAATGCCTGTGCCTATGAGTGTCGTACGGACTCACATTGTGATGGACCCAAACGTTGCTGTTCCAACGGTTGTGGCACCCAGTGTGTGTTGCCACAAATGAAAACCGCCTGCCAGCATTTGCAGGCCATACAAATGCATCAATCCTCCGAGTTGGGCATACCCGTAATGAAAATGAACATCTCCCTGTGCGACCTTGAAACGGGCGAATGGAAGCAAGTGCAGTGTTCGCCCAAAGGCTACTGTTGGTGCGTGAACGAGCGGGGCCAGGAGATAAACGGGACACGGGTCAAAGGCTCCGAACCCGTGTGTGTGGAGAACTCTGCCTTTGAATGCCAGAAACTGGCGTGCAACTCAACCACCCAGTGCGAGGCCGGCTACAAAGTCGATGATAACGGCTGTCAGACCTGCGAATGTCGAGATTTTTGTGATGAAATCAATTGTGCCACCAGCGAAGACTGCCAACTGATAAGTGTGGAGTGCGTTGATTCACCATGCCCGAAAATGCCCATCTGTGTGCCACGTAGAGAATCGATATGCCCCGAAGGCAGTCCGCTCAAGCAGTCGGATGTGGAGGTAAGCTGCGGCCCTCACAATGACAACGAGAGCTGTCCCAGTTCGCATACGTGTCAACTGAACCCGGTTACTAACCGGGGAGTGTGTTGTACCAAAACAAGTAAGTTTTAGATTTTTTTTTTGGGGAAATCCCCTCGACTAATGTGTTATTGTCCTTTTCCAGGAGATGTTTGCTTTGAGTCCATGGACAACACATGCTTGTCCAAGGAATCGTCGCTTCAGAATGCCACCCGTTATCGTTTCAATCCCAAAGCGAATCGATGTGTAGCCGTCACCATCGATTTACAGGCGAGCAGCTGTCAAACCAAAAATCTTTTCCACCAGGAATTGTCTTGCAATTCCGTTTGTCCCGCCCTAACCCAGTGTGAAAGACTTAAACTGAAAAATACTTTGGCCGCCCAGAGAACAGGCCACTCCTCGGTGTGGTTTAAGCCACGGTGTGATCCCATTACCGGTCACTGGAGTCCTGTACAATGTTTGGGTAAACAACCGGATCTAAATTCTCTGAGTGGATCATTGGATCAAGCGGCTTCACCCTATGGAGTGTGTTGGTGCGCCGACAAGAAGGGAGCTCCCTTAAAGGGTTCACTAACACGGGATATCGAACCGGTATGCAATAGTCGCCAGGGCAGAAGGTTTAGGCAGCAGAATGCCGATGAACTGGAGGTGATGGAAGAACTTATTCGCCAAATGACTGTGGTTACGGATTTCGACAACTTTTTGAATGACGAAGAGGAATTGCTAAATGAATTCCCCGACATGGAGGGCAGACAACATCGTATGAGTGAAGTCTTGCTCGATCCGTTGGCCACTGTCTCCACAACAACTCCGACCAGAAGTGTGATTACCTCAACCGCACCACCTACGCCACAACGCTCTGCAACCGAGCGTGCTGTGGAACTGGCCAATTCTCTGCTACACTCCCAATTGCTCGTGGATTCGGTTAAACCCATACACGTCAAAACCACCAGATGTCGCTCTTTGGCCAACAGTGCTCCCTTCCCGGTATCGTGCGATGAAAACGGCGCCTTCAGTCCCATACAGTGCAACAAGAAACATTGCTGGTGTGTCGATACGGCGGGCAATCAGCTGGATTCCTCGCCCATGTTCGAAAGGGGCGAACACAACTGCACGCCCACACCCATATCGGCGGTGATCGTCGAAATACATCTGCAAAATAATACCGGCACAACTGTGCACAATGCCTACGATATCATACGCACCGAACTTAGTCAGTTGCTCGGTCGCCAGGTGGAAAACCTACGCGTCCAGGAATTTGGAGATGGCTCGGCCGTCGTACGCTTCGAACTGCACAATGAGGACAAAATAGATGTGGCCTTTGCCATCGAGACGACCATAACCAGTGGTGACTTTAAATTGGCCGGCGGCCACTACATTACCGATATAACACGGGCCCAGTTCATACATCGTCGCGAAGAGCTGCCCACCTATGCCAAGGTGGTGACCTCACATGAGGGCACCATACAGCTGGTGCTGTTTATAACGGCCAGCAGCACTACGCTGCTGATTTGCATATTTGTGGTGTACTTCATGCTGAAGCGGGGTAAAGAGAAGGCGTCGTACTACGAGAACACTACGGCGCCGCCGCCATATCAATCGCGTAAATCGAGTTTGACCCATGATTCCGATTTCGCCTCACCCATCTTTGTTTTGAGTCCCGAACATGATTTGGAAAGTATTCGACCACCGCTGGATGGCAAACAGCAGCTGCATGCGAAGTGTTAAAGCGCTGGATGTTGTCGTGCAGTGAATGAGTTGGCTGGATGGCCGACAAGGTCCTGTTTGTTTTTTTTATTATTTTTGTAAATACATATTAATATTATTATTATTATTAGCAGTGTTTTACGCCTACGAGGGTGGTTTGAAAAGTTTACGGTTGAACTGGAACATGAAATATTTTTGTGATTTTTTAATATCTACCATAGGGTGGAGTATCTATACATGTTTGTCATTCCGTTGGTAATACCCCGAAATACTTTCATTCCCAAGACCCAAAGAACTATGTCCGTCTTTCTGTTGATAGCATACTTAAGTCCAAAACAAAAAGAGTTACGTCGTCTAAACTACCAGATAAATGTCTTATAGTTGTAGATCGGTTGGCATTGGAAATAGAGCAAATGAGGCAAATTGAGAAAAGGTTCCCTCAAGGGGGAACTTTTTCTCAATTTGCCTAAAAACTTAGGTCCACAGTTTTTTGAAATTTCCAATATATAAAAAAATAATTTTTAAAAAGAATTTCTTGATTTTAAGGCCTCACGTACTAAACAGGGCTTGATCATTAGGGCCACAAAAACTGCCGGGAAATGTTGGACATATGAGATATTTGAGACTCGTATCAGACCATATGAGTCTCAAATGTCGGTCGGTTTGACGTATGGGTATTGCTAAACAATAAAATTTCGTCACGAATTCGAATAAAACATTGATTTTACGATTCGACTTAATTTGAGGCCACGGTTCCTAGGGCTCCAAAAAATACGTCCTTTCAAACATGGACAAGTAGCTTTTTTGAATTTAAGCACTCGCGCACTAAACGGGGCTTGATCATAAAGTCCTAGGGCCCTAAAAACTGCCAAGAAATGTTGGGGACATATGAGAGATTTGGGACTCGTATCTCGACCATATGAGTCTCAAATGTCGGTCCATTTAATTTTAGACATATGGGTATTGCTAAACAATAAAATTTCGTCACGAATTCGAAAAAAACATTGATTTTACGATTCGACTAATGCCTAAGGTGTCCACGTTCCCTTGGACTCCAAAAAAATACGTCCTTTTAAACATAAACAAGTACTCAGAAATTAAATATTAACACTTTTTTCTAAATTTAGGGATCAGATTTACGGGCCCTAGGAACCTCAAAAACAATGGCATTTTCCAACGAATCTTAATACGGCAAATGTGTTCCATTATTCAATGCCAAAGTTCAACCTATCCAACCCGAAATTTGAAAAAAAAAATATCAGTACTTTTGACGATTCAAACTTAAAATGTAAAATCGCCCACCCTCTATTTAAGAGCTAAAGCCCTAGGATCCCAAAAATGGACACAGGGGCTCAAAAACAGTGAAATTTCCTAACGAATATGATAGACCGTAGGGATTCTGTTAAACATGTGCGCACCACCAACAACCATACCCCCAAAACTGCCAAGGCAATTCCGAAAGGCAATCCATGGTGAAAAGTTAAAACTTTGGCCCGGCGAACTTACGAATTTTCTACTTTTTGTTTAAATTTCTTTATAAGAGTGCTTGGTGGGCTAATGGCAGTAACATATTTAAATTTTACGACTAAGGTTCGAAATATATCAATTTTAGTTCTCCTTGATGCATTTGCTGTTCGTCTAACAGTTTTTATCCCGAAAAAAATATAAATTGTAAATTTTTTCTTCTAAATATGGCTTTAATATTTATAAATTAATTTAAGCATTCTGGACTTCCAATTTTGGGTCACCTCAATTCCAGTGAACTACGACAAATAAATTTCTATACTCTAATATGTTTTAAATAATAGAAAACATTTTCAACTAAAAATTCTAACAAAAAAAAATGTTATGCTCTTTCGATTGGTAACACTTCAATTCCCGCATCCTGTATATTGCCCTTTCAATTGGTAACACTTCAATTCACGTGCGCAAAGCACAAATTCTGTTTTGCATGATTCTGTAGCGAAGAATTCTCATAGAATACCTTCTAGGCCTTTTTCCGATCCATAATGTTAATGACTTCCAAAAATAACATGAAAAATATTCTTTTGTCGGCTCCCTTAGAAGGCCGCAAATTTAATCAGGCACTCGTTTTGTAATGCACCAAGTAGAAGGATGTAGCGGCACACGTAGTGTCGAGGTGACAGTCCTTGGCCGAAGAATGCTGCTTCGGGTAAATCTGGTTCATAGAACCGGCTGTCGTGGGATTGATAAACATTTTGACTTCCCTTTTGGCGGATAAAGATCCAAAAAACATGGCAATCTTCTTTATCCAGCAGAATGTGTAGGTCACAGCATTGGACAATGTCGATACATATACATTAGACTACCTTGACTCGTGGGCAGCCAACAAAAATGTTCCAAATGTATTCTCTAGAAAACAAGGTTGTGTGTTTTAATGAAAATCTCATAATATTTTGTCTTAACCTGGCTGCATTCGTAAGCTGGACCAGTTTTACTTGCTGGGGCAGCAAGTTCATCAATGTATGCTCCTTTGTCTCTTCTACAAGGCTTTTTCGTATCCTTGATTTTTTTATTGCATATTGATTTTCCAATTCGATTTGTTTTTGTATACATTTGAGTTACTAAAGGTGTCCAAAGAAAGTGAATCTTGTATCCAGCGCGTCTTCGAGTCCATGAATTTCTTTTCAAATTCTAAAAATAGAGTGATGAACGTTACAAATTGATTTAATGGATTACAAAACTGACATGCTGTCAGTTATGATAAGACTTCCGCCAGGGTCGTCAGTCCTGGACGAAAGAAGCTCCTCCAAAATAGCAGTCATCTACGCAATGAATCAGTTTACCCAGCAAACCAAAACTTCAGAATTCGATCAGAATTCTGTACGACTATCGGCAAAATGTTCCGATTTCTTACCGAGTTCGTAACGAAAAACATATGAGAAGGTTGACAGAAAGTCTGAACTACTTCTCTAAAAAAAAATCCTTTGTCAAATCGAACAGAGGTGGTAATTATTTCGGTAAGAATTCTCGATAGAGTTCAGATATTGTTCATAATTGTCTGATATCAGACATTGTCGGACAATTTGGTTTACTGGTTATTTAACCAATTTTCAAATACAAGGGCATATCAAAATTCCGTGACTATTCGAATAAAACACTATTTTTATTGCAAAAAAGGACTATTTTTCATCATAATCTCCTTTTAGCTCAATACTCTTAGTTCAACGTTTCTTCAATTTGTGTATCCCTTCAAAGAAATATAACTTTTCGAGGTCCATAAAATAGGCATTTGTTTGATCAATAATTTCATCGTTGGAGCTGAATCTCTTTTCACCGAGCCATTTCTTTAGATTCGGAAATATGAAATAGTTACTGGGGGCTAAATCCAGAGAATATCGCGGATGAGGTACCAATTCTTAACCCAATTCATGCAATTTTGCCATTGCGACTGCACACGTGTGCACCTGTGCATTATCTTTATGAAAAAGAACTTTTTTCTTGGCCATATGGGGTCGTTTTTTTAATCCTCGTGAAATCGGCCCGAATAAGTTGGCATAATATTCGCCGTTTTTTGTTTTTCCCTTTTAAAGGTAATCGATGTGTCATTACTTAATCGGCGACAAAGTCACCTTCGCCTTCTTTGGAGACGGTTTACCTGAAGAAACCTATTGTTTAGTCTCCTGCTTGGTCTCGGGAGTGTTGCAATGGATTTATGTTTCATCTACAGTTACAAAACGCCGCAAAAACTGATTCGAATTGCGGTTAAACAATTCTTTAAAGTTGTCACACTTTAACGTTTATGGTCAATTGAGAGCAAACACGGCAGCCATCTTGCAGACAGCTTTCTTTAACCCAACTGATCATGTAAAATCGAAACCACACTGTCATATGAAATGCGTATGTCATCAACAATCTCACGCACTTTTACTCTTCGATCGGCCAACACCATATCGTGGATTTTTCGACATTTTCGGGTGTATGGACTTCAATTGGCTTTCCAGAACATTCAGCTTCATTTGTACTTGTGCGACCACAACAAAAGTCAGTAAACAACTTTTTTACCATTTAAATCGATGGTGCAGATTCTCCATAGTATTATCAAGCTTCTCCTTGGTTTGATTGACGGTTTTTTCCGCAAAAAAAGACGTAAGCTGCAAAAAGAATATATTGCAGGCGAGGGTTTTTTTTGGAGGATTTCGAAACAATTTGAGAGTATAAAAATATATTTTTTAATATGCAATTGAATTTGCTTTATCTCTAAATGTAAATGTTAATACTAAATTTCTAATACTTATGCTTAAGAGGGTTGTACGAGTACAATTTCCTATTGAACTTCATTAAAAAGCGAGTGGCGCTTACGTCTTTTTTGCGGTAAGGGCTCGGTATGTTTTGAACAGCTGTTAAACACAAACTAAATGACGGAACTCTCTCAAAATTTGACAGTAGTCTATTAACAGATGGTACTTGACGAGAGCATTATTGCATTTCATAGAATTACGAGGGAAGTTGGAAAAGTCAAGAAATTATTGAAATGGCCTCGTATTATCTCATCTTACTATAGGTTAATGCATTTAACGCCCTTGGTTGCTCTCCATTAAGCTTCCAGATTTCAGCATTTCCTTGTTTCCATTACAAGAGACGAGACGTTCCTTTTCACGACTTCGGCTGTTAAGATCGTAAAGATTTCAAACCCCTCTGCTCGGTGTGAAAGATAATATAAATAAATTAAAAAAAAAGTGTGTTTAATGTTATTATTTAAAAATAATTTTATTTGTATTTGTTTATTTTTCAATATTAAGATTTATATATAGATTTTGTTTCTGTTTCGACTTCTTTCTCGATATATATATACTTTATGTATCTATGTATTGTATATCTCTAATATCTGTATGCATGTATTTAGTATATATGTATGTATGTATATAATATATACTTTACTATACTATTTCTTTGTGTGTGTGAGTAATGTGTATATTTTGTGTTTCTTGTTTTTTTTTGTATTTTTGCAATATTTGGAATTCTATTTCTAAACTTCTAAAGAGCTGAGAAATACTGTGCCAACGATACACATTGTGGAATACATACTACTCGTATATATCTTTATAGCTTGGCCATTTGTTTACTTTCGACTTTTAAACATTCTTTCTTTGTTATTGTTTATCGTCATTTATTTCCATGCCGATACAAAAATTACGTCTGTGCTTTATTAAAACTTTAATGTTTTTCCCTTTTGTTTTGTGTTTAGTTATGTAAGAGTGTGTATATTTTTTTTGAAATAAATAAATTTTGTACGAAATAAATCCAAAATGGATGGACACTGTTTTGTTTTTTTTTGTAGACGAGTGAGTACGTATTATATGTGATTTGAAAATCTACAGATATGGACGTGAAATGTTTCGCAAAAAAATAAAATAAAATTTTAATATTTGTTGGAGGCAGATCTTAAAATGGGACAGATAATAATTTTCCTATTAATTATGAATTTCCTATTATTTATGAATTTAATTTGAATTAAATTTTTATTAAAGTGAGTCTTTTAGATCATGTCGTGGATTTGGCAATGGAACAAATTCTTAAATCTCAGAAACTCTAATTATCAGGGCTGTCACAGAAACCAATGCTGTCACTATTGGTTTTGAAAACGATAAGAGAAAAATGCTTTGGTGTCATTAAAACCAATGTTATCGGTTTTATCAGCAACAGCTGATTCGAACATTGGTTTTATTTGCATTCAAAATGGACAAAACCAAATTGTTTTCATGACACCAAATGAAACCAACATTGGTTTGCAAAAAAGACAATAAGCAAAACCGACATGTTTCTATGACAGCCCTGAATAAAGGGTGGTCCAACAATAATGCACGATGTTAGTTGTGAGTCACACCCTAACGTCAGATTTTTTGCCCAACTTAATTATTTTCAAAAATATAAATATAATATATGACATAATGGAAAGGGTGTATGTAACTTGATTTCACTCTACTTTACAAAAGAAAATCTTAATTAAAGTGGTCCAACTATAATGCACGATGGTAGTTGTGAGTCACACCCAAGTTTTTTGCCCAACTTCATTGGACATTTCTTTCATTCAGTGTTTGCCAATTCAACCATGGAGAGCGTTGCGTCAAGATTGTTTTTATGCAAGTTTCGAAAAATATAAACAAAGAATAGTTCTCATTAAATTATATAAATAACGATAACATTAAAAAAGGTGTGTAACTTGATTTCACTCAACTTAACAAAAGAAAATTTTAATAAAGGGTGGTCTAACCATAATGCAAGATGTTAGTTGTGAGTAGCACCTTAACGTCAACTTTTTTGCCAAACTTAATTGGATTATTTTTGCTTCAGAGTTTGATAAATTCAACCTTGGAGAGGTACACAAAAGGTCGTTCAAATCGAAATGGATTTCGTGATTTTTTGGTCAGTATAATTGACCAAATGTGTCCACAATCGGGAGAAATTCAGCAAACCGGATCTGTAGGAAATGTGAAAACATCTGTGCCTGCTCTCCCAGTTCGTTCTGCAAAAAACATTGATGTTGTTTTCGATAGTATGGCAGAAGAGCCGTCAACATCGACACGTCGTCGTGCCGAACAACTGAACATCACTGATACGTGTTTTGAATAAAGATTTAAATAAACATGCCTACAAGGTTCAATTGACGCTAGAGCTGAAGTATACTGACTATTTTAAGAGATACGCCAAACGGTTGATTGGACAGACAAAGGTGAATAGTGACTTTAAAAGAAAACCATCTTCAGCGTCGAGGCACGCTTTCATCTCAGTGGATTCGTGAACAAGCAAAATTGCCGCAAGTGGGCAAATGAGAATTCAGGAGAGATTGTTAGAAAGCCGATGCATCCACAAAAAATACTTGTTTGGTACTGTTTTTGGGCTGGCGGCTTTATCGGGCCGTACTTCTTCGAATAAGAGGTCGGCCAAGCAGTTACCATGAATAGTGTTCGCTATCGCGAGATGATAACGAACTTCTTGTGGCCAGAAATTGAGGATATGGATCTGGACGACATGTTGTTCCAACAGGAGGTTCCACTTGTCACATAGCCAACGAAACAATGGCTCTTTTGCGCGATATATTCAATGGCCGTATTATCTCACGTCGTGGCCATGTCAATTGGCCGCCACGTTCATGTGATTTAACGCCGTTGGACTTGTTTCCTTGAGGATATTTAAAAAAAAATATACGTGAATAAGCCAAAAACAATTCAAGAGCCATAGGAGATAATTCGCCATATTAACGACATTAAACCCCCATTATGTCTCTGTCTTTGAAACTATGGATAATCGGATTGAGATATGCCACCGAAGCCATGGCAAGCATTTGGCCCATATTTTGTTTCACACATAATTGTCATAGATCCTCCTATTATAATAAAAAATATTGCGATAATTTTCAGAAAACATTTTGCTTTCTTTACAATCAACGGGTGATCAATCTACAGGTATTTTTTTAATAGGGTTTTTTACATATTACGCGTGCATATTCTTTCTTTTCAGTTTTGTTTGCGATTTCTAGGAATTGAAGTTTACGATGTGCCTGCACGTCGCCGTTTCAGTGTTTGGGCTCTTCCGCTGTTTTCAACCAAAATGTTGTTGAGTAATGAGGCCCATTTCTGGCTCGTCAAAAATTTCTGCATTTGAGCTGAAGAGTAACCAGAAGGGGTTCAAGAAGTGCCATTATCCCCAATGAAAAGCTCGGTTTGATGTGGTTTATGGGATGGTGGAATCATCGGTCCATATTTTTTCACAAGTGATGATGGCCGGATCGAAACCGTGAGTGATGCTCGCTACCTGAAATTAAAGCCCGTAATCTTGACGACATTTGGTTTTAACAGGATGGTGCCACTTGCCTTACAGCTGCTTAAACAATGGATTTATTGAGAGGTCAATTCGTAGAGCAGCTAATTTCACGTTTTCGACCGGTGGCTTGGCCGCCTAGATCGTGTGATATCACACCTTTAGACTTTTTTTGGGCTATTCAGGTTTTGGAAGCCAACATTCCGTGTGTCATTAACGCCATACCGGTTGAAATGCTGGAACGAGTCATCCAAAATAGGACCCTCAGAATGAATACCCTGAGGCGTAGTTGCAGCCAACATTTGAAGGAAATTATATTCAAAAAATCAAATGGCGTAAAATGTCCTGTATGAATGAACAATAAAGATTGAAAAAAATAACTCTAGATTGATCACTCTATTGCTTCGTGCATTTTGTTTGGACCACCCATTATATGTTTATGTGGTTAGACGACCATGAGTCTGCAATAGAAATATTAGCGGTGTTTTAGGTTATGCCTCGATAAATAAGACAGTATAGTAAAGCCGCAATTGTTAACTCATTTATTGACTAGACGTGTCAGTTTAGCTATTGTCTTAAGAAAAACTCCAGCAGTCCTAGACTGTTTAAAAAATAGAAAAATAGCAAAAATAAAAAAATATAAGCCTCTAACCAGACTTAGTACTAAAACGGCTACAATAAATTTATTTTACTAAAATTTTTTTAAGGGCCGAGAACTTTTTCTATAGAAATGACCAAATCAAAGACGATAATTTGTAGAATATGGGTGTAATGAGCTTTTACGAAAAATGGAAAAACACACAAATATTTTGAGAAAGCTGTTATGATCAATTGAAGAACAATTGTCTAAAAAAAATATGGCCCTGAACAAGTCGGCAGCAACCCATATTTTCCAAGTTACAGGACCCTAAATTTTTAGACCTACAACTGGATATATCTGAGATATTTTGATGAGGGCCTAGGCGATGTGGGTATCGTTGAACCCATTGTGAACTGGGATGTCATTTTGTATATTTTTGACCTGAGTTTCTGTGAAAAGTATGTCATAGCTTGGAAAATAACCGATTTAGAGGACTATTAATACGAGAATTTGTACGTTATTGAATGGTGTTTTTCTACGATATTGCAAAGAATAAGCATATCTCTCATCTATTACAACGTATCGTATTTGATCAAAATTGTCACATTTGATTAACAAATGACTTAACAAGTGCGGTATGGCAAATCAGTCTTACTTATCGAGGCTTAACCTAAAACACCACCATTATTTCCATAGGATCTGTTGGCTCAACAGTGTTTAAAAAAAAACTTCAAAACGAACTGATAATTTTTAATGTGGCTGTGATCAAGATTTTAATGAGTGCGATGTTGAACAAATATACAAGTGTAACACAGTGCAATTAGTTATGATGTTAATCCATATCGAGAATAAATGTGGTACAGTAAAACATTGATGACTGGATACCACGATTATTCTGAAAATGAGTTTTTTCAAATATAATTGAAATTATTATTTTTTTTATTCTACGCAGTTTTAAATAATTACTGTCGACTTTAGATAATTTTACGCTCGTTAATTTGAGCGTTTCGATAATTTTAAGATTTCTTTCCCTTGAAAAATACATGATGTATTAAAAAAACCGTCATCACGCAAAATTTCATTATCCGAGGTTAATTCGTTTGACCGCTGCCTTGCTTTATATACGAGTATATCCAATCTAGACGGATATGGCTAGATCGTCTTAGAGTTTAACGACGATCAATAATATTTATTCTAACATATATAAATATATTTATTTATGGGCCTTAGGTCAATATTTCGTGGTGTTGCAACCGAACGAAACGAAAAATTGAACAAAACTCCGAAGTGGCATATCCACGATTTCTATGGAATTCCATGGCAATAATCCTCATGGACTATTTAATAAAGATCTTGGTACAGTACTGTAGTGAATTATTGGACCGATTTAGGAAACGGTAAACAAAAATAACAAATCCGAACGACTGCTAACACCAAATTTTAATTTTTGTATTGTCTTATATCGCGAGTGCTTGAGGAAAATTGTTAAAAAAAAATCTTCAGAATCATATGTTGTGTAAAAATTGTTTGTAAACACTAAAGTTTTGATCAGTAATGAAAATAAACAAATTAAATTTTATTTTTTCACCATTGCTGTGCCTCTTTGTCGCCCCTTTAAAAAAAACTATACCAGTTCACCTTTGGGTGGGCTTGCGAGATCAACACGTTTGATCTTTAGCGATTGCGAACTCTATCGCACGTGCTATGCGATTCAATCACATTTAAAATTTTAATCGGTTGTTGAAAAAAGGTGCTGACATTTTCTCTAATTTCTGGTTTTATTGGAAAGGTGGAATTTTGCCATTTAATAATGGAACACGATATAATTCATATGATTCCTACCATTGGCTCGGCGGCATCTCATACGATCAACCCAATATTTTAGTACATTTGCGATTGTTTTGGACTCGAATCTCTTCAATGGCAACAAAAATGTCGTTTCGACGCTGCAGTAGTCTTTGGATGCTTTTCGAAACATGTATCCTTAATGGATCCCCACAGAAAATAATCAGAAGGCTTCAATTCACAGCTCCGAGGAGGCCAATTGGCATCACAATTAAGGCTCGATTGCCAAAAGCAGTGCTTAAAATATCGATGTTGCGCTGGCTGTGTGACATGTGGCTCCAGTGAGTTGCTTTGGATGCATTGGTGTCTCAATAGTAGCGTGTGGGTTATCTGAAAATGAGCTTTATCTGAAAGCACGATTTTTCGTTAAAATTCTTTATCTCCTGCCAAACAATCTTCATCCCATTGAACGAAGGGAAAACGCATCGGATGGTGTTGCATTATTAAAATATTACCTTTCCAACAAAAGCAACAATTTTAACAAATTATCAGTATTTATTTTACAGCCGATTCAAATATAAAATTTTTAATGGCGCACCCTATAGTGTGGAGGATAAGGATTTGTGCCTTTATCCTTGATAGTTTTTGGGTCTAAGTACCAAAACAGGTATAACAGTGGATTTTTAATATTTCTGAGAGTCAAGCGTAATGGATATTTCCTTTAAACAAACTTGACCCCATTTGTTAACAAATATACAGTGTTGCGCAAAACAAAAGCAACAAAATGTGTATCAAAATGCATCTTATTTTTTTTGTTAGTTTTACTTCACTTTGAAACATAATGTCTACATACATTTTTGCTCTGTGGTTATGAGAATAATTCTAATAAAGTTTTCTTAGCTTTTGAAGTACAGTAATGTTACAAATGAGACAATAACCGTGGATCGTTAAAAGAAGAGAGTGCAAAACAATAGCAACAAATCATGAAGTATGCAAAAAGAGCAAACCATCGAAAACATTAACGGTACTTTTGATGGAAACAGTCTTTTTGTGTCATGACAAAAGAAATTCAGTAATATTTGCATTAGTTCTTGTCTTAACTTACGCATTAACTGTTCATTTTATGATGGCTCGAGATAAATATTGTACTGTCTTAAAATCTCAAATTATTTCTGATTATAGGAATGGAAAATCACAAATATCAATTGCCAAACAGTTTAATATTAACCGATCTGTTATTTGTAGACTAATAAAAAAGTATAATAGTACACATGACGTAATAACCGTGCATTCAGGTGGGCGGCCACGGAAGACATCGGCACGTGACGATAGAAAAATTTGTGGCATGTTCAAAAAAAAATCCATTTGCTACATCTCAAGAGGTTGTAAAGACACTCAATTTAAGTATCCACCATAGCACAGTTCGCAGACGAGCAATCGAAAATAATTTAAGAAGTTACAGACCTGCCAAGAAACCCCTACTTACAGCCAGGCATAAGCAGAAAAGGTTGGTGTTACATGTTAAACTTAATTGTCTAAAATTGTTGGTTATATTGTTGATTTAACTAATTTCTAGGCAAAAGCACATCTTGAATGGACCATCCAAAAGTGGAAAACCGTTTTGTTCAGCGACGAGTCCAAGTTTAATTTTATCAATTCCGATGGAATGTGTACGGTACGGCGTCGCCCAGATACACGGCTTGAACCTGGAAATTGTAAGATCAATTTTAAACACTGAGGCGGTGGTATTATGGTCTGGACTTGCTTTTTGCATTGTGGCGTTGGGTCTTTTCATAGAATCGATGGAATTATGGATCGTTTTGTATATAAGGGTATTTTGGAAAATCAAATGCTTCCACATGCAGAGTGGAATATGTCACTTCAGTGGATTTTTCAACACGACAACGACCCGAAACACACCTCGAAACTTGTTAAAGACTACATATCAGCAAATGGAATTAAAGTCCTGGATTGGCCGGCACAATCGCCAGACTTAAATCCGATCGAAAATCTCTTTGGGATTTTGAAGAGGAGTGTTTCTGGTCAGAAGTTTTCCAATAAGAATTTATTGTTCGAAGCCCTTAAGCACAACTGGGAACAAATACCTGAAGCCATTATAAATAATTTAATACAATCTATGCCTCGCAGATGTGCAGAAGTAATAAAAAATAAAGGTTCTTATACCAAATATTAATATGTTGCTTTTGTTTTGCACACACAAAAATTTTGACTAGACATATTAATTATGTTTTTCATCAAAAATATAAAACATGAATCGAATATAATTTTTGCTTTTTATTCTGTACCAATGTATACTTTAATTTATGTGGAATTTTTTTTTGTGCCCTGGAAATTACATGAAATATACGTTTTTTTATTTATTCAATATATTTGTTGCTTTTGTTTTGCGCAATACTGTATATGTGACGCGCAAAATAGAAAGGGAACTAAGGTTAAAACCCAGTTTTGTTCAGGAGATCCATTTTAAAGATTAGGTCCCTTTCTATTTGCGCTTAGAATCGTCGACTTCACTTTCATAAAACGCGCATATCTCTGGGAGGAACACTTTTGGGTCATGGGATCGGTCTCATTCGATGCTCAGAAGTTGTCCACATCAAAAAAAGAAAAAAATGAAAATTGATTTTTTTACCCTTAGGTCCCTTTCTCTATGCGCTGTCACATATATCTAATATATCATATATCTGAGAGATGGTGTGTTTACCGATTACTATCGATATTATCAATTGTGCTATTGATAGTTTGACAGCTCAACTCCTTTCTGTTTCCCTACATAAAAACGTCCCCGAGCCACGAAGTTCAACCCAAACTAAAAGGTTATCGTCGAGACAGATGCGTATTTTAAAGAGTTTTACAAATCGTATTTTTTGGAGGCCTTAAATAAATGACAAAAACGTTGGGCAAAAAGTATATGGGTACTTATTGATCCACCCTTGTAATAATTGTTATCCATGTGGCAAAAAATCGATAAAATTTTAGATCAAAAGACGGCTAATTTCTTAACTATCTGTAAGAAAGCCGCCTTCGGTTTTTACAATTTTCACCGCCAAAGTTTAATAATCGATTTATAAAATCCTAACCCATTCCTGGAATTTGAGTTGCTCCGGACAGTCTAATTCAATTACTACAATACCACACTATACATGCTTTAAATTAAAAAAAAAATCAAATTGTTTTGGTTAAAAGACGAAAATATCTGTTGCACTGTGTAACATGTGTTATTTGTACCCCAATACGGAAAGAAATTTGCGAACTCATAAGATTAAGCAGTAGCGGATATGAAAGCCCATTAGAACTAGAGATTATTGATTATTTGCCTGTCTGTCTATAACTGAAATATTAAACAATGCTGGCGAATGACTGACTGGCCGACCAGTGGTGAGAGTGGCTGTGTGTGTGTGTATGAGTATCTGTGTAGGCGGCATATGTACGTAGAAAAATAGCAAGTTTTGTTGGAATTGTTTGTTTTAGAAATTCTATAAGAATTGTAAAATTCGAACGACCACAAATACCATTTCAATATTGAGTTTAAGAATTGGAAAAAATACTTTTAAATGTATAAAAAAAATATTTTTTTTTAGAAAATAAGGTAAAAAAATATATGGAAGTCATATTGATTTTAACTTTGAGTAGAAAGAGAGAGGATTTTAAAGTCAATTAATCATATTTCTTGGCTTTCTTTCCGACTTTCAGGTTTAGTTCATTTCTTTTCTATCAGTTTGTTTTTTTTTTGGTGTTTTGCCTATTTTTAAATCGTTAAATTCATATATATTTTAGAGCATGTAGAAAAAGTTTGATGTTCTTGGAATTTGTTCGTATTTGGTTACTCTATTTAACTAGAAAAAGAATCTTGAGATATTTTTGTTTTGTTTCGTTTTTTTTTTTGGAAAAAGTTGTAAATTTTTATATAAATTCTAAAAAGGAGTATATAAATATTTGTTTATTTTATAATTATGGTTGTTATTAATAATTATGATTCTTAGGGGAGGGCAAAGGATTGTAGATAATGCTTTCTTTTTTTGAGGGAGCAAAAAAAGATAAAAATATATAATGGTAGCCTTGTGTGCAAATACATAATAAATACATTATTATTTCGAACAAAAGTGTTCTCGAAATCGAATCTAATTAAAATGATTTAGAGAAATTAATATTTCATTAAAGAATGTAAGAGCATAGTAAGTTTAAAATTACAAACAAACAAAAATGTTGTTAAAAGCTAGAAAATTATGGTAAGTCAAGTTTTTTTTTTGTAAAAATGTAAAAGAAATGTATGAAAATGGAATCACTTTTTTGTAGGGAGGGAAGGAAGAAAGGATTACATACAAAAAAAAGACTATCTAACTAGCGAGCGAGAAATTACTTGTTTGAGCCACTGGGACCGCCATCGGGGCGACGTGTTAGGGGTATAGCTGCTCTTTGATCTTCCATGCGCCCGCTTTGAACTTTCATAATCAGTGAAAAGAAATCCTCATCGGGCACTGTGGTGCCACGTCCGGCTGGCCGTGAGCGTGGCTGAGCTTCAGCATCAATGAGTACATTTGGTCTGGGCAATTCCGAGCGTTGTTCCTCCAAGCGTGAACTCTGGCAGCGCATCAGCATATCCAGAAATTCATCGTCGACTTTCTCCGTAGTGGTAGCACTACGCAACAATTGGGGATGGCCAGCAGTAGACGGAGTAGCGGAGGAAGCATTACTAGCATTATTACTGGGGCTAGTTTTAAGACCGGGCAGGCAATTAGCACCGTCACCATTTGGAAATGCTGTATTGTGTTGTATTGAGTTTTGCTGTTGCAATGGCTTACGTGGAGCTGCTGCCCCTACAGCGGCGACGCCCCCAGCTGCCGCCGCTGTAGCTGACGCATTCGTCGTACCCTGACTCTGTTTGTTGATTTTGATGGAGCAACGTTGATCGTCTATGCGTTTTGACTGTGAACGCGACAAAAACTCAAAGAAGTCATCCTCTTGGGCCTTGCCAATGATCGGACGGGATTTTGAATCTTGCTTCTGATTGCGCTTGCCGTCGGGAGTGATTTTAATCAAATCCAATTGTTCCATGCTCTGACGACGAACACGAACCTAACGCAAAAGAAAAAGAGAAGAGAAAAAACAAAGGAGATAAATTAAATGTTTATGTATTAAAATATGTAGGAAGAGGTATAAATTCCTTAATAAAAATCCTTTCCCCTGTAGGAGTATAATCCAGAATACAAAGCATAATTTTATTTCAGTACAAGCTTGGTAATACTATTTTTAAACTAAATGGAAAGGATTCGGTAGTCAATTAAAAAATAAAATTTCTTCATTAAATAAATGAATTTAATGATTCCATTTAACAGGATAACTTCACTGCAAAAATATTAAACAAGTCCCCAAACTAAATCGGTCAGTTCAAACTGATTTTTGCAATATAAAGAAGGTATAAAAGAATTTAATCAAAAAAAAAGAGATAATCTTTCAAAAAAGAAATTACGACACTTACTATTTGCGTCGTAGGCTCTTAAAGAATTTTTTAAAAGATGTCCCTGGAGTTACACTTGATTACCCACTCTTGACGTCAAATATATAACTTCTTTATTCTTATGGTATGGATAATGACGGCCTTAATTAAAAAGAGAAGTCAGTGCTCTAACCTTTTTTAAATACGACACCACACTGTGGTACAGGGTGCTAATGTCCGTCTATCCATCTATCGTCGTAATCAAAGTACAGATGGCAATTATGAACTAATTTCGATGCAACTCGGTACATTCTTTTAGTTGAACCCCGTTGAAAATGGTCAATATCGGTCCCACACCTCTTAAAGTCACATATTACATCTGATTCGAACATAATTTCGCACAGAGCATTTCGAGCGACCATATCGGTACATATTTTAAAATAGCTTCTGCAAAAAGATCCACCACGTTTTAGGCCCTGCAGTACTAGAAGCCACATTTTGAAACCTATTACGCTTAAATTTAGTATGTAACATTATAAGCGATCTACGAGAATTAATTGTGGTAAAACTGAACCAAATAGGTCCATATTCTCGTAAAGCGATCAATTATTAATTCTGGTGAAACTGAACGATATATAGGTCCTTAATTTCGTATATCCCTCGCTCTAAGGTCCTTTCGATTTCAGAACATGCAGCTTAAGAAGCCACGTAACACATCGGATTTCGACAAAATTGTGCATGGAGCGTTACGAGCGACCAATGTCCCCAAGACAAAGGTCCGCCCGATAAAGGTTCCTGTCGCTTTAAAGGCAACATTGCACATCTATTTGAGATCAAATAAAACATAGTGCATTATGTGCGACCTATAATTATCCCCCAAGGAATATGCAAAAAAATGTTCTAAAGGGTGGTCCAACCATAATAAACGATGTTAATTGTGGAACGATTTTAATTGCCCAACGTAATTTGACATTTCTTTGCTTTAGTGTTTGACAAATTCAACCATGGAGAGGTACAGAATTGAGAAGCGCATTAAGATTGTTGAAGCCTTTTACAAAAATGGGCATTCTCAAAATGCCTTTTGTAGACTTCGTGATTCGTGACGAGGTACACTTTCACCTCAGTGGATTCGTTAGAAAATTACCGCTTTTGGGCAAATGAGAATCCACGAGTGATTGTTGAAAAGCCGATGCATCCACAAAGGAGAGGTACACAATTGAGAAGCGCATTAAGATTGTTGAAGCCTTTTACAAAAATGGGCATTCTCAAAATGGCTTTTGTGGACTTCGTGATTCGTGACGAGGTACACTTTCACCTCAGTGGATTTGTTAAAAAAATACCGCTTTTGGGCAAATGAGAATCCACGAGTGATTGTTGAAAAGCCGATGCATCCACAAAGTTTGACTGTACGGTGCGGTTTATAGACTGGCGGCGTCATCGGGACGTACTTTATCGAAATTGAGGTCGGCCAAACAATTACGATGAATGGTGTTTGTTCAGTTCTAACTGCAGGCAACCCTGCCACTTGTTCCTTTATTGTGCTTTGGGCAATTTCTACTACCAGCTTAATACGACTTTGTGCGAATGTAGCGCAAAGGGTAGTAGGGATTATTCCAACGAGTAGTTGCCGCTGTCGCGCAGCATCTTATCGGTCGTTGTCTCTTATGAGTTTTAAGTAAAAGTTTTGTTCGTTAAACTACCGCCACGATCGTGCGCATACAACAACCTTTATTCAAGGTAACATAAAGCCGTGTTATCTCACGTTGTGGCAATGTTAATTGTCCGCTACGATCATGTGATTTGACACATCTTTGGGGATATTTAAAAAAAAAGTGTACCTCATCATGCCAAAAACAATTTAAGACCTAAAGGATGAAAATAATAATTCGCCACATTAACCACTTTGAACCTCCATTATATCTCAGAGTCATTAAAAATATGGACCATCGGATATATGTATGCCACCAAAGCCGTGGCGAGCATTTGTGTGATACAACATTATTGTCATAGATTCATCTATCATAATAAAAAATATTAAGACAATTCTCTGGAAATTTGTTTGTGTTATTTACAATTATCATCGTGTGTTTTAGTTGGACCACCCTCTATAAAATATTGACAAACATTAATAAGGCCAGGCCTAAACTGTGTACTTAGTTTTGTCGAAATCAGTTAAAATTGGCAACCTGTACTTTGATTAAAACAGTCCGACGGGCGGACAGTGCTCAATGACATCAGATAGCGAATCTGAATTGTTTAAATAAACAAGGTGTTTCAAAAATCTGCACTTAGTTGTAATACCCTATAGCACTGTGTGGTGTGTGGAATAATTAGTGCTCAATTGAAGTCGTTCTGAAATCTTAAATTTAGCCCAAAATTGTATATGTGACGCGCAAAATAAAAAGGGACCTTAGGATAAAAAACAGTTTTGTTCAGGAGAGCCATTTTAAAGATTTAAATACGTGTATCTTTGGTGTATAATCGTCGACTTCACTTTCATAAAACGCGCATATCCCTGGGAGGGAACACTTTTGGGGCATGGGATCGGTCTCATTCGATGCTCAGATGTTGTCCACATCAAAAAAAAAAAGTGAAAATTGATTTTTTACTTAGGTCCCTTTCTCTATGTGCCGTCACATATATCCGACTTTGCTTTTCTAGGTCGCTTGACTCGGTCATCAAGTCCTGCCAAAATTAAAAATATATAACACTTGTATAATCCTAGCCTTAGGGCTATGTTTCACCAGTGTTTTTTATTCACAAGCTAATACTAGAGGGCTCAAATAAGACTGAAAGGTTAAAAATATTTTAAACTTTATTGTTTATAATTTTGTCTTTAGCTTTTGCTGGTTATAAAGTTTTTTATGGATAATTATGATGTGCAACAACGCGTCAAAATTGTTAAATTTTATTATTCTTCTGACGTCGTCATTTTAATGTCAGAACAGCACCCAGTAACAACATGATTGGGAACAGAGTCTCCTGTTTTGAGGAGCATGTATCAGTGTCAGAATTCTAGGGCGTCAGCCTCAATTACACCCCACGACAGCCGGTTCTATGGACCGGTTTGACCCGAAAAGCAATTCTTCGGCCAAGGGCTGTCACCACAGCACACAGCAACAACACCTCTGCAGTTGTACTGTTTGATGCGGTGTTAGGGTTGATAAAGTAATCGGTCTATATTTTTTGATGAAATGATTAGGGTATCAAAAACCAACATCTTCCGGACGATTAATAAACTTTCACTCCAAACATCCTCGACGAACTATAATTAATACAGCGACAAACTTTATTAACTGAGTTTTCAACATAAGTGACAAAAGTTTCCATAGTGACAATGAAAGACGGATTAAGGACGTATTAAGAAAAAATGACTTTCCAATTAAAACCATAAAGGACTTAATTAGACGGACGAAAACCAATTATGACCAAACAGTTAAAGAAAAATGATTAATAACTTATAAAGCAATGACGTATATACCTGGTTCCTCCGAAAGGTTTAACAAATCGGACGTTTATAATAATGACAAATTTTTATTAGCGCCCCGAACGTTTAGGACAGTTAACGACAGTGAAGAAAAGTCCAATTTAGTTTATAAGATTAAATGTGATGGTGACAAGTCCAACGTATGTCAAAAGGTATATGTTGGCACTACTGGGACAAAACTAAAGACTAGACTTTCTTCTCACAAATCTGACCTAAAAGCTGTTGATAGACCAGTCGAGCAGAAGACAGCCCTTGCGAACCACTGTACGCGGTTCGGTAAGTTCTTAGCCTATCAATGAAAGAGAATAGTTAGTTTTTCAAAAATATTTTTAATTTTCAATATATTCTCCTGAAACTTCAATACACTTAGTCCAACGCTTATCTAGCAATTCTATCCCTTGATTAAAATAGTTTTCCTCGAGGTCTTCAAAAGTGGTTTACAACTGTAATTGCATCTTCATTTGAGGTAAAACGCTTGCCAGCAAGGATTTTTTTTAGATTTGGGAACAGGTAAAAGTCACTGGGAGCTAAATCAGGAGAATAAGGTGGGTGGTCAAGCAACTCGTACTTTAATTCGTTGATTTTAGCCATTGTTAAAACACTCTTGTGCGCTGGTGCGTTGTCTTGATGAAAAATTATTTTTTTGTGTTGTAAGCCAGGACGTTTTTCTCGAATCTGTACATTTAATTGATCTAAAAGGTTGCAATAGTACTCTGAATTTATTGTTTTACCCTTTTGCATATAGCCAATCAATAAAATACCTTTGAAGTCCCAAAAAACGTTGCCATAACCCTACTAGCCGATTGAATTGTTTTTGCCTTCTTTGGGGCACTTCCTCCAGCTTCAGTCCATTGTTTGGATTGTTCTTTTGTCTCTGGAGCATAGTGGTGGATCCATGTCTCATCAACAGTTATGAAACGGCGCTTAAAATCCATTTTATTTCGCTGAAAACGATCCAAACAAGCTTGAGAAATGTTCATTCTTATGCGTTTTTGGTCGACTGTTAACAAGTGCGGTTGTACGACCACGTTTAAATTCAGCAACCCAATTTTTTACTGTTGCATATGAAGGAGCACTTCCACCTAACACATTCACCATATCATTATGAATTTCTAGTCCCGATAAACCTTTTTTATGTAAATATTAAATGACACCACGCATTTCTAATTTTTCCATTGTAAAAAAATCGCGGATGCGTCTTTTGTGAACACCCGTTTCTATATGAAGGAGTTGCCAGATCGAAACAAAATTTAACATGTGTTCATAGCAGAGATGGAAGTTTCCAAAACACTTTTCTGTTTATACCGCGCTTTTTGTGCTAGGCTAAGAAGTTTCCGAACCACCCTCGTAATTTTATGTTCTCGGTTTTGTTTTAGTGATTACCCCTGATGATGAACGACGAAGTCCGTCCGAAATATTGGGTTATTTAAAATTAAATAAATTATAAAAACACCAACATCAGTTTTTTGCTTATGACCTCAAGCCTAACATTAACTGGAAAAAAAGGTCATAAAGAAACCATTAACGGGGCTCTGTATAGGACGATGATTGAAAATGATTTACGAATAATCCTAACATATCGTTGCAGCAAGAAGGAGTCACTTTGCATACAGCATGATCCACAATGGAACTTCTTTGTAAACTTTTTAGTAAACCCTTAAGTCTTATTTGGGCCACCCAGTATAACTTCACGTTATGTGAAACATTTTTTCGTAGCTCAAACAAAACTCTTAGTAAAAATGTTTTGTTCTGTTTGATTCTTTGTTGCTGTTGTTTGATATTGATGTATGATGTAAATTTTGTTATGTTTCGGAGCAATAAATGTTGGAAAAAATTAAAAAAAAAAATTAAATTTTTAGCCAAATTTGAAATCACAAAAGCTAGGATAAGTCATACATTCATTAAAGATCAGTGAATAGTGTATTTTTTTTAAAAAGACAAAATGATTCGAAGACAATTTTCACAACGTTGGAAATGCCCATATCGAGAGATGTTGACATCTTTTGGCTCTTTGTAAATTACGATAAGTGGTTTTAAACAGACGTTGAAACCACATATCATCAGACGGACACAGACAACGAAACCGTTAATTTTCTGCGATCAGAATTCCCGGGAAGAATTATTTTTACTCAAACTTGTAATGTTTTTCGTTTTGTTGTCATCATTTATTGCTACTATTTTTGAAAGAGTGAATTACTTCACAAGCTAATTAGATCAGGTTTGTTGTTATTTATCATATGAGGAGGGAAAAGTACGCCAGCTTCTGGTAGACGCACGTTTAGCCGTTGATGCGGGACAAAAGTAAGTGTTCTCGTACGAGGGTTGCTATTTCTATTTCGGGCCGGCAATAAAAACACAATAATTTATCACTCAAAATGATTTTATTGTCTTTTAAAATATTCTCCTTTAAGATCAATACACTTTTGCATACGCAGTAATCAATTTTCGAAGCACTTTTTCCACTGCGATTAAGACACCTCCAAAACATGATTTTTGAACGCTTCAACAACTGTTTCGGAAACGTTGACCACGCATTTTTTCTTGACGCTAGGGAATAAGAAGAAGTCATTGGGTACCAAATTAGGTCTGTACGGTAGATGGCCCATGAATTCGACATAATGAGTGGTTAAATTGCTCATCGTTTCAGCTGATGTGTGAGAGCTCGCATTGTCGTGATGCAAAATGATACGTCATCTCTTATTATCTTTCCTTATTTCTTCGAAAACTGTTGGCAAACAGATGGTTGTATACCACTCAGAATTGACCTCCTGGGTTCCACTAAAGGCACTGTAGCAACATGGCCGGTTATACCCAAAAAAAAAACGCAATCATTTGCTTCGATGTACTTCTTCCACGAACATTTGTTGGATTTGGCTCGTTTGGAAAGACCCATACGGTCGATTGATGTTTTGTTTCGGGTTCATATGCATAGATCCATAATTCGTCACCTGTGACAATCTTATACACTGCCTTTGAGCTTTCGCAGTTATACTTTTTCAACAGCTCTTTGCACCAATCCATGCGAGCCTTTTTTGAGCATTCGTCAAATTATGTGGAATCTAACGAGAACAAATTTTTTCCACAGCCAAATGAACTTGCAATATCTTATTGTTGCTTGTCATACTAATGCCTCAATCTCACGGTATATCACATGTCGGTCTTGCTTAATCAGTTCACGCACATCGCTGGTTTCTGGCAAAGTGACCGAAGTTGAACGTCCTTTACGAAATTCATCCTGGAGCGAACGGCGACCGAGACTGAAGTCTCGATACTAGCACTTCACAGTGGTTTTTGACAGTGCTTTATCGCCAAAAGTCGAAACAAGTTGATTTAAACATTCTTGTCTCGATAACCCACGCCAAAAATCTTAAAAAATCATCGCACGAAAATGTTAACGGGATAATTCCAATTTTTGACTGAGATGAATTTTTCAACACACTGTAAACAAAACAATTCGTCCTCAAATGACAAAACGTTCTGAGTGAAGTTATGCTAAAAGATGTCAAGTACCAGTTTGCATCTGGGAACACAAGTATTGTCAGGACCGAATTAAAAATAGCAACCCACGTACTGGAAAAACGTCAATCGGACAGTCTTTCAATATGGCAGGAATTGTTACAGCGAGTCGCCTTGTCCTCGCTGTAGGATTTATGGATTTACGGGGTCATTCGTGCCAATTTGGTGGGGGGCTATGTTGTTGTTGTAGCGGCACACACAGTGCCGAGGTGACAGCCCTTGGCCGAAGAATTGCTGCTTCGGGTCAATCCGGTGCATAGAGCTGACTGTCGACTGGGGCTATGATATTGCTCTCCGCAGATTTTCGTCAAAAGCTTCCCTTCATCCCGAAATCTACTGCTGCCAATAAACTTAATGCATGTCTGAAATCGTCGTCTTTGTCAAGAAGTTGATATGGGATTAGTGAACGGGCAATACTAGCAGCGAAGAATATGGAAGGCAATGGAGAACTGCATTCGTACAAATCCTTGACAGCGTGAATTTTTGAACTGGCTTGATGTGTCAGTAACTTCGCCGCATAATTCACAGTTGAAGGTGGGATCGAAATTTTGCAACGGTACGTGGTTGTCTATCAAGAAACTGATGAACAATATGATTCAAGCGACGATCATCAAATGTTAATTCAAAGGAGAGGAAATCCTTATTACACGAATTTTGTTTATTCTGATTATTATATTGAAAAAAGTCAATTTAATATTGGAAATTAGTTTAATAGAACAAAATCAGTACTAACTCAAAAGTTTATTACAATTTTTGTTACTTAAGTCCCACAACATCCCATTAAAAAACAAGGAGAAACTTCTTTCAAATCAGTGAGCTGTGTATGATTCAATTCGTATACTCACTGACGGGGACCTACTGTTTAACGCCGTCTCCAAACGGCTAATAAATTTAATAGAGAACTTTTTACATGGCTTAGGGTTAGATTTTCTTCTCGTAAGAATGCCTCACAAATTAGAACCACTTTGTTTTTCGGATCATCAAGGGTAAATTCAAAGGAGAGGAAGTCCTTATTAACCGAATTTTGTTTATTCTGACTGATCTTCCATTCCAATTCAAGCGGATTCAATTCCCCGTTCGACTGGCTTTTGCGATGACAATCAATAAATCACAAGGCCAATCAAATTAATATCGAATTTCCCTGTTTTTCGCACGGTCAGCTGTACGTTGCCTGTTCGCGTGTAGGGAAACCTTCTACGTTGTTTGTTTTTGTGCCGAAAAACAAATCTAAAAACATTGTTTTTCATATCGCTCTCTACTGATTTCGATTTCATTCAAATAAATCGCATTGATATTTAAACTGTCTGAGTTTTATTTTCATTATGGAGTTTATCTGAAGGCGTTAAATTGAGGCGAGTCGAAGTTCTCCGGCTCCGCTAGTTTTATATTATAAATGACTGATTTAGGTCGCTACGATTTAATTAATTCCATTATAATAATGATATTTCATTCATGTCAAGCCTCATGAACGTAATTTCCTCACATTCAATTGAAGCTGTTTCTTAACAGTGGGCTGCGCACGTTATCATTCTTATGCTTACTGACCGGAACCTACTGTTTATTATCGGCAGCGAACAACTTCTGCACATAGTTATTTTATTATTTATTTATTATTAAATTTATTTGTAAATAAATAACAGCGATGCTAAGATTGCCTGAGCGTTAAAGCAAGATAGGGGGATTTTGATTAAGAGATAACACTTTTATTTGTAAAGTTTCCGGCACTTATGTGCATGTGAAATTGTTACTTGTGCCTAAAATTCCACACACCTCTAAAATAAGTGTTTATTGCAAATTAAAATATAGATTTTCTATTTAACATTATTTTCCGATTAAACTACACCATTTCCAATTGAAATTGAAAAAAAAGAAATTTCATTGAGATAATACAAGCTAATATTAATATGAAATTGGAAAACCCGATTTGAAATAGGGACTTACAATTGAAATTGAATAAATAGAAATATTGAAAAGGTCAATTTAATATTGGAAATTAGTCTAATAGAACAAAATCAGTACTAACTCAAAAGTTTATTACAATTTTTGTTACTTAAGTCCCACAACATCCCATTAAAAACAAGGAGAAACTTCTCTCAAATCGGGGAGCTGTGTACGATTCAATTCGTATACTCACGGACCGGGACGTACTGTTTAATGCCGGCTCCAAACGGCTAATAAATTTTATAGAGAAATTTTTTTTTGGCTTAGGGTTAAATTTTCTTCCCGTACGGATGCCTCACAAATTAGAACCACTTTGTTTTTCGGGTGTTTCTAATTTCCGAAAAGTTTTAGTTTCTGGTCGTTTTTTTTATTTTTACAAAGTGTATTCGCCTTACACTATTTGTATTCAATTTTGAGTATTTTATTAAGAAAAACGAAAACTTAACTAATATTTCAGTCAAATTATATGACAAAAATGTTTCAAACTTAAAATAATTCATTAAAAAATAAAAAATGTTCAGAAATTAGAACTTTTGGTTCTAATTTCTGAATAAAAATGTTGGTTCTAATTTCTGGAAGTTCTAATTTCTGAAAGTTCTAATTTGTAAGCGTCTACTGTATTTAGTGTGCATATCGAGGCAATACTATTCACAAATTTGATTCTTTTTGTACGTTAAAGGAAAATACGCGACTAAAAATACCACATTCTGCCTCTAGTGAGGAAAATGTTGCGACTGCGAAATCTGGTGCCTGAAGCATGTACCCAACCGACTTGCAACAAAATACCGATTTATACGCAACGATCTTTATAAGGAGGCTTAGAATATTAAGCTCTTTTACGGAATTAACTCTTTGCCCTAAACAGCTCAGAACACCGATGAGAACTCATTATTCGGTTTAATGAGCTTTTTCAAGAGATTCTTGAACTACCTAAAGTATACGAGAAATCAGTTAGGTGAGCTCCTATTTTCGGTCAACTGGCAGTCTAGGTCGTGTGAAATTAAACCTCTTTTTTTTCTTCACTAAGGTTAGGAGAAGTTAAAAAGAGGTATAATTTCTTGAAGATCTGTGAAAATTATTTTCTTACACAAATTTTGATCTGCAGATTTTTGTAAACTAGCTGTTTTATCAAGGTCAGTTCCAGCAGAATTTTTAGGAAATTCATCATAGAAGCAGTAAGCTTAGAACCAGGCAGTCGGTTGATTCGACTTACATACGAGGGCTGCTATACACATATATTTCTGGCCTAATAATGAAAATGCGAATATTTAAAATCAAAAATGGTTTTATTGTTTTTCAAAGTATTCTCCAGCACGATTTATACACTTTTGCATGCGCTCAAACCAATTGTCCGATTGAGACACCGCCAAAACATTATTTTTGAACGCTTAACAGCAACTTCTGGCGACGAAAATCGTTGACCACGCATTTTTTCTTCATATGCGGGAATAAAAAGAAGTCATTGGGTGCCAAGTTAGGGCTGTACGGCGGATGACTTATCAATTCGACGTTTTGGCCGGTCAAAAAGGGCGCTGGTTTGAGCCATTGTGTGAGATCTCACATTGTCATGCTGCACAATGATTCGTCTTCTCTTGTTCGTATTTCGAATTTCTCCCAAGACTTTAGGCAAACAAATTGTGGTGTACCACTCAGAATTGATCGTCCTACGTTGCTCAAGCGGAACAGTCGCCACATGACCAGTTTTGCCGAAGAAACAGGCGACCATTTGCTTCGAAGTGCTTCTTCCACGAACAACTTTCGTTAGATTTGGCTCGTCTTCGAAGACACACTCGGTCAATTGCTGTTTTGTTTCGGGCTCATACGCATAGATCCATGATTCGTCACCTGTGACGAACTTATAAAAGTCTTTTGAAGCAACGCGATCGGATTTTTTCAAAATTTCTTTGCACTAATCGAGACAAGCCTTTTTTTGAGCGACTGTTAAATTGTGCGGGATCCAACGAGAACAAACCTTTTTAACGGCCAGGTGTTCATGCAATATCGAATGTATGCTGGTGGAAGAAATTCCCAATGATGCCTCTTTCTCATAATATGTCACATGACGATCTTGCATTATCAGTTCACGCACGGCATTAATGTTCTCTGGCACAACGGCCGTTTTTGGACGACCTTCGGCCACGATTTAATTTATTAAACCAGTTTTTCATAGTGCTATAGGATGGTGCTTCATCGCCATACAAAGATTTAAGTTCATTAATGCACCCTTGTCGTGATAATCCACGTCGAAAGTTGTAAAAAATGATCGCACGAAAATGTTCACGAGTTAATTCCATTTTTTTGTCAACACAAATGATGGTCGTACTTCAAAACGTTCCGAGTACGTTTATGCTAAAAAATGTCAAACTTGCCAATGGAAATGTCAGATGGCGCCAGGCAACACTAAGTGTTGCCTAGGCCAGAAATATATATAGCAACCCTCGTATAAAATTTTCAACAGTTATGTAATTCGCACCCTTTATTTTTATATTTCTTCACTCACTGTTCATTTATACATATTTTTGTTTGCAAAAATAAACAGAACCTACTCGTATCTCAAAGAAACTACCATAAATCTATCCGCACTTTTAGAAAAGACTACAATTTTCAGTAACAAAAGGGGCAACACGCGAAAGAACAGCGCGTTTTCATTGTAGAACAATATATTAAAAATAATCCTATTTTAGAAATCACGTCCGTACGTGTTTTGTTCCACTTGGAAAACTTATCTCAGTTTAGCGAGTTGTGCTCGAGAATTGTGGACTCCAAAAGTTCGAATACATATACTGGTATATCTGCCTCAATTCTAACAGGATCAGAACAACACAAGAGTCTTCAAACGATTTTTTTTAATATTCCATTGTGAGAGGAGAATTCCGTTTTCTTTTTAAAATTCAGAAATACTTCGTTTGCGTAGCCGTTGTTGGACTTGCCCAACAGAAGATTATCTTTACGCCCGACTAAAGACCGGCCACCTAGTAGATGTATAGATATTTTTAGCCTCAACTTAATGAAAATATATAAATAATAAATAGCCTTATTAAATAAGTACTATTCTTGTAACCTTACGTTTATATTTGTTCCAGAAAATCCAACTTAATATGGAATTTCCATTGCAACAAAAACACAAACTTGCAGTCATTTTTAACAGAGGCACAGATTGCATATCCAATTGCACAATTTTAGCATTCTCTGTCCTTACAATATTAAAACAAAGCATATATTTTTAATAAGAATAAAAAAACATTTAACAACTTACCATACGACCTTGTGAGTTTTCCGAACAATCGTCGCTGCCCTGAGACAGGTCGGTATTACTTGATCGATCGTCACATTCCACGGGCGAGGGTGAAACCTCTGGCATTCCCAACAGCTTACGTAAATCCGCAATATTAACCCTTGCCGTACTCTCTCCCACAGGGTCCTGCAATTCTTTGGCCAATTGTAAATGCGACTCGGCATATTTTAAAGCTTTCTCATGGTTTCCGATGGCTGAATGGGCATTGCCCAGAGACCAGCAGGCACGGGCTTCACCCACACGATCACCCAACTCTTTGGCAATACCCAGATGACGCTGATGAAAGTCAATTGCTGTGTCGAATTCACGCAGCAGAGTATAGGTGTTTCCCAAACTGTAGCACGACTGTGCCTCCACCTCCCGTTCGCCCAATTCAATGGCTAAGGTTAGAGTGCGCTTATAATGATCGGCCGCCTCTTCGAACTGTCCCAGAAATATGTGGGAATTACCCAAGTTACTGTTGGCTCTACGTTCGGCTGCTTTATCGCCAAATTCGCGGGCTATGCGTAGGCGTTCCTGGTGATGTTCAATGGCAGCTTGAAAGTCACCTGGAAGACAGATAAACAAAACCAAAATCTATTATACCCGAGTTTGAACAATAATGACCATGCTTACCTAGCAGATAATAAGTGTTGCCCAAATTGCCACAAGCTCGCCCTTGCGCCCCGCGATCACCCAACTCTCTCATCAGCTTCAGATTCTCTTGGTAGTATTCCACAGCCTTCGTCAAGGCTTCCTTAACATCATCGCCAAAGTCGCCGGGATTTCTCTGTCCCATGTGTTTTCCCTTGGCATGGTATACATTGCCCAAGTTGTAAAGAGCCCTTCCCTCAGACAGCTTGTCGCCCAGTTGCCGGGCCAACGTCAAATGACGATCACAACATATGACTGCTTCATCAAAGCGACCCATTACCTTAAAAGTATTACCCAAATTTCCCGATGATTTCGCCTCGCCCAACTTGTCGTTCATGGAACGAGCCAAAGTCAGGTCCAATTTGTGATACTGCATCGCCTTCGAGTAGTCGTTCAAGTAGAAATAGGCGTTTCCCAACTGTGAATAAATCGCACTTAAGGTTCGAAGGTCATCGGTGCCCGCACGTATAGCGGCCTGAAAGAAGGCCACACCTGCACGACAATCGCCTGCTTTGCATAAACGTTCACCCTCAAGGGCCAATTCGAGACACATGCTGCTTCCACCGTCCTGGTTCTGATTGCATTCAACCGCTCCTCCGGCAGCAGAGCCACCACCACCGCCAAATCCTGCTCCTATGCTCGAGACATTTTCAGCCGATGCTGACAACGACGACATCTCGCACAACCACTCTGTTTGTTCTGTCTTCTGTCAATGTGCCTCCGAACTACTGTTGTGTGAATGTTTTACCCAAAATTTGTTCTGTTGCTCTTTTACGCTGTTGTTTCGTTCGAGGCGACAACGTATTGATCGGTATATTTACCTAATTTTTAGTCTGTTATGTATCCACTTTATATTCTCTATACCCTACTGCTCCGCGCTATATAATGATGCGTATTCTCTTCCGTGTGAATTGTTAAAATTTATCTTTTTGGCAACAGAAAAACTAAATAAACTGCCTCAATGATTCAGAGAAGATTCACAAAACACCTATGAGAAACAGAGAACAGAGCCAGTTTGGAGTGGCATCAACGCCGACGCTTCTGCACTTTTACGCCTTTCTTTAAAGTTTGTTGACAGATGTCGGTGTGATGGATTTTAAATAGAGCCGTTATGCAGGGTTCGCATAGTGCAAAGGCATTTCAAGCAAATTCTATTACATTTAAATTAATTAAAATTAAAATTTTATTTTGTTCATATGTTTCTATGTGCTCCTTATTTTTGCTTTATGCCCTATTTATGAATCTTATTTACTACACACTTGTTTTTTATTGTTATTGGATTTTAATTGCATATTCAAGTGTTGCATATAAGGTTTTCGCGCGAAATGGTGAATATAGATTTCAATTGCATAAGCGATCGAGGCGAAAGTAAAGTAAGCTTAGAAGCCAACTTAAATTCTTTTTTTGTCGTTTTTTCAATTATCGTTACCACCTATTTATAAAAAATGTAAGAGTTGGAAATGGGTTTCACTTGTTTTTTCCAAACATTAGCCGTGTTCTTTTTAGGTAACTAGCTAAGTTACCTAGTTAGTTAGCAATATGGTATTCTGGCAACATTCAACAACATTTTGAATCAGATGGCAGCATAAGCCAAAAAAAGTTTGTTTGCAAACAAAAAAAGGCAAAGCAAATTGTGAAAAACCAATTTTGTTTTTTCGTATAGTTTCCTGTTTTATAACATGTTATTAACAAATTTAATTTCGCTCAGTACTGCATTAAAAATTTACTCCAGATAAGGACAAGTAAGAACCATAATTATTTTATATGCATGTAAAGCCTGGTACTAAGTTCGGGGAAAACTTAGATATGTATATCGCTTAGGAAATGACTCATAAATGAGGTTTTGTCAAGATTTTTTCAATTTTCACCACAATTTCACAGAACTTTATTGTTGAAGTTTGAGATTTCTTCACATGAAAAAGCGAACTTAGTAGAAGGCTTAAGAGTAGAAATTGTTTTAACACTGAATTTTTGATACAGATACTGAAGTTATTTATACAAATGTGCTACAACAAGAACTGTGACCTTCTTGTAGGCATTATATTCTCTTCCAGCTCATCAACTTCAGCTCATTCGCAAGACTCAACACAATTTGTGGAAATAGTTTAATAGCGCCTTTTCTATTTTCTTTTTCTTTCATTCTTTTCATTTTCTTTCTGTATCAATAACAAAAAAAATATATATATATATGTTTTTGAATTTGTTATACAATCCGGGTGTGTCATAATATTTTTTTTGTTAAAAAAATAAGGCAGGTTTCATTCATCATTTGCTATGAGAGATGGTTGTGTTCGGACTATCAGGCCTGTCACAGAAATCGATCGGAATGATTTTAATTCCGTACTTACCATTCCGGTCGGTTTTGTTTTACCTTCTTCAGATTCCGATAGATTTAGGTAATTCCGAAAATTTTAAAAACCCTGGTTATTCTAGTTTGCTATGGCAACTCTATGCATATGAGAAAACAAAAACCATATGTTTTAAGTAAACAAAATAAACAAACGGAGTAAAGAAAAATAGTTTTTCAAAAATTGTTTAACAATAGTCCCTTTACCTTATAATAGACTTCCAAAATATTGCACAGCCTATCTAATTTTTTATTTTGTTTTCGCGCTGATGGTTTAATAATAATAAAATTTCCACTTGTCGATGTCCACAGTCGACACGTCACTCTTCCAGCAATTATCCCCAAGTGCTTATTTTATTCTACTAAAAGGATGCTCAATTCCAGGTTGGATACATGTGGAGTACGTGATCTGTGGCGCTTAGGAGTAGGAGATGGTGTGCGGGAAAGACGCCTCTTTGAAGGTGATGGTGTTACACTTCGCTTTCATGCCAAATAATTTTTTTTTCCTAGCACTGTAAGATGTTGTGGGAGTAAAATCAAGATCTTCGTCGTTTTCTTACTCAGATTCGCAAATGTACGCGATCAGATCCGCTTCTCCAAATCTTTTGGCACCAGCAACACCTTCTACACTTCTCTGCATTCCGGAGACTCTAACAACAGTTTCTTCAACCTCGGACAAAACATATTTTGTATATGGGCCCCACCTGTTTTACAATTTTCGTTTTTGTTGTTGCACAGTTTCTTCTTAACGTATGTTTTCCAGTCCTTCCAGGTTTTCTTCCATCCATAACAATCTTTGCGTGGTGGCCCAGAAGAATTAAATTTTTCTGTTTATTCTATCCAATGCGCTACTACAGCCACACGATCTCCCTTTACGAATGAATCCTCTGGCTATATCATTGTGGCACTCCATGAACTCGATAAAAATATTATTTGTTAATGAAAATATTGGGAACAAACTTATAAAATACTCACATTTCTTATTTGTTTTATTTTCGTCAGCCAGAATATTACACGCGACGACAAAAAACGATCACAAACAATACAAATTAATTTTCCAACGCTTTTTTTGATTTTAGTTTATTTCGTTCAATGCAATTATTTGGCTTGTATTGTTGCCTTAGTACTATTGAAAATATAAAAGATTGATTAAAATAAAGGTTAACTAAGCAAAAATTTAAAAAAGTCTACACTGCAATTTTCGTTTCAGCTGAGTACAACCGAACAAAAATAGCTAAGCGGAATTTACAAATTATAAATTTCGTTTGCCTTGCAACATGTATTTCTTATGGGAGCACCTGTGAAATGTTTTCTCTTGGCTTACAATCAGTTTCGTACCGCATTTGTATGCGGAAACATTAAGTGCTATTCAGATTAATAAATCAAAAAATTGCTTTGCTAACAATTAACTTCATGTCGACCATTTTTCATAAATATTTCCAAAAGAAAATACATTTTCATAAAATTAAAGTTTTCAGACTGGTAAGCGTTTGTTTTAATGCGTCATAAGCGTTATTATTATTCATTAACTTTTGATAATTTTATGTTCCATTTCTTGATGTCGGTGAAACTATTTCGGGGAGCACAGATTGGCCCGACGAGGACAAGTTCCGAAAACCTGGGGTTTCCGGATGGTATATGTGAAAGATGATAGCCATTTATTTTTATTTTCTACACATGCGCAGAATTTTGAATTTTGAAACTCGAGAAATAAAAATTAACTTTATATCTTTTGTTTAAAAATTCAAGAAAGTTCATAAGTTTTTTCCATCGATTAAACAAATTTTTAAATAAATATTAACAGTAGCTTAGTTGAATTTTATTATTTTTAAAATATTATTTGATATTAAAAAGGTTTTGTTATTAGCAACTAGAGACTTGGTTAAATAGAATCTTCTTTAAAAGATATGTTAGTACAAGATGGCCCAAATGAGACCTAGTGATGTTAAACACGTATAACTCTTGTAATAAATATATTTATTTTTATATGTTACATACATTTTATGGAAATTTAACGTGACTATGTGTGAAATTTGCATCAGACAAATGACCACTATTTTGCTCGATACAGGCATTGGCTCTTTTTAGCGCCAAGCTGCTGCACAGCTTCCACGTTCTCTTCACTACGAATATTTCGATAAACACCTCTTCCTGGACGGTCGGCAACTGAACCCATTTCCTCAAAACGGCAAACTAAACTTGTAATCATGGAAGATGTGGGCGCTGCGTCTGAACAATTGATCGTTAAGAAAATAATAAAAATCGATAATTTTAATGCGTTGTTGTGGACTTCATTTTAAATTTTAAAGAGTTCAGTTATAATCTGCAAAAAGAAAAAATAATGATGATAAAAAATAAAAAAAGTTATTTGTGTTTCACATCAACTGGTCTTATTTGGGGCACCCGTTATAAACTAAATCAATTACTAGGTTCAACTGGTAGGAATTTTTAGTTGTAATCAACTATGAAATTTTTTCGGTGAAGAAGTTTTCTTTTTCACACAAATCCGACAAATAGTTGGCAACGCAATCGTGTTATACAGAGTGGCTGAATTTAAATGGAACACTACACAACAGAACAGCGATCAGCAGTTGTAGAATTTTATTGTAAAAATTAAGTCAATTGTTTTAACGCATCGTGCTTATCGTCGCTTTTTTAATGTGCGTTAAAACAAAAAGACATTAACAAAAAGACGTTCGGCACGAGCACGAATGTGTGCAGCCGGAAATGGCCACCACATGCGATATACAATTTTTCATACTTGAGCCAAAAATATTTCCCATTAATAATGTATATAATAAATTTCAAACCACAACGGTAGTTTTGTGCCACCCTGTATATATGCATATGATAATCACCGACACCCTTTTTAACATTTTTTCATGCAAAACAATGGGTATGTATTCTATTCTGCATGAAATATGCAATGTTGCTAGACACAATTTTGATAAATTTTATGATGTTGAACTCAGTACTTTCAGCAGCGACATCACACAATTTTTTTATGAAGCAACTGTGCAGCTACGCTATAAAAACCGGTGCTGACGCCATTTTCTCATTGGAATTTGATAAACATACAATACGTTTTTAAATATCGACAAATGTTAGATAAAAACAAACATTTGTCGATTCAGTCGAACGCAGCCCATATCACCGCCAGATTCCTCGGGTTCATCCTTCTTCTTCTTCGCTTCCTTATTGGCTTCAGCGGAGGGAAGAAAACAAATTGATTTTCTGTTGATTTTTCTTGTGCTGAAATTGACAAAGAAAAGAAAGCTTTGGTGAGAATGGGCTAAGACTGTCACACAAAACTGTCGCAGCGGTAACTTTTTGTTACAAATTCTATTGAAAACTCGGATTAATGTTCTCTTGTATTCCTGTGAACGGCCCTGCCGTTTATAGAATTCGTCTGTCAAACCCTTAATACAAGCCTGCAATTCGCCGTTGCCAACTAGAACATAACGACGCCGTCGCCGACAAGCAGGAAAACTAGGCACCGTCAAAAACACCGCTCCGACTTGGTTCTTTGGTCTAGGAAAAAAATGGTGACCTAACTGTTGGCAACTCTGGCTATTCTGAAGCTCTTAATCGTAAATCGCCATTATTTTGTCAGAAAATAAAAAGAATTTTAAACGTTGAATTTTTATTATAAATGCAATTACATTTGTGAAAACTGGCTTCGAAACGTGTAACCCCTCTTCTCCGATAGAAATTCTGCGAAGAATTTCTCAATTAATTAACGAAAAATCCCTTTAGAAAAAATTGTGTGCCCCAAAAAAGAAAAAAAAACCAACCAACGAAAAAAAAGAAGAAAAGAAAAAAGAGTGTAGTGAAAAAATGCGAATATTTTCCAGCTCTAAAGCTGCATTTCGCAATCGCATTGAACGCTGTTTAAATAGTTGAAATTATTAAATAAATCAAAGAATAATAACGTAAAAGTAAAGCCAGCAAAGAAGAAAAATTAGAGAAAAGAAAAATAAAAGAAAACTGAAAAAGAGAAATATAAATTTATCAATTTGTCTGACCTGTGTGTCAACTAACTAAAGTAATCGTGAAAATCTTATTCACACATTTCCCCCAATATACCAATACCAGCAGCACATAAATACACATACACCAACCAGCCATACACATACACTACAACTACACTGTTGTTGGATGAGAGGCAGGCAGAATTCTGAGACAGAAGAAGAAAAATAAAAAAAATCGATTTTCCTGATGTGTCCGTCTCCTCCTCACTCAACAAAATTCACAATGCACTAAAAATCATTTTTCAAAACAGAGCTAGCTATACATAAAATATAAATATAACAAAACAGAAAAAAAACGAAAACAATAATTAAACGGAAATATCGACTGCAAAGCCTGTGTGTATCGTATCCCCTCCCCCCGTCTTTTAGAGCGTTGGGAGTACGAGTCCAGTCAAAAGCCAATCAATAGCAAATTCCCCTTGGAACGAACGAAAAAGCTGTTCTCAAATCTTCTATTCCTGAGGTCGGCCGTCTTCTTCTACGCTGACGACGTCTGTCACGAAGATCGCGCAGCGGTGTGGGGTAAGTAAAGAACACAAAAGAAAAAAATGACAGTTGTCACAAATCGTATGTGAGCGTGTGTATTTATTTAAGGAAAAACCTACTAATTTTGAGCTAAAACAACATTTCTTTGTTTTACAACGTCAGCCAACCGAATGCTTGGCATAGCCCGTGCTTCACTCCTTAGACCCCCTCCAGTCGACCGCCTGCCCGTTGTCCTTCACTTATTTTGTTTAATTTTTCTCATCATCGTAGAAAGTGTGAGCAAGAGGGAGAGAAAACAAAAAATTTTAGCCAGCGAACATTGACCGATTAACAGAAGAACACTCGCGGTGCGTTGTTGGTTGTATGTACCGCATGCCTGATGGAATGAATGCCTGCACAATCCAAAAAAAAGTGCAAGTACAATTTATGGACAGAAAGTGGATGAATGAATGATGGAATGTGTGAATGAATGCAAATGTGTAGAAGGAACGCCGATGAATGAATGAACGAACAGCAACATCAGCTAGTCAGCCAGCCAGCACTTTACTCGGGACTAAGTCAGTCTGGCAGCCGCTATTGCCTATTGCGGCTTTAGCGGCTATAAATAAGACCTTGAATGCAAGAAAATGAAATGAAGAAAATACTAGCCACTACTTCGTCCGCCCGTGCCGTTCCTTTGGTCCCAGAAAATGTGTACTACACGTCTCATAATCTCATCCAAATGGCCAGCCAACCAACCAACTGGCCAAGAACGTGCCATTTATATTTTTAGTATCGTTTCGTCGATTCAACAAAGCGCAGTCACTTTGCCTCACTCGTACTCGTTTAGTCATTTGGTTCGTCCGTCCGTCCAGCCATAAGTCAGTCAGCCAGTATTTGCATGTCTCATTTATTTGCATTCATCAGTTTCGCCGTCAGTCGCCCACATACTCTTGTTTTGCTTGAACTTCAAGATTTCCGTATGTGTAGTCGTTGTTTCAACGATCTATCTTTATTTTCTTCGTATGTGCTTTTTTTGTTTATTCTCTCGCCATAAATTCTGCTACTTTTGTTTATTCCTGTCCAGGCCCACCTGTCCGTCTGCCTGCCTGCCTTTGTTATGGATGTTATTTCCTTTAATTTGGTTATCCAGACTTTGGATGCTTTTGGAGAACTTATCTGCTTGTAGTCATTTTGCTTGTTTTTGTTTTTTGGGTGCACTAGTCATTTGCCCAACAA
The DNA here is from genome assembly GCA_963513945.1 of Hydrotaea diabolus. Lineage (NCBI taxonomy): Eukaryota > Metazoa > Arthropoda > Insecta > Diptera > Muscidae > Hydrotaea > Hydrotaea diabolus. The sequence goes on from OY740716.1 coordinate 232,302,039, forward strand.
CAAATATTTAGACGCAACCCTGCGAATTTCGATTGTCAAACTTCGATGACATACGCGTCAAATTAATTTGACATTTGTGAAAAAATCAAGAAAAAAACGCAACAAATAATAAGGCTTAAATCTAGTTTAGTAACAACTCTGGGACGGACACTAGATTTGCACCATCGATAGAACTTTTAGTTCTAAACAGAAAATGTAAAATATAAAAACGGCGGACTCCCATAGTTTTCGAGATATGGACTTCTAAATTTCAGACGTTTAATTCAGATGTTGAGCCATAAATGGGTATTGTTAGAAAAATTATTGCAACACTATTCCAGTGATATACAGGCGATAAGTGGGACCTGCATAACTGGGAACCCTCTATAAGTTGAACAGTTATAGCGGTCCCAGTGCACTTTGAACAAAAAAAAAAGTCTTTAAGCTGGAGTTTGACCTCTTTAAGTGGGACTTGATTTTTTAGAATTTACCTCTTTAAGTGGGTATTTTCACTCGTTTACTTTTGTGAGTGGGATTTCCCTTCTCCTGCTGTACCTCCTAACGCACGATTTTTGTCTGTTTTTCTCTTTTGTTTTTGCTTTCTTACTTATGAAGTTTTTGCAGAGTGCAACGCAGGGTTGCCAGATTTGGCGATTTCTTACCATATATGGGGAGATTAAAGATTTTTAGCAACATATATTTTGGTGATTGGCGATTATCCTGGCCGATTTTATGAGAACGCCATACTTTTAAATTTTAAGGTCTTAATGAAAAAGCGTACTCTAAAAATTCGAAAGTCTCAATTTGTATTCGGCATTTACGATACGAGGGCGGTTCGGAAACTTCTTAGCCTAGCAAAAAAAGCGCGATATAACCGAAAAAAATTCAGTGTTTTGGAAACTTCCATCTCTGCTATGAACACATGTTAAATTTTGTTTCGATCTGGCAACTCCTTCATATAGAAACGGGTGTTTACAAAAGACGCATCCGCGATTTTTTTACAATGGAAAAATTAGAAATGCGTGGTGTCATTTAATATTTACATAAAAAAGGTTTATCGGGACAAGAAATTCATAATGATATGGTGAATGTGTTAGGTGAAAGTGCTCCTTCATATGCAACAGTAAAAAATTGGGTTGCTGAATTTAAACGTGGTCGTACAAGCATTGAAGATGAACCACGTAGTGGACGTCCAAAAACAGCAACAACAACAGAAATTGTAGCCAAAGTGCATGATATGGTATTAAATGATCGACGAATAAAAGTGCGTGAAATAGCTGATATCATGGGCATCTCAAATGATCGAGTCCATTTAATTTTGCATGAAGAACTACAGATGAAAAAGCTTTCTGCAAGATGGGTGCCGCACTTGTTAACAGTCGACCAAAAACGCATAAGAATGAACATTTCTCAAGCTGTTTGGATCGTTTTCAGCGAAATAAAATGGATTTTAAGCGTCGTTTCATAACTGTTGATGAGACATGGATCCACCACTATACTCCAGAGACAAAAGAACAATCCAAACAATGGACTGAAGCTGGAGGAAGTGCCCCAAAGAAGGCAAAAACAATTCAATCGGCTGGTAAGGTTATGGCAACGGTTTATTGGACTTCAAAGGTATTTTATTGATTGACTACCTGCAAAAGGGTAAAACAATAAATTCAGAGTACTATTGCAACCTTCAATTAAATGTACAAATTCGAGAAAAACGTCCTGGCTTACAACACAAAAAAATAATTGTTCATCAAGACAACGCACCAGCGCACAAGAGTGTTTTAACTGGCTAAAATCAACGAATTAAAGTACGAGTTGCTTGACCACCCACCTTATTCTCCTGATTTAGCTCCCAGTGACTTACCTGTTCCCAAATCTAAAAAAAAATCCTTGCTGGCAAGCGTTTTACCTCAAATGAAGATGCAATTACAGTTGTAACCCACTATTTTAAAGACCTTGAGGAAAACTATTTTAATCAAAGGATAGAATTGCTAGATAAGCGTTGGACTAAGTGTATTAAAGTTTCAGGAGATTATATTGAAAAATAAAAATATTTTTGAAAAACTAACTATTCTCTTTCATTGATAGGCCGCCCTCGTATTTTGGCTTATATTCGATTTAATGACTCCGTTTAACGGGATAGAGGGGCATAGATATTGGCAGTAGTGTGCGGTTATAGTTTTGTGATTTTTAAGCAAATGCATTGAAAAAATTATGCAGTACGAGGGCTGCTATATTTATTTCTGGCCTAATAATGAAAATGCAAATATTTATCATCAAAAACGGTTTTATTATTTTTCAAAGTATACTCCAGCATGATTTATACACTTTGGAGTGCGCTCAAACCAATTGTCGAAGCACGGTTTCTAACCCGGATCTAACACATCCAAAACATTTTTTGATGACTTCAACGGCATCCTCTGGCGACAAAATCGTTGACCACGCATTTTTTTCTTGATGTGCGGGAATAAAAAGGAGTCGTTGGTTGCCAAGTCAGGGCTGTACGGCGGATGACCCATCAATTCGACGTTTTGGTTGGCAAAAAGGCGCTGGTTTGAGCCAATGTGTGGGAGCTGGCATTGTCATGGTGCACAACGTCTTCTCTTGTTGATTTTTCGAATTTCTCCGAAGACTTCAGGCAAACAAATTGTGGTGTAGCACTCAGAATTGACCTCCTACGTTGCTCAAACGGTACTGTCGCCACATGACCAGTTTTGCCGAAGTAACAAGCGACCATTTCCTTCGAAGTTTTTCTTCAACAAAAAAATTTCGTTGGATTTGGCTCGTCTTCGAAGACCCACAGGGTCGATTGCTGTTTTGTTTCGGGCTCATACGCATAACTATTCGTCACCTGTGACAATCTTATAAACAATTTAGCGCAGTTAATTGCGATCGATCGTTTACCAGCCCAGTTCTAGAACACTCTTATTAGTTTCGATTTTCATTAAATTTCGTATAAATTATGATGGAAAAGCATCCAATATTGGGTCAATTTGGATCCTTGAAAACCGTGTAATGGATTATTAAATAACAGTAAAGTATTTTCAAGAAGCTAAATATTATTTTTTTAAGCTAAATTATTTCACAATTAACAATGTTTCAGTTCCTTCGACTTTTCATCTAGAATATGATAATTTTTAACATTGAAGTATAATTGTAGAGTTGTAAGAAATTTGTTTAAATTCAAAGGAAAATAGATTTTCAAAAAAACTGTGATATAAAAAAAGGCAAACATAGAATTATTTTTGCAATTTGGCTAAATTTGGGCGACGGGCTCCAAAGCCGTACATCCGGACCATTTGGACGTGCACGTATGGGTAGCAAAAATTAATAAAAAATTCTTACGACTTCAAAGGGGTCATGATGTTAAAAATCTGTATACATTTTGAGCACCTTAGAGGGCCCAAGGGGATGCTTTCAATTGGCCTTTCTACGCATACAGTCGACCAAGGTAAAATATTGTCGCCCACGCCTGACGATAGCCCTATTATCCATCCGGGCCAAGCGTTGAGCACCTTAGAGGGCCTAAGGGTATGCTTTCAATTGGCCCTTCTACGCATACAGTCGTCCAAGGTATAATATTGTCGCCCACGCCTGACGATAGCCCTATTATCCATCCGGGCCAAGCGTCCGACCCTTAACTCAGCCAAAAAAAAAATTATCTATAATGATCATCCTAGCAAAACTTTAGGTACCCATATGCCTATATTGACCATGCGGTCCGTCTTTTTGGCCACATAAGCCAAAACGTCCTGCACTATGCTTTTTTTACGGAATTAAGTGCGTCGCAACTAAAAGTACACATTTTAACCATTATTCGTAAAGCAAATATTCAAAAAAGTGTACTTTTTGTAAGGTTACATAAGTCCATTGAAGGAAAGCATTTTTTATTAGGCCGATTTTTCCTATTTACAATGCCATCATCATTCAAAATTTCAGAATCCTAGCTTGATTCGTTTGACCAGTATAATGTTTTAACAGATATAACGACGGATGGACACGGCCATATGCCTTACACACCATAACCATATACCACCCACCCAAAAGTAACAAAAATCTTCAATAGGAAAGAGTCGATTTATCGACTTTTTACCACAAAAAATCAATTAGTCGGAATCCGACTTCATATATTTTTTGTTTTAAAAAAAATTAAAAACGACTTTTTGCAACGACGTTGGAATCCTTTTTTTTAATCCGCACTACACTTTTTTATGCAAATGTACGTGTCTTCAATACACTCCTATGGATCTAAAAAATTATGTCTAGAGAATTACAATTGTATATACTTATACATTTTTATTATTAAAGTTTATTTTAGTTTTTAAGTTTTTCTATTTGGGAATGTTTTTCTAAGTAATACGGTTTTTTTTGGCCCTGTGGGCTTTTGTATTACTATATGAATTAATAAAATAAATAAATAAAAAGATAAAGTGGTGATCCAAATGGCGAATTAATCAAAAAAATACAACAAACTTCATGCTTTTCCAATGGTTTAGCCGTCTACCATCAACAATATCCACTTTATATGGATTTATCCTGTATCTTTGTAGGTACATATTTTTTGCCGAAATATCGAAAATCAAAAATCAGACCACGTCCATGTGACCATAATTTTCCTTTTTTATAATTTTCCTTTTAAATATGTATTTAGGGAACTTACGCTCGAAGTCCTAAATACAGGATTTGATATATCATATTAACTTCCATATACAGTGTTTTTTTGAAAAGTAGGGTGATTTAAACAATTTTTTCTAACTAATTTTTGTAAAAAAAATGCCAGAAAAAAGTAAAATAATATCTAGAAAATTTTTTCTTCCTGCTAAACCTAAATAGGCAACGCAGCACTGAAAGTAGCGTTTGTCTGGAACACAGCTAATGACTTTCTTTTAATGTTAAACCTGCTTTCGAAAATTTTTTGTAGCGGCTACCTTGAACTCGCCACTGATTCCGATTCATTTTTATACTAAATCTAATAAACAAAATTATGAATTTCCCCAAAAAAAAAAATTAATTAATTTTGAGTGCATTTCAAAAGGTACGTCACCGTACTTTTTTTTCTTGGCATTAGTCACCTCATAAAAATTTCCGTGGGCAGAAAGAAACAGTGACAAACTTGAATATGAAAAGGATTTGATGGTTCAATGTATGATCACAGATAGATTTTTTTAAATTCCAAAATTAAAATGTCATTTTTCTTGTAATCGTCATTGCTAAGTTCACTTCTTTTTAAAAGTACAATAAAAGGAACGGAATCATTTTTGTTTTCAAGTATTATGGAATTACATTGCCAGTAATTAAGGAATACAACTTAGTTTAAGGTGCTGCTCCGGCTGACATTGGTATAGCGTTTTCTGTAACTCCAATTTTTCCAGACCTTGTGAATGGTTTCAAGCTGTAGCTCTCAGATGACTTGTATGATATTAGCCTTACGTGCTTAAACTGTTTCTGGATTATTGGCATAATATTGGTCCCCACCAAATAGCGTTACCGCTGTGCCACTAAAGTGGCACTTCTACCACTTTTTTCTGTCGGGATACTTCTGTGCTACTTTTTTATTGTTATATAAGTACTTTTTATGCCACTTTTTGCAATTAAGAGCAATTAAAAGAATAATGTGCAAAATAATTCGAGAAAATAAATAATATCCAGCAAGAATTGTCAATTATAAACAAAATATATATTCACAGTTTTAAATGTATGTCCTTCAAATCATGAAATCACTAAACAATTTCTTTCAAAGCGAGAACACAAATTATAAATCTTATTCCATTGACAAAAGGCATTTTTATCAAACTTCTTAAAAATTATTACATATCTGCCGAATATTGATTATAAAAATATTTCACATGTGACTATGAGTAATGAAAGAAGCCGAATCTTTAATTTCTCCTGAAAATATATCAGCAATTAATATAATAGCTATTAAAAGAAAAATCTTAAAATTTTACCAAACTCGTTGTGACCAACTTCTTTTTAGGATTAATATAAATGACGAAAAACTAAATAATAATAATAAATAATAAAGAAGATATTAATTGTTTAGATATTATGACTCAATTTAGTTATAAAATAAGCAAACCAGATGATTTTATTAATGAATTAAAATTAGTAGAAAGCAAATCAAATAAGAAATCGTATCTGCATCTATTTGCAACAACTAATGTAGAAGTTTTCTGGCATAAAGTTGAAAACTAATATTTAATAAATTAATATTTATACCAGAATTTATATTAATTTGATATACGAGGGCGACCGCAAAAGTAACTGGCCTAACATAAAAAACCATTGTTTTGGAATTATTATTATTTATTTTTCAACATAATCTCCTTCCAACTCAATACACTTCATCAAACGTTTTTCAAGTTTTTTAATACCTTCAAAATATGCCTCAGTTTCAGCAATAACCTCGCTATTGGACTAACATTTTTTGCCACCGAGAATTTTTTTTAAATTTGGAAACAAGAAATATTCAGAAGGAGCTAAATCTGGACTATATGGTGGAAGCGGAGCAATTTCAAATCGTAATTCGGCCAGTTTTTGTTGAGTTAAAAATGCAGTGTGTGAAGGAACATTATCTCGATGAAAAAGAACTTTTTTTTCTAAATGCGGTCGTTTTATCTTGATTTCTTCACTCAACCGATCCAATAATGCACAATAATATTGACTATTTATAGTTTGTCCTTTCTCAAGATAATCAATAAATATTATACCCCTTGCATCCCAAAATACTGTGGCCATTACTTTTCCTGCTGACTTAACAGTTTTCGCCTTCTTGGGACCACTTTTACCAGCTTCTATCCATTGTTTTGACTGTTCTTTGCATTCTGGGATGTAGTGATGGATCCATGTTTCATCAACAGTTATGAATCGGCGCAAGAACTCTATTGGATAACGCAGATAAATCGCTAAAAGCTCCTCGGAATTGGTCCAACGGACGATTTTTTGGGGCAAAGTCAACAAACGCGGCACCTTTTTCGCGGATAGCTTTTTCATGTGGAGTTCATCATGTAAAATACTCCAAACTTGTTTTTCGTGTAAATTAACAATATCAGCAAGTTCTCTGAGCTTTATTCGTCTATCTTTAGTCACTTCATTAAATATTTTTCTTATGTTTTCAATTGTAGTAGCAGTTTTCGGTCTTCCAGAGCGTTGTTCATCTTCCGTACTTGAACGACCTATTTTAAACTGTTGAACCCAGGATTTCACGGTGGAGTATGATGGTGCATTATCACCATGAACAGAATCCAATTCATCTTTGATTAATTGTGGCGTATAACCTTTGATATAAAAGTGTTTAGTTACCGCAAGAAACTCTTTATTTTCCATTTTTCAAAAATTATAAAACTTGTTTACTTCAATCACCTGTAACAAAGAAAATAATCATTAAATATTTCGGAAATTTTGACAGATGGCTTTTAAAAGATTGCTTTTAAAAAACAAAAAAAAGAGTTGCTAGTAAAACAGAAAACGTGCCAGGCCAGTTAGTTTTGTGGTCGCCCTCGTATGGGTGATTCTGAGATTATGGGCCACTTTGTTGACCTTGGTTGTTTCAAGCGGGAAAAATAAAATATATTATACTTTATTATTTACTATTCAATAAATCTTTATAGGACCCAGTAAGTTTTGCGGTCGCCCTCGTATGGTTGATTCTGAGATTATGGGCCACTTTGTTGACCTTGGTTGTTTCAAGCGGGAAAAATAGAATATATTATACTTTATTATTTACTATTCAATAAATCTTTATAGGACCTTTAAATTCTTTAAAATTGTTTTTTAAAAAATTTATTTGTTCTCCAAAAAATTTCCTACCAAAGGGTTCAAATATCATTACCCTGGTTGTCCATAACACTACTTTCAATTGAAAATTTCTCAATTTTTTACAAAAATATTGATTATTTATTTTATAAAACCAGTCTATAGTAAGTCCAGTCCATAGCAAAAAAATTATTCAATTAATTTTGTTGCTATTAATGATTATGATTTTTTATTCAATATAATTTTTTATGGATGTTTATTTTCTGTCCCTGAAAATACACAGTAGTCCCCTGTAAAATCTAATATTCGCTTAAATTTCAAGTTCCAAACAGTCTTGATTTCAAGCAACTCAAGTAGGATATTTTAGTTTTTTTCGTCAATTAAATTAAATATTAAATTTTGCAACAAAAAAAATCGAATGCCAAAAATGATCTCGAAATTGGCCCATAATCTCAGAATCACGTTACCTTACAGCAGTGTTTGCGCTGAACGTGATTTTTCAAAGTTAACATTGATAAAAAAAAAACAAGTCAAAGTTAAAACTGCCACCAAATAAGTCAAATTTCAGCTACTAGGCGGCTTCTTGACATCGCCAAGACGGCTGATAATACTATTTGGAGCGCAAAAATCGCTTATGACATGGGCTGTGTGGGCATGATGCGTCATTCTGCATAAACCAGAGGCTTCACAAATGCATGTCTTCCATTTCAGTAAAAAATGTGGCATAACAGGGCTCTGTAACGCCCACAGTTGACCACAACATTGTTCCATTGTTCTACAAAATTTGTCCGCTACAGGTGGCGGGACTCCGAAATCAAAAACAATCGTCACACGCGGAAACAATATATTTCTTGTTCTGCAGATGAGGGAATATACTTGGTAATCAACGAGCATTTAATGTCAAGTGGCATTACCCCGTCGATTATTTTTAACAAATAATAAAAAGTAATATTAATAACAATATATTATATAATAATAAATTATAAAATTATTTTTTAAGGTAAAAAAAACTCCTAATTTTCCTGCTGGGTACTAGTACTATAAGAAGTACGCATTAGTTCAAGTCTATCTGTACCAACCTATTTATTATTGTTTATATTCCGATAATTCGGTGCTCGATCAAACACATCAGCAATAATGCAAAAGTTCGTTGCCGTTAGTCGAAATTTACTGCTATCAGCAGTTATAAATGACAGTAGGTATGACATCGCATCTGATAGCCATAACCGTTGGCAGCCCCTTAAAGAGTTGCTTGAAAACAAGAATGAATGGAGTTAAAAGTAGGCAGGTGAAGAAAATACTATTTATGTATATAAATTGTAATTTTGTTTTCTCTATTTTTATTCTTCCACAACAAAATTCCCCACAACTACTACTCGTCATCTTGAGGTTCAAAATTTAAGTCCTGCTTTGGCCATCCATAACGTTTTCGAACGTGTATTCGGTCATTGAGGGCTGGCATCAGCTGATTTACAATTTCAAACTTGACAAATAAAATTCTTAAAAAAGTCAAATTTTTTATATTAAGGCCCGGGCACACTAGGCCTTTTTTGTTAGACTGCGTTTTTTCTTAACATTCGGTGTTGAAATATGTTGAAATTTACAAAAAGTTAATTTTATGTACGAGGGCAACCGCAAAAGTAACTGGCCTAACATAAAAAGAACCGTTTTTTTTGGAATTATTATTATTTATTTTTCAACTTAATCTCCTTCCAACTCAATACACTTCATCAAACGTTTTTCAAGTTTTTAATTCCATCCGAAAAATAAGATTTTTCAAGATCTTCAAAATATGCCTCAGTTTCAGCAATAACATCGCTATTGGACGAAAATGTTTTGCCACCGAGAATCTTTTTTAAATTTGGAAACAAGAAATAATCAGAACGAGCTAAATCTGGACTATATGGTGGATGCGGAGCAATTTCAAATCGTAATTCGGCCAGTTTTTGTTGAGTTAAAAATGCAGCGTGTGAAGGAGCATTATCTTAATGAAAAAGAACTTTTTTTTTAAATGCGGTCGTTTTATCTTGATTTTTTCACTCAACCGATCCAATAATGCACAATAATATTCACTATTTACAGTTTTTCCTTTCTCAAGATATTTAATAAATATTATACCCCATGCATCCCAAAATACTGTGGTCATTACTTTTCCTGCTGACTTAACAGTTTTCACCTTCTTGGGACCACTTTTACCAGCTTCTATCCATTGTTTTGACTGTTCTTTGCACTCTGGGATGTAGTGATGGATCCATGTTTCATCAACAGTTATGAATCGGCGCAAGAACTCTATTGGATTACGCTGATAAATCGCTAAAAGCTCCTCGGAATTGGTCCAACGGACGATTTTTTGGGGCAAAGCCAACAAACGCGGCACATATCTTGCGGATAGCTTTTTCATATGTAGTTCATTATGTAAAATACTCCAAACTTGTTTTTCGTGTGTTTTAACAATATCAGCAAGTTTTCTTAGCTTTGTTCGTCTATCTTTAGTCGCTTCATTAAATATTTTTCTAATGTTTTCAATAGTAGTAGCAGTTTTCGGTCTTCCAGAGCTTTGCTCATCTTCCGTACTTGAACGACCCATTTTAAATTGTTGAACCCAGGATTTCACCATGAACAGAATCCAATTCATCTTTGATTAATTGTGGCGTATAACCTTTCATAAAAAAGTGTTTAATTACCGCACGAAACTCTTTATTTTCCATTTTTCAAAAATTATAAAACTTGTTTACTTCAATCGCCTGTAACAAAAAAATAATTATTAAATATTTCGGAAATTTTGACAGATGGCTTATAAAAGATTGCTTTAAAAAAAAAAACAAAACAAAAAGTTGCTAGTAAAACAGAAACTTTGCCAGGCCAGTTAGTTTTGCGGTCGCCCTCGTATTGCCGGCATAGAAGAACCCTTCCATTTATTTTTTAAGGCGCTTGGACGTTTATTTCAATGTAATCTAGACTAGCGGAATTTGAAAAATACGCAGCGTAAGAAAAAAAAAGCGTCAGTGTGTCTGAGCCTTTAATCATTCACAAAATTTATTTTTAACATTTTCTTGAAAGTGACTTTGACAGTACAGCGAACATTTAATTCGCTGTTAGTCTAGTGACTAGAGTTTGTTTATTGTAATATGGTTGCTGGCTACGTTTTACCTTTTTGGCCTCTAAAGTGTCACTTTTGCGACTTTCTCTCGGTCAGGATACTTCTGTGCACCTTTTTGATTGTGATACTTTTTGTGCCACTTAATGCATTTTGTGCTACATTTTTACAGATTTGTGTCACTTTAAAAAAACGGTACTTTTATATTTTAAAGGTACAAAAGTGCGCCATGCGCTGCGACTGTTAGTTAAGTGAGAGATGATTTTGACAGATATGTCACTAGTTTGTTCGTAGGTATACTGGGTGAGTCAATCACGACGGGACAAATTTCACCATTTCACGAAAATCTGTCCATCTACGACCATGCCCGAAAATGCAAGGCGCGAAATGGCATCGGTTTGAAAATTTTCGAATTGGTGGTCGGAGTTTACTAGGGTAAAATTACCAAGTTCTGAACCAGTGGTCGGATTTTTTATGTGTTTTTTTTCGCATTTCAGTCAAATAGTCATAACATGGAGACGGTAGGACCTTTGGGTAATTTTATAAAGGTAAGATGTAGGGCTATCTTTTAAGAGAAAAAAAACCGGCCACTGGTTCAGAACTAAGCAATCCGAACATTTTCAAACCGCTGCTGCGATTTCGATCCTTTGCATTTTCGAAAAAGGTCGAAGATGGACATATTTTCATGAAATGAGCCAAGGAATACGCTGGTGTAATTTGTCCAGTCGTGAATGAATCGCCTTGTATAATTTATCATATGCTGCTTTTGTTACATTGTTTCTTCTTTATGCAAATGCTTTACCCACAAAATAAGTGAATCAAAGATAAAAACTATACCGTATCGCAGACTACCTATTTCTCAATGTTATTCCTTACATACAAATTATTAAGTGCCTTTACTTTTAGTTAATTAATAAATTAACGAGTTGAGTTCCGTTCTTAAATGGTTCTGAAACACACATTGCCACAGAACTAGCGGTTGAAAAGGGTCTTGACTCGGCAGATTTCCTTGAATCACACATTGCCATAGAACAGGCGTTTGGAAAGGGTCATGTCTTGACTCGGCAGATAGCCTTGAATTATAGACCGGAGAAATTTCTCACAGCGAGCCAAGAAATTCATCAAAGAGGCAAAAAAATCTCGAAACTATTCGAAAGAGCTTTTTTTTTTTAAAAAATTAACATTAATAAAAAGCAAGTAAACCGAATGGGTTGAAAGTGGAAACTTATCATTCTATGCTCTCAGCTGCTAATTTAATCGACGCTGATATGGAAAAGTGGATTCCAAATGCAGATCTCATTCAAAACTACAGAAAGGGAGTTCGAAAAAAGTAAATCAAAATAAATTCTTAGTAGGGACATAAATACTATTACACACGTTTTATGCTGTAAAATAAAAAGTACTGAATGTTTTTGGACCAAATATTTGTTAATATATTTATTGATGTATATTGTATCCAAAAAGAATCTACTTATTCGAAATGTCCGCCTTTTGCCTTTACACACGCCTTAAGTCGCACTGGTCAATCGTCATTAGCTGCACGAACCTCTTTCTTTGGAAAATTGGCCACAGTTCGAACCAAAGCAGTCTTAAGAGATCCAATGTTGGGGTACCTTTTGTGACAAACCTTGTCCTCTAAAACCGTCTACAATTTGTAATCCAATGGGTGCAAATCTGGACTGCCTGAGGGCCATTCTTCAGAGGAAATGAACGCTGGCAAATTGTTTCGAAGCCAGGCCTGGGACGTTTTAGCCTTTGGGCCGGGCGCATAATCCTTCTGGAAAGTCCATGGCTGGTTTTGGAACAGAGAATTGTTAAGAGGCTTCACAACCGCTTCCAAAACGGTTTCTTGGTAAACTTTGTTTTGTCTCCTTGTTCTCAGAAATGCAGGTCAGTGACCCCAGAATGGCTGAAGCTGGGTGATGACCCTTTTCCACCCTTGGGATCAGTTCAGATGCTTCCTTAGATGACCGCGCATACACTCTAACATTCTGCCTGTTAAATTTTTCTTAAACGGTAAAAATGTTTTCATCGGTGAACAAAATTTTTCTGTGCAAGTTATCAGTGTGCTTCACCAAAAGACGTTTGCATTTTTCAATCCTATTTTTTTTAAAGCTGCAGTCAATAAATGTCCGGTACGTCGTTTAAAAGTTCCAAGTCTTTTTTAATGATTCGTCTCATGGACTTTGCGTAATATTCATCTCACGGGCAATGATTTTCTGTTTTCGGAGGGGATTTCTGTGAATTCTTGATTTAACGACTTTAATGACATGCGGTGTTCGAACAGAGCGTGGGCGGCACGACCGGTGGCGGTCTTTTACATCTCCAGTCTCCTCAAACAGTTTTATGCAACATGCGGCTAATCCCTAGTGGGCCGGAGCGTTTTGAAAATATCGCTTTTTTCATTTAACACTTGAAAAGCGCTAATACAGCGATACGGTTCTCATTATGACCACTCCATGATGAAAGTTGAAACAATTTTAAAATCCCGTTACTGACTAACGCTATTGAGCGCTATTAGCTTTCAAACCCCATATGACATTAACGGGCTATGTTCAGTTCTACTATTGAAATGGGTGTGTTCAATGTTGTAACAGTATTTATGTCCCTACTAAGTACAAGTGATTGTACCTATTTTTCTATATTAGTTATTCAAATGAATTGTTATTTTTGATACCTTTTTGTTGTTGTCTCTTGAATTAAAAACTGAAAAAGCGTGTCACTTTTCAAACCAAAATGTGCCCCTTTTTTAAAATAAATCCCGTTTTTGGGATACTTTTTGCAAATTGTCGAACGCAGCACTGAGTTTATTGAAATTAAAGTTTTTTTAAATCATTAATTGAATGAAAACTCTTATAAAACTTTTTACTACAATAAACAAGAGCATATTATAAATATGTGTATTATAAAAGATAAATTTTATTAAATAATTCCACAATACGAGTAATATAAAGTAAATGATATTAAGAAAAACATTACTTCGTTATTTCGATTTGAAATTAATGTGCGAATGAAATCAAAAAATAGCATTTGGAAAACTGTTTAGAAAAACGAACTGAACTAATTAACCTTTTAATATTCTTTAAATTTCCTTAAAGGCTAAGTAGACGTGCTTTATATCCTTTTTCTTAACATTGAATCCAGCTACAAATCAATTTCAAATAACGTTACATGCAGCAATGCAATAATTCTTGGCCAACTACAGCTGTTGATGCGCCGCTTTCTGATGCTGCTGATGTTTTCACACAGGCCATGTCAAAATGTTTTTATTTTTTCCTGTCATCATCACATTTATCCGTTGGTGTCTTTTCGCGATTTTTTACTTTAAATGTAGCTACGCTCTCATCGTTGACATGATGTTCTCATATACTGCTTATATGTTTTGCATTTCTCTTTCGCAGTGTTTTCATCTTTATATTCATTCCATTTTAGTAGTGTTATTCGTAAATTTGAAGTCTATTCACGGGATTATTACTCTCTTGTCTCTCGCTTAAATCTGCCAGTCTGACGCTCTGGCCACTTTTATAAGTTAAGGAATGTAGTTGTTGTTGTTACTGTCCAGTGTTGCCAATACAAGGGGGCGGTTATAATCACCGTTTTGTAATTGGTGCGACCATGCTTGTACAATATAGCTGTACATATGCATTCATTATGTATGTGTGTTCTTCTTTAGTAGAGAAAACAACTAACGGATAATAACTCTGACAGATAAGATTGACAATGGAAGATTACAATTTAGATAAAAAAAAATAATTTTAATGCTATGGTGTTATGCAAATCGGTTCTCTGTTGGTAGGATACAAAAAGCGTCAACGTTTCTATGAAAGTTGCCCTGGGATAAAAACAAAAGCATTTGTAATGTCAATGATACACTTCCACTTCCAAAAATCGTTGGCAACCATAACACATGTAAGAATACAAAACAGCTGATTGAAAAGTTATGCATCAGATGTTTTCTTTTGTTTCTTTGCAGTATCGATACTTTTTAATTTTCAGTTTGGTTTAACGTCGATACTTTACGACGCGAGTAAGTTCCCATTCACACTAGACAAGAAAGCGGAATGGAAAGGGGACAAACTTGCTCGTACTGGCGACTTCTTCGGTGTTTTTCGTAGTGTAAAATTGCCTTTATATTATTTGGACATTTTGTTTAAATAACTTTTATAATATTTATTAATTTTAAGTATAATTTATTGATAATATTATTTATTTCCCATGTATTTTTTCACACATAAATCAGAATGAATTAATACAGAATTCGGAAAAGGCAATGGTGAAAACGAAAATTGCCGTAACCGAATTGCCTTGTGTGAACACAAGAGGCAAGTTTAAAAGGGAATCATTAAAATTGCCGTGTAAATGGGGACTAAGTTTTCACATATGTATACAGTGGTGTGCGATAAAATAGAGCCACCAATTCTTTAACAAATTAGTTGAAAACTATTTCTTAAGTTTTATTTGACAACTTTAGCTGTATTTTCTATATTTGTTCTCTCATAAATGAAATCCCGTTATCCTCAAGTCTATTACATTGTTTGCATGTAGATGGCTCTGCAAACGGGTGCAATAAAATAGTCAATTTAAAAGAAACAAGAACATATTTTAGTTAAATGTTATTACGAGTTAAAGTTCGAAATAAGAGACAAGTTCAGTCTCTTGTTACCAGTTTTCTATAATCTCTGGATATTATTATATATAATTATTATTATGAATCCAGAATAGGGAACGCCATGTACTACGGTCATGAGCGCCGATAAATAGTTAAAAAAGGTCTATTAATAAGGTACAATCTGTAGGTAAATTCCTGAAATAATATAAGTATACAGCGGTGTGCGATAAAATAGAGCCACCAATTCTTTAACAAATTAAATGTCGAAATTAAATGTGAAAATGTCGTTTGAGGTGAATTCTAGGCTTTAGAACAAGAATGTGCCTAAAAAGTTCCATGTATTTCCAAACGAAATATAAAAAAACATTGGATCTCCCAAGGAAACATGTGAAATGGTCCATAAGCAAAACGTAAAATATTTTGTTACAAAATCGAAGCAAAAGTTAAGTTGTTTAACTCTGATTAAAGCAGTGTAAGAGAGACTTCGTATAGGCTCTAACGCCGACTTACTTTCCTAATACCCCATTAAATTCCTTAACACCGGGAAGGGAAGGTAATGGTATTGTAATATGCCTCCTTCTTTACGTACAGCTTTTGTTAAATTCGACTCATCTCGACCCATACGGTCGAGCCGATAACGCCCTCCATTTACCGCTACAGCACTTTTACCTTCATTCTCAAAGAAGAAAGGCCCAATGATAGTTGCAGATGTGATGCCACACCATACTGTACACCTAATAGGGTGCAATTAGCGTTGATGAATGGCTCTTGGATTTTCAAAACCCCAGAACCTACAGTTCTTCTTTTTAACAAAGCCATTCAAATGAGCTTAATCACTCATCACTTTGTTTTAAAATAATGGATCGCTTATTTAAATAATAAAATTCTATTATTCTGGTTCTTTGTTTAGTTGTGAATCTCTCCATTATTTTTTTCTCCAAGTGTTATTTATATAATCTGAAAAAAAAAATTATAAACGAAAAAGTTATTAAATTTTTAAACCCCACGGTTACGTTTGGCCCACCCGAAGTTGAAAATTTTAAAAACAAACGGTTTTCACAGGCAAATGTTCGGCTATTGGCAAGACTCTATTTTACAGGCCACACTCTAATGTTGACCAAACTTTTACATCAGGTAGAACTTTTGATCCCGAGTTCACATATACTAAAAACAAATTTCGGACGGTAATATTTGTCAAAATTGTAGATAGAAAATTAAATAGGTCTTTGTTTTGTTATATGTACTTAGTAACATAAATACTGTTAAAACATTGAACACACCCATTTCAATAGTAAAACTGAACACACCCCGTTAATGTCATATGGGTTTTGAAAGCTAACCTCAATAGCGTTAGTCTGTAACGGGATTTTAAAATTGTTTCAACTTTCATCATGGAGTGGTCTGATAATAGGAACCGTATGGCTGTAAAAGCGCTTTTCAAGTGTTAAATGAAAAAAGCGTTATTTTCAAAACGCTCCGGCCACTAGGGATTAGCCGCATGTTCGTCTACCGATTGATAAAACTGTTTGAGGAGACTGGAGATATAAAAGACCGCCACCGGTCGGGCCGCCCACGCTCTATTCGAACACCGCATGTCATCAAAGCCGTTAAATCAAGAATTCATCGAAATCCGCTCCGAAACAGAAAATCATGGCCCGTGAGATGAATATCACGCAAAAGTCCATTAGTCGAATCATTAAAAA
The DNA here is from genome assembly GCA_963513945.1 of Hydrotaea diabolus. Lineage (NCBI taxonomy): Eukaryota > Metazoa > Arthropoda > Insecta > Diptera > Muscidae > Hydrotaea > Hydrotaea diabolus. The sequence continues at coordinate 232,319,176 of OY740716.1, forward strand.
AGATTTGGGACTTGGGGCTTTCAAGCGACGTCCCGGACATTTATTGACTGCAGCTTTAAAAAAAATAGGATTGAAAAATGCAAACGTCTTTTGGTGAAGCACGCTGATAATTTTGTTCACCGATGAAAATTTTTTTACCGTTCTGGAAAATTTAACAAGCAATGCGCGGTCATCTAAGGAAGCATCTGAAATGATCCCAAGGGTGGAAAAGGGTCATCTTCCAGCTTCAGTCATGGTTTGGTGGGGTGTCTCTTACGATGGGGTCACTGGCCTGCAAACAATAAGTCAAAACATCGGCCAAAGTTTACCAAGAAACCGTTTTGGAAGCTGTTGTGAAGCCTCTTAACAATTCCCTGTTCCAAAACCAGCCATGGACTTTCCAGCAGGAATCTGCGCCGACCCATAAGGCTAAAACGTCCCAGGCCTGGCTTGGAAACAATTTGCCAGCGTTCATATCCTCTGAAGAATGGCCTGCAGGCAGTCCAGACTTGAACCCATTGGATTACAAATTGTGGACGGTTTTAGTTAGGGCACAAGGTTTGTCATAAAAGATACCTCAACATTGGATCTCTTAAGACTGCTTTGGTTCGAGCTGTGGCCAATTTTCGAATGGACGAGGTTCGTGCAGCTTTGACGATTGACCAGTGCGACTTAAGGCGTGTGTAAAGGCAAAAGGCGGACATTTCGAATAAGTAGATTCATTTTGGATTCAACATACATCCATAAATATATTAAAAAATATTTGGCCCAAAAACATGCAGTACTTCTTATTTTACAGCATAAAACGTGTGTAACAGTATTTATGTCCCTACTAAGTACATTATCCGATCTCGACAAATTGGGTATCGATATTGGCAAGACCAACGATGTAAAAATCATCGAAATTCTTAAACCCATTGCGGGCCGGTGAACGTTTTTAAACATTTTTAATCTATATTTTGTTTTAATATGCCTATATTTTTGTACTTTACACTTAAGCGAAGATGACATCCTAAGCCACGCAACTTATCGATACAACTTTTTGTAGCTTGAAAATGCTAAATTTAAAAAAAATTCCTGAATTAAAGGAATTATTTAAAACAAATTTTGTTTTTCAGAAAAGAGTTTCTATTATAAATAATTTTCAAGACCCCCGGACGGTGTTTTAAGGATTTTATGGCTCAAAAGAAACCTTAAGGTGTCTTCTACTATTATGGGTACAGAACTACTTAATTACAATATAATTATTAATATTATAATATGTACTTATTAAAATATTAAGCATATTTCAATAACATACAGGTTAAAAACGTAAAAAATCGACAGTCAAGCGACCCGCAATGGTTTAACAAATTTCTGATTTATTTATCGTAAGAATGTCTAGCAATGTCTTTCCAACGATGTCTATTACCAGATCAAGTAGTGTATCGCAAAGATAGTGAATTTTGTGTCAAAACTTGGTAGGTCCGTAACTCGGGCAGTATGGCCATCCGATCTTTTTTTCTTTTTATTGTCCATATATATATGTTTTTGTCGTGACCCGTAAAACATTTGCTTCCAGTTATTTTGATAACAAATTTAATGTTCGTCTTAGCAAAAATGTATAACTATTTATATTCATAACCAAAGATGACCAACAAATAGTTTTACATATTATATGGATTTCCACAAAATCGCTCTACTCTAAGGTACATATCAGTTTCGAGGGCCTTTATCAATTAGCTCTTGTACTAAACAAACTTTTTTTCTGAAACAAATGCTTTTACATTGGCAATAGGTATTATTATTGTTATGGTTTTTGCAATAGATCCACGATTTTGCAATAGCGACAACGACGTCCGTTTCAAGTGGCCTGGTCCCATGATCAAACGTACTCGTACTACGTACTGCACAAACAATACCATACGTCGGCGGCAACACTTGTCAAAGTGTCTACATGCTCGATTTATATTTTGTTTTTACTCTCCATTATGGGTGCTCTGGCCTGCCCAGCCAGCCTGTGTGGTAAGATTAAAGGAACGACCGACCGCCCGGCCCAACAAACGAACGAACCAACGGCCAAGTGATTTGACTAATGGTAGCTGTTGTTGTGGTGTTGTGCTCTTGTTCTGCTACCAAAAGCGACTACGACAAAACATACAGAGCAAGAAGAAGAAGAAGAAGCAGAAAAAATAACGAGTGCCAGACGAGTTGCCCCAGCTGCGGCGGCTGCTGCTGAGGCGGCGCTGACGTCGCCGCTCACAACGACAATACGAAGCCCCAATTGGGGAGAGAGGAAATTTCACAAATGATACGAACGACAAAAGAAGGTGAATATAGAGAGAACAAGAAGAAGTAGTAACCAGTGTTGCCGTTTGAAATTTTTTTTTTGGACCAAAATTTTCCCAAAAATGGACCAAAACCGTTTGCATCGGACCAAATTTTAAAACTCAATTAATATACCAATTAATGTTTTTTAAAAACATTTTATTAAGTAAAATTAAGGTTTGAAACATAACATATTTGATTTAAATAATTCAGGTATGAAAAAAATTATATAATGAAATTTATAAATAAATGCATTTAAAATGACGGGAACTAAAATTATCTTATTCAGTCTTTTTGTGTATGTATTTTACATACATATGTATAATGAAACACAACACATTTGATATGATTATTGGTATGTATTAAATACATTAATATCATAAAATTTGTACATCTGTTTGAGATCAAGTGTAGGACAAAGAATGTTAATTATAAAAAATTATTTAGTTAAAATAATTAGCACTTAAAACTAAATTAGCACTTAAAACTAAATTATTTTATATTTGACTAGATATGTCTCTTTTTGCTGACCACACATAGTGTGGATTATTTATTTTAATAATTTCTTTGCAAGACATAATACTGTTGATAGTATTTACTTCCAGTTTATTTCTTAAATTGGTTTTTATTAGCGATAGAGTTGAAAATTTCCGTTCAGCTGCGGCGGAGCTATGTGGCAGAGATAACAAATTAAATATAAAATTAGAACTATTTCCAAAACATTTTTCGTTTAAACCGTTTTTTATTGATGCTATTTCTTGCCAAAAGTCATTAATATTTAAATTAGCGGAAATTTTTATTTCGCTTAGCCGCAGCAAATTCCATTCTGCTACTATTAAATCAGGATCACTTTCAATTAGTTTAGGAAACTTTAAAAGAAGATCCTGAATTAATAAGTCATCCTTTGATAAAACATTTTCAGGAGTTATCATATTTAATAATACAATATTATCACTTTTGAAATCTATTCTCTTGTTCATCTGATCAAGGAATTCCACATAAAATTCTAAAACAGCTGATTTTATTTCTTTTTTTTCATTTTGATTTAAGTACGTTTGCATATAATTTTCGGCCTTGATGCCAATGAATACTTTATAAATGTCGAGCTGATATTGTTTATTTTTGTAGTCTGTGTCAATATTTACCATATCTTTCTTTATGAAATTGCTTAATATTAACAGAAAATTTGATTTTATGCTTGTATATAAATAAGGCAATCGAGAATTTTCCGCTTGAAATTCTTTGTTAATATTATTAGCAATAGGTAGAATATATGACAGAAATAAGAAATAACATTTCATTCTGCAAGACATATCTTCCGCTATGGCACCAGCACGAAGTCCTTGAACCTCATATGTGCATGAAATGAAATACAATTTTAGGCTATCCCATTGCTCGACAATTCTAGATATAACGCCCTCCAATGAAAGCCAACGTGTGCTGCATATTCCTAAAATTTTGTGAGGCGCAACTGAGCAGTATTCTTGAAACTCTTTGAGTTCGTTGACGCGTTTGGGACTACGTGAAAAGAAAGTATAAATATTCCGACAGAGAGATTCAATAGAAGTAGGTAATTTCTTTGTGGCGTAGCTAGAGCAATGATGTAATGCATGGCATGAGCATTTTATGTAAAATAAATCCACTTCTTTTTGAAATAATGTCTTAAGGCCTCCCATATTACCCGACATAGTATTCTCGCCATCCGTAGATAAACCGATTAAATTTGCCAATGGTATTTCACACGACTTGAAATAATCCTTGATACTATCAAATATTGATTGAGCATCAGATTTAATAATTTCCAGCATTACCAGAAACTTATCCTGTATTTTACATCCAGCATCCACATAACGCGCAATTAAAACAAACCACTTTTTTGTAGACACGTCTGTGGTTCCGTCCACAATTAACGAAAACTTTTTTCTTTGCAAAGTGGATATTATTTCATTTCTAGCCTGCTTACCAATTTTTTCGGCTATTTCTGTAGCCTTTGTTCGTCCACAATGAACCAGCTTTGCAATTGCAGAATCGGGACAGCATTCTACCAATAATGCTGGCAGGTAGTCCATTAATAAAAATGGCAAGTTATGCGTAATGCAAAACATGACAAGCACAAATTCTGCGTGTTTCACCTGTTGTGATTTCCTTTTTTGTTCGGTGTTAAAAAATGTTTCCATATGCAAATGTTTCTTTTTGATGTCGTAGTTTTGGAGATGCACTGTCGACTTCTCGTGAACCTTTAAATGGGCCAAATGTGTAGATAGTGGCTTGGAGCACACTTTACAAAACGGAGTGCCACCCTTTTCTTCCAGCCAGTCAAAAGTAGTAAGCCATTCTTGTCGAAATTTCCTTTTAGAACAGTGTGCCAATTCAGCAGTATCATTTGCATCACTATAAATAAAAGGGAAACCATTAAATAATATCAACTCAACACTTATTACTGTATAAAAAATTACCTGCAAGCTGCATTGTTATTGCTTTCGGCTGTTGTTTGCGTTTTCGCCTTTTTTGTTATGTATCTGCAATAGATTATTTTATTATATGAAAATCTATTAATGATTAATGTTTATACTTACTTGTCCATGGTGTTTTACTGTAATATACGTGTAAACTTTGAAATATGTATTTTGCTTTTTTAATGTTTTGTTTACAATGCAGAAATTAAATAGAAAGAGGGCGAAGAAGCATAACACAGTTCATTGTCACTAAATTAAGTCAAACGTCTCTTATAATATACAGACCGACAGCGGAGTCTGTTAACACACTTCAATGTCACTACTCTATATAAACGTCGTTTACAATTAAAAGGCCGACACCGGAATTTGTGAAATTTTTCTTAATGTATCACACACATCAATGTCACTGAGCTTTAAAAACGTCGTTAATAATTAATTTGTGAACGTATAGCGGTGTGTAAAAACTATGTTGATTTTTTAAAAAATTTTAAAAATAAAAAGAAAATAGAATAAAAAATAATAAACGACAAAATGGACCAAAATGGACCAAAATGAAATTGGTCCGACCATCGGACCAATTTAAAAATTTCAAATTTTTTCGGACCAAATTTGGTCCAATTGGACCAAAACGGCAACGCTGGTAGTAACACAAAACACAACACATATTTTTTTGCTCGTCTGCTAGCTACTATTCCTCGTTCGTATTCTTTGGACAGGCCTTTGGTGAGCAGCAGACCTCTTTTTTACTTCTTAGTCGCTCAGACGCAGTACATCGTCGTCGTCGCGTATGTGTCAGAGAAACCGAAAAATTATAAAATATTCGTTTCCCTTCTCCTCGTTGTCGCCGCCGTTGCCGTTTTGTGTGAGTGTTTGTTAAAATATAGAGGCAAAAAGAACACTTTTTTTCCTCATTTCCACTACACCACCACACAGCAGGAACAAATGAAATATTGTGAAAAGCCAAAAAAAAAAATAGAATAGAAATATAATTTATATATAAAACAAAGAATTTCTTAAATTATTTTCATACAAAAGTTTTTGTTGTTTTTGTGCTAAAATATGTGAATATTCTCAATGAAGTGATTTTTAAAATACAAAAAGTGAAATAAAAATAAAATAAAAGTCTACCAGTCCATTATGTGAAAAAAATTTAGAAAAAAAGAAATATTTGAGTACAATAAGAAGACAACGGCAACGACGACGGACGACGTCGAAGAAGGCGACGGTCACGAAGAAACGGAAAATATATATATAATTTTTTTGAAGTGTAGAAGAAGAAAAAAAGTGAAAATCGGCCGTGATCTCGGGAAATTTACTCTAAATTGTGCTGTGGTGCGTTCTTAGTCATTATTTTTAGATTTATCGATTTTCTATGACGGTGCTGCTTTGCGTTACCTACCAGTGATTAACGTATTGAAAAAAAATTAAATTAAAACGCCAAAGAAACGTAATAAAAGCTACGTAAAAGTGATGGCAGAAAAAATTGTAGAATATGTTCCTTCAAATGTATACCACCAACAACAACCACAACACTAATACCACTCGCGTATGACAGACCAGCAGGTCAGGTCAGTCATTCGGTGACTACCACAAGCAACTACGTACGTACGAGTATACACATATGAGTATGAATTAAGACTCCCCCTGCCCTCTGCTCCACCACCAAGTTACCATCATCATCATCTTCAACAGCAGCCGATACCAGCACCACACCACTTACGGCGGCCTGGCCAGCCACACGGCACATCTGACTGATCACATCAACATCAATTCATCCCATAATGAGCCACCAAAGTATGAAAGTGAAAATTATTAGTTGTCTTCTTAATTTAATCGCAAATATTTGTTGAAAAAGAAACACAACAACATACAGCAACAAAAAGAACAAGAAATAAAATTTATATCAAAATAATAATAAATCACATGAAGAAATTTCATTTTCATTTGCGCTATGAATAAAAAAAAATACACAAAATAAAATAAATATACCTGCTGCTCAACTCGTATACATGTGGGACAGTGTTGTCAACACCCTACAAACCGCAAATAGCACCTTTTTAATCTTTTCTTTTAATGAAATTAAAAAACGTTTAACAGCCTAAAGACTGACAAAACGAGTAGTTTCCGTGCTATACAAAAAAATAGAGTTGCCAAATATTTGTCGCATATGTTACTTGTGTTTGTCAGTTAATAGTCCCAGAGTGCCTACTAAGAGATAAAAACAGATAGCCACTTCAAACTGAGGACCTAAAAATATGCAAAAAAAATTTGGGAAATAATTTTTTTTAATTGTGAAAAACGAATGGCGTTGCGAGAAGTGACGATTTTTCTTCATTTGGACGATTTTATGTGAAGATTTACCCAAATGACGATTAGCGTATTTTGGATCAATCCCGCTTATACTTGAAGATTTCCAGGACGTTTTCAATAAACATAAACACAAATATTGCGAGTGTGCTATAGAGTCGTTAAATTAAAATTTCGAAATAAAAACCACTTAAAACTCAATTGATATTTATATTTAATAGGAACAATACGGGTTAAAAACTATCTACATACCAGAGTTATCTATCCACTTATTTTTAATAGTCTTTAGCAAATGTCGAAATAATTTGTTTTAATAGCTGGGAGGTTTGCTTTGTTTAATCTTGATTTTTACCTAAAATCATGAACTTTACGCCTACTTCTTTCAAACTAAAGTTTAAAAAACATTATTTATTCAATTTGAAAGTTATATTTTTGTGTATTAAAACAAAAGTGTGTTTTTCTTTTAATTTTTATTGCATAGCTATTACCTTTTAAACATTAGACGATTTTAAAAATATATTATTCTAAAATTTTGCGATTTTTAAAAAAAATTACCCAATAAACTAACATTCTTGCCAAATTTCTAACGCAGAATATGGCTAGATTTCATATTAAAAACGGTTAGAAATGTCTAATGGGTCATTTTTGAGTTGTGGCAATCGAGCACTGGTATTGTGTTTTTGTCGTAATCGACAAAAGTATTTTTCGGACGGAATATCTTTTACAAGCTTGTATAAAAACTGTCGACGAATTTTAAGGCCACTTTTCAGCAACGTTCCATTATACAGATGACATCTCTCGAACCAGAGCGCTGTGCCCGATAAAATGCTTGTACTCTTTACCTAGGCCTACTGTTCAATGCCGGTTCAGAATGGCTTAATTTATTGAAGAACTGACTTGGAGATTGATGTATTTTGCCGGACTTTACGAGATGGAAATCCCACCTGACAGTTCGTTAATATTGAAAAGTCCGCAAAATGAGTTTCTAAATACAGAGTATTTTGGTTTAAAAACTAAATTCAATATTTTGTAGAAAAATTATTTAACGCGTGTATAGCTGGAACGCAATAGTTAAATTGTATCAATAAAAAGTGGTGAGAAAAAACAAAGGCTATTTCTAGATTTAATATAGTTAATTTTAACGGCCGCTAGATCTAGGTAGAACGGGGAAACTTCAAGGAAAATTTAGTTTTGCCATTCTATAAAAAATGCTCGTTTTCCCATCATATAACAAAATCGAGTTTCCAACCACTTGACGGTTTTGTATGGGAAAATGTTCTAGAAAACTGCTAGTTCTTCAGTCAGAGTCTACTCGAGACATTTTTAGACTGACAAAACTAGTACGTTTCTTGCTTGTTTTTCGTTATAATGAAATTTGAAGGATTAATATGGCAAAAGTAAAAGTTTTCTTTAGTCTGAGTAGATCCCAAGTGTATATTCACGCAAAAATATGTTTTAGCCACATTCAAATAAGCCAAAAGGTTGGCAACTATAATTTTTTTACAGACAAAACAAGGGCCTATAATCTAGTTGAAGTTCAACTCTTTGATAGACTCCAAATATCTACCATCCATACCCATTTTTGTGTTTGGAACAAAAAAATATATAATATTTTTTTTTAGATTCATGCAATATTTTTTTTCAAATATTGACAATAAATATCTTTGTTGTTTAATCTGTTTGAATTCTTATCAGATTTGGATATCATTGGAAAGCTTATCTGAATACCTATCCATGGAGATATCCAATTGCGTGACAAGTGAAGACAGAAAAACACCGGACCCCTTTTTTTAAAAGAGCCGGCTGTAACCGTTATTTTTTTTTTTGAAGAGGAGGTTTAAGGCATTAATCCTTCCTTAAAAGCAGCATATTTTTATTTATTTTTACACAACAAATTGTAGATCGATTGTATTTTTTTAATTTTGAGTTTGGATTCTTTTTAATTTATTTTTAATGTTTGTGATTAAAAAAACATCGACTACAAACTATTTTTAAAAAAATAATTTATTCTTTTTAAATACTTTTTAATTTTAAGTAAATGTTGTTGTTATTGTAGCGGTAACTGTGTCCGGAGTGACGGCAATGGGCTGAAAAATTGCTCTTCGGGTCAGACCAGATGTCGTGGTTTTTATTCATTTTAGTTAATGTTGTTGTTGTAGTAGCATCACCTCTTCGGGTCAATCCGGTCCGTAGAACCGGCTGTCGGAGGATTGATTTTTATTTATTAATTTGTCTCTGTGGGCTACGTCCTAAAAAATAGAAGAAGTTGGGTTCAGATTATACAATTCTTAGAAGCCTTTTACACGATGCAATTTATTCGTGCAATAATTGCATGCAACTCTTGTTTGTAGGCAAACGGTGTAGAGAAGCAAAGGGGGTAGAAAAAATTTCACGTTTTCCGTTCCTCTTGCAATTTTTTGACATTTCTCTTCACTGTCGTTTGTACTCTTGTTCATTTGCTTTATTTGTATTCTGCTTTCAACGTGTTGAGGTGTTTTAAAAATATGAAAACATACGTGTTGTGGTGTTGTCAAAATATTTGCAAAAAGGAAAAATAAAAAATGTGGAATAAAGAACTAGTGGAGCTTTTACTTCTAAAATAGCAAGAACACGAAAATCTTTACAATGTGAGAGATCCTGCTTATTTGGACCGGGTAAAGCGGTCAAATTCTTTGTTTAAAATATCTGAAGAATTGAAAGAAATAAATAAGGATGTCAGTGTTGAAGCTGTTAAGAAAAAAATTCATAGTTTGAGAACGCAATATCTAAAGGAATTTTTTTCACTATGTATTTTATTGTTACGAATTACCAATTAAAGAAGATTGAGCGAATAAACGTCAAAAAATTTCAAGCGTATTGCATGCAAATGCTGATGTTTTTAAGAAGCAACTTTAAAAGAGAATACAAAAAATTGCACGCAACCAATTGCATCGTCTAAAACCCCTCTTAGTTTGTTATTCCGTTTGCAATACAACGAAATATTGATCATGACGCTTTTTAGTATATATATATTCTTGATCGTCGTAAAATTAGAAGACGATTAAACAATGCCCTTCAGTCCGCCCGTTTGTGAAAAGCACGATAGAATTCAAATGAATTAACCTAGGATCCTGAAGTTTTTCAGGCCCAAAAAAATTCTTTTAAGGGTCTAAATGTGAACCTTTGTACAAAGTTACTTGTTTAAGTAATTGCTTAAAGTATAATATTTTTTTGTGGACGAATATGGGTACTATTGGTTACAATTTGTACGTTTCGGGAGGTACCTCAAAAAGGGACAAATTATGCTGGATATTTTGACTTATGTGCGATAAAAATTGTCTATATGGGTACTAGAATTAAACATTATTTTGCTACGAATACCAAAATAGAATTTTGACTGAGATTGGGGGTGGGTGCATGGGCCGAATGGACAAACGATATTTATTGTCTAGGTTTGGGGGGCGAGAAAACATAGAAAATATCAGTCGCCGCCAACAAATGTATTTGTCTTTTTTTGTTTCAAATACGAAGTTTTATCGGTGATAGAAATTGGGAATCGATCTGAGAGTTAGTTAAACCAGGTGACATGTTTTCCACTTCCACATGTCATCATCGAAATACTCCTAAGAATCCATCCCCTCTTATATCAAAATCCCTCTACCTGTAACTTACTCCTTAGTTTGGCAACAGTGATGCAGGTTATACACAAACATTCATACTGAGCTCTCTCCTGAAGCAAAATATATACACATGCACATATTATATACATATTTGTATATAAATATATATAGAAAAATATCAATATGTGTATATTTATACATACAACAATAACATTTTTAAATATATATGTATGTATGTATATAGTGCTTAAAGTGGAATTAACCCAAGGAACAAAAGTTGTGCGCTGCTAGGGAATGGCGGGCAGGCACTAGGTTATAATACACAAATATAAAAGAGTCAGAGACATTAGTGGTCCGCTCTAAAAGTGACGGCTACCAGTCAATTATGGACGACAAACCCCAAAGCGGCCAACAAACCATAGTGAATGTGTGAATTTAATAATGGAATGAAAACAACAACAAATTAAAGAAATATACTCAAGAAAATTATACGAAAAAGACAACAAATTACCTAATCATCATCACCACCAATGGAATATATACATTTCGTACTATACAGACGGCAACGGCAATAACGTCAACGTTTGATTACTTTGTTTGTCTCCGTCAACTGCGGCAGTGGCGGGCGGCCAACCGTTGTCTATTTCCCCTCATTCTCCTCCTCCACCAGCAATGTGTTATGAAAATTTTTTTGTTTTCTTTTTTTGTTTTTATTAGTTTGTTGTTGTTTGTTTTTGCAAACACTTACACCCAACACTGCTATCTGCGGTCTTGACAGATTGTCGGCCCAGTATCCGCCACTGTTCCTCCAACTGTGCAGAGAAAAGCAGTTCAGTCAAGTCAATTTTTATTATGCAAAATTAATGACAAAGCATTGCACCCAAATTCGTTGCTTTCCCACCCACCCATCACAGTGTACGCATAGATAGGCTGGCTGGCTCTATTCTTGAAATTGTCAAAATCTTGTTTTTGTTTCTTCTTTGAGAAGTTATGTTCATTGGCTCTCTCTCTCTCGCCCTCTCTGGCTGTGTATCTTTATGTATAAATTTAAAAAGCAAAAGCAAATGAAATGAATATTTTGTGCCTATTGTTTTTTTTTTAGCATTTTTTTATGCAGATGTTTTGTCGTTGCCTGTCATTTTCGCTTGTATTTGTCTCTCTGTCCGTCCATTCATTGGTCATTTATGTTTTAGTTCAGCCGGTTTTGTTATTAACTGTTAAAAGACAACGTTTTGTGTTGACGATTTTTCTTATTCGTTGATTCTTGTCAGCAGTGCTGCCAGTAAATATTTTTGAAAAAAATCGTCAAATTTGAGAACAGAAATCGTCAAAAGTTTATAAGGAAATTGTCGTGCAATAAAAATTACAAAAAACACTTTAAGGATTTATTACACAGTAAAAAAACTTTTAAGTAAACCTAACACATTTTTTCCGGCAGTCTTAAACAAGTATGGATAAATTACCTAATAGCCTCGACAGATGACAGCGTTAATGTGCATTATCGGTTCTAATGCAAATGAACTCGTGCATTATTTCCTTCCAAAACGCAACTACTCTGACGTAAATACACAACTAACCGAATTTATACTGCATATAGGTATAACTTATATAATCTGGCAACACTGTAACAATTTATCATAAACAACCGCTGTATTCGCAATCAGCGGCTGTAGCAAAAATAGTACAGTAGCAATATTTAAGTATTGGGCGAATTTAAGCAAAAGTAATTTCAGCTATGTTTCAAATAAATATTGATTTTGCGCCAACAACAATGCTGCTATTCGTTATTTCTTCCTTTTATCCATTTTATATCGAAGTAAATGACAAAAAAAATCGTTGACAAACAATTGTTTGTAATCAAACAGCTGCTGGCTTAAATCTAGTTTAGTCTCTCGCACGGACGCCAAATTTGCACCATCGATGGAACTTTTGATCTTAAGCAGAAAATATAAAATAAAAATGTCGGCGATCCCCCATAATTTCCGAGATATGGTCCTCGAAAGTTAAGACATATATTTTAGATATTGAGCCATATATGTGAAACTTATACTTTATTATTAAGCAATAAGGGTATCGTTGTAATATTTATTACAACACATCCAGTGATACATAAATTTGATCTGTTAACCCATTAGGAAGCGGTAGCCATATATTTTTTTTCACGACCTTTTACTAAAATGCCTCATAACTGGAAAAATGCTTATTTTTAAGTATGTATTTATCGATCTAGTTCTGTAGCCAACATACGAGGGCTGCTATATATTTCTGGCCTAATATTAAAAATGTGAATATTTATCATCCAAAATGGTTTTATTGTTTTTCAAAGTATTCTCCAGCATCACTTATACACTTTTGCATGCGCTCAAACCAATTGTCGAAGCACTTTTTCCACTCCGATTGAGACACCTCCAAAACATAGTTTTTGAGCGCTTCAATGGCAGCCTCTGGCGACGAAAATTGTTGACCGCGCATTTTGTTTCTTGATGTGCGGGAATAAAAAGAAGTCATTGGGTGCCAAGTCAGGGCTGTACGTCGGATGACCCATCAATTTGACGTTTTGGCCGGTCAAAAAGGCGCTGGCTTGAGCCGATGTGTGATAGCTCGTCTTCTCTTGTTCGTTTTTTGAATTTCTCCGAAGATTTCAGGCAAACAAATTGTGGTGTACCACACAGAATAGACCGTCCTACATTGCTCAAGCGGAACATTCGCCACATGGCCAGTTTTGCCGAAGAAACAGGCGACCATTTGCTTCGAAGTGCTTATTCCACGAACAACTTTCATTTCATTTCTTTATTGACATGTAATTCGAAGCCCACTGGGGCCTATTAAAGCTAAATTACAATATGCATCAAAATGTTAAATAGAACATCATAAACTACTAAAGAAAATTCAGTATAAAATCAAATAAATAATATAAATTAAAAAAATCCTAATATTTCCTAATAAAAGAGAAAAAAAAAACCTGATGAAAGCATATAAGTGATAATCAAGAAACCGAAGAAAAATAAAAACATAAATAAAAGCATTACTCTGTACTTGAACGAAAATGTTCCATTAAATGTTTACGAAATGTCATGTAAGACAAATTAAACGTTTTTAAACTGCTTGGCAAAATGTTAAATAGTCGGGCTACTCTTATTCGTTGGATTTGGCTCGTCTTCGGAGACCCACACGATCGATTGCTGTTTTGTTTCGGGCTCATACGCATAGATCCATGATTCGTCACCTGCGATGATCTAATAAACGTCTTTTGAAGCACCGCGATCGCATTTTTTTTTTCAAAATTTCTTTGCACCAATCGACACGAGCCTTTTTTTGAGCGATTGTCAAATTGTGCGGTATCCAACGAGAACAGACCTTATTTACGGCCAGGTGTTTATGCAGTATCGAATGTATGCTGGTGGAAGCAATGCCCAAGGATGCATCCATCAGTTCATGCACGGCATCAATGTTCTTTGGCACAACGGCCGTTTTTGGACGACCTTCCGACCGTCGGCCATGATTGGATTCATTAAAACAGTTTTTCACAGTGCTATAGGATGGTGCTTCATCGCCATACAAAGGTTTAAGTTCATCGATGAACTCTTGTCGTGATAATCCACATCGAAAGTTGTGAAAAATTATTGCACGAAAATGTTCACGAGTCAATTCCATTTTTTTTGCCAAATTGATTTTTTCAAGTCACTGTAAACAACACAAATGATGGCCATACGTCAAAACGTTCTGACGACGTTTATGCTAAAAATGTCAAACTTTCCAATGGAAATGTCATATGGCGCCAGACAACACTTAGTGTTGCCTAGGCCAGAAATATATGTTCAACCGTCGTATTTAAATATATTATTATGAATTGTTTACTAATGAATTCCAAATAATATGCAATTTTAGTATAATAAGCACTAACAAAAATAGTATTGAGTTTCAGCCGTGAATATTTAAAACTGCTTCACGTATTAGGGAGAACGTCCGTTCAACGATATCTAGTGTGCGTAACTATTTTCATTAAACTTAGGCTCAGTACCCGGGAACTATTATCTGACATTTTTTCAGTAGTCGCTTTAAGCTATATGTTTCCGTAGGTAGGGCTACTAATAACATCGTAAATAGCTCGCTGATTTGTGTAAAGTTTCCTCGACCATGCAATAAAGCACCCCGATTAACCGGTGGCCAATTGTGCCCTTGTAAATACAAACGTCAATGTTGGAATTTTTATATTTGACAGATGGTTAACATATCGAAACAAACCAAAGCAAACAAACGATAGGAGCGAACAAGTGTTAAGTGGTGAACAAACGAAGTGAAATGTGAGGCATCTATAATAAGATAAATTAATATGTCTATATTTAATATAATCTAGATTTAATTATAACATTTCATATAACAGCCGTAATCTCGTTTTAGTCTGAAGAATATTTGAAGCTAGTTTTATGTAAACAAACGAAAAAAACCACTTAGAGCCCCGCTAAGTCGATAATTTCAAATAATTATCGATACTTCTAAAGTAATAATAGGCGTGTTTAATTGACAACTGGCTTTGGAGATCGTTAACGCGAAAACTTCACACCATTGTGCAAGAAAGAATTTAAAAATCATTTTGTTTGCAGAAAACTATAGACAATTTGCGTTTAAACCCGCATCTTTTCAAAATTAATAATTTTGGGTAGAAAGTTATTCAAGAATAACATTAGGCGAGTGTAAGCGTGTTTATTATATGTATAACGTGGTTTTTATGCGCTTATTATATTTATTGAATACATTTTGTTTTACAAATTTTAAAATCAGACGTTGCATAAAGCCAATCAGTTCTTGTATTCAAACAAATTTCAAAACATTTTCGTTAGGTTTTGAATTTATCGCCTTAGCAACCACTTACTTGTTTAATAAACGAGTACCAATCGAACACGACTAATATGTATGTTTAATACATGACTTAAAAACTGTTCGTTTTGACGATTTAAAATTTTAGAAAAAAGTTATTCAAGAAAAATCTCGTAGGCAATCCCATTTAAGATTTTGTTGAGTTTTTTTAAACAAATAATATTTGTTGAGTTTTTTTTTAACAAATTAAAAATCAAAACAAATGATATTAGAACGAAAATATAAGTACAAAGTACTCGAAAACGGTTTATAAAAATAAAGTACTAGACTAAATACTCGGTTCAATAGAAACGTGGAACCTGTTGAACAAGAGGTTATTAAAACAATTGAAAATCATATTTTTAGCAGAGACCAAACAAATACTTTGCCGAGTCAGGCGTAGTACTTTAAAACATTGAAAGGCCAAATATTTATTGACGCAAGAGTAGATTAGATAATGGGAGATTTTGCAGTGTGTAGGATTGACCTCTATTTGCCGTTTCGTGCAGAAAATAAAATTTGGGAAATTTTGAGTTAATACCTTTTAGCACAACTAGTGTAAAACAGTGATTATTAGTGTTTATTTCTCAAATTTATTCGAAATTAATCAAAATGTCATCCTGTGGCAGGGATGTATTTCTTTTATTTTACCACTTTAGACCAGTATTTACCTGAAACTGAATTTTTTGCTTATCGTAAGGAATACATGGACTGCCGTGGAGAGATGGGTTGTTGCGCGACTATCATACAAATAAAGACAGGTTCAAATCCGGGTTAGAACATCAAACATTTAAATGCTAGCTACTGTACTAGTTGAATATTATTCTCAAAGCCTAGTAAAATCGTCTCCATACAATGCTTTAGCTGTTTGGAGCCGCCGAAGGATTTGTCGGCGGCCTACTTCGAATGAAAACTCATAATGTTGACATATAATCATTTTTTTAGAATTAATTGATCTATTCAGGACGATAAAATGTGCCTTTTTATTCCAGAGGTCTACTCTACATACAAAATCATGAAACCATAGAGGCAATTTTAAAGAAATTTCGAGAATTAATTGCTGTGCAAATTGCTTGCAAAACGATACTGCATTTTCGAAAATTGCGGGTAAATGCATGAATTTTATTTTTCAAGCAGTTTTTTCGTTTATTTGTATGTGCTGCGCAGAGGTCCAAGACGATTCAGACTCTGGAGTAAGTACTATTAAAGAAAACAATAAAATTTGTGTAAGAAAAATCTTCGGCTCAAGCCGGCTTAGAGCCGCCGCCGACCATTTTTTGCCCAGCCGCCGACTTCTTTGCATCGACTTGGACATCTTTTTAAAACTTTTGAACACTAACGAGACACATTGACAGCTGTCAGAAAAAGATTTCATTCGTTCGCGCTTCGCTTATGATTAAGTTCAATTTCTTTCAATATCCGATTTTATTTTTGTTTTTAATCGATTGAAATGGCCCAAAGGCACGTGGAAAGTGTGTTTTCAAAGATGATCTTGCAAAAAAGTATACGCTTTTGGAAAAAGCAAAAGACAAACAAATTTGGAAACAAGAATCTTCCAATCTCCTAGTTGGTTCTCTTGGTGCTCTTTTGCAACTCAAATGCAACATGGATTAGGCTTGTATCGATTTCTTCAAATTTTTGAAAACTCGTCCAGATTTGCTGCGAAAAATCTCCTCAGAAGACAAATATGATTTCAAAAAACTGAAGCAAGTTTATGATAGTCCCATGTCAGTTCAATTTGATGATTCGGAATCGCAATAATTCAATTTTTCTTATTTTCACTTTATCAAAAAGCATTAAATTTCACTCAAAAAAATATACTGCATTTTATACTGCATTTTTGTGTGTAGATACTGCATTCTACTTGATTTTTAGGGATTCTAATATAAAATATACTGCATTTCACTCAGGTACAGTTGGCACCATTAGTTTAAGACAACTCAAATAGCATTTGTATATAAGTTACTCGGAAATCAAACGAGCTGGGTTCAAATCGCTATAGAATTGTGTACGAGTTACCAAACTATTATTCCAACCATCAATCTGACTTGACACACCTGTTAGAAAAAACATGCGTTTTGCTGTCTTTTCTAAAAAAAAAGAGTTAAAGAACAAGAGTTTTATCGGCGAATTCGTATCAGCTGCTTGTGCACGAAAAAGGTTAAATGAATATTTAAATCATTTTAAACTCAAACTGATAGTTCAAAGACATTTAACAATGCAAAAGTGAAGAAATTAATTGTTATTGATAATTTTATTACAATTTATAGGTTTTTATTGTCTGTTTTCGAATAATAGGCCGATAAAACCTCTTGTTTCAAACACGTTGATCTATAAAAAAGGGACAATATAAGTGGTGTTTAAGGTAAATCTTCGATAAATAATACTGAAAAGACAAACTGCAATTGATATGCCATATATTAAGAACAAAAAATGAGCAAATTAACTTTGTTTTTAGCTTTTTTAGTAGTTCGCAATTTTCTAATTTAGTAAAAAATTAGGTTTTTGTAACTTTTTTAGTAGTTCGTAATTTTCTAATTTAGTAAAAATTAGACAATTGAGTTTTTGTAGCTACTTTAGTACCTAGATAACTATCGACTATACGAGTAAGCCTCTATCCAAGTTAATCCATAAAGCGGCTACTAGAATTTTCTTCTAAAAATTAACAAACTATGTACTTAATTATTGCGGTTTTTTTTACCCAGTCTTAGTTATCGATGCTTAATCTAGAACACCGCTATTTGCAATTTTAGTCAATGTTGCCAGATTACCATATCACATACTTGCAAACTAAAACTAGTAGTAAACAAAAAACCTTATGTGTTTTCTCATATAGTGCTAGCCGATGATAAAATTGCCATTGACGCGGCCCGAAATATAAAATTACATGCTTTCACGACCCCTTGTAGGTTAAAAATTGTCAGCTATTGTCTCTGTTATTTACCCGAAATGAAAACAATGCGAAATTTGCACGAAATTTCAGTTTCGGAAATTCCGTTGGGACATTTTCTAAGACGAAAAGGAGGCGGAATTTGCAACTGGTTAGCCTAGCATTAACAAAATTCTCGCGTCCCATAAGAAATGCGAAAGAAAGCAAACAAAATTTTAGTTTTGGAAATTCCCTTTCAAAATTTTTTCCTTGGCTATATGCAGATGAAACACAAAAGTGGAGTAATTTGCAACAGTTACTGTTACTTGTAACAGGTACTTATTTTTATCACTAGCAGTGAGACTTTTTTGCCATTTGTAACGAAAATTTTTATTTCTGATCAAGAAGGTCAAGGAATTTTTGACATTTGAAAAAAAAATAAAAGATGTAGACATTTACAAGGGTTTTAAAGTAAAAATAAATACAATCATTTAAAAATAAAAAAAAAATATTGTACGGTAATATAGTTATGAATTATATAAAGTTATTGAACAACATCAATTTGATCTCCCAAATATGTTCCTTAAAACCTTATATTTTATATAACAAGAATTTTTTACTTATACAAAATTTTATCATTTATTTGTTTTGTTTATAATTAACACCCATAATACAAAAAAAATTAAGTTTATTTGAGAGGTTTATATCAGTACTCGCTAATCTATCGTTTTTAATTAATTAATTTGAAACACATGCCAAGAAAATAATGGCTTTAATGCACACACGAATGAATGCCCCATACAAATTTAGATATTCAAAAACCAAGTCAGAATTGCTCATCATCTGAATTGAAAACCAATATTGATTTTAATTGCTGCCAGAAATCGTCTTGGTCGTCTGTTAAAAAAAAAAAACACCCAATATTCAAACGAGCTGTGTTCATTTTGTTTTGAAGTGTTCAAAACTTTTAGCTTTTGTATGTATACAAGGAGTCTTAACAAATAAATTGACAAGAGTTGTTAAGTCAATAAAATTAAACGATAAATTAAAATGGTTACGGCTGTAGTATCGTCTTTATTAGCTTAGAATTTTGAGGAATTGGAACTGCCAGAGTTGACGTAAGTAAAAATTTTGAGTTGGGCCGCAAGTTTTGTTAGTCTAGATTCATTGGACAATATCGTTTCGGCTTCAAAATGTTGCAGGATATTGTTAAAATGCACTTACCTCTGTGAAGTATTCCGTACATTACATTTAAATAATTTATTTAACAATTTCATATATTACTAACATTGTACGTTGTATGCCAATTTTCAACCACCAAAAAGAAAAAGCAAAGGAAAACTGCAAATTTGACAGCTGGTCGGATTTTTTCTGAACAGAAAAACGATAAAATCGATTTCTATGACACCTAATTCTGATTAGAAATGAAATCGGTTTCTGTGACACCAAAGTAATTTTTGATTCCAAGAACAAAAATTGGTACTTTTGGTAGGTACCTTTTTCACCACAGAAGTACCTTTATAGACATTTTTTGTACCTTTTCTGGGAAGCTAGTAAGTCGGAAAGTGTGGGTCGCCGCCAATAAATTTATTTAATATTTTTGTTTTAAATTCAAAGTTTTATCGATGGTAAACATTTTGGAGTCGATTCTAGATGTAAGCTACAAAATCTTTATACAGGAATTTTTGCAGCTCCGTGAAGACTTTTTAGTTAAAATAATTCAAAACATTCAACCTCAATGTCGCTCGCTGAATTACACTTTTCGAAAATTTCCCCAACACTTGTCAAATACACATTTATTTTGATACGTTTCAAAACAACTCTGTTCCACTGGCACGATTCTCCTTTTCGCCGTTATTATTTTTTTTCTTTGACATCTCGCAAGATTTGTTGACAAAAGGAAAATAAAACGAAAGAAATGGCAATAAAATAAATACTGGCAGCACTGCCTGCTGTGTCAGAGTATTAACTATTTTCAAGTTCCCCAGTCTCGCTTGTGTTATTGCCTTGTGCTTTTTGCACTTGTCTTCTTTTATCGATATTCTTTACTTGCTCGCACACAACATGCCTTCACGTAGTGAGAGAATGCGACAAGTTTTTCATCGTGCTCTCGCTCGGTCGGTCGTCGGTCTACTCATTTAATCCATTCATAACGACGACGGCGTTGTCAACAACCGCGCTGTCGGCGGCGTCGTCGTCTAATGGAGCGCAGTGGTGAGTAGTGGAGCTGCAGAATGAGAAGAACCGAAACATGACGAAAACATGAATAGAAAATAAAAGTAAAGGCAACGAACGACGACGACGATGTTTACTATCGACAAAAAGAAGAAGCAGAAGTGACTCGCTGCCCTGCAGTAGTTAATAAAGAAATTAGTATTTGAATATTATTGGGATAACACTTTATCCACCTTAATGTATTGATATCCTCTATTCACCTCCACGCACATCGTCAACGCACCCATCACACACACTCAATGTTTTATCTTTAAAAAAAGCGAAAAAAATTACAATATTTTCTTCGTTTCTACTTAAGAAAAAAAGAAGGAAATAAATAAAAACAAAAGGCGATAACTGTGCAAACGGATAAAAAGACATACTATTATCTTTTCACATTTTTACTACTACGACCGCTTATGGCTCTTCGTGTGTTTTTTCATCGTTTTTTATCGCCAAGTCTTGTGTATTGGTATGCATGGATGTTTGTTGAAGAGTGTGTACGTGTGTGCCTGTGTTATATGCATTTTGTGTAATTTTTTTTTTATAACAAACCTATGATAAATTAAGCAATTCAATGTTAATATTTAAGAAGATTTATTCGGTTTCTGTTTTGTCGGTGTTATCTTCATTTTGTATCTGTGCAATGAAATGGACAATAACGAGATAAATTTACATGTTTTTAATTCTCGATTCTCGGCTGTAGCAACACAAAAAGAAAAATGTGTCAGTGGCCGGTGGGGGGCATGCATATCTTTCGCAAGCTCCATCTACTAGGACCAACTGATCCTAAGCCACGGTTTTATATTCAAATACTGTGAATAATAAACACATAAATTACCCAGTTTAACAAACTATTTCAGACAAAATAATATACAATTTTTTGTTCGGTTTTTTTTTTATTAAAATAAAATTCATATTTGTCAGCAGCCCTGGAAGCAGCAATTCTTCGGCCAGTGCTACTCCTACAGCAACATTAAAGGCGAATAAGTCTGACAGTAGGTCCATTCAATTTTGCAAAAAAAACAATAAAAAGAAACGACAAAAAAAAATCGGACAACCATATTTTCCGAGTTACGGACATCCAAAGTTTTGCTAAAAATTGGCTATATAAATCATTGAAATCTGTTAACCCATTGCGGGCCGGTGAACGATTTTATAAATTTGTAACCTGTATTTTTTTTTGGAATATTCCTAATACGTAGTAGGCCGAGCTACATATGTGCGGAGTTACACCGTCTTGCTGAAACCACAAAGAAATTGAATTGAAGATTGAAGAAGAATTGAAATTGAAAGAAATTCTCATTCGGCGTAATTCTCGATAGGAAAAACTCTCTCAACATGCTTAAGAAACGGTCCCTAGTAACCGTAACGGTGTGATCTCTTTCTTCGAAGAAGTAGGGCCCGACAATGCAGCGTGATGAAACTGCACACCATACTGTAACACGAAGTGGACGCAACCCCTTCTCATGGAGTTTCTGTGTGTTGGAAGCACTCCATAGTTGACAATTTTGTTTGTTTATGTTGCTGTTTAAATCGAACTGGCCCTCGTCAGACATGAAAAGACAGTTCAACATGTTTCCATACTCTTCCATCGTTTAAAGCATCTTCTGGCAAAATTCCGAATCAGGGAGTCTGCTGCATGCAGTTTGTTGGGAATAAGTCCAAAACTTTATGCATAATTGACTGCAATGACTGTCTGCTTATACCCATTTGAACAGATATGCTTCTTGTCGAAACTCATGGATTGTTATGCAAGGCAGCTGCAGCAGTAGCGAATGTTCCCTTCGTCCGAACTGAAGGGTTTCAAAGTAAGGTCTTCTGTTGACTGTCCCATGCTCGGAAAAATTGTTAACAAGTCCCATTAAGGTACATCTGCCTGCAGGATTGCCGCCAAACGTGCGCCTATACTCTCTTTGAACTGAAACTAGGGCTCTAGTGCGTGATAGCGCGGACAATTCAAGATCTTGTTTCAGTGCCCCAGTAATCCAAAATTAACCAGATTCATTTAATAGAAAAAAGTTATTAATTTTTTTTGAGCGGCTTTTATCAGCCAACCTGTATTTGTACAGCAACAACATATGTGACGCGCAAAATAGAAAGGGACCTAGGGCTAAAAACCAGTTTTGTTCAGGAGAGCCATTTTAAAGATTAGGTCCCTTTCTATTTGCGCTTAGAATCGTCGACTTCACTTTCATAAAACGCGCATATCTCTGGGAGGGAACAATTTTGGGTCATGGTGTCGGTCTCATTTGATGCTCAGATGTTGTCCACACCCAAAAAAGAAAAAGAAATGAAAATTGATTTTTTTACCCCTAGGTTCCTTTCTCTATGCTCTATCACATATGTGAATTTAGGTCTTACAGCAGGCGCATTGAATTTTGCAAAACTATCCTTCTTCGCCATTGTGTTATATAGGGTGATCCATCTAGAGGTATTTTTTTCAAAATAAAAAATACTAAAGTTCAAATCAAGTGTGGATTTTTTTTTTATTCATTCGAAGAAAATTGTATGCCATTTATTTTTTGAATATAATTTCCTTCAAATGTTGGCCGCAACTGCGCCTCAGGGTGTCCATTCTGAAGGTGCAATTTTGGATGACTTATTCGAGCATTTCGACCGGTATGGCGTGAATGTCACGCGTAATGTTGGCTTCCATAGACTTTGGGCTTTCCGTAGCTCCAAAGAAAAAAGTCTAAAGTCACCGGTCTAAAATGTGAAATTAGCTGCTCTTCGAAATTACACCGCAATAGATCCATTGTTTGACCAGCTGCATGGCAAGTGGCACCGTCCTGTTGAAACACAATGTCTTCAAGAATACGGGCTTCAATTTCAGGTAGTAAAAAGTCCGATATGGTAGAGAAATAGCGATAACCATTGAAAGATACGTTTCGACCATTATCATTTTTGAAAATATATTGTCCGATAATTCCACCAGCCCATAAACCGCACCAAACTGTGGTTTTCTCTAGATATATTGCCACCTCTTGAACCTCTTCTGGTTCCTCAGCAGCCCAAATGCGGCAATTTTGTTTTTAACGTTGCCGTTGCGCCAGAAATGGGCCTGCCTCATCACTGAATACAATTTTAGTCGAAAACAGGGGAATTTCTTTTTTCGCCGGATGCTCATTTCCATATTACAAAATAAATGGCATATAATGTCCTTTCGAACAATACTGATTCACACTTGATTTGAATTTTAGTATTTTGTTCTATTTTAGAAAAAAATACCTCTAGATGGATCGTCCTATATATTGCATTCGCTTGGCATCTACTTTTATTTGGATGCCTTTGTTGCTTTTCCTTGCGTATTAACTACAACAGTGTTGCAAAAGGGAACACAATTCCTTGTCAAAATACAAGGTTGCATTTACGAACACCCTGCAATGTATTAATAAAAAGCAACATGCGTTTAGGAATTCAGCCATATTAAATGTCCATAAAGCTCTCCTTAAACCAAAAATATAGTGTGCGCTTGTTCCGGGGGTCTTCAAAAATATTGTTTAATATAAACTTATTTCTGTGTGGCCGGCCTTCGTCCGGACTCGGGACTTTTTAATGACCTGTGACCGGAATTTAGGTAAACTTTAAACATCCTTCTGCGTGGCCGGCCTTTGGTCGGACCTAAAGACTTTCAGCTATGGACAAAACGCACGATGTTAATTGTAAATGAAACAAAAAAAGTTTACAGAGAATTATCTTAATATTTTTTACTATGATAGAAGGATCTATGACAAACACTGAAACAAAGAGATATCAAATTAAGTTGGCCAAACAACTTGAAGTTAAAGTGTAACTCACAAGTTGTATCTACAAACTAGGACAACATATGTAGGTATTTATACCTCATCAGAAAGATTTCTCCAACACATATTATAAAATATATATGTGACGCGCAAAATAGAAAGGGACCTAAGGGTAAAACCAGTTTTGTTCAGGAGAGCCATTTTAAAGATTTAAATACGTGTACCTTTGTTGTACCATCACTTTCATAAAACGCGCATATCTCTGAGAGGGAACACTTTTGGGGCATGGGATCTTACTCCTACTTCTCTTAATATCCAATTAAGAAACATACGTAGGACTACTGTTTAAGCGCAATGATATGAGCAAAAGTTTCCAGATAGTTCCTCAAAAGATTTTCGAGTACGAGGGTTGCTATATACTTCTATATTTCTTAGTGTTGCTTGGAGCCATCTGACATTTCAATTGTTAAGTTTGACATTTTTTAGCAGAAACAACTCAGAACGTTTTGACGTACGACCATCATTTGTGTTGTTTACAGTGACTTGAAAAAATCAATTTGGCAAAAAATGGAATTAACTCGTGAACATTTTCGTGCGAACATCTTTCGGCGTGAATTATCACGACAAGAGTGAATAGATGAACTTAAAACTTTTGTATAAAACTGGTTTAATGAATTCAATCGTGGCCGACGCTCGCTCAAAGACGAAAGTCGTCCAAAAATGACCGTTGTGCCAGAGAACATTGATGCCGTGCGTGAACTGATAATGCAAGATCGTCATGTGAAAAACCGTGAGATAGAGACATCCTTGAACATATCTTCCACCAGCATACATTTGATATTGCATGAACACCTGGCCAGTTTGTTCTCTTTGGATCCCGCACAATTTGACAATCGCCCATAAAAAGGCTCGTGTCGTTTGGTGCAAACAAATTTTCAAAAAATACGATCGCGGTGCTACAAAGGACGTTTGTAAGATCGTTACAGGTGACGAATCATGGATCTATGCGTATAAGTCCGAAACAGCAATCGACCGTGTGGGTCTTCGAAAAAGAGCCAAATTCAACGAAAGTTGTTCGTGGAAGAATCACTTCGAAGCAAATGGTCGCCTGTTTCTTCGGCAAAACTGGTCATGTGGCGACTGTTCGGCTTGAGCATCATAGGACGGTCAATTCTGAGTGGTACACCACAATTTGTTAGCCTAAGGTCTTCGGAGAAATTCGAAAAACGAACAAGAGAAGACGAATAAATTGTGCTCCATGACAATGCAAGCTCTCACACATCGGCTCAAACCAGCGCCTTTTTGAACGGCCAAAACGTCGAATTGATTTGATGGGTCATCCGCCGTACAGCCCTGACTTGGCAACCAATGACTGCTTTTTATTCCCGCACATCAACAAAAAAATGCGACGATTTTCGTCGGTAGAAGATACTGTTGAAGCCTGTAAAATCCATGTTTTGGAGGTGTCTCAAAAAAGTGCTTCGACAATTGGTTTGAGCGCATGCAAAAGTGTAAAAATCATGCTGGAGAATACTTTGAAAAACAATAAAACCATTTTTGAAGATAAATAATCGCATTTTCATTATTAGGCCAGAAATATATATAGCAGACCTCGTATTTAGGGAAGAAGGAGTTCTGCTCAATGATATTAGCAAAGTTCCCAGATGGTTTCTTAAAATATTGTCGAGTAAAACAAGTCAGTTGATTAAAAGACCGGCAAAAATGTACGTACATCTTTAAAAATACCCATAGACGTGTTCTCGAAATTATACGAAATCGACTTAATACGAATGTCTTTCAAAGCAGGCGACTTTATTGAAGTACAAACAAAAAAAACGCTTGTAGCAAGTGTTTTATAATACGCATTTAAAATCAGTTATCTTCGATAACAGATATTTTTGTTATCAACTTGTTAGTGCGTAAAACCTGTGATTGAATATAATGTTAGTGACCTAAATGCGTCGGGCATTAGCGGAGTTTTAGCCAAGGGACTTAATTTAGGGTTAGTAAGAAATTTGCAGAAGAAATTGGGTTTATTCCAAAAAGCATAAATGAATTCAAGGAAAATCTAGACTAGTTTTCGATACAATTTACTTTGTAGATTTTTAAAAGCCTAACTTTAAAGGTTTGATTGAGAGTTCTAAAAATAAATTGGCAGTTATAATAAATTACCATTAATTTTCATTGTTGTTTTTGTTTGAATTTTAACGATTCCTTCGTTCCAAACGAAAGCGTTTTATGAAACCACAAGAAATTTTAAGCAATTCAAATGGAAAGACAAAAATAACTCACAACCAATTATAGTAGATTGTGTTTAATGTTCGGTTCCATTTAAGATGACGTCAAACTAACAAATAGCTCTGCAGAATTCATTCAATATAATTACAGTCGAACCAGGATACATGAAAACTAAAGGCATCGAGCATTTGTTTCCACTTAAGATGGTCATTGGCAGATTCTCGGGGAGATTGGGACTTAACCAACAGCGAGGAGAAACGTCTGGGTAAAATTCAAACTAAAGTGTCCAAAAACCGAGGGTTTTAGAAAACCGGCATTTCGTTTTTTTTTTCAAAACCGTTTCTTAAAACAAACCGACTTTTGGGTTTTGTTTAAAGTAAAACACTGGCATTTACCTTCTTTTCGGTTTAATCCTTTTGCGTAGGAGTAAAAAATATTATCCTATTCAGAAGTTATTGGCCCTATTTATAGACTATAAGAAAGTAGTAATCAATTGCTACTAATCGAGACATGTTTTAAATAAATTGCTACGAGTACTAATCAAAATATGTTTTCTTATTCAAAAATAATCGGCCATTTAAAATTATAAATTTGTATCGGCTGTAAAACAAAGGTCCGGTTATTTTTTTCTTTCTTCAAATTTATGGTTTAATTGGAAAGGTTGAACTTGTAATTTTATAATGGAACATAATATCATTCATATGACTACCAGAACTGGGCTTGGCAGTACCTCATCCCGTCATTATTAAATGACAAAGTTTAAAGTTTCCAATGAAACCAGAAATTTGAAAAAAATATTAGTACTTTTTTTACAGCCGATTCAAATTTTAAATTATAGATTCGGCCAAATTGAGGCACCCACTACCTGGTGTTCGCCAGTTTGTGCAAAAAGTTCTTGAGACTGTCATGTTTGTAGACAACGCTCTCGGCCTCCGTCGTCGCACTATATAAGTACAGTGTGGAGCGCGGTAATTTGCTTATTTGGAAATGAATTAAAAAAAATTATGAACCTTAGAAAAACTTATTTTATATATTAATTATATTGAAAAGTAAGGGAAATTTTAAATTACATGGTTTTAAATAGTGTATCTGGTAAATGTCGGCCTTCGACATCCACACACTGCTGCATACGTTTTCTGAAGTTTTCATGAAACTCTAACAAGCATGTCGACTGGTATTCTGCCCATTTCGGCCTCAATATCGTTGATTAAGCCTTCCGAGGTGTTGGGACGGCTGATTTAAACCTTCGACTTCAGGTAACCCCAAAAAATACATAGGGCTTAGTCTGGAGAGCGTGCCGTCCAGTTCACATCAACCCTCAAAGAGATAAACCGCCCAGGAAACATTTACCTCAAACAATTCATGGTAACCCTCGCTGTATGTGCAGTGGCCTCATACTGTTGGAACCATTTATCCTCTAATTACATCGCCCCGAGAGCCGACTGAAAAAAGTCTCTAAATGCCAAAAGCAAGTGATTGCTTCCGAGCAGAAAGTTTCGTAGATTGCAGTACTGCTGTTCTTACTCTCTCGATGTTTTGTGGTATTGAAATCCTTCTCTCAGGTCTCCTTCGTACACATGACACATTCCCTGCTGTTCTCAATGAAGTTACCCAATTTACAACTGATTGCCGTCCAGAAACACGTCCGCGTGGGGGAACAGCTGATCGTTAACGAAAAGCACGCTGCACTGCATGATCAAGTGCGCATTTGAAAAATACGCTTCAACTCAAAATGACCTTTCCTCACGTGTCCAATGCATGATGACAACTGAAAAGCAAGCCACGCACACTCTCCAAATTACAGCACTCCACTCTGTATTTTGTTTTGTAAGTCCTGTTCGTCTATAGGGGATCTGCTTCGCTATCAAGGTGAAGGAAATGCGCCCTTTGAACTAAACGAGTCCAAAGAAACCTGGGGGTCAGTCGCTGAGAACGAATCGCTTACAATTTTCAAAGCGCCGAAATTCTGAACACGCCAGATTTTGAAACAAGTAAACAAATCTGGGAGTTTGGATTTTACAACTTCGGGCCATCCAAATACATGCACCCATATTTGGTAGAGCCGCTTCGTCATGAATACGGCAACCCGTTTCTAGTTTTGACAAACTTGTAAAGAGGTACTCTTTTTCCATAGAAACAATAACAACGATTGCCCTTGATTTTGCATATGCGAATTACTACCACCCACAAGCTACTGAAATAACCCAATCCATCCAAAATTTGACGAAATGTCTGGCTGAATTGCTCTTAGCACCAAGACACTACTCATGCCTATAGTGCGAATGAATTTCCACTTAAATTGATTCCCCTTACCATTTTTTATTCGATATGTACAACTATTTTTTTTGTTTGGCGAAAAAAGGCACACGCTAAATAGTGATGAAACTGCCAGCTCTACGAGTATTTCGAAATTGTTTCGAGGAAACAGGCAATACTGGCTAAAATACTAACGCTATAGGGGGTGAGTGGTGGTCGTGACTGTTCTATTCCACATACAAAGTCGTAGTTTTTTCCAAGTTATTTATAGAATTACAACAATGACAAAAGTGAATTGACGTTATTTTGGTTTTTAGTTTTAATTTTTTTTAGTTTTTTTTTGTTTTTATTGAAACTATTTTTGTTTTTTATTTAATGAGTGAAGAGTGAATAATCTAAAGACAAGCCAATAAGGAATGACAGTGACTGATTTGGCCATTTACAGATTTTGGTCGCTAGATGGGACTACATGGTTTTATTTAAAATCGTTTTGTATGATTTGGGATATGTCACAGATTCAAATTCGTTTAAAACATATGGGATAATAATGGAAAATGAAAAAATTATCAGTTCTATTTTTTTTAAGCCCGATTCATATTTAAAATTTTAAATGGCCCACCCTTTACTATCATTAAATGCACTGTTTAGGCGACGTAGCCTTCAATTTGGAAAAAGGTTTGCATAATTTCCGAAGATTGCATTATCTCGTTTCAAGTACAGGGTGGCGCACTAATTGTGCAACAATAAGAAATTTAAATAACCATTTTTAAAGCAATGTATTTGTTTTTTTTATTGTATAGAAAGTTCAATTTAATTTTATTAGTCATATAAAATTAAATTGAAATGAAAATTAAATTTTGTGTTGGAAGATGATAGACCGTAAATGACCTCAGAAAAATATTTCATGCGGCCAGAAGGGTTGATGTTGGGATGGCTTCAATTACAGTGATACGAAATCGAGGTTTCCTAATGCGAATGGGACGAGACCAATTGCAATTTTTTTTTTCAATTGTCTTTATTTGCGATCTGTCTTTTAACAATAAGCAAAATAGCTAAAACATATATTAGTACATAACAGGAGTTTTGCCTCCCCATTGGGATGCGTAAATATATACAAAAGGAAAATCTTTTTCTAATGTAACTGAAGTCAAAACTTGTTTAAATGCATACGAGGGCGAACGCAAAAGTAACTGGCCTAACATAAAACGAACCGTTTTTTTGGAATTAATATTATATATTTTTCAACATAATCTCGTTTTTTAGGAATTATTATTATATATTTTTTCAACATAATCTCCTTCAAACTCAATACACTTCATCATATGTTTTTCAAGTTTTTTAATTCCATCCGAAAAATATGATTTTTCAAGACCTTCAAAATATGCATCAGTTTCAGCAATAACCTCGCTATTGGACGAAAATTTTTTGCCACCGAGAAATTTTTTTAAATTTAGAAACAAGAAATAATCAGAAGGAGCTAAATCTGGACTATATGGTGGATGCGGAGCAATTTCAAATCGTAATTCGGCCAGTTTTTGTTGAGTTAAAAATGCAGTGTGTGAAGGAGCATTATCTTGATGATGAAGAACTTTTTTTTCTAAATGCGGTCGTTTTATCTTGATTTCTTCACTCAACCGATCCAATAATGCACAATAATATTCACTATTTATAGTTTTTCCTTTCTCAAGATAATCAATAGATATTATACCCCTTGCATCCCAAAATACTGTGGCCATTACTTTTCCTGCTGACTTAACAGTTTTCGCCTTCTTGGGACCCTTTTTACCAGCTTCTATCCATTGTTTTGACTGTTCTTTGCATTCTGGGATGTAGTGATGGATCCATGTTTCATCAACAGTTATGAATCGGCGCAAGAACTCTTTTGGATTACGCTGATAAATCGCTAAAATCTCCTCGGAATTGGTCCAAGTGACGATTTTTTGGGGCAAAGTCAACAAACGCGGCAGCGTTCTTGCGGTTAGCTTTTTCATGTGGAGTTCATCATGTAAAATACTCCAAACTTGTTTTTCGTGTATTTTAACAATATCAGCAAGTTCTCTGAGCTTTATTCGTCTATCTTTAGTCACTTCATTAAATATTTTTCTAATGTTTTCAATAGTAGTATCAATTTTCGGTCTTCCAGAGCGTTGTTCAACTTCCGTACTTGAACGACCCATTTTAAATTGTTGAACCCAGGATTTCACGGTGGAGTATGATGGTGCATTATCACCATGAACAGAATCCAATTCATCTTTGATTAATTGTGGCGTATAACCTTTCATATAAAAGTGTTTAATTAATTACCGCACGAAACTCTTTATTTTTCATTTTTCAAAAATTCTAAAACTTGTTTACTTCAATCACCTGTAACAAAGAAAATAATCATTAAATATTTCGGAAATTTTGACAGATGGCTTATAAAAGATTGCTTTTGAAAAACAAAACAAAACAAAAAGTTGCTATGTAGTAAAACAGAAAATGTGCCAGGCCAGTTAGTTTTGCGGTCGCCCTCGTATGATACATAGCTACTTTCTGAATGGTAAATCTAGTACATGAATACGTTGTAGTCTTATTATTTCATTGCTGCCGTCAAGTAGAGAGATAGCTAAGGGATTAACGTGGTCACTTAGTCTTTGTAGATAGCTCTCACTAAATCTGCAGATCTCTTCGCTGACGGACGGTATATTCAGGTCTCTCCTTATTGTTCGGTTTTTAACAAACCATGGGGCATTTGTAATAAGCCTTAATGTTTTCGATTGAAATCTTTCAACGACGTCTATACTGGATCTGCTTGCGGTTGCCCAAAGCTGGAGGTCATAGGTCCAAACTGGCTTAATAATGGCTTTGTATATTCGAATCTTGTTATTAAGGTTGAGTTTCGACTTTGGTTCTAACAGCCAGTATAGTCTGCTGGTTTTTATTTTTATTTGATTCCGCTTCGCTTTTAAGTGATGTTTCAGGTAAGTCTTCTATCCAGAGTAAGGCCAAGGTACTTTACAGTATCATGTTTGGGTATTATTTCGTTGTTAATAGTAACTAGAGCACATTCGCCGCGCCGCCAGGCAAAAGTAACATGATTTGATTTTGTGGAATTAACTTTTATGTTCCATCGAGCTAACCATTTTTCAAGTGAGTTTTAATTACGTTGCACTATAGAGGATGCTTCGTTGAGGCAAAAACTTGTTGCTAAAATTACTGTATCATCGGCATAAGAGGCAACAGTAACGTCTTCAGATGTGGACATATCTCCAGTAAAAATAGTATATAAAATTGGTCCTAATACACTAACCTGTGGTATCCCTGCATTCATTTGAAAAATTTGGGATCTTTCAACTTTTACTTTAACATTCAAGCATCTATCCGTTAGATAATCTTTTAGGAACATGTAAAAAGGTGCAGGCAATTTTTGCTTGATTTTAAACAGAAGTCCTTGTCAAAGGCTTGTTGAATATCTTAAAATACACCTGAGCCAATATTCCTTTTTTTCAAAAGCATCAGTTATTACATTCACAATGCGATGACATTGTTCCGGTGTGCCATATTTGTGTCGGAATCCAAATTGGAGATCTGGAATTATATTTTGTTTTTCAAGAATGGGTAAAAGTCTTTTTAGAATATTTTTTCAAAATTTTTTCAAAAATTTTGAAAAGGTTGCAAGTAGACTTATTGGCCTGTAGGAGCTTATTTCTGTTTCCGACTTTCCAGGCTTTGGTATCATTATTATTTCCGCACATTTCCATTGTGACGGGAAGTGCTGGACAATTGCAAATGAAAGTTGACATTATCCATAGCAAAACCTTCAAGGGATTTCTTTAGATCAGTGCGAGGGTTTTTTCTACACGCATTTGAAGTTGGTAATTTTGGAACGATGTCTAACACGAAAACATTATTGTAAATTTGATAAAATAATGCTTATTTGGTTTTATTATCCTAGAAAGTTGTGGTATCTTACGGTTTTTTGGGTCGAGGAATCCATTTTTGATATTTATTTCTACCTCAAACTCACGCTAGATGGCGCTGTCATACAAATAGTGCTATTTCTGAAGATTTTTATAGAAAAAACGTATTTACTTTTTTTAGGCTGAAAAATCAATTTTTGATGTTGGATTCATTTTAAAACATATTTCTAATGATATAACAAATTACATTTTATTATTCTAAGTACGTTACTTTTACAAAAATGCAATTTTTATGGAAAAAATTGTGTTTTTGTTGGAAAAAATGTTTTTTTTTTTTATTACAAAAACAACCTTTTTGTTTAAAAGTATTATATCTTATTTGGATCCACTAAATCATCATCTCTATCACTGTCAATTTGCATGTTTGAAGTAGAAAAAGCTGTAAATCTCTATAAGTTTCTGGTTCTTGCTCTTCGTCTGTATCCTCTTCATTGGTTGTTCTCTTTAACCACCAGCATAAATCGCCTAACATAGAATATACTTAGTAGGGACATAAATACTGTTACAACATTGAACACACCCATTTCAATAGTAGAACTGAACATACCCCGTTAATGTCATATGGGTTTTGAAAGCTAACCTCAATAGCGTTAGTCTGTAACGGGATTTTAAAATTATTTCAACTTTCATCATGGAGTGGTCAGGTAATAAGAACCGTATCGCTGTAATAGCGCTTTTCAAGTGTGAAATGAAAAAAACGATATTTTCAAAACGCTCCGAACAATAGGGATAAGCCGCATATTCGTTTACCGATGCATACAACTGTTTGAGGAGACTGGAGACGTAAAAGACCGCCACCGGTCGGGCCGTCCACGCTCTGTTCGAACACCGCATGTCATCAAAGCATTTAAATCAAGAATTCACAGAAATCCGCTCCGAAAACCGAAAATCATGGCCCATGAGATGAATATCACCCAAAAGTCCATGAGTCAAATCATTAAAAAAGACTTGGGACTTGGGGTTTTCAAATGACGTACCGGAGATTTATTGACTGCAGCTTTAAAAGAAAATAGGTTTGAAAAATGCAAACGTCTTTTGGTGAAGCACGCTGATAACTTGCACAGAAAAATTTTGTTCACCGATGAAAAAAATTTTACCGTTCAGGAAAAATTTAACAAGGAAAATGATAGGAAAATGATCTGAACTGATCCCAAGGGTGGAAAAGGGTCATCACCGAGCTTCAGTCATGGTTTGGTGGGGTGTCTCTTACGGTGGGGTCACTGACCTGCATTTCTGCGAACAAGGAATCAAAACTTCGGCCAAAGTTTACGAAGAAGCTGTTTTGGAAGCTGTTGTGAAGCCTCTTAACGATTCCCTGTTCCTAAATCAGCCATTTACTTTCCAGCAGGATTCAGCGCTGGTCCATAAAACGTCCCAGGCCTGGCTTCGAAACAATTTTCCAGCGTTCATTTCCTCTGAAGAATGGCCCTCAGACAGTCCATATTTGAACCCATTGAATTACAAATTGTGGTCGGTTTTAGAGGAAAAGGTTTGTCACAAAAGATACCCCAACATTGCATCTCTTAAGACTGCTTTGGTTTGAGCTGAGGCCAATTTTCCAATGGACGAGGTTCGTGCAGCTATTGACGATTGGCCAGTGCGACTTATGGCGTATGTAAAGGCAAAAGGCGGACATTTCGAATAGGTAGATTATTTTTGGATACAATATACATCAATAAATATATTAATATATTTTGGTCCAAAAACATTCATTAATTTTATTTTTCAGCATAAAACGTATGTAACAGTATTTATGTCCCTACTATGTAGTTTCTTTTCTCTGTACCTAGTTTCCATGGTTAAAGGTACTTGGTGAAAACGTTCACCTGGCTCATCAGATTCGGTGGAAAGATAGTTTTCAAACCAATCCATATGGTAATGGAGAAAATGATTATTTTTATTACTGAAGCAGTATTTAACTGTTCATTTATTATCCTACCGTCGAATGTCTTTTGTTTGTATATTTTCATGTTCTCTAATACGTTTAACTGTCTTTCTTTGTGTTATATATGCAGTAATTACTGCAATACACCGTTTCTTTTCTAAGAAATAACACCGTTTATATGACAGCGCCATCTAGTGTGTGTAAACAGTAAGATACCACAACTTTCCAGGATAATAAATAAAAATAAGCATTATTTTTATCAAATTTTCAATGATCTTTTCTTGTTAGACATCATTCCAAAATCACCAACTTAAAATTTTGCTCTGAACTAAAGGAAATCCTTAAAGGTTTTTGTGTGTTTGTTAAGATAGTGTCAACTTTTTTTTGCAATTGGTTTCATCCCATTCGCATTTTGGTTATTGCACTGTGTTATTGTTTTAATGGGCTGCCTTAATTCCGTCAAATTCCTTGGTTTCGTTTTCTGCATCTCCTGCTTGACATAGCCCCACAACAAAAAAAGTCTGATGCAGTCAGGTCCGGTGACCTTGGAGACCAGCGGAAAGTTCAATTGCTGGATATTGATTTGTTTGGGAATCTTCGTTGGAGCTCTATCATAACGGGTCTGGCTTTATGTGCGGTTGCTTCTCCTTGCTGGAACCATATGCTGTTGAATCTTCAGCGCAGTTCCGGTAAAAAAAACTCCTTTAAAATCTTTAAATTACTATACCTATCGTGCTCTTCGTTTGTGATTCGAATTTAAGCGTTTCCATTGTGATTGGATTTATAATTGGTATAGCATGTGGTCGTTGGCCCGTATGCTCTGATCCCAACGAGGATGATGTGGGACCGACGGCCCCACTTCCGGGAACTATATTATGGGAATTGGAAGATGTCACTGTTACACTAGCTTGTTACATGCAGCTTGATGAAACTGCTCACCACACAGTAATTCATACTGGGTGCAGTTCCGTTTCATGGAGTATTTGTAGATTAGATTCTTTCCATATGCGGCAATTTTGCTTGATTACATTGCCGTTTATATCAATAAGTTTCTAATCAGATATATACAAGCAATTTATCAATCTGTTGTCTTCTTCGGCCATTTCAATATTATTTTTTTTGGCAAATTTCTATTTGAATAGGCCAATACAGAGGGTTTAACTTGCTTGTAATTTGGACTTTGTGCAAAAAACAAGTTAAGGTCATTATGAATTATTCGTTTTAATGACCTTCTGCTAACTGCAATTTGAGCCGATAAGTTTCGAATCGAAACGCTGGGATTTGCCTGAATTGGCATTACTACAGCAGCGATGGTATCTTGAACCCGAACATAGAGATCTCGATGGTACGGTTTTTTTGCGATGCTTCCAGATTCGGCAAACATGTTTACCAGCCTCAAAATAGTCCATCCACTGGGAGAGTTCCGCCAAACTCCCCTTCTTAATTGCCTTTGGACGAAAATGCAGGACTACAAAGCATGGTACCGCTGCACTTTCCAAATTCGCTTTTCGGTATCCCAAGCATTCATTTTAATAAATCAAAATACTAACCTTGCAAGTAAAAAAATTATAAGCCGATTGCTCACAAAAAAATTATTGCGTTTTTCTTTGTATCACGATTTGTGCTTCACCCTGTAGACACTGTCAAGATCTGGACATCATGTCATAAAGATGAATTATTTTATGTTAAAACAAAGATTATAGTACTTTAAGGAATTTGAACTCATTAAAAATATGAAAAGGAATTTAAATTCTAAAAATATCGTATATATTTTAACCAGGGTATGCCGAATTTGTCGTCCAGTGTAGCAAAAAAAATAATAATAAAATATTCAAAATTTATAAACGCTTGTATACTTTTTCCCCTCGAAAAAGTGTCCTTGATATTTAGTTGTTAACCAAAAGCAAAGGAATTGTCGGCTTTCTGCTTTTGACAAAAAAAGCACCACCGAGTCGTTATAATTTCATAGTCTATACAATTTTAGCTATTGTTCGACTTTGTAATTACCCTGCCTGCCAGACAGTCAGTCTGTAGTTGGGTTTCTCTACACCTTTCATTGACCTTTCGATGCAAGTATTTCGCTGTTTGACATTTAAGGGAAAGGACTCTAACAAAGTGACGTAAGCTACGATTTTTTTTATGAAAAACTTGTAATTTACAAACTATAACTTGTAATTGCTGCTAGAAATCTATTCTATATCAATTGACTAAAATACTAACACAAATGCTAAACAAATGGAAAAAAGGGGAGAAAGGTTCCTACCTTTCAGCATTGTTTTTGAGTGTTACGTATTATTATACCCCTCACCCCATCGTTAAGAAATTGTGTTCCCCCCTCAAATCCATTATTATCGTGAAATCACTTCTCATATCCAAAAGATTTTTTAATGTTAAGATTAGTTACGCTTTGTCTCCTTATTTAAAAAACTTCTGTAAGGCATAACAGACTTAAATAAAATTTAGTAAAACTTTTTTTGAATTGAAACGTCTTTAATGATATTGAAATTTAGTTTGTTTTCTCGTAATCATTAATAATTTTTTTTACGTTATTAAAATATTTGTTTGAGAATTTGGCGTGAGGAATTTTTGGTTTAAGTCTTAGTATTCGATAAAGCGTTTTTTTAAGCCTGGCGAAAATTTAAACTGTCTAAAATAACTCAAAAAAATAAATTTATATAAAAAAAATTCGGAGGACCTTCAAGAAGATGACATAGCATTACCACATTTGGACAAATTACGAGTATGTGCGCCATAAAAATCACGAAGTCGTCTATAAATGTTGCGCGAATCGATGACAGATTTTCAAAGTCGATTTGGATAGTTTGGAAGCGTGATTTAAGCCTTAACCTATTGCCAAATGATGTGCCAGAGTATAGTGATCATAAATGTTTAAAAGAGAGGACGGTATGATAGTTCGTTTGACAACTAAACTTTTCGTAAGTTCCAGCTTAGCAATAAAAAATACCCTAAATAAGAACAGCTACATTTATTTTTCGTCAAAAAGGTCAATATGTCACCTAAGAAAATGACAATTTTAACCGAAGGAAATTAAAGGGGAATTTTTTTTAAATCGAATACTGACCGGGGCTTACCATTCGAAGCCTGTTCCGAAAGGAACAGCTTAGAGCTTATTCTATTACTTTTATTGTAAGTGTAAAATGTCTAAAATCAAGTTTTCGTAGTTCCCTTAGGTTTTGATTTGCTTTTGCCACTCGCTTGTTGTTTGATACGTCAATTCATTCAAAATATAAATATGACTTAAATACCCACCCAAAATAAAAAACATACAACTGTGTCACCACATACAGTGAGACCTTGATAATGCGCACTTGGCTTATCCGAATTTTTCAAAAATTCAAATTGTGGTATACAATCTACTGACCTCCTTGCAAACTGAATTGATTGTTTTCTATAATTTGTTTTGACAAGAAAGGGCCCAATATGCCAATTAGGATCAAACGAGAAAAAAAGCTGTACTTGATATAATTCTTATACTCACGGACCTGGATCAACTGCTTAATTCTAGATTTATAATGCATTTTTATGATAAAGTTGCCTGCATTAAAGAGACGAAACTCGCCGCTGGAAAATTTAAGATGTTCTTACCAGGATATGAAGCCAGCAAGTGAAATATCAGGGAAATCACACTTTTGCATGCGCACAAACCAATTCTCGAAGCACTTTTTCAACTCCGATTGAGACACCTCCAAAACATGATTTTTGAACGCTTCAACAGCTGCTTCAGGCGATGAAAAACGTTGACCACGCATTTTTTTCTTGATGCTAGGGAATAAGAAGTCATCGGGTGCCAAATCAAGGCTGTACGGTGGATGGCCCATCAATTCGACATCTTGAGTGGTCAAATTGCTCATCATTTCAGGTGACGTGTAAGAGCTCGCATTGTCGTGATGCAAAATGATCCTTCTTCCCTTATTGTCTTTCCTCATTTCTTCGAACACTGTTGGCAAACAGTTGGTTGTATACCACTCAGAATTGACCGTCCTACGTTTCACTAAAGGCACTGTGGCAACATGGCCGGTTATACCGAAAGAAAGCAATCATTTGTTTCGATATACTTTTTTCGTGAACAACTTTTGTTGGATTTGGCTCGTCTTGAAAAACCGATACGGTCGATTGCTCTTTTGTTTCGGGTTCGTATGCATAGATTCATGATTCGTCACCTGTGACAATGTTATACACTGCCTTAAAGCTACCGCATTTATACCTTTTCAACATCTCTTTGCACCAATCCATACGAGCCTTTTTTTTTGAGCATTTGTCAAATTATGTGGAATCCAACGAGACCATTTTTTTCACGGCCAAATGAACATGCAATTTTTTATTGATGCTTGTCATACTATTATCCAAGGATGTCTCAATCTTACGGTATGTCACATCGCACAGCATTGATGGTTTCTGGTAAGGTGACCGAAGTTGGGCGTCCTTCACGAAATTCAACCTGGAGCGAACGGCGTCCAAGACTGAACTCTTGGTACCAGCGATTAACAGTGGTTTTTGTTGGTGCTTCATCGCCAAAAGTCGAAACAAGTTGATTTAAACACTCTTGCCTCGATAACCCACGCCGAAAATTGTAAAAAATCATCGCACGAAAATATTCACGGGAAAATTCCATTTTTTGACTGAGATGAATTTTTCAACACACTGTAAACAAAACAATTCGCCCTCAAATGACAAAACGTTCTAAGTGAAGTTATGCTAAAAAATGTCGAAGTTTCCAATGGAAGCTTCAGTTTGCATCTGCGAACACTAGGACCCGAAATATAAATAGCAACCCTCATACGATATACAATTAAGCTTACAGCTGTTTGGTGTGGAATTCAAAAATAGTACGAATTTTTCAGCTCAGCTACCGAAAAACGACGTCAACTTCGTTAGCTGGTCATGTACTTAGCTGGTCATGTACTTATTAACGATGTCCTACTGTACTTGTGTGTAGCAATGATATTTTAAAAGCCACACTTAAACAACTTGGCCAATAGCCCTCGTTTATTTTGTTTATTTTCAAAATCAGAGTTAATTTATTGTCCACGCCATCCGTGGTGTGTTTTCAATAATAAAAGCGAAGAAATACAAAACGTGTGTGTAGGTTTTCAAACACGTTTGGTTATTGCTGTTCTAGTTGTTGTAGTGTTGTTCACTCATACGATGTCTGTTTTTTTCGTGTGTAGTTGTTGTTGTTTCCATTATAATTTGATTTCGAATGTAAGTTTGTTGGGCTTTGATTCATGTTTTTTAACATGAAATAATTTCAATACACATATGCCACATACACGCACACATACATGCCATACAAATTTACGTTATTCAAATGATTCAAATTCAATACTAATAATTTGCATTTCTTGTGCTCTTACCCATTTTCAGAAATTGGCTTTGACGACAATACTGCTGTAACAAACAACAACAACAACAAGAAATCATCATTGTTGTTGATGTGATACAACAAAAGGGATAAATTATTAATAAACAAACAAACCGAAAAAAGGAACATAAATTATACATACAATTGTTGTTGTTGTCTGTCACACACACACACTACCAAAGTATATTTCAAAGCATAATTTATCCACAATAACAGCCGCAGCAACAACCATCTCCACTTGATTTGTTGTTGTTCTTTTCGGGTGCTAATGTGCTAAAAAAAATTGCAAACATCAACAACATTGGGAACAAGAAGAGGAAGAAGTTCGAACGAAGTGCCATCATCATCATCCATCAAATCAAACTCTCAATAGACGACAAAAGTCAAATCATGCAAGCTTAGCAGCGACGAGTACTAAAAAAACGAATCAAAGCAACAATCAACATCCACAACAACAACAGCAGCCAGCAGCAACAACAACAAGAACATCATATAAACAACAACAGCAACAACAACAACATCCACATCCATAACAAAAAACACACTCACATGTAATCAAATGCAATCCCTCCATTAAATGCACTACTACTACAACTACTTCAACAGCAACCCTACTATTCATCATAAACTACAACAGCAACAACAACAGCCGCACCAAGAAGAAGAATCAAAGAGAGGTATGCTAATTGTGCAGTTGTTGGTCTATTACAATAACAATAACACAAACACACACATTTTGTTTTCGTTTACTATCAGGGCTGTCAATTTTGACGATTTATTATTATTTTGACGATTTTATAATGACGATTGACGATTTTTTTGAGTAAAAACGACGCAATATGTACAGTGGCGAGCAGATGTGGATACATCATAATCACATTTGACTTCGAATTGACGTTAAACCCATAAAACCACAACAATTCCTACCGGGTTTTTTTTTATTTATATTATTTTTTTAATCCTAAAAAAGAAAACATCATAAAATTTCTCCATTTTTAATAAAAACAATAATTTTTTGAGATTATGCCGAAAAAAGCCAATGTATCCACTTATGCCCGTTTTTGTTATAGATGTCTGGTAACACTGACATATGAGTAAAAGCAAACGTAAGTTTTACCGTTATTTGAATTATTGTGAAAATCAACTGAGTAAATACTTTTTGTGCCAAAGTTGATAGTTTCATTAGGTGGATACTACATTTTTCGTAAAAATATCTAATTCGTGACAAAATGAGGAAGATTCCTGAAAAGTTGGAAAACCAAATCATTGAAATGACAAAAAACGATATGCCTGCACGTGAAATTGCTAAAAAGATAGGTGTTTGCCATCGAACAGTGCTGCAAGTTAGAAAACGACGTAATATAGACCCTCCAGAAGTCAGAAAATCGCGACCAAGGTTGCTTACCAATAGAGATGCTAGAGCTATGGAGCACCTAATGGCGACCAAGCAAGTAACAATTCCTAAAGAAGCTACAGCAGCCCTAAACAAACCTGTTAGTGCGTGGATAGCACGTAGAGTGCTTCGTAGAATTGGCCTGACATCAGCTGTAAAGCAGAAGAAACCAGCATTATCCGCGAAAAATGTATCGGCGCGTCTCAGGTTTTGCAAAGAGCACTAAAATTGGAGCGTCGACGGCTGGAAGAGGGTAATATGGTCGGACGAGACCAAAATTAATAGTTTTCAGTCGGACGGTAAGCAATATTACTGGCACCGCCCATACGAAACATTGAAGAAGCACCAAGTCAAAGAAACAATGAAACATGGAGGAGGTAGTGTGGGGCTGTTTTACTTGGTGGCATGTCGGCCCGTTGGTAAAAATCGACGGTATAATGAAAAAAGAAGAGTATCTTCGTATTTTGGAGCATAATTTTCCAGATTTGGGGATAATAGTGCGTATCCAGAGAATGAAGCTATTTTTCAGCAGGATGGAGATCCTAAGCATACGGCTAAATTGTCAAACAATGGCTCGCTAGTCAAAAAATTAAAACGATGCAGTGGCCAGCTCAAAGACCGGATCTTAGCCCGATCGAAAATTTATGGGCTTTATTGAAAAAACGTCTCGCTAGGTACGAAAATGCACCACCAAACTTGAACGAACTGTGGTCTCGGGTACAGGCGGGGTGGTCCAATATTTCAAACGAACACATCGAGAAACTGGTTGAAAGCATGCCCAAACAAGTAAAAAGCGCCATTAAAGCCAAAGGGCTTTGGACGAAATATTAAATATCGTGATTAAAAACTTTAATTTTTGAACGAGCATAAGTGGATACATTGACTTTATAAGCCCAAAAAAGTATTTTTTCATTAAATAATGGAGAATCCAGGTATATCTTCTTTTTTTTTAGGATAAATAAAGAATATAAATAAAAAGAGCTTGGTAGCAATTATTTTATTTTTATGGCTTTTACAGATGGTCAAAGTGTAATGTTAGTATGATGTATGCACATCTGCTCGCCACTGTATATAGGGTGAGCGATATAACATTTTTAATTTAAATCGGCTGTAAAAATTACTGATAATTTTTTAAAATTTCTGGTTTTATTGCAAAGGTTGTACTTTGTCATTTAATAATGGAAAATTGTTTAGCAGGAAATGAAGAATTTCACCGAAAAATCGTGTTTTCAGATGAAGCTCTTTTTCATCTCGGTGGCTATGTCAATAAGCAAAATTGCCGCATATTGGGTTCAGATAACCCTCACGTGACTATTGAGAAGCCAATGCATCCCCAACGAGTTACTGTTTGGTGTGGATTTTGGGCTGGCGTTACTATTGGGTCATTTGTGATGTCAATTGGCCGCCTCGGAGCTGCAATTTAAGCCCTATGGATTATTTATATTCACAAAGCATCCAGAGACAATTGAGCGTTGAAACATTTTTTTTAATTAGCCAACACTCAGGGGTTTTCCCCTATACATGCCATGCATTGCTTTGTAGTGTATAGTGCGGTCAACCGGCCAATCGATAACAGATGGGTGTGAATTTCTGGAAAGTCGTGTATCCCTGCCGAACATCCTCACGTCAGGAATAAGACCACGAATGTCTGAAGAACACACACCATGGAAGTAGCGATAGAACAGCGACACACAACCCACCTTCCGAAGATGCTCCAGGGAAACAATAGAATTGGATACCCTACTGTCACCTATCAGCACCATCGCTCTCCTTTGAACACGGTCCAGAAACTCCAAGGATGATTTTGGAGCACCTGCCCATATATGGGAGTTGTATTCCATCTTTGGCCTGATGTAGGTTGTATAGATATCGAACAGATCAGAAGGAGTGAAATATTTCTTGCACCGCTTTAGGAAGCCTATACACTTGAGTGCTTCTTTCGACACTTCAAATACATGTCTCGCCCAACGAGCGTCACATTGTATTTTCATGCCCAGAACATCAAGAGCATCTGATTGTTCGACATCCTTACCATCGATAGATAATGACGACACTGTTGGGTCAGTGAATCGCTTCTGAGACATAAAGGCCCATTTAGTCTCGACGGTGGACGGTTGACGGTAGACAATCAGCTATTTCAGTTGGGGGTTGCATTTTGCATGTGTTAGAGGGAGATAACTACAGTTTGACGGTTGACGACGGTAGACTTCTGCAGGTTGCAGAATCTACCGTCAACCGTCGAGACTAAATGGGCCTTAAAGCAACACTGTGTCTTACGCGTATTTAAATCTACTCCATTAACTCGACCCCAGTCGGAAATGGCCAGTAAATCCCGACCAAGCGTCTCTTCCATTATTCGCC
The DNA here is from genome assembly GCA_963513945.1 of Hydrotaea diabolus. Lineage (NCBI taxonomy): Eukaryota > Metazoa > Arthropoda > Insecta > Diptera > Muscidae > Hydrotaea > Hydrotaea diabolus. The sequence continues at coordinate 232,362,985 of OY740716.1, forward strand.
TTTTGTCTTCAATATCTTGAAGACTCGGCCTACGGTCGAATGAATATGAATGACATAGGTTGCTGTCATCCGCGAAAGAGTAGATTGGATTCACGGTCTGACCCAAAAGATCATTAATGAAAATGAGAAATAATGAGGGAGAAGGGACAGATCCTTGTGGCACACCTGCGGTCATCCTATGTTTATTGGATGAGAATCCATCTACAACAACTCGTATAGTGCGATCTCTAAGAAAGCTCGATATAAATCGAGCAAATGTATTACCGACACCAAACGCGATCAGCTTTGATAAGAGTGCACCGTGCCAGACTTGGATATATCCAGAGCCACGACCTTACTCTCACCAAACGGGTGGATAGACCGACTCCAGCTTTCCGACAGGAAAGCCATCAGGTCTCCCGTAGAGCGATTTCTACGGAAGCCATACTGTCGATCACTAAGCAGGTCGTTGGACTCAAGATACCCTACAAGATGGTGGTTAACCATGCTCTCCATTACCTTGGAGAGCGCAGAGCAGATCGCGATGACGCACTTCCGATCCAGTTGTGTTAGTGTAATGAATGATATCGTGTTTCATTATTAACTGACAAATCAAAAATTTTAAAAAGTTATCACTACTTTTTTTTTGCAACCGCTTCAAATTTAAAATAATAAATCGCCTACTGTACTGTATATGTCAAGTGGAATTTAAAAACATTGTTGAATTGCTGTGTGTCCGGTCTTTGGGGTGTGGAACGATCAGACAGGGAACCCAAGTACATACCCTACTATCGACTTTCAATTGTCAGTCGAATTTCAACACATCGACTGAAAGGATGTTTTAATTACCAGCGTACAAATTTAAAAACATAATTGATACATATCGACTACTTTTCCATTGCAACTGCATATTCAATTTTCTAATGGCCGGATGGTCGTTTGGTGTAATAGTATTGTGCACAAAGATCGCACAACAAACCCATGTTTCAACTCATCTAAGCATATCGGCTGTAAGCTTTTTGTAAATGTCAGTGGATTTTTCAGTTTTGCGCAACGATCACATAGGGACCTAGGTGTGAACCCAACCAGGCTAGGTCGGTTAGAAAATGCTTGATATTCTTTTTCCATTGGAGTGTCAAAAAACTGGCGTTTTCAGAAAAACGACATTTCGGGAATTTTTTAAAACCGTGTTTTTGAAAAACCGAATATCGGGATTTTTCAAAGTAAAAAATGGGTATTAACCGACATTTCGGTTAAAGCCTTTTGGAAATATTTTCCCAATCAGATGTCAAGTGGTTTATCCCATTTATATAAAGGTTGGTCTAACTAAAACGGACGATGTTAATTGTAAATAAAACATACAGTTTTTAGAAAATTATCTTAATAATTTTTATTATGATGAAGGATCTATGACAATTATGCGTGAAACAAAATATGCGCCAAATGCTCGGCACGGTTTCTATGGCATACCTCTTTCCGATGGTCCATATTTTCAATGACTGAGTCATAATGGAGTTTAAATGTCGTTAATGTGCCGACATGGCTCATTCTTTAGGTCTTGACTTTTTCACACTTTTTCTTTTAAATATTTCTAAAGAAAGAAGTCCAACGGTGTCTAAATCTTTACATTTCGTCCAAAATACTGCTGGGATTGCTAATGAAATTAGTCCTCAAATTGTTCTTCGGCAACTTTTACAAGCCAAACTAGCCGGAAGAATTGCCGGAAAAGTTCTACTCATGCGTAAACAAACCACTCGTACATATAAATATGAGATTAGATTTTACTTAAGAACATTAATTTTGCTCTGGATGTGAAGGGAACTTAAGTTGGTTAAGTCAATCTCCTGATCTAAATCTAATTCATTTTATATTTTTTTATATAGAACTTGTGGAGTGAATTAAAGAAAAGACTTTAAAGAAGATTTAAAAAAAAAAATAATTTGTGGAAGAAACACAAAAAAAATGATGCGATATTCCATTGGAAACTTGTCAAAATTTGATCTCTAGCATGCCCAGAAGAGTACAGAACGTTGTGCAAAATAGAGGTGGCTGTACTGGGTATTAGTCCTACATAAATATTTTCTTATAGTTTTTTACAAACTAATTAAAAAGTTTTTGGTTGTTGTGTTTTTATAAATGTAATGTTATTATGAGCAACAAATGTTCGTACTTAGTAGGGAAATTGTCTTATTTTTCTATAATTTATTATAATATATGAAAAATAATATGAAATTTTGCTCTTTAGTTTGCTTCTACATACCTATAAAAATGGACTATGGTTTTCTTTCTTTTTTCATGCAAAAAAAGTGTATTTTTTCTTCTTTAAATAAAAGTGACTTAGGTGTATCTAATTTTATGAGCAGGTGTGTACGTTATAAATGCTTTGGAATCGGTTAACAGGCGCACTTATTAAAATACCCTGAATATGTGACGCGCTAAATAGAAAGGGACCTAAGGTTAAAAAACAGTTTTGTTCAGTAGGGCCATTTTAAAGATTTAAATACGTGTATCTTTGGTGTACCATAACTTTCATAAAACGCGCATATCTCTGGGAGGGAACACTTTTGGGGCATGGGATCGGTCTCATTCGATGCTCAGATGTTGTCCACATCAAAAAAAGTGAAAAGTTTTGTTTAGGAGAGCCATTTTAAAGATTATATCCCTTTCTATTTGCGCTTAGAATCGTCGGCTTCACTTTCATTAAACGGGTATGTCTCTTGGAGGGAACACTTTTGGGGCATGGGAATTGGTCTCATTCGATGCTCAGATGTTGTCCACATCAAAAAAAGAAAAAAAATTAAAATTGATTTTTTTTTACCTTTAGGTCCCTTTCTCTATACGCTGTCACATATGTATTAAAAGACAAAACCACTTATTTAAAATAACATACGATAGGTTTAACCCTTAAATGAGTAAAACAAGTCACATCTTATGTAGGGGGTATCATTATACAAAGGCGATAACAAAACATAAATTATTTATTTGTTTGGGAACTCCCTCTTTTGCAAAACACCCTAAATAATAGAGACTTAAGAAACTAAAGTTGAGACCATGATGCGTAGATAAAATAGTTGGTCTTGGGAGTAAAAGGGTTCACCTTCGATTGAGTGGTAAAACATGTTGGTACTTTAAACCCCATTCTTTGGGTATTTTGTTCAACTTTGTCCTTTTGTTTGCCTTCCTCGAATGGAAGTCTTAAAATTTTATATCATATGAAAAATTAAAATGGCAAAGAGCCAATGCTTTCAAATGATATGCTATCCGTAACACACTATCATTTATCTAAAATTAAAAAATATAAAGAGAAATTTTGTTCGTAAAAACGTCGTTAAGTTTGGCTGTTTTGTTTTTCCCTTGACTATAACTAAATGTATTACAAAATGTCTCTGGCTGTAAAGGAAGACGGTCAGTGAAAATGTTATTTTTAAGGTTTAAGCTAAACCCCGAATTTAAATACGTACATGTATATAGAGTTTTTGGACAACTCATGTATATATATGCCTCTTTTTAAGAGTTCGGTTTTAGACCTGTACGATTTTTATGTCATTCAAAAAATTTACCGGAAATACCATTTATACTTAGTAGGGACATAAATACTGTTACAACATAGAACACACCCATTTCAATAGTAGAACTAAACATACCCCGTTAATGGCATATGTGACAGCGCATAGAGAAAGGGACCTAAGGGTAAAAAAACATTTTCTTCTTCTTTTTTGATGTGGACAACATCTGAGCTTCGAATGAGACCGATCCCATGCCCCAAAAGTGTTTCCTCCCAGAGATATGCGCGTTTTATGAAACTGAAGTCGACAATTCTAAGCGTAAATAGAAAGGGACCTAATCTTTAAAATGGCTCTCCTGAACAAAACTTTTCATCAACTTTTCTCTTTTTTTTTGATGTGGACAATATCTGAGCATCGAATGAGACCGATTCCATGCCCCAAAAGTTTTCCCTCCCAGAGATATGCGCGTTTTATGAAAGTGAAGTCGACGATTCTAAGCGCAAATAGAAAGGGGCCCAATCTTTAAAATGGCTCTCCTGAACAAAACTGGTCCCTTTCTATTTTGCGCGTCACATATGGGTTTTGAAAGCTAACCTCAATAGCGTTAGTCTGTAACGGGATTTTAAAAGTGTTTCAACTTTCATCATGATGGAAAGGTCAGATAATGAGAACCGTATCGCTGTAATAGCGCTTTTCAAGTGTGAAATGAAAAAAAGCGACATTTTCAAAATGCTCCGGCCACTAGGGATAAGCCGCATGTTCGTCTATCGATGCATAAAACTGTTTGAGGAGACTGGAGATGTAAAAGACCGACATCGGTCGGGCCGCCCACGCTCTGTTCGAACACCGCATGCCATCAAAGCCGTTAACTCAAGAAATCACAGAAATCCGCTCCGAAAACAGAAAATCATGGCCCGTGAGATGAATATCCCGCAAAAGTCCATGAGTCGAATCATTAAAAAAGACTTGGGGCTTTTAAACGACATACCGGACATTTATTGACTGCAGTTTTAAAAAAAAATAGGATTGAAAAATGCAAACGTCTTTTGGTGAAGCACGCTGATAACTTGCACAGAAAATTTGGTTCATCGATGAAAAAATGTTACCGCTCAGGAAAAATTTAAGAAGCAAAATGATAGAGTGTATGCGCGGTCATCTAAAGAAGCATCTGAACTGATCCCAAGTGTGAAAATGGGTCATCACCCAGCTTCAGTCATGGTTTGGTGGGGTGTCTCTTACGATGGGGTCACTGACCTGCATTTCTGCGAACAAGGAGTCAAAACATCGGACAAAGTTTACCAAGAAACCGTTTTGGAAACTGTTGTGAAGCCTCTTAACAATTCCCTGTTCCAAAACCAGCAATGGACTTTCGAGCAGGATTCTGCGCCGGCCTATAAGGCTAAAACGTCCCAGGCCTGGCTTCGAAACAATTTGCCAGCGTTCATTTCCTCTGAAGAATGGCCCTCAGGCAGTCCAGATTTGAACCCATTGGATTACAAATTGTGGACGGTTTAAGAAGACAAGGTTTGTCACAAAAGATACCCCAACATTGGATCTCTTAAGACTGCTTTGGTTCCAGCTGTGGCCAATTTTACAATGGACGAGGATCGTGCAGCTATAGACGATTGGCCAGTGCTACTTAAGGCGTGTGTAAAGGCAGAAGGCGGACATTTCGAATAAGTAGATTCTTCTTGGATACAATATACATCAATTAATATATTAAAAAATATTTGGTCCAAAAACATTCAGTAGCTTTTATTTTACAGCATAAAAGGTGCGTAACAGTATTTATGTCCCTACTAAGTAGAGATGCCTCTTTTTAAGAGTTCGGTTTTTGGACCTGCACGATTTATTTCATGTCATTTTAAAAAGAAATAACATTTATAGATTATTAAATTGTTTCCAAATAATGAAGATTCAGTAAAACATTTATTTTTTAAAACTCTTTAAGTGGAACAACTCGTCGCTCTTGGTTGGATGTAAACTGAGCAGTAGAATTGTCAACCTAGGCTCGATGATTTCTAAACATGGGTCTGGAAAATACTCGTAGGAATCAATATTCACAGATTGTATACAGATGAAGTGAGAACGATAATACAAAATTGGGTTGTCATTTTGCGGAAGGATGTCAAAATTCCACATATTGTAAAATTCTAGAAAAGTTACACCGCGCACAAAATTGAATGTTACATGTGCTGTCACTTAATGTCACAAGAAGGCAGGCAGCTACAGCACCTAAGCAAGATTAAGAAAGCATTCATAATTTTCGATAAGTGTGACAGTGTAATCCCTTACTCGTTGCCTGATATTCCTTGTATTGTTGGCCATACATTAACCGGACAGGGATGAATGGAATGAAACTGTCGAACTTCTGGCACCAACTTTACACTTACGGTTCGAAATATTCAACTTTACACTTACGGTTCGGTTCAACTTTACACTTACGGTTCGAAATATTATCGTCATGAAGATTCTGAGGCTATTCCAACGATCTAGACTACATATAGCGCGGAGACTACCTAATAATCGATGTGTTTATGAAGGTTTTATTATGTGAAGTAGAGAAATTGCAAAATGGCTTTGATTTCCATAATACAGGATGGTCCATTTCAAATTTTAAATTTGATTCGGCTGTAAAAAAACTACTGATAATTTTTTTTTAAATTTTATTGGAAATGTTGGCTTTATCATTTAATGATGAAACACAATATCATTCATATGACTACCACAATCGGATGAGGTACTGCCGATCCATACGATTATCCCAATTTTTGATTACATTTTCGATTGTTTCGGGTCATATTTCACCAAGAGCAACTTCGATTTTAAGTTGTAATGCTTTAATTGTTTCTGTATGGTTTGCGTAACATTTATCCTTAACGGCTCCCCACAGAATGTAATCCAAAGGGCTCAAATCACAGCTCCGAGGCGGCTACTTGACATAACATTTTTGGCTGATTATTCGATTTTCAAAAACATTGCGTAAAATATAAATGGTTGCGTTGGCTATGTGACACGTGCCCCGTCTTGTTGAAACCGAATGTCGTCAATGTAATTCTTTTAATTTTTGGAAACAAAAATTCGTTGAGCTTTGCGCGGCAACGCTCACCGATGACGGTAACGGCGGTTGCTTGCTCATTTTCGAAGAAAAATTACCCAAAGATACCGCCAGCTCAAAATCCACATTAAACAGTGACTAGTTGTGGATGCATTGGCTTTTCAATAGTAGTCACGTGCGGGTTCTCTCAACCCCATATGCAGCAATTTTGCTTATTGACATAGCCACCGAGATGAAAACACGATTTTGTCGTTTAAATTCTTCATCTCCTGCCAAACAATCTTCAGCTCATTGGGCAAAGCGAAAACGCATCGGATGGCCATGAGGCTGTAGTTTTTGGACCAATTGAACTTTGTAGGCCCTTATACCAAGCTTTGTATGCAAAATTCTTCTTAAAGAAGTGCGAGAAATGTTCGCTTCCTGAGAAACTCGATCACGAGCTGATGTTGATGGATGCTCTTGGACATTCTTAGCCACAGCAGCAATGTTTTCGATTAAACGCTCTAGGCGTGAAACGATTTTAGAACTCGCTTCAGAAATTGACGCACACAGTGAACTGAAAGCTGATCTCTTTTTGAAAATTTTCTACGTAAATTTCTTAGTTTTTGTTAAACACACATATTTGGAAGTAAGTTTTTAATAACGGGTTTTCCAATAGGTACAGACCAATTTCCTATCTTTCTGTCAACGCCTCCTCAAATATTTTTAATGATCTTTCAGTGTCAAAACGTTAGTTGAAGTCAACATTTTCTTCATGGTAAAGTTCACTTACGAGCAACATTTGGAAATCATTAAAAATTACTACCGAAATTCTGAGTCGGTGGTCGCAACTTTACGAGCGCTTACTCCAATTTTCGGACGTAATAATCTTTCCACCCGTCAGGCTGTACGTGCTATAGTGGATAAAGTTGGAATCAAATTTTCTCTTTTGGATGTACCGCTCGAAGGGACATATATCGCAGCCGTAAGTGTATCCGTTCGAAAAGAGTCAAATCAGTCGATTCCACGTCGTTCTCAGGAATTGGGCATCCCTCAAACCACACTGTGGCGTATTTTGCGAAGAGATCTTGGACATCATCCTTATAAGATCAAACTGACTCAAGTACTAAAGCCACTTGATCATTTGAAACGCCTTAACTTCTCCGATTGGGCTCTGGCAAAGTTTCACGAAAATCCATAATTTCATCGAAAATCATCATCTTTAGCGATGAAGCACTTTTCTGAATGAATGGTTTTGTCAATAAACAAAATATGCGTTATTGGACAGATATTAACCTACATGTGATCCAAGAGACACAATTGCATCCGCAAAAAATGACTGTGTGGTGTAGTTTTCATGTCGGAGGTGTGATTGGGCCGTATTTTTTCGTCAACGAAAACAATCGTTTTGTTACCGTCATTAGAGAGCGCTATCGTGCCATGCTAGAAAATTTTTATTGGCCAGAATTGGATGAGCTTGACATCGCTTATATTTGGTTTCAACAATACGGTGCCACTAGCCACACTGCACGCGTTACAATCGATTTATTTAAAGGCAAATTCGGTGAACGTGTTATCTCAAGAAATGGCCCGGCCGAATGACCACCTCGTTCATGCAATTTAAGGTCATTGGATTTCTTTTTATAAGGTCCACATCAAGTCATTGGTCTATGCTAACAAGCCAACAAATGTAGACGAGCTCAGAGAAAACATCCAACACGAAATTTTCGACGTTCCGGTCGGAATGTGTGTAAGAGTGGTGAAAAATTTAGTCCGAAGAATAGATCGCTGTACACGCTCTCGAGGTGGTCATATGACCGAAATCGAATTTTATTCTTAAAATGTAACATTTGCACTACACCTGGAATAAGTTTAAACTCTATATCTTAAATATTCCGTGTTTTATTATTATATTAAATTGTTATGTCCTTAATGGAAAACCCTGTATTTCCCAATTTTGTTCCAATTTTTCAAATGTCAAGTATAAACCTGAAAATTAATGTTTTTCCACCTTCAAAGCAAAGTAATCGGTAGTTTCTATTTAAAATTTTAAATGGCCCACCCTTTATAAGACGATATTGCCATGTCCGTCCGTGTGTTTGTTAAGAGCACGATATCGGTCAAACGAATCAACCTAGGATCCTCAAATTGTGCTCTATGATGGCATAAGCAAATGGTGGAAATCGTCGCGGGGGGAAAAAGTATCCCTTTAAGGCACTAAAGTTACCTCGGTAAACAGGCACACTTTTTTCAGTTTAAACTCTTCTAGGGTTACTCATTTCCCGTTAAGGATATGGATTTTCCTTCATTTAAAAAAAATCTTTATGATTAAAATTTAAACAAACAATCAAAAAAAAAGAAAAATCAATTGTATTGCCATCGTATTGAAGTTGTTTTTTTGTGTTCATTCCATCTTTGTGAACGAACGACAAACACATGCTTTATCAAGATTTCCATCATTGTTTTGTTTTTCTTCTTTTGTTGTTTCAGATATCGTAAAAAGAAGAAAGAAATAATTTATACGAAATAATATTAATTATCATTAAATAAAACATTGCAAACGATCAACACCAACCAAGCAACCAACAAGCAGCAACTGTGGGCTTCAATAACAACAACAACAACAGCAAAAATTTAAAACAATTTAAGCAAGTAGAGCCGAAGCAGTAGCCGCCCCAGAGCAGCCACAACAGGAGCAACTTGCAGCAGCATAAGTCGATCAGCACAAATACAAAAAAGCAGAAAAACAGAGAAAAAATGTCATCGGGAACATTTGTTGATCGAATCGATCCATTCGCCAAACGTTCATTGAAAAAGAAAAGCAAAAAGAGTCAAGGTTCCTCGCGTTATAGAAATTCACAGGATGTGGAGCTGCAACAATTGCCGGCATTAAAAGGTAACATAACGCGACTACCGGACGTTATCGTTAAAGTCCAACTCCTCTTGGAGTCTCCTCCTCATTACACTTGTTTCATTTTGCTTAACCCTTTTTGTTTGGCCATTTCATTCCAGCCGACTGTTCAAGTTTGGAGCAAGAAGAATTATTTATTCGCAAATTGCGCCAGTGTTGCGTATCTTTTGATTTTATGGATCCTGTGACAGACTTGAAGGGCAAAGAAATAAAACGTGCTGCCCTTAATGATTTATCCACCTATATAACACATGGTAGAGGCGTACTTACAGAGGCAGTGTATCCTGAAATTATTCGTATGGTAAGTTTTCAATTTTTTTTGGCAAACCAACACGATTCGCTAATTCGCTTTCTTTGGCAGATTTCATGCAATTTGTTTCGTACACTGCCACCAAGTGAAAATCCAGATTTCGATCCGGAAGAGGATGATCCAACTTTAGAGGCCTCTTGGCCGCACCTACAATTGGTGTATGAGGTATTCTTGCGGTTTCTAGAGTCGCAAGACTTTCAGGCTACTATAGGAAAACGTGTTATTGACCAAAAGTTTGTTTTACAGGTAAGTTGGTGGGCGGTGCAATTCCCTTCCACCCATACTCCGTTTTATCATGGCCCACTTTTGTCCGATACTGTTGAATATTTTAAATGCCTTATTTTTTGTTTTTAATTAATTTTTAACGCTCTGCTTCTGTTTTGTTTGTTTTTCAGCTTTTGGAACTGTTCGATTCTGAGGATCCACGTGAACGTGATTTTTTGAAAACTGTTTTGCATCGTATTTATGGGAAATTTTTAGGTTTACGAGCATTTATAAGAAAGCAAATCAATAATATATTTTTGCGCTTTATTTATGAAACGGAGCATTTTAATGGTGTTGGCGAATTACTGGAAATTCTAGGAAGGTAAGAACTCAAAACCAACAAGCTTGAGAGGAGGAAGTCATCGCAGAAGATCACGCTCGTTCAAAAGTGGCACTGAATGGAATTGTGGAATCGTAGTGAGGTCAACTATTAAAAAACATGTAATCGTATCCGAAAACCTGTATGTTGGACTAATTCAAGTGTGATTCATTTAGAGGTTTATTTATGATTTTACAGATCAAGCGTTATAAACTGTCGTCTAACTTTTTATACAGAATTGTTGGATAATTCGTTGCCGCAACTACGTCTCCAAATTATTAGCTGAATTACAAAACAATTTTAATGCGAAATAATCTCACACTTTAGCCACAACCAATTCAAACTTTAGCTCTGACACCTAAAGTGTATAACAACATTAACTGGAGGCTTAAAAGAGAATCTTGAGAAGCGCATAATCAAGTGCCTGTAAGCCTATTGTCAACCTTATAATGTGTGAAACTCTTTGCACATTTCAAGAAAAAAAACCCTGCGACCTCAGCACAATCAAAGTATTCATCAACTGCTACCTTTGCCGAACTCTTAAGGTTTTCTGGCCAAATACCATCAGTAACGTTCAGCACTGGGCACAAACCGCTTAAACCCCAATAGAAACCATGATATGATCACGAATGATTTGGAGATAGATTGGTAAAACTTGGCGTTGGTCTCAATGCAACGTAACCAGAAACGCTATTTACTGGAACTCAGCGGTGGTCGTAGAAGGATCGCCCAAGACACCCCTGGCGTCGACAGCTGGACGTCAAAGCTGCATATCTTAGAACGAACTAACACTTCTCGCAGCAGATAAGAGTAGGGCAACACAATCGTTGAGGCCCTATGATCATTTTGGAAACAAAAATACTTTATGTATTTTACAAAAATCTTCGTTCTGTGAAAAATTGTTCACTTTTCGTACTTTTTCATGGCATCTGGCTTGCATAATCGACCTTTTAAACCCACAATGGCATTCGCAAATTTAAATCCTTATAGCTGGGTAAAATCTGTTGCTCTTTACGGCTGCGAATCTTGGAACTCGGCCCGCTGCGACCTTAGAACAATCGAAAGTTTTTATCAACTGCTGTCTTTGCCGAACTCTAAGATTTTCTGGCCAAATACCATTAGTAATAGTAATGATATGATCACGGAACTGGAGATAAATTGGTAAAGCTTTGCGTTGGTCTCAGTCCAACGTTACCAGACACGCTATTGACTGGACCTCAACGGCAGTTGTAGAAGAGGACGCCCAATCCACTCCTCAAAAATAAATAAATCGTAGAAAGAGCTAACATTTCTCGCAGTAGATAAAAGAAAGTACAACGCAACCGTTAAGTCTCTTTGATCCCAAAAGACTTATAATATTGCAAAAATCTGCGTTCTGTGAAATATTGTTCAATTTCTGTGCTTTTTTCACTGCATCCTGTCGTGCATAATCGACCTTTTAAGCCCACTTTTGTCCACAGTACCATCCGCAAGTTTGGGTTAAAATAAATAATTGTGGAATAAACGAAAATCTTCTCAATTCAGTGAGTGGTTTACAATATAAATCCAATACCTGCTCCGGAAGGCTAGTGCAAAGCAATCAGCATTTCCGAGTTGGAGAAGTCACCGCTAAAAAAAATGGTAGTTGTTCCTCACCTGATTTGAACCAGTGCGATTGTTATGCACCTAACCATCACAGCACGCCGACTTACATCGGTGTGTTTACATTAATCTCGCTGATATAGCTTCTGCCATTGCCACCACTAGGTACCACGCTGTGCGTTTGAGCACCCAGAGAGCCACAAGGCGAAAAGGAGAGTATTGCGTCGTATCCGCACTCTCCGGGTCGAAGATGCACCACCACAATTTAGCGTCGGCGAAGTTGCTTGCGTCAACCGCAGCGTAAAGTCATCAAAGGCGCTGGGTCCGGACGGAATCTTAATGCTGATGTGAAAGCATTTGGATATCCCTGGAGTAAAGTACATGATCGAAGTGCTCAATCTATCGTTAGCCACTCACTAAGTTCCCGATGCCTGGCAGAGTGGTACCGCTACTGAAGCCAGGCAAAGGCGCAAGCAAAGGAGAATTGTACAGGCCAATCTCCATGCTTTCGCCAGTAGCACAGACGCTTAAAACACTTCTCCTTCTCAGCCTGATCGAACTTCTTCCATGTTCTGATAATCTGCAAGCTGCACAGCACAACAACTGCTTTACACGCCATCATTACACGTATTAATTGCAGCCTTTACCAGTACAAGCCTTAGAGTTAAATGGGACGTTCCCCAGGGTGGGAATTTATCTTCAGCACTGTTTAACCTCTACTTCTCTAAAAATCCTGCACCACCAGACGGCGTCAAAATTGTGTCGTACTCTGATTATTGCACAATTCTGGCATTAGGACCTAAAATGGGTGACATATGCGAGAAAATCAACTGTTACTTCACTGACTTGGCACGCTTCTTCACTGTGAGGAATATGCAAATATCCTACTCCAAATCATCAGCCTCACTGTTTGTTGCATGGACCGCAGAGGTGCGGTTGTCACTTCATGGACAGTCGTTGACGTCAACAACCCGACTACCAACTACCCTAAAATCCTTGAGGTCACATTGGACAACCTTTTTTTAAAAGTAGGAACAAGGTCTTTAAGTCACTTGCCGACAGTACTTGGGGAACCGACAAAAAAACCTTGTTGACCTCTTACAAAGCGATAGGTCGGTTTGTAGCGAACTACGCAGCGCCGGTGTGGTCGGCTAACGGAAGAAAATTCAGACTTGCCAGAATGCCGCCCTGAGTACATCAAAAAGGTGTCTCCTTATGTCTTCTGAGAACCATCTACATGAGGAGACGAAGTTTCCCACCGTGCGCAGACACAACTTCTTGTTGTCTAAACAGTATCTGCTTGAGTGTCTTCGCAGCAGTAATACCAACGGCAATCTTATGGACAGGATGCTTCCGCCCAGGCAGATCAGGTATGATCTCCACGATCTAGAGAGTACAAGGGAGAACCTTTAGATCATCGAAACTACCAACAGTATCCAGCTATAGCGTGAATGTAGTGCTAGAGGAACATCCCCCTGAAGATTTCACCAGAAGAGAATACTACCTCGGCCAATCCCACGACAGCCGGTTCTATGCACCGGATTGACCCGAAGCAGTATTTCTTCGGTCAAGGGCTGTCATCCCAGCACTATGTGTGCCGCCACAACAACAACTACCTCGGCAGAAGCGCGTAATTGACGCCAACGTTGAGGACCACATGATGTGCTACACCTCTTCAATTGCCCGGCCAAGCCCACTCAGCTGACCTCAAGGTCTCTATGTACGCATCCAGTTCAAATGGCGCGTTTCCTTTACCTGGATATCGAAGCAGATTTCCTATAGACGAACTGGACTCCAAAACAAAATATATTAAAACTTTTATACAAGATTTTCTAGAATTACCAAAAAAACTAAAAAGATTCCATGCCGCTTGACAAGTACAACAACGAATTCTTAACCACTTTTCAACGAAATTGAATTCCATCGCAGACTTTTCCTCTCTCCAAGCACTTTAACAAATTGCATTTAATATTTGTATGTATTTTTTGCCTTTCTAGCATTATTAATGGTTTCGCTCTACCGCTTAAAGCCGAACATAAACAGTTTTTAGTTAAGGTTTTGCTTCCTTTGCACAAAGTGAAATGTCTGTCGCTGTATCATGCTCAGTTGGCCTACTGTATTGTACAATTTCTCGAAAAGGACCCCTTTCTAACGGAGCCGGTCGTGCGAGGCCTTTTGAAATTCTGGCCAAAGACTTGTTCGCAAAAGGAGGTTATGTTTCTGGGCGAAATTGAGGAAATACTCGATGTAATTGATCCACCTCAGTTTGTCAAAATTCAAGAACCACTTTTTCGTCAAATCGCCAAATGTGTGTCGAGTCCTCATTTTCAAGTAAGCGTTTCTTAAATCTAAATTTGTCACTTTAATTAATTATTGTTTTGTTTCTTTAATTTGCAGGTTGCCGAGCGTGCTCTGTATCTTTGGAATAATGAATATGCTATGTCCTTAATTGAAGAAAACAATGCGGTTATAATGCCCATTATGTTTCCGGCATTGTATCGCATTAGCAAAGAACATTGGAATCAGACAATTGTGGCATTAGTCTATAATGTATTAAAGACTTTTATGGAAATGAATTCGAAATTGTTCGATGAACTTACCTCTAGTTATAAAGCGGAGAGGCAAAAGTAAGTAATTTATCCTTGTATGACTTAGCTGTAGTTGTATGATCTTTATTAAGGACATTGTTTGTAATATAAGCTTTGAATTAAGGTCTTTATTTAGGTATTTCGTTAGTAAACCAAGAACTTTAACGGTAGTGTTGTTCTTCGCCGAGGCCTCGTATTCCCTTTTTTTTATTACAAAAAGGTTATAATAAATAGTTTCATTTCTATTGCATTCTTACCGACGTTTCATCAGTGTTCGGTTGACTTCTCTAGAAAGGTGTTTAAATAATTTAAGCTATTTATTTGTGTAAAACTATGGGAGCTAACATTAAATACCTTTAATGACCTTGTGTCAAACCTCCAGAAGTAACATATACGAGGGCGTCCGCAAAAGTAACTGGCCTAACATAAAAGAACCGTTTTTGTGGAATTATTATTATTTATTTTTCAACATAATCTCCTTCCAACTCAATACACTTCATCAAACGTTTTTCAAGTTTTTTAATTCCATCCGAAAAATAAGATTTTTCAAGACCTTCAAAATATGCCTCAGTTTCAGCAATAACCTCGCTATTGGACGAAAATTTTTTGCCACCGAGAATTTTTTTTAAATTTGGAAACAAGAAATAATCAGATGGAGCTAAATCTAGACTATATGGTGGATGCGGAGCAATTTCAAATCGTAATTCGGCCAGTTTTTGTTGAGTTAAAAATGCAGTGTGTAAAGGAGCATTATCTTCATGAAAAAGAACTTTTTTTTATTCTAAATGCGGTCGTTTTATCTTGATTTCTTCACTCAATCGATCCAATAATGCACAATAATATTCACTATTTATAGTTTTTCCTTTCCCAAGATAATCAATAAATATTATACCCCTTGCATCCCAAAATACTGTGGCCATTACTTTTCCTGCTGACTTAACAGTTTTCGCCTTC
This sequence comes from Hydrotaea diabolus, assembly GCA_963513945.1. NCBI lineage: Eukaryota > Metazoa > Arthropoda > Insecta > Diptera > Muscidae > Hydrotaea > Hydrotaea diabolus. The sequence goes on from OY740716.1 coordinate 232,378,434, forward strand.
TTGGGACCACTTTTACCAGCTTCTATCCATTGTTTTGACTGTTCTTTGCATTCTGGGATGTAGTGATGGATCCATGTTTCATCAACAGTTATGAATCGGCGCAAGAACTCTATTGGATTACGCTGATAAATCGCTAAAAGCTCCTCGGAATTGGTCCAACGGACGATTTTTTGGGGCAAAGTCAACAAACGCGGCACATATCTTGCGGATAGCTTTTTCATGTGGAGTTCATCATGTAAAATACTCCAAACTTGTTTTTCGTGTATTTTAACAATATCAGCAAGTTCTCTGAGCTTTATTCGTCTATCTTTAGTCACTTCATTAAATATTTTTCTAATGTTTTCAATAGTAGTAGCAGTTTTCGGTCTTCCAGAGCGTTGTTCATCTTCCGTACTTGAACGACCCATTTTAAATTGTTGAACCCAGGATTTCACGGTGGATTATAATGGTGCATTATCACCATGAACAGAATCCAATTCATCTTTGATTAATTGTGACGTATAACCTTTTATATAAAAGGGTTTGATTACCGCACGAAACTCTTTATTTTCCATTTTTCAAAAATTAAAAAACTTGTTTACTTCAAACACCTGTAACAAAGAAAATAATCATTAAATATTTCGGAAATTTTGACAGATGGCTTATAAAAGATTGCTTTTAAAAAACAAAAAAAAAAAGTTGCTAGTAAAACAGAAAATGTGCCAGGCCAGTTAGTTTTGCGGTCGCCCTCGTAGTTACCTCTCAGTTAAGTTAGGATAACATGACTTGTTCCCGTGCAAAATGTTACTTTTGACCCGCAATAAGTCGCCGCGGTGTGGTGGTTAGTGTGCACGACTATATGGCAGTAAATTACTTTTTATATCTAGGTGAGAACGTCAAACATTTTTATCATCGGATTTTCCTTCACGATAATGAGGATTTACGAGTACTCTTATTAATCTCTTTAACTCTCTACAATCTCCTTTATAAAATATAAAGTGATGCTCTCTAAAGGGTGGTTAAATTTTAAGGTCCGATGTTGAATGTGAAGTATACCTATCCGTCAATTTTTTTCTGCATTTCATTTGATATTTCTCAACTTCAGACTAACTCAATTTGTCCCATGGAAAGATACACCAGCAAGCAACGCGATAAAGTTATTCAGGTTTATTATGAAAACTGGGCGTTCATATTAAAATGCACTCGTGATTTTTTCGGTCAATTTGATTGCCCAAATGTGCGTACAATCGGAAAAATCGTGCAAAAACTTGCAAATCGGGTCTTTAGGAGATGTGAAAACACCAGGGCATGTTCGTACAGCTCGTACTGCAGAAAATATTACTGCTGTTCGCGATAGCGTGCCCAACAATTGCTCCTCTCACGCTCGTCGTTGATGAACAGTATGCATAAAGACTTGCATTTACATGCTTGCAAGGTGCAATTGACCCAAGAACTAAAGCCTCTTGACCAATCCAAACGTCGTCAACGGTCAGTAGGGTGGCAAGAAATGGCAACAGTTAATGATCGGCCCTTAAAATTTAACCACCCTTTATCTGGACAGGGCCACATTGTGCAGAGCGATGCCAATGCGCACATCAAAACAACAACCATAGATTCTCGTTATCGTAAGCCTGAAGCTTGAAGCTCCTTGACTGATATAAATAGGTGTCTCAGGATTGATCCTGTTAAATGGTTTTCTGTACCATTTCTCATCATTCATTCTTATCCCTCTAAATATTAATTAAACACGAACCTGACAGTAAAATTCAATGTAATGTGCAAAATACTTTAGTGTAATACTGAACAGCAACTTGAAGTTAATTCACAAAATTCTAGACAGGGTTAACAATGCTACAGTGGTACAATATGCCTTAAACCCGGCTATAGCGAAGCAATATTGCTTAAGGCTCGCTTTAATTACACTAGTCAACAGTCAAAATGTACTCGGGATGCGATAATTTTTTCTGTGTAGATAACCTTGACTTGAGCTCGAAAAACGCAATAAAAAATTTTTTTTTCGTTTGGTTTTTGTTTTATTTTTTTTTTTTTAAATTTTAAAATTTTTTTTTTGGTTAATTTGTTTCGTCCGGCATAACTCGGGAACCACTAGCCCGATTTAATTGAATTAAATTTTAAAAAATGTAAAATTACAATTCCCTTAATCTGTTCATATATTGAGTAAAGGTATGAATTTCAAAAATTTCAAAAAGTCATATATTTTTGTCACCCAACAAATTTTAATTTTTTTTGTAAAAAAAAAGAAAAAAAACCTTACCATAGACAAAGTTGTGCATAAGTCGAGCAAATTTTTGAAATTCATACCTTTACTCAATTTCGAATAAAAGCGAAACGCGTGCATCGATTTTCATGATCTTTGTCTCATTTTGCTCATAGGTTATGTGACTTTACGTAAAAGTAATAAGATTTGACATTTTTTTTCATTTTGGATTTTTTATGGATTTTTTAAAAAAAAAAAAATTTAAATCTTTAGGCAAAAAATAAGTTTTTTCCTTTATATATTCATTTTTAACTTGGAAACTGTTGCTTGTATAGGAAAACAATATATGAACAGATTAAGGGAGTTGTAATTTTAAATTTTTTAAAATTTAATTCAATTAAATCGGGCTAGTGGTTCCCGAGTTATGCCGGACGAAACAAATTAACCAAAAAAAAATTTTTAAATTTTAAAAAAAAAAAAATAAAACAAAAACCAAACGAAAAAAAAATTTTTTATTGCGTTTTTCGAGCTCATGTCAAGATTATCTACACAGAAAAAATTATCGCATCCGGAGTACATGAATTTTTTTTCATTTTGTTGAGTAGTGTTACTTGTTAAACACTGTTGTAATAGGACTATAATAGGGGAATAGACCAGTCGATGGCTCTCATTTGCGTGATACTACATTGGGTCAAATATCTGTCATTTATTACTTCCTCAAAATATATAATGCTTTTATAATTTTGACAACGACATCCCTAATCAAGTGAATGCCAACTGCAATACAGGTGACCCAAAATTAACCAATCAGGTTTTGGGAACAATCCCAACGACCTGACGCCAGTACAGAGGCTAACCATGTGGGGGGGAAATGGTAAAATGATAAGATAAAATGTTTACTATACCGTAGGGATAAGTAACGCGTGATCCATTTCGAGGTTCCCTACTTTTTTAAAGAAAAACACAGAAAATTCATATTCAATTTCGTTTATTATCATTAAAAGAACATTCTTTGGCATTTATTTTTTGAAGATTGTGTCTATTAAATGTTGGCCGAGGCTACATCTCAGATGGTCCATTCGTTGAGTCCAATTTTCGGCGACTCGTTCGAGCATTTCGACTGGTAACTGGCGAATGACACGCGTGATGTTTTGCTCCAAGGCCTGAATCAAAGCGGATTTGTCCGCAAAAACTTTTGACTACATATCCGCACAGGAAAAAGTCTAACAGTGTGATATCGCACGATCTTGGTGGCCAATCGACCGGCCCAAAACGTGAAGTTATCTGCTCACCAAAGTGTTCTCTCCATAAATCCATTAATTGGTGCGATGTGTGGGAAGTGGCGCCGTCTTGTTGAAACAAAATTTCGCCGAGATCACGAGCTTCACTTTTAGGCCTCAAATAGTCGGTTATCATGGCACGATAACGGTCGCCATTGACGGTTACGTTCTCGCCGGCATCATTTTTGAAGAAATATGGACCGATGATTCCACCAGCCCACAAACCACACCAAACCGATGTTTTGTCTGGATGAAGTGGCAGCTCTTGAACCTCTTCTGGTTGCTCTTGGTCCCAAATGCGGCAATTTTGCTCGTTTACATACCAATTGAGCCAGAAATGGGCCTTATCGCTAAACAAAATTCGGCTTAAAAACGTCGGATCTTCTTGGAACTTTTCAAGAGCCTATAGAGCGAAGCGATGTCGCTTGGGAACGTCGGGTGGTTTCAGTTCTTGCACAAGCTATATTTTGTACGCTTTCAATTTAAGATCTCGACGTAAAATGCGCCAAGTCGTTTCATACGTCAGTCCGAGTTGCTGCGAACGGAACGAATCGACTCTCCACGGTCTTGGTATACACTCTCAGCTACGGCCGCTACATTTTCTTCACTGCGTGCTTGACGTGGTCTATTCGGTCGAATACTATCCAATAATGAATGCTGGGTCTCAAGATGGGTGATAGTGTTGCGAATAATACGCTCGGTAGGCCGATTATGTTGACCATAAGTTGAACGAAGTGCACGAAACACATTCCTCACAGAACGTGAATTTTCGTAATAAAGTTGAACGAAGTTTTAAACATTGTTCAGGCGTAAGTCTTTCCATGATGAAATGCCAAACAATACTAAACAAAAATAACATGGCACGACTCACATGACACGACTCTGCCAAAAAAAGGCTATTGAAAAAGTATCTATTCTTAGATCACCCATTATATTCTCATCTAATCTTTGAATTTTCTCTCCCTAATCATAGTGTCAGTCCTAAATGGATTAGTAATAATTTTTGAAACTGCATGATCTGGCGTTAGGTACTCCAGCCCTTTCGATAAAGTGACAGTACTTTAAGACTTCAGTATTTTATCTAAGAGTACCTGATGCTTATGAAATCGGACATGACGATTTAAAATACTATTAGTTTTTCAAGTCGCATTAAGTTTAAGAAATATAACAGACTCGATATCCTAACGTTTTCCTGGCATTTACTCCCCCAAAATTATCTCAAGATTTCTGGTCTATGACGGATAATTTTATTAGAGTTTAAAAAAGTTTGGTTTGTTGCGAACTTCAACATAGCGAGTGGTGTGGAAACCACTTCAATTTAAATCCCCCTTTACCTATGGGTCAAAGACAGATGTAGGGACAGGAGCTGGTTTTGAAAATAGGTGATCCGATCCATCTAGAGGTATTTTTTCAAAATAAAAAAATACTAAAATTCAAATCAAGTGTGGAATCTATATTGTTTTTACGAAAGGACATTTTATGCCATTTATTTTTTGAATATAATTTCCTTCAAATGTTGGCAACTGTAATATGGAAATGAGCGTTCTGCGAAAAACAAGAAGATCCGTTGTTTTCGACCAAAATGTTGTTCAGTTATGAGGCCCATTTCTGGCTCAACGGCAAAGTCAATAAACAAAATTGCCGCATTTGGGCTGAAGAGAGGTTCAAGAGGTGTCATTATAACCAGAGAAAACCACGGTTTATATTTTTTCAAAAATTCATATTTTTTCAAAAATGATGATGGCCGGAACGTAACCGTGAATGGTGCTCACTATCGCGTCATGATATCGATCTTTATGCTACCTGAAATTGAAGCCCGTAATCTTGACGACACTTGGTTTCAACAGGACGGTGCCACTTGCCATACAGCTGCTCAATCAATGTTCATTTCGAAAAGCAGCTAAATTTACGTTTTAAACAGAAGAGTTGGCCGCCTAGATCGAGTGATATCACACCTTTAGACTTTTTTCTTTGGAGATACGGAAAGTCCAAAGTCTATGCTGACAAACCAGCTATACTGGTCGAAATGCTCGAATGAGTCATCCAAAATTGCACCTTCAGAATGAAAGCCCTGAGGCGTAGTTGCGACCAACACTTGAAGGAATTATATTCAAGAAAAAAAATGGCATAAAATTTCCTTCGAATGAATAAAAAAGTTTCTACACTTGATTTGGATTTTTTTTATGTTGAAAAAATAACCTAAAAATAAATAACCCTGTAAAGTACTTTATTTCCCGATTAATTACCAACCTCCACGCTTAGTTGCCTTTTCCGCTCAAATGCCATTATTTTTTAATACCCGTTATTTTCACAATCTAATTTTTTTTATCAACTTGTGGCGGTTTAAAGCTTTTAATTAATTCGGTGGTAATGCGTTTAATACCATAGATGGTTCGGCGCACCTATTTATTAGATAAAGGGTGATCAATCTAGAGGTATTTTTTCAAAATACAAAAAAATTGAAATATTCAAATCAAGTGTGGAATATTTGTGGTTCTTTCGACAGGACATTTTATGCCATTTATTTTTTTAAATATAATTTCCTTTAAATGTTGGCAGCAACTACGCCTTAGGGTGTCCATTCTGAGGGTCCATTTTGGATGACTTGTTCGAGCATTTCGACGGGTATGGCGTTAATGACTAGCGTAATGTTGGTTTGTCAACATAGACTTTGGACTTTACGTAGCAGCAAAGAAAAAATCCTTAAGGTGTGATATCACACGACTCAACGCTCGGCTAACTCAATGCTCCAAAACGTGAAATTAGGTGTTCTTCGAAATGACCTCTCAATAGATCTCTTGTTTAAGCAACTGTATGGCAAGTGGCGTCGTCCTGTCAAGATTACGGGCTTCAATTTCAGGAAGCAAAAAATCCGATATCGTGACGCGATTGCAAGCACCATTCACGGTTACGTTCCGGCCATCATCATTTTTGAAAAATTATGGATCGATGATTCCACCAGCCCATGAACCGTACCAAACCGTACTTTTCTTTGGGTATAATGGCACCTCTAAAACACCATCTGGTTGCTCTTCAGCCCATATGCCCCAATTTTGTTTATTGACGTTTCCGTTGAGCTAGAAATGCGTCTCATCACTGAACAAAATTTTGGTCGAAAACAGTTTCTCACCGAACGCTCATTTCCATTATACAGTTGCACAATTTTGAGACGTTGTTTCAGTGTAAGTCTTTCCATGATGAAATGGCAAACAATGACAATCTGTGAAAAAAAGGCTATTGAAAAAATAGCTCAACATGGAGGACACGTTAGAACCCAACCCCACGACAGACGGTTCAATGGACCGGATTGACCCGAAGAGCAATCTTCGGCCAAGGGCTGTCTTCCCGGCACATAAATGCCGCTTCAACAACAACATTAGATAGAACCGTTATAAATGTGTTTTATTTAAAAGTACTTCTGTAATTATCCCTATAAGGTTATTAACCGTGTTCGTATAATTACCCATATGAGGTACTCAAGCATGCTCCTGTAATTACCTTACCTAGATAAAAACCCAGAAATCTTGAGATTTTTAACGAGGTAATTAAGCGACGTTTACGAGGTTTCATAGAAACGGTCCCAACCAACAAAATGGGCTATTCTCCCTACAATAATGTCAGGTGAAATTTTGAGTTACTTCGAAAAAAAGATAACACATCGGATTTATTAATTTTTTTGTAAGAGTTAACGATAATTTAGTAAAGCTTTAGTACATATTCTCTCATTTGTTCGACGCTGGTTTAATTTTGTTCTTACTTCTTTCAGAGAGAAAAAACGCGAACGGGATCGCGAGGAACTTTGGAAAAAACTACACGAACTCGAGCTCAATCGTACAAAGAGCATTCAGGCAGCAAATCCAATAACCAACGCTAGTGGTGCCTCAACAACAGCAGGCGGCGGCAATATCAGCGCCAACAGTCAACAGCAGCAGAACACAAATTCGCAACAATCGAATAGCAGCAGCAGCGCCGTCAATGCCCTGGGCGCCTCGGGCGACAACAAATCCATAAATGCGTCAAGTGCAGCCTCAGCGCAAGCCGCCGCCGGTGCCGGTGTCAATCCCTTTGCCAAAATAAAGGCTGATAAAGTTGAGAACTAAGACGCTTTTTCTCTCCCTCTCTCTCACTCTCAAAATGCAATTGCAACTGCAAAAACAACACCACAAAAATTAGATGAAGCGAACAACAAATGAAAATAAAAACAAACACGTACGGGGCAGACAAGAAAGAAGAATAAAATGAAATGAAAACAAAACACGATCATCAGGAAATATTCAAATAAATCGTATTAATTCAAACTGTTATAAGCCTATTAGGTAACAAAAGAAAACAAAACAAAAATGAAAAACACAAAAAAAAACAAAGGAAAACCAACAAACATCATATATAGAGCGTAGAGCGCCTGTTACAGAGAAACCTAAAAATATATATAAACACAAAAACAAAAATCTAAATCTATTTAAGAAACGAGCTATACAAAAAAGAAAACAGTTAAGATGATGATGATAACACTGCAAGAGAAAGCAAAGAATAAGTGCAGGAAAGATGTAGAAGAAGAAAGAATGAACGAACGAAGCCAGCCAGCCAGCCGTGAAGTAAAGCGAGGAAAGCATAATAATGATGATGGATGAGCAGCAGCAGTAGCACGTTAGAAGGCTGAAAACAGCTAACAGCTGTTGTCTAAGTAAAGGTGTCACCGTTGTGTGGTCCTCCTCGTCGTCGTTGTGTGTAAGCAACTTCTAATATGATTTAACTTATGCCTATTTAATTATTAATTAAAAACAAAAAAAAATAAAAATGGAAATAATGAAAACAAAAAATTAAATTCTACAAATAAACTCATTTACATTTAAAAAGAAAAACATAAACAAATGAATAATTTTTAGAGAAAACCGATATGAAAAAAGAAACCCAGCAGCCACCACATCTTCTAGATATATGTACAGGGTGCGGCAAAAGCTGCTATAAGATTTGTTTAAAAAAATTGAATGGAGCGAAAAAAACCAATAATTTAAAAATAAAACTAAAGTTTATTTTATGTTTTTTTTACATTAATAATAAAAACTAATGTCAGTTAAATGAGAACAGTTTTCCCTAACACAAAATTGGGCTCTTTTTTAAGTATTTTTCAGAAGTTTGTTGAGTGTTTCTTGTGGTATACGATCAATTTCTTCTTAAATGTTTTCCTTTAGGTGCTGCAAGGTTTGGGGCTTACCACATAAAAAATCGTTCAAGTGAAAATGCGCTTCATGGGCCATCATTATTTTGCCAAAAAAATATTTTTGATCAACGAGATTTAACATTTCTCTGGCTTATTCCAAGCGCAAGACAAAGTCCTCAGGATTTAGTTTTTCGACTAGTTTGATTTTGGTAAGGGAGGAGTGGCAGAATTCGTCACAGAGTGCAGTCAGAAAGCTGCAGCAGGGTAGATCGTTTACTTTTTGATGTCTCCGGATTTTCTGAGACGCTCTGCCTCACAGCATATTTTCGGCTTATCTGCTAGTTCAAGGTCTGCACGTATGCCTTATATTTCCGAATGTCCCCCATTGAGCAAAATTATCCACCAACGAACGAATGGTTGCACCAGTTGGAGCTGTTTTGACAACTAAAATCTTCTGTACGCACGTTGAGTATTAATTATTGAACGATTTCTTTCAAGGAATAGAAAAACTATCTTAGAATAGAAAAGAAATCTTAGTTTCTTGTGCAGTTGTGTGGCGTTCCATTTTTATTTATTCTCCAAGTTAAATGCCTATAAAAAAGAAATGATGCAAGCAGAAGATTCAAGTAAACAAAAGAATTTTTTTAATACATTAACTAGTTATTTTAACCGCACCAATTGTTTATACAGGGTGCGACTTAATTAACTTTATGATGTAAAAAAATTGTAACTGATAAATTCTCCCGAGTTTAATTCATAAAAAAAATTTGATATATACGTAAGCAAAAATATTAAAATTTGTATTACATTATATATTTATTTCATCCGCAACAACTGTATATACAGGGAGCGACTAAATTAACTATATGATGTAAAGAAATTGTAACTTCTTTGGTACATTCTCCCAAGTTTAGTTCCTGAAAAAAGAGAAAAAATTTATATATTCGTAAGCAAAAAAATGTAATTATTTTGTTACATTATATATTTATTTTAACCGCACCAACTGTATATACAGGGTGCGACTAAATTACCTATATGAGGTAAAAACTTCTTGCGAATATTATATATGTTTTCCTATTTCAGGAATTAAACTTGGGGGGAATAAATAAACATGGAACGCTATACAACTGCGCAAAAAAACTAAGATTTCTTTTCGATTCCTTTGAAATAATCATTCCATAATTAATACTCAACACATCGATCGATTACTTGTGAAAATATTTCGGAGTATTTTTTTTCTATTTCAAGTTGCTAAGACAGTTAACATTTATCTGACATTATATTATATTTCATAATGTTAAAATGTAACATAAAATAAACCTTATTTTTATCATTACATTTTGTTGTTTTTTTTCATTCCATTCCCTATTTATTTATAAAACAAATCGTATAGTAACTTTTGCCACACCCTGTAAATACATCTATTTATACATAAATATAAAACAAAATCAACTACGTTACAAAACCGAAACAGAAGCAAAAAGCATACAACAAAAGTGTAGAAAAGGCCAAAAACAACCCATAAACACGATATAGAAAACAAAACACAATACAGAGTCTGGAGTCTAACAGCAGATTTCTAACAGCTTTTGCTACATACAACAAACCCAATATGTAATAATAATAATAATAATTATTATTATTTTATATAAAACAAAACAAAAACAAACAATTACCATAATAAATTTTGAAGAAAAAAACTATAAATGCAAATTCAAATGGAAATTCTAAAATTGTTGTATAAGTGCAATATATTTTATAATAATAATTAAAACAAAAAATCGGAATAAACAATAAAAGCGAACATTAAATATTATGGATGAATAGTAGACATGGTCTAGACTTTAGTAACATAAATTGAAATGAAGAGGAATGAAAGAAGAAAAAACAAAACAAAACAAAAAACCTACAAATAATTAATATGATTATGAATAGCACTTAAAAGAAAATAAAAAAACACAGAAAAAAAATTAACAAAAGAAAAGAGTATCCCTTCCCCCCTTCCCACATACCCCCACTACTACCTAATTTATGAATTATTATACGATGTAAAGGAAAAGTATTTCAGACAACAAAAAAAATCGTAAATCCCCGGGCAGATGAAGAAATAACATAAAACTCAAAATGGGAAAAGCTATGAAATATTTATAAATAATATTTAAACATTAAAAACAAAAAAAACAAACATTTTCCACAGTTGTTATATAAGAATTAATTTATAAATAAAGAAATGGAAGCTAAGAAAAGAAAAAACTCCCCTCCCCCCACTCCCCCAACCATGAATGTAAGAAAAAAATGAAATTTAAAACAAACACCGGTTATTATTAATAAAAACAAAAATATGGTTTATTTGTAAAAAAAAACAAACAAAAACAACCTACTGTGTTTTCCTTTTAAAAAGCGTGTTTTACTTTATTTTTTTTTATATTATTTTTATAAAAAATGTATGTAAATTTGTTTAGTTTAAAGTTCTCTTTAAGTTTTTCAATTTAATTTGTTAAAAAAAAAACCAAATCTCTTGTACTACCCTTAACTCTACTACCTTACACACACACCCTACTACTACTACTAAATACTTACTACATACTATAACTACTACTACTACATAAATAACAATAATAACAAAAACATTAAGGCTTATTTTGTTTTAAAAAGGAAAAATATACTTTTAGTTTACTTTGATAATTAAAAAAAACCTATTTTCTGTTGAAATCATTTTATTTTCAAAGTAGACGTGTTTTAGTGAACAAGCGAAAAAACCGCTAAAAAAAAAAACCCTAAAAAACCTTTAAGTTTTAAATTTACTAAGAATCAAAATTTTCTAGTTGAAAGAAGAATGTCAATCGCTAAAAACTAGGGGTATTTTCTTTTTGTTTAATAACTTTTTTTCTATAAATAAAAAATATTAAAATACACGATTTTTGACGGCTTTATCTAATATATTAACCCTGATTATGGTTGTCATCGAAATTCAACTATAGTTATTTTTTGTCTTATTTAGACTGAATTAACTCTTGTCGTACTTCAACGACATCGGTTATCAGGATGAAGATATGAGATATACCCATCAAAAATCGTTGAATATTTTTGAGTGAAATGTTTAGTTTTCTAAAACAATTTAAATACTTTCTCTAGTGGGTTTTCAAGCGTATATTTTCGCTTATCAAATAAAACACGTCTTTCATTTTCACTAACATCTACTCACAAAAAAAAAACACAATTATATTTTAACAAAAAAAAATTATAAATTACCTTGTTTAATTTTTTTAAACCTATTTTGCATCCAAAAAAGTAAATAGACTAAACAGCAGGATTAAAATTAAAAAGAAAAAAAAAACAAACAAACAATTGAACAATTTGCTGACATATGATACAAAAATATATTAAATAATAATAAAAACAAAATTAATTGAAAAAAAGAACAAACAAAAAATTAATTATAATATCACACACATTCAATCGATACACACACAAACGCCCTCTCATTCGACAACAAAACCATTAAAAAAAAACAAAAGCAAAAACCAATAACTTTTAGTAGTAAAAGGGAAATAATTTATAATAAAACGCAATGAATTTAAAAAAAAGAAACACACACAAAAGAACATCATCTATAAACAAAGAACAAAAAGAAAACCAATAACAATAAATGCCTAAATAAAATTAAAAAAAATGAAAACATTTATAAACGTCATTAAAATAAAAGAAATACAAACTAAAGCGTAGCCCAGTAATTACAAACAATGCTAAAAATGTGGTAATAATTTTGTTTTTTCAAATGACGGCTTGCTTGGTGGAACTGCAATTATTTTATATTTTTTAGAAAATTAATGTGTTTTAGTCACCTTGTTTACAACACAGGGTGGTGGCTAATAGAATGTTGTCTTGTTTAATCACAGGGTGTAAGCTTTAAACTTATACACTGTTTAATCTACTTACCAAGCACTAAAGTTGCTTAAATGGTTATTTAAAGCCAACCTTCAATAGCCCTGTTCCTAGTGGAACTGGAATCGGTTAATTTTTTTTAGAGAATTGCTGTGTTTGTAGCCACCTTGTTTACAATGCAGGGTGGTAGCCTATTAAATGGTTACCTGTTTAAACACGTTGTGTAATCTACCTACCAAGTTTCAAAGTTGCTTAAATGGTTCTCTAAAGGCAAACTTACAATAGCCCTGTTCGTTGTAGAATTGCTGTTTTAAGTCAACTTTTTTACAACACAAGGTGGTAGCTTATACAAAGTTGTTTTCAAACACAGGGTGCTAGCTTCACACATTGTCATAATCTAATTACCAAGTATCAAAGTTGCTTTAATGGTTATCTAAAGGCAAACCTGCACTAGCTCTTTTCAATACTAGCTCATTGAGCAACGAAAAAGGATGGTAACAGTTAACTAAATTGCAAACAATATGGCAACATAAACCAAGTTGTCAAAATTGTCTTGTGTTTGTTTACCAGACGATAAATTCTGACTAAAATAATTTTAAAGATAACCTATGTATGTAACCTACGTAGATAAAAATAAGACTTTTCACCTTTATTTCTACGTAAATTGCATGACTTGCTCATAGTGAGCCCATGGCGGTGTACTAGTCAAATATGATATGCACCCAATAAGGAATATTATTCCCAAAACCTACAAAAGTTATGCGAGTCACCCCCTAGTTTTCAAGCCCATAAAAAGAGTATTTCAGAAACGGGTAAGAAATATTTTTCGCGATAATTAAATACCGCCGAAATGGATTTTTTCGGTACAGTTCCTTTGAAGTCGGATCGTAGCGTGAAATACTAAACTACTCTATGGTCTTCAAAACTAGGCGGTGACTCATGCAACTTTTTTATAACCCTGTTATCGGCCCGCCCTAATGAATAGGGCGGGTTTTTGCTGCTTTACAGTAGCGAAATATAAATTTCGTCTGGATAGTTTTCACTGGGAAAATACAAAATTTGTTCAAGTTAAACCAGAGGAATGGAATTACGTATTTTCGGTATGGGAAGAAGAATGTAATAGGCTGTGGCGAGCTTTGAAGGATGCATATCCATTGAGTTGCCCTAGGGTTATATAGTTAACACTAAAAGCCGACTTTCCGACTACTATAAAAAAAACAAAAGTCGACTTTAATATAAAAAATTCGATCAAAGTCGACTATTTCCTTTAGAGAAATGAAAATGCAATATTTTGGAATAAAACTCAAGTTTTCTTTGTATACAAAACTTTTATTTAAAAAGTAAGAGTGAATAATAAACATCAGGTCATTTTTCAAAACAAAGTTTATTGTTTAAAGCAGTCGATTAATATTCATGAAACCACTTGTTCGCAACAATTGATCTCAAAAACATAAAATATCTCAAAGATAATCATTTAAGTTTTTTGGGAAATAAATGTGGGTTGGGTACTCGCTTTCGATAGATCTCCATATATGTGGTGGATTAGAGTTTTTTTTATGACAAACTGGTGTTGCATTGAGATAGTGCTTCAATTGTATTGGAACACTATTGTCATCGTTACGGTCTTTTTCACGCCTAGTGCTTGCACTCTTGTCAAGAAACCCCCATATGCAATCCTCTTCATTGGCCTTGGAACCCACAATCTCTTCGGCCACTTCAACAACATCAGGAAAATGGGTTTCAATAGTTATTCGAGAATTTCTGATTTCGGAGTTTATCAGTTTGCAATAAAATGTGCAGAATTTAATCAAGATCAGATGTGTCTTAAATGGTAGTTAGGATTTTTTTACCCGAGAATTTTAGTATTTTAGTATATTTTCCGGGAAATTTATAAAAAAAAACCTACAAAGCCTATATGCTTCTACAATCCGTGGACGAACATAAAATTAGGTGAATTTCGTACAAGATTATGTAACTTACTTGAATCAGGGTTTGATTAGGCATCAATTTACAATTTTCGGTGTTTGCTGGATAAATACAAAAAGGTTTTGTCGATTTGTGGAAGTGGAAAACAAATGTTTTTAATATGTTTTCAAAGAAGAGAAACCTTTTGAAAAACTTAAAAATTAATTAATTCTTAACGTACGTTTATTTAATTAATTTTAGTTCTAAACTACTTCACGTTTTTCACAAAATAATAATCGAAATATATTTAAGGGCGCCACACTAATACAATTACACAATAGAGGTGTTTTAAGTTTACGGTTTCGCTAAGTTGTGGGTTTCGCCCGCAGTCAGATTATGTCGAACCTTCATAATCGAAAGGTTGCAGTCATTTCTACTTGCAGTCGAAAAGACTATGTTGCAAGTAGAAATGACTGCACAGTTTCGGTGAATACTACTTCACCTTCGTCAGACCCCAAACAACAAATGTACTGTAACCACGATCAGTTGCTGTTCACTTAAGAGCAGGTTGCTACGAATTAAACGAGAACTGCATTCCACCGAACAAAGTCAATACATTAAAATTCACTTCACACTTATATATTTTCGTCTGGATTTGAACAATTTTTAGTTTCTTTTACGAAATATTCGAGAGTCTTTGCGTCTGTTTAAATCATTATAGCATCCCATCTGGGTGAGTTGTGTAGAAGAAATATAATGCTGTAATACCCGAATTCACAATAGATGGAATAGTTTCCGCGGAAGATATTGTTTTAAAATAAAACTATATTTCTCTATTGTTCCGTTTAAAGGATGCAATTTAGCAGAAATGTTGGTTAACAGGGTGCTGCAAAATCTTTTTTGTAGACTAAAATTGTTCCGGGCTATATCCTTGCGCAAGATTTGTAGAAATTTCGTATTTTGCCAAACTAAAGAAACGACTCTATATTGCCGATATATTTCTTTTAAAATGTTAAAAAAAAGAAACGATTTACCTATCAAAAGGTTTAAATTATTAATCGTTTTTAGTCGCTTACATATTAGATAGGCTGGATTTCTTTAACACTATTTAAGATGAGGTTAAATTTCTAAGGGCCGAAAATGTCCAAAGTCTTTTCAGTGCTGCTTACTGTAAACCATTCTAAAACTAAAAGCCTGTTGCTCGATGTCAAACGAAAACATGAGCGAACGTATGATAATAACTCCGATTTGAATAAATTTCGGTTTCACTATCTCGAACGTTTTCGTTTGTCTGCACTTGCGTTTGCTAAATTGTGTGTTTGAATTTGACATTTCAATTTGCAGTGTTCGAAATAGAGAAACCGAAGTTTGTATAAAGACGTTAATGATTAAATTTAGTTTTCTTTTGACTTGTCGAGTCGTTATTGTGTAAAATTGAGTTAGTGAAACTCAAATCAGAGATTCTTCGCTTACGAAGCGAACGAATGCTTTCTTTTAACATCCAGAATCAGGTTTTTAGTTTATTTACTTCCTTAATGGTTAGTATTCTTTATCAAGAAACTGTTCAACGTCAGTTTAATACAAATAAAATTTTTCCCGGTCGGGATCCAGTGTAGAATCCCATTAATCTCCCTTCGTTTTTTGAAATAATTACCGAAATGCACGATTATATGTTAAAGGATATGTTTAAATTTATATTTCTATCTCAGCGAATTTGTCCGTTTCTGTCAATTTTTGTGATTGATTCAATCAGAACTAAAAGATAAGCTGGGTTAATATGCCAAATGAATCCACACAATCGAGATTATAACATAACCTAAGTCTCACGAAATTACCCTACATGATATACAGTAGCTGTGTTCTATTCAGGTAACTAGCATTTGTATGGAAGTTACATGGTTATCAAACGAGTTGGGCTCAAGTTGCAAAGAAAAGCGTTAGACTTACCACTTGATTTTTTCCAGCAAAAATCAAACATGACACACCCTGCTATATGAAAACAAAAGTTTTTTTTATTGTTATTTATGTATACAAGAAAATAATCAAACAAGAAGATGTCTCATTAGCGAATTCATCTGCACGAAAAGGGATAAAAAAAATTATACATTTTTACAAAGCAAGAGTGTAGCAACAAATTGATTTGTTAAATTTCATAACTATTATTAGTTTTGTATTGTCCGCTTTTGGCGAGTTCATCGATAAACCCTCTTGCTGTTCAATACTCTTTGGTGTATTGAAAGTGAAACAATGATGCCATACTATTCTCGATTTTTTTCGATGTTGCCAGATTACTATATGGCAAACTAACTAGGTAGCCTATAAGGACATCTAGTGTTGAAATAAATTGATCATAAAGAAAATCGTAATCTTAATTATCATGGCCAGTTAGACGGTTTTTTTTCTAAGTTTAGCTATGTTGCCATACTATTCTCGATTTTAATCAAAGTTGCCAGGCGACTATCTGGCTAGCTAACTAGGAAACTAAGCAAGTTGCCTTAAAGGACACGGCTAGTGTTGAAATACCACAAGGATAAGCGTAATTGAAATCTTGATTGTCGTGGCCAGTTTTTTAGTGATTAATCATAATAGAGCGATAATCGGAATTAAATAAGATATTGAAATAAATAAACATACGGAATGATATGTTCTCCAAATTAAATTCCGGGTTTTTCCCTATAATGATTGATTGAGTAAATTGTGGAATAAACAAGCTACAGTCAAACTTTAGTTGATAATGATTATAATTTTTTATGTAAACCTGGACAATTATTATATTTTTACATTTGACAGTTGCTAGTACATTTTCAAAATAAATTCAGCAACAAGTTAAAGATAATCTGGATTAATTTTTCCAACCTAAACACAGCCTAAAATATGAATTGTAGTTAATTTTCTGCAAGCCTAGCCTAGTCATGGAATACTGTGTACATGGACCTCAAATATACAAAATTATTATCACTGTTTGTTGAAGGGCGTTACTGTGCTTAGTCGTGCAAGTAAGTAAGCAACCGAAATTCATAAAAAAATGTGGCAAAAACATTTGTGTTTGATATACATTTTTGGAATACTTTATATTTTGTAAAATTGTTTATAATTACGAAAGAAATTAAAATAATGTCTTGGCACACCCCTAAGAAACTGATCATCCTGAAGACAAGCAAAGAAATTAAAGCTTAAGGTTAAGCCCATTCCATTACATAACGAGCACTCTCATTTATATCCTCCACATTCCTCGCATATATTAACAATTTGTATTTATCCCTGGAATCATGACCACCTCATTAGCACTGATATAAAAAATACACATTTTGTATAACGATTTACAAACAAAACCCTCGCCCCTTCCTCTTTCGTTATAAGTAGTTTAACTATTACGTCAATAATTTATTTTTTATCCAGTTATCGATAATTAGAGCGTAAAATCGAAACTCTTGAGATTGTTACATTTATTGTATTTAATTTGCATTACATTAATTTTATTTCAGCAAGTTTTGACTCTTGAAGAAAACCGATTCTTACTTGTGGTCTTGCACAGGTAAAAGTGAATTGAGTCCCCGGTGAAAATGCATCAGCAAACTTATATAATGGAACAAAGTAAATAATATAATTCTGAGCCAGTTTTTTTAAATCCAAAAATTTGTATAAGATAAAACGAAAATAATTAATGTTTTTAAATAACACCAATTCTTTTGTCAAAACATTCAAAATTCCATTTAAAAATTAATTTTTAAATTTAAATTTTAAAAGTTCAACTCGTGTTAAAAACTTCAAATGGACGATAATAAATGAACGAAACGAACGAGACGTTCGAGTTACACAATCTAGGTATAAATGTAGATTGTAATGAAACAAATCTGAACGTATGCTATATTTACAAATTTTAAATTAAATTCCGATTAATCACGAAAATATGAGCGACTGTCAACTGAAAACGATTATATTTTTTTATATCGATTCCAAGAGCCTAGGCTGATTAAAAATTGAATTCTTATTATTTCTCAATTGTGATTATATTAATCTCTAAAATTCAAACTGACAACGATAATCAGGATTATAATAAATAAAATGTTGTGGTAGGCTACGCTCGTGTGATAATAGCTGTGTTATTTTCAGGTTACTTAACTAGCATTTGTATAAAACTTACTCGGTTAGCAAGCGAGTTGACCTCAAAACGCTAAACAAACAAGCAAAACTTATTTTTCCAACAAAAAATCAAACATGACACACCCTGCTTTATTAAAATATGTGTTTTATGTAATGTTTACAAAAAGATAATCAATCAAGAAAAGATTATTTTTTATAAAAACAAATAAAAACATGTGTGTTTGTTTCGTATACAACAAATAATCAAACAAAAAGAGGTCTCATCAGCGAATTCGTATTGGATGCTTAGTAGATATGTTAGTAAAACTATAAATCAACTCAATCTGATAGATCTAATACATTTTAACAAAGCAAAAGCAAACAATTGATTTATTTTTTATATTTTAGGGACTGTTTTTTATAAAATTTAAATTGTTTTATTGTCTGCTATTGACGAATTCGCCGATGAAACCTCTTGGTCAGTTCTCTTTTGTGTAATCAAAGAGAAATGTAAAGACAACAAAATTGCCTTAAAAGAAAACGGCCAAAGAAAAACCATGTTGCCGTATTACTTTCAAGTTTTTCAATCTTGCCAGATATCCGTATAGCAAACTAACTGGGTTACTAAACTAGTAACCTTTGAAAACTACGGCAAATGAATTGGAAAAAAGTAATTGACGTTCACAAGGTTTTTGTATTGTATTGCAGTAGTAAGTATTGTTAACTGGCGAAATGTATTCGTCGTTGTCAGTTGCTTATGTAATTTCGTTAATATTTTAATTATTACTTGATTGCAGCATTACGTTGAGGATCATTTTACAGTTTCGGATGTAACGTATAACGGACGCAACATCCGGTGGATACGCAACTTCACTTCAAGGTAAAACGTTAACTCTAACTTTGGTTAACTACCAACAGACACCGGAAAACTCTTTCCAGTTGACCCTGGTTGAATAATAAAAGTTTTAGGGGCTCCAGATCACAGCGTTACCAGATTGCAGTCTCTGGTCGTGACTGGTGGAAAATTACTACCTCTAGTTTAAGCTACACACACCTTAACTGATAGCATAATTCTAATCCAAAGATTTTCTATATTCCAGCCTCGAAGCATAGAGGATTAAGAGGACTATCAGTGATGTAGTTTAAACTGACAGCAGTGTTTAATGGTTTCGCCCGTAAGAAATCAGCTGACCCCACTTTAGCCTTGTGCTAATTTCAATCACAATAATATACCAATCAAGATTAAACTGTCGTTTAAAATATATATTCTCTTGCCACTGCCAGTTTGACAGTCGTTTAATAATTATCAATATGCCACCCACAAAGTATGAAGGATTAACAGGACTATCCGTGATGTATTTTAAACCGGCGGCAGCGTTTCATGGTTTCGCCCGTCAGAAATCAGCTGACCCCACTTTAGCTTTGTGCTAATTTTAATCACAATAAGATGAC
Source organism: Hydrotaea diabolus (assembly GCA_963513945.1). NCBI lineage: Eukaryota > Metazoa > Arthropoda > Insecta > Diptera > Muscidae > Hydrotaea > Hydrotaea diabolus. The sequence continues at coordinate 232,398,397 of OY740716.1, forward strand.
AATCAAGATTAAACTGTCAATTAAAAATATGTTTTTTTGTCACTGCCAGTTTGACAGTTGATAGGTGTATTTGACAGATTAATTCAATCGCAGTTGTAGGATTATCTGGATTATTTGTTTTATGTAAACATAGTCTAAACCAAAGGATGTGTTTAGATTAGGTTTACATGAGTTAAATTTATTGTTTATCAATTTTATTAAATACAAATTTCTAATGTACATTAGAAAATTTAATTTTAATTGCTGCTGACAGTTTGACATTTGCATTTGTACTTCCAAATTTAATTCATTCACAATTGGGATATGGATAAAGTTTTACAAGTTAAAATAGACTAAACAAAAAAACAACTGTTTGCAGGAGTTTATTTTATACTATTATACATTTAATCACAAATAGTAGATAATCACTTATTTATTCTTTACATTAAAGTTTAAAATGTGATTAAAGAGTCGCCCTCTTTCGGTGTGGACCGAAAGCAATTCGGGAGTGAAAAAAAAATTTAGATTATCCCATGATTGTGATTGCAATAATCTCGCAATGACATTAGCAACTTTCAAAATGACCATCAAGATTGGTTGGCATAACCAAAGTCTGACAGAATCATTTTTTTTTAATGATAAACTCAATCACAATAATCGATATCAGGAAGATATGTATTCGAAATTCATTGCTTGATTAAGTTCACGATTGAAAATCACGGAAATGCTCAAGCTACAGTCAAGTTTCGTTTATGATTATTAATCATTTACAATCATAAATATTGGTTGACATAACCAATGTCTGACATAATCATTTTTTAATGATAAATTCAATCACAATAGAGCGATAATCGTTATCGGGATGATATGTATTCGAAATTTATAACTTAATTAAGCTCACGATTGAAAATCACGGAAATGCTTAAGCTACAGTCAAGCTGTGTTTATGATTATAATTCATTCACAATCAAGAGATAATCAAGATTAATATTCCAATGTAAAAATAGTCTAAAACCAAATGAATACGTTTACATTACGTAATGTTTACACGAGTTTATTTTAATTCCTAAAACTTTCAAACACAATAATTAGATAATCACGTATTTATTCAATGCATTAAAGTTTAAACTGTGATTAACGACCTACTTGTTAGAGTTCAATAGAAAAGCATTCAAGCATTAATTCGAATATATCTTCATTTCAGATTTATATTCTAAATAACCTTTTGGTTTCTCTTTTAATAAAAAGTTCAAAATAAACATTCAGTGCTGTCGTAGAAACCAATGTTGTCACTATTGGTTTTGAAAACGATAAGAAAAATGCTTTGGTGTCATTAAAACCAATGTTATCGGTTGTAACAGCTGACTCGAACATTGGTTTTATTTACATTCGAAATGGACAAAACCAACTTGGGTTAATGACACCAAATGAAACCGACATTGATTTGCAAAAACGACAATTAGCAAAACCGACATGGTTTCTATGACAGCCCTGATTGTCTTAAATCTGACTATAAACTAAGCATATCTGATTTTTTAATCAGGGAAATTCACTTGCAACTGTCAAGCTATTACGGCTTGTAATGTAAAACTGTCAGATTGGATGGGAATATGGTTTCGGATGTAGTCAAAGTCTGGTGCTTGTTTAACCCTAGGCAATGTTTATGTTAATAATCGTCATTATCTATTAATTATAATGTAAACACTGTCAGATTAGCTGCGAATATGGGTTTTGATGTAGTCCATGTCTGGCGCATGTTTAACACTAGGCAATGTTTACTTTAATAATCTTTTAATTGTGAATGCATTATAATGTAAACACTGTCAGATTGGCTGCGAATATGGTTTTTGATGTAGTCAAAGTCTGGTGCTTGTATAACCCTAGGCAATGTTTACGTTAATAATCGTGATTATCTTTTAAATGTGAATGCATTATAATGTAAACAATGTCAGATTGGCTGCGCATATGGTTTTTGATGTAGTCAAAGTCTGGTGCTTGTTTAACCATAGGCAATGTTTATGTTAATAATCGTGATTATCTTTAAATCGTGAATGCATTATAATGTAAACACTGTCAGATTAGCTGCGAATATGGGTTTTGATGTAGTCAAAGTCTGGTGCTTGTTTAACCGTAGGCAATGTTTACGTTAATAATCGTGATTATCTCCTAATTTTGATTGCATTAATCTCGAAAAAATATAAGCAACTGTTTAACAGACCAACAATATTACAATTTTTTATGTACGCAAGGCCCAAGGCTAAAAAGAAGAAATATCGGCCCTTACTACGGTTGACATTATCGAAATATGATTCGGGCTATTTTGTCGAATTACGACTAAGGTCGAAAAAAGGGTGCGGTTCGGCGATTATCGTTGTCAGTTTGACAGCTGTTTGTGAGTTTTCGCCACTATTTGAAATACAATAGGGTGTTAAACGGGTTTATAATTTTTTATCAATGTAAACATAGCATAAGTTTCCTAATAAAAGCTGGTTATTAGGGGATATGTATTGGGGTCTTTTAATACTTATTAGGGGTCTTTTAAGACTAATTAGCAAAACTATTGCCTTTGTGAAAAGTAAAAGAAATCACCTTTTAATAATATTTTTCGACTTTTAGCCAATTGAGGTCGAAATTCACGTAATGCTTTCGCATATACCATGTCGTTGGAACGTTCTACTTTTTAAAGGGATTGTTAAGTAATTTTTTCAAGTAGGCCAAATATCGTTCAAAAATGAATTATACAAGTCCATTATAGCTGCACCACCGTGTTTTTATTTAACCGTGGAACCCTTCAATTTTATTTCAAGATAAACCAAGATTAGAGAAAATAGAGGACTTGGAGTTTTAAAGATTTTTGTTGCAGATTTTTTTCTTAGTTTATGACATACATATTTTTCATTTGCTATTATCCTTATACTATATGTTGAGAATTATTTAAATATTATTAAGAAATTAATTTTAATTGTTTTCACTTTTTCGTTTAAGCTCCTTCCTTTCATACGAATCGTTTTCCCTTAAGTTTATTTAAATAAATAAGTATATATAAAAAGAAAATAAATTAATATATGTATCGTTGACACTTGAGAACACTACAACAACAACAATAAAGTCGGTGGGTGTTAGGCAACTCGCTTTTCCCCCCAAAAGCGTGAAAGTGAATTGCAGAACACAAGCTGCACCGAATGTATGAAATCACGTTTTTTAACACAAGAAAACTATAAGCTTTTTTTAGTTTACACAAATATTTGTTTAATTTACAATTAACTGTATAATAATTCATTATTTCATATGTAAAAAGGTGTTTTATGTATTAAAAATAAATAATAATAAAAGTAATGAACAAAAAATAAAAAACAAAAACAGAAAAAACCAGGAAAAAAATAATAATGTGTTTAAGGGTAACGTTAATATATAAACTAATAATAATAATTATAAAAAATGCAAACAAAAAACTCTACAAAATAGAATTTAGAGAAAACAAAAAAAAAACAAAATTTATTACAAGAACAAACTAAAACAAAACAAAAACCAAACATCATATGATAATCTTCTTCACCTAAAACAAGAGAAAAAAGAAAAACAAAAATACTAAGCAGCATCATTCGAAAAAAAAGAAAAGATTTAAAAAATAAATAAAAAAAACATTTGCATACAAAATTAAAGAAAAACCACAAAAACATTTATTACATGTTCATCACAACTTGGTATAGAAAAGAGAAACAACAACAAAAACTGATAACAAATAATTGCATAAAACCAACAAAATATACATACAAAACAAAACAAAAAACCAAAACAAACCACATGATAAATGTAGAAAAATCAACCAGCAAAAGAAAAAGGAAATAAATTTAACAAATAATAAGATTAAAACAAAATGAGAAAATATGGAAATTTTGCTGCAAGCAAAATAAGAACACAACAAAAATAAAAATATTAATAAAGAAAAATTTAAACCAATAATAAAAACTAATTTAAAAATTTCACATCCATCCTGTCTGTGTGTGTCTCTCTATCCACTAATGTACGCAGAGGTTTTAGTAATAAAGCCTACTGATATTGGAACCCAAGATCCCATTAAAAATAGTAAAAAAAGGCTTAAGTCGAAAGTGGACGTTATTATCGGAAAAGCCGCCTAAAAATTGGTTTCTGGACCTAATATACCTAGATTTTAAATTGATACCGTTTATCTTAGACTGACACGATTTTCTCCCATTTCAACAGCGCCCATCCGTGGCACGAGGAACTAACTTGTGCCAAACTTCATCACGATTAGTTGTAATTTGTGGCTTCTAAAGCTTAAAACTTAAAATCGGATGAACATATGTGTGGGTGCTGTATATAATTTTGAACCCCTTTTCTTTCATTATAATTACGTCCTCCCTTGGTCCAAAAAGCTTATAAGTGCTAAATTTTATCAAGTAAAAAAAATGAAAATTCTTAAAGTAAAAACAGAAAAATCGAATGAAAATATAAGTGGGAGCTATATCTCAATCTGGACCAATTTTCTTTTATAACGTCTTTCCTTGGTCCAGAAATCTTAAGTGTGTTACATTTCATCAAGATTTTTTGTAAAATGTGGCTTCTACAGCTAAAGAGCTTCATCTAAATCTGAACTGATTTTTGCAATTTCAATAACGTCCTTCCTTGAACCAAAAAAAAACTAACGTGTGCCATATTTTATCAAGATTGGATGCAATATGTGGCAGCTATTGCTAGAAAACGTAAAAAATTATTGGAGCTATAGCTAAATCTCAACCGGTTTTCAATAGCGTTCTCATTGGCCCAAAAAACATATTCGTGCTTAGTTTTATGAAGATTTGATGTAAGATGGGCTTCTAAAACTTAAAAAAGAAAAATCGGATAACAAATATGTGGGGTGATCAATCTAGATCTATTTTTTTCAATGGTGTTTTTTTTCAGACTACACGTGAGTTTTGTTAAACATAATTTTTATTTCTTTTCAGTATAGTTTGCCATTTCATCAAGGAAAGACTTACACCGCGAAAACCACAATTTGGTGCGGTTTATGGGCTGGTGGAATCATCGGTCCATATTTTTTTTAAAAATGATGATGGTCGGAACGTAGCCTTGATTGGTGTTCGCTATCGTGCCATGATATAAAACTTTTTGCTACCATAAATTGAAGCCCGTATTCTAGACGACATTTGGTTTCAACAGGACGGTGCCCCTTGTGCTACAGCTGCTCAAACAATGGATCTAACGGGTATTCCAATAGTGACATAACAATTTCGTAATGATCTTTGAGTGTCAAAACGTTAGTCGAAGTCAACATTTTCATTATGGTGAAGTTCACTAGCGATTAACTTTTGGAAATCATTTAAAATAACTTCCGAAATTTTGAGTTGGTGGTCGCAACTTTAGAAGCTCTTACTCCAATTTTCGGCCGTTATAATCATCCTACCCGACAGGCTGTGCGTGCTATATTAGATACATTTAGTTCCAAATTTTCACTTTTGGTTGTTCCGATCCCAAAGAGACCCCGTTCCGCTCGAAGCGACGAAAATATCGCAGCCGTAAGTGTATCCGTTCAAAGTGAGCTAAATCAGTCGATTCCACGCCGTTCTTAGGTTTTGGGCATTCACAAACTACACTGTGGTGTATTTTGCGAAATGATCTTGGCCCTCATTCTTGTAAGACTAAAGAAATAAAGCCACTTGATCATTAAAAACGCCGAAACTTCTACGATTAGGCTCTGGCAAAGTTGCACTAAATCCCGAATTTCACCGAAAAATCATCCTCATCGATAAAGCTCATTTCTGGCTGAGTGGTATTGTCAATAAACAAAATATGCGTCAACGAAAACAAACGTCATGTCGGTAGTCAATAGAGAGCGCTATGGTGCCATGTAAGAAAATTATTTTTGGCCAGAATTATATGAGCTTCACATCGCCGATATGTGGTTTCAACAAGTCGGTGCCCCTAGCCACACAGCACGCGTAACAATCGATTTACTGAAAGGCAAATTCGGTGAACGTGCACGCCGAGAGAAGATATGGTTGCTATATGGTCACGGCGACAACAATATGTTCTCTACAATAACAGCATGTTCGTCGCAACCATAGTATTGTGTTCTGAATTTAGTTTTGACAGCAGTATGATTGCGGCAATATTAATGTTGTTGAAATGTAACAACACTATTATTGCTAAATTTAGAAATATAAATATGCTTGTAACAACCATATAAATAATGTTGGTGCAACAAAAGTATTGTTAAAGATTTACGTTAACAATAATATGATTACGGCAATCATACAGTATAGTTGAGACTATGAACAAAACACAACAGGTTTTAAAGACTATGCATGAATGGTATACCAAAAAAAAAAAACATACACACACATACACGATACAGTACATGGTTGTTGTTTATTATAAAAAACAACAACAATCGGAAGGCAGGATTTTAATTGTGTTTACTTTGTTCGGTGGAATACTCTACTGCCGACTGGTTCTCGTTTATTAAAAATCTGCCTGCACTTAAGTATTCGCATATAGCCATTGACCATGTCATTCACCCCCCTGCAGTCAGCACTGCTTGTAACTAAAATTCTTTTCGACTGCCTTGTGAATATATTTTTGTTTCTGTTTATCTCGTTTGTTTTATTTCGGTCTGTTGCTTTTACAAATTGAACAGGGATTAACCCGCTCAAGACCTCTTGCTTCTATATTTAAATAGAAGACAAGTTTTTAACAAAATGGCAAAGTGACATTGATTTTCGTGGCTGCACACTGCTTTCATCATGATTTCGGGTTCGTGACAACCCTCTTCAGAAAGCTTTGCTGCAATTGTTGAAAGTAAAACCGAACTCTATAAGGCCAGGCTCTCCCCAAACGAATGAGAACTACTGTTGTAAACCATACTTTTCAAGTTTTCTTCACACAATTGCCCACGAAAATACAACTCACTCTTGCCACCTCTAAAGATCATTTCTTTAATAAAATGTTCAATAGAAACATTGTCCCAAATCTGGCTACGAGTATGATCTAATTAAAAAAAAGTTTAATAAGAATCTCTAATGTTGAATAATAACATAACCGAATCCTAAAAATTAATTTGGGGACCATAGTACGGTTGAGTGGAATCATATAATAGTTGTTGGTTTCATAATATGGTTGCGTGTGAATCACACTATGGTTGTGAGGATCATACTATGGTTGTATGTGAAAGATTACAAAGTAGTGAGGATAATAATATGGTTTTAAGGATGGTTGTGTGTGACTCATAATATGGTTTTGGGGATCATATTATGGTTGTGTGTGAATCATACAATTGTTGTGAGAATTATACTATTATTGTGCCACAACTATATACCTAACAATAGTATGATGCTCTTCGAATATTGTCAACACAACCTACTATTTTTCTGCGAGTATTATCTCGAGTAATGGTTCGGTCGAATTTTTTTTTTATGTGAACACATCAAGTCATTGGTCTATGCCAACAAGCCATCAACTTTAGACAAGTTCAGAGACAACATCCAACGAGAAATTGCCAACGTTCCGGTCGAAATGTGTGCAAAAGTGTTGGAAAATTGGGTCCAAAGAATAGTCGCTATACACGGGCTCGTGGTAGCCACATGACTGAAATCGAATTTAATTTTAAAATGTATCATCTGCACTACAACTTGAATGAATTTGAACATTGTATCTTAAATATTCTGTGTTTTATTAATATATCAATTTGTTATGTCCTTAATGGAAATATCCCTGTACGAGGGTGGTTCGGAAAGTTCTTAGCCTATCAATGAAAGAGAATAGTTAGTTTTTCAAAAATATTTTTATTTTTCAATATAATCTCCTGAAACTTCAATACACTTAGTCCAACGCTTATCTAGCAATTCTATCCCTTGATTAAAATAGTTTTCCTCAAGGTCTTCAAAATAGTGGTTTACAACTGCAATTGCATCTTCATTTGAGGTAAAACGCTTGCCAGCAAGGAATTTTTTTAGATTTGGGAACAGGTAAAAGTCACTTGGAGCTAAATCAGGAGAATAAGGTGGGTGGTGAAGCAACTCGTACTTTAATTCGTTGATTTTAGCCATTGTTAAAACACTCTTGTGCGCTGGTGCGTTGTCTTGATGAAAAATTATTTTTTTGTGTTGTAAGCCAGGACGGTTTTCTCGAATTTGTACATTTAATTGATCCAAAAGGTTGCAATAGTACTCTGAATTTATTGTTTTACCCTTTTGCAGATAGTCAATCAATAAAATACCTTTGACGTCCCAAAAAACCGTTGCCATAACCTTACCAGCCGATTGAATTGTTTTTGCCTTCTTTGGGGCACTTCCTCCAGCTTCAGTCCATTGTTTGGATTGTTCTTTCGTCTCTGGAGTATAGTGATCCATGTCTCAATAACAGTTATGAAACGACGCTTAAAATCCATTTTATTTCGCTGAGAACGATCCAAACAAGCTTGAGAAATGTTCATTCTTATGCGTTTTTGGTGGACTGTTAACAAGTCCGGCACCCATCTTGCAGAAAGCTTTTTCATCTGTAGTTCTTCATGCAAAATTAAATGGACTCGATCATTTGAGATGTCCATGATATTAGCTGTTTCACGCACTTTTATTCGTCGATCATTTAATACCATATCATGCACTTTGGCTACAATTTCTGTTGTTGTTGCTGTTTTTGGACGTCCACTACGTGGTTGATCTTCAATGCTTGTACGACCACGTTTAAATTCAGCAACCCAATTTTTTACTGTTGCATATGAAGGAGCACTTTCACCTAACACATTCACCATATCATTATGAATTTCTTGTCCCGATAAACCTTTTTTATGTAAATATTTAATGACACCACGCATTTCTAATTTTTCCATTGTAAAAAAATCGCGGATGCGTCTTTTGTGAACACCTTTTTCTATATGAAGGAGTTGCCAGATCGAAACAAAATTTAACATGTGTTCATAGCAGAGATGGAAGTTTCCAAAACACTTAACTTTTTTCTGTTTATACCGCGCTTTTTCTGCTAGGCTAGGAAGTTTCCGAACCGCCCTCGTATATCCAAAAAATAAATGGCACAAAATGTCTCCTTAAATGATTAATAAAGATTGCACACTTAGTTTAAATTTTTGTATTTTTTGTTTATACTGAATAAAAAACCTCTAGATTGATCAACCGTTACATCCCAATCTGAACCGATTTTCTTTGATTTGAGCAACATTCTTTCTTGGTCCAAAAATCTAACGTGCGTCATCAAGATTTTCTGTAAAATGTGGCTTCTAGAGCTAAAGGCATAAAATCGGATGAACATATGTGTGGGAGCTTTATTTACATCTGAACCGATTTTTTCAATTTTAATAGCGTCCGTCCTAGGTCCAAGAAACTTACATCTGCGATATTGCATAAAGATCGGACAACAATCGCGATCTGTAGTTTAATTACGGACGGACAGACAACGTTACAAATCGAATAAGCTACTGATTCTGAGTCGATCGGTACACTCAAAGGTGGGTCTAGCTCAAATATTTTTGGTAGTTACAAACATTGATACCCCCTTCTACAGTGCGGTGAAGGGTTGCATAAGTCGGTCGAAAATCGATTTATGGTCTTTTGAGTAGAAAAAAGTCAAAGTCGACTTTTTTATTTCAACTTCAAATACTGGTAATTGTATTTAAAAAAAATGTAGCGCTTTCATTTATTGATTTATTTTCTCCGATTGAGATAAACAATAGTTTTATTTTATTGTATGCCGAGGTTAAAAACGCATGCCTTCAAAAATATTCTAGATTCATCCAAAGCAATTTACCAAGTCGGTAAGTATACTTATTCTAGCACTTAAATTATATTCAGCTGTACATTACATTTTTTTATTACCTTTTAAGCCGACCTGTAACACCGAAATCAGAAATTCTCGAATACCTTTTGATGCCCATTTAACCGATGTCGATGTGGCCGAAGAGATTGTGTTTTTCAAGGCCAACAATGAGGATAACAAATGGGGGTTCCTTTACAAGAGTGTAAACACTATGCGCGAAAAAGTTTAACTATCTGAAGGCCACGCCTGTTTGTCGTAAAACAAATATTATCTAAAACTTATATGGAGAACAATCGAAAGCATTTTTTGCAAAAATAACGAAAAAAAAATTGTCAATTGGGTCCACTTGTATATAAACTGTGTTTTAAGTTTCTTAAACTTGAATATTTCGTGGGCAGCTACATATATTTCTGGCCTAATAATGTAAATGCGAATATTTATCATCAAAAATGGTTTTATTGTTCTTCACACTATTCTCCAGCATGATTTATACCCTTTTGCATGCGCTCGAACCAATTGTCGAAGCACTTTTTCCACTCCGATTGAGACACCTCCAAAACATGGTTTTTGAACGCTTCAACAGCATCTTCTGGGGACGAAAATCATTGACCACTCAGTTTTTCTTTATGATTCTTGAGGGGATAAAAAGAAATCATTGGGTGCCAAGCCAGGGCTGTAGGGCGGATGACCCACCAATTTGACGTTTTGGCCGGTCAAATAGGCGCTGGTTTGAGCCGATGTTTGAGAGCTCGCATTGTCATAGTGGACAATGATTCGTCTTCTCTTGTTCGTTTTTCGAATTTCTTCGAAGATTTCAGGCAAATAAATTGTGTGGACCACTCAGAATTGACGTTCCTACGTTGCTCAAGCGGAACAGTCGCCACATGACCAGTTTTGCCGAAAAAACAGGCGACCATTTCTTCGAAGTGCTTTCTTTCACAAACAACTTTCGTTGGATTTGGCTCGTCATCGAAGACCCACACGGTCGATTGCTGTTTTGTTTCGGGCTTATACGCATAGATTCATGATTCGTCACCTGTGACGATCTTATAAACGTCTTTTGAAGCATCGCGATCGTATTTTTTCAAAGTTTCTTTGCACCAATCGACACGATCCTTTTTTTAAGCGATTGTCAAATTGTGCGGGATCCAACGAGAACAAACCTTTTTTACGGCCAGGTCTTCATGCAATATCGAATGTATGCTGGCGAAAGAAATGGCCAAGGATGCCTCTTTCTCATGGTATGTCACATGACCATCTTGCATTATCAGTTCACTCACGCATGGCATCAATGTTTTCTGGCACAACGGCCGTTTTTGCACGACCTTCGTCTTTGAGAGAGCGTCGGCCACGATGGAATTCATTAAACCAGTTTTTCACAGTGCTATAGGATGTTGCTTCTTCGCCATACAAAGATTTAAGTTCATCGCTGCACTTTTGTCGTGATAAACCACGTCGAAAGTTGTGAAAAATAATCGCACGAAAATATTTACGAGTTAATTTAATTTTTTCGCCAAATTGACATTTTAAAATCACTGTAAACAACACAAATGATGGTCGTACGTCAAAACGTTCTAAGTACGTTTATGCTAAAAAATGTCAAACTATCTAATGGAAATGTCAGATGGCGCTAGTCAGAAATATATATAACAGCCCTCGTACTAATGTAAAAACTACGTAAAATTCCTGATGTTTATTAGTTTATAATCGCTCTTACTGTCTTATAGAAAAGTTTTTTGTACAAAGAAAACATGTCTTTATTCCAAAATATTGCATTTTGGTTTCCCTAAAGAAAAAAAGTCGATTTTAATCAACTTTTTTTTTTATTAAAAAGTCAAAAAGTTTAAAATTTGACTTTTGAGTATATAATCCTTGAATATATGTATGTATAATCCTTAAAGTTACTAGAAAATAACATTGGGTGAATACTTTTGTCCCACCCTGTATATGCCTACGTATATTTGCCACCACGTGCTTTTTGCATCGTGGTGGCCCATGTACTCGTACGTATTGCACTCATTGCAGCTACTGTAATTTCACTCTCTCTTTAGCTCTCTTGTTGCAGAAAACATCCTTTCCAAACGTTCTCACGACGCGAATGAAGCACATTTTCTTTAAGCACTACAAAAAAGCTTTTTTTTTGGTTTTTGGTAGATAAAAGCTTTTTTACAGATAAACTTGAGTGAACCTCAAAGGCCGACGTAAAACACACTTCAGTGTTTGGCTAGAAGCAGTCGTTGCACAGTCCAATCGTAGCGAGAGAGTGCGCGCGTGTGGGCGTGTGTGGGGTGGAAAAGTCACGATAAATGTTCATTCATTCATAGAAAGAAAAGAAAGTGCAACTGCAAAAAAAAGACAAAAAAAAAACTACAAAAATATTAAACTGCGTTGGTATCGAGTGTTTGTGTAATTTCGTCATAAAAGAATTTCCATTTTAATTATGTCTTTTTGAAATATAAACAAAAAACAAAAGGTGTGTGTGTACTAAGTGAACGCATACACACACACACACTATAACATACCTACATGCAATTTTGAGTGCCTTTTTTAAGCGTGATAAATTTCAAAACAAACAACAACAAATTATGAAAGAAAATTACTGTGATTTTTTAGCGGGCTGTTTTGGTGGTAAGCATCTGAAATAAAAACAATCTAAAACGAAAATAATTATTTCGCAAATTGTTCCTAAGTGATGTAATGAATTATTGAATCACGGTAATTGGTCAACTCCATGTGCTCGGAATGCATGTCAGGTGGCACTGGCCCTGGGTGGGACTGCCCCGTGTCATGATGTCGTATGTTGGGTGTTTTCTTCGCTCTGCTTCTTCTTCTTCTTCTTCTTCGTGTTAGCCTTATTCTAATTGCAACAGTTGGCCAAGTTCATGTTTGGCGCCCGTGATCTTTTATGTATTTTTAAATTGTTCACAGTCTCTATCTCTCTCCTGTTGGTTTTCTCTCATGTGGCGTCCACGTTTTGGTTTATTTACATATGGGTGTTTCCATTATTATTTTTTCAAATGAGTGTTTTAACGAAAGGAAAATAAATTGAACAACAACGGCGAGAGATGTACTTAACTTTAAATCTACTGTTATGGCTTTACGTATGTGACAGCGAATAGAGAAAAGGATCTAAGGGTAAAAAAAATCAATTTTAATTTTTTTCTTTGTTTTTTTGATGTGGACTACATCTGAGCATCGAATGAGACCGATCCCATGCCCCAAAAGTGTTCCCTCCCAGAGATATGCGCGTTTTATGAAAGTGAAGTCGACGATTCTAAGCGCCATAGAAAGGGACCTAATCTTTAAAATGGCTCTCCTAAACAAAACTGGTTTTTAACCTTAGGTCCCTTTCTATTTTGCGCGTCACATATGGAATATTACATCAATGAAATAACCGTCTCTTTTTTTCTATGGGCGATCGGCATCGATACCCAGTTGAGTGGGCTGGGCCGGATAATTGAAGTGGTGCAGCACGTGGTCCCCTATGTCAGGCGGGTCAAACGTCCGGAATGTTAGCGTCTATTCGAGCCCCATACGGATTGAGGCGGCTGCTCTATCCAGACCTGAGCTAAGCTAGAACCACGCGCATATGTCGAGGTAGCGTATTCTCTTCTGGTGAAAGCTCCAAGCTATAGCTGGATACTGGTGCAAGCTAAAGCTGGATACTGCTGCTGTGACATCATCAGCGTGAATGTCGTTTAAACCTGCCTTGTAGTTTCGATGATCTAAAAACTCTCTCTTGTACCACTGGACCTCTTTCTCTAGGTCATGAAGATCATAACTGATCTGCCTGGGCGGAGGCATCCTGTCCATAAGATGGTGGTTAGGATGACTTCTGCGAAGATACCCAAAGGCTTTCTCTTGTACCGCTAAACCTATTTCTCTAGGTCGTGATGATCATACCTGATCTGCCTGGGCGGAGGCATCCTGTCCATAAGATGGTAGTTAGGATGACTTCTGCAAAGACACTCAAGCAGATTCTGCTTAGATAACAAAAAATTGTTTCTGCGCAACAAAAAAACAACAAAAAATTGTTTCTCATGTAGATGTTCCCCAGAAGACATAAGAAGACACCCTGTTGATGTCTTCAGGGCGGAATTCTGGCTAGTCTGAATTTTCTGCCACTGCGCCGTACTCACATTCGTGGGCCACACGGGCCTATCGCTTTGTCAGTGGTCAACAAGGTTTCTTTATAGGCTCCCCAATTAATGCCGGCTAGTGAGTTGAGGACCTTGTTCCTACTTTTAAGCCTATCGCAGATAGCTATAGAATGTGCAGAGGATCGAAAAAGGCTGTCCAATGTAAACACAAGGATTTTGGGGTAGTTGGTAGTCGGGATGAGGATGTAATCGACTTTCATATTAAGTGAAAACCACACCCCTGCGGTCCATGCAGTTAACAACGTGTCTGATTATTTGGAGGCGGATATTTTCATAGTCCTCGCATTACGTCCTGACGCCAGAATTCCGCAATCATTAGCTTACGACATAATTTCAACGCCGTCCGGTGGTGCATGCGTTGTAGAGAGGGGTTAAACAGAGCGAGAGATACACTCCACCTTGGGGAACTCTTTGTTTAACTGTACGGGGCTTCGACTTCCTGCTTCTAAATTCTAAATATGACTGGAGCCCAAACATATAGTTTACGTCCTTTCCAATAAAAAAAGCGTCAGTGAACTTGCAGTTAAGTTGGTTAAAATAAGGCGGAAATAATTTAAATAATGAAACGAAATCTGTGTTATATTGATGCCATATTCGGCTTCGGTCATATAAATATACCTTATTTGGCCGAAGTTCGCTTCGGCGTAAAAAAAACTACATCTGACGACACACTGTTATTCTTACCATGTACATTTTTCAATAATAGTCCTGGTTTATCTATGCGGACACAACCAATATCCCTAACTTTTTCTAAATATTCAAGAAATGTCATCGATTTATAGACAACTGGAAGTTTAAGTTTTCCGCCATTGCGTATGAGTAATTAAATACACTCATTTGGGATATTACTCATACGCAACCTAGAAACATCCACAATAGGGTGGGACGATTTGTAGGGAGGCAAAAGCAATCTCTCAAGTGACAAGGAAAATCGTATTCTAGGGATCAAAATAAGAAACATTGCCCGAGAAACCTTACCTCTAAAAGGAATTCTGAAGCCGACTTTTAACCCGCACTTGAAAGCAAAAAAGTCTAAAAAATATTTTTTTTTATTTTATTTTCTATTACATATGTTCTGACTAAATAAGTTTCTAAAGAGAAAACTCCAACTCCAAAAAGTAAAAAAAACATAGCCATTTCGCTGATTTTTTCATGTGAACCCCCCATCGGGGTTCCGGGGGTGTGCGAGCCGCTGCTCATACATTTGGACTTGATGGGGGCACTCTAAATGGGGATTTTTCAAAATTTGTCATTTCAAAAGTCGGAACATCAGAATTTGTTTTAGAGGTAGTTTTCCTCGGGCAAAGTTTCTTAGTTAAATCCCTAGAAAACGATTTTTCTTGTCACTTGGCGCTTTTAAATCGACCCGCCATAATCCAAAAGTTACTCCTTTTTAATATTTCGAAAAGATTAACGTTATACACAATTTTAAAGCTAGTGCAAACGAAATGTTGGATTACATCTTATGAAAATACTTGATTATAGGGTCTTGATAATATGAACCAAGAGAAGAGGGTAGAAGTTAAATACGAGTAAAACAAGTCAACGAATTTTAAGATTTATTTGAAAGAATTTACGAGCAAAAACATAATATAACATAAGCTATTTAAGCGTAAAAAAAGAATACAAAGTGGTCCGATTTTTTCAGCACCATCGGCCCATGCGTTCGATCTGCCACTAATGGATATAAGGTATCGGCATAAATCTGGAAAAACACAATTCACAATACACAATTCTTCCAAAAAATCCCCTTAGCCCTGAAAATGTTTTTTTTGTACTGCAATGATGATTAGTGCTCGCGCCTATCTGACAAGTAAGCCTATCTTTCGTAACATCCACAGTTTGTCAACGGAGGATTTCCACCTCTTAAATTCGTGTGACTTAACGAATAATAGATAAATCTCTAATATACTTATACAAGTAGTACTCCAAAACCTAGCAAGCGACGTCAATACGAGGGCGACCGCAAAACTAACTGGCCTGGCACATTTTCTGTGTTACTAGCAACTTTTTTGTTTTGTTTTTTAAAAGCAATCTTTTATAAGCCATCTGTCAAAATTTCCGAAATATTTAATGATTATTTTCCTTGTTACAGGTGATTGAAGTAAAAAAGTTTTATAATTTTTGAAAAATGGAAAATAGAGAGTTTCGTGCAGTTATTAAACACTTTTATATGAAAGGTTATACGCCACAATTAATCAAAGATGAGTTGGATTCTGTTCATGGTGATAATGCACCATCATACTCCACCGTGAAATCCTGGGTTCAACAATTTAAAATGGGTCGTTCAAGTACGGAAAATGAACAACGCTCTGGAAGACCGAAAACTGCTACTACTATTGAAAACATTAGAAAAATAGTTAATGAAGTGACTAAAGATAGACGAATAAAGCTCAGAGAACTTGCTGATATTGTTAAAATACACGAAAAACAAGTTTGGAGTATTTTACATGATGAACTCCACATGAAGAAGCTATCCGCAAGATGGGTGTCGGTTTGTTGACTTTGCCCCAAAAACTCGTCCGTTGGACCAATTCCGAGGAGCTTTTAGCGATTTATCAGCGTAATCCAATAGAGTTCTTGCGCCGATTCATAACTGTTGATGAAACATGGATTCATAACTACATCCCAGAATGCAAAGAACAGTCAAAACAATGGATAGAAGCTGGTAAAAGAGGTCCCAAGAAGGCGAAAACTGTTAAGTCAGCAGGAAAAGTAATGGCCACAGTATTTTGGGATGCAAGGGGTATAATATTTATTGATTATCTTGAGAAAGGAAAAACTATAAATAGTTAATATTATTGTGCATTATTGGATCGGTTGAGTGAAGAAATCAAGATAAAACGATCGCATTTAGAAAAAAAAGTTATTTTTCATCAAGATAATGCTCCTTCACACACTGCATTTTTAACTCAACAAAAACTGGCCGAATTACGATTTGAAATTGCTCCGCATCCACCATATAGTCCAGATTTAGCTTCTTCTGATTATTTCTTGTTTCCAAATTTAAAAAAATTCTTTTCGTCTAATACCGAGGTTATTGCTGAAACTGAGGTTCATTTTGAAGGTCTTGAAAAATCTTTTTTTTCGGATGGAATTAAAAAACTTGAAAAACGTTTGATGAAGTGTATTGAGTTGGAAGGAGATTATGTTGAAAAATAAATAATAATAATTCCAAAAAACGGTTCTTTTTATGTTAGGCCAGTTACTTCTAGTTCTCATCTATTCCAAGTCTTGTTAAGGACAACCATGCATTCACTGACCCGTTTGATAAAGCTAACCTAATGACTGAACATTTTGTAGGAAACTTTTCCTAGCCGGAAAGCAATCTACTCCTCCCCGGGATCAAAAACTTTTTTAGTTCCATGCCTTAGTTTTTTTTCGAACACGTGAAGTTAAGGGGGTTTTTGCGAATCTTGATGTAAACAAAAGCCTCCAGGCCGGGATGGAATTTCGGCACTTGTCTTATGTTTGTGTTCTTCAAAGCCAGATCACCCATTACGAAACTTTTTCAACCTTGCTTACGGTGCGAAAGTCTTCCATTGAAAGGTTGCGAACGTCCAGCCGATAGCTAAAAAGGGTGAGGCCAATAAACCAGCGCATTATCGACTAGTTGTTATTTGCTCTGCGTTCTCCAAGAGCATGGATACCTCTTGTGAGGTATTAAGAGTTTAAAGACTTACTGAGTGATTGACAACATGGCTTCCGCAAAAGTCGCTCTACTGGAGACGTGT
The DNA here is from genome assembly GCA_963513945.1 of Hydrotaea diabolus. Classification (NCBI taxonomy): domain Eukaryota; kingdom Metazoa; phylum Arthropoda; class Insecta; order Diptera; family Muscidae; genus Hydrotaea; species Hydrotaea diabolus. The sequence continues at coordinate 232,416,056 of OY740716.1, forward strand.
TGGCGTTCTTTTTAGAGATTTGGAGTCGGTCTACCCAATAGCTTGGTAAGAGTAAGGTTGTGGCTCTGGCTACCGTGGCTGTCTCCAAGGCCTCTGTAACGGTGTACTCTTATCAAATTTTATCGTTTCTGGTATCGGTAACACCTTTACTAGATTTACCGTGGCTGTCTCCAAGGCCTCTGGAACGGTGTACTCTTATCAAAGCTTACCGTTTCTGGTATCGGTAACACCTTTACTTAATTTTTATCGAACTTTCTTAGAGAAACCTCTGTACAAGTTGTTGCAGGTGAGTTCTTATTCAACAAACATAAGTTAATTGCAGGAGTGGCATAGGGTTCTGTCATTTTCCCCTCACTTTTTCTTATTTTCTTTGACGATCTTTCATCCGTGAATTCAGTCTACTCATTTTCAAATTCATTCGACTGTAGGCCGAGTCTTAAAAAAAGAAAAGACAAAAAGTGAATCATGGATTAAACACTTCAGTATGGAGTAGATGTTAATGAGCGCAGGTGCTGCTTGTTGTGTCCCAAGCGATTCGCTGACCCAACAATGTCGTCAATTTCTATCGATGGTATCGTTATTGAACACTCAGATTCTCTTTATATTCTGGGCACGAAAATATAATTTTACGCTAGTTGGAAGAGACATGTCTTCGAAGTTTTGAAAGAATTCCTCAAGTGTATAGGCCTCAAGTGTATAGCGGTGAATAAAATATTTTACTCTTTTTGATCTTTTCAATACCTATACAAGTTACAACAGGCAGAAGATGGAATACAACTCTTGTATTTGTATAGATGCTTCAAATTTATCATTGGAGCTACTTGACTGTGTTCAAAGGAGAGGAATGGTGCCATTGTTTTCCTTGAGCATCATCGCAAAGTGGGTTGCGTGACGTTTCGTATCGCTACTTTCATGGTGTGTGTGTTCTTTTGGTGTGCGTCGACTAATGCCTGACGTGAGAATGTTCGCAGGATTGCAGGACTTTTCAGGAGTTAGCACCCGTTTGGAATCGATTGGCCGGTTGACCGCACTATGCACTACAGAAAAAAATCGTTTTTTGCCTGAGCAGTCCGTATGTGATATTAACTTTCGGCAAATGCTTTTCTCTGTGTTCGTACAATATCCAGCACTACAAGACAATTGGCAATAAACTCTAATCCCGCTTTCCATTAAAGTCGAATCGGATATTCAAAATTTCACCACTATTCAATAAATTTCAAATAATATTTCACTTTTCCATCGATTTTACCTCAATTGGTCATTTGACTTTTCCGGTTTACAGTTAAAATACTATACCTTGCATTTAGTTCATACAAAACACTTTTGCCATGGAAATGCCCATATGTCAATGCATGCTGTCGTAATAGTAGATATTCGCACGTTGCTCTTTCGAGACAGATGTTTCTTGAACAAGTGGCCGACGACATTATCATGTGTGCATTTTTGTGCCTGTGTAAAAATAATTCAAATAATCGCATACCCTCTGGTCATATTTGCAAAGAATTTTCTTAATTAGCAAAAGTAGAAAAAAACAGAAATTTTGGCGTAAAGTAGTTGGGCAATAAATTATGACCAAAACAGATTTAGTATAAAAAATTATTTCGCAAATATGTGAAATATAAGTGTGGAGAGTCTTAAGTCGGGTGATATATGCCGACTGAGGAAGAAGTTGCTTGTTTAAGGAAGAAGTTGCTTGTTTACATATATCCTTACAAATATACTTACTTACTGCTTACTTACTTACTTCCATACGTACTGATTTCCTCACTTACTAGTTTCTTTGCTTACTAACTTCCTTACTTTCTAACTTCCTTGCTTACTGACTTCCTTACTTACTAACTTCCTTACTTACTAAGTTCGTTACTTACTAAGTTCCTTACTTACTAAAATACATACCTCTTTACCTTCGATGTCCTGATAAATTCAAGCAGCTAATGGTTTGTCTTGATTTTCCCTTCGATTTCCTGATCTCTTCCTTTAACAAATCTAGCAACGGTTCATTTGCCTTAACTAGATGCTCTGTTTCTGAGCCGTAAAGAAGAATAGATAAAATTAGCAATTTGCCTAACACAAAGTTGCATCTATAGGGTGATCCATCTAGAGGTATTTTTTCAGAGCAAACAAAAAAAATATAAAAATTCAAATCAAGTGTGTATTCTTTATTGGTAATTTGAAAGGATTGGTAATTTGGCATTTATTTTTTGAATATAATTTCCTTCAAATGTTGGCCGCAACTTTTTTGGATGACTCATTCAAGCATTTCGACCGGTACGGCTTTAAACGTAATTAAAGCCATAAAGCCAAACAAAAATGTTTAAAGGTGTGATATCACTCGATCTAGGCGGTCAACCTACCTGTCCAAAACGTGAAATCAACTCCTTTTCGAAATGAACTCTCAATAGATCCATTGTTTGAGCAGCTGTATGGCAAGTAGCACCGTCCTGTTGAAACCAAGTGTCGTCAAGATTAAGGGCTTCAATTTCAGGTAGCATAAAGATCAATATCATGGCGCGATAGCGTGCTCCATTCACTGTTCATTTACGGCCATCATCATTTTTGAAAAAATATGTAACGATGATTTCACCAGCCTATGAATCGCACCAAACCGTGGTTTTCTCTGGCACCTCTGGAACCTATTCTTATTGCTCTTCAGCCCAAATGCGTAAATTTTGTTTATTGACTTTGCCGTTGAGCCAGAAATGGGCCTCATCGCTGATCAAAATTTTGGTCAAAAACAGCGGATCTTCCTGTTTCTGACCGAACGCTCATTTCCATAATAAAATTCCCAACATTTGAAGGTAATTATTTTCAAAAGTAAATGCCATAAAATGTCCTTTCAAATTACCAATAACGAATACACACTTGATTTGAATTTTTATGTTTTTTTTTTTGTTCTGGAAAAAGACCTGTAGATGGATCACCCTATATTTGCCAGCTCGTCCCTTATCCAACTAAAGGTGCTATTTTTAGCCCTTTTCCTGTTGTCGACGTCGTTTTTGAGTCAAAATGCCATCGAATGGTTCTCATTGTTACATTGACACCTACACACAGAGAACAGATTTGTTGCCAAAACCGAATGTTGGTGGTTGCACGTAATATCCATGTATTCCATCGCTACAACCAAATGTTGATTGGGCATACAGCAATTTACAGTAGTGGGAATGGTCACAATCGGTTAAAGAGACAACGTTTCGGTAACCATAACTAATAATGGTGACTATTGAACCAGCATTATTTGTGTTTTAGTTGCTGTAATAGATTGTTGGTTATAAGTTATCTGAGAATTCGGTTGTCATTATCACGAACATTTGTTAACTAAACCAAATAATAGTTAAATTTCATGTATTCGGTTATTTGACCAAAATAAAAAAAAACGTTTTTTTTAATTAATTTTTATATTTTAAGATTTTAAAATATTGATTCTGAAATTGGAATATAGAATTATTTTGAAAACCTAGTTTTTCGAAGCGAATTAGGTTAGGTTTTGTCCTTTAAGGTATATAACAATATTTATTGTCAAGCTTTGGGTGGCCATAACTCGGAAAATATGGGTCTCCACCAAAATGAATTGGTTGTTGTTTAAAACAATAAGGAGTGGTATCTATGGCGAAAATTACAGCTAAGCCTCTTTCTTCTTTATATTCCGAAAAATATTTTTTATTTGTAGTTCATTATATTTATGGCAGCAACGTTTGGAAGCATTAACCGTCTAACCCAAGAAACTTAAATTGTCTGACATTTTTTTTATATTGTTTTTATACATTTTTGGGCGAATTCGAAATATGTTTTCGTCGTAATTAAAGATTTTGTTTAGACTAGAGCCGATAAAATATTATTGGGTTTATATGTCTATGTTGGAATAACTAATAAAAACTAAAATAAGTAACAACACTAAACAAAACAGGATTTGGTCACTACAAAGAACTAATCTGTTGTCACCACCAATTATTGGTACCAAAGCAACATAAACATCACAATTGGTTGGCTGCTCTAACCGCCAGTTGTCGCAACCTATAGTTAAACTGAATTTGGTTGGTAAAACTGTGTTATTGGCTGTTGATATCGTGATATATTTGTAGCAACCATCACATGATATCTCGAACCTTGTTACCATCAATTCTATAGAATGTTGGTTATTACAACTGAAAGCCGGTTTATCCAACCAAATTTTTGTAGTTCAAACCGATTTCCAACTGTTTTTTTCTCTTTGTTTTAAATATTCTGTTACGCCGATGACTGTTTATCGACAATAAAAAAACGCATCTCTAATATTTGAGTCTGGAGTTACGAGTATTTTGAGGCATTATACCATTTACCACAGTGTGGTTGTTGTTGTGTTGTAACAAAGAAAATATTTCATTTTGAAGTCCTGTTCGTCGGGGATCTGCTTCAAAATCCAGGTGGAGAAAACGCGCCATTTGAAATGGATGCGTCCACAGAGACCTTGGAGTCAGCTGAGTGGGCTTGGCCGGACAATTGTCCGGAACGTGAGCATTAATTCGTGTCCAATAAGAATTGAGGCGGCTGCACCATCCAGATATCAGCAGAGTCAGAAACACGTGCCGAGGTAGTACCTTATGATCAGCTAAAATCTTCGGGGGGATGTTTCCCCAGCACTAGTTCGCTACAGACCGTCTTATCAATTTGTAAGTTGACCTCTTAAGGCGTCTCTGTCGGCTCCCCAAGTACTGCCGGCAAGTGACTTGTTCCCTCTTTTCAGCTTATCGCATGTGCATATGATCGAAAAAGGCTGTCCAATGTGACTCCAAGGATTTTGGGGTAGTTGGTAGTCGGAATGTTGACGTTATCGACTTTCACATTGAGTGACAACCGCACCTCTGCGGTCCATGCAGAAACAGTGTAGCTGATGATTTGGAGGCAGATATTTTCATATTCCTCGCAGTGAAAAAGCCAGCTAAGTCAGTGAAGTAACAGTTGATTTTCTACAGTGTGGTAGTATGATCTAGTGCTGATCTTAGTAATACCTAAAACGAAATCAGATTGTCTCTGTGTTTATTATACTGATCGGTTTAAAACCAGCATCTGATTTTTTTATCCATGCACGTTTGTCCATCAATACCTGTGATGAAATTATAAAAATCAAATATAAACCGATCTTGACTAAACTTTTGACATAGAGATTTTTCTGGTTTGGTCCAAGAACAAGAACAAGAAGCATATTCAATTTGGTCCATATGGCTCCTTCATGTTATAAAAAGCGGCAGCTTTAGTAGCCATTTAAAGAGTGGTTAAATTTTAAGGGCCGATGTTGAATGTGAACCACACCTGTACGTCAAGATTTTTCTGCCTTTATTTGATATTTCTCAATTTCAGACTAATTCAATTTGAAACATGCAAAGATACAAAAGCGAGCAACGCGTTGAAGTTATTCAGGCTTATAATGAAAATGGGAGTTGTGGATGATCAATTTTCGAACAAAGTCATCTTCAGTGATGAGGCACATTTTCACCTCAGTGGATTCGTCAATAGGCAGAATTGCCCCATTTGTGCGAATGATAATCCAAGAGTGATTGTCGAAAAGACAATGCACCCACAAAAAGTGACTGTTTGGTGCGGTTTATGGGCTGGTGGCATCATCGGGCCGTATTTTTTTCAAAATGAGGCCAGGTCAGCAGTTACTGTGAATGGTGTTCGCTATCGTGATATGACAACGCACTTTGTATGGCCCGAATTGGAAGATATGGATGTGGACGATATGTGGTTTCAACCGGACGGTGCCACTTGCCACACAGCTAACGAAACAATGGCTCTTTTGCGCGACAAATTCAATGGCCGTGTTATCTCACGCCGTGGCGATGTTAATTGGCCACCAAGATCATGTGATTTGACACCGTTGGACTTCTTTCTTTGGGGTTATGTGAAAGAACAGGTGTACGTCGATAAGCCAGCAACAATTCATTAACGTCATAGAACCTCAATTATGCCTCAGCGTCATCGAAAATTAGGACCAGCGGATGGAGGTGTGCCGCCGAGGTCGCGGTGGCTATTTGCCCGATATTTTGTTCAATACATAATTGAACCATACCAATATTATCATAATAACAAAAATGACAATAATAATTTGCGTTTTATTCAAAATCAACGTCGGCCCTTACAATGTAACCACCCTATAGAAGTCTATTGGCCCATGATTCGGAATAGCCCCACATAATGGCCCCTCCCGCTATGAGGACCTACCTTTGTAATTGAAACGTATTCTTCAATGTATTTATGTTGCCGCCACAAATATTTATATAGGCTCTGTCGCTCTACAAGCCGCATATTAAATTTCATATTGCTCTAATTACGAGAGCGGTTCGGAAACTTCTTAGCCTAGCACAAAAAGCGCGGCATAAACAGAAAAAAGTTAAGTGTTTTGGAAACTTCCATCTCTGCTATGAACACATGTTAAATTTTGTTTCGATCTGGCAACTCCTTCATATAGAAACAGGTGTTCACAAAAGACGCATCCGCGATTGTTTTACAATGGAAAAATTAGAAATGCGTGGTGTCAATAAATATTTACATAAAAAAGGTTTATCGGGACAAGAAATTCATAGTGATATGGTGAATGTGTTAGGTGAAAGTGCTCCTTCATATGCAACAGTAAAAAAATGGGTTGCTGAATTTAAACGTGGTCGTACAAGCATTGAAGATGAACCACGTAGTGGACGTCTAAAAACAGCAACAACAACAGAAATTGTAGCCAAAGTGCATGATATGGTATTAAATGATCGACGAATAAAAGTGCGTGAAATAGCTAATATCATGGGCATCTCAAATGATCGAGTCCATTTAATTTTGCATGAAGAACTACAGATGAAAAAACTTTTTGCAAGATGGGTGCCGCACTTGTTAACAGTCGACCAAAAACGCATAAGAATCAACATTTCTCATGCTTGTTTGGATCGTTTTCAGCGAAAAAAAATGGATTTTAAGCGTCGTTTCATAACTGTTGATGAGACATGGATCCACCACTATACTCCAGAGACAAAAGAACAATCCAAACAATGGACTGAAGCTGGAGGAAGTGCCCCAAAGAAGGCAAAAACAATTCAATCGGCAGGTAAGGTTATGGCAACGGTTTTTTGGGACTTCAAAGGTATTTTATTGATTGACTATCTGCAAAAGGGTATAACAATAAATTCAGAGTACTATTGCAACCTTTTAGATCAATTAAATGTACGAATTCGAAAAAAAATATTTTTGAAAAACTAACTATTCTCTTTCATTGATAGGCTAAGAACTTTCCGAACCGCCCTCGTAAGCATAGTGCATGATATTTGTCCTATAACCAACCCAGATGACATGGGACATGTCGGTTCATGGTTTCATATAGCCCCCATTTAGAGTGTTCAAAACCTAAAACAGACATTCCGGTTTTTAAGTCCAAACCCGACCCCGGTTTTATAAAAATAGCTACAACCCGACATGCCGGATTAACCGGTTTTTTGCTGTCGGTTTATCGGGTTTTTTGGCTGATGTATGTAAAAACAAAGAATATTCATAATATTTAAGTACGAATATTAATCAAAAATATTTAAGTCAGATTAATCTTTAAATTTACCGCTCGTCTCACTTTAACCAGTTGATTCGTTTTACGGTATCTGTCTGTTCGTTCATCGGTCTATCTGCTGTCATTCTAAAGCTTATATTTAAACAAAGGTTTTTGACCATTCTTCAACAATTTGCAAAAGTATTTTTTTTTGGAGAAATGCTGTTGACTTTTTTGAAAATCAGTTAAATCGGTAAAGATATAACTCCCACACCTATGTCAACTCGATTTTTTGCCTTTTTCTCTATACCTTTTTGATGAAATTGGGTACAGTTCATTACGATCGATCAGTCATCGGCTCAGATAAAATGGTTCATACCTGTCCACGTTTTACAACCGGTCCACGTTAAGGAAAAAATCACATTGAAAAGTATGAATCCCTTACCAACGAGTGACGTAGAGTAGAGACATGAGAATGTCTGCGAACCATGAATTACGTCCACTTTTGAATCGTAGTCATCATCATGTCATAAACTTTTAAAATTCATCTAAATAATTTCATTATCGAGTTTTTAAAAATTAGTGTGTATTTTACAACTTGAGAAATTAGCGTTGGTTTGCTAATGATTGTCTAGGTAAGATTTTAGCGTGGGTCAGTGCTGTTGTTTGTTTTATCAAGCACTTTAAACATCTATTGTCAGAAACCATAATTTTAAACGATTATTGTAAGTCTAAACATACCATTTAGAAATGCTAGCGCATTCGAACGACAACAAACATTTTTCTTAGATTAATTCAGCACGTCTCGAAGTGGTACATATTATCCGAGCTTTCTTATATTTAGCATAGTTCGTTGTACGAGATTTGCAAGTAATCTTGATACAATTGGACTATCGTTTTCGAATAGCTCTCACGTTCTTTAAGGGTCCCTAATGAGCTGTGGTTCTGTCGCTCTAGAAGTCACAATACAAGTCCGATTGTGCTTAAATGCATTAAAAGCGTCTTATAACCATTTCTACCAAAGATCAATCAAATTGTTCCATATTGAGACATAGCCATACGAATGATCATTTCTGATTTGAAGTCTTATCATGGCTAAAACTCCAGATAGTGGAATGGAAACTTCTAAATAACAGGTAATGATGAGGATGAAATTTACGAGTATAAAACTTTTAAAATTGACATGACTTGCATCTTGAATAATCGCAGAAGTGTTCACCTAGAACCACACACAGAGAAAAAAATAGTTTGAAATCGTTTAGAACTACAATGATTCGGTTGCAAAAAAAAAGAATTGACATTGCAATCACCAAATGTTTATACTCGTAATGAATATTTGGTTCGACATACCATGAAATAATAAATGTGACCATCGCACAACTTATTGATCAATCATAGCACTAAACGAGTACATTTTTTGCAAACATTTTGTTATTGTAACTAATTATTAATGATCATAACTAGAATATCATTATACTAACCAAAAAATGGTTATTAATTTATAATTTTTTAGAAATAAAATAATTCGATTATTACTGACTTAAAGCCAATCGATCAAACAAACCTTTTTTTTTAGTAAAAATCATATATCATCTTTTCCACGTTTTTCTCGTCATAAACCACCCTATGAGTACTTGAAGTACTTCAATTGTGTTAATAAACAGTTATTTGCCTTTGAATAAAATTTTAATTTTTTTGTGGGTGGTGTTTTTTGTTGTTTAGTGTGACGATTTTAAGATTCAAAAATTGCCTTCTGAAGGTTCGGATAGTTGGTATTTTACACCGGTACTACAGTTCCAATAACTAATACTTACAGAGCACCAACTAACATTCGACTATACTGATGGAATAGTCGAGGTGCAAGTAACCTCAATCATTCGGCTGGCAAAAAATTCGGTTGCGGCAACGTGAATGTACTTAGTAGGGGCATAAATACTGTTACAACATTGAACACACCCATTTCAATAGTAGAACTGAACATACCCCGTTAATGTCATATCGGTTTTGAAAGCTAACCTCAATAGCGTTAGTCTGTAACGGGATTTTAAAATTGTTTCAACTTTCATCACGGAGTGCTCAGATAATGAGAACCGTATCGCTGTAATAGCGCTTTTCAAGTGTGAAATGAAAAAAACGGTATTTTCAAAACACTCCGGCCACTAGGGATTAGCCGCATGTTCGTCTACCAATGCAAAAAACTGTTTGAGGAGACTGGAGATGTGAAAGACCGCCACCGATCGGGCCGCCCACGCTCTGTTCGAACTCCGCGTGTCATCAAAGCCGTTAAATCAAGAATTCACAGAAATCCGCTCCGAAAACAGAAAATCATGGCCGTGAGATGAATATCACGCAAAAGTCCATGAGTCGAATCATTAAAAAGGACTTGCGACTTTCAAACGACGTACCGGACATTTATTGACTGCAGCTTTAAAAAAATAGGATTGAAAAAAGCAAATGTCTTTTGGTGAAGCACGCTGATAAGTTGCACAGAAAAATTTTGTTCACCGTTCAGGAACAGTTTAACAAGCAAAATGATAGAGTGTATGCGCGGTCATCTAAGAAAGCATCTGAACTGATCTCAAGGGTGGAAAAGGGTCATCACCCAGCTTCAGTCATGGTTTGGTGGGGTGTATCTTACGATGGGGTCACTGACCTGCATTTCTGCGAACAAGGAGTCAAAACATCGGCCAAAGCTTGCCAAGAAATCGTTTTGGAAGCTGTTGTGAAGCTTCTTTACAATTCCCTGTTCCAAAACTAGCCATGGACTTTCCAGTAGGATTGTGCGCCGGCCCATAAGGCTAAAGCGTCCCAGGCCTGGCTTTGAAACAATTTGTCAGCGTTCATTTCCTCTGAAGAATGGCCCTCAGGCAGTCCAGATTTGAACTCGTTGGATTAAAAATTGTGTAATGGTTTTAGAGGACAAGGTTTGTCACAAAAGATACCCCAACATTGGATCTCTTAAGACTGCTTTGGTTCGAGCTGTGGCCAATTTTCCAATGGACGAGGTTCGTGCAGCTATTGACGATTGGCCAGTGCGACTTAAGGCGTATGTAAAGGCAAAAAGCGGACATTTCGAATAAGTAGATTCTTTTTTGGATACAATATACGAGTACATCAATAAATATATTAAAAAATATTTGGTCTAAAAACATTCAGTACTTTTTATTTTACAGCATAAAACGTGAGTTACAGTATTTATGTCCCTACTAAGTATTCTCTGTGTGTATCTAAATCAGGCTCTTGACGATATAAGGTACTTCGACAACAACTGCACACAGAAATAAATCTTTTGGATACCAGTTCGAAATACAGTTTTTCTGTTCGATGTGAAGACATTTAGTTCCAATCACCAAATGTTAATTAACAATATGGAAATTCGTTAGGATGTTCCATAAGATGATTGCTATGCCAGTATAATGGTACAAACAACTTACTATTCGGTCACATTAATGAAGTTCAAATTATTGGTTGCCTGTAGTGGCAACTTATAGTTTTATACAGAACTGTTCAATGTAACTAACAATTTGTAATGATAACGTAGTATCCAGTGCTAACAACGACCATAGAAACAATTTAGTTGTAAAAATAATCTATAAAAAGAATCAATAAAAAAGAGTTATTGCGGCAAAATCACAAGTTTTCTGTAAAATGCATATCGTCGGAAAAAATTAAATTAAATCTTCTTTCGATAGACAAGCAGACCCGAAAAAGGATTTCAAAGTATCCCGAAATTATACAATATAATTTGTATCTTGCTTTGACTATTTTTTTTTATTTTAGTCTTTAAATTTTTTAATATCCTGATATTTATTTGCTTAAAAACTGAAGTCAAATTTCATTTCATTATTCATAGGTTTCTATTTTGTCACTACTACCGATACATGTAGTTCCATTTACCGAACATTTTAGTGCATCAACTAACATTCGGTTGCACTAATATAAACTTAATAGTATAAGCAACCTTAATCATTTGGTTGGCAAATAAATTGGGCTGTGGAAACGAATCTGTTGTCTGTACGTTGTTTAAACAATTTCATTGGTGTGGACACCAACGTGACCAAGAGCAGTGGAGCAACATCCAGACCTACTATAACGCTACCCTTGAAAATGCTCACAGTAAACAGATTCGCTGCCACAACCAATTTTTTTTTTTCCAAGGAATAATTGTGGTTGCATGCACTTCGAGTTTGTCATCCTTACAAACAAATGTAAGTGGGTGCTCAGTCGCGTTCAGCAATTGTAACTGAAATATCGGTAGAAAAATACGAAAAATCCGAACCTCCAGAAAAGAAATTGTGGTTCCAGAAATCCACATGCCGCACTCTCAGTAGAAGGTAAAAACTGTTTCCTACTGAAAGGTGGTTAAGGGCCGTTGTTGAATGTGAAGCACACCTAAACGTCAAGCTTTTTGCTACATTTCATATGATATTTCTCAATTTCAGACTAACTCATTTTGAACCATGGAAAGATACACAAGCGATCAAGGCGTTAAAGTTATTCAGGCTTATTATGAAAATGGGCGTTCAAATCAAATCAATTTTCGAAGAAAATCATCTTCAGTGATGAGGCACAATTTCACCTCAGTGGATTCGTCAATAAGCAGAATTGCCGCATTTGGGCAAATGATAATCCAAGAGTGATTGTCGAAAAAACAATGCACCCACAAAGAGTGGCTGTTTGGTGCGGTTTATGGCGGCATCATCGGGCCGTATTTTTTAAAATGTGGCTGGTCTGGCAGTTACTGTAAATGATGTTCGCTATTGTGAGAAGATAACGAACTTTTTATGGCCCGAACTGGAAGATATGGATGTGGACGATGCCACACAGCTAACAAAACAATGGCTCTTTTGCGCGACAAATTCAATAGCCGTGTTAGCTCACGTCGTGGCGATTTTAATTGGCCGCCAACATCATGTGACTTGACACCGTTGGGCTTCTTTCTTTGGGGTTATTTGAAAGAAAAGGTGTATGTCGACATGCTAGCAACAATTTGGAAGTACTCTTCAGCATAGGGAGGGATGATTGAAGATTTTTTCTGAAAAAATTAGATTAAACCATTTTCTTTAAGCAGTAATAATAAGATTATTTTCTCTACTGTTTATGATGAAAGTTAAGATATCTTCACCAATGTTTGTTTCAAAAAAATGTTGTCTAAACTATTGGTTGCCACAACCACCAGTTATGACAACTTAACACATTTTCTACGTTTCACTGGTATGACCGATCAATTAGTTACGTTGATCATATTTATCATTTTGTGGTATATTAAACCGAATATTCATTACGATTATAAATATTTGGTCGCTGCAAGCGAAATTCTACTTTTGCAACGGAATTTTTGTAGTACCAACCGACTTCAAACTTATTTTTCTCTGTGTGTACATGAGAAGTGAAAGATCTTGTCTGTACGTCGAAGCAGTACCTGTTAGGGTTTTAAATTGAAGAAAACCGGTTTAGATTTAGATATACCTCCCACACATACTCGTATGTCCATCCGATTTTTCTGTTTTTTGCTCTAGAAGCCACATATTACATACAATCTTGATGAAATTTGGCACAGGTAAGATTCTTGGACTAAGGAAGGACGTTATTGAAATTAAAGAAACTCTGCTGAGATTTAGATATACTTTCCACACATTTGTTAACCGATGTGACGATTTTACGTCACATCTTATATCCAATTTTATAACTTCGGACGCCTTTGAAATTGGAAAGAATCGGTTTGTAGATTTAGATGTAGCTGCTTTAAACAGAGAACAGATTTGTTGCCACAACCGAATTTTTTGCCTACCGAAGGTTGGTGGTCTCATGTACTATTCATGTATTCCATCTCTATAACCGAATGTTAATTGGGTAAACGGCAATTTTAAGAAGTGGGAACTGACAGTATTATTGGAAGAGCCAAAGTATCGGTTACCCTAACAAATAGAATGGACTACTGGTACTGTATTTTTCATGTTTTGATTGTTGGTATAAATACTCGAAGAATTCGGTTGTCGTTGCCACGAACAGTTGTTAACTGGACCAACTGTAAAATTTTATGAATTCAGTTATCTGACCGAAATAAAAAATTTTTTTTTGTTTAATTTTCGTATTTAACGTTGTCATAACCACCAGTTGTGGCAACCAATAGTTTTACTGCATTAGGTTAGTATAACCGGCTTATTGGCTGTAAGAATCGTAATATTGCTGTTGTTTTCATCTTATAGTAAGTCGAACTATGTAACCATCAATACCATAGAATGTTGGTGATTGCAACTACAAATGTTCGGTTTATCGAACCGTCCCAATTTAATGACCAGAGACTGTAACTATCCATTTATATTCACAGTATTCATGTTAAGCTAATGGCAACTATCAAAATTACATATGTACGAGTATTACAGCAGTCACATGCCTTTATAAATATTTTAATTAATCAAGCGAACAGGAAATGAAAATAGAAAATCCACCCACTTCTTCTGAGCCGATACATTTCGTAAATTCTAGCGATTTTGTTAAAATTAAAAGGCGACATCGATATACTAAATGAAGTTAAATATGTTGGCTTTCCTTTTTTAATCAGAAATGAAGGCAGAAAAATTATAGTGGCTATAATCATGATTTTGGGATATGTTTTCCCCGTTTAAAATGTTCTTAAGTTTTGATAAAAAGTAACCTAAAATCTGTTTTCCCATCTATATCATCCACTTTAGACAGGAAGTACTCAAGTTATCGATCTGCATAGCATATCGATCTTCTTTACCCATTCACGACCAAAAATGTGTAAAAGGAGCTGGTTTTCGATAATCACATGTGAGGTTTTTGAACATCAGTTGGTTTCATAGTAGCTCTAGGGGTGGACTATGATTGTTTTAGTCTGAGTGAAGATTTGAAAGCACTTGGGAGCCCAGTTATGCCACTCGTAATATTCTCCTCCTAGTTGTAAAAAATGTTCGTTGACCTCTTGATGCTTATTAAAAGCTTTGTTAATAATTGATTATCCTCTACAGGTGCATGCGGAGTATTGGTGGCACATCCCTTGGATACGATCAAGACGTGGCAACAGGCATCGAATACCTCGGTGCCTACAGCGATTTCACAAATCTACAAACGCAACAATGGAGTGAGTACCTGAGATATGATCTCTCCTCACTATTCTGACTTTTAATGGACCTTTTGACTTTCCCCCCAAGATCAATGGATTTTACCGAGGAATGTTTTTTCCATTTGTTACAACTGGCGGCATCAATTCCATACTATTTGGAGTGTATGGCAATCATTTGCGGCAGCTGAGGCGGGTGTGTCACAGTGACTACCAACGGGAGCAGCTGGAGTACAAGAATATGTTTATAGCCGGCTCCATAGCGGGCTTTGTGCAGTCCTTTATCGCCTGTCCCATTGAACTGATAAAGATTCGCCTCCAAACGCATCACTGTAGGACGATTTACTTATGTCAATTATAGGGGAAACCGAATAAAATGTCTGTCCTTCTTGCAGATTACAATGAGTACATTTATGGCAAGCGTAGGACACCGTTTTGGATGTTTAAACGGGTCTTAAAGACAGACGGAATCTCGGGTCTGTATCGGGGTCTGGTGCCTATGATGTGTCGGTATATTTTGTCATCGCATATTGAAATACAAGACATTTCATTTCACGCCCATGTCCATTTGCAGAGATGTATTCCCCTATGGCATCTATATGCTGGTCTATCGCAACACCACCACCTATTTGGATCGCACCGAGTTTGTGCAGAATCGACGACGGGCCCGCACCGAAGATGAGACGCAAGTGGATTTTGTGGTCACCACGCTGGCCGGTGCATGGGCGGGCATTTTGTCCTGGGTCTGTGTCATACCGTTCGATGTGGTCAAGACGATAATGCAAGCGGAGGAGAATCGCCAGTATCGGAATATCAAACATTGTTTGGTGAAAAATTTCAGGGTACCTACCGCTCAATACTCTATATGAATTGTATGTATAAACTTGGATATCTTTCAGCGCTATGGCTGGCGCAGCCTATTCCGTGGCAGCTGGATGCTGGTGGTGCGGGCTATACCATTCAATGCGGCCACCTTTGTGGGCTACGAATACGCCTTGGAATGTTGCCACAAGTACTTACATGTGGAAACTCACACCTCGAAATTTTTGTAGGTTTCTTATTTTCGTAGTTCCTTCTTTTTATTTTGTATTGAAATTGGAAAACAATTAAAGCAATTTTAGAAAAAAAAACTGAAAAATAAACAAAAATAATTTCCCATACCGGGAATCGAACCCGGGCCTTCTGGGTGAAAGCCAGATATCCTAGCCACTAGACCATATGGGATAACGTGAGGGAAACAAGATTATACGCCATATAAACAAAAGCAAAATGAGTATGTAAACGAAAGCTCGAGGGCCTGGAAATAAAAAGTATAAATAACAAGTTTTCGTTGAAATCAACTGATAAAAAAGCTTTGGATTATTTAAATTTAAATGTAAAAGCTTTGTGGCAATATTATTTACAGAAATGTCAAGAAATAGTTTCCGTTTTAAAGAAAGTTTTCATCAGAAAGTTTTCGTTAAAATCATCAGATAACAAAGCTTTTTAGTATTTAAAAAAAAGTTTAAGATAAATATATATGTAAAATATAAAAAGAAATGTAAAAGCTTCGTGGCAATGTAAAGTTCAGAAATGTTAAGAAAAAAGTTTCTATTGAGTAGAAAGTTTTCATCAGAAAGCTTTTTGTATGTCTAACAGAATTTGTTTTTTTTGAAATAAATACGATAAATTGTATTTGTTGGATGAAAGCTTTTACGAGAAAGATGGGCGAGCTTTAACGGTAATTTGAGAAACGCAACAATCATTTTGGGAGAACTGTTTTTTGTATTTAAAGTGTGCAAATTTAGTGTTTTCTGCGTTTTTGTGTTTTAATTTTGTATTTTTTGAATTCTTGTTATTGTGATCAAACGAAGGTGGATAAATAAACCATGAATTCGTACGTTACTGAGTGCTGCTTTACGATATTGCAAAGAAGAAGCATATCGCCCATCTTCTTCTTTTTATCGTCTTTAGTTTTGGCCATAATAGCCAAAGAGAAACAAATTTAGCTAAGAGGTTCCATGGCCTTCACTCTTTGAAAAGTTCATTTGGGGTTATGCGCTTGAGATCGGGTTATCGTGAAAATAAGGCAAAACTCATGGAATTTTCATTTAAAATACAATGAGATGTGTTTCAGCAAATATTCGCTACACTTTTTTCTTATGTTAATTTGTAAAAAGTCGTTAAACTATCCGCTAAAGTCTGTTAAGGTATTCAGAAATCCAATCTCGAGCGCATGAACCCAAGATAGAGCCTCTTTTTGAAATTTCTTTCATTTTGAGAATATCAATACTAAAAGCCTAAATGCGAAAGATTTCTTTCAAAATAGTTTTATGATTTTCCTTTTCATTGGCCAGACCAAATGATCCAAGCCATAGACTGTAGGCTGTATCCAATAGCTAAAATATTACGAGTTTGAGCAGTCATTCTTACACTCGAAATAACCAGATATCTTGAAACACAAATCCAAATATGTACCTGTATTTAAGATTTGGGACAATTTTTGGCACGCACTGGTCAAAAAATTGCCTCCTTGAACTATGGACAGCAAAAAAAACATAAATTCTAAGATTCGTTTAGATTTGGGGTATTGCTCAAAGGTACCTAGAACGCTAAAAATGAGGTCCATTTAAACATACGAGGGCGGTTCGGAAAGTTCTTAGCCTATCGATAAAAGAGAATAGTTAGTTTTTCAAAAATATTTTTATTTTTCAATATAAACTCCTGAAACTTCAATACACTTAGTCCAACGCTTATCTAGCAATTCTATCCCTTGATTAAAATAGTTTTCCTCAAGGTCTTAAAAATAGTGGTTTACAACTGTAATCATTTGAGGTAAAACGCTTGCCAGCAAGGAATTTTTTTTTAGATTTGGGAACAGGTAAAAGTCCCTGGGAGCTAAATCAGGAGAATAAGGTGGGTGGTCAAGAAATTCGTACTTTAATTCGTTGTTTTTAGCCATTGCTAAAACACTCTTGTGCGCTGGTGCGTTGTCTTGGTGAAAAATTATTTTTTTGTGTTGTAAGCCAGGACGTTTTTCTCGAATTTGTACATTTAATTGATCTAAAAGGTTGCAATAGTACTCTGAATTTATTGTTTTACCCTTTTGCAGATAGTCAATCAATAAAATACCTTTGAAGTCCCAAAACACCGTTGCCATAACCTTACCAGCCGATTGAATTGTTTTTGCCTTCTTTGGGGTACTTCCTCCAGCTTTAGTCCATTGTTTGGATTGTTCTTTTGTCTCTGGAGTATAGTGGTGGATCCATGTCTCATCAACAGTTATGAAACGACACAATCCATTTTATTTCGCTGAAAACCATCCAAACAAGCTTGAGTAATGTTCATTCTTATGCGTTTTTGGTCGACTGTTAACAAGTGCGGCACCCAGCTTGCAGAAAGCTTTTTCATCTGTAGTTCTTCATGCAAAATTAAATGGACTCGATCATTTGAGATTCCTATGATATTAGCTATTTTACGCACTTTTTTTCGTCGATCATTTAATGCCATATCATGCACTTTGGCTACAATGTCTGTTGTTGTTGCTGTTTTTGGACGTCCACTACGTGGTTCATCTTCAATGCTTGTACGACCACGTTTAAATTCAGCAACCCAATTGTTTACTGTTGCATATGAAGGAGCACTTTCACCTAACACATTCACCATATCATTATGAATTTCTTGTCCCGATAAACCTTTTTTATGTAAATATTTAATGACACCACGCATTTCTAATTTTTCCATTGTAAAAAAATCGCGGATGCGTCTTTTGTGAACACCTGTTTCTATATGAAGGAGTTGCCAGATCGAAACAATTTAACATGTGTTCATAGCAGAGATGGAAGTTTCCAAAACACTTAACTTTTTTCTGTTTATACCGCGCTTTTTGTGCTAGGCTAAGAAGTTTCCGAACCGCCCTCGTATTCAGAAGCAGTAGAGTTTCCTTACAAGAGCTTAAAAAAAACTGGATTTTTCAAAAAACCGGCATTTAGACTATCCTTTTTTAAAGTATAACATCGGCATTGACCAGCATTCCGGTTTAAGCCTTTTACGAAAAGAAATTATGCTCTGAATTAGAAGGAAAAAATTAGTGCCCTGGAACAGCTTAAAATTTACCCAGATTTTTAAAATATATGGTCATATATGAATTTGATGTTCAGGTTTAAATATGTCAGATTTTGTATTTGATTTTGTATGTTCAGATGTTCATGTTTAAATAGGTCAGATTTTTGGATATTCGGGGCCGTCACCCAAATTTAGCCCAATTTTATTTTTATGTATAACTTAATGCCGTTATCGCATAGTTATTTTAATGCCATACGTCCATTTATATATGGAAAGCCATTTTTTGGAACACCAGAAAATGTTTACGTAGACTGTATTAAAAAATAAACCGATTGCGTTAAATCGGTCCAAATTAGTTGTTTGTCAATAGAAATATATCATACCAAGTTTGAATGGAATTAGAGTTAAAATAGATGATCAAGTGCGTTTGTAGTTTATACCCCTATAGGTAAGGCTAGGTTTTAAGCGGCTGCCTCAGACGAGACTCACTTAGGCCACCAATTTAATTGGCCCATTTTGGTACATCACCAACATTAAACCTTCGTCATAAGCTAAAAATAAATAAATAAATTAAATACGAGGGTTGCTATTTATATTTCGGATCCGACAAAAAAAAAAACACAATAATTTATCATTTGAAATGGTATTATTGTTTTTCAAAATATTCTCCTTTAAGATCACTACACTTTTGTATGCGCACAAAACAATTTTCGAAGCACTTCTTCCACTCCGATTGAGACACTTTTAAAACATGATTTTTGAACGCTTCAGCAGCTGCTTCGGGCCATGAAAAAAGTTGACCACGCATTTTTCCTTGATGCTAGGGAAAAAGAATAAGTCACTGAGTGGTTAAATAGCTCATCGTTTCAGCTGATGTGTGAGAACTCGCATTGTCGTGATGAAAAATGATCCGTCTTCTCTTAATATATTTCCTCATTTCTTCGAATACTGTTGGCAAACAGTTGGTTGTATACCACTAAGAATTGACCTCCTATGATTCACTAAGGGCACTGTGGCAACATGGCCGGTTATACCAAAAAATTGCTTCGATGTACTTCTTCTACGAACAACTTTTGTTGGATTTGGCTCGTCTTGAAAGACCCATACGGGCGATTGCTGTTTTGTTTCGGGTTCATATGCATAGATCCATGATTCGTCACCTGTGACAATGTTTTACACTGCCTTTGAGCTACTGCAGTTATACTTTTTCAACATCTCTTTGCACCAGTTCAAACGAGCCTTTTTAGAGCATTCGCCAAATTATGTGGGATCCAACAAGAACAAATATTTTTCACGGTCAAAACAACATGCAATATCTTATTGATGATTGTCATACTAATGCCCAAGGATGCCTTAATCTCGCGGTATGTCATATGTCGGTTTGGTTAATCAGTTCACGCACAGCATCGATGGTTTCTGGCAAAGTGACCGAAGTTGGACGTCCTTTACGAAATTCATCCTGGATCGATCGGCGTCCGAGACTGAACTCTTGGTAGCAGCGATTAACAGTGGTGTTTGATCGTCAAAAGTCGAAACAAGTTAATTTAAACACTCTTGTCTCGATAGCCCAAGCCTAAGATTGTAAAAAAACATCGCACGAAAATGTTCACGGGATAATTCCATTTTTTGGCTGAGATAAATTTTTCAAACCACTGCAAACAAAACAATTCGCCCTCAAATGACAAAACGTTCTGAGTGAAGTTATGCCAAAAATTGTCAAAGTTTCCAAAGGAAGTTCCAGTTTGCATCTGGGAACACTAGTATTGTCAGGACGCGAAATATAAATAGCAACCCGTACATGACAGGACTTTTTCCAAGCCGGTTCCAACAGGATGGTGTTCCTGCACACACAGCGAGGGTTACTATGAATTGTTTGAGGTAAATGTTTCCTGGACGGCTTATGTGAACTGTTCGGCACGCTCACTGACTAAGCCCCACGTGATTTTTTCCTTTGGGGTTACCTAAAGTCGAAGGTGTATATCAACCGTCCCAAAGCCTTGGAAGACCTAATTAACAATATTGAGGCTGAAATTGGCAGAATACCAGTCGACATGCTTGTTAGAGTTCATGAACACTTCAGAAAACGTATGCAGCAGTGCAGTCGATAATTGCCAGCTACACTAATTAAAACCATGTAATTTTCCCTTACTGTTTAATATAATTAAATATAAAATAAAATAATTTGTTTATTTCATTTCCATATAAGCAAATTACCGCGCTCCACCCTGTATGTTGACCCACTTTACCAATTTGGTCATACAAACAAAATCGTACAAACTTTATTGGATTCGAAAGTAAAAACCAAGTTTTCAAAAAACCTGCCTGTAATTGAAATAACAGAATAAATATCGTCATTAGTTAAATATAAAAATTAAATAAAAAAAAATTATTATTTCGGTCGTACCCATAAAAATTTGACCATCTGTTGGTCATATAACCAATTATCTTTAGAAACAACCAATACTTGTACAAATTCAGTTCTAACTTAGCAAACCAAACCTTCAGAATTCGGTCAGAATTCTGTACGACAATCGGCAAAATGTTCCGATTTCGGATCAGAATTCTTAGCGAGTTCGTAACGAAAAACATATGAGAGGGTTGACACGAATACTGAACTACTTCTCTGAGGGAATTCTGATGTTTTTGCCGACATTTCAAACAGATTTCTGACCGAATTCTGAACGACTTCGGTCAGAATTCTGGCATTAAGTCTTATTAACTTCTGATGTTTTTACCGACATTTCGAACCGAATGCTGAACGAATTCCGATTTCGGATCAGAATTCTTAGCGAGTTCGTAACGAAAAACATATGAGAGGGTTGACACGAATTCTGAACTACTTCTCTGAGGGAATTCTGATGTTTTTGCCGACATTTCGAACCGATTTCTGAACTAATTCTGAACGACTTCGTTCAGAATTCTGGCATTAAGTCTTATTAACTTCTGATGTTTTTACCGACATTTCGAACGGAATGCTGAACGAATTCCGATTTCGGATCAGAATTCTTAGCGAGTTCGTAACGAAAAACCTATGAGAGGGTTGACACGAATTCTAAACTACTTCTCTGAGGGAATTCTGATGTTTTTGCCGACATTTCGAACCGATTTCTGAGCGAATTCTGAACTAATTCTGAACGACTTTGGTCATAATTCTGGCATTAAGTCTTATTAACTTCTGATGTTTTTACCGACATTTCGAACAGAATTCTGAACGAATTCTGAGCTTATGTCATGGTAAATTCTGAATGTAAACAATCAAAAAGAAGAAAATATTTTTGTTCTACAAAAAAAATTTGTAAAACATTTTCAAAAAGCGTTCGGAAAGACTTTTGGCTGGGGTGTCTGCAGTTTCGGAGAGCGCTACTTTACTGTAATAATAGCGCAAGCAATAATTGTGCTGTAATTATGTTTAGTGGCTATACACGTAAGGGCAACTAGTTTTGCATTTAACGAGAACTGCCGGCAGTAGAGTTTTCCTCCGAACACAATAAAAATCCGTCGCACAGCAAAGCTAACCAAACGTTCAGAATTTGAATTTGAAATATAAAAATACCTCAGACAAACAGTTAAGAATTCGTTCGGAATTAGTTCCGACATATCTGAACACAAGAACAACAACTCTAAAATATGAAGCAAATAACAAAAATTTTAAACGAATAGACTACCTCAGATAATAGTTCAAAATTCTTTGCGAGTTCGATAAGAGAAGTCTGAACAAAAAATTAATAAAAATCCCACAGACAAGTCTAACAGAATTCAGGCCGAATTCGTTCAGATATTTTGAAACATAATAAATAAATAAAAAATCCTCAGACAAATCGAACAGAATTCGTAACGATTTCGGTAAGAATTCTCGATAGAGTTCAGATATTGTTCAGAATTGTCTGATATCAGACATTGTCGGCAAATTTGTTTTACTGGGAATAATCATCCTAATTGGTTAGGGTTACCAATGCTTTGTCTCTTCAATTAATAGAGTCTGTTCCCACTACTGAAAATTTCCGTGTACCTAATCAACATACGGTAGTAGCGGTGGAGTACATGGATAGTACGTGCAAGCACCAACATTCGGTTGGCAAACAATTCGGTTGTTCTCTGTGAGCAGATAGTTGTGATAACTTTTATTGTTAAAATTCAAAAGTTGCTGAAGTTCCAAATCCAAAGCAAGGTTTGCCATTTCACTTTGTATCATTTCACGGCTGTTTGAGCATAACATTTTTATTTATCGACATTCCTTCACAACTTACCTTTGAGTCGGCCGAATGTTACCTGTACGACGTCGTAGAGACACCGTCACCATCTTCCTCGTGACCGCCACCAGATTGTTGCACAAGAAAAGTTTATGCCATCAATCATTATACTCAACTCAATATTTATTCAATTTAATCCAACCTTATTAACATGACAAACGATAATTTAATCGGTAGACTTTCGTTTTCGTCCGTTAAACCTGATGATGAGCCGGCAGTCGGTACGCCTGTCATCTACCGGTGTGTGAGTGAGTGTGTTTGTGGCAGCGGTGGCTGGTTCCCTAATAGGCATAGTCAACACTTGACACACGTTTACCCCTTCCCTCTTTGACCAATGTTGTCTTTGGGCCTTTTGTGCTCATGAGGATACAGCTTGTTTGGGCTTTCTTCCTTTCTTGTGTTGGCTTTTACCTGTTTGTGGGAAATATTTTCGGAAAAGTATAACCACACCATACACAGCTACTCGCACACACACACAGCCACTCGCACACACCAATATGTCGAAGAGTGAAAAACACCCGGCACGTCTGGTGAAAGCAGACCTCCTCCTTATTATGGATTTTATTGGCCGCATCCACTGTCGGAATGTGAGCCTAATATCGACTGCGTTCAAGCAAAAACATAATTTGTGGTTTATTGAAAATCCTATTAGGTATTCCTTTTGTTGTTATCAACAAAATAAATAATTTTTCCATTGTGATTGTGAAAGTCTCTTTGCCCTGGACCGAAATGCGTACGCATCGTTCGTAAGCGCTTATCGACGCCATGTCATGGAGTGGGCCCCTGAATTCGGGGGTCAATTCATCGAATCGGAAAAATATGTATAAACATCTGCAATTGAATAGCGCTAATTGAATTTTAGGGGGTATGAGAATCGCACACACGCACACACACACATGGAACAGCGCGGATAATTAATGGCGTTGCTGTATATTTGAACATACGAGGCTTTGAGAACTGGAGTGTCCTTTTGGTGCTTGAAGTGGGGGACATACGAGAGCTGCTATATATATTTCTGGCCTATTAATAAAACTGCGAATATTTTTCCTCAAAAATGGTTTTATTGCTTTTCAAAGTATTCTCCAGCATGATTTATACACTTTTGCATGCGCTCAAAACAATTGTCGAAGCACTTTTTCCACTACGAATAAAACACCTCCAAAACATGGTTTTTGAAATCTTCAACAGCATCTTCTGGCGACGAAAATCATTGACTACGCATTTTTTTTTTGATGTGCGGAAATAAGAAAAGTCATTGGGTGCCAAGTCAGGGCTGTACGGCGGAAGACCCATCAATTCGACGTTTTGGCCGGTCAAAAAGGCGTTGGTTTGAGCCGATGTGTGACAGCTCGCATTGTCATGGTGCACAATAATTCGTCTTCTCTTGTTCGTTTTTCGAATTTCTCCGAACACTTCAGGTGAACAAATTGTGGTGTACCACACAGAATTGACCGTCCTGCGTTGCTGAAGCGGAACAGTCGCCACATGACCAGTTTTGCTGAAGAAACAGGCGACCATTTGCTTCGAAGTGATTCTTCCACAAACAACTTTCGTTGGATTTGGCTCGTCTTCGAAGACCCACACGGTCGATTGTTGTTTTGTTTGGAAGTCATATGCATAGACGCATGATTCGTCACCTGTGACAATCTTATAAATGGCTTTTGAAGCAACGCAATCGTATTTTTTCAAAATTTCTGTGCACCAATCGATACGAACCTTTTTTTGAGCGATTGCCAAATTTTGCGGGATCCAACTAGAACTAACCTTTTTTACGGCCAGGTGTTTATGCAATATCGAATGTATGCTGGTGGAAGAAATGCCCAAGGATGCCTCTATTTCTCGGTATGTCACATGACGATCTTACATTATCAGTTCACTCACGCATGGCATCAATGTTCTCTGGCACAACGGCCAACGGTTTTTGGACGACCTTCGTCTGTGAGCGAATGTCGGCCACTATTGAATTCATTAAACCAGTTTTTCACAGTGCTATAGGATGGTGCTTCATCACCATACAAAAATTAAGGTTCATCGATGCTCTCTTGTCGTGATAATCCACGTCGAAAGTTGTGAAATATGATCGCACGAAAATGTTCACGTTAATTTCATTTTTTGCCAAATTGATTTTTTCAAGTCACTGCTAACAACACAAATGATGGTCGTACGTCAAAACGTTCTGAGTACGTTTATGCTAAAAAAAATGTCAAACTTTTCAATGGAAATGTGGCGCCAGGCAACACTTAGTGTTCCCTTGGCCATAAATATATGTAGCAACCCTCGTACTAGCGTACTTGGCATCGAAATGATATATTTGAGCACATCCTTATTTGCTGGTAGCATTTTCCCAACGTATAAGCTTTGCTTAATTGACTAGGGGACCAACGGCCTGGCTCATATGTGAGGTTTTAAATGACGTGGTGTAATATGAAATGTTCAAAGTAACCCAGGTTCAAAGCCTTGTAAATGATTTACCATTTTTCAATGGCATCGATTTCAGCCATTATTCATATGTTTCATGTTTAACTTACAACAATTTCTTGGGATAAATGGAAGTATTTTAAAACCTTTTTATATCCTCCTTCTCACATAGGATATATTTGTAACCATAACCTAATTGTTTGCCAACCGAATGTTGGTGGTTGCACTTCCTATCCATGTATTCCAACGGTTTAACCAAATGTTGATTGTCTACACGAAAATTTTCAGTAAAGAGGAACTGACGCTATCGGTTTAAGAGACAACGTATCGGTAACCCTAACTAATTAGGAGAAGAGACAACGTATCGGTAACCCTAAGTAATTAGGAGGATTATTGGAACTGAATTGTACATTTATTGGTTGTTGTTTTAGATTATTGACTTTGAAAACTCTTTGGATTGGTTGTCATTACCACGAGTATTTGTTGAGTGGACCAACTGATGGTTGAATTTTATGTATTCGGTTATCTGCCCGAAATGATAAAGTTTTTTTTATTTAATTTTGTTATTTGACTTATGCTCTTTTTTCACTAGGCACTTTTGAAGTGTTTTCAAAAGTTTGGCCAAAACAAGTCAAAATAAGACGTTTTCCCATACAAATTCAAGTAATGAAAACGTCTCACTTTGACTTGTTTTTGTACGAAAGAGGAACGAAAACGTTTCGCACAGGTGATGCCAACTTAAATAAAGCGTGTCATCTCCAAAATAATGGTTTTTTATCGCTGGTTTGTCATCTCAAGGCAGACATTTTTAATCAATCGTCAAACATATTTGGTAAAATAGATATTTTATGAAGTAAAAGTAAAAATAAGCGTGCTAAAGGAAAAAACTTAATTTAATTTATCCATTTGTTTAAGAAAAATATGTATTTCAGTATTTTAACAGTCACCACGTTGTTCTTTGTTTGTAAACAATAATGAACTGTCAAACAAAAACCAAAACGAGAATGAAAACGACCACATATTGTGTGAAAATTGGTTGAGACGTTTTGAAAAGTTTCGAGCGAAAACGAGAATAAATGGCCTAATGAAAATGCAGTATTATGAGCAGGTTTTTTAAAACTATATGTATATGTGACAGCGCATAGAGAAAGGGACCTAAGGGTAAAAAAAATCAATTTTCATTTTTTGATGTGGGCAACATCTGAGCATCGAATGAGACCGATCCCATGCCCCAAAAGTGTTCCCTCCCAGAGATATGCGCGTTTTATGAAAGTGAAGTCGACGATTCTACACCAAAGATACACGTATTTAAATCTTTAAAATCGCTCTCCTGAACAAAACTGGTTTTACCCTTAGGGGCCTTTCTATTTTGCGCGTCACATATGTACTTAGTAGGGACATAAATACTGTTACAACATTGAACACACCCATTTCAATAGAAGAACTAAACATACCCCGTTTATGTCATATGGGTTTTGAAAGCTAACCTCAACAGCGTTATTCTGTAACAGAATTTTAAAATTGTCTCAACTTTCATCATGGAGTGGTCAGATAATGAGAACCGTATTGCTGCCACAGCGCTTTTCAAGTGTGAAATGAAAAAAGCGATATTTTCAAAACGCTCCGGCCACTAGGGATTAGCCGCATGTTCGTCTACCGATGCATACAACTTTTTGAGAAGACTGGATATATAAAAGACCGCCAACGGTCGGGCCGCCCACGCTCTATTCGAACACCCCATGTCATCTAAGCCGTTAAATCAAGAATTCACAGAAATCCGCTCCGAAAACAGAAAATCATGGCCGGTGAGATGAATATCATGCAGAAGTCCAAAAAGACTTTGGACTTAGGGCTTTCAAACGACGTATCGGATATTTATTGACTGCAGCTTTAAAAAAATAGGATTGAAAAATGCAAACGTCTTTTGGTGAAGAACGCTGATAACTTGCACAGAAAAAATTTATTCACCGATGAAAAAAGTTTTTGCCGTTCAGGAAAAATTTTATAAGAAAAATGATAGAGTGTATGCGCGGTCATCTAAGGAAGCATCTGAACTGATCCCAAGGGTGGAAAAGGGTCATCACCCAACTTCAGTCATGGTTTGGTGGGGTGTCTCTTACGATGGGGTCACTGACCTGCATTTCTGCGAACAAGGAGTCAAAACATCGGCCAAAGTTTACCAAGAAACCGTTTTGGAAGCTGTTGTGAAGCCTCTTAACAATTCCCTGTTCCAAAACCAGCCAAGGACTTTCCAGCAGGATTCTGCGCCGGCCCATAAGGCTGAAACGTCCCAGGCCTGGCTTCGAAACAATTTGTCAGCGTTCATATCCTCTGGAGAATGGCCCTCAGGCAGTCCAGATTTGAACCCATTGGATTACAAATTGTGGACGGTTTTAGAGGACAAGGTTTGTCACAAAAGATACCCCAACATTGGATCTCTTAAGACTGCTTTGGTTTGAGCTGTGGCCAATTTTCCAATGGACGAGGTTAGTGCAGCTATTGACGATTGGCCAGTGCGACTTAAGGCGTGTGTAAAGGCAAAAGGCGGACATTTCGAATAAGTAGATTCTTTTTGGATACAATAAAAGAGTACATCAATAAAAATATTAAAAAATATTTGGTCCAAAAACATTAAGTACTTTTTATTTTACAGCATAAAACGTGTGTAACAGTATTTATGTCCCTACTAAGTATAAACATATCTACGAAGGCGGTTCGGAAAGTTCTTAGCCTATCAATGAAAGAGAATAGTAAGTTTTTGAAAAATATTTTTATTTTTCAATATAAACTCCTGAAACTTCAATACACTTAGTCCAACGCTTATCTAGCAATTCTATCCCTTGATTAAAATAGTTTTCCTCAAGGTCTTCAAAATAGTGGTTTACAACTGTAGTTGCATCTTCATTTGAGGTAAAACGCTTGCCAGCAAGGAATTTTTTTAGATTTGGGAACAGGTAAAAGTCACTGGGAGCTAAATCAGGAGTATAAGGTGGGTGGTCAAGAAACTCGTACTTTAATTCGTTGATTTTAGCCATTGTTAAAACACTCTTGTGCGCTGGTGCGTTGTCTTGATGAAAAATTATTTTTTTGTGTTGTAAGCCAGGACGTTTTTCTCGAATTTGTACATTGAACTGATCTAAAAGGTTGCAATAGTACTCTGAAATTATTGTTTTACCCTTTTGCAGATAGTCAATCAATAAAATACCTTTGAAGTCCCAAAAAACCGTTGCCATAACCTTACCAGCCGATTGAATTGTTTTTGTCTTCTTTGGGGCACTTCCTCCAGATTCAGTCCCTTGTTTGGATTGTTCTTTTGTCTCTGGAGTATAGTGGTGGATCCATGTCTCATCAACAGTTATGAAACGACGCTTAAAATCCATTTTATTTCGCTGAAAACGATCCAAACAAGCTTGAGAAATGTTCATTCTTATGAGTTTTTGGTCGACTATTAACAAGTCCGGCACCCATCTTGCAGAAAGCTTTTTCATCTGTAGTTCTTCATGCAAAATTAAATGGACTCAATCATTTGAGATGCCCATGATATTAGCTATTTCACGCACTTTTATTCGTCGATCATTTAATACCATATCATGCACTTTGGCTACAATTTCTGTTGTTGTTGCTGTTTTTGGACGTCCACTACGTGGTTCATCTTCAATGCTTGTACGACCACGTTTAAATTCAGCAATCCAATTTTTTACTGTTGCATATGAAGGAGCACTTTCACCTAACACATTCACCATATCATTATGAATTTCTTATCCCGATAAACCTTTTTTATGTAAATATTTAATGACACCACGCATTTCTAATTTTTCCATTGTAAAAAAATCGCGGATGCGTCTTTTGTGAACACCTGTTTTTATATGAAGGAGTTGCCACATCGAAACAAAATTTAACATGTGTTCATAGCAGAGACGGAAGTTTCCAAAACACTTAACTTTTTTCTGTTTATACCGCGCTTTTTGTGCTAGGCTAAGAAGTTTCCGAACCGCCCTCGTAACTTATCACGATCATATTGCACCTCTTTTTAATAAAGTATTTAAAAAAATTACTTCTGAGATTTAAAGTCCTGTCCTTGCTCAAACTTTAAGCAGAATGTGGAGATTCTGAAACTCTAGAAGCCACAAATTACACCAGTGCACGAACAAAATTTGAATGGTACGTTCAGATCGGCAAGAATTAAACGCTAGTAAATTAAATGACATAGGCCTATACGAGTACTTTCGCATAGCCCTCTGCCTGATTTTAGTATCTGCAGCTTTAGAAGCCACATATTACATCCGATTTCGATAAAATTTCGCTCTGATGACAATTAACCATATTGACCCATGTCTACGAATAGCCTACACGCCAAGGTCTCTCCCAATTATTAAGTCTGACTTTGCTTAAGCTCCGACTTTGCTTCAG
This sequence comes from Hydrotaea diabolus, assembly GCA_963513945.1. Lineage (NCBI taxonomy): Eukaryota > Metazoa > Arthropoda > Insecta > Diptera > Muscidae > Hydrotaea > Hydrotaea diabolus. The sequence continues at coordinate 232,445,757 of OY740716.1, forward strand.
CTCCAGTGGGGCTTTATCCTCTGACTATAAGACTTTAACTTTTTTTTTACTTTTTTTTTGTAGCGCATGGAATGTATAGAGAAAAAAGGTTGGGCCTGGCAGAACTTTGCAAAGATTGACTTGTTTTTTGTTAATTCAACATCATCAGTTTCTTTTAATTTTAGTTCTTTTAATTTAGTTTTCTTTTAATTAGCAATAGTGAAATCTGGGCCAAAAACGGTCTCTTGAACAATGGACATAAGGGTACTCAAAAAGAGCGAAATTTCCTTACCAATCTCAATATAACAGCAATTTAACGATTTAGCTAAATTGGAGACCTTAACCCATAGGCGTTTTTATTAGGCCCAGTAGCCGTTTCCCAATCTTAAGGCTATGATATACATTTTGGCGTGCTATACTTTTTTCTGCACAATATTCTGTTTGATATTAGAATTTCTACACACAGAGGAAAAAATCATTTGGAATTCGGTCCGACGTACAAAAATTTTCTTGAAAAGACACACTTTCTGTTCCAATCGCCAGCATTCCGTTGTACTGATGGTTACATGGTTCGACAAATCATAGGATGGTTGCTTTGATAATATTACGATACTCACCGCCAATAAATCGGGTACATCAACCGAATTCAATAAAACTATTGGTTGTCATAGCTGGTTGTAATGACAACGAACCCATATGAACTACATGTTACTTTGGCACCAATAATTAGAGGTGACAACAGATAAGTTGTTTGTTGTAACCAAACCCCGTTTAGTTCACTGTTGTAACCTAACAATTGACATCACAATTTCGGCTTGCAGAAACAGTGGGTAAAATATCAATGGTTGCGTAATTGGTGTGATATGTGGCCACGTCTTGTTGAAACCAAATGACGTCCATGTCATTCCCTTGAAACTAAAATTACTTAAGCGTGGCACGGTAAAGCACACCTTTGATGGTAGCGGCGGCTCCTTGTGCATTTTCGAAAAAAATGGCCCAATAATGCCGCCAGCCCAATATTCACACCAAACAGTGACTTATTGTGGATGCATTGGCTTCTGCCAAACAATCTTTAAACCGTTGAGCGAAGCGAAAACGCATCGCATGGTGTTCTATTACTTTATTAAATGACAAAGTTCAACCTTTCCAGTAAAACAAGAAATTTGAAAAACTTTTCCGGACCTCTTTTAAGAGCCGACTCCAATTTAACATTTTAAATGGCCTACTTTTTACATAATTCTAATACGCTATGGATTTTGTGACTCATTTAATTAAAATGTGTGATGTTTGGTTTCACTTATTGGTAGATGCAACAGACGATCCGTATACAACCTACCAATTTCGTGAAAAAGTTTTGAAACTGTTCAATCTAATAGTAAACTATTGGAACATATCGACAATAGAGGCTTATAAATACAATAATTTTCCCAATAGAAAATAATTTCCCCAAAAATACTATAATTTCCCCACTACTCCACATATAAATCTGTATTTACGGTTTGGTCTAATTTGGGATTTGGACCGGTCTTATGGGACTAAGGGACGTATAAATCGGCACCTTCCAGAAATCGGCACCTTCAAAGTTATTGACTATGAATATTACATTAATTTTACGATTTGTTTAAATTGAAGATCAAAAATGGACCCACCACCAACAACCATTTTCCCCAATACTGCCAATGCCTGAACTTTAGCCTGGCCAAACTTAAGAATTGTCTACTTGTTTTTGCCAAGGTCTCCTAGGACAACCAGGTGAACTATGATGAATTCAAATTATTTTAAAAATATAAATTCTTACAATAATTATATTAATATGAATGATAAAAGTTTTTTTAACATTGTCTCCTTTAATGTTAGAAGTGTGTCCTCTATAACAAAGTTTAATCGTTTCAAGAATAAAATTTCTCAGTTTGAAAAGTTACCAGATGTCATTGCAATTCAAGAAACTTGGTTCAGTGGCTTATGTTTGGATCTGTATGCGATTGGTGGATATAGTGCAATACATTGTAATAGAGCTGATGAATATAGCGGTACAACTATGTTTGTAGATTCTAAACACAAATATCGTGTTGTTCAGAATAAGAGCAATGAAGACTTGGAAATAATAGCCATAGAATTACCGAATGTTACCTTAAATAACTCGAAACTAGTTATTATGTCCATTTATAGATCTCAGCGTTGTAGTATCAGTACATTTTTGAGGGAAATTTCGAACTATATACGGAATTTTGCTCAAAACTTCTTGGTAATTGCTGGTGATTTAAATGTAGACTTATTAAAGAATTGCAGATCTCAGCGACTGTTGGTGAACTTATTAAGGGAATTTGACCTACATTCTTGCCATAACCACATAACGAGACCTTGCAGTAATACATGTATAGACTGGGTTTGTAGTAACTATTCTGATGGAATATTTGTACATTGTATTGAAAGTAAATTATATACAATATATTAAGCTGTGGTATCCAAATGAATAATACTTTCGATGATAACCCAACAACACTTCGAAAAAAAATTGATTATAGAAAATTTGTAAAAAAATTTTTTACATAACAATCAGAACATTGACAACTTATGTGAAAATTTGGTGCAAATGTTAACATCCGTTGCACTGCAGAGTACTGAACTTATATCTGATAAAGTAAGTCCTCAGAAGAAAGTGGCTCCATGGCTAACAACTAACCTGCTTTCTTTACTAGATTACAAAAATAAACTGTTGAAAATAAGACGAAAGAAAAGGAATAATCCAAAAATTAATGAATACTGAAAAGAATAAGTAAAGTCATAAAAATATGCAATAAAAGACTAATGGATGACTATTACATCTATAATCTTAAATCTTGTGGAACAGATTCAAAAAAAACTTGGAGATTTCTGAACTCCGAACTTGGCCGAACCACAAATACAATCAATGAAATAATTTTGGAAGATGGTAGAAGTGTCATTGAAGGCAATGAAAAAGCGTCAAGTTTAAATACGTATTTTATTGATTCAGTTCAAAATTTAAAAAACAGCATACATCAGAATCCAGGCGATGATATAAATATGTTCCGAACACTGGTTCCTGAAAATGTTATATTTAATATTAACCCAGTCAATAAAAACAAAATAGAAAGTATGATTGATTCTTTGAATCTAAGAAAAGGTTCTGGAACTGATAACATTACGCCAAAGATGCTGGTATTGAGGAAATCTGTATTATCAGACTTATTGGCCGAAGAAGCCAAGAAGCCAAGATCAAAAATAGTTACTGAATTTCGTCCCATTGCCATCTTGTCAGTACTGGACAAAATATTTGAAAAACTAATTTCTGAGCAGCTGGAAGAGCACCTTCAAAACCGAAACATATTATATAATTACCAATTCGAATTTACAAAAGGTTCTGGAACAGATGAAGCTTTGGTTACTGTTGTAGAGCACATATGTAGTGGTCTCGATTCTGACTATAAAGGAGTGGCAGGAGTGTTTTATGACTTTTCAAAAGCGTTTGATTTAGTCGAGCATGATATCATGTTAATGAAGTTGAAAAACATTGGAGTCTCAGATGAAACATTGTTACTCTTTGGTGATTATCTTCGGAATAGATTTCAGTACGTACAAGTTGGTATAGAAAACAGCACAATGATGCCTGTGAAGCACGGTGTTCCGCAAGGGAGTGTGTTGGGCCCATTATTGTTCAAAATATATGTTAATGACTTGAAAAACATACCTTTTAATGGTAAATTAGTGATGTTTGCAGATGACATATGCCTGTTCTGCAAACACAGATTTAAGGAAGTATTACAGTCGCAAATAGAATACGATGCGGCAATCTTGTCAGAGTTTGCTCGCATAAACAGACTAATACTCAACTCTGGGAAGACAAAATTTATTTGTTTCAAGCCGGACTCTAACAGTAATGATGGTGAAATGATTGTCCGGATAAATGGAATACCTATTACGGAATCCAAAAGTGTGAAGTATTTAGGAGTGGACTTAACTAGTAACATGTCATGGAACACCCACATAGAAAGGGTTAAAGCTAAGATATCAGCAGCTAATGGTATACTGTATAAGTTTAAAAACAAGTTTAGTGCTGAGACAAAGATGTTGATATACCAATCACCTAACTTACCTCCCAATGTTATACGGCTGGAAAGGAAGTGGGCCACTCAAGTCGCTACAATCTGCTCAAAATAGAGCACTTAAATTAGTTTTTAATCTGCCATGGCGTTATAATACATTAAATCTATATAAATGTAAAGCAAAATCTATATTGCCAATTCGAGGGTTGTATAAACAACAGCTTCTATTATATGTCTTTAAATCTATACGTGGTTTTGGATCAAGCTCAACTCAGTTCAATATAAATATTATAAGGACTGGGAGGCATACTAGACAAGCCAATAACCTGGATGTAACTAGATGTCGTATTGACCTAACGAAACAGCGCGTAAGTTTTTCTGGACCAAGTGAATTCAATAGCTTACCGACAATTCTGAAAAATATATCCACTATACCTGCTTTCAAACAACATTTAAAGCTATTTTTGTTTGGAAATTTAGAGACACTTCTAATATAGAAAGGAACACTAATAATAATAAGTTGTAACATAAATTGTAAAGAAATACTAATATTGTTATTTATTATGTTGCCAGTTTTTGCCTCTAAAATGCCTATATGGCGCAGAGGCTTCTAATGAATTAATTATGTATAAAATTCTTTGCAATAAATATTAATAAAAAAAAAAAACTTAAGACGGCCCTGTAACATCCCACTTGACATCTCGCTTACTTGTGCAGAACCTTTGTAGTGAGCTGCCCCAGTGTACATAGTTAGCATAGATTTCTTTGAATTTGTGGCCCATTAAATGGGCGGTAGGCCGGATGGACCAACTGATTAATTGCGACAACTTATAGGTGTGTACGAGTTTGTATGATTATGTGCGACAAAGCCTAACGACCACTACCTTTTGCAACCCACACAAGTTTTCTACCTACCAAACGTCCATTAACTTTTAGGATTTGTTTCGAAAGAAGAACAAAAAAAACTAAGAAATCCTAGTTGTCATGGCGCTCTCATTTGGCCAATGCGTAGCCGTTGTCAGATGCATAATCAGATGGCGAGCCAGGCTGCGGGGTGTATTAGGTGAAATTCTTTTTAATTGATGACATTCTTTTGACTTTTTTGCGCTTTTCCTTTTGATAATTTGATTGGCAGCATGTAATGCTTACGCAGAACTTAAATAATCTGTTCTCTGACCTTTGTCAGTGGGATTCTTATTAAAAAAAAAAAAAATTGTCTTAGATATTTTATTTATTAGCCATGTCAAGGATTGAAAAAGATACAATATAAAGGAAGTATTCAGTTCTCTATCTTTGGCATCAGCCCTAGAGGGTGGATGGAGCTGAACTACAAATTTGATGTAATGACATTCCACTTCGATTTCTGTGCTTATGCCACCAGCCCTAGAAATACCTACTTGTTTGATTTCTAATACCACAGTTGGAGCAACTGCTCAAAAGGGATCGAAAATGAAGCCGAACTATAAAAAGAAATGAAGAGAAAATGCCTAAGGGTCTTGTTATATTGAGTTCTATAAATACATAATTCCCGGTATGTGCCCCACAATCAAGGAACTACACGTGCTGCCACATGATACTGAGACTGACATACAAAAAGGAACGGAAATATTACAGAATTCTTGCAGGATTAACCACACGAAATTATTTAATTCCAACACAAATACGACGGCGAAAACGAGCCGGATTACGGATTTCAATGCCAAATTGGCATCGACCCGATTATAGTATTTTGTTGCAAATCACAAGTGCAACATGAGCGGTGGTTACTACAAAATAAGGGCCCAATTAATTGTTGCAACTCTGTAGATATAGAAATGGAAACTCTTTGAAGGAAGCTTATTAATGAAGGAGAAGATGGTCAATGGAAAATAGTAGAAATCTCGCAAAGCAGAGTTTGTTTGAAAGGCATAAAAAAGGGGGCGTTGCACTCACTTTTTTCTAATGCGCCGTAAAAGATGATGTTAACATATTGCAGATTACAAATTTCAAGCGAAATTCATGAAATAGGAAAAAGGCTATGTGTTCCTTAGTCTACGCTCGTATAGTCTCATATGTAAGGAAGATTGAAAAGGGGTGTGGCTGCGGCTCTAATTTTTCATCAGCAAGTTTACTTTATAATCAGTCTTCTAATTAATAATTTTAAGCAGAATCGTATGAATAGTAATGCAATTATTTTGCTAACACCAAAGGAAGGTGGATTTGCACGGGAAGTCCAAAATAGAGTGTCAAAAAAACAGGGGTTTCAAAAACTGACATTTTCTTTTTTAAAACGTGTTTTAAAAATTCGACTGGCTGGTTTTTCTTAAATGCCAATAATCGATAGTGACCGTCATTTTTTAGGTTTAGCTCGTGTGTTTATGCTTAAGCACATAAAACAGGGATTAACCGGCTGGATAGTGACCGTCATTTTTTATGTTTAGCTCGTGTGTTTATGCTTTAACACATTAAACAGGGATTCGCCGGCTCGATACCTCTTGCAACTACATTTTAATAGAAGACAAGTCTTAAGGAGTGCAGTTTTTTATTCAACAATTGCTGCAAAACTTGTCTTTTATTGAAATGTAGATGCAAGAGGTCCCGAGGCGGTTAATCCCGGTCCAAGGTTTTATTTTATTTAAAAATAACCTAGCAAAATAGTTTAAGGCCTACTTACGAGGGCGACCGCAAAACTAACTGGCCTGGCACATTTTCTGTTTTACTAGCAACTTTTTTGTTTTTTAAAATCAATCTTTTATAAGCCATCTGTCAAAGTTTCCGAAATATTTAATGATTATTTTCTTTGTTACAGGTGATTGAAGTAAACAAGTTTTATAATTTTTGAAAAATGGAAAATCAAGAGTTTCGTGCGGTAATTAAACACTTTTATATGAAAGGTTATACGCCACAATTTATCAAAGATGAATTGGATTCTGTTCATGGTGATAATGCACCATCATACTCCACCGTGAAATCCTGGGTTCAACAATTTAAAATGGGTCGTTCAAGTACGGAAGATGAACAACGCTTTGGAAGACCGAAAACTGATACTACTATTGAAAACATTAGAAAAATATTTAATGAAGTGACTAATGATAGACGAATAAAGCTCAGAGAACTTGCTGATATTGTTAAAATACACGAAAAACAAGTTTGGAGTATTTTACATGATGAACTCCACATGAAAAAGCTATCCGCAAGATGGGTGCCGCGTTTGTTGACTTTGCCCCAAAAAATCGTCCGTTGGACCAATTCCAAGGAGCTTTTATCGATTTATCAGCGTAATCCAATAGAGTTCTTGCGCCGATTCATAACCGTTGATGAAACATGGATCCATCACTATATCCTAGAATGCAAAGAACAGTCAAAACAATGGATAGCAGCTGGTAAAAGTGGTCCCAAGGAGGCGAAAACTGTTAAGTCAGCAGGAAAAGTAATGGCCACAGTATTTTGGAATGCAAGGGGTATAATATTTATTGATTATCTTGAGAAAGGAAAAACAATAAATAGTGAATATTATTGTGCATTATTGGATCGGTTGAGTGAAGAAATTAAGATAAAACGACCGCATTTAGAAAAAAAAGTTCTTTTTCATCAAGATAATGCTTTTTCACACACTGCATTTTTAACTTAACAAAAACTGGCCGAATTACGATTTGAAATTGCTCCGCATCCACCATATAGTCCAGATTTAGCTCCTTCTGATTATTTCTTGTTTCCAAATTTAAAAAAATTTCTCGTCCAATAGCGAGGTTATTGCTGAAACTGAGGCATATTTTGAAGGTCTTAAAAAATCTTATTTTTCAGATGGAATTAGAAAACTTGAAAAACGTTTCATGAAGTGTATTGAGTTGGAAGAAGATTATGTTGAAAAATAAATAATAATAATTCCAAAAAAACGGTTCTTTTTATGTTAGGCCAGTTACTTTTGCGGTCGCCCTCGTAATTACATGCTTCTCTACTGGCTGCGCAAAAAAGCTAATTCAAAATAGGTTTAATAACCCCTTAAATGGGCTCCTTGTTTACCCAGATAAAAAAAATTTTGAATTTGTCAGAAAGTGTCATTGGTCAATGGGTACCAACATTTAGTATGTCCATGTTTAAATGGATTTAGGGTCTATCATCCAAATTTAGTCAAACTGAAAATAAAATTCTACACACAGAGAAACAAATTGTTGGAAATCGGTTGGGACCACAATGAGTCGGTTAGAAAAGAGGAATTTCGGTAGCAATTACCAACATTTTGTTCCTGTTACTAATTATAAGTAATGATAACTTAAACTTAATCGTAACCAAAAACGGGTTGTTTAATTAAATATTTTTTTAAAATAAAAAAAAGTCGATTATTACTGACATAAAGGCCATCGATTAACGAAATTTTTGTTTCAGTAAATATCATTCCGCATCTTTTCCACTTTTTCTTCGCCATGATCCTTCATATGAGTACTGGAAGTACTTCAGTTGTGTAAGCCAACAGCCTCTGACTAAAATTTTATTTATTTTTGTTGAACAAATGTGGTATGTGGATTTTTAGATCCAAAAATTCTCTGCTATAGGCTCGGATACATGGTATACTGTACTGATAATATTGTTCCAATAATGGAAAATTACAGAGCACCAACTAATATTCGGTCGAACTAATAATACTCGAGGTGCATGTAACCTCAATCATTCGGTTGGCAACAAAAAATTAAGTTGTGGCAACAAGTTAATTTTGAGAGAGTTTCGTCATTTAGTTTGTGTTTAACAGCTGTTCAAAACATACGAGGGCGACCGCAAAAGAAACTGGCCTAGCATAAAAAGAACCGTTTTTTTTGGAATTATTATTATTTATTTTTCAACGTAATCTTCTTCTAACTCAATACACTTCATCAAACGTTTTTCAAGTTTTTTAATTCCATCCGAAAAATAAGATTTTTCAAGACCTTCAAAGTATGCCTCAGTTTCAGCAATAGCCTCGCTATTGGATGAAAATTTTTTGCCACCGAGATTTTTTTTTAAATTTGGAAACAAGAAATAATCAGAAGGAGCTAAATCTGGACTATATGGTGGATGCGGAGCAATTTCAAATCGTAACTCGGCCAGTTTTTGTTGAGTTAAAAATGCAGTGTGTGAAGGAGCACTACCTTGATGAAAAATAACTTTTTTTTTCTAAATGCGGTCGTTTTATCTTGATTTCTTCACTCAACCAATCCAATAATGCACAATAATATTCACTATTTATAGTTTTTTCTTTCTCAAGATAATCAATAAATATTATACCCCTTGCATCCCAAAATACTGTGGCCATTACTTTTCCTGCTGACTTAACAGTTTTCGCCTCCTTGGGACCACTTTTACCAGCTTCTATCCATTGTTTTGACTGTTCTTTGCATTCTGGGATGTAGTGATAGATTCATGTTTCATCAACAGTTATGATTCAACGCAAGAACTCTATTGGATTACGCCGATAAATCCCTAAAAGCTCCTCGGAATTGGTCCAACGGACGATTTTTGAGGGGCAAAGATAACAAACGCGGCACCCATCTTGCGGATAGCTTTTGCATGTGGAGTTCATCATGTAAAATACTCCAAACTTGTTTTTCGTGTATTTTAACAATACCAGCAAGTTCTCTGAGCTTTATTCGCCTATCTTTAGTCACTTCATTCAATATTTTTTTAATGTTTTTAATAGTAGTAGCAGTTTTCGGTCTTCCAGAGCGTTGCTCATCTTCCGTACTTGAACGACCCATTTTAAATTGTTGAACCCAGGATTTCACGGTAGAGTATGATGGTGCATTATCACCATGAACAGAATCCAATTCATCTTTGATTAATTGAGGCGTATAACTTTTCATATAAAATTGTTTAATTACCGCACGAAACTCTTTATTTTCCATTTTTCAAAAATTATAAAACTTGTTTACTTCAATCACCTGTAACAAAGAAAATAATCATTAAATATTTCGGAAATTTTGACAGATGGCTTATAAAAGCTTTTAAAAAACAAAACAAAAAAGTTGCTAGTAAAACAGAAAATGTGCCAGGCCAGTTAGTTTTGCGGTCGCCCTCGTATAACCTCTAGGATTTTGTTAAAAATGGAAAAGAAGGAAATTTTGAGTGCTCATTTAACTTTTTTTGCGGAAAAATCCGTCAGTCAGATTAAGAAAAAGCTTGGTAAATGCTATGCGGACTCTGCACCATTGATTTCAATGGTAAACAAGTGGTTTACTGATTTTCGTTGTGGTCGCACAAGTACAAATGACGCTGAACTTTCTGGACGACCAATTGAGGTCAATATGCCCGAAAATGTCGAAATATTGTGTTGGCCGAGTAAAAGTGTATGAGTGCGTGAGATTGCAAGTTTGGTTTAAGAAAGCTGCCTGCCGCGTTTGCTCTCTATTGACCATAAACGTAATCGTGTAACAACTTCAAAGGATTGTTTGGAGTTGTTCAAGCGCAATTCGAATGAGTTTTTGCTACATTTTGTAACTATGGATGAAACATGAATCCATTACAACATTCAGAAGACCAAGCTGTCTAAACAATGGGTATTTTCGGGTAAACCGGCTCCGTAGAAGGCCAAGGTGACTTTGTCGGCCAATAAGGTTATGGCAGAATTTACCGAGGTTTTAAAAAGAAAAAAACAACCCCATAGGGCCAAGAAAAAAGTTCTTTTTCATCAAGATATTGCACGGGTGCTCACGTGTGCAGTCTAAATGTCAAAATTGGCTGAATTGGGTTACAAATTGGTACCTTATCCGCCATATTCTCCGGATTTAGCCTCCAGTGGCTACATCCTATTTCCAAACCTAAAGAAATGGCTCGGTGGAATAGTTTAAGCCCCAACGATGAAATTATTGATCAAACAAATGACTATGTTATGGATCTCGAAAAATATTACTTTTTGGAAGGGATACAAAAATTGGAGAAATGTTGTCTTTTAAACAAAAACAAAAATTTTATTTCAATTTTTTTACTAGTTTAATGTACTAGTTTAATGTAAAAAAATATTAGGTCCCATTCGAGCTGCTTTGCGGCAATGTTGAGGAACTTTTTCCATGGCTGTTGAAAATGTCGATGCTGGCATGTTTTGAAGCTCCTTTCGAATTTTTTGAATCAAATTTTTGGTAGTTTTGGGTCTGAAGTTATTTGCATATACTTTTCGTTTTAAATTTGCCCAAAAATTCTCAATATGGCGTAATTGGGGTACATTGGGTGGATTTTCTTCTTTACATACATATGGAATTTGAAGGGTGTCCATGGCTTCCAATGTCTTCTTGGCGTTATGACTTGATGCTAAGTCGGGACAGAAGACTACATTTAAGTTTCTATGCTTCTTATTTATAAATTCTTCAACTTTTGGTAAGCAGAAATTAATATATCTTTCAGAATTGACGGCCAAACCGGAATCAAAAAAAAACTGGTTTTGACATTCCATGCTGACTAATTGCAAGCCACAATTAAACTTTTTTAGGAAATTTGAATACTCCAAATACTTTATTTTATCGTCTACGTGTTTTTTCCTTCAAAAACATGTTTTCCTTGCCATTCGTTTCCATCCAATGTGAAATATGACTCATCGTCCATGATGCATACAATGTCGCTCTTGGCTTTGAATGTATTTTTAACCAAACTTCTAAGTCGAGAATTTTGGGTAACTTCTTGAGCTTCTGGCGCTTTTACCTTGTTTTTTCTGGACTTTCTCTCAGATACTTTTTCACTGTTTTTCCGTCACATTGGAACTTTTTCTCAAGCTCCCTATAGGATTTAACGACTTTACCATCGTTAATTTTTCGAAGTCGGCTTCTCATAGAAGAGTCGTTCAAACTACACTTTTTTCCTTAACCTTTCTTTCTGTTGTTTGTTGTTTGTCTTTTCTCATATATCGCCAGTGTTCTATATACCGAACTTCGATTTTCTCCTTGCTCTACAAAATGAGAAACGATATCGGATTTCTTCCAATCAGGATGATGGTCGAAAAATTACAAATGGTTTGTCGACGTTGTTCTTCTTTTGACGACATTGCAAACAAAATAAATGATCAACTTCAGCAAAAATCAAATAGCAATATCACAAAACATGTGGTAAATAAAAAATAACGGTACTTTGTTTACTTTTTTAATTTTGCTTTGTACCCAGCGTTGTAAAATTTCATTCCGCAAACATTAATAGGCTGTTTTCACTACGGTCGCGTCCACGTCAACGATTTATCGAATATTTGTACTGGTGTTTCCGTTGTGTTTTGCGTCCACGTTTGCGTTCAAACAGCTGTTTGTGTTTATTTGTTTTTTTTCTGCGGTGCGAAAATTTTAATATTTTTGTGTTGTGACATTATTATGGAGTAAAATGATATTATTTTGCTAACCACCGTGGAAAATAAGGATCAAATGGTATTGCGCCTAATGGAAGTGTGCAGTAGCAGCAGCGCTGCACATTTTTTGTAAATTCAAGAAGCGTCTGGTCATTTGTAAGTGAGGAAAAATATATTTTATTTTCAAGTTAATCTTCTTAACTTTTATTTAATAGGAACGTTATGGCACCTTTTGGGAGAGAGGCGTGCCTCTGAATTCGAAAGAGATGTTCAAAGAAAGTTTCCGTGTGGAGAGGCCTGCACTGACCAAGCAGCACACCTAGTTTCGGCTCGCTATCCCTTTAGAAAAGCGGATCGCTATATCCCTTTACACACTTGTCTCCTCAGCGGAATATCGAACAGTTGGAAGGCTATTTGGTATTTCAAAATCGCTGGTGTGCAAAATACTGCATGAATTCTGCAATGAAGTCATCGTCCAGCTAGCACCTGAGTATCTGCCAGCAGACTTCCTATCAGATACCTCCTGTTTTTTGCATTTTGGCTGTGGCTGTTTATGTTTATGCTGATAAACAGCTGTTTAAACAGGGATGTGCAATTGGCGTTGTTGTCCTTAATAGGTATGGGTGGGTTTCGTTTGCAAAAATAATCGAATTTATAGTAAACGCGACTTATCGGAAAACGCGTCCAATATGAACGCAACTTTTTCCCATACCTAACTGCCTATGTTTTTTGTATAGGCTTTGACGCGCGTTCATTAATTTTTGGACGCGGGCGTGGACGCGAGCGTAGTGGAAACAGCCTATAAGTGTGTTGAGCTAAAAGAAGATTATATTGAAAACTATTTTTTATTTCCAAAAAAGCTTTGTTTTTTTCTCGAAAAGTCACGGAACTATTGATATGCCCTCGTATATAACGATTCACAGAAAACCAATTTTGAAACGATTTGAGTCATATGGACTTATTTTTCATATAGTCCCCTAACAAATTATCTGGAGGCCCTGAAGGCTTCGCATATACACCGACATATGGTTTCATATTATCTATAAAATTATCCCATAAAGCTAAAAATTGAAATTATTTTTGCAGTTTGGCTTAGTTTTGGTGATGGATCCTGTGTTCGAAAATCTGACCCATGTTAACATGAACATATGGGTACCAAAAAGAATGCAACTTTTACATAAATTCTGCATAAATTTAGAAACTTTTGAAGAGCACAATTACTCCACTTCTGATTCGGAAAATATTTTTCACTCTTAGCAAAAGGCTATAACCGCAATGTAGGTTAGTGCCGGGTTTTTCCTTTAAAAAAAAACCGAAGTCAGTTTCTTCAGATCACGGGTTTGAAAAAACCCAAATGCCGGTTTTCTAAAAACATCGGTTTTTTGGAAGGTAATTTTATTATAAGTGATTTAAATTGCTTTAGAATAACTTCCTTACGTGAATGAACGCAGTTTAATGGGCCCACAGTACGTATGCTTAATATTCCAAAACTCGTGCTGCAGGCATCAATCATACGCCGTGTAACGTTAGCATCCATTAATAGAAGGAGATGTCGATAGGAGGTGGGGATGATGTCCCCTATTGTTGTACTAAAGTGCTTACATTTTCTTTTGCTAGATTTGCTTCGTTCGCTTTGTCGTTCTAAAGGGTGATCCAACTACAATTGTAAGTCACACCTTAACGTCAGGTTTTTTGCCCAACTTAATTTGGCATTTATTTGTTTCAGTCTTAGACAAATTCAACCAAGGAGAGGTACACTATGGAGCAGTGCGTTAAGATTGTTGAAGCCTTTTACGAAAATGGACGTTCGAATCAAAATGCATTTTGTGCACACTTTTTTTTGGTCAGAATAATCGACCAAATGTGTCCACAATCGGGAGAATTGTGGGTAAAGCTCAGCAAACCGGATCTGTTGGAAAAATGAAAACACCTGTGCTTGATCGCCCTGTTTGATCTGCGGAAAACATTGATGTTGTTCGCGATAGTGTGGCAGAATAGCCGTCAACTTTGAATCGGCATCATGCCCAACAGTTGAATATCTCACATCACTGATGCGTATTTTGAATAACGATTTAAATTTACACGCTTACAAGGTTCAATTGAATCAAAAGCTAAAGCTTACTGACCATTTCAAGCGTCGTTAACGCGCCGAATGTTTGGTTTAACAGGCAGAAGTTAATGGTGACTATACAAAGAAAATCATCTTCAGCAAAGAGGCATACTTTCACCTCAATGGTGAATCAACGCATATGTGCAAATGAGAATCCATGAGTGATTATTGAAAAGCCTATGTATCGATAAAGGTTAACTATTTGGTGTGTTTTATAGGCTGGCGGAGTCATCAGGCCGTACTTCTTCAAACGTGAAGTCGGCTAAGCAGTTACCACGAATGGTGCGAAATGATAACGGACTTCTTGTGGCCAGAAATTAAGGATATGATCCTGAACGATATGTGGTTCCAACAGGATATGGACCAGGACGATATCTGATTCCCACATGATACGGACACTTGCCACACAGCCAACGAAATAGTAGCTTCTTTGCTCAAGAAATTCAATGGCCATGTTATCTCACGTCGTGGCGATAATTCGCTTTCATGATCTTGTGCTTTGACACCGTTGAACTTCTTTCTTTGGGGATATTTAAAAAACAGGGCACGTCAATATGCCAAAAACAAACAGTCACAGCGTTACGGTAACTGGAGACAGTTATTTGAGCATGTTCAGAGAGTTTTTGTATTCACAATTACGCCGAATGAGAATTTTTTTCAACTCAGTATGGTTTCAGCAAGACGGTGCAGCGGACGGTCCTTACATAGCCAGGCATTTTAGGACAGAATTGCGACAAAAATGTCCCAATAAGCTGATATCCAGAAATGTCACATTCCGTTGGCCCCCTGGTCTCCTGATCTTACTGCACCTGACTTTTTCTTGTGGGTTTATTGCAAACAGAAGGCTACAACGCAAACCCACAAATTTGAAGGAACTAAAGCAATCCATTCGAGAAACAATTGCGGCTATTCCTGTCTCAACTCTCCATACAGTAATGAACAACTTTTTGGTAAGAGGCCGCACATGCATTTATATTCCGTTATTTTTAAAACTAATTAAGCTGTATTTAATAAAATTGCATGAGCTTAAACATGAATAAAAGAAAAATGATACACTGAGGATTTTGAGTTTCTTAATGAAACAATATTCATCAGCCACCCTATATGTCACCGAAGCCGTGGTGAGGATATTATCGATAATTGAGATTGATCATTCTATTATAATCAAAAATATTAAGATACGAGGGCTGCTATATATATTTCTCGCCTTATAATGAACATTCGAATATTAATCATCAAAAATGGTTTTATTGTTTTTCAAAGTATTCTGCAGCATGATTTATACACTTTTGCATGCGTTTAAACCAAATGTCGAAGAACTTTTTCCTCTCTGATTGAGACACCTCCAAAATATGGTTTTTGAGCGCTTCAACAGCATCTTCTGGCGACGAAAATCGTTGACCACGCATTTTTTCTTGACGTGCGAGAATAAAACGTAGTCATTGGGTGCCAAGTCAGGGCTGTACGGCGGATAACCCATCAATTTGACGTTTTTGCCGGTCAAAAAGGCGCTGGTTTGAGCCGATGTGTGAGAGTCTGCATTGTCACGGTGCACAATGGTTCGTCTTCTCTTGTTCGTTTTTCGAATTTTTCCAAAGCCTTCAGGCAAACAAATTATGGTGTACCACTCAGAATTGACCTCCTACGTTGCTCAAGCGGAACAGTTGCCACATGACCAGTTTTGCCGAAGAAACAGACGACCATTTGCTTCAAAGTGCTTCTTCCACGAACAACTTTTGTTGGATTTGGCTCGTCTTCGAAGACCCACACGGTCGATTGCTGTTTTGTTTTGTGCTCATACACATAGATATATGATTCGTCACCTGTGACGATATTATAAACGCATTTTTTCAAAATTTCTTTGCACAAGTCGACGTCTTTTTTAGCACCGCGATCGTATTTTTCCAAAATGTCTTTGCACCAATCGACACGAGCCTTTTTTGAACGATTGTCATATTGTGCGGGATCCAACGAGAACAAACCTTTTTACGGCCAGGTGTTCAGGCAAAATCGAATGTATACTGGTGGAAGAAATGCCCTATGATGCCTCTACCATGACGATCTTGCATTATCTGTTCACGCACTGCATCAATGTTCTCTGGCACAGCGGCCGCTTTTTTACAGACCTTCACGACCTTCGTCTTTGAGCGAAGTCGGCCACGATGAAATTCATAAAACCAGTTTTTCACAGTGCTATAGGATGGTGCTTCATCGCCATATAAAGATTTAAGTTGATCGATGCATTCTTGCCGTGATAAACCACGTCGAAAGTTGTAAAAAATGGTCGCACGAAAATGTTCACGAGCTAATTCCATTTGTTTGCCAAATTTTTCAAGTCACTGTAAACAACACAAATGATAGTCGAACGTCAAAACGTTTCGAGTACGTTTATTAGCATACAAATGTCAAACTTTCCAATGGAAATGTCAGATGGCAAAAGGCAACACTTGGTGTTGCCTAGTTCAGAAATATATAGCAACCCTCGTATTTTCCTGAAACTTTTTTGTTTTATTTACAATTAACATCTTTCGTTTAAGTTGGACAACCCATTATCTAATTTCTGTCGCATACAAGGCAATCGCACCTTTACGTTCGACATCGTGGTTCAGACAGTAAGTTTCAAGTTTCCATCCATATAATTTTATAATGAAAAAATACAATTAAATTGTCACACGAAAGAGTTGAAATATACTCTCTACATATGTAATCAATTAATTATATTTAATATCAATGGATAATTTTATAATATATAAAATTAATTGTATTACTCTGACATTTTAAAAAACTGTTATATGTGAGAGCCTGTTATAAGAGAGAACGCGAGGTAGACTCCTCATAATTAAATAATTAATATCACAAATGTAGATATACTTACTACTTATTTATGTACATATGTTCATACCTGCCTACGACTGTGTGCAAACAGACTCAACTGCATAAACAGACACAATTGAAAAAAAAACACTTCAATTAAACACTAAAAAAAACAACACTGATTGATTGCTTTTTGTTTAAACAACTTAATTACCGGGAACAAAGGTTTTTAATAAATTTCCACATAAAAATTCATATACAGGACGTGTCCCTACACTTAAATATACCTACACATAAACATACATACTACATCTCTGCCGCCCATTCTCCCACACTGGCTCCATCACGTTCTCGGTACACATGAGTACGAGTATGCATTTATCGACGGTCATTCTATGCTTTTGTTACATTTGTTTATCGGCAACAAATACACGTACACGTACACTTGCACACACATACACACACATCCCCTCACACAGTTGCCTACATTCCAACAATAATGACGTCGACGGCAATGGCGACGATATTGCCTCTTAAGTGACATTGATTTGTTTAGCTACACTACTGAGTGACTGATAGAGTGCGTGAGAGAATGTGTCTGTGTTGAGTACCCCCCACTCATGCACCTTGCTTGGTCGTTTCGCAAGTTATCGCTCGCACCAACACTCCCGAAGAAAATTCAATCAGTCGTTCGTTGTCAGTCTCCATCTTGCAGGCATCATCAGTGGCGACGACATGAGCAACAATAACACGGCCAGCCACAGGGTCCAGTGGCAGTATGCGTGCGAGAGGCTGCCGGTGCTACATAACGAAGTCTCATACTGGCGACAGTTGCTGAAATGTTGTTCATCGGATAGCATTTTGGCCGTGTCTCGGGCAAATGTTGCCGATGTGGTGTAGCATTTGTAGCGGGCACTGTTGAAAATGCACGTCTCGTAGGCATAACGGGCACTGCAAATAGAGATGGAAAGAGAACGAGAGAGAGTGAGAGAAAACATAATACAGACGAATTGATTAGGCCATAATAAATTATAAAAGACAAGTAGAGTATTGCGTGCCGTTGTTTGCAGTACGCACTATCCTATACATTCATCTTAATTAAAAATTCAATCCACATACATGCACTTGTGTCTGCCTGTGAGTGAGTATCTGTGTGTGTTTGTTAACATGTCAATGTTTGTAGATATATTGGCAGTAGCTTAGCTAAGATTTTCTCAGCTTTTCTTTATATAAGTTGGCTCGATGTGTGATAATTTGTGTGCGCAACTATCACACAAGTATTCAGAGTGGGCCGAAGACTTTGTAAGAGATGAATATCTCAGCTTTGTGTGCAAAATCTTCTCTATAAAAGCGCATAAGCCGCTCAAAGCCGGGGTCAAGCAGTAGGTTTCCGTCATTGAGTGTGGGCCGCCGTGGTGGGATGGTTCTGTTTTTTGGGAAAGAAGGTGGAAATCTTGCATAGATTTCCGTTGTTCTGGGGTTTGTTGAATTATTACACACCAAAACTACATCCTTCGTCATCGCGAGTCCCTGCGGAACTACCAATCGAGGTATTACATCGAAGGTTGTGCTAAAGTAGTCTCTAAGTTTTCATTTATATAAGTAGCGTCGGCCTTAAACAGGTGGTTCCGGTCACTGAGTGTGGCCCACCGTGGTGTGATTTTTTTTCTGGGAAAGGAGGTGGAATTCTTTCATACATTCCATTAGAAAGTTTGACATTTTTTAGCACAAATATAATCAAATATAACGTTCGCTGCTGATATTGTTCGGAAGAAACTAATGGGTGGTCCATTTTAAACACCAATATAAAAATTGTGCTCTAAACGAGTCCTCTAAATTTAAAGAAAAAAACGACAGCTTCTTCATTTAAATACCATAAGTGATTGAAGCTTTTGAAACGACAGTGTCGACTTTTTCGTAGTCTTTCAAAGTTTTTAAAAAACGTAAATCTTGGTTTGATGCTTTTACCGCAATTGTTCATTCAGGTTTTACATAAGATGTCACAATAAACAATTTTCTTGTATGACTTGTTTATTTTTTACAGCCACTCAGAGCTGATACTGAAGCAAACATGTTTCCAAAGGGTAAATCGCTTTTGCCATCCATCTAGCGTAGTGCATAGCTCAAGGTGGTCTCATTTATAAAATCTTCTATTAATCTCCCCTAAAATCACTATACATAGTTCGATCAGTGCGCGATAATCATCTCTTACTTAGTCTTGAGTTAGTTTCCCTTCCCTGTATGAGCTTCCTTCCAATGTTAATGTTGTATGAGCTTCCTTCCAATGGAAGTCGGCACGGGTAAGAGTTCTTAGAAAGGGCTAATAATTTTGTATAGCGTATATAAGACTAATACGAAACTATTTAGTCGGAATGCGTCACAAAACAATAACTTTGAAAAATAAGGGAAACCCTAATGTACACTTTTTCTTTTAAATATCCCCAAAGAAAGAAGTCCAACGTTGTCAAATCACATGATCGTGGTGGCCAAATAAAATCGCCACGTCGTGAGATAACACGGCCATTGAATTTCTCATGCCAAAGAGCCATTGTTTTGTTGGATGTGTGGTAAATGGCACCACATATCGTCCAGGTTCACATCCTTAATTTTTGGCCACAAGTCGAGTTGACGGCTCTTCTGCCATACTATCGCAACCAATATCAATGCTTCCGCAGAACGAACTGGGCGAACATGCACATGTGTTTTGCTGAAACTTGCGCACAATTCTCCCGATTCACGTCGATTATTCTGACTAAAAAAATCACGAAGTGCATGAAATGCACTTTGATTTGAACAACCATTATAGTAAAAGGATTCTGCAATCTAAACGCGCTGCTCTATTGTGTACATCTCTTTTATTGAATTTGTCAAACACGGAACCAAAAAAACGTCAAATTATGTTAGGCAAAAAACTTGACGTTATGGTGTGACCCACTATTAAGATCGTGGATTAAGGCTGGACCACTCTTTAGAACGAACATTAAGCAGCGACGGCAGTATATGATGTATGTTAAAAGGAATCCAGAATTGGTTTTCTTCTCTTATTTCAAGACCAATGTTGCAAGAACTATCAACATTTTGCTTCATTAGCTTAAGTCAAAAATTAAAGAATTACATTTAATTATGAGATATGCGAGGGTTGCTATTAATATTTCGTGTCCTGACAATACTAGTGTGCCCAGATGCAAATTTCCATTGGAAACTTTGACATTTTTTAGCACAACTTCACTCAGAAAGTTTTGTCATTTGAGGGCGAATTGTTTTGTTTGCAGTGTTTTGAAAAATTTATCTCAGCCAAAAAATGGAATTATCCCGTGAACATTTTCATGTGATTTTCGAGACAAGAGTGTTTAAATCAACTTGTTTCGACTTTTGTTGATAAGGCACCATCAAAAACCACTGTTATCGCTGGTACTAAAAGTTCAGTCTCGGACGCCGTTCGCTCCAGGGTGAATCTCATGAATGACGTCCAACTTCGCTCACATCGCCAGAAACCATCGATGCTGTGCGTGAACTGATTAAGCAATACCGACATGTGACATACCGTGAGATTAAGGCATCCTTGGGCGTTAGTATGACAATCATCAATAAGATAGTGCATGTTCTTTTGGCCGTGAAAAAAATTGGTTCTCGTTGGTTCCCACATAATTTGGCGAATGCTGAAAAAAAGGCTCGTATGGATTGGGGCAAAGAGATGTTGAAAAAGTATAACTGCGGTAGCTCAAAGGTAGTGTATAACATTGTCACAGGTGGCGAATCATGCATCTATGCATATGAACCCGAATCAAAACAGCAATAGACCGTATGGGTCTTTCAAGACGAACCACATTTAACAAAAGTTGTTCGTGGAAGAAGTACATCGAAGCAAATGATTGAGTTTTTTTCGGTATAACCGGCCATGTTGCCACAGTGCCTTCAGTTGGACGTAGAAAGGTCAATTCTGAGAGGTATACAATCATCTGTTTGCCAACAGGTTTTGAAGAAATGAGGAAAGTTAATAAGAGAAGACGGATCATTTTGCATCACGACAATGCGAGCTCTCATACATCAGCTGAAACGATGAGCTAGTTGACCACTCAAGATTTCGAATTGATGGGCCATCTACAGTACAGACCTGATTTGGCACCTAATGACTTCTTCTTATTCCCTAGCATCAAGAAAACAATGCATGGTCAACGATTTTCAGCCCGAAGCAGCTGTTGAAGCGTTTAAAAATCATGTTTTGGAATGTGTCTAAATCGGAGTGGAAAAAGTGCTTCGAAAATTGGTTTGTACGCATGCAAAAGTGTATTGAGAATATTTTGAAAGACAATTAAACCATTTCCAATGATAAATTATTGTGTTGTTATTGCCGGACCCGTAAAATAAATAGCAATCCCCGTAGCATACATTTTGCACTGGGTGAAAAAATGTATAACCTTAATATGCAATATTTTGATGAGGGAGTAGAGATATCGATAGAACATTTTATGCTGTTTAGATATGAACAATGTGAGACGTTTTCTTAGAGTGAAATTTAAAAATTTTGAGTTAATATTTTTTTGTTGAACAAGTACAAAGAATTCAAAGGACTAGGTGATGTTTTTCAAAAAATTTCCATAAAATATGGTATTTTAATATGATTTGAGCAGTGTTTATTCTCTAAGAATGAATAAATGAAACAAAACAAAAAGTAATAGATATTCTTTTTAGCAAAATATGCTTTTATATCTTTTCTTTTGCCAATATATGCAGAAAACATGAATTTTTTAGCAAAAATATCCACTAACAAATCAATAACATTTTGTTACAAAACCGTTGAGTCGCTTAGATATTCAGTTGAAGTTGATTTTAGACTAACGACAACAAATCAGCATTTTCATAGAATTCCGATCCTTAGAATTCACAATAAAATGAGCCCAAATAATATAAGCGTTCTGAGTAAGGTCATGGTCAGCAATGTCAATAACATCGCATCGATTTGATAAGTCGTCCATGTCAATAGAAATTTGTGTATATTTTTTTTGTGTGTTTGATCCAATAAAGGCTCAAATTTCTGAAAGTTATTCCAAAAAAGGTCAATATCTTCTCACAGTTACCATAAAAGCCCAGTCTATGCTATGACCTTCAGAATTGGCCCTTAAACAAATAGATTTACGCCCAATTGAATGGTGCCATTAATCAAACACACACACACACAGGGGGTGGGTACATACGTACCAGCAAAATTCCATAAACTTATTCGTAACATTCGTATTGGAGTGTACGCCCTCGGACAGGATATTTTGAAATTGTTTGTTGCAGTGAAGCCAATCCTCCTGGATGTACGTGAAGCACTCCTTGTGTGTCAGGTAATCTAAGAAAGAAAAAGAATAAAAGAAAACATGAAAATGCTTGAGTTCATAAAAGAGATCAGAGCAAAGAAAAAAAAACTTGAACTTTTTAAAGCAAAAAAAATCTGGTTGATAATTTAATATTGGATTGTATGTTTCAATAACTTAATCATGGGACACTTACTTGAACGGGTGGTTTAGGGCAGATATCACAGGAACGTGATTGAAACACACACTCATATAAACCCACACCCACAAGTGCCCAAGTATAAGTAGTATGGTTGTATGTATGAGAGTCCCATCAAAAGTTGGACAGTGTGTGAGTGAGTGTCAATCAATTTCAAAAAAGTTACTTGGTCAACCAATTTATGCTGGTGTTCTGAAGTTAGGAATTTAATTTTTAAGTAACACTTGAAACACGCGCACGTAGCACATGTACGAGTACTCGGTGCACATTGGCTCCAGGAAGACAACAAAATCAAATTAATTTTTGAAATGCGGCACAAAAGGATTTCCCTAATAGTCGCTTTCGGGAACTACCGGGGAAGTCCGTTAAATCAACAAGCCGTGCACGAAATTATTCTCATAACGGGTGGGCGATTTAATATTTCAATCGTCTGTAAAAAGAAACTGATATTTTTTTTTTTCCAATTTCTGGTTTTATTGGAAACGTTGAACTTTGTCCCAAAATAATGGAACACAATAGCATTTATATGGCTACCACAATTATATCGGCCAACCAAACCAATTTTTCAGTACATTTTCAATTGTTTCGGGTTGAATCTCTTCAATGGCAACTTCACTTTCATGTTTTAACACTTTAATTGTCTCGGCATGCTTTGCATAACATTTATCCCAAATGGTTCATCACAGAAAATAATTCAGAAGGCTCAAATCCCAGCTCGGAGACGGCCAATTGACATCAAAACTTCGGCTGATTATTCGATTTTCAATCGATGGTTGCGTTTACTGTGTGACACGTGGCCCGTCTTGTTGGAATCAAATGTCGTCCGTGTCAGTCTCTCGAATTTTTTTGAAACAAAAATTCATTGGGCATGGCACGGTAACGCTCACCGTTGACAGTAACGGCGGCTCCCTGCTCAATTTCGAAGAAAAATGGCCTAATGTTACCGCCAGCCCAAAATCCACACCAAACAGTGACTTGTTGTGGATGCATTGGCTTCTCAATAGTACTCGTATAAATCCTATATGCGGCAATTTTTCTTATTGACATAGCAACCGAGATGAATTAAGCTTCAACACGATTTATCGGTAAAATTCTTCATCTCCAGCCCAACAATCTTCAGCCAATTTGGCGAAGCGAAAAAGCTTCGGTACTCTTTTTTTCAGACGATTCATATTACAAATTCTAAATTGCCCACCCTATAATATGTTTAATAACACTCAGAGGCTACGACTTGGGTCCTTGCTGATTTAACTTCCTGCCACTGACGAAGTCCTATGCGATAGAATTGACCCTGCTACAATTGGACCACATTGGTCTGGTGATGCAGCGTGCCTCGACGGTCTACCAAAAGTGTTTACCTGGCAAATGTGCAGTGACATTTAATTTTTCGAATCTCTCCGAAGATTTCAGCAAACAAATTGTGGTATACCGCTCAGAATTAACCGTCCTACGTTGCTCAAGCGGAACAGTCGCCACATGAGCAGTTTTGCCGAAGAACAGGCGACCATTTGCTTCAAAGTGCTTCTTCCACGAACAACTTTAGTTGGATTTGGCTCGTCTTCAAAGACCCACACGGTCGATTGCTGTTTTGTTTCGGGCTCATACGCATAGATCCAAGTTTCGTCACCTGTGACGATCTTATATACGTCTTGTAAAGCACCGCGATCGTATTTTTTAAAATTTCTTTGCACCAATCGACACGAGCCTTTTTTGAGCGATTGTCGAATTTTGCGGGATCCAACGAGAACAACCCTTTTGTACGGCCAGGTTTTAATGCAATATCGACTGTATGCTGGTGAAAGAAATTCCCAAGGAGGCCTCTATCTCACGGTATGTCACATGACGATATTGTATTATCAGTTCACGCACGGCATCAAAGTTCTCTGGCACAACGGCCGTTTTTGGACGACCTTCGTCTTTGAGAGAGCGTCGGCCACGATTGAATTTATTAAACCAGTTTTTCACAGTGCTTTAATTTCATCGATGCACTCTTGTCGTGATAATCCACATCAAAAGTTGTGAAAAATGATCGCACGAAAATGTTCACGAGTTAATTCCATTTGTTTGCCAAATTGACTTTTTCAAGTCACTGTCAACAACACAAATGATAGTCGAACGTCAAAACGTTTCGAGTACGTTTATTAGCATACAAATGTCAAACTTTCCAATGGAAATGTCAGATGGCAAAAGGCAGAAATATATATTGCAACCCTCGTATTTCAAACATTTTCCAAGCACTCAGAAATATAGCTAGTAAATCGTATGATGACATATAGTGGGGTATCATGCCAGTAAACACTGGTTCAACCCTAGGTAAAAACATCAAATAGTTTTCACCGGCGAGTAAGACTTAAGAAAATCAATCTTATATTAATTTTTTAAATTTGTACGGCTTAACATAACTTACTTTTTAGATCGTTTGTCAGTATTTACTGCTAGGCTGCTGCATTTACTGGTACAAACGGATCATTAAAAACCTTACAGAGTGCAGTTTGGGTTATCGAATATTTTGCCACGCCCGACTTTACCCATTTCTTGCTTGCTTCTATGCTGTGGAAGTCATAGCTTATAACACATCGGCCCAGCTTTATCCTTTTCATAGTGGGATTTCCTATTATAGCGACTGTGGTTAAAACTCAACATTTAGTGTCCAAGAACCACTGTGAGTCTTTAGCACATGTCGTGCTGGAAATGAAAAAGTTACCTTTTCCTAATGTCACACATCAGAAACAACATTTTGTGGAAATCCTTGAGTTAAATAACACACGCCGACACAACTACACGCATGTAAGGAAAAGCACTTACTTATGTGCACATGTATGTATGGTTTGTGGTATTTACCGCAGTAAACTAGGGTGTTCCGAAAGCAATAAAAGTTATTTTACTTTGCTTTACGCTTAACAGCAGAATTGAAGCACCTAAGAAAATCAGAGAGCTTCGCTAGGTCCTTTAATTATCTGTCATCCAGTTTAGTTTTCAATAGTAATTCGAAGAACTCATTTTCACAAAGATGGAATGTACTAGAACGAATGAATGCTACAATCAACTGCCTCTGATATAAGGATATAGCCAAAATATTTGAAAGTGCCCATTTGAGAGAACTGGGACTAGTTTTTTGATATTGGTTATAATAAAATGACATAAAGTGTAATTTTTGGCTTGATACCGGAATGTCGCCTGATAACCACCACTAAGTATATAATGCATGTACAGAAGAAAGGCAACTAAAAAAGCCTTAAGCCGGTCAGGGCTGACTGTAGATACACACAGAAAAACTTAGTTGGAAATCGGTTGGAATTGCAAAAATTCGGTTGCAAAATAAGAAATTCGGTTTTCACAGAAAAACTTAGTTGGAAATCGGTTGGAATTACAATAATTCGGTTGCATAATAAGAATTTCGGTTATCACAGAAAAACTTAGTTGGAAATCGGTTGGAATTACAATAATTCGGTTGCAAAATAAGAATTTCGGTTTTCACAGAAAAACTTAGTTGGAAATCGGTTGGAATTACAATAATTCGGTTGCAAAATAAGAATTTCGGTTTTCTCAGAAAAACTTAGTTGGATATCGGTTGGAATTACAATAATTCGGTTGCAAAATAAGAATTTCGGTTGCAATCACCAAATGTTTGTAATCGTAAAAAAACGTCCTCTTATGTTCGGGGACATATGAGTACAGAAACGGTGAAATCTTCTTCCAAATCCAAAATGTACCTACATTCAAGATTTCGACCGATTTGAGATTAGGACCAATTTTAGATTTGGACCATATAGTCCCAAGGGACCCAAAATTTGGCCTCCTTAAACTATTAAAAAACAATAAAATTTGGTCACGACTCAGAATATCATATTAATGTAATGATGCAAATGCATTTGAGGCCTTGAACTATGGGGGTAAGGTTCTTTCGCAAGAACTAGAATATTACATAAATTTTACGATTCGAACACATTAAAGCGGTTGTGACCCATGGAAGAAAGGTTCCAAGGGCGCAGAAAATAGACAAAAACAGTGAAATTTTATGAAGAATCTAAATATGATATGAATTTTACCATTTGGCTGAATTCGAGGTGTTGACCAATGGTTTCCCTACACACAGAGAACAGATTCGTTGCCACAACCGATTTTTGTTTGCCAACCGAATTATTGAGGTTACATGCATCTCTAGTACTTCATCATTACAACCGAATGTTGGTTAGTGATCTGTTTTTTTCAGTTATTGGAACTATAGCATCGGTGCAACATACCAAGTATCCGAAACTTCAGAAGGGAATTTTTGGATCCACATACTTGATTAAAATAAAATAAAATATTTGATTCAGAAGCAAAAAAACTATTGGCTTACACAATTGAAGTACTTGAAGTACTCATAGGGAGGGCCATGACGAGGAAAACGTGGAAAAGATGATAAATGATTTTTGCTAAAAACAAAATACGTTTATGGATTGGCTTAAAGTCTGCAATAATCGAATTATTTTTTTTTAAAAAAAAAACTATTAAATAACCCTTGTTTTGGTTATGATGAAGTTTTAGTTATTATCGCTAATAATTGGTTACTACAACAAAATGTTTACAAAATTATTGGTTGCCACAATCACCAGTTTTATTGGTATGACCGATTAATAAGTCAGTGAGTATAAAACAATGTGGGCCGCCGTGGTGTAGTGGGTAAAGATGCGCGCCTACCACGCCGACAGACCTGGGTTCAACCCCGGTCAGACCATCGAAAATTTTCAACGGCGGATTTCCACCTCGTAATTGCTGGCGACTTTTACGAGTAGGGGATTTATCTCCACAGCCTTGTAAAAACTTCTCTAGAAAAAAGCATAGCCGTTCGGAGCCGGCTTAAACTGTAGGTCCCGGTCAGTGAGTATAAAAATTGTAAAGCGCACAGCTCACTGATTCGTGAGAAGTTCCCCGTTAGTTGCTCTATGCGATGTTAAGGGATTTACGTACTTTAAAACAATGGTCATATTTATCGTCTTGTGGTATTTCGAACCGAATATATATTACGATTAAAAACATTCGGTGGTTGCAACCGAAATTCTTCCTTTGCAAACGAATCATTAGTGTGTCAACCGATTTCCAACTAATTTGTTGTCTGTGTGTAATGTTCGATGGAATAAGGGTATCCAGAAACAGTAAAATTTTCTAACAGATCTAAATATTTAGCTATATTAAAAATTTGTGTCAGTTTTGCATTTTGGTGTATCGTATAATTTTTTAAAAATTTTCGTCACGAATCTGAAAATAATATTACTTCTACAATTCGACTATATCTGAGGTCTTGGGCTTTAGGTAAAAGATCCCTAGAGTGCCGAAAATGAGTTCCCTTCGAGCTTCGACATATGGTTATTCAGAACAGTGGAATTTCCCCATTAATCTCATTATGCTGTAACTTTCAAGATTTGTCTAAATAAAAGGCACGAATCTACCGGATCCCTAGGGGACCCTCAACAATAGACATAAGAGGCTTCCAAAACAATAAAACTCACGAATCTTAACTGGATAACTTTTTATACGGGCCCAACAATGTGGTTTTGTTCCACAAGGACCCACTATAAATAGCCATATCCCCCAATACTGTGAATGCCACACTAGAACGTAATCCATGGTGGAGAGAATAAATTTTCGACCTGGCCGAACTTACGAATTGTCTACTTGTTATTACAACAATAGATGACTAGAAGGATGGATATTCATCCCACAATGGAATTAGAACAGTGATTCTGAAACCTTTGGTTTAGGGTGTTATAAACATCAGAACTAAGTTTTAATACCCTATACAACAGTGTGATGTGGGACATAAAAATGTAATAAAAAGGTTTATATTCATAGCAAATACATATGGTAAATTTGTTGAATATATTTCGTGAAATTCAAGAGCGAAAACTATATTATTTTATACGTCATAAATTCAATTTATGACTTCCATACTGCTGTATTTGATGTTTTAAGTTTGGCATCAATTCGGCACGCGTTGTCGTTTATTATTTTCGTAATAAAAACTTTTATGTCAGTCACTAGGGTCAAAGATAGAACAATAAAGATAGAAAATAGCCAGTGTGCGTTGGGAGCTACACAGAAAGTTTTTCAACTCTATGTAGCGAAACACCCTAATGTACATACAAACGAGTGTAAGTACACTCTTTGGCGTATTAAGTTACTGAATGAATGCTCACAGACCAAACGAACAACATTTACGCAATAACCAAGCATTCTTTTTTTGCAAGCGATTTAAATGAAACTTTGTTCATATGTAGCAGAGAATTTCAACTATCGAAAGAAGGTCCATTGAAAATCTCTGCTCAGAAGCTCTAAAATGATAATAGGTGTACCATGTGAAGAAAAGGGCTACGGGCGCATGAAAGATTTGTATACCCTATACCGCACTGTGGTACGGGATATCTATAACGAAAGTTGTCAGTTCATGTTTATTACTCGTATACCGATCTCATGTCCGTCTATCGTTCAACGTGGAGATCGAAAATATTGAACGAACTGGACAAAACTTTAAAACAATGTTCAAGTTTGGCATATGGTTGGCTCGAATTGTAATTAGCCCAAATAGGCTTATGTTTCAATACATGGTGGCGCAAAATTAGTCATCCAATTTTGTTTTTGAATACATTTTTTTTCTAAATACAAAAAAATTATTCGTTCAAGTTTGGGATATGGTTGACTTCAATTGTAATTAGCACCTACACGCAGAAAAAAAGTATGGTTGGGGTGACAATATTCGAAGAGGATCATACTATTGTTGGGTATATGGTTGTGGCATAACAATATTATGATCCTCACAACAATAGTATGATTCACACATAACCATACTATGATCACCACAACCATAGTATGATTCACACTCAACCATACTATGATCTCCACAACCATACTATGATCCTCACAACAATAGTATGATTCACTCTCAACCATACTATTATCTCCACAACCATAGTATGATCCTCACAACCATAGTATGTTTCTCATACAACCATAGTATGAACCTCACAACCATAGTATGATTCACACGCAATCATACTATGATCCCCACAACCATAGTATGATTCATACTCAACCATACTATAATCCCCAAAATTATTTATTAGGATTGGTTATTGTTTTTATTAAAAAATAGAGATTTTTATTAAGTATGTTATTTTAAATTGCATTACTATTAGTTCATAGCCAGATTTGAGGCCATGTTTTTATTAAACATTTCATTCAAGAAACAAAAATATATATTCCAACGGTCAAAAATACTTTTATTTGCCAGCAGGGGTGAATGCTACTTCACCATCCGTAGACACCAAGTAACGAATGTGATTAAACCATGATCAATGGCTATATACTTAAGTGCAGGCAGATTTGAAATAAAACCAGTCGGTAGTAGGTGAAATACCGAACAAAGTAAAGTAAAATAAAAATCCCTCGAACTACCTTCCGATTGTTGTTGTTTTTTTAATGGACAACAACCATTCACTGTATTGTGTGTATGTGTTTTTTTGTATATCAAAAAAACATACGCACACACATGCATGTATGCTTTATAAAACCTGTTTTGTTATGTTCATAGTCGCAACCATACTGTATGATTGCCGTAATCATATTATTGTTAACGTAAATTTTAAACAACAATACTTTTGTAGCACCAACCATGTTTATATGGTTGCTACAACCATATTTTCATTTCTAAATTTGGCAATAATACTATTGTTACATTTCAACAATAGTAATATTGCCGCAATCATACTGTTGTGAAAATGAAATTCATAAAACAATACTATGGTTGCGACGAACATGCTTTTATTGTAGAGAACATACTATTGTTGCGGTGACCATATTGTGGCGCAAAATTAATCATCCAATATGATTTTTGCATAAAATTTTTTCCAAATACAAAAAAATATTTTTTTTTCAGCAACATAGTGTTGCCAATAGCTGGGATAAAAAAGACTGATAAATTAAAAAAAAACGGCTAGAAAGGATAGTTTTGATACCATAAGTTTGACACTTTTTTTTCGTAGACATTTTAACATTCAGCTTTGAAATTTAACAATGACAATTCTTAAAGTTTCTAGAGCTAATTTTTTTAAGTAACTTTGACAGTACAGCGAATTATTTATTTGCTGTTAGGATAGTGACAACCTTTCCTCTTTTATTGATCAAAAAAAAATGTAAAATCCTGGAACATTCTTCATTTTATCCCTGTTATTATTCTGGCTTCGTCCATGTGGATATTTTTTTATTTGGCCATTCATGCATTCATTTTTGATGTGGATTATCCGATTCCGGTATTTAATCTAAGGTCATCAATAATATTCTAGTACATATGTACGTATGTTCCTCAGCACCCCATTGAAGATTTAACGAGGAAATAAGTAGGCTGTTTACGGTAAAAAAAGTAAAAATTCAAGTTAAAAATTTTAAAAAAATCTAAAAAGTCGGGAATTAGGTCTGAAGAAAACTTTGATAATCATTCATCCTGCAAATATTTGTCCTAGTGTCCAAAAACTGCGGTTTCCTCATTGTGGAGTTTTAAAACAGTGTTTAAAAAAACCGACAGTAAGGGTTTGTTTTAAGTAAAACACCAGCATTAACCGCCATTCCGGTGTTAGCCTTTTGCCTTAGAGTGAAAAATATTTTCTATTCAGAAGTGATTGACATTATAGATAGACTACGAGGGCTGCTATATATATTTCTGGCCTAATAATGAAAATGCGTTAGTGTTTATCATCAAATTTTTTTTTTCGTCATTTTATTTACAGTCTGTCTTGCGACAATAAGTAAATTGAAAGACATTAAACATGATAAAATTTGGATATTCGAATCCAAAAAGCTATATAAATTTTGTAAGGTACATATTTTTAAAACAGACTTAATTTCTATATGGCAGGTCCAGTATGTGATGTCTTTTGAGCCTAGATACCTCATCAGTATCGTCCAGTAGTGAGATTGCTAGCGGGTTCGAGTGCTTGCTTAGTGTTTCCAGATAGTTTGTAGTCTGTTGATTTCTTCTAGCACAGTAGGTATTTGTAGGTCCTTGTGAATATTCTTGTTAGAGATAAACCATGAAGCTGTAGTAATCATACGTAGTGTTTTGTATTGATAAAATATTTTAATGTTTGAATTGCTGGCAGTTCCCCAAAATTGGATACCGTACTTCCATATGGGTTTAAGAATTGATGTGTAAAGTAGCACCTTATTATCTAGACTTACTTCCGATGTTTTAGAGAACAGCCAGTACATTTTTCTGGTCTTTATCCTTAGTTGATTTCTTTTTGACTTGATATGATGTTTCCAAGTTAAGCATCTGTCGAGATGGAGGCCCATATATTTGATATTGTTTTTTATCGGAATCGCAGAACCATTCAACGTATTTGGAGGACTATCACCTTTTTTTTTAGCGAAAATGTTATGTGCGTGGATTTATCTGCATTAACCTTTATGTTCCATTTCGTTAACCAAGATGCTAAGTGATTCACGGCATTCTGGACTGCGCTTGTAGCTAAGATTGATGATTTATGCAGTGTCATCAGCATATGTGGCGAAAGTAACATTTGCGCTTAGTGGTATGCCTGGGGTAAAGATTGTGTACAATATTGGAGCCAACACACTTCCCTGTAGAACTCCGGCCAAGATATCACAAATTTCAGAGAAATATTCATTGATTTTTACATAAAACCTTCTCTGGTTTAGGTATGACTTCAGAAGGACATAAAATGGAGCAGTTTTTTCAATTTATAAAGGAGCCCCTCATGCCAAACTCTATCAAATGCTTGCTGGATATCTAAAAATACAGCACAGCAATATTCCTTTATTTCTAAGGCTCCTCTTATAATATTTATTATTCTATGGCATTGCTCGGCAGTCCCATGTTTATGACGAAAGCCAAATTGATAATCAGGAATAATGTTTTTGGCGTCTAGTATTGGCTGCAACCTTTTTAAAAGTAGTCTTTCAAATATTTTGGAAAGTATTAGAATCAATCTTATTGGTCTATAAGAGCCTACATGATTCTCCGGTTTATTGGGTTTCGGTATCATAATTATCTCGGCACCTTTCCATGCAGAGGGAAAATATAGTAATCGAAATATTGCATTAAAAAGAACGGTAAGGAATATTATGCCATTTTTGGGTATTAATTTTATTGCAGTCGTAGATATTTTATCGTTTCCTGGGGATTTCATTTTGGTAAAGAATGAGCCTTCGGGTTTGACTTCCTCCGATGTGATGCGATCGATAGGGAAGTCGATTTGTAATGGTGCGTCTAGGAAATTTCTTACTTCATCTTTGTCCTCTATATCATTGACATCATAGGGTTAGAATGTTTTTTCAAGGTGCTTAGAAAATTCTTTTGCTGATAATGCAACATCGTCATGTGACATACCGTGAGATAGAGGCATCCTTGGGCATTTCTTCCACCAGCATACATTCGATATTGCATGAACACCTGGCCGTAAAAAAGGTTTCTTCTCGTTGAATCCCGCACAATTTGGCAATCACTCAAAAAAAGGCTCGTGTCGATTGGTGCAAAGAAATTTTAAAAAAATACGATCGCGGTGCTTCAAAAGACGTTTATAAGATCGTCACAGGTGACGAACCATGAATCTATGCGTGTGAGCCCAAAACAAAACAGCAATCGACCGTGGGGGTCTTTGAAGAAGAGCCAAATCCAACGAAAGGTGTTCGTGGAAGAAGCACTTCAAAGCAAATGGTCGCCTGTTTCTTCGGCAAAATTGGTCATGTGGCGAATGATCCGCTTGAGCAACATAGGACGGTCCATTCTGAGTGGTACACCACAACTTGTTTGCCAGAAGTCTTTGGAGAAATTCAAAAAAAGTAGAAGAGAAGACGAATCATTGCGCACCATGACAATGCGAGCTCTCACACATCGGCTCCAACCAGCGCCTTTTTTACCGGGCAAAACGTCGAATTGATGGGTCATCCGCCGTACAGCCCTGACTTGGCACCCAATGACTTCTTCTTATTCCCGCATATCAAGAAAAAAGTGAGTGGCCAACGTTTTTTGTCGCCAGAAGATGCTATTGAAGCGTCCAAGAACCATGTTTAGGAGGTATCTCATCGGAGTGGAAAAAGTGCTTCGACAATAGGTTTGAGCGCATGCAAAAGTGTATAAACCGTGCTGGAGAATACTTTTAAAAATTAATAAAATCATTTTTGATGAAAAATATATATAGCAGCTCTCGTATAGAAACAAAAAAAGACTAGATCAAGCAGAATGGCAAACAAAATTGGCCACACTGATGACTACTCATACAAAGTGCTTTTTGTCGAGAGTAATTTTTTTTTTAAATAAATGCCGCATCCCTATATTTTATCCAAAATTCCCTGTGAGCTCATATCGATCCCATATTTCTTCTCCGGTTTAAGGGTTTCAGCTACAAAAATTCAAGTTTCTAGATCTTCAGCTCACGCCACGGATCTTTAACCAAGTTTTCAATCTTACACGAACTAAAGCTAGTAGGTGTGCCATTAGTTATGCATCATTTGAATTCCCAAAAATTCCATCTCCACTCAGACAACTTAACTTCGACCTCAAGACCTGGTATTATTCCAACGCAGCTCGTCTCATCATAGGCGAGCGAGTTACTTTGTGTGTTCAACGAGATTTGTAGCAACTTGAGTGAAAACTGTTTAATTACCACCATTTCTTGGGTTGCCTTCTTACGGATTTCGGTAACCAACTTTTGTATCCGCTAACATGTGCCCTGAAGTATTAAAGTTGCTGCCATTGGAGCTGACTTAATCTTGAACTTTGATTTCTGACTTAATGCCCAAAAATACTTTGAGAAGCCTACCTACTTAACACGAGAAGCCTATACTAGGAAATAAAAACAAATGTTGGTGTTTTCTTACCAACTTGTTTGCTGGGTTGCCTACACAACGTTAAGTATCGTGTACAATGATATCATTTATGCTTCAACGCATTAGCGCGTGCATCAACTTTGCCAAAAGTTTCCCAGAGTTGCTCGACTATTATCGTCTGTTGCCAGTCTGTCACTATGAATTCTTGTTTCGAAAATGTTCTCAGAATTTTATTTTCGTCACTCGATCTGGAAATGTTGTTAGCAATTATCGTAAGTTTTTAGATTCTATAAGTACTTGAAGTCATTGCGTGGCGCACGTGAATGTTAAAGATAACGTTGGATGGAATAAATGAATGGCAATAGTACTTTAATTTCGGGTATACTCAGTCTATCCATAACATTTCATTCATAACCAAAATGTATTCGAGTATGCCACTGACAAGTAAATGGTTTTCATAGCTTCAACCCCAACCGCCCGCCAGCCATGAAAACTTTCATTTGATTTGAAGTAAAATTGAATTGCAAATCTTTTAGCCGGCATATTTTCGGCGGTCCGTATACTACGAACAAAAGGATATTGAGATGAATATTCGTTTATTCATTCGCTTTGTCGCTATTGGAATGGGTTTTGAGTTTGACTAGGAAAGACAAGAAGGCGGTGGTGTAAGTGTGAGTGGGAAGGTACATGAACATTGGCTGTTGTGCTAGTGAATTTCAATGAGAATAGCCCAATTTGGCGTTCTAGCGTAACTCCCTTAACTTGTTTTTCACTGAAGGACTTGAGTGTGCATGTACGAAGGGTGATATTTGGAGTAGGTTAATTTAAAAATTTAAATTAATTGCAGCTTTCAGCAAGCAATGCCCCATACGGTGCTATCGACCCACAATGACAGCACTAGAGTGTCCAAAAAAACCGGGATTTTAAGAAAACCGGCATTTCGGGTTTGTTTCAAAACCGAGTTTTAAAAAAACCAATAGTCGAGTTTTATTTTTAGTAAGGACCCGGAATTAACCGACATTCCAGTTTCAGCCTTTTGCCTAAAAATAGAAAATATTTTTCCATTTAGAAGTTAAAACATTTACCACATTTTTAGTCTCTTAGAATGCATAACAACTATAATTGGGACGAAAAAAGTTTTTTTTTCATTTATTTTAAAACAAACCAGCGATAAAGCTTAAGTTGGCCGTTATCGACTATATTACAGAGTGGGCGAATTAACATTTTGTAATGGAACCGGCTGTAAAAAAAGTAGTGACATTGTTTTTCAAATATCTGATTTTATTGGAAAGGTGGAACTTTATCATTTAATAATGGAACACAATATGTGACAGCGCATAGAGAAAGGGACCTAAGGGTAAAAAAAATCAATTTTCACTTTTTTTTTGATGTCGACAACATCTGAGCATCGAATGAGACCGATCCCATGCCCCAAAAGTGTTCCCTCCCAGAGATATGCGCGTTTTATGAAAGTGATGGTACACCAAAGATACACGTATTTAAATCTTTAAAATGGCTCTCTTGAATAAAACTGGTTTTTACCCTTAGGTCCCTTTCTATTTTGCGCGTCACATATGCTTAAAGACAGAGAACAGATTCGTTGCCACAGCCGAATTTTTTGAGAACCGATTGCTGGAGGTTGCGTGAACCTTAAGCGTTTCATCAGTACAACCGTATGTTAGTTGGCTCTCCGTAATTTTCACACCAAGTACTTAGTAGGGGCACAACTACTGTTACACACGTGTTATGCTGTAAAATAAAAAGTACTGATAGTTTTTGAACTAAATATTTTTTAATATATTTATTTATGAATATTGTACACAAAAAGAATCTACTTATTCGAAATGTCCGCCTTTAAACTTTACACACGCCTTAAGTCGCACTGGCCAATCGTCAATAGCTGCACGAACCTCGTCCATTGGAAAATTGGCCACAGCTCGAACCAAAGCAGTCTTAAGAGATCCAATGTTGGGGTATCTTTTGTGACAAACCTTGTCCTCTAAAGCCGTCCACAATTTGTAATCCAATGGGTTCAAATCTGGACTGCCTGAGGGCCATTCTTCAGAGGAAATGAACGCTGGCAAATTGTTTCGCAGTCAGGCCTGGGACGTTTTAGCCTTATGGGCAGGCGCAGAATCCTGCTGGAAAGTTCATGGCTGGTTTTTGAATAGGGAATTGTTAAGAGGCTTCACAAAAGCTTCCTAAACGGGTTCTTGGTAAGCTTTGGCCGATGTTTTGACTCCTTGTTCGCAGAAATGCAGGTCAGTGACCCCATCGTAAGAGACACCCCACCAAACCATGACTGAAACTGGGTGATGACCCTTTTCCACCCTTGGGCTCAGTTCAGATGCTTCCTTAGATGACCGCGCATACACTCTATCATTTTGCTTGTTAAATTTTTCCTGAACGGTAAAATTTTTTTCATCGGTGAACAAAGTTTTTCTTTGCAAGTTATCAGCGTGCTTTACCAAAAGACGTTTGCATTTTCAATCCTATTTTTTGTCGTTTGAAAGCCCCAAGTCCCAAGTTTTTTTTAATGATTCGACTCATGGACTTTTGTGTGATATTCACCTTACGGGCCATGATTTTCTGTTTTCGGAGCGGATTTCTGTGAATTCTTGATTTAACGGCTTTGATGACATGCGGTGTTCGAACAGAGCGTATGAGGCCCGACCGGTGGCGGTCTTTTACATCTCCAGCCTCCTCAAATAGTTTTATTCATCGGTAGACGAACATGCGGCTAATCCCTAGTGGCCGGAGCGTTTTGAAAATATCGGGGATTCTTTTGGATACAATGTATATCAATAAATATATTTAAAAATATTTGGTCCAAAAACATTCAGTACTTTTAATTTACAGCATAAAACGTGTGTAACAGTATTTATGTCTCTACAAGTAGTTCCAGCTGATTTTAAACTAATTTTTGTCCGTGTGTTCATAAGACTTCTATTACTAGCTCGGCAGTTCCTCATCCGATCAGTCCAATTGTTCAGTACATTTCCGATTGTTTCGGGTCGAATCTCTTCAATGGCAACTTCGATTTCTTATTTTAACGCTTCAATTGTCTCTGGATGCTTTGCGTAACATTTATCCTTAAAGGCTCCCCACAGAAAATTATCCAAAGGGCTCAAATCACAGCTCCGAGGAGGCCAATTGACATCACAATTTCGGCTGATTATTCGATTTTCAAAAATATCAATGGCTGCGTTGGCTGTGTGACATGTGGCCCCGTCTAGTTTATACCAACTGTTTTCCACTTCATTCTCTCTCTCTCTTTTGGCTCCTTGCTCATTTTAGAAGAAAACTGGCCTATCGATGTCCCCAGCCCAAAA
This sequence comes from Hydrotaea diabolus, assembly GCA_963513945.1. Taxonomy (NCBI): domain Eukaryota; kingdom Metazoa; phylum Arthropoda; class Insecta; order Diptera; family Muscidae; genus Hydrotaea; species Hydrotaea diabolus. The sequence goes on from OY740716.1 coordinate 232,483,647, forward strand.
TCCACAACAAATAGTGACTCGTTGTGGAAGCATTGGCTTCTTAATAATAGTCACGTGTGGGTTCTCTGAACCCCATTTGCCGTAATTTTGCTTATTGACATAGCCATCGAGATGAAAACATGATTTTCAGTAAAATTCTTCATCTCCTTATAAACAATCTTCAGCCCATTGGGTGAAGCCAAAAAGCATCGGATGGTGTTCCATTATTAAATGAAAAAGTTCAACCTTTCCAATAAAACCAGAAATTTTAAAAAATTATAAATTCATTATTTTAAAGTCGATTCTAAATTTAAATTTTAAATTGCCCACCCTTTATTTAGACCAAAATTGGTTATTTGACCATTCGAAATAGGGAGGAAGTCATATGATTACACGCTTAAGAAGGACAGCAGACGGAGACAGACATCATTAAATCGATTCAGCTGACGATATTCAGGCGATTGGTACACATATAATGGGTGATCCAAGTAGAAATACTTTTTTAAAAGCCTTTGTTTGACAGATCACGTATGGGTCGTGTAATGCTGTCATGTTATTTTTGTTAAGTATTGTTTGGCATTGCATCATGGAAAGACTTAAAGGCTTAAACAACGTTTACAAATCGTTCAACTTTATGACGAAAAATCACGTTCTGTGAGGAATGTGTTTCGTGCACTTCGTTCAACTTATGGTAACATTATCGGCCTACTGAGCGTTCTATTCGCAACACCATCAGCCATCTTGAGACCCAGCATTCATAATTGGATAATATTCGACCGAATAGACCACGTCCAGCACGCAGTGAAGAAAATGTAGCGGCCGTAGCTGAGAGTCGATTCGGAGTCGTGGAGAGTCGATTCGCCGCCGTTCGCAGCAACTCGGACTGACGTATGGAACGACTTGGCGCATTTTACGTCGAGATCTTAAATTAAGAGCGTACAAAATACAGCTTGTGCAAGAACTGAAGCCGCCCGACGTTCCCAAGCGACATCGCTTCGCTCTATGGGCCCTTGAAAAGTTCCAAGAAGATTCGACGTTTTCGAGCCAACTTTTGTTCAGCGATGAGGCCCATTTCTGGCTCAATGGGGGTATGTAAACAAGCAAAATTGCCGCATTTGGGACGAAGAGCAACCAGAAGAGGTTCAAGAGCTGTGGCAGCTTTCTGTCATCCAGAAAAAACAACGCATATAATTTCACGTTTTGTGTGATATCAGGCCGTTAGACTTTTTCCTGTTGGGATATGCAAAGTCTAAAGTTTATGCGGACAAACCCGCTTCGATTCAGTCCTTGGAAACGTCACGCGTGTCATTCGGCAGTTACCAGTCGAAATGCTCGAACGAGTCATCGAAAATTGGTCTCAACGGATGAACCATCTGAGACGTAGCCGCGGCCAACATTTGATAGACAAAGTCTTAAAAAAATAAATCCCAAAGAATTTTCTTTCAAATCATAATAAACATTCCCCATTCAATTTGAATTTTCTGTGTTTTTTTCTTTAAAAAAGTTGGGAACCTCGAAATGGATCACGCGATATGTGCGGCTAACTAAAATATTTTTGGTGGGGTCAAACATTTGCCATGGAACTAACTAGTATTATCAAGTTGCAAAGAGTAGTGCAGGGTAAAAAAAGGAAATTTTGAATTTCTTTGCTATTTTTTGAAAAACCGACTATCGGGTTTGGACATTAAAACTGGAATACCGATTTTCGGACACCCAAGGCAGCACATACAAGACTTTATGATAAAAGACGCCGTAAAAGATATTGACTACCGAACTCTGCCAAAAAAATAGAATATAAGGTAGCAAGCAATTTCACTGAAGCTAAAAGCGTAGCATTTAAGACGTCGTTCACGCCTAAGGAATCAAACTGTTCTGTCGATTCTGGGAATTGAGCAAAATTGAGAGGAATACAAATTACGCCAGTTAAATTCTACGAACAAGTAGACATTAAACAAAAGCTAAATTTCGTGTAGAAATAAAATTGGAAATCAGGTAATACTCGTACAAATGCGAAGAAAATTTCAAAAAGATTCAATTTTGTGAACAAGGGTCAGGAAAAAGAGTAGCAGAAAAGAAATAATGTCGACATTTGTAAAATGCGTTTTATTTTATTCAAATAAAACGCATTAAAATAAGGTAGAGTATTAAAATGAGATACAAAGTAAAACAGTTTTCTGTTTAATGTGAACACAATTTTTGGGTATACTTTACACCCAAAAAGGTTGTCCACGATAAGGTTTACTCAAGTCCATTTTTTTTCTGAATTCATATTTTGAAATTGAATTGTCCGATTTGAGCTTCGAGTTTCAATAACCAAGCTTATTATTTATTCATCAGTAAAAGGTTAAAACAAATAAAAACGTCCTTTTAAAAAACAATTATCATATTTAAAAGCGATATATACTCCTACTTTGTATTACAATTATGTTTGCTTAGATATTCTGCACTATTCCAAAGTATTTCATCTTGAGACTGTAATTCCGAGATTACGTCTATGGATTTACCCTTTTGTTGTCTGCATCGATGTAGATCTTCAACTGGATATTGGTCCGAGGCTCATGCAGTATTGCTAGTTCATCAGCCCGTTATTTCCCAGCGATTTGAACTTAAATAATCAAATTCAAGCTATCGACGTCCTTATTCTGCGCTGCACGTTCACTAATCCAATCGATTTTTTTTATTTTTGTTGCAATGCCTGGAAAACTTTGGTGATGAGTTCCTCCTTCGACGATGTGACCTTGCAACAATTTGACGGAAACAATATTAATCCAGTAGAAACATCAACAGGAATATGGCCGCCACAAAGACGACAATTATAGGCATGTATTAAGTTTATCGGTAGCAGTAGATATTGGGATGAAAGGAAGCATTTGACGAAAATCTCTGGAGAGAAATATCAAAGCCGCACCATATTGTCTCGAATCACCTTGTAAATACTTCATCGACTTACGATAAAGGACTTACGATTTTTCACACCAATTTTATATACAGGGTGGAGCGCGGAAGTTCGCTTTTTTGCTCTGCAGGCTGTGGCGGCACTATTGGTCGAAGAGAGTGGAGAGTGTGCGTGGCTTATAGTGGCTGAGGAGAGATTTGCACTCATCTGCCTTTCAGTTGCCTTCATGCATTGGACACGTGAGGAGAGCTCATTTTGTGTTAAAGGGTATTTTTAAAATGCGCACTCGATCATTGCAGTGCAGCATGCTTTTTTACGATTCTCTGTTCCCCCACGCAGACGTGCTCCCGGACGGCAATCAATTGGAGATTGTGTAACTTCATTGAGAATAGCATTGAGAATCAGGACCCCTTCGTTGAATAGCATTGAGAATCAGGTCCCCTTCGTGTACATGAGTACAAGAAGGGGAACTGATAGAAGGATTACAACATCATAAAACATCGAGAGAGTTAGAGCAGCAGTTCTGCAATCTCCGATACGCTCTGCTCGGAAGCAATTACTTGCTCTTGGCATTTCCAGACTTTTTTTCAGCCAGCTCTTGAGGCAATGCAATTAGAGTTTATTTGGGTCCACTGCACACACAGCGAGGTTTACCATGAATTGTTTGAGGCAAATGTTTCCTGGACGGCTTATCTCTGTGAGCGGTGATGTGAACTGACTGACACGCTCACCAGACTTAGCCCCATGCGATTTTTAACTTTGGGGTTACCTGAAGTCAAAGGTATACGACCGTCCCACTTTTATCAACCTTTCCAACACCTGGGAAATTGACAATATTGAGGTCGACATGCTTGTTATGAGTTCATGAAAACTTCAAAAAACGTATGCAGCAGTGTGTGGATAGCGAAAATCGACATTTTGCTAGATACACTATTTACAACCATGTAATTTAAAAATTTCACTTCTGTTCAATATAACATATTTTGGCATATTTTGTTGACAAATTCAAATTTTGTCCATATTTTGGTTAGAAAAGGTTCAAATTTTGTCCATATTTTGGTTAAAAAAGGTTTTTAATAATTTTTGCTAAAAATATAAGAATATTTTTCTAAAAGTTCACATATTATTTTATTTAAAAAAATATGATGATCAATCTAGAGGTTTTTTTCCCAATTGATGAGTTGTGATTCATCATGGAAAGATTTACATCGCAAAGACCACGGTTTGGTGCGGTTTATGCGGCTGGTGCAAACATCGGTCCATATTTTTCAAAATAGATGTTGGCCGAATTGTAACCGTTAATGGTATGTACTAGCTATCGCGCCATTATATCGATGTTTGTGCTACCTGAAATTGAAGCCCGTAATCTGGACGACATTTGTTTTCAACAGAATGGTGCCACTTGTCATACCGCTGCTCAAACAATGGAACTATTGAGAGCTCATTTTGAAGAGCAGCTTATTTCAAGTTTTGCATATCAGACCTTTAGACTATTTTCTTTAGGGCTACGTAAAATCCAAAGTCTATGCTGACAAACCAGCTACGATTCAGGTCTTTGAAGCCAACATTACGCGTGTCATTAACGCCATACCAGCCGAAATGCTCGAACGAGTCATCCAAAATTGGACCCTCAGAATTGACACCCTGAGGCGTAGTTGTGGCCACCATTTAAAGAAAATTATATTCAAACAATAAATGGCATAAAACGTTTTTTTTCGAATAAACAATAAAGATTCCATACTTGATTTGAATTTTGTATTTTTTTTACTTTGGAAAAGTACCTCTTCACCCTTTAATAAAATAATGAAGTCCTAACCAAAAATTAAAACAATTTTGACATTTTTGAATAAAGTTAACCCTAAATCCCAATTTACGTCTACTTATTCAAATTACTAATTTATAATAGACATTTTTAAAACAAAAGAGCAATATTAGTCTAAAAATTACATCCAAACTCGATGCTGTGTTAAACAACAATTCTGGAATCCCGAATACTGATTAAAGTGCATGAAAGAGAAAAATATACGAGGGTTGCTATTTATATTACGGATCCGGCAATAAAAACAAAAAAAAATTATAATCGGAAATGTTTTTTTTTGTTTTTCAAAATATTCTCCTTTAAGATAAATAAGATTAAGATATTCGAAGCATTTTTTCCACTCCGATTGAGACACCTCCAAAACATGATTTTTGAAAGCTTCAATAGCTGCTTCGGGCGATAAAAATGTTGACCACTCCTTTTTTCTTGATGCTAGGGAATAGAAAGATTCATTTGGCGCCAAATCAGAGCTGTATGGTGGATGGTCCATTAATTCGTCGTCTTGAGTGGTCAACTAGCTCATAGTTTCAGCTGATGTGTGAGAGCTCGCATTGCCGTGATGCAAAAGGCACCACTAAAGGCACTGTGGCAACATGACTGGTTATACCGAAACAAAACGCAATAATTTTCTTAGCTGTACTTCTTCCACGAACAACTTTTGTTGGATTGGGCTCGTCTTGAAAGACCCATACGGTCGATTGCTGTTTTGTTTCGGGTTCATATGCGTAGATCCATGATTCGTTACCTGCGACAATGTTATACACTGCCTTTAAGCTACCGCAGTTATATTTTTTCAACATTTCTTTGCACCAATTCAGACTAGCCTTTTTTTGAGCATTCGTCAAATTATGGGGGTCCAACGATAACAATTTTTTTTCACGGCCAAATGAACATGTGGTATCTTATTGATGCTTGTCATACTAATGCCCAAGGACGCCTCAATCTCACGGTATGTCACATGTCGGTTTTGCTTAATCAGTTCACGCACAGCATCTATGGTTTCTGGCAAAGTGACCGAAGTTGGACGTCCTTCACGAAATTCATCCTGGAGCGAATGACGTCCGAGACTGAACTCTTGGTACCAGGGATAAACAGTGGTTTTTGATGCTGATTCTGTGCCAAAAATCGAAACAAGTTGATTTAAACACTCTTGTCTCGATAAATAGTAAAAACTCATAGCACGAAAATGTTCACGGGATAATTCCATTTTTTGACTTAGATGAATTTTTCAACACACTGTAATCATACCAAATCGCCCTCAAATGACAAAAAGTTCTGAGTGAAGTTATGCTAAAAAATGTCAAAGTTTCCAATGGAAGTTCCAGTTAGCGTCTGGGAACACTAGTATTGTCAGGACCCGAATAATAGCAACCCTCGTAGTATCTACTAAGAGTATATTGAAATGGTGCTTCTTTTCTGGACAAATGCTTTACCAGTTTGATGCTTAAAATCGTTCCAGTTGTGCATGCAAACTTTACTAGATTCGAAATTAAAAAGCAAGATCTTGATAATCTCATAAGTTTAAAAAATTTTAAGGGCCGATGTTGAATGTGAACCACACCTAAACGTCAAGTTTTTTTCTGCATTTCATTTGTTATTTCTCAATTTTAGACTAACTCATTTTGACCAATGGCCATTATCAATGTTCAGAATGGTGGCAAGAAATGGTAACAGTGGATGCTCAATTTTCGAACAAAGTCATCTTCAGTGATGAGGCAAATTTCCACCTTAGTGGATTTGTCAATAAGCAGAATTGCCGCATTTGGGCGAATGATAATCCAAAAATGATTGTCGATAAATCAATGCACCCACAAAGAGAGACTGTTTGGTGCTGTTTATGGGCTGGTGGGATCACCGGGCAGTATTTTTCCAAAATGAGGCCGGTCAGGCAGTTACTGTGAATGGTGTTCGCTATCGTGAGATGAGAACGAACTTTTATGTCCCGAATTGGAAGATATGGAAGTGGACGATATGTGGTTTCAACAGGACGTTGCCACTTACCTCACGGCTAACGAAACAATCGCTCTTTTGCGCGACAAATTCAATTTATGTTATCTCACGTCGGGGCGAAGTTAATTGGCCGCCAAGATCATGTGAATTGACACCGTTGCACTTCTTTCTTTGGGGTTATTTGAAGGAAAAGGTGTACGTCGATAAGCCAGCAACACTTCAAGAGCTAGAGGAAGAGATAATTCGACACAATAATGGCATAGAACCGGAATTATTCCTCATCGTCATAAAAAGTTTGGACCATCGCATGGAGGTGTGCCGCCGAGGTCGCGGCTGCCATTTGGCCGTTATTTTGTTCCATACATAATTAAACCATACCAATATTATCAAAACAAAAAGAAACGACAATAATTTTCTAAATAATTAGTGTTTTATTCAGAATCAAGATCGGTCCTTAAAATTTAACCACCCTTTGCATTTTCGGAATATGTTTTCACCGTAAAAAAAGAGTTTATTGGGACTAGAACCTATAAAATATTATAGGGTCTATATGTGACAGCGCATAGAGAAAGGGACCTAAGGGTAAAAAAAATTAATTTTCATTTTTTTTCTTTTTTTGATGTGGACAACATCTGAGCATCGAATGAGACCGATCCCATGCCCCAAAAGTGTTCCCTCCCAGAGATATGCGCGTTTTATGAAAGTGAAGTCGACGATTCTAAGCGCAAATAGAAAGGGACCTAATCTTTAAAATGGCTCTCCTGAACAAAACTGGTTTTTAACCTTAGGTCCCTTTCTATGTTGATGTTCGAATAATCAATATTATGTTACAACAGAAAACAAAACAGCGCACAGTGGGAAAATTACGAAAAAAATTGGAAATAATTCGGCCATTTCGTTTGTAATGGTCCGATTTAAATGAAAATTTACATTGACCTTCTTGAAGTGTTACTGAGCTTAAGTTTTGAATTTCATGCATCTGTGTTTAACAGGTGCTGCACAGTGGGCCCTCAAAGTTGGTCACCTCGAGTGAAATCTGCTGGACAAACCCAACCAAAAATGTTATTACAAATTTTTTCATATCTCGTACAATAAAAAAGATATCGGGACTTAAAGTTTTTTTTTCGAAAAATTTGCTTTGGATTTTCTGGGATTATTTTATTTTTGGGAATCAGTTTTAAGTGAATCGGGGAAAATTTAATCCTGGTTTAAAGAAAACACTTTGGTTAATGTTTTAAAAAAAGAATTGTAGCAAAATCACCAATAATATGAAAATGCCAGCTGTTCAAAGTCAACTATTGCGAAAAAAGTGGGATTTTGAGTGTTTTACGGCGAAAAGGTACCTTTACTCTTATGTCAATGACTTTAATGTTTCTTAAGTAACATACAAAAAATTTGCATTTATTTCAAAGAAAACTTTATGCTTAATACAAATAATAAGCAATTGTGACCCTAGTCGGTACTTTTCTTGCTCCAGGCGTCTCCAAATATGGGCATTTTTTCAAAAAAAATTGAGTTTGAGCTCAAATAAAAAAAATCGCCACACTGCTGGCCCAATTTGGTGCTATAAGTCAGTTAACTACATATGTTTTCTAAAATCCCAAGCAAAGAAATTTTGCGGGAGGCCATTTCTAGGACAAAAAAAATGAGTTTTTGTTAAAAAATCCCATTTCTGGGATTTTGTTTTCCCCTGTGTCAAATTTTAGAAAAGTGGCAACTCCAATTTTTTTTTTGAATAAGTTTTTCATTTTGTCACAAAAATATTGATACTACGTAAAAAAATCAGGTTTATATCTCCAACCAGCAAAATTTTACAGTGGTCTGAAATATTGACTTTTTTTGCTACCTTCACAAAAAAAATTTTTTTTCTCGTTTTTATCAATTATTATTCAACATATTGAGTTAATTGCATTCTTTTTTATAATCTGTTAAAACTAGAGGTAATTACCTTTCCATTGGTATATAAAAAGTATATCCTTTTACCTACACTTATAACAGCACGTGCGCTAGAATAAGACCCCTTTGAGTAAAATATTAATTTTTTTGGTAAATAGCAATTTCATTTTGTGAGAGATCAATGTTGTTGCATTTAAAAAAATCAAATTTACACATTTCCAATCGCAAAAAAGTAATTTAATTGTTGCAGATAGAAAATTTGAATAAAAAGATGCTATTGACTTCATTTTTTGTGAAAAACTTTTTTTTAAATAAATTAACATTTAAATAAATCTTATAATTAAAAAACATTAAACTTAAATGATTTTATTCCACGTCCAGCATATCTAATAAATCAGAAAATTCTTCTTCGTCTCCATGCGTCATTTCGTGGTACGAAGTCAACTTACTTCTCATGGAGGATAAAAAAGGATCTGAAGATAATAATAAACTATTAAGTAAGTCTTCGTTTTGTGCTATTCTTGAGCATTTTCTTGTGGAAAATTGTTGAACATATCTGAAGTCTCGATTTCTAGCTTCTTGTGGTTCTTCAGTTAACTCGCCTATAGGGAGAAGGTGAGACTTGATTATTTGTTTCCCATGGAACAGGACTCTGTGTATAGTTGGCGTTAGATCTTTCCAGGGATAGAGATCAGCAAGCATTTTTAAAATTCGTTCGGCGTAAACTCCAAATTTATCGGAATTAATCTTTTGTTTGGAATTCAGAGCTAAAAGCAATATATTAACCATTCGAATCAACTCCTTATTGATTCCAGTTATTTCTGCAGCTGTATTATAGTCTGCGAAGAATCTTCTGGCAGTGTTTCCATCATTTGTATTCCCAAAGTTCGAGCGTGGTTTAGAAATATTTAGGCCAGTTTTTTGTTTAAATGCATCTTGAATTCTTTTTTTTTCACTTGCTCTCATTTCATGCATTTCTTTGTTAGCTCGAATGTTTTTCCTTTCATTTCCTGGTATAGATTTATACTTAATGTCATAAGCAAGGTTTAGAAAGTGTTCTAGAAACCTGATTCGAGCATGTAACGGTGCTATTCCAAACTCAAGGGTATCTTCATTGACTACTGAATTATTCGAAGCGTTTGAAAAATTAACTTTGCTTTTATTGCAAATGAAACACTTCCAGCTAGATTTGTTTCCTGTAATATCGTTTGCGGCTTTTCCATCTACCATTGTCAGGAACATTTTAAAAGATATTGTAATAGAATACCTGTCGAATTTAAATGCAAAATCTTCTAATCTCGAAATATCATCTTTTAATTTGTCTGTGATGGCTTTAGTTAAATCACTCGTTTCTTTATGATATACGAAGGAGATTGGTCTGCAATAAATTTTGGAGCCAGGTGTTGGATTACGCCATATTGCTTCAGTAGGGTTTGATTTTCTGCGCGAAGTTGAAGGTAAGGTAGAGTCTAAATTTAACCTCAGAGGAACCAAAGATGCCATGAATACGCTCTTGAATTCGATCTGGGTAGATTGGCTATCAGAGCATTGTTTGTATTCCGAAAGTGCTGACAAACCATCACATCCCCACTTGCATATTAATTGAAGATGAAATTGCTATTTACCAAAAAAATTAATATTTTACTCAAAGGGGTCTTATTCCAGCGCACGTGCTGTTATAAGTGTAGGTAAAAGGATATACTTTTTATATACCAATGGAAAGGTAATTACCTCTAGTTTTAACAGATTATAAAAAAGAATGCAATTAACTCAATATGTTGAATAATAATTGATAAAAACGAGAAAAAATTTTTTTTTTGTGAAGGTAGCAAAAAAAGTCAATATTTCAGACCACTGTAAAATTTTGCTGGTTGGAGATATAAACCTGATTTTTTTACGTAGTATCAATATTTTTGTGACAAAATGAAAAACTTATTCAAAAAAAAAATTGGAGTTGCCACTTTTCTAAAATTTGACACAGGGGAAAACAAAATCCCAGAAATGGGATTTTTTTAACAAAAACTCATTTTTTTTGTCCTAGAAATGGCCTCCCGCAAAATTTCTTTGCTTGGGATTTTAGAAAACATATGTAGTTAACTGACTTATAGCACCAAATTGGGCCAGCAGTGTGGCGATTTTTTTTATTTGAGCTCAAACTCAATTTTTTTTGAAAAAAATGCCCATATTTGGAGACGCCTGGAGCAAGAAAAGTACCGACTAGGGTCACAATTGCTTATTATTTGTATTAAGCATAAAGTTTTCTTTGAAATAAATGCAAATTTTTTGTATGTTACTTAAGAAACATTAAAGTTATTGACTTAAGAGTAAAGGTACCTTTTCGCCGTAAAACACTCAAAATCCCACTTTTTTCGCAATAGTTGACTTTGAACAGCTGGCATTTTCATATTATTGGTGATTTTGCTACATTTCTTTTTTTAAAACATTAACCAAAGTGTTTTCTTTAAACCAGGATTAAATTTTCCCCGATTCACCTAAAACTGATTCCCAAAAATAAAATAATCCCAGAAAATCCAAAGCAAATTTTTCGAAAAAAAAACTTTAAGTCCCGATATCTTTTTTATTGTACGAGATATGAAAAAATTTGTAATAACATTTTTGGTTGGGTTTGTCCAGCAGATTTCACTAAAGAAAAAATTATTACGATCGGACCACAAATACGGACCACAAATACGCAAAACTTAAGCTCAGTAACACTTCAAGAAGGTCAATGTAAATTTTCATTTAAATCGGACCATTACAAACGAAATGGCCGAATTATTTCCAATTTTTTTCGTAATTTTCCCACTGTGCAGCGTTTGGTCACTATAAAGAACTAATCGGTTGACACCACAAATTATTGGTACCAAAGTAATATGTACGAGGGCGGTTCTTAGCCTAGCACAAAAAGCGCGGTATAAACGGAAGAAAGTTAAGTGTTTTGGAAACTTCCATCTCTGCTATGAACACATGTTCAATTTTGTTTCGATCTGGCAACTTCTTAATATAGAAACAGGTGTTCACAATAGACGCATCCGCGATTTTTTTACAAGGGAAAAATTAGAAATGCGTGGTGTCATTAAATATTTACATAAAAAAGGTTTATCGGGACAAGAAATTCATAATGATATGGTGAATGTGTTAGGTGAAAGTGCTCCTTCATATGCAACAGTAAAAAACTGGGTTGCTGAATTTAAACGTGGTCGTACAAGCATTGAAGATGAACCACCTAGTGGACGTCCAAAAACAGCAACAACAACAGAAATTGTAGCCAAAGTGCATGATATGGTATTAAATGATCGATGAATAAAAGTGCGTGAAATAGCTAATATCATGGGCATCTCAAATGATCGAGCCCATTTAATTTTGCATGAAGAACTACAGATGAAAAAGCTTTCTGCAAGATGGGTGCCGCACTTGTTAACAGTCGACCAAAAACGCATAAGAATGAACATTTCTCAAGCTTGTTTGGATCGTTTTCAGGGAAATAAAATGGATTTTAAGCGCCGTTTCATAACTGTTAAAGAGACATGGATCCACCACTATACTCCAGAGACAAAAGAACAATCCAAACAATGGACTGAAGCTGGAGGAAGTGTCCCAAAGAAGGCAAAAACCATTCAATCGGCTGGTAAGGTTATGGCAACGGTTTTTTGGGACTTCAAAGGTATTTTATTGATTGACTATCTGCAAAAGGGTAAAACAATAAATTCAGAGTACTATTGCAACCTTTTAGATCAATTAAATGTACAAATTCGAGAAAAACGTCCTGGCTTACAACACATAAAAATAATTTTTCATCAGGACTACGCACCAGCGCACAAGAGTGTTTTAACAATGGCTAAAATCAACGAATTAAAGTACGAGTTGCTTGACCACCCACCTTATTCTCCTGATTTAGCTCCCAGCGACTTTTACCTGTTCCCAAATCTAAAAATATTCCTTGCTGTCAAGCGTTTTACCTCAAATGAAGAAGTAATGAAGATTGTAAACCACTATTTTGAAGACCTTGAGGAAAACTATTTTAATCAAGGGATAGAATTGCTAGATAAGCGTTGGACTAAGTGTATTGAAATTTCAGGAGATTATATTGAAAAAAAGTTGACTGCGATAATCAGACGGACGACTTTTTTTTGTTAATTGACAACCCCTGAAGATGATTGACGAAGTCAATTGAAATATTGGGATAAATAAAAATTAAACAACACATAGAACAACGAGTTTAAATAAATGACCTCAAGCCGAAAAATATTTTTTTAAAATAACAACACCAAAGGTCAACTATTCACTTACAACAAATAAAAATATTTTTAAAAAACTAACTATTCTCTTTCATTGATAGGCTGACTTTCCGAACCGCCCTCGTACATCACAACTGGTTGGTTCCCATAATCGCCAGTTGTCGCAACCAATAGTTAAACTGAGTTCCGTTGGTATAACTGTGTTATTGGCTGCGAATACCGTTATGTGGTTCAAGCAACTATGATATCTCTAACCATGTTTCCATTGATACTATGGAATAATGATAATTGCAACAGTAAGTCGGTTGATCCAACCGATTTTTTGTAGTGCAGACTGATTTCCAACTGATTTTTGCTTTGGGTGTAATGCTCTTGAGCAGAGTATTTCCAACCCTACTAAAATTACAGCATATCAGTCCATTTTCTAATATAGAACCTTCAAAATGAAGGCCCTCCCTACTGGATTTCGACGAGGCGTTCTAAATCAAAGTTTCGTTAACTGTATACACTTTACAAGCGACTTCGTGTACATTCAAATTCGTCCTTCCTATTTCAGTTTTATGAATTTAAGGTATCATTTTTTGAATTTTAACTAAAGCTTCCTTAATTTGAAATAACAACGAGCTATTACTAAAGAAAGCCGTAATGGAAATGTCTTCTAAATAAGCCAGCTGTCGTTTTGATTGATAATAATGGCAACATGTTAAATTGGATTTTTTTTTTGCCCACCTCATCTAATCCCTTGACACACACATTTTGCACATCATTTTCGAAACCATACGAGTAAATTGTGGCAAATAGAAAAATAAAAGCCACCGCAGTGTGGCCTAGTGTTTTTTTTGTCTTACTCACGATTTTGAAATGTTGGATCATCACAAAATTTAATGAAAAATCTACGGGCTCCCTCGACGTTGTTGTTTAAAATTTTGATATTGTGCTGGGGTATGCAACGTGCGGTGTAATCATCGAAACACTTCATGCCACGCCGGAAAACACTGAAATGAAAGGCAACAGAAAGAGAAAAAAGACAGCAGCGTGTTAATACTTTCCAACGCAGTGTTATAAATTTGTATATAATTTTTAAAGGAAGCAAAAACCGACAATGGTCTATATTTTTATAAGAAATAAAAAAACATGTTAGAGTATTAATAATGCCAGGCAGGCATTGTTTTGCTTCGATTAAAGTTTCACAAAAAAAACACTAAGACAACACACTGGCGGATGCCTCCCGCCAGTGTGCATGATTCTATTAAACCAAAGCTGCGGGATAAAAAACAGTTCCTGATATACCATCACAAACCACAAGCTATCCTTCCATTTAGACATTAATAAATAAATAAAAAAGGAGCAACGTTACTGTGGTTTCGGTTACCTAAGCGGCCACCTTACCTCCTCCAGTCTGCTCAAGAGGCAGAGGAAAAATTAGGTCCCATTCTTGTTGGTATTATTGTCCGTTTTGAAGTAGGGTTTTGTTCTCTTTGTTTTTTCATCGAATACGATTTTTGTCCTGATTTTAATCTGATTAGAAATACATAAAAGAGAACTTTTTTTGCTTCGAATTTTAAGTTTGTGATTTTTTTGTAATCTTTTATGTTACGATAACTTCTTTGACCAAATGTCCCTCCTTGCTACCCTCTGTTTTTGATTTTTTTTCAAAGATTATGAATACATGCACAGAAAAGATATGTTTACTCTATGTTCAAGGCAACAATAATATGTTTTCTGCAATAATTTTGTGTTCGTCGCAACCATAGTATTGTTTATTGAATTTCCTTTTGACAATAGTTAAACAGCGGCAATAATAATATTGCAATAATAAAATAGTAATACTATTGCCAAATATTTTTCAATTGAATTTTTCTATTGCTAAATAAATCACTCCTATCAAGTTTGAATGTAAAGTATTTTTAAATAATTTTCTTAAAAAAAATATTGTTGAATAACAACATAACCCAATACTAAGAACTACTTTTGGTGATCATAGTATGGTTGAGTGGGATCATACTATTGCTGTAGGTATCGCAACATGGCAGCGTATGAATCATACAATGGTTGTATGCGAAAAATACTATGGTTGTGAGGATAATAATATGGTTGTGGGGATCATAGTATGATTAAGTGTGAATCACATTATGGTTGAGTAAGACTCAATATATGGGGATCATAGTATGGTTAAGTGAAAATCATAGTATGGTTGAAGGGATCTTAGTATGATTGTGTATGAATCATACTATTGTTATGTGGATAATTAAATTGCTGTGACACAACCATATGACCTTGTTACCCCAAACATACTTTTGTCTTAGTGTATTCTCTTAGAAATTTGTATTTGAAATCCTATCAAGAAGAGGGGCTTTGTTAGTGGACACCTTAACCCATTTATGCCCTTGTAAATGTGGGTGAAATGTAACTATTCAATATCGGAACACAAAAGGATGGGATATATTTCTGGCCTAATAATGAAAATGCGAATATTTATCTTCAAAATTGGTTTTATTGTTTTTCAAAGCATGATTTATACACTTTTGCATGCGCTCAAACCAATTGTCGAAGCACTTTTTCCACTTGTTGACCGCTTCTTCTGGCGACGAAAATCGTTGACCACGTATTTTTTTTTTATGTGCGGGAATAAAAAGAAGTCATTGGGTGCCAAGTCAGGGCTGTACGGCGGATGACCCATCAATTCGACGTTTTGGCCGGTCAAAAAGGAGCTGGTTTGAGCCGATGTGTGAGAGCTCGCATTGTCATGGTGTACAATGATTCTTCTTCTCTTGTTCGGTTTTCGAATTCCTCCCAAGACTTCAGGCAAACAAATTGTGGTGTATCACTCAGAATTGACCGTCCTATGTTGCTGGAGTGGAACAGTCGCACATGACCAGTTCTTCCGATGAAACTGGCGACCATTTGCTTTGAAGTGAATCTTCCACGAACAACTTTCGTTGGATTTGGCTCGTCTTCGAAGACCCACACTGTCGTTTGCTGTTTTGTTTTGGGCTCATACGCATAGATCCATGATTCGTCACCTGTGACAAACCTTTTTTACGGCCAGGTGTTCATGCAATATCGAATGTATGCTGGTGGAAGAAATGCCCTATGATGCCTCTATCTCATGGTATGTCACATCATGATCTTGCATTATCAGTTCACGCACGGCATCAATGTTCTCTGGCACAACGGCCGTTATTATACTACCTTCACGACCTTCGTTCTTGAGTGAGCCACGATTGAATTCATTTAACCAGTTTTTCACATTAAAAACTTACTTCCAAAGTAGTGAGAGTTTAACGCAAACTGTAAGAAATTTACGTGAACAATTTTTGAGTAGATATGGGTCTTCAGTTCAGTTTGAGGGTTCATGAAAATAGATCGTTATTGGACAAACCAACCCGAGTTCTTTCTCGTCCAGTGCGTTCAATCGAAAATATTGCTGCTGTGGCTGAGAATGTCCACAAGCATTCATCAACTCGTCATCGTTCTCAGGAAGTAAACATTTCTCGCACTTCTCTGAGAAGAAGTTTGTATATATACCTCGGTATGAAGGCTTACAAAGTTTAATTGGTTCAATACTACAATACTCAGATGCGTTTTAGCTTCGCCCAATGGGCTGAAACTTGGTTGGCAGGAGATGAAGAATTTTACACACAGAAAAAAAATTGTTGCAAATCGGTTGGTATTACAATGATTCGGTTGCAAAATAAGAATTTTGGTTGCAATCACCAACTGTATGTAATCGTAATGAATATTCGGTTGGAGATACAGAATGATGATATGATCAACGAACTGTACTCACAATTTATTGATCGGTCATATCAATGACACGCGAAAAAGTTATTCTGTTGCTGTTGTGGCTACCAATAGTTCAGCAAACATTTTGTTGTATTAACTATTTATTCGTGATGAGAACTAAAACTTCATCAAAACCAAAAACGGGTTGGTTAATGAAACTTTTTAAAAATAAAATAATTCGATTATCAGTGACCAATCGATTAACCAAGTTTTCTCATCCGTTATCATTTCTAATTTGTCTTCGTCTTCACCCTTCCTCACCATCTAACTAAAATTTTAATTTTTTGCGTTAAACACATGTGGTTTGTGGATTTTCAGATCCTAAAATTTTCTTCTGATGGTTCGGTTACTGGGTGTGTTGCACCGCTAATTCTGTTCCAATAACTGAAAATTACAGAGCACCAATTAAAACTCAGTTGTACTGATCGAATATTCGAGGTTGATGTAACTTCAATCATTCGGATGGCAAAAAATTTGTTTATGGCAACGGATCTGTTCTCTGTGTGTACCGACAAATCGTGTTTTCAGATAAAGCTCGTTTTCAACTCGGTGGCTATGCCAATAAGCAAAATTGCCGCACATGGGGTTCAGAGAAACCACACGTGACTATTGAGAAGCCAATGCATCCACAACGAGTCACTGTTTGGTGTGGTGGATTTTGGGCTGGCGGCATTATTGAATTCAGTTTTCTTTGAAAATGAGAAAGGAGCCGCCGTTACCGTCAACATGAGCGTTACCTTGCAATTCTTATCGAATTTTTGTATCCAAAAATTGAAGAGAATGACATGGACGACATTAAGTTTCAACAAAACGGCGCCACAGGTCACACAGCCAAAGCAACCATCGATATAATTATGATGTCAACCGCATCACAGCTGTAATTTGAGCTCTTTGAATTATTTTCTGTGGGGAGTCCTTAAGGATAAAAGTTACGCCAACATCCAGAGACAATTGAAGCGTTGCTACATAAAATCGAACTTGGCTTTGAAGAGATTCGACTCGAAATAATCAGAAATGTACTGAAAAATTACGTTGATCGGATGAGGTACTGCCCAGCTAGTTTTGGTAGTCATATGAATGACATTGTGTTCCATTATTAGATTTAATTTACTTTTAGATGTAAGAAATAGTCTGTAAGGAATTTGTACTTCCATAGACTTAAATAAATAAATAAATCAAATGACAAAGTTTAACCTTTCCAGTAAAAGCAGAAATTTGAAAAATATATGGGTGATTCTGAGATTAGGGGCCAATTTCGACATCATTTTTGGAATACGATTTTTTTGCAGAATTTTATATTTAATTCAGGTAAATGTCTTAGTTCTAAGAAAGACTAGTCATTTTTAAAAGGTACACATCAAAATTTTAATTTTTAACAAAATCATGCAACAATTTAAAAATATGACCTCCAGGGTAATGACTCATTGAACAGAGAAAAGACGAAGAAAATAAAATAAATAGTATTTTTAATTTAAAATCAAGAAATTCATTTAATTCAGTTCTTTTGTAAAAATAATAAAAGAAAAAATCTGTTAATCGTTATTCCCCTGTGAAAAATTTTGGCAGGGGAATGATAAATTTCTACAAAACCCCCTGAAATGTTTATTTCAGGACATGAGCTGGAAGTTTGTACTTGCAATAAACACAAAATAACACCTGCAAAATTACACTGTTCAGCACAAAAAAAAATTATAAG
Organism: Hydrotaea diabolus; assembly: GCA_963513945.1. Taxonomy (NCBI): domain Eukaryota; kingdom Metazoa; phylum Arthropoda; class Insecta; order Diptera; family Muscidae; genus Hydrotaea; species Hydrotaea diabolus. The sequence goes on from OY740716.1 coordinate 232,501,907, forward strand.
GTTCTGTCAACGGATTCTGGTAGAGGGGGTAAAAAAACAATATACGTGTATCGGCGTTTACGTCTGAATCTTATTTTAAGGGGGGTCAAAGTTCAAACCCCTTGAGAACATTCTTATGACGAATCGGCCTAGAAAACCATGTGATCCTTAGATTTTAGGTGTAGGGTATGTTCAGCATTTTTACTTAAAATATTACAAGGAACATTTTTGTGGAACATGTTAACCCTCCAGCGCCTCACTGTATGGGTCTTTTGGGACCCTTTTGTCGAAATGGGTACGTAAACTCCCCTAAAACAGGGATATAACGGGATACAATGTTCTACAAAAATGTTTGCCATTGAATTCTACAATAAGTCTCTGAATACACGAAAGCTCAAAAATCAACATCAATGGTAGAAATAAGGCAAAACTGAAAATCGGTTTTAGGGTTAATTTCGTACATATTCTGAATAGGCCTAAACTGACCCACAAAACATAAATGTAGAGGGTTGAGGTGTATGGATGAAATATTCTACGTAAAATTTCACTATAGGTTACCGAACAAAACAAAGTCGTAGATATAATATCTATAAATAAAATTATTAGACACAATTTTTGTGTCGAACAATGTCCAGCATATGTCAGCTATAAGATATTGAATACTTTTGCCATTATAGCGTTCTTCAAGAGGTGCACATATTTGATGGAATCGTTCACCATGTTCATCGGACTCTGTTGGCAACTGATGCTCAAAATAATAAATATGAGAATTAAGAAAATGAATTTTCGTCGACATATGAACACCTAGTTTTTCAAAATCGCTTAGCATAGAGTTGACGTATATATGAGCAGTAGGGGACCGATGCTTTCCTAGAAAGTTGTGAATAACTTCTTTAATGCTTTTCCATGCGGCAAGTTCCTTTAGTGCGAGCATTTGCTCAAATTCAGCATTTTTCGTAAGCTTTCGTATGTCAGGGCCAACAAAAACTCCTATAATAAAAAGAGGCAAATTGTATAAGGTATAAAAGCAATTTGAAGTATTCATACCTTCTTTTATCTTTGCTTCGCTAAGTTTTGGAAACAATGTCTTCAAAAAATTGAATGCCGCTCCAGATCTATCTAAACTTTTAACAAAGTTTTTCACCACACCAAGTTTTATATGTAGTTGTGGTAAAAGAATTTTTTCAGTTGGTACCAGCGGTGGTTGAAAAATATTGTATTCCCCTAACGGCCCTTCAACTCTTGGCTCCCATTGTTTTTTCGAATATTGGTTCCCCTTCCATCTGCTATCTCATTTGCATAAAAAGCATCCATATTTCACGTTTCCACTTTGCATACCGGAGAGGAAGCTAACAACTTTAAGTCGCAGCAGACTCGCCATTCGTGCTCGTCATATTTAACCGCATCCAATATAAATTTCATCGAATCATAATGAATCATTGATAATTATCAAAAGTATAAATTATCTTTTTTAAAAAACAACACAGGGGAATGATCCACTTAAGTGCGAACGTTCGTAACGAGTGACAAAACACGACTTACTTAATTTTAATAAGACTGTTGACGAAAAAACTATAAGATGTGCACCCACTTCAAGTGATGTTCAATCATGTTTGAGTTGCTTTAAATCAGGATTGGTTTGGAATTTGAGTTTCAGGCAATATTAGATTTTAGAGAGGAATACAGTGTATTTTCAGGGACAGAAAATAAACATCCATAAAAATATAAATTGAATAAAAAATTATAATCGTTAATAGCAACAAAATTAATTGAATATTATTTTTTTCTATAGACTGGTTTTATTAAATAAATAATTTATATTTCTGTAAAAAATTGAGAAAATTTCAAGTGAAAGTAGTGCTAGGGACAACCAGGGTAATGATATTTGAACGCTTTGGTAGGAAATTTTTTGAAGAACAAATAATTTTTTTAAAAAACAATTTTAAAGACTTTAAATGTCCTATAAAGATTTATTGTATAGTAAATTATAAAATATAATATATTTTATACTTTAACGCTAGAAACAAGCAAGGACAACAAAGTGGCCCATAACCTCAGAATCAACCATATCAATACTTTTTTTACAGCTGATTTAAATTTTAAATGGCTTACCCTGTATAAGCTATCATCGTGCATTATTTTATAAGATACATAAAGGGTGTTTTTTATTGAGGTATAGAACTTCGAATTGAAATAAAACACAAGAAAATCGTTTTAATGTCCATCAATTTGGCTTTATTCGAAGGATAATTTTATGCCATTAATGTTTAAATATGATTTCGGGCATGTGGCCTCCGCGGCTGGCTCGAATAAAGCCAATTCTACAGGTCCAATTTTCAACCACTTTTTCGAGCATATGGGGCCGTATGTTGGCAATAACGCCACGAATGTTGGCTTCCAAGTCCCCTAACGTTTCTGGTTTGTTGGCGTAGACGAGCGACTTCACATATCCCCAAAGAAAATAATCCAATGGTGTCAAATCACACGATCTTGGTGGCCAATTGACAGGTCCATTCCGCGAAATTATGCGCTCATCGAATGTTTCCTTCAATAATTCGATTGTGACGTGCGCTGTGTGGCATGTAGCGCCGTCTTGTTGGAACCACAACTCATCCACATTCATGCCATCCAATTCGGGAACAAAATAGTCGGTTATCATGGCTCTATACCGGTCTCCATTAACGGTAACTGACTCTCCAGCATTATTTCGGAAGAAGTATGGCCCAATGATTCAACCAGCCCATAGAGCACACCAAACAGTCAATTTTTGTGGATGTAATGGCGTCTCAAGGGTCTCATGTGGATTCTCTTCACTCCAAATGCGGCAATTTTGCTTGTTGACGTAGCCATTCAACCAAAAATGAGCCTCATCACTGAACAAAATTTTGTGATGAAAATCAGCATCGAGATGAATCTCATTTTCGGCCCATTTTGCAAGCGTTGTTCTTTTGTCAACCTGTTCATGATGAAATGGCAAACCAAACTAAATATTAATCACTTGACAGCTGACAAAATGGCCGCCAGTTAAAAAAGTGATGCCAACTTAAAGTTCTATACCCCAATAAAAAACACCCTTTATAAGGACAGACTTGGTTAGAGACATGACATAGCTGAATTTTATCCATAGCCCATAATCTCAGAATCAACCATATCAGCACTTTTTTACAGCCGATTTAAATTTTAAAATGGCTCACCCTGTATAAGCCATCATCGTCAATTATTTTATAAGATACATCTAAGGACAGACTTGGTTAGAGACTTGGTTATCACCATTTCTCCATTGTTGTAAAAAATAAAAAGGTGTGGTTTAAGACAAATGATTGGATAAAGCCCACAGCATTTCTAAATTTCTTAAGGTGGTTGAAACAGATCACAAGCCAACTGTGAAACCAATAGAGATAGATGCAAATTAAAAAAGTACATTGAGAAATCAAGCTTTTCAAATTAAAAACCAAAGAAAAAAATCCCAAAATCCCCACGATGTGTAATTTGAGTTTCAATTTAAGATCTTAGCATCTTAACCACCAACACCCTCAAAGTAGCGTAGATTAAATGTTTCACAAACCGAATTAAATCCTTTAAAAAACTCCCTCCCTGAGTAATACGGATTCCATTTGCATCTAATTAGATGCAAAATTGTTTAATTAATTTTGTTTCAAAAAAAATAATGAACTTTTTCCACGCAGTGATATGAAATAATTAATACCCTTTAATATTTGAGTAATTATTATTTTATGTTTATTTTTAACAACAACAAAACAACGAATTATAAATATCCTGGGCGGCAGGAGTGATGGCATCTGATGGCACTTCTCAGTAGCGCATTAATTATCCGCTACCGCACCAATTACGTACGTACGTACGTACGTAAAAAAGCGCAAGTGTAACGTTGCCATCGCTTTGTCAGAGGATACTTTTGCTTTGTTGTCTGTTGACGTGAGCATAAATTCTATACTTATACATACATAGATAGATTTGTACATAACTGTATCTTTGTGTGTGTGAGTTAAAATGTTCATATACATTCATAAAAAAGCAATTACATAAAAAAACAAATGGGCAATATTCCCATGAGGAAACACATGCGGAACGAAAAAACTTGACTGTATGCACCCAGTGAGAAAATAGACAAGGCCTTCCCGTAGGAAGATCTTCTAGGAGGCCTCTTTTGTAAGTCCAATAAACATTCGTTTTTGCCTTCGAAAATTTGGCATTTCAAAAGGCTTTCTATGCAAACGAAAAGTGAACCCCCACCCATTCTTGACTGTCGCTTTTCTAAGAAGGCCTGCTAGAAGGCCTTATAATAAATCCTCTTCTCATTCGTTGATGTATTCGTTGAGGAAGCCGTCATATTTTCAATGAAAAAGATCCAATTAACATTCCTGGCTTCCTTTTTGTGAAAGGCATGCTTCCATGGCTGGTGAGTGAAGGCAGCACTAATGGTTCACCACTGCGGTCGACAGTGAAGATAAAGCGGGTGTTAGAAATAAAAAAAATAAAAAAATTCAAATAAAATGTGGTATCTCTATTGTTGCTGCAAAAGAACTCTTTATGTCATTTATTTTTTGAATATAATTTCCTTCGAATGTTGGCAGCTGTATGAACGATCGATGAGAAACGGCAAGATCCGCTGTTTTCGATCAAAACTTTGTCCAGTGATGAGGCCCATTTCTGGCGCAATGGCAACGCCAATAAACAAAATTGCCGCCTTTAGGGTAAAGAGCAACCAGAAGAGGTTCTAGAGGTGCCAATATGGCTAGAGACAACCACGGTATGGTGCGGTTTATGGGCTGATGGAATCATCGGTCCATATTTTTTCAAAAATAATAATGGCCGGAACATTACCGTGAATGGTGCTCGCTATCGCCTCATGATATCGGACTTTTTGCTACCTTGAATTGAAGCCCGTAAACTTGAAGACATTTGGTTCCAACAAGACGGCGCTACATGCCATCCAGCCAACTAAACAATCAATTTATTGAAGGAATCTTTTGGTGAGCGCATTATCTCGGGCCGTGAGCCTGTGGCGTGTCCTCTAGGATCGTGCAATTTAGCACCGCTTGACTGTTTTTTGTGAGGTTATGTGAAGCCGCCATTCTACTCAGATAAGCCCGACAGGAAGGACGCCTTGGAAGAGAATATTTGGCGCTTTATTGCTGACATACAACCCCAAATGCTGCAAGTCGGTAAGTACTAACACTGAAATTATATTCAGCGGTATAACAAGTTTATTTTTACTATATATTAAGGCTAACTGATAAACACCGATATGAGAATTTCTTGAATACCTATTGATACCCATTTACCGAAGAAGATAACAAATGGGGGGTTCCTTGACAAGAGTGTAAGCAGTAGACTCGAAAAAAGGCCATAATGATGGCAATGGTGTTCCAATACAATAGATTTACTATCTGAAGGCACCGCCGGTTTGTCGTTAAACAAAAATAATCCAATATTTATATGGAGAACAATGAGAAGCTGGTACTCATTAATTGTAAAAATAGTTGCCGCTTCAGTCCCGCGTGAGAGGTTATTTTCGCATGCAGTTGTTATTGCTATTTAAATTCGGAGTCAAATTGCCCCAACAAATTTAAATACGAGAGTTGCTACTTATATTTCGGGACCTGACAATACTAGTATTCTCAGATGCAAACTGGAACTTCCATTGGAAACTTTGACATTTTTTAGCATAACTTTACTCAGAACGTTTTGTCATTTGAGGCCTAATTGTTTTGTTTACAGTGAGTTGAAAAATTCATCTCAGTCAAAAAATGGAATTATCCCGTGAACATTTTCGTGCGATGATATTTTACGATTTTCGGCGTGGGTTATCGAGACAAGAGTGTTTAAATCAACTTGTTTTGACTTTTGGCGATGAAGCACCATCAAAAACCACTGTAAATCGCTGGAACTAAGAGTTCAGTCTCGGACGCCGTTCGCTCCAGGATGAATTTCGTGAAGGACATCCAACTTCGTTCACTTTGCCAGAAACCATCGATGCTGTACGTGAACTGATTAAGCAAGACCCACATGTGACATACCGTGAGATTGAGGCATCTTTGGGCATTAGTATGACAAACAAAAATACGATATTAAATCTTCATTTCGCCGTGAAAAAAATTTGTTCTCATTGGAGCCCACATAATTTGACGAATGCTCAAAAAAGTATGGATTGGTGCAAAAAGATGTTGAAAAAGTATAGCTCCGGTAGCTCAAAGGCAGTGTGTAACCTTGTCACAGGTGATGAATCATGGATCTATGCATATGAATCCGAAACAAAACAGCAATGGTTCTTTCAAGACGAACCAAATCCAACAAAAGTTGTTCGTGGAAAAAGTACATCGAAGCAAATGATTGCGGTTTTTTGGTATAAACGGCCATATTGCAACAGTGCCTTTAGTGGAACGTACGACGGCCATTTCTGAGTTGTATACAAACATTTGTTTGCCATTAGTGTTCGAAGAAATGAGGAAAGATAATAAGAGAAGACGGATCATTTTGCATCACGACAATGAGAGCTGTCCCACATCAGCTAAAACGATGAGCTATTTGACCACTCAAAATGTCGAATTGATGGACCATCCACCGTACAGCCCTGATTTGGCCCCCAATGTTTTCTTGTTATTCCCTAGCATCAAGAAAAACGATTTTCATCCCCTGAAGCAGCTGTTGATGTGTTCAAAAATCATGTTTTGAAAGTGTCTCAATCGGAGTGGAAAAAGTGCTTCGGAAATTGGTTTGTGAGCATGCAAAAGTGTTTTTAACTTAAAGGAGAATATTTTGAAAAACAAAAAACAATTTTCAATCATAAATACTTGTGTTTTTATTGCCGGAACCGAAACATAAGTAGCAACCCTTGTATGATTATCTCTTCGATATCAATTGATGCGGACATGTGGTTTCATGTATATTAATCGACTGCTTTAAAAAATCAACTTTGCTTTCAGCTTTTAAAACTAGAACTTAAAACTGATGTTTATTAATTTATAATCAATCTTACTTTTTTTAAAATAAAAGCTTTTTATACAAAGAAAACTTATTTTTATTTTAAAAATATTTCATTTTCATTTCCCCAAAGAAAAATGACGAAAAGTCGACCGTAATCGACTTTTTTATACTATAAAGTCGATAGACTTTTCGACGACTTTTGATTTTTTTTTGCAATACGAGGGCGGTTCGGAAACTTCTTAGCCTAGCACAAAAAGCGCGGTATAAACAGAAAAAAGTTAAGTGTTTTGGAAACTTCCATCTCTGTTATGAACACATTTTGTTTCGATCTGGCAACTACTTCATATAGAAACAGGTGTTCACAAAAGACGCATCCGCGATTTTTTTACAATGGAAAAATTAGAAATGCGTGGTGTCATTAAATATTTAAATAAAAAACGTTTATCGGGACAAGAAACTCATAATGATTTGGTGAATGTGTTAGGTGAAAGTGCTCCTTCATATGCAACAGTAAAAAATTGGGTTGCTGAATTTAAACGTGGTCGTACAAGCATTGAAGATGAACCACGTAGTGGACGTCCAAAAACAGCAACAACAACAGAAATTGTAGCCAAAGTGCATGATATGGTACTAAATGATCGACGAATAAAAGTGCGTGAAATAGCAAATATCATGGGCATCTCAAATGATCGAGTCCATTCAATTTTGCATGAAGAACTACAGATGAAAAAGCTTTCTGCAAGATGGGTGCCGGACTTGTTAATAGTCGACCAAAAACTCATAAGAATGAACATTTCTCAAGCTTGTTTGGATCGTTTTCAGCGAAATAAAATGGATTTTAAGCGTCGTTTCATAACTGTTGATGAGACATGGATCCACCACTATACTCCAGAGACAAAAGAACAATCCAAACAATGGACTGAAGCTGGAGGAAGTGCCCCAAAGAAGGCAAAAACAATTTAATCGGCTGGTAAGGTTATGGCAACGGTTTTTTGGGACTTTAAAGGTATTTTTTTGATTGACTATGTGCAAAAGGGTAAAACAATAAATTCAGAGTACTATTGCGACCTTTTAGATCAATTAAATGTACAAATTCGAGAAAAACGTCCTGACTTACAACACAAAAAAATAATTTTTCATCAAGACAACGCACCAGCGCACAAGAGTGTTTTAACAATGGCTAAAATCAACGAATTAAAGTACGAGTTGCTTGACCACCCACCTTATTCTCCTGATTTAGCTCCCAGTGACTTTTACCTGTTCCCAAATCTAAAAAAATTCCTTGCTGGTAAGCGTTTTACTCCAAATGAAGATGCAATTACAGTTGTAAACCACTATTTTGAAGACCTTGAGGAAAACTATTTTAATCAAGGGATAGAATTGCTAGATAAGCGTTGGACTAAGTGTATTGATGTTTCAGAAGATTATATTGAAAAATAAAAATATTTTTGAAAAACTTACTATTCTCTTTCATTGATAGGCTAAGAACTTTCCGAACCGCCCTCGTAGTCGAAAAGTCCTTAAATCGACTTTTAGCCTTAAGTATATCGGAGTAGCAACCAAAAGGCCGTAGGTTCGAATAGCAGTGGAGGTAAATCAAAAATGATATAAAAGTAAATCAAAAATGTAATAAAAGTGAAACTTAGATAATTAAAAGTTTATTTCTCGGTAAGCTAAAATTTGTTGTTATATTTCTTTGGTAGCCTTCCCATAGAAAGGAGCGTGAAAGACCTAACTCTGCAATCTAACCCTGTGCTAATTTGAAAAAAGCGCAGATACGGCAAGCATGCCTCCGCGCATTCTAAAAAGAGCTCCTAGAAGGCCCTGTTGGGTCCATCCTTTGTTTCCGCTGGGCACTTTTTGCCGTGTGTGCATGTGTGTGATTAAAAAAAATGACGTACTTTGATTTACAGGCACAGTAGTTCGAAATGCAGATAAAACTATTTGCTTTTTCCTAGACAAAGGGGTTATTTTTACTATGGATCTTATAAGTATTTCAAGTTCCATACGATATCACTTCAAATTACAGAAGTGCGCATAGAAAATACAAGTCACATGGAAATCATACCTGAATTTTCTCTAAGAGATATTGTGAAAAACGTTGGCATTCGTTACACTGTGTATGAGAACTATTTTCGTTTTATGTTTTGCTTAACAAATTAAATATGCCAATGCAAAAGTAATCCCATGGGTTGAGATTATAATTTCATTTTTTAGTGCGTTGAGGTTTTTAGTATGCACGACTATCATACATGAGCTTTGAATCTGGCTAAGAACATCTAGCTTCTCTACAAACGACTTTGACTTGTTGAGTATAAGATTTAAATCGCACACAGATTTTAAAGCCTTCATCATGGAATAAAGATATATTTACTTTTTCATGCCGTTTGCAAATTATCGAAATACTGATCGAAGACCCTATAATGTGTATATATTCTGAATATAATATTCTGAAAGTCTAAGATGATCAAGCCAAGTCCGTCCGTTCGTCTACAGGTCTAACTATTAAGCTAAGTGGCTAAAAACAAAGTCGGCTGTTGTACTGAACTGTATTTAAAAAGGACCAAATCAGTCAAGAGGTAAAAATTGTCCCTGCCCAAGGACTGAATCCACCTCTGGAAAATTGCTATGTTTGCAGTATTTTGATTGTTGACTTTTCCAACTTTCCTCTTAGTTATATGAAATGCAACACTGCTCCCATCAAGTATCATCTGCTAATAAACTACTGTCAAATTTTGAGAGAGTTCCCTGATTTAGTTTGTGTTTAACAGCTGTTTAAAACATACAACCACATGGATTTTGTTAAAAATTAAAAAAGTGAATTTCGAGTGCTCATTTAACATTATTTTTGCGGAATGAAACAGCCAATCAAACCAAGGAAAAGCTTGATAAATACTAAGGGGACTCTGCACCATCGATTTTAACGGTAAAAAATTTAATGGTTTAAAACTCTGAACGTCTGGACAGCCAACTGAGGTCAACACATCCGAAATTGTCAAAAAATCCCCCATAAGGTAATGACCGACCGAAGAGCAAAAGAGCGTGAGAAGGTTGATGTCATAGGCATTTCATATGTCAGACTGGTTTCGATTTTACATGATCAGTTGGGTTTAAGAAAGCTGTCTGCAGGATGATAGACGCGTTTAATCTCTCGTGTGTTTGGAGTTGTTTAACCGCAATTCGAATGCGTTTTTGCGGCGCTTTGTAACTGTGGATGAAACATGAATCCATTACAACACCTTGGAGAGCAAACAGCAGTCTAAACAATGGGGTTCTCCTAGTAAACCGACTCCAAAGAAGCCAAGGTGACTTAGTCAGCCAATACGGTAAAGGCAACAGTTTTTGTGAATGCACGCGGGATAATCCACATCGATTACCTTCAAAAGGAAAACAATAAACGACGAATATTATGCCAACTTGTTGGACCGATTTGATTAATTTATAAACTAAAATAGTCACCCAAGTGAATATTGCAGAACTCTGATGTTCAAAAAGATTATTAGAAACACACGAAAAACAGCGCCGTGTCATTCAAATTGGAATGTCATTTAAATCCACTCAGCCATTAATTCTATAAAATTTAATTAAAATAAATCTTCGAAACACTAGAGCAAAAAACCGAAAATGGACATAATAAATCTTATGTACTCGTAATTATTATTCGAAGTAAAATAAACCAAAATTAGTGTTTCTAAATAATGGCGTATCCTTTTGCTTCTTTTTAACGACATTTTATAAATGTGGGTGCAAATAGTAGTTCTTGGGTTAAACGAGTTTACTAGAGTAATGCTATAATTATTTTTTCCCTCTAAATGAAGTCAGGATGTTTTTAAAATAAAAGTGTTCTTTAAGTCCCTTTTGAAAAAAATAAAAGTTTTAAAATTAGATACAGAGTTTTTCAATAGGGACATAACAATTTCGTATCTTTATGTCAACGCACCCTCAAACATTTTTAATAATCTTTCAGTGTCAAAACGTTAGTCGAAGTCAACATTTTCAGTATGGTAAAGTTCACTTACGAGCAACGTTTGGAAATCATTAAGAAAAAAACTAACGAAATTCCAAGTCAGTGGTCGCAACTTTAAGAGCGCTTACTCCAATTTGCGGCCGTAACAATCGTCCCACCAGACCGGATATGCATGCTATGGAGTACAAATTTGGATCCGTAAGTGTATCCGTTTAAAATTAGCCAAATCAGTCGATTTCACGTCGTTCTCAGGAATCAAACCACACTGTGGCGTTTTTTCGAAAAGCTATTGGCCTTCATCCTTATAAGAACTAAAGCCACTTGATCATTTAAAACGCCAAACCTTCTCCGATTGGGCTCTGGCAAAGTTCACGAAAATCTGGAATTTCCTCGAAAAATCATCTTCAGCGATGAAGCTCATTTCTGGTTGAGTGGTTTTGCCAATAAACAAAATATGCATCATTGGACAGCATTAAACCCACATGTGCTATAAGAGACACAATTGCATCTGCAAAAAATTTCTGTGTGGTGTGGCTTTCATGTCGGAGTTGTGATTGATTCGTACTTTTTCGCCGATGAAAACAATCGTCATGTTACCATCAATGGAGAGGTTGACATCGTCGAAAGTGGCAATACTAGCAAAAAGTAGTACGTACGGAATAAAGACTTATTATCAGTTAACGTCATGTAAGCCCTTATTATGTTTGCATAAAGGTAAAAGTAACATATATGGCATCTTAATTTCTTTCGGCATACATTCATTGCTATACAAATTTAATTTTTGTAAATGCAAATTTATTGCAAAACCTACCGAAATACGGCTTAGCGTACCTTCGTACCATATGAAATAAAAACCTACCACATTTGGTAGGGAAAGCCCAAAGCGAACAAACACTGTTCAAAACACGCAATTGAATCCGAAAAAATTAAAGGGTGGTGTGTTTTTCAGATGGTGGTGTGATAGGGCCGTATTTATTCGTCGATTAAAACAATCATGTCATGTCATGTTACCGTCAATGGAGAGCGCTATCGTTCCATTAGGGCGTACCTAAAAAAAAAAAGTTCGCCGTACACCTTCGAATATGAAGTATTATTGAAAGGTAGTTTAAAAATTTTTTTTTTTATTTTTTTATGCCGAACGTAGGGGTCACGCTTTTACATTTTTCTATATAACTTCTGCATTTATAAACGGATTTCAAAGTGTGATACATCGATGTTTTTGTCTCGACGAGGCCGATTTTTTTGTCTTTGAAGTCATTGAGCTCAAGCACCCCCTTCTGGTACTTACCCATCATATCTCAGTTGCTACTACCCTAATGTACCACTCTAAATCAGAAAATTAGAGCTCGCGCGGGGTGCTTGAGCTCAATGACTTCAAAGAAAAAAAATCCTCCTCGTCGAGACAAAAACATCGATGTATCACACTTTAAAATCCGTTTATAAATGCAGAAGTTATATAGAAAAATGTAAAAGCGCGACCCCTACGTTCGGCATAAAAAAATAAAAATTTTTTTTTTGAAACTACCTTTCAATAATACTTCATATTCGAAGGTGTACGGCGAACTTTTTTTTTTACTTGTAACCTGGTACGCTCTACGTGCCATGTTAGAAAATTATTTTTCGCCAGGATTGGATGAGCTTGACATCGCCTATATGTGGTTTCAACAAGACGGTGCCACTAGCCACACAGCACGCGTTACAATCGATTTAATTAAAGGCAAGTTCGGTAAACGTGTTATCTTGAGAAATGGCCCGGTCGAATGACCACCTCGTTCATGCGATTTAACGCCATTTGATTTCTTTTTATGGGGCCACATCAAGTCATTGGTACATGCCAACAAACCAACAACTGTAGACGAGCTCAGAGACCACATCCTACGCGAAAATGCCAACGTTTAACTCGAAATGTGTGCAAGAGTGGTGGAAAATTTCGTCCAAAGAATATATCGCTGTACACAGGCTCGTGATGGTCATATGACCAAAATCCAATTTCATTTTAAAAATGTAACATCTGCACTACACCTAGAATAATTTTGAACTCTAAATCTTAAATATTCTGTGTTTTATTAATATACACAATTGTTATGTCCCTATTGGATAACCCTGTTTAAGGTTCGCCAAGACCGAACTAAACAAAGTTTTTACTTGTTCTAATAGTTAAGAGGATTGTTATCTATATTTCTGGCCTAGACAACACTTAGTGCTGCCTGGCGCCATCTGACATATCCAATGGAAAGTTTTTTTTAGCCTAAACGTACTCAGAACGTTTTGACGTACGACCATCATTTGTGTTGTTTACAGTGACTTGAAAAAATCAATTTGGCAAAAAAATAGAATTAACTCGTGAACATTTTCGTGCGTCGATGAACTTAAATCTTTGTATGGTAATGAAGCACCATCCTATAGCACTGTGACTGGTTTAATGAATTCAAACGTGGCCGAAGCTCGCTCAAAAACGAAGGTCGTCCAAAAACGGCCGTTGTGCCAGAGAACATTGATGCCGTGCGGGAACTGATAATGCAAGATCGTCATGTGACATACCGTGAGATAGAGGCATCCTTGGGCATTTCTTCCACCAGCATACATTCGATATTGCTTGAACACCTGGCCGTAAAAAAAAGTGTGTTCTCGTTGCATCCCGCACAATTTGACAATCGCTCAAAAAAGGCTCGTGTCGATTGGTGCAAATTTTTTTTTTAAAAGTACGATCGCAGTGCTTCAAAAGACATGTTTAAGTTCGTCACAGGTAACGAATCATGTGGGTCTTCGAAGACTAGCCAAATCCAACGAAAGTTGTTCGTGGAAGAAGCACTTCGAAGCAAATGGTTGCCTGTTTCTTTGGCAAAACTGGTCATGTGGCGACAATTCCGCTTGAGCAATGTAGGACGGTCAATTCTGAGTGGTACACCACAATTTGTTTGCCTGGAGTCTTCGGAGAAATTCGAAAAACAAACAAGAGAAGACGAATGATTGTGCACCATGACAATGCGAGCTCTTACACATCGGCTCAAACTAGCACCCCTTTGACCGGCCAAACGCCTTTTTGACCGCCAAATTGATGGGTCATCCGCCGTACAGCCCTGACTTGGCACCCAATGACTTCTTTTTATTCCCGCACATGAAGAAACAAAAAATAAGTGGTCAACGATTTTCGTAGCCGGAAAATGCTGTTGAAGCGTTCAAAAACCATGCATTGGAGGTGTCTCAATCGGAGTGAAAAAAGTGTTTCCACAATTGGTTTGAGCGCATGCAAAATTGTATAAGTCATGAAATCGGAGAATACTTTGAAAAACAATAAAACCATTTTTAATGATGAATATTGGCATATTCATTATTAGGCCAGAAATATATATGTGGCTCGCAAAATAGAAAGGGGCCTAAGGGTAAAAACCAGTTTTGTTCAGGAGAGCCATTTTAAAGATTTAAATACGTGTATCGTTGGTGTAGAATCGTCGACTTCGCTTTCATAAAACGCGCATATGCCTGGAAGGAAACACTTTTGGGCATGGCATCGGTCTCATTCGATGCTCAGATGTTGTCCACATTAAAAAAAGAAAAAAAAAACTAAAATTGATTTTTTTACCCTTAGGTCCCTTATTCTATGCGCTGTCACATATAGCAGCCGTCGTATTGTTTTCATAAAATCAAAAAGCTATCTACTGTAAGTTAATGTGATTAAAATATCCATTTTCCCGTAACTTGAATGTTTTGTTGACATTATTTTTTTAAAAAAAAACGTTGATAGATTCTCCTGTATTTAGCCCACTCAGTCAAATTTGTCGTTAGCCTGACACAAAAGCAACTGTTGCTATCGGTCTATATTTGCATGCGGCAGACCAGAGTAATTTTGGTAATGCCCCCTCTTTGTTATTCTCCTCCGCTGCCCGCCTGGACGAAACAAAAACACAGCCCGTTACTCACTTGCATTTGGACGTTATTTCCTGTTCGTTTATGGCTATTTTGGATGTTTGCAGAAACTCCATCAGATGTGGTGGCAGGTCCCTGAAACAATTATCAACCATTTTCTGAGTATTGCCACATTTCACCAACGACTGGTTCGAGGCAGAGGCAGCCGTTGCAGCATCATCAGTTGCCGATGCACTATCCATGATTTGCCGTTGCTGTCGTATTGCGGCTGCATTGTCATGGCGCTGATTTAAATCCACCTGGGCATCGACACTACCGAGTGTCTGCATGGTGGCGACCCACACGAACATCAGATGCCACATTTTGTTGCCCAATAGTTCGCGATACATATCTTTTGTTGCGAGGTTTTTATTTTATTTTTTAACAATTTAATTAAATGACGAAGTTGTAAATGGTAAAACCACTCGTGTATCTGCTTGACGGTGTTTTTATGGTGGTATTTACTTTTTCGCTATTGAAGGTGGGGGTGATTTTTTTATGGTTTTCGCTTTATGGTTTTTTTAATATCAACTTTTTGCTACTCTTTTGTGGTAACATTTTGCTCTCAATCAAATCACTTCATTAAAACACCATAAGTGCATTTTGTTCACTGTATTTGTAAGGCTCTTTGCCGCATTGCTTTTTTGTGGTACGAACTAGAAGCCAACAGGTGGTAATTGGTATTTCTTTACAATTTAATCGCGTACTCTATGTTTATGCGGTATTTGTTAAATTTTTTGATCCGAAAATTTGTTTTTTATTCGGTTGTTTACACCTTGAAATGAAGCGGAAAACTGACTGCCCAACAGGATGCTGTAAATGGTTTTATACTAGCCGCAGTTTAGTTTGCTGCTCTCCCATGGCAATGTATGCTGCTGTACGAGGGATAACAGAGTCTGTTAAACACCTTCTTTGCTGGCACACATAACAGAACGAGAGAGAAAGAGAGAGGAGCATTCACAGTGTTGCCATTGCCTTGGTTAAAGCAGTGTTTTTAAGTTCCCATTTACACAAGGCAACTTTACTTGCGTCAATTTTTATGAATCTCTTTTAAACTCTTGTGTTTACACGTGGCAATTTGGTTAGACAATTTTTGTTTTATTTTTGCCTTTTCGGATATTTTCTGATTTATTCGTTCTGAGTTTTGTTTAAAAAAGTACGAGTACTAAAATAATCTGCAGCCAACTTCACACTACGAAACACACAAAAGGAATTGACCGTACGTACAAGTTTTTCCCTTCCATTCCCCTTACCTCTCTCTCTTCAGCAAACTGAGAGTTGCGGCTAGTAAAGTTACCTCGTGTCAACGGCGACTACGCGATTTCAACGTTAGCATTTAAAGCCCTTAGCATTTATGCCCTTTCTTTTACCTGGTGGTTGACATGTCCCATAATAGTACCTACCGTACATAATTCCGCCCACTTTTGTTATTTGTATAGTTGTTTTAAATACTATTTACCCGATTCCGCTACTAATTACATGATTAGATTTTCGATTATAAATTACACAAGTTGAAGAAAAATTGGAGCCATAACCACGCCCTTTCAGTATCTTATACAAAAATGGCACTATCAGAGCATAGACTGAAACCCACATTACTTTTTCACTGATTCATAAATTTCGTTAAAATAAGGTATATTGTAAAATGTTTATTGCACCTTTGTTAACATATAAGACAAAAGTAGTTGCCACGCCCTGTTCTAGTAACTCATTCATGAGATTTGTCCAGTATGAGGTTTTTTTTGAACTCGGTATGCTTCAGGGAATGGATATTAATGGTTAATTACCTTAATGACGGAAAGTTGAAAATCTTAAGGGTTACGCAGCTTACTGCTTACTTGTGTCACGCAGCCATCATACCAATGTCTATCAATCGATTGGGACTTGCTGACACTATACCAGTATTCCGTCCAAGATTTACCATATAAAAGTTCAAAAAGTGCACAAAATCTACTTTGAGCCAAAAATGCACGTTAATAAAAGTAAATAAAAGGCGGCATGGCTATTTCAAAAGATGGAACATGAAGCAATAAACACAGATGGCGCATTCCTCTCTTCAAAAAAATTTTCTACTGCGCATGTACGTCATCAGAGCGCACAACTGCTTGTATGTTATGAAAACAGTATGAGATTTGTTGTGGTAATTAAAAAATTTTGAATAAAATAAAACGAAAAATCATAGAATTTTGTTTTTTTTTATATTTAATTTATTATTTTTTTATATTTTCTTTTTCTTCTTATTTAACTTACATTTTTCTTCTTATGTAACTTACATTTTCGTCATATTTAACTTACATTTCCTTTTTTAAGCATTCCATATTTTCTTCCTGATGCATCTCTGATTCTGAGGGAAACTGGCGATCCACTGATGGTTCATTTACATCTACTAAGCAATAATTGTAATGTATAGTTACTATAATATTGAGCGTTGAAACTTTGCTTACCGTCCAGTGAAACACATTCTGAATCGTTTTGTTTCATAAGCATTTCAATAATTTTTTTGTTTTCCCGCTTTTGGATTCGCTGTCCACGGCCCTTATCATCTTCGTCCGTAGAAGAATCTTTACGGACAGAAGGCACAGCACCGCGCTTCAAAAAACGTCTTTTGGTAAATCCTTATGCAGGATTCGTAAAATGTATACACTTCATTTTTATGCATATATAGTAACTTATTACTTACGCATTTCATATTGCAAATTGTTTTCGAAGTCCTCTGGTTTAAAATGTTCCATACATACGCGGGAAGTTTTTGGATTTATTTTATTTTTTTGGCAACAAAAACTTATCCATTGCTTTAATAACTTTGAATCTGCCATAAAGTTAAATAAACTGATTGTACACGGCTGATGTAACACGGCTGTAGACCGGACCTCGAGCTTAGGTTTGGTTTAAGTCGCTCATAACGCCCTATTATACATTTTAGTATAGTATAACTGAGGACTTGTAGACCGGGTTTCAAATCGTGAACCTATATTTTCCAATATTACTAGGATTAGTATTAGATCTTACATATTTTACTATACTAAATTTGACCAAGATGTGGGGGCTTAAGGTGCATGGTACATTGAGCGATATGATCCAACGTAACATGCAATGGTTTTATCAAAAGCATACGAATCGAAAGGAATTTTTGTGCAGGGGCTATTTGAAAACATGTACTACGGGTTGCTATATATATTTCTGGCCTAGATAACACTAAGTGTTGGCTGGCGCCATCTGACATTTCTATTGGAAAGTTTGACATTTTTTTTTATCATAAACGTTCTTTTATCATGAACGTACTTACGCATCATTTGTGTTGTTTACAGTAACTTGAACAAATCAATTTGGCAAAAAATGGAATTAACTCGTGAACATTTTCGTGCGATCATTTTTCACAACTTTCGACGTGGATTATCACGACAAGAGTGCATCGATGAACTTAAATCTTTGTATAGCGATGAGGCACCATCCTATAGCACTGTGAAGAACTGGTTTAAAGAATTCAATCGTGGCCGACGCTCGCTCATAGATGAAGGTTGTGAAGGTCATCCAAAAACGGCCGTTGTGCCATTGAAAATTGATGCCGTGCGTGAACCGTGAGATAGATGCATCCTTGGGCATTTCTTCCATTAGCATACATTCAATATTGCATGAACACCTGGCCGTAAACAAGGTTTGTTCTTGTTGGATTACACTCAATATGACAATGGCTCAAAACAAGACTCGTGTCGATTGGTGTAAAGAAATTTTAAAAAAATACGATCGCGGTGCTTTAAAAAACGTTTATAAGATTGTCACAGGTGACGAATCATGGATCTATACGTATGAACCCGAAACAAAACAGCAATCGACCGTGTGGGTCTTCGAAGACGAGCCGAATCCAACGAAGAAGCACTTCGAAGCAAATGGTCGCCTGTTTCTTCGGCAAAACTGGTCATGCGGCTACTAATCCGCTTGAGGAACATAGGACGGTCAATTCTGAGTGGAAAGCCACAATTTGTTTGCCTAAAGTCTTCGGAGAAATTCGAAAAGCGAGCTAGAAAATCATTGTTCACCATGATAATGCGAGCTCTCACACATCGGCTCAAACCAGCCAGCGCCCTTTTTGACCGGCCAAAACGTCGAATTGATGGGTCATCCGCAGTACAGCCCTGACTTGGCTCTTATTTTTTTCCACACATCAAGAAAAAAATGCGTGGTTAACGATTTTAGTCGCCAGAAGATGTTCTTGAAGCGTTCAAAAACCATATTTTGGAGGTGTCTCAATCGGAGTGGAAAATTGGTTTGAACGCATGCAAAAGTGTATTAATCATGCTGGAGAATACTTTGAAAAACAATAAAACCATTTTTAATGATAAATATTCGCGTTTTCATTATTAGGCCAGAAATATATATAGCAGCCCGTATTAGTTTTTTGTCATGTTCTGTACAAAATTAGGCCATTGCTGTATTTAAAATGTGGCTTTATCAGCTGCAGATTTTGAATTTATACTGGAAAGGCCTTAGATGACATTCACAACATGGCCCTACATTGGCTATCATAACATAGCCCTACATTGACCAACATTCTGAATATATTCGGGTCTATATTCCAATATTTTTGAGGTTACAAACATTACCCCTACTTCATAATACCCTGTACGACAGAGTGGTGTAGGGTATAAAGACTTGCTACCTTTTTGGCTCAAAATTACTTTTTTAATCGTTTTACCTTGTCCACATTCGAGTATTTACAGTCTTGTTGATTTTCGCAGTTTTTTACCGCAGTTCTCGAAGAATTCAGTGCGTTAGCTTGTCCGCAACAACAAATGGCAACACTGAGCACGGACTGAGTGTGAGTATGTTTGAGAGAGGGAGCAAGAGAAAGAGCAAGAGATAACGCATGCCCTTTAACTCTTGCAGCACGTGCCACGTGCTCGGTCGCCCAATCATTCATTGTTGATATCAGTGAAATGGAAACGATGTTAACCTGTCCCAAAGACACATTCCATATTTGTTATTTTCCCAAACGAGATCAATTGTGGTGTCACAAACAACTTTCGTCCTTTTCTCTTCCAGGAGAAGACAATTGTCACCACACTCTGACTATGTTTCAGTGTGCATGTGTGTGTGACAGTGAGTGTGTGTGTGTGTATGGGCTATGACCGTTAAGCACAATTGTTTGTGGTTATGTCGTCTGCTCTGCACTCCGGTTAAGTGCTTTTAAATTGGAAATGCACCGCAACACGAGAGATGACATGGAGGCAACACTCTGACGTTAACTAAACAAAGTCCTTAAATAGATTACTTATCTTATAACAACACACACACACTCACTCACACATATACCATCATGCACTACACTGTCTACAAAAGGTTCCAGCGTGATTTTCTTTCGAGCCATACCGAAGTAAAAAACAACAAAATAAAAAACATTTTTTATTTTTTCTTTGCTGAGCAATGGCTACAGTAACGCTTATTTTCAAATCTTCCGGCAGACAGAAAAACCATTAAAAAAAAGTCTGCCAAAGCAAACCGAAAGTTTTAGTTAAGGCAGTATCGATGCTGAAGGGATTTCCTGTATATTTTAAACACTTCTTCTTTTATTGGTTTCCTGGCTACCGGATGTTGAAAACAAGTAAGCAAGTCTGCAGACTTTGGGGTATGTCTTCGTGATTTCCTACTCACTTAGATTAACTAAACACACACAGAGAAAAAGTCCTTTACAAATTGTTTCGAAATACAAATACTACATTAGACGTGAAGACTTTTATTTGCAATTACGAGGGCGTATCAATAATTTCGTAACATTTCCAACTTCTCTCGTAGTTACATGAAATACAACATCAATAGCCTACTGCCAAATTTTGAGAGAGTTCCGTCATTTAGTTTGTGTTCAAAATCGTCGATTTATTGAAAAAAGTGGGCTATTGACTTTCGTTGTGGTCGCACAAGTATAAATGACGCTGAACATTCTGGTCGGCCAATTGCGGCTAAAACACCCGAAAATATCGAAGAAATCCACGATACCAGTTGGCCGATCGATAAGTAAAAGTGCGTGAGATTGTTGATGCCATACGCATTTCATATGGCTTTCAATTGTACATGATCAGTTGGGTTTACGAAATCTTTCTGGAAGATGAGTGTCGCGATTACCAAAAACGTTGTCGTGTTACAACTTTAAAGGATTGTCTGGAGTTGTTTTCTGTTATAACCGTGGATGAAACATAGATCCATTACAACACTCCGAAGCAGTATAAAAAATAGGTTTCTCCGGATGAACCGGATCCCAAGAAGGTCCGGGTGATTTTGTTGGCCAATAAGGAGACAGCAACGGTTTTTTGGGATGCACGCGGCATAATACAAATCAGTTACCTTTAAAAGCGAAAACCAATAAACGGCGAACATTTAGCCAACTTATTGCACCGATTTAACTATGATTTAAAAAAAACGACCCCATATTGCCAAGAAAAGTTATTTTTCATCAAAATAATGCACGGGTGCACACGTATGCAGTCTCAATGGCAAAATTGCATGAAATGGGTTACGAATTGGTACCTCATTCGCTATGCTCTTCGGATTTAGCCCCGACTGACTATTTCCATACCTAAAGAAATGGCTCGGTGGAAGGAGATACAGCTCCGATGATGAAATTATTGATCAATGGGCCTAGAAAAATCCTAATTTTTGGAAGGGATACAAAATTGGAGAATCTTTGGACTAAGTGTATTGAACTGAAAGGAGATTATGTTAAAACATATTTTTTTTGAAAAAAAACTGTGTTTTATTTGAAAAGTCATAGAGTTATTAATATGCCCGTACCATATGTTAATAATCGTGTTTCAAATTTTGTTAGACATTTCATTAGATGGCTGCTATGATAATATTTTGGTATAGACAACTAACTATTCTGCTGTTAAAATGGAATGATGAGCAAACTAACAAACTGATGGTTAATATTTATTTATTCGGTATCTGATAGAAATAATACAGTTTTTTTATTTAATTTTTATATTAAACGATTTCAAAATAGTTTAATTTCGTTAATTGAGCAGGTTTTTTTACAAGTAAAGCTTGGGTTTTTCCCATTGAACAGGGATTAACCGGCTCGAGGCCTCTTGCATCCATCTACTTATACATATTAATACATGACAAGTTTTTTACAAAATGGCAAAGTGACAGTAAAAAGCTTTGCTTTTTCTTTTCGAAAATAATAAAGTTTGTGTGCACAAGTAGAACGATTTTTTGCTTCAAATTGGTAAAAAGGATAAAGAATATTAAGTTTTGGTTTTAAAGTTTCGATAATTTTTAAGATAAAGCTGAATATGATACCTTATTTAAGTGGAATAAAGTGGAATTTTAAGCATAAATAAGGTGACACAAAATACCTCAAATCAATGCTTGAAGCCATGGCTATAGATGTGATAATAAATATATATACTGCCTGACCGGTCATATTTTGTAGGTTATATAAAAAAATAGGTGGAATAAAATTAAATTTTCAAATCGTCCCTCTTTGTCGATTTTGGTTTCCATTCAGAACATAACTTATTCATTAAATGTTAATAAAAAATTCATTAAATGTTTATTCATTTAATGTTAATATTCATTATTCATTAAATGTTAATAAAAAAAGATATGATTTCATTTCAAACGATCTATATATAATTTCAAGAAGAAATAAAACGCATACATTTTTAATGTTACGGCCAAGAATGTAGCTTTATTATGAAGATTAGGGCTTGCCATTATATTTTAAAAATGATTTAGGGCAAGTAGTAGCCGCGGCTAGCTCGAAAAAACTCTAGCCGATAGGCCCAATTTTCGACCGTTTTTTGCAGCATTTGGGGCCGTATGTCAGCAATAATTCGACGAATATTCTCTGTTAAGGCGTTAATCGTGTCGGGCTCGCAAAATCTTGTAAACGATCTTGTAAACTAAGCAAAAGGCCCACGATGCAAGATAATGCGTTCACCAAAAGTTTCCTTCAATAAATTGATTGTTTCGTTGGCGGCCTGGTATGTAGCTCGAAAAGTCGTACGCATCAAAATCCTCCAATTGAGGCACGAAAAAAGTAATTAATCATGGCTCTAAAGCGTTTCCCATTGATTGTAATATAATGAACGGCTTCATTTTTAAAGAAATATGGACCAATAATTCCCTCTGAGCACACCAAACAGTGACTTTTTGAGGATGTAACGGCGTCTCAATAATGGCTTGTGGATTTTCTTTACTCCAAATGTGACAGTTTTGCTTCTTAACGTACACATTCAGCCAAAAGTGAGCTTCATTGCTGAACAAAATTTTCTTGTAACAATCAGGATCGGTGGCAATCTCGTTCTGGACCCATTTACCTCGATTTGCAAACGTTGTTGCGGTGTAAGTCCATTCATTATGAAATGGCAAACCAAACTGAGCATAACTCAAGTTACTCTTGTGAAAATGTCCAACTCCAAATAAAATGGAGTACATTTTCCAGTGCAGCGCATTGTGCAATTTGTTGAATTCGTAGATTACAATGTTTTTGATCAAGATGAGTTGTGTAACGCATTTTCCGTTTTAAATTTCTCCAATATCTACAACACCACAGATGTTAATTTGCAATTGGAAAAAAATCATGTCAGATTTGTCTTCTGTTCATTCTATTTTCCCCATAAGGAGGAAATGGTTGAATTACAGGAGTGATGAATGGTTTTCTTCGCCACAGATAGTGTATCACTGCTCCATACGGGATCTGGCCTATAAAGCTTTCCTTGAGAGTGGAGGTGATGAAAATTGGAAAATCTTTTGTAGAGCTAGAAATAAAGCCAAAAAAGTAATTAGAAGAATAAAAAGGGAAGCTCATGCCTCTCTTTTTGCCGGTAGCAATAGTTCTAAGACCCTATGGAAACGTCTTCGAAATAATGGACTGTTAAAAGATGTTTCATCACCAGAGATGGCCAACGTTGACGTAGAGGAATTAAACACATTATTTATTAATAATTACACTGTGCGACAGCCACAATCGGTTTGGGATGAAACCACCGGGGAAAGTTATATCGGTCAAAAAAAGGTCATACGTGTCCCAGCGTTTCGTTGGGTCTCATCTAGGAATCGAGATATATCGATTTGAAGTTAGTAAGTATCGTATAGGGGAATTTGTCACGTTTTTGGCTCTTTTGTTTGACATAACTTGAGAACCACTCGTCCGATTTAGCTGAAATCCTGTCAAAAAAAAAAGGCCAGATTAAAAACCACACGTCTAAAAAACACCCTTTAGTAGTAATTTAGTAAAACATTTTAACCCATTCACAACCATTTTTAAAAACATTCATACTCGTACAATTTTTAAAAAAAAAAAAACACGACCCAACTGAAATTTATTGAACATTATTTTTTTTGTAATTTTTCTTCACTTTTTCGAAAAAAGGACGAAAAGGACACTCCAATCTTAGAGATAGGATGTTCAAATCCTCTAGGAAAAAAATCATACTCTTTCATTTAAGACATCTCAATTCGATAAAACGAAGACATATTAACCGCTGTTTATTTTATATGATATGCAAATATGCGTTGCAAAATAAAAATTTCCTTGGCCCCCAAAATATAATTCGTACCTACGAGGGCTGTTCTTCTGCGAATTTGCTATAAACACCTAAGTCTTGCATTAGTAGAAGAAATCATTCAGCCCACCAAGAAAGTCTGAACGTTTGTTGCATAGCTTAATATATTACAACGGGGTTCGGCTACTACAAAGAAATTATTTCTTGTTATCACCAATTATTGCTACCAAGCTAACATGTACTTCTTAATTGGTAAGTTGTCATTACCACCAGTTGTCGCAACCAATAGTTTAACTGAATTCGGTTAGTATAGTATCGTTATACTATTGTAGCTATTACCTTATGGTAAGTCGAACCATGTACCACGAACCAATACCATTTAATATTGGTGATTGCAGCAGAAAATATGTTTAACCAACTGAATATTTGTAGTTTGGACCGATTTGCTACATATTTTTTTCTCTGTGAATAATAAATGCATTTCCAAAAATAAACATTTCAAGTTTGTCCATTCTTACACACTGAAAAAAATCGCTGAAAATCGAGTCGAATTACAACAATTTTATTAGAAGAAATGAATTTCTTTTACAACCACCATTCTAATAAATCGACACACAGAAAATGGATTTTTTGCCACTACCGATTTTTTTTCTAACCGAGTGTTGTTGTACCTACTTTCATCTCTACAACTGAATGTTGATTGGGTACACTGATATTTACTAGAGGGAATTGACACTATCGGTTGAAGAGGTAAATTATAGGTAACCCCTTACTAATAAGGATGATTTTTTAAACTGAGTTAGGTAACCCTAACTAATAAGGATGATTTTTTAAACTGAGTTTATACTCTGAATTCGGTTAGCATTACCACAAATAATATAATTCTATTTTTACCGACTTGAAGCGAATTGATTAAACAAATTTGTTTTCCAGTACAAATCATCAATCATCTTTTCCACTTTTTCCTCTTCATGATACTCCCTATGAGTACCTTAAGAACTTCAATTGTTCAAGAAAACAGTTTTGTACTCGTACCTCGGAAAACAATTATTATTTGAAGGTTTGGAAGTCAACTCGAACCAACAATCATGAACCTGCACGCAGAGAAAAAACATGGTCACTATATGGTCATGGCAATAATAATACGTTCTTCGCAATAAAAGTATGTTCGTTGCGAGGATCATACTATGGTTCTATATGAAACATACTATGTTTGTGAGGATCATACTATGGTTGTGGAGACCATAGTATGGTTGAGTGTTAACCATACTATGGTTGTGGGGTTCATAGTATGGTTATGTGTGAATCATACTTTTGTTGTGAGGATCATAGTATGGTTGTATTTGGATTATACTATTGTTTTGAGGATCAGAATATTGTTGTAGCACAATATTGTCACCACAACCATACTTTTTTTTCTGCGTGTGGCCTCCAATTTGCCAGATTCGCTCTTGTTTAGGGGAGATTCACATAAACCATTATTTTCGGCTATTTTAAATAAAAGAAGTCCTCGCTTCTTCATTTGTAAACCGAGTTTTAATAATTATTAGCTTGTTAAACGCGGATAATAAGAGACCAGATTCGTGAGCAGCAGCCCCAAATTAACTAAAGTTGACTATCAAACCTTCTGCCGCAGATTTTTGTTCAAATTCGGTTGTCCAGTATTACGAGTATTACAGAGATTTCATTCTAATGTTGGGATTACCCAACATACGAGTATGTTACAACAGCGAACTGAATGAGGGTTGCCAACTACAAAGAACGTATCTGCACTTCATTCATCGTTCAGTCTACGATTAAGAAATGTGATTTCACTAAAAGGCCATAGTCGCTTTAAAGTAGCTTTTAAATTATTAAAATCCAATATCGCCATATGTGACGCGCAAAATAGAAAGAGACCTAAGGGTAAAAACCAGTTTTGTTCAGGAGAGCCATTTTAAGGATTTAAATACGTGTATCTTTGGTGTAGCATCACTTTCATAAAACGCGCATATCTCTGGGAGGGAACACTTTTGGGGCATGGGATCGGTCTCATTCGATGCTCAGATGTTGTCCACATCAACAAAAAAAGTGAAAATTGATTTTTTTACCCTAAGGTCCCTTTTTCTATGCGCTGTCACATATGTATGTACCCTTTGACGACGGGATAGTATGTGCCAGGGTGGTACACGCTATGCATGAGAGCAAGTTGTTCATGTTCTACTTACATCTCAGCTTGGTAACCGTTTACTGGCAACAAGTGAAAGGTCAATAAATAAGAAAAAACGGCATGCATTTGTTTTCACAACAGGCCATGCGACGTTGTTGTGTGCCACAGCGAGTGGGTGAATAGGTTTGCGAAGGTCTCGCCGATATGCATTGGATGGGATAAATTGACATATCGCACTTGTTCAGTAAAAGTACGAGTTAATACACGTACTTTTACTGAAATGTTTCCATTTTTATTTATTTTTTTAAATTGTAAAACTGTCTGTATTTCAGGGTAGCTCTAGTGTGCAGGCACTTAATTTGTATACCCTCCACCATACAATGGAGGGTATATTAGTTTTGTCATTCTGTCTGTAATTCCTTGAAATAATCATCGGAGACCCAACAAAGTATATATTCTTGATCCTCGTAAAATTCTAAGACGATCTAGCCATGTTGTCCGGCTGTCCGTCTGTTGAAAACAAGATAGAGCCTGCACGAAAACAGCTAGGGAGCTGAAATTTGGCACAAACATGTGTAGTTAACCTAGCATGGTTGGTATTGAAAATGGGCCATATAGCTCTACGGGAAGTTGGTGTTGAACCGACACTACCTCATAAAAATTAGTTTTTTATTTGGAAGTATCCATCCAGTCTCTTGAGCAAAATTACTGAAATTTTGTAAATAATAATCTCTATACAGGCGCAATCATCTATGTAAAAATGGTTTAGATTGGGCCACCATTTCTTGTACCTCCCATACAAACGGGCTTATGGGCCTTGAAAAATAATATGACTATAACTCACCAGAAACTTGAGCTATCGAAAAGAAATTTTGCACATCAAGATTTTTATATACAACACACTTCTACGCTTAATTCGGTTGAGATCGGAAAAGTTCTACTGGTACCTCCCACACAAACGGTCTCATGGGCCTTGAGAAATAATATGACAATAACTCACCACACACTTGACCTATCGAGATGAAATTTTCGGCATAAAGATAAATATATAGAACAGACTTTTGCGCTAAATTTGGCTAAGATCGGAAAGGACCTACTGGTACCTCCCACACGGTCTCATGGGCCTTGAAAAATAATATGAGAATAACTCACTACCAACTTGACCTATCGAGATTAAATTTTTTACATAAAAATTTTTATATAGAACACACCTCACCAAAATTCTGTTGAAATCGGAAAAGTCCTACTGGTACCTTCCACACAAACGGTCTCATGGGCTTTGAGAAATAATATGACGATAACTCACCACAAGCTTGACCTATCGAAATGAAATTTTGCACATAAAGATTTCTATATAGAACACACTTCCGCACCAAATTTGGTTTTATTTGGGAATCTGGTGGAGGGTATCCAAAGTTTGGCACAGCCAAACTTATCATTTTTTATTTGTTTTCCTCTTTTTTAAAAGTTTTCAGTTTTTTTTTACCCTTTTGCGAAGTACTTTTTTCCTTTTGCGAAGTACTTTTCAGTTCGTTAGTACTTACTTACCCATGGTATCTAAGGGACTTCTGCAAATTGCTTTTTAAAAGATATATATTTTTTTATATTAGGATTTAAAGCTTTTTGTGAGAAAAACTAGTGGGACCGATGCGAAGCGGAAGGAAAGTTTGGGATGTTTAGTAAAAATAATATTTTCAAAAATGAAATGTGTGTTTACAACGATTTTTGTAATAGATTAATATTGTTGCTTATAAAAACTGTCCAAAAAAGAAACGCGGGAACAAAATACACAGGGCCTGTTCTCTATAAAGCCGATTTTGTTTGTATGATTTTAAAATTAATGCCATTTCATGATGCTGTGTAAAAGATCAGGTGAACATTGTTTAAAATTGTCAACAATTCGAATAGATTAAAGATATTTGGAAGCTCGAAAATAAGTTTAAAAGGTACGAGTACACACTTGGGAATTAAAAATATATTTTAAAAAAAAAATATTTTTTTTTTGCAAAACAAAAATTTAAGAAATTTTTTGATTTGTTCACAGTCAGATTTGAGACCATGCAAACCTATGCGAATCAGAAGACAGTGCATGGGATTTTTTGTTGTGTTTATTTTGTTCGGTGCAATGCTCTGCTGCCGGCTGGTCCTCGTTTAATTAGAATATGCCTGCACTTAAGTGTACACGGAGAAAAAAAAATAAGTTTGCATGCAAACATATAAATGCTCCAGACATATAAATGTTTAGGTCACAGCCAACATTAATATGGTTGTAGCAATATTCCCAAACATTCATATGCTTATGTGCAGACATATATATATATATGTTAGCAAAAATCTAAGCAGTCTTTTTTCTGCCTTGGTTTAATCACATTTAAAGCGTTTACCAAAACTGCAGCCACACCTGCTTGCGACTAAAAGACTTTTTGACTGCCTTTGGAATAACTTTTTGGTTTCTCTTTAAATAAAATGTTAAAAAGAAGCATCATCTCAAATCTGACTATGAATCAAGCATAACAGGTTTCGTTGACCAACGATACATACCAAAAAACTAATCACTGTTTTTGAATTTGACCCTACCGATTATTTTTTTCAATATTAGCCTTAAGTAGTTACTTTATATTGCAGAAAAGAAATTTTTAGGACCTGACATAAATACAGAATTATAGAAGAAAATATAAGTGAGCAATAATTGGTACAATTGGTACAATTTGTGGCATATTCCGTCATATTTGGCTAATAAATGATCCTGATGAATTGGAACAAATCGGTTTATATTTTAATGTTGCTTTCCGACTTAAGGTTCTTGTAGTCTACCAAAGCTTTGAGAAATTGAGGCCGATACATATGTTGAAGTACCTTCAGTACTAATGAGCCTTTATATTTAAGTTCTTGCCCTCCAAACGCTAAATCTAAACACCGATCGTAATAAAATTCAGCAATGGCCATCGAAATAAACTATCTATAAGTACAATATCTGAAAAAGTTGGGCTTGATCGGACCACTTTTTTTAAACAGCATAAAATCAATTTTTTTTTTGGTACAATGGAAGTCTTAAAAGTACACTTCTCAAGGTACAAAGTTGCAATTTTTATTTCGCATTGAATTTAAAAAAAACCTGCACCACCCTGTGGAATAGGGTAATTTAAGTTAGTATCATGGCAAATGTTTGTAAGTACCAAAAATATTGAAACTAGAAACACCTTTAAGTGTAGCGATCGACTCAGAATCACTAGCTAATTGATATAAATATGTCTGCCTGTCCATCCGTTCGTCAAAAAAATTGGCGAAATCCAGTTTTTTGGATCAAAAACCGATTGAAATTGAAGAAAATCGGATGGGATTTAATTTCATACATATATATAAGTTCATTCGAATTTTTTTGGCACGAGTTAGTTTTTTGTATCAAGGAATGACGTTATACGAATTGAAGAAAATCGGTTCAGATTCAGTAATAGCTCCCACACATATATGTTCATCTGACTTTATGTCTTTATTTCATCCAATCTTAATGAAATTTGGCACACGTTAGATTTTTTTGGGCCAATAAAGGACGTTATTAAATTTGAAGCAAATCGGCTCAGATTTTAATATAGGTTCCACACATTTGTTCATACCATTTTATGTTTTTATCCCTAGAGGCCACATACTCGTATTACAGCTAATCGTGATGAAGTTTAGCGCAAGTAAGTTTCTCGTGCTAAGGACTGGTCATGTTGAAATTGAAGAATATCGGTTCAGATTAATTTATAACTCCTAAATATAGGTTAATTCGATTTTACCAAAACCAAAGATGTGTTGTCATAAACTTAAATATGATATTAGTTTTAAAATCTGGTTAAATTGGGTCAAAACTACATTTTCATTTGGCTTTTTTGAACATCCAGGAGTGCAGGGTATAATATAGTCGGCCACGACCAACTTTTGGTTTTTTACTATTTATTTATATAAGGTTCGGCCTGGACGAACTTTAGAACATTTTTACCCGTTTTATAATCGATTGTAATACTTCCAGATTCTAAAATCATAAGGACAATTGTAGTTTACTACAATTTCCAAACCATGCACTGATTTGGACCAACATCCTTAGGGTTCGTCCTTAGACCAACCCTGAAAATGTGCAAAGTTTTTCTTAGATCCAGCATTTTCTTTAAAGTGACTTTTATTGTACAGCGAACTTTTTATTTGTTGTTGGGCTCGTTTACTGTATCATTATCCCCAGTATGTTTTTACAGACTGATTTGTTTTCATATAAATAATTGATTTTTGGGAATTAAATTTTTCATTCGATTTTTGTCTTTGAAACGTCGAAGTTATTTTTACGGAAATTCAAAGAAACTCGCTCGATATCTGTTCAAGGTTACCATTGCTTTTTTGATGTGAATGAAAACATATTTCTAGACTTTGTCATTTGAAACATTCGTGTGTGTATACATTTGCGTATATTCGATGGGGTTACACTGCAAGTAATAACTATCAAAAAACGCATTACAACTTTACTTTCAAAGTTGATTTAAGAAATATTTCTGTTCTAAGCTAAAACAATATGCGAAAGAAATATTTGTTTACAGAATTCAGTAAAAATTGGTTTTAATTTAGATAAGTTTTGTTAATTTTTGTCTAGCAAATATTTACTAAAAAATTAAAGAGATTTTTGTCCATTTGTGCTGTTTGTTACTCTGTTCTCACACATAGAACAGATATGTTGTCACAACCGATTTTTTTTGCCAGCCAAATGCTAGTTGTTCCACATACAATACATGTATTCCTTCGCTATAATCGTGTGTTGATTGAGTATACGGCAGTTTTAAGTTGAAGGAACTGACAATATCGGTTGAAGAGACGAAGTTTTTGTGAAAAATATAGAGGTATTTTTTCAGAACAAAAAAATATAATAATTCAAATCAAGTGTGGAATCTTTATTGGGAATTTAAAAAGAAATTTTATGGCATTTATTTTTTTGTATGTATATATTTAACTTCAAATGTTGGCAACTGTATTATGGAAATAAGCGTTCGGTGAGAAACGGAAAGAACCGCTGTTTTCGATAAAAATTTTGTTCATGGATGAGGCCCATTTCTGGCTCATCGGCAACGTCAATAAACAATATTGCAGCATTTGGGCTGAAGACCAACAAGAAGAGGTTCAAGAGGTTCCATTATACCCAGAGAAAACCATGGTTTGGTGCGGTTTATAAGCTGGTGAAATCATCGGTGCATATTTTTTCAAAAATGATGATGGCCGGAACGTAACCGTAAATGGTGCTACCTGAAATTGGAGTCTGTAATCTCGACGACACTTGGTTTCAACAGGACGATGCCACTTGCCATACAGATGCTCAAACAATGGATCTATTGAGAGGTCATTTCGAATAGCAGCTAATTTCACGTTTTGGACAGGTGAGTTGGCCGCCTAGATCGAGTGATATCACATCTTTAGACATTTTTCTTTGGGCTTACGTAAAGTCCAAAGTCTATGCTAACAAACCAGCTACGATTCAGGTTTCGAAAGCCAACATTACGCGTGTCATTAGTGCCATACTGGTCGAAATGCTCGAACGAGTCATCCAAAATTGGACCCTCAGAATGGAAACCCTGATGCGTAGTTGCGGCCAACATTTGAAGGTTATTATATTCAAAAAATAAATGCCATAAAATGTCCTTTCAAATTACCAATAAAGATTCCACACTTGATTTGAATTTTTATATTTTTTTTGTTTTGAAAAAATATATCTAGATGGATCACCCATTATAATCTGAACTGTATAATATTTTCAAGCATGATTCTTTTCGTTTAACTTTTTCATCTTTTGTCTAAAACTTATATTTTGTGGTAACTAGAACCGATTAATTATTATACGGATTGTATTCAGATGTTACGATAACCAATTATATGTCATCTGGGGGTTTGGTTACTAAAAATAACTTATCTGCTGTGGCCACTATTTATTGGTACCAAAGTAACATGCACTTCATAATTGGTTGGTTGCCATAACCACGAGTTATGGTAGCCAATAGTTTCACTGCATTTGGTTGGTATAACCGAATTATTGGTTTTAAGAACCATAATATTATCGGAGCTAATGTCACAAGATATGTAGAACCACTACTATTTATTGATACCAATGTAACATACACTTCATAACTGGTTGGTTGTCACAACCTCAAGTTATTGTAGCCAATAGTTTTACTGCATTTGGTGGATATAGCCGATTTATTGGCTATAAGAACCGTAATATTATCGTAGCTACCATCGCATAATATGTCAAATCATGTAACCATTAGAACCGTCAGCAACAGAAAGTCTGTCAGTACTTTAAATCCGAATTTTCATAATTCGGACCGGTTTCCAACAGATTTTTTCTCTGTATGTGGTGATATAATTTTACCGCCGATTTTCTCTTATAAAGCAGATCCAAATTTGTTGAAATAATATTTGTATACTCTCCATCTTAAAATAGAGAGTATATTCGCTTTGACATTCAGTTTGCAACACATCGAAATAAAATATATAACCTCACAGAGGATATATATTCTGAATCAGCATAAAATTCTATTATATTTTAGCTAGTCCGCCTGTCTGTCTAAGAAAAGAAAACTACAGGTCACAGTATTGAAGCAAAGTGGCTGAAAATTGGCAGAAACAAGTATGGGTAGACTGAAACGGTTGGTATTGAGAATGGCGCCGATCGGTCAACAGGTAAACCGTTTCCCCACACAAGGACTTAGTCGAACTTTGAAAATATCAACAACCCTAAACTTGATAAGACAATAGCTCATGAACTATTTGAGTTATGGTATTTGAAACATATGATGTTGTCATGGATTGAAACACACCCAGGAGCAAAAGTACGCGTTGCGACGCTTGTTTTAAAAAATCGCTTTAACGGCCAAAGTAAAGAACCGAACGTTATAAAATTGCAATAGAATAAAACTAATCATTAGCATATTAATTAAGACTATATTGTGGTTAAATAGGACAAAAGGATGTGGCTTCGGCCTTACAACCATGAACTTTGAAAGGCTATATTTCGTGAACTAATAACCTTTGACGATGGTCGCAAGTAATGGATGTCCCAATAAAAATGCTTTCTACTTTCATTTTCAAAAAACACGTTTTTGAGGGAGTTGTGAAGTTTTAATTGAATTGCACAGAAGACATGTTCCGATTTAGTATGGATAAAAAATTTCCCTCAAATGGCTTTCACGGCTCTGATGACAGTTTTCTACTCTTTTGATAAAATTCTCCCTCACTTTCTAACAGAAATGTGGCTGATTTCGGATTTGAGCGCAGGAACTGTTTCTGGTTTATCCGCATAAACCCGAGATTTCACAAAACGACAAAGAAAGGAATGACGGGGCCATCAGGTCATCGGAGAGATATTGCCACGTCTCCTTGAAAAAGTCATGGAAAATTTTGTCAATAAAAAATGAACTGGAGTACGCAAATGCCAACAAAACAACATCTCTTGAATCCAGAAAAAACTCGTCTCCTATATTACTGATATTTTTTGAACAACCACTAGAAAATAAACAATTTTCGTAAAATTATATTTGGGCTCTTACAGTAGAAACTTAAGTAGAGACTTATTTCCAAAACAATTTTTTTCACACTGTGTATGGTGTTTTCAACAGCCAAACAGACAAGAGGACGGGCGCGAATGGCGTCTTAGAATTTTTTGAGATCTATATTTTACTATAGAGAATTATCTTAATACTTTTTTATTATGATGGAAGGATCTATGAAATATGTGTGAAATAAAATATCGGCCAAATCGTGGCCACCTCTTCGGTGGCATACGCAATGGTCTATATTTTAAATAACTCTGAGATCTAATGAAGATTCAATGTCGTTAATGTGCCGAATTATATCTTCCTTTAGTTCCTTAATTGTTCTTATGGATTTTTTTTAAATATCCCCAAAAAAGAATTGCAACGGTGCCAATTCACATGATCGTGGCGGCCAATTAACATCGGCATAACGTGAGATAACATGGTCATTGAATTTCTTGCATAAAAGAGCCTTTGTCCTGTTGTAAACACATATTATCCTGGTCCATATCCTCAATTTTTGGCCACAAAATGTACCGCGGTAAAGAACACCATTCACGGTAAGTACTTGGCCGACCTCATTTTCGAAGAAGTAGGGCCCGATTATTACTCCAGGTCATAAACCGCACCAAACAGTCACTCTTTGTGCATGCATTGACTTTTCAAGAATCACGCTTGGATTCTCATTTGAACCCCGCAATTCTGTTTGTTAACCAATCTACTGTGGACACATTTGTTCTATTATGCTAGCAAAAAATGCATTGAAAGAATGCATTGGACGCCCATTTACGTAAAAGGCTTCAACGGTCATAGCGCGCCGCGTAATTGTGTACCTTTTCATGGTGGAATTTTTCAAACACTGAAACAAAAAAATGTCAAATGAAGTTGTTCTAATAACTTGACGTTTAGGTGTGACTCTCAATTTACATCATGTCTTATGGTTCCACCACCACCCTTTATCTGGTTTTTGTATGCAAATCGTATACTGTTTCTGCTGCTGGCTGCTAACTTTTCACTCCGTTTAACACAACATTGTGTGGCATGATTCTATTGAATAATTAAAATAATTCCTTAAAAATCATTTGCTTTGAGCGCTACTTCTTGCATCTATTGTTTGAAGGAAAGAATTAAGTTAATTTATATATAAGCTGTTTAATTTAATTTATTTTATTGATTTATTGCAAACAATTCACACAAAACATTTGTCTTTTGCATTTCCAGAAAATCTTCCTCTCTCACAACGAAACTGTCCATCTGACCATGAGCCAATCTAATGAATATATGTATGAAGACAATTATTTTCCATTCTTTATTGTTAGATGAAATTAATAACTTGTGTTTTCTTTGACCAAATTGCATACGTACATCTTTGTTAGTCTTCATCAGGTCTTACCTTGTGGCGTATACTTGATATTGGCATTACGCATACGCACCGAGTTCTGTTATCGCACAGTAATTCGTTGGCGTACAGCGATGGGTCAAAAGTAAATGTTAATATCATAGATCTACGTAATTTGGCCCACTAGTTACTTTTTTAAGGAACGAAACTGGAAAAATTGATATACACTTTTTTACCCAGTAGGGCGAGGGTAGAAATATGGCAAGGTTGTCAATATCATGGCACTCTGGTAAACTGAAGACTCTTCTTACATGGACGAAATTTAAGCAAAGTCGCATGCGCATGCGACCGTGTAGCATTTTATTCCCAATAGTTTATCTAGTGGTTTCTTTTGCACTCGACAGTGACAGCGCATTCACGCTCGAAAACTTGCGAGAAAGAGGGTATCATGAATAAATCGCTTTATGCTTTAACAACTTTAAGACAACATACATATCTAGTTCCAAAGTTTATGTGGTGTAGTCCAAATGGGCCGCTTATTGAAAAGTCTTTGTTTTGGCGAAATAAGGCACACACCGCTCGTCGCCCGTCACGCTTTTAAACAACACTCAAGGTCCACGTTAACATACAGTGCTTACTGATTAGAATGTGACTACGGTACTCGAGGCTGTGTGACTTAGTACTAGAACATAGACTCGCCATCAACCACACACAAGCCTGATGCCAACCTCGCATTTCCCCTAACGAAGAAAAATTGCTCCAGCAAATGAAGGCAAATATCAGTTTGCCACTTCTTTTTTGGGTTTGTTTGGGTTCAGAAGCAGCTTGGAACGAGCAACGATTTTGCTTGAAAAGTCATAATTTCTGATTAAGCGCATTTTCATTATGGCGAGCACACCTGCCGCATCTGTAAATGGAAAAACCTGCATGTAATCTTAGCGAATCTAATGTAGCCTAAGAATGTAAGAGTTTAGTTGCGGAGTTTGGATCGGTGGCAGCATTGGCCCATTTTCTCTTAAAAAATGTTGCTGGAAATGCAATTTCGATTAACAGTGAGCGCAAGATAAGCGTGATTAACCATTTTTTGTAGACGGAATTTCAAGACTTGGACTATTTTTGGTTTCAGCAGGATGGTGCGCCATTTCACACAGCCCATGCCTAAAACGAGCTTTTGCTTAAAAAGATTGGTAATGTTGTTATTAGTCGTCTGGACTGTGAGGAAGATTCACTGACTCTGTCTGGAGAAACTTTGTTCGCGGCAATTCCATATAATGTAACGATCTGTTTAAACTTGATGGGTGATGGTCGCTTGTAACGCTCCATGTGAAATTTGGTTCAAATCGGATGTTATGTGTGGCTTTTAGAGCTGTAGGTATTGAAATTTCGAAAAACCTATATTTGCTAATTAAATGTGGACCAATGTGTACCAATTTCAAAAGGGTTTGTCCTTGTCCCAAACTTGAAGAATATACCATGTTTCACGGTTCATAACTGGGACCTAGAATGTGACAGAGGAACAGACGGATGGACATCGATCAAGTTATTCTATAACGTTCGGTATACTTAACATAGGGTCTATCAACATTTCTTTAAAGTGTAGCAAATATCAGCGCTAAGTCACACCC
Source organism: Hydrotaea diabolus (assembly GCA_963513945.1). NCBI lineage: Eukaryota > Metazoa > Arthropoda > Insecta > Diptera > Muscidae > Hydrotaea > Hydrotaea diabolus. The sequence continues at coordinate 232,538,870 of OY740716.1, forward strand.
TGTATTACAGTGTGGTGTAGGGTATAAAAACGATCAAAAATATGATGTTTAGAAATTTTTGAATTTAAAATCTAAAAGATATTAATCGAATACTCTAAGCGGATGAGTCTAAACCGGCTTAGTTCCATTGGAGCTGGCTTAAAGCTATTTCTGCAGTTACTGCTTTTTTATAAATAAAACATATTTTCAATTAATTAATAAATAGTAGTATACTTTTTTCTTGTAAACAATTTATAATTGCTTCCTTGGAGTATTTTTTCGCTTTTCAAAAAATCGCTGCTAATGTACCAAAATAAATTGATTTTGAAGTTCATTGTGGTTTAAAGTAAGAATTGGAATTTTTTGATTGGTTTCTAGAGCTACACGACCTCATATTGTGAAAGACAGTAGTATGGGGTCTATACCAAATCACTAGCGGAGCTGGTTCAGCCTTTTATGCCATCCTCAACTTATTCGGGATCAGGCTTCATATGTAATTATTAGAGCTACAAATATTTTAGGAGAACGGCCCATGGTTTCGTATAGCCTTCACTATAAAGGTCCATCCCAAAATTAGGCCTGCCACTCTAAAAGTCACATGTCAAATCCGGTATTGTATAGCACGGTGCGTTAAAAGAGATATATTGGACGAATGATTCAAAACACCCTGATACAAAGGACCTGTCTCCGACCACTGGTGGTTGTGTTAACCAAGAGTTTTGCAAACATTTTGTTGTTGTAATCAATTATTATTGATGACCATAACTAAAAACCGGTTGTTTAATGAAAATACTTTCAAAATAAAATAATTCGATTATAACTGACTTTAAGTCAATAAACTAAATTGTTTTCAAGTAAAAATCATCCATCGTCTTTTCTACTCTTAACTCCCTATGACTAATTCAAGTACTTAAACTGCGTAAGCAACAGATATTTGCCTCTGGCTAAAGTATACATTTTTTTGTTGAACAAGTGAGGCATGTTTATTTAGATCCGAAAATTCTCTTCTAAAGGTTCGGATACTTGGTATGTTACACCGATTCTACAGTTCCAAAAACTGAAAACAACATGGAACTAACTGTACTAATGGCGTACTGGAGGTGCATGTAATCTCAATCATTCGGTTGGCAAAAAAAAAATCGGTTGCGGCAACGAATCTGTTCTCTGTGTAGTTGGACTAGTATTGAAAATAGACCAAATTAGGCAAAAACAAGTAAAACATGTTATGTTTGGCTGTGCCGAACTTTGGATACCCTCCACAAGATTCCCAAATAAAACCAAATTTGGTGCAGAAGTGTGTTCTATATAGAAATCTTTATGTGCAAAATTTCATTTCGATAGGTCAAGCTTGTGGTGAGTTATCGTCATATTATTTCCCAAAGCCCATGATACCGTTAGTGGGCGAGGTACCAGTAGGACTTTTCCGATCTCAACCGAATTCAGCGTAGAAGTGTGTTGTATATAGAAATCTTGATGTGTAAAATTTCATTTCGATAGCTCAAGTTTGTGGTGAGTTATAGTCATATTATTTCTCAAGGCCCATAAGGCCGTTTGTATGGGAGGCCCAATCTAAACCATTTTTACATAGATGATTGCGCCTACATAGAGATTATTATTTGAAAAATTTCAGTGATTTGGCTCAAGAAACTGGACGGATATTTCCAAATAAAAAACTAATTTTTATGAGGTAGTGTCGGTTGAGGGTCTGCAACACCAAGCTATATAGCCCATTTTCAATACCAACCATGCTAGGTTAACTACACATGTTTGTGCCAAACTTCAGCTCCCTAGCTATTTTCAAGCAGGCTCTATCTTGTTTTCAACATACGGACAGACGGACAGCTGGACAACATGGCTAGATCGTCTTAGAATTGTACGAGGATCAAGAATATATATACTTTGTTGGGTCTCCGATGATTATTTCAAGGTGTTACAGACAGAATGACAAAACTAATATACCCTCCATTGTATGGTGGAGGGTATAAAAATAAAGAGTTTGCCTTTAAGGAACTAAAAAATACTGACCTACCGTTTTATGGACATTATGGACATGTTCACAATAAAACTTACAAAATTAATTTTTCTTGGGCCCAGGAGGCCCTTACTCCGCCCAAGTGTTTAGAGACATAAGGTTTTTTAGAAACAGTGAACTTTTTTCACAAATCCAAATACAACAACTACTTATACAAATAAATATTAAATATTTTTAAGATTAGGGCTAATTTGGCACCCGGACCAGTCTATATGGGCCTTAAGGGCCTTATAATCGTCCTTCCTTAGCTATGGACAAAAGGGTATTAAAATTATTGCAATTTTGTCACGATTCCGAATACAACATTTATTTTACTAATTGACTAAGTTTGAGGACTGGTCCCATGGGCCAGGGACTTAGCTCGCGGACAAAATAGGTTTTAGGAATAAGGAGATATGGATAACAACAAGCAGTGGAATTTCTTTTTTTAATTTAAATATGCACAAACTTCTTGGATTTGTCTTCCAGTGCGAATCTAAGGGTCCTTAAGGCCCAAAAATCAAAGCCCTTCAACAATAGACATAAAAAAATAATAAAATTTCGAATAAGAATGTGGCATTCATTTTACGATTAGGCTGAGTTGAAAGTGCTTCCTGTCAAACATGGACCCACCACCAACAACCATATTTTCCAATACTGTCAATGCCGCAATGAATCGCAGTCCATGGTGGAGAGTATAAGAACTTCGGTCCAGACGAACTTACGATTTAATCACTTGCTTGTTTTTTTTTTCATTTTTTGGTCAAAATCCTATCGTCGACACCACTGTGCACCGGAAACTTAGACAAACTTTCTTTAGTTTTTGTAAAAAAAATTCATTCCGACTGCCTCTATATCACAACAATTCCTCGAATTTAAAGATGTAAAGGGCATGCATGAGTGTGAGTGCTTTTAACTTCTGATAAGGACATCGCTAGACATCAGGCTACTACTGCCTGCTACTCCATCAAGGCATCCCATATGCATGTACTACTTCACAACATTCCCCAGAGTGTGACAAATGATACGAGTAGGTTGCTTGCCCGGGAACGTCCAAGTCATTTCCAGCTATTGACATCATTTGTTTGCTCTGGAGTGACAAACACATACAAAATTTGTGAGGTCGACTTTGGAAGCGGGATTGAAGTGTGGGGAAATGAACATTTTTAAATTCTATCTAATAAATACCGATATTTATGTAGTATAGACAGCATTTTTATATACTCATCCATATGCTGGGGCAATACAAACAAACATTTAAATAAAATTGTTCGAGTGACTGCGTTTGAATATGTTTTCACAACAATGCCATGTATCATAGGAATACAAAAATGTTTGTATTTTTATTACAAGGGGACAATAAGTGAAATGGAAAATGTTGGCTCTTTAATTTCTCTACTTGAGAAGTGAATGCCGCACATTGGGTTGAAGTGTTTATCAATAATTAAAATCAATAAAACTTTGTGATATTTTGAAGCATACAGCTCTGTGGTATTTGTGTTTAACTTTCTCTCTTCTGTGATTCTTACATTGCATAATTATTTATTTTTTATTTATTACTTGTGTCGTGAAGTCCAGTTTTTTTAGTAATATAAGTAATTGTTCGTGATGTTAATTAAAACGATATTTAATAAAGTTCTCCTGATGAAGTTGAAAATAAACCAACGAAACGTTGAGGAAAATATGAAATACTTAGTAGGGACATAAATACTGTTACACACGTTTTATGCTGTAAAATAAAAAGTACTGAATGTTTTTGGACCAAATATTTTTTAATATTTTTATTGATGTATATTGTATCCGAAAAGAATCTACTTATTCGGAAGGTCCGCCTTTTGCCTTTACACACTTCTTAAGTCGCACTGGCCAATCGTCAATAGCTGCACGAACCTCGTCCATTGGAAAATTGGCTACAGCTCGAACCAAAGCAATCTTAAGAGATCCAATGTTGGGGTATCTTTTGTGACAAACCTTGTCCTCTAAAACCGTCCACAATGTGTAATCCCATGGGTTCAAATCTGGACTACCTGAGGGCCACTCTTCAGAGGAAATGAACGCTGGCGAATTATTTCGAAGGCAGGCCTGGGACGTTTTAGCCTTATGGGCCGGCACAGAATCCTGCTGGAAAGTACATGGCTGGTTTTGGAGCAGGCAATTGTTAAGAGGATTCACAACAGCTTCCAAAACGAATCCTTGGTAAACTTTGGACGATGTTTTGACTCCTTGTTCGCAGAAATGCAGGTCAGTGACCCGATCGTAAGAGACACCCCACCAAACCATGACTGAAGCTGGGTAATGACCCTTTTCCACCCTTGGGATTAGTTCAGATGCTTCCTTAGATGACCGCGCATACACTCTATCATTTTGCTTGTTAAATTTTTCCTGAATGGTAAAAATTTGTCTGTGCATGTATCAGCGTTCTTCACCAAATGACGTTTGCACTTTTCAATCCTATTTTTTTTAAAGCTGCAGTCAATAAATGTCCGGAACGTCGTTTGAAAGCTCCAAGTCCCAAGTCTTTTTTAATGATTCGACTCATAGACTTTTGCGTGATATTCATCTCACGGGTCATGATTTTCTGTTTTCTGAGCGGATTTCTGTGAATTCTTGATTTAACGGCTTTCGAACAGAGCGTGGGCGGCCCGTCCGGTGGCGGTCTTTTACATCTCCAATCTCCTCAAACAGTTTTATGCATCGGTAGACGAATCCCTAGTGGCCCGAGCGTTTTGAAAATTTTTTCATTTCACACTTAAAAAGCACTATTACAGCGATACGGTTCTCATTATCAGACCACTCCATGGTGAAAGTTGAAACAGTTTTAAAATCTCGTTACAGACTACCGCTATTGAGGTTACCTTTCAGAACCCATATGACATTAACGGGGTATGTTCAGTTCTACTATTGAAATGGGTCTGTTCAATGTTGTAACATTATTTATGTTCCTACTAAGTGTGACATTGCATAGAGAAATGGACCTAAGGGTAAAAAAATCAATTTTCATTTTTTTCTTTTTTTGATGTGGACAATAGACTGAGCATCGAATGAGTTCCCATGCCCCAAAAGTGTTCCCTCCCAGAGATATGCGCGTTTTATGAAAGTGAAGTCGACGATTCTAAGCGCAAATAGAAAGGGACCTAATCTTTAAAATGGCTCTCCTGAAAAAAACTGGTTTTTAACCTTAGGTCCCTTTCTATTTTGCGCGTCACATATATGTAAAAAATCCAACTAAAGAAATAAGCAACAAATTGTTCATTAAGAAATCTCAATACAATTATTCTTTTTGGCAATATTTGTGTAAAGATAATAACGAAGTTCTACAGAGAATCTCAAAACAATTTTTTTACCTCAGGCGGACATAGATTCATTTGAAGATATCACCCGCTTACAATCAAAGATGATAATTTTGAACTTAAGCCCATTTTTGGAGTATACTATGCGAAAACCTGTGCCGTTACGCCATACAATCGGTTAAATCAATAAACACCACTATATCCTTAGAGCAACTTTTTAAAACAACGTTCGCCAAAGAAATGCTGTTTGACAGCATTTCTGCTCAAGGGTTCAGGCATGGTTTCAGACACTTCTATTCAAGGGTTGAGGCTTGGTTTCAGACAGGATATAGGCTTAACCGGTGATTTCAAAGGGAACCATCTTCTTCGAGATATTCATCACAACAACACTTCTGCAGATTGTCTGTAATTCTGATAAACTACACGCAAAAAAGTATGGTTGGGGTGACAATATTCGAAGAGGGTCATACTATTGTTGGCTATATGATTATGGCACAATAATATTATGATCCTCACAACATTAGAATGATTAAAATACAAACATACTATGATTCTCACAACCATATTATGATCGTCACAACATTAGTATGGTTCACACATAACCATACCATGATCCCCACAACCATAGTATGATTAACACTCAAGCATACTTAGATCTCCACAACCATATTATGATCTTAACAACCATAGTGTATTTCACATACCCATAGTATGATCCACACAACCATAGTATGATTCACACGCAACCATGTTATGATCCCTTCAACCATAGTATGATCCCCCTCACACCTATTATGATCCCCAAATTTATTTATTAGAATTCCGTTAAGTTGTCAACAATAGAATTGAATTAAGAAAATTATTTCAAAATACATTAAATTCAAAATAATAGGAGTGATTTATAAGTATTTAACTGTAGAAAAAAAAGTTTAAAAAAACGTAAGCATTTTTATTAAAAATATTTTAGTTAAACAAAAAAGCTGTGATATTTAAATTAAGTTGCCTGATTAAAAATGAGTGTTGTCACTGTCAATTTTATGTTTGTCAAATTATCAATAATGTACTCGTAACTAAAAACTATAATATTTTACGAACCCCTTGGAAAAGTCAACAAAAATTGACGAAACGTCGGAAAAAATGAAATAAAAAGGAATTGACATAGTCATAGTCAACTAAACTCTTTTTACAACACACATACACGTTGTTGTAAAAGAAATCTATTGATGGCTCTCGATGTGGAGTCTCTTTAGAGCTGGCAAGAGTGAGTTGTATTTTTGTGGGCAATTGTGTGAAGAAAACTTGAAAAGTAAGGTTTACAACAGTAGTTCTCATTCGTTTGTGGAGAGCCTGGCCTTATAGAGTTCGGTTTTACTTTCAACAATTGCAGCAAGGCTTTCTGAAGAGGGTTGTCACGGACCCGAAATCATGATAAAAGTAGTGTGCAGCCACGAAAATCAATGTCACTTTGCCATTTTGTTAAAAACTTGTCTTCTATTTAAATATAGAAAACAAGAGGTCTTGAGCCGGTTTAATCCCTGTTCAATGTGTAAAAGCAACAGACCGAAATAAAACAAACGAGCTAAACATAAAAAGGAATTTTTATTTACGTATAAAAATTTAGGTCATAATAGCTTACACAACTACACAGAAGAAAGACGACTTGACCAACAAAAGAACATATCTCAAAAAGCCAAAGCAGTTTGTTTGAAAAATGTCAATTTCCATATAAAAAGTAATGTTATTAAATTAGATCCGCAACAATAATATTGTTCTAAAAAGCATATTCAAATAAAGAAAAATTAAAATCATACAGTATGATTGCCGTAATCACATAAACATAAAACGCAAAAACAATACTTTTGTCGCACCAACCATATTTATCTTTAAACATTCAGTTTTTATTTTCAGTTTTAAGTTTGGCAATAATACTATTTTATAGCGGCTATCATACTATTGTAAAAATTAAATTCGGAAAACAGTACTATGGTTGCGATGAACATGCCACATTACCATATCGTAAACTAATCAGGTAACTAAGTTAGTTACCTCAAAAAGACAAGGCCATTATGAGAAAATATTTTGAATATTAAATATTTTATACTAAGCTGAATTATACACTGGTTACTAACCTTAATCTGTAGTTACGAGTACATTAGCAAAACGCATTCATATAATTTTAAAGTTAATTGTTGATTCATTACCCTTCACCAACAAGTGGGTGGTATAGTAAATTGGCAATGACACGAAATATTGATCTAACATATATTATTGATCATCATAAAATTATAACACGATCTAGCCATTTTAGTTCTTCCGTATGTCTGTTGACATAGCGTTCAAACAAATCAACCTAGGATCCTAAGATTTTGCATGATGATGGCTTATGATCATGAGCTGTTTGGGATAGTTAATGGGCTAAGCCCAGCACTGGGTAACAAACGTTTTTCTTAAAGGAACTAAATGCCCTTCGGTAAAAAGTGCACATTTTAAGTATTTGCTTAACAAATCATAATTTTTTGGGCATAGTTGCTGGACATGTTGGCTCAAGTGGTTTAAAAAACGTCCCGCTTGGTCAAAACGGGCGATTTATATTCAATATGGATTAGTTCGTACTCAATTCAAAGAACTAGAGTAATTACTTTAAATTATGAGTACTTAACTTAAATTTGAAGTGAAGAAAAACTCTGTACATGGCAAAACTACAAGGAAAAATAGGAGAAAGAATTAAACGCATGAAACAGACAAAAGCGTTATATGTCAAGAGTTAAGATTATGCAATAATTCAATACAACACCTAAATAGGCTTAAAATTTATAAAGAGGTTCGGTGCGTGTTCATTCTGTAACGAATTCATTTGGGGTTCATGCGCACGCAATGCACAGTGGGGTATTGTACCCCCAAAATGGAGATTAATTAAAGGACGCTTTCCGGAGATGTAAAGTTTTTATATATTTACTATTTCTAAGATTATAAGCCGATTCCAGTTGATTTTATCAAAATCGGCCTTAAAATGGCTTAGATATGCTTGAAACATCAGAAAAGATATGCCAAAAATATAATTTTTAACGTTTAATGAGCCATACCTTTCGACGTATGCATTCCACGTGGCATCTTCAAATACTAAAATTATAGCCCTTAACAATCTGCGTCCTTTGCACTTAATTAAATCAAAATCGCTATTCAAATGACCTAACTATCGGCGATATTACGTCGAAAAAACACATTTACGGCAGATATCGGGCTATGACTCCCGATGTGTATATCCCACATGGAGCCTTCAGAGATCAATTTGATAGCCCCAACTGAGATCTGCCAGTAAATTTAATTAAAATCGGTAATCAACTGGCGACAATATGGATTATAGTATTTCGAAAATATATATTTACATCCGATATTGTGCTATAACTTCCGATGTGTAAATCCCACGCGGAACCTTAAAATATTAATATGGTAGCCCTCGAAGAGGTCCATCTTTTAACGTTAATTACACTAAAATCGGCGAGAAATGAAATTAGGCTATATCAATATAACTCTGCGAATGCAAACCCCTCAGCTACAAAAATAATGCATCGACCACGATATAAAGTATAATATGGGCGCTGTAACATACTATGCAATCGCCAAACATATGACCGGCTTCTTAAATCCTTACAGATATTTCAACAGACAGATTATTATATGTTGGCCGTATCTTAATTTTAAATTCGAACTAACATGAGAATAAACTTGCTAACATTGTTATGTTATACATATGTATATTATATATACATGTTATACTTTTCTCTTAGTTATGAACAAATGTAAAAAAGCTATATTTTTATAAAATAATATTTTGTAGTTTTACTAAAGAACTACTAAGTAAATTATTTTGTAATTCTGAAATTTTTTGCCTCATAACTCATAACTGAAAAGAAACGGGTTTAAATCTTTAAACATTCCTTTTGGAACGTGTGATTATCAATCAGTCTTTATCTAATTCATAAATCTTCATCTCCAGTTTCATCATCACTGCCATCATTTTCTTTTTTTTCACTATTTATTGGAATAGATATGTAATTCCAAAGCTGATATTGAAAAGGCGTGCAATCGTTTTTCCGGTAGTTTAGTTTTGCTGCTAATTATCGGACCGGAGCTTAACAGAAACCTGTTTAAAATATATTCGTTCGCTGTAGGGTGCATGGTAATGCACCGTTAGCCACAAATGCAGATAACAATAACAACGAATTAAATGTAAACACAATAAAATAGAGTCACTGTTAATTTTCTACATTTTGACTGCATTTGAATATTTTTAGAAAATCTGTAAATACATGAATTCGCGCAAAAACGCGCAAGATGTTTTTCCTAATTATTTAAGTACACACATTCTATTATATATATCTACAAACTTTTTTAGAGGGTTTTGACCGGTACCCTTTTGAAAATCTACAAATATACTAAAAATGCCTTAAATTAAAACTTTTTTTTATAAAATAATTAATAATACTTATTGTGGAGAACATTTTATTGTTGCCCTGACCATATAGTAACCATATCTTTTCTCTGCCTGCACATGAGAAGGAACTTCACCTAGAACGAGTTACTGTGTGGTGCGCAGTTTCATGAAGCTGCTTTGTGAGTCAAACTTCCTTGAAGAAAACGGTGTAACAGTGGTTGTCAATATTGATCGTTATTTAAAGATGTTGAAGGAGTTTTTACTCAGAACTGCGACGATGACGTATCCGATTCAACAGCATTTAGTCCCGGCAAGATATATAACCAGACCGGTTATAGCAGAGCTCTAACAAATTTTTCCAAACAAATAACTATACAGAAATTCCACATATCGCTGGCACCACGGTCACTGGACCTGGCTGCAGCAGACTTTTTTTATGAAGATATCTCATGCAGGAGGTGTACAAAACGAAATCAAGGCAGCAATCCAAACTTCGACCCACAATGAATATTTTTCTGATCAGATGTCGCATACGCGTGGATGAGCATGGATGTCATGTACAGTCTATGATCTTCAAACACAATGAGTCATATGAAATAAAATTGTATTTTCTATACAATAAAAAAATTAAATAAATTACATAAATTAAAAAAATAGTTATTGAAATTTCTTATTGTAGCACAATTGGTGCGCCACCCTAAATTTCGGGTGTTCATGTTGAGTTAAGGAATACAAAGAATGCCCTTAGAATGCACACAGAGAACAGATTCGCAGCCACAACTGACTTTGTTTGCCAACCGAATGATTGATGTTAGTTGGTGCTCAGTAATTGTAACTGAAATGTCGATAGAAAATACGAAATATCCGAAGCTCCACAAAAGAGATGATCCGTTCGAATAATTTGTCCGATATGGCGTTAATGACACACACCGTAGTTTTCGGACTGTAAGTCTTTTAATGATGAAATGGCAAACAATAATGAAAAGAAAGAAAATAATCTTTAACACAACTCATGCGCAATCTGTAAAACAAAACCCTATTGAAAAAAATACCTCTAGATTGATCACCAGTTACAAATTTGAAAAAATATGGACCGATGGTCTCTCCAGCCCACAAGCCACACCAAACCGTGGTTTTCATGGTGTAAGTCTTTCCTTGATGAAATGGCAAACAATAACGAAGAGAAATAGAAGTAATGTTTAACACAACTCACGCGTAATCTGTAAGAAAACCCCTATTGAATAAATACCTATAGAGTGATCACCCTAAATATTCTTAAGCATAGAATAAGGCCGAATTCTTCTGAACAAATTATATTAAACGATTTGCCGCATGTACAATAAATATAATTATTTTCGCTTTTGGTTATGATGAAAGTTAAGAGATTATCACCAATATTCGGTTACAACAACAAAAATTATGTGCAAAACTACAACCATCAGTTATGACAACTAAATACATTTTATGCGTTTCACTGGTATGGCCGATCAATTAGTTGCTTCTACAACACGATGATCATATTTATCATCTTATGGTATGTCGAACCGAATAGCCATTACGATTATAAACATTCGCTAATTGAAACCAATTCTTTTTGTGCAATGGAAATTAATTTGTTTCTGTGTGTGGATTGAACTGCTGTCCGTACCAATTGTTGTTACTAAAGAAGTATCCTTAGCTCTATTAGTTGCAGCAACAGCCTGATCACCAATTGCTTTAACTACGAGGGCGACCGCAAAAGTAACTGGCCTAACATAAAAAGAACCGTTTTTTGGAATTATTATTATTTTTTTTTTCAACATAATCTCCTTCCAACCCAATACACTTCATCAAACGTTTTTCAAGTTTTTTAATTCCATCCGAAAAATAAGATTTTTCAAGACCTTCAAAATATGCCTCAGTTTCAGCAATAACTTCGCTATTGGACGAAAATTTTTTGCCACCGAGAATTTTTTTTAGATTTGGAAACAAGAAATATTCAGAAGGAGCTAAATCTGGACTATATGGTGGATGCGGAGCAATTTCAAATCGTAATTCGGCTAGTTTTTGTTGAGTTAAAAATGCAGTGTGTGAAGGAGCATTATCTTGATGAAAAAGAACTTTTTGTTTCTAAATGCGGTCGTTTTATCTTGATTTCTTTACTCAACCGATCCAAGAATGCGCAATAATATTCACTATTTATAGTTTTTCCTTTCTCAAGATAATCAATAAATGTTATACCCTTTGCATCCCAAAATACTGTGGCCATTACTTTTCCTGCTGACTTAACAGTTTTCGCCTTCTTGGGACCACTTTTACCAGCTTCTATCCATTGTTTTGACTGTTCTTTGCATTCTGGGATGTAGTGATGGATCCATGTTTCATCAACAGTTATGAATCGGCGCAAGAACTCTATTGGATTACACTGATAAATCGCTAAAAGCTCCTCGGAATTGGTCCAACGGACGGTTTTTTGGGCAAAGTCAACAAACGCGGCACCCATCTTGCGGATAACTTTTTCATGTGGAGCTCATCATGTAAAATACTCCAAACTGGTTTTTCGTGTATTTTAACAATATTATCAAGTTCTCTGAGCTTTATTCGTCTATCTTTAGTCACTTCATTAAATATTTTCTAATGTTTTCAATAGTAGTAGCAGTTTTTGGTCTTCCAGAGCGTTGTTCATCTTCCGTACTTGAACGACCCAATTTAAATTGATGAACCCAGGATTTCACGGTGGAGTATGATGGTGCATTATCACCATGAACATAATCTAATTCAATTGATTAATTGTGGCGTATAACCTTTCATATAAAAGTGTTTAATTACCGCAAGAAACTCTTTATTTTCCATTTTTCAAAAATAATAAAACTTGTTTACTTCAATCACCTGTACCAAAGAAAATAATCATTAAATATTTCGGAAATTTTGACAGATGGCTTATAAGAGATTTCTTTTAAAAAACAAAAAAAAATGTTGCTAGTATAACAGAAAATGTGCCAGGCCAGTTAGTTTTGCGGTCGCCCTCGTATTTCAATAGCACAACGAAAAAACTAGTTACCTCCATCATTATAGCCGTGTTCTATTGCGACTCAACACTGTACGAAATTTTTTTTAATAATTTCTTTTTATGCTACAACTGATTAGCTTTATGCATCATAAACTGTTTGATTTAAAAATTTGTAATTTGTAGAAAAAAGGTTATTTAACAAATACTTATACCATAACCGAGGTCTCTTAAACTTGTTAAAGGTTATTTTTGAATAACTTTCTTCCTAAAAATTTTAATTATTTAAAACAAACTTAAAACCCGTTCGTTTTAAATGTCAATAGTTTTCTGTGAACGAAATACATTTTGAACAGGGATTAAACCGGCTCAAGACCTCTTGCTTCTATATATAAATAGAAGACAAGTTTTTAACAAAATGGCAAAGTGACATTGATTTTCGTGGCTGCACACTACTTTTATCATGATTTCGGGTCCGTGACAAACCTCTTCAGAAAGCCTTGCTGCAATTGTTGAAAGTAAAACCGAACTCTATAACCCCAGGCTCTCTCCAAACGAATGAGAACTACTGTTGTAAACTTAACTTTTCAAGTTTTCTTCACACAATTGCCCACGAAAATACAACTCACTCTTGCCACCTCTAAAGAGACTCCACATCGAGAGCCATCAATAGATTTCTTTTACAACGTGTGTGTGTTGTAAAAAGAGTTTAGTTGACTATGCCAACTTGTGTGAAATACATTTTATAATCCTGTAGCATAGGGGAAAGTTTTCGCGTATTCGCCCTTCTAAGCGAGTTGCCAATAGAGCTCAGCCAATATTATTAAAACTGTCATCGTATGGTATTTTAAACTGAAATTCCTTCAAGATTATTCACAATTGGTGATTGCAACATAAAATTTTCTCGGAAGGGAATTTTTTTAGTCTGAACCTATTACAAAGCGATTTTCTGACTAAGCACCGCAATTCACGATAGGGCGTAGATAAGCTTCGCCACTTGTTATGTCACACTTTGCTGAAATGGTCAAATTGCATTTTCGTAATTGGTGCTTAATTTCGTTACTGTCTTTTTCATATTTGAACTTGGGATCACCACAAAAATATATGCGTCGTATCGCATATAATTCTTCTTCGAAGTTTTTTTTTTCAACCAAATAATTAACATTACTTATGTTCGTAATTTCACCTAGACAGGCTAAATAAAGTATTTAAAAAGTTTTCTACGCCAGATATTAAATTCTCAATATTTCATGTACAAAGTTTTAATTGTGTGTGGTAATATCTTGAAAACTTCTTGCACTCTCATACTTTCTGCCCTTGGCAATGAATTTCATCCAATTGCTTCAATTAAATTTTCATAAACTTTGGCCAGACCGGCAAGAGAGGATGTAAGCCACCATGAATCCTTCCGCATATTGAGAAACTTCGATGGCAGAAGTTGCTGCCAATACGTACGTATGTTTTTTTATTTTATCTTAACTTAATTAACATCTGACTTGTTCATGGAATTCACTTCAATCGCTAGTTTTCACTCGGTGTGTTCTCTACTTAATTATAATTTTTTGCAGCGAATACACATATTTATTCATCGTAATACACTCGCATCTCTGCAAAGTTGAACATTGACTGGGCTAGTGTCTGCCAGCTGGCTATGAATGGCAGGGATGCTACGGAGTACAAGTGGCAAATTTACCAGCATTAATTAAAACAATTGAAATTCGAACTGTATTGATTTCATTCATCAATTTTTGAAGAGCATTTTTGTGGCAACCCTCGGTGTTTTTTGGATTTAAGTTTGATTCTTTAAAACAATTGAAAATTATACAGAAGTAAGCGTAAAACGCCACTACTTTCAATTGTGGCGTATTCAAAATAAAACTGAATTTCAGTGGAATTTCTGTGAAAACACGATTTTACGTATTTTTATTGTGAAAATTTTCGAAAGCAGTTGATTGTGCTGTTGTTGTTGCTTTAAGAAATTTGTTCTTCAATTCTTATGTGTCAGGCTTGAAAAGTGAAAGCAATCATCGATTTATCCATGGGGGATAACATGTCACAAGACAATCAACATTTGACGACATAAGTGTAGTATAAGATGTATCTTTAAAGGGTTCTGTATAAAGCATGGCTGAACATTAAAATTAAGAGTTGTTAAAACAAAAAGAGTCATTTGTGGAACATCGAACATTTATGGCTCATTGAAGTAGATTTATTTAAGTAGCCTCCTATGTTTAAACAAAAAGACAAACTAACCAAACGGTAACCCTCACTTGTACGAGGGCGGTTCGGAAAGTTCTTAGCCTATCAATGAAAGAGAATAGTTAGTTTTTCAAAAATTTATTATTTTTTATTTTTCAATTTAATCTCCTGAAACTTCAATACACTTAGTCCAACGCTTATCTAGCAATTCTATCCCTTGATTAAAATAGTTTGCCTCAAGGTCTTCAAAATAGTGGTTTACAACTGTAATTGCATCTTCATTTGAGGTAAAACGCTTGCCAGCAAGGATTTTTTTTAGATTTGGGAACAGGTAAAAGTCACTAGGACCTAAATCAGGAGAATAAGGTGGGTGGTCAAGCAAATCGTACTTTAATTCGTTATTTTTTTGTGTTGTAAGCCAGGACGTTTTTCTCGAATTTGTACATTTAATTGATCTAAAAGGTTGCAATAGTACTCTGAATTTATTGTTTTACCCTTTTGCAGATAGTCAATCAATAAAAATACCTTTGAAGTCCCAAAAAACCGTTGCCATAACCTTACCAGCCGATTGAATTGTTTTTGCCTTCTTTGAGGCACTTCCTCCAGCTTCAGTCCATTGTTTGGATTGTTCTTTTATCTCTGGAGTATAGAGGTGGATCCATGTCTCATCAACAGTTATGAAACGACGCTTAAAATCCATTTTATTTCGCTGAAAACGATCCAAACAAGCTTGAGAAATGTTCATTCTTATGCGTTTTTGGTCGACTGTTAACAAGTGCGACACCCATCTTGCAGAAAGCTTTTTCATCTGTAGTTCTGCATGCAAAATTAAATGGACTCGATCATTTGAGATGCCCATGATATTAGCTATTTCACGCACTTTTATTCGTCGATCATTTAATACCATATCATGCACTTTGGCTACAATTTCTGTTGTTGTGCTGTCTGGACGTCCACTACGTGGTTCATCTTTAATTCAAACGGACCACGTTTAAATCCAGCAACCCAATTTTTTACTGTTGCATATGAAGGAGCACTTTCACCTAACACATTCACCATATCACTATGAATTTCTTGTCCCGATAAACCTTTTTTATGTAAATATTTAATAACACCACGCATTTCTAATTTTTCCATTGTAAAAAAATCGCGGATGTGTCTTTTGTGAACACCTGTTTCTATATGAAGGAGTTGCCAAATCGAAACAAATTTTTTTCTGTTTATACCGCGCTTTTTGTGCTAGGCTAAGAAGTTTCCGAACCGCCCTTATTAAGTATTAAGTAAATTGTTCAAAATAAGATTTAATTGATAATAATTAGCGAATTTTTTTTAAATACAGGGTGTCCGTCGGGAAGGTATACCACTTTGTTTGTTGATAATTTTTGATTAAATGAAAAAGAATGGATCTTACGAGGGTTGCTATATATATATTTCTGGCCTAGTCAACACTAAGTGTTGCCCGTCGCCATCTGACATTTCCATTGGAAAGCTTGACATTTTTTAGCCTAAACGTACTCAGAACGTTTTGACTTACCACCATCATTTGTGTTGTTTACAGTGACTTGAAAAAATCAATTTGGCAAAAAAATGGAATTAACTCGTGAACATTTTTGTGCGATCACGACAAGAGTGCATCGATGAACTTTAATCGTTGTATGGTAATGAAGCACCATCCTAAAGCACTGTGAAAAACTGGTTTAATGAATTCAATCTTGGCCGACGCTCGCTCAAAGACGATGGTCGTCCAATACGGCCGTTGTGCCAGAGAACATTGATGCCGTGCGTGAACTGATAATGCAAGATCGTCATGTGACATACCGCGAGTTAGAGGCATCCTTGGGCATTTCTTCCACCAGCATACATTCGTTATTGCATGAACAACTGGCCGTAAAAAAGGTTTGTTCTCGTTGGACCCCGTACAAGTTGACAATCGCTCAAAAAAAGGCTCGTGTCGATTGGTGCAAAGAAATTTTGAAAAAATACGATCGCTGTGCTTCAAAATATTGTCGAGTAAAACAAGTCAGGTGATTAAACGACCGGCATAAATGTACATCTTTAAAAATACCCATAGACGTGTTCCCGAAATTATACGAAATCGACTTAATACGAATGGCTTTCAAAGCAGACGACTTTATAGAAGAAAATACAAAAAAAACGCTTGTAGCAAGTGTTTTATAATACGCATTTTAAAATCAGTTATCTTCGATAACAGATATTATCAACTTGTTAGTGCGTAAAACCTGTGATTGAATAAAATGTTAGTGACCTAAATGCGTCGGGCATTAGCGGAGTTTTAGCCAAGGAACTTAATTTAGGGTTAGTAAGTAATTTGCAGAAGAAATTTGGTTTATTCCAAAAGCATAAATGGATTCAAGGAAAATCTAGACTAGGTTACGATACAATTTACTTTGTAGATTTTTAAAATCCAAACTTTAAAGGTTTGATTGAGAGTTCTAAAAATAAATTGGCGGTTATATTAAATTACCATTAATTTTCATTGTTTTTGCCGTACATCCCTGACTTGGCACCCAATGACTTCTTTTTATTCCCGCACATCAAGAAAAAAATGCGTGGTCAGCGATTTTCGTTGCCAGAAGATGTTGTTGAAGCTTTCAAAAACCATGTTTTGAAGGTGTTTCAATCGGAGTGAAAAAAGTGCATCGACAATTGGATCGAGCGCATGCAAAAGTGTATAAATCATGCTGGAGAATACTTTAAAAAACAATAAAACCATTTTTGATGATAAATATTCGCATTTTCATTATAAGGCCAGAAATATACATAGCAGCCCTCGTATATTGAGTAATGTTTTATTTAATGTCGGCAATTATGTATGGAATACAATATCAGATAAATGTCCGCCTCTGTTAGCCTCAGAAATGCGAGCCCTATTGAGCCTATTTTTAATTACAATTTCACACATTTCACGTGGTATTTCAATAATTCCATCAAGAATATTTTGATTGAGTTGCTCAAGCGTTTCTGGTTTTTTTTTGTAAAAACCTTGCTTTTCAGATATACCCACAAAAAGAAGTCCGGAGCAGTCAAATAAATTAACATCAGCATTTCTTGAAATAACTTGTTGTGAAAAGAGGTCTCGCAGTAATTCCATTGTAATCCTGGCTGTATGCGATGTGGCAACGTTTTGTAGATACAACATGTTAATCAAGCCCTAAGCATGCAGTTCTGGCGTTAAAAAGTTTTCAATTATATCACGATATCGCTCCCCATTGACAGTTTTTATTTTCATAGAAGTAAGGTCCAGTGATTCCTCCGGCCTTAATTGCACACCAGACCGTCACTTTTAATGGATGCAAAAGGTGACTGATGAATAATTTGAGGGTTTTCTTCCATTGCCCAGAACTGACTATTCTGTTTATTCACATATCCATTCAAATGAATATGTGCCTCGTCACTCATTATGATTTTTTCATGAAAATCGGGGGGCTGTCATGGGCGAGCTGTAACGTCCTATTGGCATATGTACGCCGGCGTAAATGGTCTTGTGGAAGATGTTCTTGTGTCAACTGAATCTTAAATGGAAACAAATGTAAATCCTGGTGCAAAATTGTGGCCAAAATTGTTCTTTGAAGACCAAGCTCCTAGGCACGTCGTCAAATTGAGGTTGATGAATTGTTTTGAACCCTTTCTTGAGCAGCAGTAATGATTTCAGCCGATTCTGCTGTACGTTGTGGTCCATGCTTGGTCCTATCAGCTACAGGCCCTCTTCCTTCGAAATCGTTCACTACACGATAAATAGTGCATTTTGTTGATAAATAGTGCGATGTTTCTCCCAAAAATTTCGCGTAACTTTCTCAACGTCACAGTAATCGATGATTGATTTTGATAAAATGTTTTAATGATTAAAACACGTTGGTTTATCGAATATTTTTCCTAATAAATTTGCCACGTCTCTACTTCACGACTGCCAAATATGAATTGTTAAGACTAATGTTTACCAAAATGGTGGCAAAACAAAGTAGTATACCTTCCCGGCGAAAACTCTGTGCAAGGATCTATAAATTTACCGAATTAAAAAAAAAATAACGTCATACAGGATTTTAAATGGTTAAGTTTAAATCTCTACAGGACCTACGCAAAAGTTTCAAATAAATATCGTCACAGTTACGGACTTACCAGGGTGCATTTACATTACTCCTTCGGATTTTATTTTGGAATATTAGAATTGTTTTTATTACGGACTGCTTCGCGCATCCCCATTAGGGTAGATTGGTTTTATGACTTGGTTGTACTTATATATGTGACATCGCATAGAGAAAGGGACCTAAGGGTAAAAATATTAATTTTCATTATGTTTCTTTTTTTTTAATGTGGACAACATCTGAGCACCGAATGAGACCGATCCCATGCCCCAAAAGTGTTCCCTCCCAAAGATATGCGCGTTTTATGAAAGTGAAGTCGACGATTCTAAGCGCAAATAGAAATGGACCTAACTCTTAAAATGTCTCTCCTGAACAAAACTGGTTTTTAACCTTAGGTCCCTTTCTATTTTGCGCGTCACATATCATAAATTTATTTTCAATAGACAGACTTGATTGCCTGTCAATCAGCCAATTTAGGTTTCTATTATGTACATTTGGCCTTATTGTAGGTGGAGTATTTTTTCGAGTTTGGTTATAAGATTATTTAGAGGATAATGATGCCATTTGAGGAGTTTTATTATGTTTTTCATTTAAAAATTGCTATTGTGCAGGGTAAAGCGCGATAATTTGCTTATTTGGGAATGAAATAAAAAAATTTTGAACCTTAGATAATTTTATTTTATATTTTAGTTTTATTGAGCAGTAAGGGAATTTTCAAATAACATGGCTTTAAGTAGTTCATCTGGCAAATGTCGACCTCCGCCATCCACACACTGCTGCATACGTTTTCTGAAGTTTTCATAAACTCTAACAAGCATGTCGACTGGTATTCTGCCAATTTCAGCCTTAATTTTGGTCATTAGGTCTTCGAAGGTGCTGGGACGGTTGATATACACCTTCGACTTCAGGTAACCCCAAAGGAAAAAATCGCATGGGGCTAAGTCTGGTGAGCGTCTGGTTCACATCACCCCTCAAAGAGATAAGCCTTACAGGAAACATTTGCCTCAAACAATTCATGGTAATTCTTGCTGTGTGTGCAGTGGCACCATCCTCACGCAGAAAAAAAGTATGGTTGTGGTGACAATATTCGAAGAGGATAATACTATTGTTGGGTATATGGTTGTGGTACAACAATATTATGATCCTCACAACAATAGTATGATTCTAATACAACCATACTATGATCCTCACAACAATAATATGATTCACACATAACCATACTATGATCCCCACAACCATATTATGATTCACACTCAACCATACTATGAACTCCACAACCATAGTATGATCCTCACAACCATAATATGATTCACACGCAACCATGTTATGATCCCTACAACCATAGTATGATCACACACAATTGTACTTTGATCCCCAATATAATTTATTAGAATTTGTTTAAGTTGTCGACAATAGATTTAAATTTGAAACTGATTAAAAAATACATTAATCTCAAAATAATAGGAGTGATTTATTTTACAGTAGAAAAAATAAGTTTAAATAAACGTAAGCGTTTTTATTACAAATATTTCAGTTAAACAAAGCCAAAGCAGCTTGTTTAAAAAATTTTAATTTCGATAAAAAAAAGTACTATTATTGCATTAGATCTGTACCAATAACATTTGTTCTTAAAAGCATATTTAAATGAAGAAAAATTACAATCATACAGTATGATTGCCGTAATCATATTATTGTTAACATAAAACGCAAAACACAATACTTTTGTCGCACCAACAATATTTATATTGTTGTTATAACCATACTTTCATTTTTAATTTCAACAATATTAATATTGCAGCAATTGTACTATTGTCAAAACTAAATTCAGTTAACAATTTTATGGTTGCGACGAACATACTTTTATTGCCGAGAACATATTATTACTGCCGTGACCATGTAGTAACCATGTTTTTTCTCTGCGTGCTGTTGGAACCATGTATTGCGTGCTGTTGGAAACATGTATCTTATTGTAACTATTGCCTCAAAAGCCGACTGAAAAACAATCCTGTATCGGTCAAGTACCGTTCGGTGTTCACAGTTACGGCCAGGCGGTTATCCAGGAAAAAAAGGCCAATAATAAATACTTGCGATATGGCACACCACACAGTGACGCGGTGCGAATGTAGAGGTCTCTGGTGAAGTTTTCTGGGGTTTGTTACACTTCAGTGCCGCATATTTTGTTCGTTTACACATCCACTGGGGTGAAAATGTGCCACATCAGTGTTTCTGGAAAATAACACAATTGCGTCACAGGGTATTAAAAATTATGCTTCAACACAAAATAACCTCTTCTCACGTGTCCAATGCATGATGACAACTGAAAAGTAAACGAGTACAAATCTCCCGTCAGCCACTATAAGCCACGCATACACTCCACTCTCTTCGACCAACAGTGCCGCCACAGCCTGCTGTGTAAACAAGCCAGTATATATTGCACCCAGTATTTGGATCCTCCTCCTTTAAAAGCATATCCAAGATAAGTGATTTTTTTATTTTGCCTGCCAATATCTTGTCAATGTGACAGAAAAAACCATACCTACTAAAATGTTGCTCCCCCAGGACATCACTTTTTAACTCCGCATAAATGAGCGAATCGTGTACGTATATTCAATAAGGATTTTCTTTTTTATTTGATTTACCATATTAATTTCCATTAAATTTATTGTGAATACTCAAGAAGTTTTCAATGCGAAAAGTTCATAAACTTTTAATTGTGCAATAACATCCATTTTACTCGCCCCATATGCTAAAGTTGACAATGGAATTTAATACCATTAAAGGACTGTGAATTTGCCTATGAGTGTGTGTGTGTGTGTATGTGTGAGATAACTTTGAGTAGGATTAACAGCCTTTTGGGCCGTAAAAGTTTCATCCCTCAACGGAGGAAGTGGCATTGCTTCGGTATGACAGACTTGCCGTAAAAAAGGTTTTTGTTTTCAATATTTTTCTTTTTAATTATCATAACAACACCCGGCTGGCTGTATCCTTTTGGGGTTTGTTTTACTTTCACTTACTGTTCATTAAAATTTATATTCGAAAGTCTACGAATCATATTACAATGTAATAGCCAATATCGATTCTCTGGTTCGTTCGTTTGAATTTTATAAAATAAATTAAATTTATCGAAATTGTGTACGAGTTTCTGCGTAGATTTTACATATGAAATTAAAAACGTAACAGTTTTGGGAAAAATGAAAATTGTTATTATTTCGTAGAATATCGGCAAAGCTAAGTAATTTTCTTTATCAAACTCCCATCCCTTTTCTATCCAACTGGCGGATGTTGTCAAAAAATATAAGGCTGACAATACAGCCATGCAGGAAGTGCGATAGATAAGACAAGGCCTACTCAAAACAAGTAAGTAAGTTACAGTCGGACTGAATCCGACTTACATATACCCTCACAGTTGATTGAAATGCTGGCCAAAAGGAGTGTGGCATAATGGACCATAAACAGTTTCCTTCAGCCAAAAATGTCTATAACATTTGATCTAGTAAAAGTTTTAAGTTCTGTAAAAAGGACATACGCTAATTTAATCATCTTTTCAGCTGCTTACCCACATTTTAGTTTTTCAGAAACAAATAAAGGCTGGTCCAACTGAAATTCACGATGTCGATTGTGAGTCTCTACTTAAAATCAAGCTTTTTGCCCAACTAAATTGGACATTTCATTGTCTCAGTGTTTGACAAATTCAACCGTTGTAAGATACATAATTATGAAGCTCGTTAAGATTGCAAAAGTCTTTTACGAAAATGGGCGTTCGAATAAAAAATGTTTTTGTGATTTTTTTGGTTATCATAACCGACCAAACAATCGAGGGAATTGTGCGCAAATTTCAGCAAAAACGGTCTGTAGGAAAGGTTAAAAAAACCTTTGCATGCTCGGCCTGTTTGTTTTGCGAAAAACATTGATAGTATGGCAGAAGAGCCTTAAACCTCGACTCAAAGGTTCTTATGGCCTGAAATTGAGGATATGGACCTGGATGATATGTGATTCCAACAGGATGATGCCACTTGTCACACAGCCAACGAAACAATGTTTTTTTCCAGAGAAATTCAAAGCCATATTATCTGACGTTGTGGCGATGTTAATTGGCCAAGAGATTTGACTTATTTTTTTTTTTGGGGTTATTTAGATGGCTCTGAATGTGGAGTCTCTGTAGAGGTGGTGGAGGTGAATTGTATTTTCGTGCGCAATTGTTTAAAGAAAACTTGAAAAGTGCGATTTATATGTGACGTGCAAAATAGAAAGGGACCTAAGGATAAAAACCAGTTTTGTTCAGGAGAGCCATTTTAAAGATTATGTCCCTTTCTATTTGCGCTTAGAATCGTCGACTTCACTTTCATAAAACGCGCATATCTCTAGGAGGGAACACTTTAGGGGCATGGGATCGGTCTCACTCGATGCTCAGATGTTGTACACATCAAAAAAAAACAAGTGAAAAGTTGATGAAAAGTTTTGTTCAGGAGAGCAATTTTAAAGATTAGGTCCCTTTCTATTTGCGCTTAGAATCGTCGACTTCACTTTCATAAAACGCGCATATCTCTGGGAGGGAACACTTTTGGGACATGGTCTCATTCGATTCTCAGATGTTGTCCACATCAAAAAAAAAGAAAAAAAAAAATGAAAATTGATTATTTTTTACCCTTAGGTCCCTTTCTCTATGCGCTGTCACATATATATTTCTGGTCTAGGCAACAATGAGTGTTGCCTGGCGCTATCTGACATTTCCATTCCGGAACGTTTGACGTACGACCATCATTTGTGTCGTTTACAGATACATGAAAAAATCAATTTGGCAAAGAAATGGAATTAGCTCGTGAACATTTTCGTGCGATCATTTTTCACAACTTTCGACATGGATTATCACGACACGAGTGCATCGATGAACTCAAATCTTTGTATGGCGATAAAGCACCATCCTATAACACTGTGAAAAACTGGTTAAATAAATTCAACGACGCTCGCTCAGAGACGAAGGTCGTGAAGTTCGTCCAAAAACGGCCGTTGTGCCAGAGAGCATTGATGCCATGCGTGAACTGATAATGCAAAATCGTCATGTAACATACAGTGTGATGGAGGTATCCGTGGGCATTTCTTCCACCAGCAGTCATTCGATATTGCATGAACACCTGGCCGTAAAAAAGGTTTGTTCTCGTTGGAGCCCGCACTATTTGACAACCACTCAAAAAAAGTATCGTGTCGATTGGTGCAAAGAAATTTTGAAAAAATACGATTGCGGTGCTTCAAAAGACGTTTATAAGATCGTCACAGGTGACGAATCATGCACTTATGCATGTGAGCCCGAAACAAAACAGCAATCGACCGTGTGGGTCTTCGAAGACGAGCCAAATCCAACGAAAGTTGTTCGTGGAGAAAGCACTTTGAAGGAAATGGTCGCTTGTTCCTTCGGCAAAACTGATCATGTGGCGACTGTTCTACTTGAGCAACGTAGGACGGTCAATTCTGAGTGGTACAACGATTTGTTTACTTGAAGTCTTCGGGTAAATTCGAAAAACGAACAAGAGAAGACGAATCTTTGTGTACAATGGCAATGCGAGCTCTCACACATCGGTTCAAACCAGCGCCTTTTTGACCGGCCAAAACGTCGAGTTGATGGGTCTCCGCCGTACAGCCCTGACGTGGCACGTAATGACTTCTTTTTATTCCCGCCCATCAATAGAAAAATGCGTGGTCAACTATTTTCGTCGCCAGAAGATACTGTTGAAGCATTCAAAAACCTTGTTTTGGAGGTGTCTCAATCGGAGTGGAAAAAGTGCTCTGACAATTGGTTTGAGCGCATGCAAAATTGTATAAATCGTGCTGGAGAATACTTTAAAAAACAATAAAACCATATTTAATGATTAATATTTCACTATTAGGTCAGAAATATATATGTGAAAGCGAACAGAGAAAGGGACCTAAGGGTAAAAAACCAATTTTCATTTTTTTTATTTTTTTGATGTGGCAACATCTGAGCATCGAATGAGACCGATCTCATGCCCCAAAAGTGTTCCCTCCCAGAGATATGCGCGTTTTATGAAAGTGAAGTCGATGATTCTAAGCGCAAATAGAAAGGGACCTAATCTTTAAAATGGCTCTCCTGAACAAAACTTCTTTTTAACCTTAGGTCCCTTTCTATTTTGCGCGTCACATATAGCAGCCTTCGTATATATGGACTTGTCCACACAACAGTGCACGCAGAGAAAAGATATGGTTACACTATGGTCACCGTAACACTAATATGTTCTCTACAATAAAAGCATGTTCGTCGCAACCATAGTATTGTTTTTTGAATTTTATTTTGACAATAGTATGATTGCGACAATATTGCTATTGTTGAAATGTAACAATAGTATTATTACCAAATTTAGAAATTAAAATATGGTTGTAGCAACCATATAAACATGGTTGGTGCAACAAAAGTATTGTTGTCCAAAATTTACGTTAACAATAATTTGATTACGGCAATCATACAGTATGGTTGCGACTATTAAATTAACAAAACATGTTTTATAAAGTATACATGTATGTGTGTGCGTATTTTTTTTTTTGATACACAAAAAACACATACACACGAAACAGTGAATGGTTGCTGTCCATTAAAAAAACATCAACAATCGGAATGTAGTTCAAGGGATTTTTATTGTGTTTTCTTTGTTCGGTGAAATACTCTAATACCGACTGGTTCTCGTTTATTTAAAATCTGCCTGCACTTAAGTATATAGCCATTGATCATGGTAAAATCACATTCGTTA
This sequence comes from Hydrotaea diabolus, assembly GCA_963513945.1. Lineage (NCBI taxonomy): Eukaryota > Metazoa > Arthropoda > Insecta > Diptera > Muscidae > Hydrotaea > Hydrotaea diabolus. The sequence goes on from OY740716.1 coordinate 232,564,631, forward strand.
CTTGGTGTCTACGGATGGTGAAGTAGCATTCACCCCTGCTGGCAACTAAACGTATTTTTGACCGTTGGAATATATATTTTTGTTTCTTGAATGAAATGTTTAATAAAAACATGGCATCAAATCTGGCTATGAACTACGAGTAATAGTAATGCAATTTAAAATAAAATACTTAATAAGAATCTCTATTTTTGAATAACAACAATAACCAATCCTAATAAATTATTTTGGGGATTATAGTATGGTTGAGTGTGAATCATACTATGGTTGTGGGGATCATAGTATGGTTGCGTGTGAATCATACTATGGTTGTGAGGATCATACTATGGTTGTATGAGGAACATATTATGGTTGTGAGGATCATAATATGGTTGTGGAGATAAAAGAATGGTTGAGTATGAATCATACTATGGTTGTGAAGATCATACTATGGTTGTATGAGAAACATACTATGGTTGTGAGGATCATAATATGGTTGTGGAGATAATAGAATAGTTGAGTGTGAATCATACTATGATTGTGAGGATCATAGTATGGTGGTGGAGATCATAGTATGGTTGAGTGTGAATCATACTATGGTTGTGGGGATCATAGTATGGTTATGTGTGAATCATACTATTGTTGTGAAGATCATAATATTGTTGTGTCACAACCATATACCTAACAATAGTATGATCCTCTTCGAATATTGTCACCCCAACCATACTTTTTTTCTGCGTGTGCTTGCGCTGAACGTGTATTTTCAAAGTTAGCGCTAATAAAAAATAAACTAACAGGTTAAAGGTGAAAACCTGCAAATCTATGCTTTCAGCTCAGAATTTGCTGGACACGAAGTTAGAAGAGTGGACACCAGGTGTAAAGCTTATATAAAAGTATTGAAACAAAGAATAAAACGTTAATGTCAAAACCGTACTTTCGAATATATTAGCATATTTTGTATAAAATTCGTGTTATGGAAAGTGTACAAAAATATCAAATTAGAAATATATTTACATGTATATACATGTACTCGTATATTTAATGTATATGTGTTATATGTATTTTGACGCCCATTTTTTATGACCTGTTTTTTGTTTGTTATTTTTTTATAATTTTAATGTTTTTTTAAATAAAATAAATAAATATGAAACAATTGCGACTTTTTTCGCCCCTTTTTGTGCTCCTTTTTAAAAAAATCCCATTTTTGTGCCACTTTTTGAAATATTTTCAACGGTTACGCTGGTGTTTGGTATAAAATCCATTAGTTTTAGTCTCTATAAAAATAATTTTTAAACATTATCATTGTTGACTTGCATAAGTATGTCCGGGCAACTTCAATTCACTGGATTAATTTTGAAAGCAGTGATGCCAACAACTACGACATACTTAGACTAGAAATTCTATCACCGTCAAGTGCATGCCTTCGCCAGGAATTTCTAAATCCGGCAACAGCAACGCCACTTGACATTTATTTCAAGTGCACGTTTAAAATAACAGCGTTCCGAACAAAAACGTTTATTACTTACTGCTAAAACACTCATACGATAAATATATATGTCCTTAAATCCTTACGTACAGATACACATATGAAGCCATTGCAACAGAAGTGACGTAAGTAAGGCATACGCACGAGTTTTGAGGTTTCGTTTTAGAGCGTGAACGGGTGAACACCCACAAAAAAGAATCATTTTTGGTATTTCGGAGAACCTTAACATACCGTAATCGTATGCGTAGACGAATTCCGAAGAAATCCTACGAAATGATGACATAATCATTTATATTTCAGAGAAGTAGAAAAGGCTAAAGTCGGGCATGGCCGACTATGTTATAACCTGCACTACTGGATGTTTAAAAAAGTTAACTGAAAATTGGTTTTTGGACCCAATTTACACAGATTTTAAAACTGATGTTATATTTGAATTTGTGAGAAAATTGTTTTTGGTAAATTCGGTTTTAATTATTTATATTTTAGAGAAGTAAAAAGGCTATAGTCGGGCATTACCGACTATGTTATACTGTGCACCTCCGGATGTTCAGAAAAGTTAACTGAAAGTTGGATTTAGTACCTAATTTACACAGATTTTGTAAATTTTGATGTCATATTTGAATTTGTGAGAAAATTTTATTGTTTTTTGTAAATAGAACAGGGATTAACCGGCTCAAGACCTCTTGCTTCTATATTTAAATAGAAGACAAGTTTTTAACAAAATGGCAAAGTGACATTGATTTTCGTGGCTGCACACTGCTTTTATCATGATTTGTAAAATCTATTTCACATGTATGTGTTATATCTTAATCTGAACCGATTTTCTTTTAACTCAATAGCGCCAGTCCTTTCCACGAGGAACTTACTTCTGCCAAACTTTATAAAGATTTGTTGCAATATGAGGCTTCTAGAGTTTGAAATATAAAATTGGATGAACATATGTGTGGTAGCTATATCTAAATCAAAACCGATTTTTTTCAATATTAGTAGCTTTCTCTTTGGCCCATAAAACTTTCTCATGCTAAATTCTAAAAATCGTATGAACCTTTATTTGGAAGATCCATCTAAATCTGAACCGATTTTCTTTTATTTCCATAACGTTCTTCCTTGGTCCAAAAAACAAACGCGTACCAAGTTTTTATCAAGATTTACAGTAAATATTTGGCTTATAGAGCTAAAGGTGTAAAATAAAGAAATCTATTGATGGCTCTCGATGTGGAGTCTCTTTAGAGATGGCAAGAGTGAGTTGTATTTTCGTGGGCAATTGTGTGAAGAAAACTTGAAATACAAGGTTTACAACAGTAGTTCTCATTCGTTTGGGGAGAGCCTGGCCTTATAGAGTTCGGTTTTACTTTCAACAATTGCAGCAAGGCTTTCTGAAGAGGGTTGTCACGGACCCGAAATCATGATAAAAGTTTTTGTTAAAAACTTGTCTTCTATTTAAATATAGAAGCAAGAGGTCTTGAGCTGGTTTAATCCCTGTTCAATGTGTAAAAGCAACAGACCGAAATAAAACAAACGAGCTAAACAATATTATAATATTTTAAAATAAATAAAAAAAAACAAAAAAAGGGTATAAACAAAATTTATTTGAAATTCAACTCAAACGTAGAGTAGAGTAATACACCTTACCCAGTTTTTTTAAATATAATCCTATACATGTATATATTATCAATACCTTTTCCCATTTCAAATTATGTTTTAACTATAAGTATAAAAAATGTTTGCCAACTCTTGGGAGGCGAGTTGGCAAGCTGTGAGATGGGAAATTACTTTCATGAGAGCACACAAATTTTGGAAATTCACCACTTTCGTGCAAGCGTAAAAACTTCTTTGCTCTTTCGTTTTGTTTTGCTTTGGTGTAAGTTCGTGTGCCTTTTGGAACTTCTAAGACTTTACATTGAACTGATGGGTGATAACCAATCGTTTTTATCGAGACTGCTGTCAAAGTCAATGCTTCTTATTAACCGGGAACTGTTTTGTAATCTTCATTAGATCCGTGGGAACGCAAACATTTCCGTCGAAGACCTTGGACATCCCAACAAGACTTGGCACAGGCTCCAAAAACTTCGTGTGCACCAAAAATGGTTATAAAACCATGTTCCACACTTTATTTCGTCCATCTCGTCCAGAGAAAAAACATGGTTACTACATGGTCACGGCAATAAAAAAAAGTTCGTCGCAACCATAGCATTGTTAACTGAATTTAGTTTTGACAAAAGTATAATTGCTGCAATATTACTATTGTTGAAATGTAACAATAGTATTATTGCCAAATTTAAAAATAAAAATACGGTTATAGCAACAATATATATAAGGTTGGTGCGACAAAAGTATTGTGTTTTGCGTTTTATGTTAACAATAATATGATAACGGCAATCATACTGTATGATTGTAATTTTTTTTCATTTAAATATGCTTTTAAGAACTAATGTTATTGGTACGGATCTAATGCAATAATAGTACTTTTTTTATCGAAATTAAAATTTTTTGAAAAAGCTGCTTTGGCTTTGTTTAACTGAAATATTTGTAATAAAAACGCTTACGTTTATTTAAACTTATTTTTTCTACTGTGGTATAAATCACTTCTATTTTTTTGAATTTAATGAATTTTTGAATAATTTTCATAATTCAAATCTATTGTTGACAACATAAACCAATTATAATAAATAATATTGGGGATCAAATCTATTGTTGATAATTTAAACAAATTCTAATAAATGATATTGGGGATCATAGTATAATTGTGTGTGATCATACTATGGTTGTAGGGATCATAACATGGTTGCGTGTGAATCATACTATGGATGTGAGGATCATACTATGGTTGTATATGAAACATACTATGGTTGTGAGGATCATACTATGGTTGTGGAGATCATAGTCTGGTTGAGTGTGAATCATGCAATGGTTGTGGGGATCATAGTATGGTTATGTGTAAATCATACTATTGTTGTGAGGATCATAGTATGGTTGTATTTGAATCATACTATTGTTGTGAGGATCATAATATTGTTGTAGCACAATCATATATCCAACAATAGCATTATCCTCTTCGAATATTGTCACCACAACCATACGAGGGCGGTTCGAAAACTTCTTAGCCTTGCACACATAAAAATGTTAAGTGTTTTGGAAACTTCCATCTCTGCTATGAACACATGTTAAATTTTATTTCGATCTGGCAACTCCTTCATATAGAAGCAGGTGTTCACAAAAGACGCATCCGCGTTTTTTTTTACAATGGAAAAATTAGAAACGCGTGGTGTCATTAAATATTTACATAAAAAAGGTTTATCGGGACAAGAAACTCATAATGATATGGTGAATGTGTTAGGTGAAAGTGCTCCATCTCTGCTATGAACACATGTTAAATTTTATTTCGATCTGGCAACTCCTTCATATAGAAGCAGGTGTTCACAAAAGACGCATCCGCGATTTTTTTACAATGGAAAAATTAGAAACGCGTGGTGTCATTAAATATTTACATAAAAAAGGTTTATCGGGACAAGAAATTCATAATGATATGGTGAATGTGTTAGGTGAAAGTGCTCCTTCATATGCAACAGTAAAAAATTGGGTTGCTGAATTTAAACGTGGTCGTACAAGCATTGAAGATGAACCACGTAGTGGACGTCCAAAAACAGCAACAACAACAGAAATTGTAGCCAAAGTGCATGATATGGTTTTAAATGATCGATAAATAAAAGTGCGTGAAATAGCTAATATCATGGGCATCTCAAATGATCGAGTCCATTTTATTTTGCATGAAGAACTACAGATGAAAAAGCTTTCTGCAAGATGGGTGCCGGACTTGTTAACAGTCGCCCAAAAACACATAAGAATAAACATTTCTCAAGCTTGTTTGGATCGTTTTCAGCAAAATAAAATGGATTTTAAGCGTCGTTTCATAACTGTTGATGAGACATGGATCCACCACTATACTCCAGAGACAAAAGAACAATCCAAACAATGGACTGAAGCTGGAGGAAGTGCCCCAAAGAAGGCAAAAACAATTCAATCGGCAAATGTATTTTATTGATTGACTATCTGCAAAAGGGTAAAACAATAAATTCAGAGTACTATTGCAACCTTTTAGATCAATTAAATGTACAAATTCGAGAAAAACGTCCTGGCTTACAACACAAAAAAATAATTTTTCATCAAGACAACGCACCAGCGCACAAGATTATTTTAACATTGGCTAAAATCAACGAATTAAAGTACGAGTTGCTTGACCACCCACCTTATTCTCCTGATTTAGCTCCCAGTGACTTTTACCTGTTCCCAAATCTAAAAAAAATCCTTGCTGGCAAGCGTTTTACCACAAATGAAGATGCAATTACAGTTGTAAACCACTATTTTGAAGACCTTGAGGAAAACTATTTTAATCAAGGGATAGAATTGCTAGATAAGCGTTGGAATAAGTGTATTGAAGTTTCATGAGATTATATTGAAAAATAAAAATATTTTTGAAAAACTAACTATTCTCTATCATTGATAGGCTAAGAACTTTCCGAACCGCCCTCGTACTTTTTTTCTGCGTGCACACAAAAGCTTTCAAATTCGCCAAATTCGAATTCAATAGACTATTCCATCATGGCCATTTTGGAGAGCACGGCGCAAAAAATATTCCAAAATACAGGGTTATTCATTTACGACTAAACAAATTTCACCAGCGTATTCCTTGGTTCATTTCATTAAAATATGTCCATCTACGACCATGTTCGAAAATGCAAGGGGGCGAAATGGCAAAGGGTAAAATTGCTAATTTCTGAGCCAGTGTCCGCTTTATCTCTTACCTTTCCAAAATTACCTAAACGAAGCCCAGAGGTCCTAACATTCCAAAGTTATGACTATTTGATTGAAACGCAAAATTTTTGGTTTTTAGTAGCGACTAGCAGCACGCACTTATCTATTTTTGTATATTAACAGACAAAAAAAATTGCTTTTCAGTCAAATAGTCATAACTTTGGATCTCTGGGCATCGTTTAGGTAAAAATCCGACCACTGGTTCAGAAATTAGCTATTTTACCCTAGTATACTCCGAACGCCAATTCAAAAACGTTTAAAGCGCTGTCATTTCGCCCCCTTGCATTTTCGTGCATGTTCGTAGATCGACATATTTTCATAAAATAAGCCAAGGAATACGCTGGTGAAATTTGCCCAGTCGTGAATGAATCACACTGTATATATGCGGTAAAAAAAGCATAGTAAGGGAAAGCCATAATCAAGGCAAAAGGTGGCCACATCGAGCTAAAGTAAATGCATTTGGAAGTTTGGATTATTTCCACACATTTTGTAATTTGTGTGTTCTATATAAAAGTCTTTATGTAGAAAATTTCATCTCCATAGGTCAAGTTTGTAGTAAATTATTGTCATATTATTTTTCAAGGCCCATGAGACCGTTTGTGTGGGAGGTACCAGTATGGCCTTTCTGATCTTAGCCAAATTTAGCGCAAAAGTCTGTTTTATATATTAATCTTAATGCCGAAAATTTCGTTTCGATAGGTCAAGTGTGTGGTGAGTTATTGTCATATTATTTTTCAAGGCCCATGAGACCGTTAGTGTGGGAGGTACCAGTAGGACTTTTCGGATCTCAACCGAATTCAGCGTAGAAGTGTGTTGTATATAGAAATCTTGATGTGTAAAATTTCATTTCTATAGGTCAAGTTTGTGGTGAGTTATAGTCATATTATTTCTCAAGGCCCATAAGGCCGTTTGTATGGGAGGTACAAGAAATGGTAACCCCATCTAAACCATTTTTACATAGATGATTGCGCCAGAAATATTTATTTGCAAAATTTCAGTGATTTTGCTCAAGAAACTGGACGGATATTTCCAAATAAAAAACTAATTTTTATGAGGTAGTGTCGGTTGAGGGTCTCCAACACCAACTTCCCGTAGAGCTATATAGCCCATTTTCAATACCAACCATGCTAGGTTAACTACACATTAGGGTTATAATTTTTTTACATTTTTGCAAATATCAGTTCTCCCAAGGTAAAATCGTGTAGGGCATGGGAAAATATTAAGAACTGCATTTTCAGTTTTTCGCTATCGTTAAAAAAGGTCCCCCGCCTAACGCCATGAAGTTTTCAATGAAAATATTTTTTTTTTATTCAAATTATATAGTATTTATGTGAAAATACTTTGCTTTTCATGTCATTTGTGCAATCTTTCATACTTTGCTTTTCATGTCATTTGTTCATGTCATGTGTTCCGTTTGTTCTATTAGTATTTATCAAGCGTCGACTCTACATATCCTGTTTTTGAAAAATATTTTTGCCACTGGTATATTCAAAATGAACCATAAGATGTGCAAAATAAGTGTTACAAGAAATGCGAAAATTTGGGGAAGAAACTTCAATAAATGTAAGGAGATTGTAAAAACCAGCAGATATATACCCGATGTTGATACACCATTGCATGACTTAAGCAGAATACCAACAGAAGGCGCTATAATAGGAAGATTTAATGCGTTAGCCATGGTTGCAAGGTACAGAAAGAAAAGGTATATAATTATAGCAGCGGAGCTTTTAAATTTATGGCAGAAGCTTAAACTGGAAGCAATTCGTGTTGATCACGGGAAAGAAAAAATAGATGGTTTAATTCAATATTATAAGAAATTACTAAAACGTGCAAAACAAATTACCTTTAAAGAACAATTTGATATTACCACTAAAGCAGTGGATTCAAAATTTACATCGGATGCTATTGAAGATATATCCTTTGATTCAGATTCTTCATCAATGATTTATAGTGATCAAGATACTGGCAATGAAACTGACGATGATAGTTACACACCAAGAGGAAGACATAGAATAACGAAAACGTCCCTAAAACCAGTTGTAGACTTAATTAATAATGTAAAAATTAGTTCAAACAAAGCAGCAACAATTTGTCAAAGTTTGGCTAAGTGTGGAATAGAGATTCCTACGCCATCACAACCTGGAATTTATAAAGCTGTTATAAAATCTTGTGAACAAAAAGAACTGTTTTATATACAAACATTAAGGGATCAAGAATGGTGCTTACATTTTGATGGGAAAAAAATGGCAAAGAAAGAAATTCAAGTAGTGCGAATTAAAAATGAGAGCACCGAGATAAAGTTAGCAGTTCTAGTGCTTGATAATGGGAAATCGCTCACGATATTCAACGGCATCAAAGACACCCTAAATAAATTTAATTTATGGACGTCTATTAAAATGATAATTTGTGACACTACAAGTGTGAATACTGGCGTAAAAAATGGTGTTGTGGCTTTGCTCCAAAATAATTTCATATATATGGGATTGCCCCCACCACAATATATTGGCTGCCAGCATCATGTCCTCGATTTGATATTAAGGCATGTAATGGATGAGTCTTTGGGTGGAAAAACATCATCTCCGAACATTCCATACCCGTTTATTTCAATTCTTTTAAATGATTACGACAGTTTAAAAGCATCTTATAAACAAAGTGAAGTGGTGCTGAAATTGGCTAAAATTAAGTGGAGATATGACATGCAGTTTTTATACGAACTTTGCCATGCATATAAATATTTCAAAATCAACGGAATGTTCCCATTTATACGTTTTAAAGCATTACCACCAGTTAGCAATGCCAGGTGGAATTCAACAGCAATTTTTGGTATTTTGTCCTTTATCCTTCTTCCAAATTACCAAAAAGTTTTAGAGCCAATATGTGATTTTTTTTTGTGGCGCATGGTTTGAAATTTAATTTTCAGACCACTGTTTCCAAGAAACTAATTTTGAAGGCTTAAATGAGGCATTAATAAAATTTACGAAAGCCCACGAGTGTTTCATCAGACATTGGGTACCAACACCATCTGCAATTGCAAATCAACAGCGCAGCAATATATGCGCAGAACGTGGAATTAAATTAGTCCAAGACATATATCCACTTTGTAAAACATCGCGTACACTGAATTTGAAGTTTTTGTCTTTTAATACCTAGTCATAACCATATAATGGTATAATTTTTGTATAGAGTATTTAAAAAAAAAATTTAAAAAAAAAATAAATGCATTTTAGAAATCGCTTTAGGCGCGGGACGTTTTTTCACCAAATTGAAGTAAAAAAATGTGTTTTATTATCAAACCATAATTGGCCGTAAGATAGACCCTTGGGAGAATGACGTCCAAAAAAAGTTATAACCCTACTACACATGTTTGTCCCTAGCTGTTTTCATGCTGGCTCTATCTTGTTTTCAACAGACGGACAGCAGGACATCCGGGCAACATGGCTAGATCGTCTTAGAATTTTACGAGGATCAAGAATATATATACTTTGATGGGTCTCCGATGATTATTTCAAGGTGTTACAGACAGAATGACAAAACTAATATACCCTCCATTGTATGGTGGAGGGTATAAAAATATAAAAATGTCTTAACATTGTAAAACTTAACATTGTTTTAGATTTTCCAAAACCTTGTGTTAGCGAATGTTTAAAAATTCTGATATTTTTTCGCGTCATAAATTTGTTAAGTTATTTAAACCTTACCTCACCTCTACCTCAAAAATTCCAAGGACGAAACGAAGGCTTCGTTAAAATCGTCAGAAAAGCGATTTTTTATAAAAAAAAACTTTACTTTTCCATTGCTGGTTAAAACTAAAATCGTTGAATATTAACATTTGAATCGCCTAACCCTTTTGTTATATTATGAGAGAAGTTTTCAGTTTGTTCCTTAATGGGATGTCGAAGGATGTAAGTAATGGCAACCAAAAATGTCCATGAGGATAAATAATTGACATATTTGTTGTCACAACTGAATTGGAAGCACTTCATCGATGCAAACGAATTTTACAATTTTAGCAACGGAATTTTTATATCTTTTATTCGCTTAAGATAAGTTTTGGTGAGTAGGTCAAAAGAACCCTAAAGTTGCTGCTATCATAAAGTTAGATGGAAACTACCATTATAATGGCAATAAATTTTTCCCTTCAATTGGCCACTCCAATAGAATTTTAGCTACGGAACTTTCATTAATTTTCAATTTTTCATTACTTCGAAATTCCCTTCACAAGTTGTGACTGCGCTTAAGATTATTTGTGGCGAATAGTTTAAGAAAATCCGATCGTTGTTGCTATCATTAAGTAAAATAGCAACTACCATGAAAATGACAAAGCTTCCAATGAATTGGCCACTCCAACTATATTGGCTTCATATATTAACCGCAGCGAGACTTTCTTTTTTCCCATTTGCAGAAGGAGGGCGGAATGGCCAAACGTTGACTTTATTTGCCCCGCAATGCGGTTGCTGTTGAAGCTATCACTTGCATTATCAAGCCATGAGTTTAGCAAGCATCCATTTTTATCGCAAGTGGTAAAGTCGCTTAATGTGTCGATAGAAGAAACAATTACAGCGAAGAGTATGAGTATTGCTAAAAGAGCGATAAATAAAATCTTCCAAAAGAACAAAAAAAAAATAGAGAGAGCTACATGCAGAAAAAAGATAGTTTGAAATCGGTCCGAACGACAAAAATTCGGTTAGATTAACAATTATCTGTTGCAATAAACAGAAAATGTTGCACACAGAGAAAAAATAGTTGGAAATCGGTCCGAACTACAAAAATTTGTTTAAAGTTACATTCTTTCTGTTGCAATAAACAGAAAATGTTGCACACAGAGAAAAAATAGTTGGAAATCGGTCCGAACGACAAAAATTCGGTTGGATTAAAATTCTTCTGTTGCAATAAACAGAAAATGTTGCACACAGAGAAAAAATAGTTGGAAATCGGTCCGAACGACAAAAATTCGGTTGGATTAACATTCTTCTTTTGCAACAAACAGAAAAATGTTGCACACAGAGAAAAAATAGTTGGAAATCGGTCCGAACGACAAAAATTCGGTTGGATTAACATTCTTCTGTTGCAATAAACAGAAAAATGTTGCACACAGAGAAAAAATAGTTGGAAATCGGTCCGAACTACAAAAATTTGTTTGGATTTACATTCTTTCTGTTGCAATAATCAACGTTATTGGTATTGATACTAATATGGTTCGACATACCGTAAGGTGGTAGGTACGATAATATTACGAAACTCTTAGCCAATAAGCCGATTATAACAAGGAAATTCAGTAAAACTATTGGTTGTCACAACCTACGGTTATGACAAACTGTTGTACATAATACGGTGGTACTAAATAATTAGTAGTGACAACAACTATGTTTTGTTAGTAACCAAACCCCGTTTAGTACACTGTTGTAACATACTATTGGTTATGACAACATCAGATTATAATCTCTAGAATGATTTATCGGTTCTAGTAACAAAAAAATTAATGTTCAGCTCGTTTGTTTAAAAAAAAATTAAAATTATGGATTAAGGTTAAAAAAAAATTAAGATTATGGCATCCGCTCATTGTTTCCCAATTATTTTTAAAAGTTTTTAGTTTTGTTTAGCTCGTTTGTTTCATTTCGGTCTTTTGCACACTACTTTAATCGCGGTTTCAGAAAGCTTCGCAGCAATTGTAGAAAAAAAAACTGAACTCTTTAAGATCAGGCTCCCTCCAAACGAATGAGAACTACTGTTGTACTCTTAAATCTTACATTTTATGTTTTCTTCACGCAACTGCCCACAAATTAGTTTTGAAAAAAACTGCTAATTATTTAAAAAAACAGAATTAATATTTTAGTATAAAAAGTCAGATAGCACTAGTTTGTAGCCATTTTGGTCCAGAGTTGTAAATATTTTTTCCGACAGATTTTGGCCTCCTAAACATGAAAACGAGTTTTAAAAAATGTTCGTCTTACTAGTTTTCAAAATAGATTTTTTAACGATTTTTTTTATGAGATGTCTCAGCTTTTTGGGATATATCATAACGCTATTACCGATAAAAAAAAACAAAATTTGTAAACTAGTGTGATTAAACGCATTAAATGTAACCATCAGTTGGTTTAGTTAATATATATCTGTGGCATTTACAATCGAATTCAAAATGCACTTTAATGAAACAATTTATAATAATTACCAATACTAAATAACCAATACGAATAAAGATCCAATAATCATCTCTATTAGTTGGGGCTACCAATACTTTGTTTCTTTAACAGATAGTGTCGGTTCTCTCTACGGAATATTTCGTGTATACAATCAACATTCGGGTGTAATGATTGAATACATGGATAGTACGCGCAACTTATTTCTGGCTTGCCACAACCGAATCTCTTCGCCAACCGCATCATTGAGGTTGCATGTAAATGTTGTTTTTTTTAGACGTGTGGTTTTCAAGAAGAAATAAGAATAAAAATTTATCATTATTATGATAGGACCAATTTTCGACCACTTTAAACAGCATTTTAGGCCGTATGACAGCAATAATGCGCCAAATATTGTCTTTCAAGGCGTAAATCGTGACGGGTGTGAAGATAAATTTATAAGTTAAATTTGTCCGCGTCCGAAACACCCTAATGTGCAGCGCGACTGAGAAATTTTGCTGCTTGACTTAGAAATTTCGTTAAATTCTTGAAATATATGATAAAAGTATACAGATTTATTGATAAATTTATAAAAAGTAATAAAATATTAAATAAAAAACACATAAGATAAAAAACATTTTGCAATGATTGTATATAAACACATTTTCTCGATAACATGTTATTTTTGGAGGCCCCTTTCGGGACACTTCCGGTCGACCTTAATCGACCATCGAAATATCCCCAGATAGGTCTGAAGGAGTAGTATGATTCACACATAACCATACTATGATCCCCACAACCATAGTATGATTCACACATAACCATACTATGATCCCCACAACCATAGTATGATTCACACATAACCATACTATGATCCCCACAACCATAGTATGATCCTCACAACCATAGTATGTTTCTCATACAACCATAGCATGATACTCACAACCATAGTATGATTCACACTCAACCATACTATGATCCCCAAAATTATTTATTAGGATTGGTTATTGCTGTTATTCAAAAATAGAGGTTTTTATGATCCTCACAACCATAGTATGTTTCTCATACAACCATAGCATGATACTCACAACCATAGTATGATTCACACTCAACCATACTATGATCCCCAAAATTATTTATTAGGATTGGTTATTGCTGTTATTCAAAAATAGAGGTTTTTATGATCCTCACAACCATAGTATGTTTCTCATACAACCATAGCATGATACTCACAACCATAGTATGATTCACACTCAACCATACTATGATCCCCAAAATTATTTATTGGGATTGGTTATTGCTGTTATTCAAAAATAGAGGTTTTTATTAAATTAAATTGCATTAATATTAGTTCATAGCCAGAATTGAAGCCATGTTTTTATTAAACATTTCATTCAAGAAACAAAAATATATATTCCAACGGTCAAAAATACTTTTAGATGCCAGCAGGGGTGAATGCTACTTCACCATCCGTAGACACCAAGTAACGAATGTGATTAAACCATGATCAATGGCAATATACTTAAGTACAGGAAGATTTTAAATAAACGAGAACCAGTCGGTATTTGAGTATTTCACCGAACAAAGTAAACACAATAAAAATCCATCGAACTACCTTCCGATTGTTGTTGTTTTTTTTAATGGACAGCAACCATTCACTGTATCGTGTGTATGTGTTTTTTTTTTGTATATCAAAAAAAACATACGCACACACAAACATGCATGCTCTACAAAACCTGTTTTGTTATGTTCAAAGTCACAACCATACTGTATGATTGCCGTAATCATATGTTTGTTAACGTAAATTTTAAACAGCAATACTTTTGTTGCACCAACTATGTTTATATGGTTGCTACAACCATATTTTCATTTCAAAATTTGGTAAATAATACTATTGTTACATTTCAACAATATCAATATTGTCGCAATCAGACTATTGTCAAAATGAAATTCAAAAAAAAACAATACTATGGTTGCGACGAACATGCTTTTATTGGAGAGAACATATTATTGTTGCGGTGACCATAGTGTAACCATATCTTTTCTCTGCGTGTGAGCACACCAAACAGTGACTTTTTGAGGATGTAACGGCATCTCAACAATGGCTGGTGGATTTTCATTACTCCAACTGCGACAATTTTGGTTATTAACCTACCCATTCAACCAAAAGTTCAGCGATGTACAAAATGTTCTAGTAAAAATCAGGATCATTGGCCATCTCGTTTTGGGCCGTTGTTCCAGAGTAACTCTATTCATTATGAAATGGCAAACCAAACGGAGCATTAATACAGTGAAAACTGTTAAAAAGACCAACTTCAAAAAATGTGTGGCCTGAAAATTGAAAACCACATGTCTAAAAAACACCCTTTACCACAAGCATTTCATCAGTACAAGCGAATGTTATTTGGTGCTCTTTACTTTTCGGTAAGTGGAACTAAAGTATCGCTAGAAGTGACAAAATGTTTAAACCTCTAGAAAATATTTTTTTGGTTCTAAAAATTCGCTTGGTATACTTGTTCAACAAAGAGTGCTATCACAGTTTAAAAGCTTGAAATTTTCGCTTCAGTTAAAACATAAATTTTTAACACGCTTGGAGTATTCCAATACATAAAGATCACGTCATGTCGAGGAGAGAGTGGAGAATACTATAACAAACTTTTACAGAAAAATGAAGATTAATTGATTGCCTTGAAGTCAGTAATATTCGAGTTATTTAATTTATAAAATCCCTAATTCGACTCAAAAATTGTTTAACATTAAACAATCAGTTTTTTGTTCGGATAAAATGTCAGTTACCATTACCAATAATTGGTTACAATGAAAGAATGTACACAAAACTATTGGTTGTCACAGCCACCTATTGCGGCAGCTAAATCTTCTTTTCTTATGTCACTTTTATGAAACATCAATTTGTTGTGTGTACAGTAGTATACTCGTACAGTATCATCTTGTGGTATGTCGTACCGAATATCCATCAGGATCATAAAATTTTAATGATAACAACGGAACTTCTTTTTGCATCGGAATCTTTGCAGTTTCCACCGATTTTAAACAAATTTAATGTCTGTGTATTTCTTTCGTTGTATTATTTATATGTGACGCGCAAAATAGAAAGGGACCTAAGGGTAAAAACCAGTTTTGTTCAGGAGAGCCATTTTAAAGATTTAAATACGTGTATCTTTGGTGTACCATCACTTTCGTAAAACGCGCATATCTCTGTGAGGGAACACTTTTGGGGCATGGGATCGATCTCATTCGATTCTCAGATGTTGTCCACATCAAAAAAAAAAAGTGAAAATTGATTTTTTTACCCTTAGGTCACTTTCTCATATATAAGTATTTGGGCTGTGATGGTCAAGTTACTTATATATGTTTTGATGTAAATAAAACTAAATTATTTCATCTTTTTCTCAACGTTTCGTTAGTTTTCAACTTCATCAGGAGAAATTTATTAAATATGTTGTGTGTTGACTTTTTTAGGCAGGTTAATTGGCATTTAATGCCGTGTACTGCGATTAAAAATTCTAGTTATTTAACAGATACAATTTTACCTTTAGAATTTGTAAAAAGTGGAGGGAAAATATTAACCCCCGGTATCCTTGTTGACTTTTCCAGCGCCTCAAATGTCATCGAACAATTTTTCTAACAAGTTTCAGTTTATTTCCAATGATGGCATTTAAAAATAGTTATCATATTTATTAAAACAAATGTCTTTACTATGCGTTTTACAAAACCTGTAGAAGATATTTACTACCGAATTAGATAAGTCGTTCGGTGTGTCCTTCTGCCTGTCCCGGCCCTCAGGCGCGTTATGATTTCAATCTGTTGTTGATGCACAAAAACAAACAGCAAAGTCTCGCATTACCACAAACCATCCGAAACATTCGCCGTTAAAGGATACGCGAATAAAAGGAATGAGGGTTTTACGATTTACACATAATTAATTTTTGTTTTGTTTTTAATTGTTCGCTATCTACTTTACTTTACAATTCATACTTACCGACGCACAGTGGCATATTTTTTAGGAGGTGTTTTTAAAAAATTCTAATAGATGCATTTGGTCGGCAAGCTTTACATAGCTTTAAAGACTACTAATTTTATACTCATAAAGTCGCTGGCATTTAAGCATGGTAAAATCGACGAAAAATAGTAGCAGTAGTTTGAGCCCGACAATTATCCCAGGGCTTCCCGTGTAATAATCGCAAACCCTACCTAACACACCCTGTTCGAATATGTGTTTCTTCTTTAAGCTGCATTAATGCATACAGCGAACAGATTCGTTGCCGCAACCGAATTTTTTTGCCAACCGAATGATTGTGGTTACTTGTACCTCGTGTATTCCATGGGTGCAATCAATGTTAGTTGGTTCTCTGTAATTGTCAGTAATTGTCATTTTTTGAAACTGTAGTATTAGTGCAACATACCACGTATCCGAACCTTGAGTAGAGAATTTTTATATAAACCAAAAAAAAATTAAATTTTTAGTCAGAGGCAAAAACGGTTTGTTTAAACAATTGAAGTACTCACAGAAAGGGTCATGGCGAGAAAAAGTAGAAAAGATGATGGATGATTTTTACTCAAAAAAAAAATTGTTTAATCGATTGGCTTAAAGTCAGTAAAAATTTTGTTAAGAAATACTATTAAATAATTGGTAACAGCAATAAAATGTTTGCAAAACTATTGGTTGTCACAATCACCAGTTGTTGGAACTAAATATCCTTTTCGCGTTTCATTAATATGACCGATCAATAAGTTGTGAGTACAGTACGATTATCATACTAATCATTTTGTGGTACAGGGTGGTACCATGAGGTTTAACAACTTAATAACATTTTCGTTTACAGATTTTTTTTATATTTGTTCAGATTATTTAAATAACTCTTGGAGAATAAATAATGGAGAGATTCACAATTGAACAAAGAACCAGAATAATAGAATTTTAATATTTAAATCAGCAATAAATTATTTTAAAGCGATTTCAATGTCAGAATTTTGGCCCCTGAAGCAATAATTCGTTGCCTTATTGGTCGTCATCACCAACATGACACCGTAAGAGATTTGCCTCGAACCGGTAGACCTCGTTTAATTCGCACTGCGGAAAATATTGAACGAGTACAGCAAAGTGTTAACGAAATACCAGAAAATTCTGCCAGAAGGCGTTCTGCTCAGCTAGGAATGTCTCGTACGTCACTACGGCGCATTTTAAAAAAATATTTGTGTTATACCCATAAAGGGGCAATTGGTGCAAGAATTACAACCAGCAGATCATCGACAACGTCTAAATTTTGCAGTTAAATTTCAACAACAGTTGGCCAGAAATGAAATCAACTTTATTGAAAGTTGAAGCTCATTTTGATTTGAATGACTTTGTTAATAAACAGAACTGTAGGTTCTGGGGTTCTGAAAATCCAAGAGCCAATTGCCAACTAATCATTGCCAATTGCACCCCATTAGGTGTACAGTATGGTGTGGGATCACATCTGCTAATATCATTGGGCCTTACTTCTTCGACAATGAAGATGGAAGTGCTGTAAATGGAGAGCGGTATTCGTTTATGATAGAAAATTTTATACGTCCTGCTCTTGAAAACAGACCTGTAATGTGGTTTGAGCAGGACGAAGCCACTTTTTGGAGAGCGAATAATTTTAAGAAATTCGGAAATTATTTGACCAAAGCGATCGACAAATTTTTCAGCACTCGACTATTTTCTTTAAGGCTATTTAAAGGAGCAATTATACGTGAACAAACTCGAGAAAGTCCTTCTCAAGGCTCAAGTCATTGTTGCAGAAATTCGAACGCTACATCCACAAAATTTGAAAGATATTATGGAAAATGATCAAAAACGAGCCCTTCATTGAAAAGTTGAAAACTAGGGTCATTTAAGTGACATTAGTTTACATACTTAGTGTACAAAAATTTCCATATTGTATATTATATGATCTGAGAAAAAAAAAATAGTATAGACGAAAAAGGTATTAAAGTTTTTAACCCCATGGTGACTTTTGGCCCACCCTTTATTAATGTCCCCACAAACATTTAAACCAAAAATATAAAAATGATAAATATGTAACAAGTTTCAGTCAGAAAATCCGACATATATATTAGGGTGGAGTGAAAACATGCTTTTTTTAATTTGAAAAAGTTAAACTCGGAAAGAGATGTAGTCTGGGGTCCTAAAGAGGGGAAAAATAAAGAAAAAAATTTAAAAAAAATTTTAGGGGTCGCGCCACTCCCTAGAAATTTGGAAATTATCGCTATTTTGGCGTTGATTTTAGATAAATCCTAAAAATTAACGACTTAACTTATTCGAAATTTAAATGTTTGAGCTTGTTCAGTGCCCAAACAAGAGTATTTGAGGCAAATATGAGGATAATCGACTAATATTTGTAGCTTTGGTGGCGATTTCATTGTTCAGTCAATTTTCTGAAGAAGGGACGATTTAACTTATTTTACTTTGTGAAATTTTTGAACAATGAGAAAAATGTTTTTAAATTTTCCCATGCCCTTATTTCATTGTTTACGCTATTGCAAACATTTATTGACATAAAACTTTTTAGGATTTTTCTAAAATCAACGCCAAAATAGCGATAATTTCCAAATTTCGAGGGAGTGGCGCGAACCCTAAAAATTTTCTTAAATTTTTTTTCTTTATTTTTCCCCTCATTAGGACCCCAGACTACATCTCTTTCCGAGGTTAACTTTTTTTTTTGAATTTCACTCCACCCTAATATATATACCTTTACTTGTATATGGATTTTAAATTTTATGTCCTCCATAGCTTGAAGCGTACCGATTTTATTACAATCTCGTAAAGGGTATTTTGTGTGAAATGTACTAGAATGGGGCGTGGCATCGACTTATTCTTATTCGCCTATAAAGATAAAATATACATATTGCAGAAAATAATTATAACGAAATGAATGCCTTAGGTGGGTTTAAATCTGATCTTGGATAGTATGTATAGTTTATGTGAAAGGTACAAGAAGGAGAGTAGCTATGGCTCCGATTTTTCGTCAACTAGTATTACTTAAAATCGATTTTCTTATTACTTTTTTCAGCACTATGGTATGAATAGTAATCGAATTATTATGCGACTACCTAAAGTGGGTGGGTTCGTACACGTGAATAAAGCAGCTAACAAATACTGGATGGAGCGCGGTAATGTGCTTTTTTGGGAATGAAATAAAAAAAATTATAAACCTTTGAAACATTTATTTTATTTTATTTTATTGACAGGAAGGAAATTTTTAAATTACATGGTTCTAAATAGTGTATCTGGCATATGTCGACCTTCGCTATCCACACACTGCTGCATACGTTTTCTTAAGTTTTCATGAACTCCAACAACTGGTAATCCTTGGGACAGTTGATATACACCTTCGACTTCAGGTAACCCCAAAGAAAAAAATCGAATGGGGCTAAGTCTGTTGAGTATGCCGGCCAGTTCATACCACCCCATAAAGAGATAAGCCGACCAGGAAACATTTGCATCAAACAATTCATGGTAACCCTCGCTGTGTGTGCAGCGGCACCATCCTGTTGGAACCATGTATCCTCTTACTGCAAAAAAGTCTGGAAAAGCCAAGAGCAAGTGATTGCTTCCGAGCAGTGTGTTTCGGAGGTTGCAGTACTGCTGCTCTAACTCTCTCGATGTTTTAAGGTGTTGCAATCCTTCTCTCAGGTCCTCTACATACACATGACACATTCCCTGCTGTACAAATGATTGCCGTCCAGGACCACGTCAGCGTGGGGGAACAGCGAATAGTAAACGATAAGCATGCTGCACTGCAATGATCAAGTGCGCATTTGAGAAATACGCTTCAACAAAAAATGACTTTTCCTCACGTATCCAATGCATGATGGCAACTGAAAGGTAAACGAATACGCACACTTTCCACTCTCTTCGACCAACAGTGCCGCTACCAATCTGTTTAATGTGTTTCTTGTCTCATGCTTAAATATATTTAGAATATTACCTTGTGTTAGTTCGGAACTTAAGTTGACAGAATTAAATTGACGTTAAAGATAGGTTAATTTACAACTTCTATAAGATATGCCTCTTTCATGGAAAATTATACTTATATACTTAATATTTAAAAATATATTCCTATTTCTAACAATCAATTAAACCTTTCCGTATTAATCCTGAAAAACTCGAGAATTAACCAATGATGGCCATTCAAAGTCCAAATGCAACGGATAAAAGTATTTAATATTAACATCACCTAAAATAATGTTCTCCTACTATGAATATTTAAAATAAATCGGCTTTGTAGGAGTTTCCGGAAAAGCGGGAAATGTAAATTACTGAAATTCCCGGGAAATCCCTACAGAATCTATAAGTACATACTATACTTATATATACGCTTAACACTATATACGTATACCCTACACACTTTATTCCCCTAATGCACAAGTGGGTCTTATCGGTCCAGGTTTTTTGATACTCCGCAAAGAAACGCCTCTCGTGCTTTAGGGTGCCTCCTCTCTATAAGGCACAAATAAATCTGATATTTTTTCTTTCAAGCTTTCCAAATATTCAGTAAGATTTGCAATTTCATTAAGCGCCCTTATTTTTACAGTTTCCACATGTTCGCAATACAACATTTTTATCCTAGTTTAGGTTATTCTTTGCAGTCTTATTTATGAGGCCAAAACAAGGAGAAAAAAAGCAAAAAAATCCGAAACAGGTTCAGAACTTAGCAATTTGACCTTAGTGCCCTCCGGCCACAAATCCGAAAATTATCAAACAGCTGCTATTTCGCCTCCTTGCATTTTCGGGCATGGTCGGAATGAGTCAAGGAATACGCTGGTGATTTGTCCAGTCGTGAGTGAATCACCCTGTCTACAATGGTCGTGTTCGATCAGGAATTTACTTAGAAGATCGCTAATGCGATAACTTCACACCATTTTAAAAGAATATAAAAATGATTTAGTTTAAAGAAAACTAAATTATTAAAATGTTTGAGAAGAAAGTTCTTCAAGAATAACATTTAGCGTGTTTAAGCGAGCTTCTTCAAATTACAAACTTTCAAATCAAACGTTTTATGAGGCATAAAGCCAATCAGTTCTTGTTTAAAAATTTTTTCAAAAAATGCTCGTATAGTTTTAAAGCTATCGCCTTAGCGACCAATAACTCGTTTAGTAAGCGAGAACAACAGAACACGCCTAATATCATTTCAACCTTGCTATGAAAAGAAATTCTATTGTGTGCTGATATCTTTACTCAGTGATATTTTGTTGTTGTTTTTCCAAATACGTTCCACTGTTCTACGGTCCTCGCAATGTTGTCAGTCAGTCTGGTTTCGTCGCGTCTCTGCCATGGTGCAACTTAAACTGAAATGCAAATAAATCTGATTAGTGGTGTATGATAATGGATAGCAGCCTTCTCCTATCATCCTTCCCAACATCAACCGGGGCGACAGGACAGGACAGGGCACGGCACGAGGCATAGCACAATAACTATAGACTTGTAAAGAATTTAAAACAAAACGAGCAACTAAACGAGCACTCGTTAAGTTGTATAAAATCTGACTTTAATTGGCATTTAAATACGCTCTAGACCTCTATTCCATTGTTGCCAAATCTGATTAAGTCCTTTTGGTCGTTTGCCCGCAATCCCAGCTAAGGGCCAATACAATACACACACACACGCGCGTGCGTGTGCCTAGCATTACCGAGAAGGACACCAGGGCAGTGAAAGATTTACTGAAAAGTGCTTGTGAGTTGGTAGGAGACGAATGGAATCGAGTGCGTATGTGTGCGTGTGTGAGCAGGGAGTTTCATCTTCAAATTATGGATTTAGTACCAATTATGTATAATTGTATAATCTCCATGCCGCTGTAGTGATACCCCGAATAACCTCTCATTAGCAAATTAATTTTGAAATTAACTAAATTCAAGAACAATACTTAGAGTACGGCCATCCCTTTTCTATTACTGTGATTTGAGAATGTAGTTGGAGGTAGGTACAGGGTGGGCTATTTAAAATTTTATAGTTACTACCGATTACTTTGAGAGGTAGAATAACATTCATTTGTACTATTATTTTCTGGTTTATGTTTGACATTTGCAAAATGGAACGCTATACGCTCAAACAAAATTGGGAAATCCTTAAATTCTACTTCCAAAGTACTTAAAAATACTTAAAAAAATTTCGAAAATTTTCGAACAGGGGTCGGCCTTGAGTTCTGTTTGTGCTTTAATTGATGAAGCGAGCTCATGAAAATGTATCGCTATTGGACAACCCAATACAAGTACGCTCTCATTCAGTGCGTTCAAATGAAAACATTGCTGCTGAGGCTGAGAATGATCAAGAGCATCCATCAACTCATTCTCAGGAATTGAAAATTTTTCCACTTTTTTGAGAAAAATTTTGCCTAAAGACCTCGATATGAAGGTTAATAAAGTTCAATTGGCCCAAGAACTGAAACCTTATCACGATCCAATGCGTTTTCGCTTCGCCCAATGGACTGAAGACTGTTTGGCAGAAGATGAAGAATTTGTGCGAAAAATCGTGTTTTCGGATGAAGCCCATTTTCATCTCTTTGGCTATGTCAATAAAGAAAATTGCAGCATATGTGACGCGCAAAATAGAAAGGGACCTAAGGGTAAAATCCAGTTTTGTTCAGGAGAGCCATTTTAAAGATTTAAATACGTATATCTTTGGTGTACCATCACTTTCATAAAACGCGCATATCTCTGGGAGGGAACACTTTTGGGGCATGGGATCGGTCTCATTCGGGGCTCAGATGTTGTCCACATCAACAAAAAAAGTGAAAATTGATTTTTTTACCCTTAGGTCCCTTTTTCTATGCGCTGTCACATATGGCGTTCAGAGAACCCACAAGTGACTGTTGAGAAGCCAATGCATCCACAACGAGTCAGAGTTTGGTGTGCGGCGGCGGCATCATTCGGCCATTTTTCGTCAAAAAATAAGCTAGGAGCCACCGTTACCTTCAACGGTGAGCGTCTTAGCGCCATGTTCAACTAATTTTTGTTTCGAAAAATTCAGCAGAGTTATATGAATGAATGAAGAAGGCAGGCCACATGTCACACAGCCAACGCAAACATTGATATTTTACGCACTGTCTTTGCAAATCGAATAATCAACCAAAATTGTGATGTCAATTGGCTGCCTCGGAGCTTTGATTTGAGCCCTTTGGAATATTTTCTGTGGGGGCCATTAAGGATAAATCTAATAAAGTTTGAATGCACAAGTGGACCAATGAATTGACCGACTTCATCATCAAATTGATGAAGTTGGTCAAAGAAACTTTTTTTTGAACAAAATTGTTCACTTTTTCCAAAAATAGATGAAAAAACCCTCCGATCTTAGAGATAGGATGTTAAAATGTTCTACGAAAATCAACTGCATACAGTTTCACTGCCAATTTATATTTACTACTTTTTTACTTATTTCATCGGGTATAGCATTTAAAAATGAAAATTTCCTTGGCCCTTAAAAAATAGCAAAGTCCTGCCAGGGCCGTCCTTTTCGAAATTTGCAATAACCACCTAAGCCATTCATTTTTGGAAAAAATCATTGAACACCCAAGAAAGCGCGAAATTTTGTGTAAGATGTTTTAATAGCGAACTAAACGGGGTCCACATCAAAAAAGAAAAAAACAATGAAAATTGATTTTTTTTACCCTTAGGTCCCTTTCTCTATGCGCTGTAACATATATTTAAACGACATAACTATTATATACCGGATTGCCCATATTCGACGGACCCATCTGGCAACGCCATTACTTTTGACAGAGATGTCAGATCGCTTAATGACATACCGCGTTTGAAGCGTCAGTCCAATCAGATTTTTACCATGCAACAATACACGCCACGCGAGCGCTCTGAAATAGTTGAAATTTACATTCAACAGAACAAGTCAATTGTGAAAACTCAACGTGCTTTTAAAATATTAAAAAATGTGAGAAGTGCGCCTTCTAAGAACACCATTAAGCGTTTATACGAAAAATTTTCGACTGGTGAGGCTCTATCTAATCCGAAGAGGCCAAATAAAAGTCGACCAAGAATATCGCTGCCGTACGAGCCAGTGTTGAGAGGTCCCCAAGAACATCCCAAAAACGCCGTTCTCAGCAGTTGGGCATGGCTCGGTCCACTTTACAACGGATTATTCGCGTTGATTTGCATTTGTTCCCGTACAAAATTCAATTGACGCAAAGATTGTTGCCTGTGGACAAGCCTCGTCGATTGGAATGGGCCCAAAGAGTCATCGAAATGGCCGAAGATGACGAGCAATTTTGGAACAAAATTATCATGTCCGATGAAGCCCATTTCACATTGAATGGGACCGTAAATAAGCAAAATTGCCGTATTTACGCCACTGAAAATCCTCAGGAGATTCAAGAAGTGCCTATTCATGACGAAAAAGTCACAATTTGGTGCGGCGTTAGTGCGAAAACGGTCATTGGGCCGTTTTTCTTCCAAAATGAAAATGGCCATGCTGTTACCATCAACCAGGAGCGTTATCGCGACATGATGACCAATTTTGTGATGCCAATTATTCGTCGAAAGCGTATGAGGCAGTTCTGGTTTCAACAAGACGGCGCTCCACCGCACACAAGTCGCATAACAATCGATTTTCTGAAGAATTTGTTTCCGGGCCGTTTGATGTCGAAAAGTGGTGATTTGGACTGGCCACCACGTTCGCACGATTTGACGCCGCCTGACTTCTTCTTGTGGGGATATTTGAAGTCAAAGGTTTACGTTAACAAGCCAAGGACCGTAGAAGAGCTCAAGGACAACATTCGTGAAGAAATAGCCGCTATTCCGGCCGAAATGTTGGCGAAAACGATGGAAAATGCTGCAAAAAGGGCACAATTCGCCATCAACGCCAGAGGCGGCCATTTGAGAGATATATTCAAAAATTGATGTAAACAAATCTACTTGGAACAAATTAAATGATTAAGATTGCCAACCGCCAAATTTTTATTTTTTTCTTTGATTTTTTAAAAAAAAAACATGGGTCCGTCGAATATGGGTAACCCTGTACATTCTCACTCATTTTGTTAAAAATATGCAAACAAATAAAAAATAAGGAATTAAATAAGCTGACAGTTGGTGATGTACATTGCAAGTAAACAAACATTTGCACTCGGTTATTTTGCATTACCATACCGATTTCGTTGAAACCGGTTCATAAATTGTCGTAAATTTCAACACACTGCCATCTTAAATGTTTCTGTTTTTCTACCTATTTTCAAACACAATTAAACGCGGTAACATAGTTAAAACATATTTTTTTAACAAAATATTTATTTGTCTAATATAACATCTATAAAATTGTATTTGGTTTAAAAAGTTATATTTGGTTACTTGTTTTTTCATAATTGCAACAACACTATAGCAATTGGCAGCGTTCTCACTTGGCTTAACGTCAGTGAGAAAGTTACCGATTTCAAGTTGAGTCACTTTTCTTACAGAAACACCTTTTTAAGCGATTCCTATTGAAGTAGAATCGGAACAAATGTCATATTACCGATTTGGAACGAGTGAATGGAAAGGAATCGGCAAACTTTTTTACAGAAACAGTGAAGGTATGAATGACATCAGACTGACGTCAAATCGGTAATTTCAGTCGGTAACTGCGATCGGTTCGAGTTACAGAAACGAGCTACAGGGCTGTACGGTGGATGGCCCATTAATTCGACATCCTCGACATCAAATAGCTCATCGTTTCAGCTGCCGTGTGAGAGCTCGCATTGTCGTGATGCAAAATGATCCGTCTTCTCTAAATATCTTTCCTCATTTCTTTGAAAACTGTTGGCAAATGGTTGTATACCAGTCAGTATTGACGGTCCCACTTTCCACTAAAGGCACTGTGGCAACATAGCCGGTCATACCGAAAAAAACGCAATCATTTGCTTCGATGTACTTCTTCCTCGAACAACTTTTGTTGGATTTGCTCGTCTTGAAAGACCCATACGGTCGATTGCTGTTTTGTTTCGGGTTCATATGCATAGATCCATGATTCGTCACCAGTGACGATGTTATATACACTGCCTTTGAGCTACCGGGTGTCCCAAGAAGAGCGCAATTTTTAAATGACTGATGCAGCAATTGAATTGTTTCTCTGGCTGTATGACATGTGGCGCCGTCTTGTTGGAACCACATGCCCTCCACATTCATTTCTTCAATTCTAGGCAAGAAAAAACTGGTTATCATTTCACGATACCAAACACCATTGACTGTTTGCGCTTGACCTGCCTCATTTTCATAAAAAAGGTCCAATGATTCCTCCAGCCCAAAAACCACACCACACAGTGACACATTGAGGATGCATTTACTTCTCGTGAATCACTCGAGGATTTTCCGCACCCCAAATGCGGCAATTCTGCCTATTGACGAAGCCATCAAGATGAAAATGGGCCTCGTCACTGAAGATGATTTTATCGGCAAAATCAGCATTTTCATGTTGTCTCTCCAATACCCAATTAACGAACTCCCTTCGCTGTCCATGGTCAGCTGGCTTCAGTTCCTGAGTCAATTGAATTTTGTATGCATGAGATGCAAATCTTTCGTCAAAATTCGCTGCAAAGTGGATTTGGAGACACCAATTTGCTGAGCTCGGTGTCGAATTGAGGTGGATGGAGTTTGAGCGACATCATCACGTACAGCTGCGACATTTTCGGTCGATCGACCTGGTCGATGGCGCGTTGTTGTCTTTACATCACTAACAGACCCAGTTTCGGCAAATTTATCCATTAATCTCTTTACAGTTGACTCTTTTAGAGCATTATTGTGACCCCAAATTGATCGCAATTTGCGAACTGTAGCCGCAAAACTTTCACCATTTTGGTAAAACAATTTCACAATGAGAATGCGTTGTTCATTCGTGTAGCGCTCCATTTTTACTTACCTCGTACCTTCTACTAACAAACAATAACAATTGTTCAAATGTCAAACAATGACACTTCGAATGTTGCCAGATTTAAAAATTGCGTTCTTCTTGGGACACCCTTATTTTTCAACATCTCTTTGCGCCTATATATACGAGCCTTTTTTGAGCATTCATCAAACTATGTGGGATCCAACGAGAACAAATTTGTTTCACGGCCAAATGAACATTCAATATCTTATTGAGGGTTGTAATACTAATACCCAGGGATGCCTCAATCTCATGCTATGTCACATGTCGGCCTTGCTTAATCAGTTCACGCACAGCATCGATGATTTCTGGCAAAGTGACCGAAGTTGGACGTCCTTCACGAAATTCATCCTGGAGCGAACGGCGTCCGAGACTGAACTCTTGACTGAACTTATGTTATGCTAAAAAATGTCAAAGTTTCCAATGGAAGTTCTAGTTTGCATCTGGCAACACTAGTATTGTCAGGGTCCGCAATATAAATAGCAACCCTCGCAGCCCAACCCTGGTAAAATTGTACCAAATCGGCTTATGTTTTCATACAGCTGCTAACACAGGTACGTCGAATATGTCCCAATTAAGCAAAGAGTGTGATGTGTGTTCTCTTACAAAATCCTGTTGTAATTAGATTCTATAGGTCGATGTTTTTTTTAGCCGCCTGCAATGATTTCTCCACATTTAAGACCCAGCCATTGAAATGTTTCATATTACACTATGAGAGGCAAATTACGAACCGTGTTAAAAATTGAAAAAATCGTTTCATGTAGGGCATAACCTCCCACAGAAGCATCATATTTAATTGCGTCTTGCTTAATTACCGTATACGAGGGCGACCGCAAAACTAATTGGCCTGGCACATTTTCTGTTTTACTAGCATTTTTTTGTTTTTTGTTTTTTAAAAGCAATCTTTTATAAGCCATCTGTCAAAATTTCCGAAATATTTAATGATTATTTTCTTTGTTACAGGTGATTGAAGTAAACAAGTTTTATTATTTTTGAAAAATGGAAATTAAAGAGTTTCGTGCGGTAATTAAACACTTTTATATGAAAGGTTATACGCCACAATTAATCAGAGATGAATTGGATTCTGTTCATGGTGATAATGCACCATCATACTCCACCGTGAAATCCTGGGTTCAACAATTTAAAATGGGTCGTTCAAGTACGGAAGATGAACAACGCTCTGGAAGACCGAAAACTGCTACTACTATTGAAAACATTAGAAAAATATTTAATGAAGTGACTAAAGATAGACAGATAAAGCTCAGAGAACTTGCTGATATTGCTAAAATACATGAAAAACAAGTTTGGAGTATTTTACATGATGAACTCCACATGAAAAAGCTATCCGCAAGATGGGTGCCGCGTTTGTTGGCTTTGCCCCAAAAAATCGTCCGTTGGACCAATTTCGAGGAGCTTTTAGCGGTTTATCAGCGTAATCCAATAGAGTTCTTGAGCCGATTCATAACTGTTGATGAAACATGGATCCATCACTACATCCCAGAATGCAAAGAACAGTCAAAACAATGGATAGAAGCTGGTAAAAGTGTTCCCAAGAAGGCGAAAACTGTTAAGTCAGCAGGAAAAGTAAGGGCCACAGTATTTTGGGATGCAAGGGGTATAATATTTATTGATTATCTTGAGAAAGAAAAAACTATAAATAGTGAATATTATTGTGCATTATTGGATCGGTTGAGTGAAGAAATCAAGATAAAACGACCGCATTTAGAAAAAAAAAGTTCTTTTTCATCAAGATAATGCTCCTTCACACACTGCATTTTTAACTCAACAAAAACTGGCCGAATTACGATTTGAAATTGCTCCGCATCCACCATATAGTCCAGATTTAGCTCCTTCTGAATATTTCTTGTTTCCAAATTTAAAAAAAATTTCTCGGTGGCAAAAAATTTGCGTCCAATAGCGAGGTTATTGCTGAAACTGAGGCATATTTTGAAGGTCTTGAAAAATCTTATTTTTCGGATGGAATTAAAAAACTTGAAAAACGTTTGATGGAGTGTATTGAGTTGGAAGGAGATTATGTTAAAAAATAAAAAAATAATAATTCCAAAAAACGGTTCTTTTTATGTAAGGCCAGTTACTTTTGCGGTCGCCCTCGTATGTAACAGAGCATAGAGAAAGGGACCTAAGGGAAAAAAATCAATTTTCATTTTTCTTTCTTTTTTGATGTGGACAACACATCCCATGCCCCAAAGGTGTTCCCTCCTAGAGATATGCGCGTTTTATGAAAGTGATGGTACACCAAAGATACACGTATTTAAATCTTTAAATTGGCTCGTCACATGCAGTCGACGAGTCTTCTGTACATCAGAGTATTGGAGGTTATATCTTTGTCATTTCTATCCGATTGCAGTCTTTTTTATTAGTATTTATAATTTACTTAAACCCTTTTTAATTATTTTAAATCAAACACAATTGATTTAAATTTTTTTTTATTATTTATAAACATTTATTTAAGAAACTCGTTTTTGTATTTTTTTTTTATAAATTTTTTTGTTGATTTGTTTTATTTTTAATTTTTGTTTTAATTTTTTTGTTACATGAATTTTTCAATAATTTCTTTCGCTTAAATATTATTATTATCATTATTATATTATGTTTTTTCGCTATTCATTTGTTGTAGTATAAAATAATAATTATGAAAAAATCCATTTAATAAAAAATAAACACAAAAATACAACATCATTGATTTTTTGCTTTGTTCAGAGTGTGGAGAAAAAGAAGAAGGGAAATTCAAGGTAGGGATAGTTGGAAGGCGGTTTGGGCTGGATAATAATAAAAACATGTGTTGATGAAAATCTTAACTATTATATAAAAAATAATCATGAAATAAGTTTATAAAGTTTTAGACAGTAGAATGAAAAATTAAATAAAAAATGATATATTTTTTTTTTTAAATTACAAAAGTTTCTTATATATTTTGTTGCTTGTTTAAAAACGAAATAAAGTATGTTTACATAATATATAATTAATAAATTGCACATAATGAGTATGAGTTATGTAGGTATTACATAATTATATTAATACGAATACAATAAAAAAAGTAAAGGTGAAATACCATCGAAATTGAATTCGCATTTCAATAATAAGATTAATAAAAGGGAATTAAATAAAAGACGACAACGACGAAGAAGAAGAAAACAATAAACGCAACCGTGTTAAGTAAACGTATTTATTTCATTTCAATTAATTTGATGTAATTACCTTTTTTTCGTTTCTACATTTCTACTTCCTCTTCGCATTTAATACCTTCAATTATGATACCAATTTCGAGTGAAATTTCAGTTTACTCTTATAAGTCAGTAGGTTTTCAATTTTACCCTATGTGTGCTGGATGGATTAATGAATGTTGTGTGGCATCATGGCATGACTTCTGGTTGATGAATTGAATAAGGAATTCCTTCGGTTTG
The DNA here is from genome assembly GCA_963513945.1 of Hydrotaea diabolus. Taxonomy (NCBI): domain Eukaryota; kingdom Metazoa; phylum Arthropoda; class Insecta; order Diptera; family Muscidae; genus Hydrotaea; species Hydrotaea diabolus. The sequence goes on from OY740716.1 coordinate 232,595,336, forward strand.
ATATAATTGAAATTCATTGAGAAATTCCATAATATTTGGAACTGCTCAGGCTTAACATACCAGAAGTCGAACCGTTGCACAAGCAAAGGGTGGCAAATTTCTAACGAACAAATACCGATGAATATTGAAGGAAGTTTATATTTTATGAAAATTTATAAAATAAAAGGAAAGAGAATTGGTTTTGTAATTATCTAGGTATACTGAATATCATAGGAAACAAAACTCGTTATTTTAAGGCCCCAATACACAAATGCTTTCTATCTTGTGGAGCTTTCTTCAAAAAACTCGGTAGTCTGAAACCTAGGATTCCAATAGTTGACCTTTTTTGGAAAGTTCTCGATAAGCAGTGTCGGTCTTAAAAACGTACCAGGAATGGTACGATTTGAACTTTATCTTCAATAGATTTTAGACCATAGATAGTTGCGAAATACTCATCTTAAGAAAAAAAGCTACAGTGCACCCGTACCTTAAATTGAACTCAATTTTCAAGCAAATCTTTTTTTTTGGCAAATAGTCAGCCGAATATTACCATTTTTACCGAAATTTTTTCTTCGACGATGATTGAATTCTGAAGTGCTTTGGAGCTTCAGAAAACGAAAGAAGTTAAAACAGCTTTAAATTTGGCCGAATCGAATTTATGAAACTCTCCAACATGGATTTAAACAAAGACATTTAATGCATTTATAGTGTCCAAGGTCCATGGCAGAGTATCCAAAACTGAAATTGAAAAACAGACATTCCGGTTTTTGTGACCGAACCCTCCAGCCGGATTCTCAAAAAAGGTAAAACCCGACATGTCGGATTAACCACTTTTTGCTGTCGGGTTTTGCAAAGCTGATATTTCGGTTTTAGTGTCCGTATTCGTCAGCCGGTTTCTCAAAAAAGCTAAAACCCGACATGTCGGATTAGCCGCTTTTTTCTGTCGGGGTTTGCAAAGCCGACATTCCGTTTTTTAAGTCCAAACCGACAGTGGGTATCTTAAAAAAGCTACAACCAAAAACCGAGCTGTGACCAAAACTGACAGTCGGTTTCTAAAGAAAGCTATAACCCGACATGTCGGTTTACCTAGCTTTTGCTGTCGGGTTTTGCAAAGTCGACATTTCGGTTTTTGTGCCGGAGCCCGACAGTAGGTTTTTAAAAAAAGCTAAATCCCTATTTTCCTTTTTTTCTATTAGGTTTTGCGAAGCAGACATTCCGGTTTTTGAGTCCGAACACGACAGCCGATTTCTCAGAAAATCTAAAACCCGATATGTCGGATTAACCGCTTTTTGCTGTCGGGCTTTGCAAAGCCGACATTTCGGTTTTTGTGTCCAAACCCGCCAGTCGGTTTCTCAACAAAGCTAAAACCGGCATGCCGTATTTCTGTCGAGTTTTGCAAAGCCGACATTCCGGTTTTTGTGCCCAAAACCGACCACCGGTTTCTCAAAATAGTTATAACCCGACATGTCGTATTATCCGCTGCTGTCGGGTTTTGCAAAGCCGACATTTCGGAATTTTTGGGTCCAAACACGACAGTCGGTTCCTCAACAAAGCTAAAATCGGCATGTCGGATTAACCGTTTTTTTCTGTCGGGTTTTGCAAAGCCGACATTTCGGTTTTTAAGTCCGATCATGACAGCCGGCTTCTCAGGTTTTGCAAAGTAGACATTACGGTTTTTGAGCCCGAGCTCGACAGTCGGTTTTTAAAAAAAGCTAAAACCCGATTATCCGTTTTTTTCTGCCGGGTTTTGCAACCGACATTCCGGTGCCCAAACCCGACTGTCGGTTTCTCAATAAACCTAAAACCCGACATGACGGTTTACTCGGTTTTTTTGCGGTCGAGTCTTGTCGGTTTTCTGTTGTTGTATGTAAAAGCAAAGTAAATTTGTAATTCGCACTTATGGTAGCCATTTTTTTACCCTGAAACACTATGTGGAATAGGGTTTAATAAGATAGCTTAATGGCAAATGTTCTGTAACTACAAAAAAATATTTGAGCTAGACTAAAAATTTTAGTGTAGCGGTCGACTGATTCCATTTAACAATGTCTGTCTCTCCGTCCTACCCCGCAGGGGACGAGTGGGGTCACCTGATTTCCATAAGATCCCCTGCAAGATTAAAATACGGGTCTTTTCGCTGCATATGCTGCTCAGTGTGTTCGAAAAAGCATCGTCTGACAACATTGCAGTAGTGATGTGTTCTAAAAAGCATCAATTTAGCATTTACTGCGCAAATATCTCGCAGACGTGCAGTAAAAAAGTACAATTCAATAAATGAGTAATCACCTAAATTAATTCTGATTTGATTAAATTTGGTTTATTACATTACGATGGACATACAACCAATCCTGGAGCAATTTAGTCCATCGAGGCCTATTTTTTTGTACATAGTATGTGCACTATAGTCTGGGGGCAAAATGGATGGGTATTAAATAACAAAAAAAATGTCATTCGAAAACAAAAACAAAATTATTTTTCAAAATTTGAAGACCACAAATGTTGCAATTGCAATGCAAATATGTTCGTAAATGCATCATTAAAGCATGTTCAACATCTTAATTGCATGAGCTACGTGAAAGCATCAGTGTTGCGCAGTGCTGCATTTACAAAAAGGCCCAACATCTCGAACTTTCCCATTCATCCTTTACGTTTGATGGTAGACATGGAGCGAATTCTTGGTGTAGACTTTGATACTAAAAGTCAGAGCGTGTCGGGCTCAAACTGTATGTAGTCAAGTGCTACAAGATCGGACCAGAGACCCAATTCTGGAAGTCAGGAGCCCCTAGAGCTGTGGATCTAACCTGACGGCTTCGGGGAGTTTCGCGGTGACTGCGATTTACCACCTGAATCGCCGATAAAGCGTATGCTTGGCTTGGAGTTGCGTATAAACCGGGTGCTACGACCCAAATAATAGCAATAGTTTAAAGTAGAAATCAACCACTCAGCAAGGTGAAGACCACACAGCTAGCTGATCCTAAAATTGGCTGATTTAGTTTATGTGGAGAGGCGTTGGTAGTCGCTTTACAGCTTACCTAATTGCTATGGAGAACCGTGGTTCATGCCACAATGGTGATAATCAGGTAAAACTGACATTAAGGTGTCCGTCTGTTATTCATCTAAAGATTGCAATCAAACTACAGATCGCATTTATAATCCGAACTTCATATAATCAGATAAAAGAACTTTTTTAGCCAAAGACGGTCGCTATTGCAACTGAAGAAAACCAGTTCAGATTTAGATATATAAGTAGTCTACACACATCATATGTCCAACCGTTTGTATGTCTTTAGTTCTAGAAACCACACATTACACCCAATCATGATGGAATTTGGCACATTTCATTACGGCCGATCAGTGATCAGCTCAGATAAAAAATTGGTTATATCGGTTCACCCTGCGATACAGACCCAGTTCAATGGTCCATTCCTATTTGAAATACAACTACTCTAGAACACCCATATTTAATCCGATTTCGATCAAATTGGGTACAGTATACAACTGTGGACAAACCAATCTTGAATAATATAGTGCCCTTACGGTACCGAAATACGAAATTGGATTTTTCTATCAGGGTGTGTTTCTTTAAATACCAACATCATATGCACCAACTACTCGCGGTATTAGTTCACGAAATATAGCCATTCAAAGTTCAGGGTTGTATGGGCGAGGCCACGCCTATTTGCCCAATTGTAAGACAATAATACTGAATAAAATCAATGATTAGCATATTATAGCCTCTCTGTTAAATTTCTATAATGATCTGTCCATTGCTTTGGTCATAAATGCTGTTTTTTAAAGGAGGCTTGGCACCGCCCTCTTTACTCCGGGATGTGTTTCGATCCATGTCATTATCATATGTTGTCTTTTCAGAGTTCAGAGTTGTGTAGACGGTACCAAGCCCCCTTTTCTAATTTTTCATTAAAAAAGTTTATACTTGTAGGCCGCCGTGGTGCGATGGAGGTGTGCACGACTTCCATGTCCGTAACCCTAGATTAAAACCCGGCTAAGAGCACCCAACAATTTTTCAGGGGCGTGTTTCCACCTCGTAAATGCAGTTGTGTTAACGATTAAGAGATTTATCTTTATGCCATGTAAAAACTTCTTTATGCTAAAAAAAGCATTAGCCGTTCAAAACCGCCGTTCCCGGTAGTGTCCGGTCGTTGAGTTAAAGAATTGAATCGTAAACAGCTCACTAATTTGAGAGAAGTTTCCCTTGTTCATAAATGGGATGTTATGGGAATTAAGTATCCAAAACCCTATGAACTTTTTTATAAAAAAATAAAATAAAAACAATTGCAGCAAAGCTTTCTGAAGAGGGTTGTCAAGGACCCAGAATCATGATAAAAGCAGTGTGCAGCCACGAAAATAATGTCACTTTGCCATTTTGTTAAAAACTTGTCTCCATTTAAATATAAATGCAAGAGGTCTTGAGCCAGTTAATCCCTGTTCAAAGTGTAAAGGCAACAGACCGAAATAAAACAAACAAGCTAAACATAAAAAATAAATTTATAAAATTTAACAACATTTTTCTAAATTCCATTCAGTTTTCATCAATTCATCACAAGTCTTTGAACTCAAAAAAATGTTAGAACAATTTGGCCATTAATACGATTTATTAAACGGAGCGTGGCAACGCCGACTTTTTCTTCAGGATGATTTCATGACTATCTGTAATAATTCATTATATATGGTCTGCTGCGTTTGTTGACTTTGCCACAAAAAATCGTCCGTTGGACCAATTCCGAGGAGCTTTTCGCGGTTTATCAGCGTAATCCAATAGAGTTCTTGCGCCGATTCATAACTGTTGATGAAACATGGATCCATCACTACATCCCAGAATGCAAAGAACAGTCAAAACAATGTATAGAAGCTGGTAAAAGTGGTCCCAAGAAGGCCCAGCAGGAAAAGTAATGGCCACAGTATTTTGGGATGCAAGGGGTATAATATTTATTGATTATCTTGAGAAAGGTAAAACTATAAATAGTGAATATTATTGTGCATTATTGGATCGGTTGAGTGAAGAAATCAAGATAAAACGACCGCATTTAGAAAAAAAAAGTTCTTTTTCATCAAGGTAATGCTCCTTCACACACTGCATTTTTAACTCAACAAAAACTGGCCGAATTACGATTTGAAATTGCTCCGCATCCACCATATAGTCCAGATTTAGCTCCTTCTGATTATTTCTTGTTTCCAAATTTAAAAAAAATTCTAGGTGGCGGTGGGTTATTGCTGAAACTGAGGCATATTTTGATGGTCTTGATAAATCTTACTTTTCGGATGGAATTAAAAAAACTTGAAAAACGTTTGATGAAGTGTATTGAGTTGAAAAATAAATAATAATAATTTCAAAAAACGGTTCTTTCTTTGTTAGGCCAGTTACTTTTGCGATCGCCCTCGTATTTTCTTAGTCATTGATTTCATTCTGTTAACATTTTAGAACGATCTGATCATTATTTTGGGCATTCATTTTGATTTTGACCTCTTTAAAGGTCGTGGCAACGCCCACTTTTTCCATAAGGTTTTTCATGGCAACATCATATGTTCCAAACTTCATCGCAATATCACTAATAGTTCACGAGGTATTGTGTTTTTAAGTTCAGTACTGTTGATTTTTCCAGAGGTTATTCCAGTCCTTGTAAGGAAAAAAGGTTTACCGCTTGGCCGATCTAACCCATTTTAAATACCAACCGTTTCAGTCCATCAAATCATGTTTCAGTAAAATTCAAGCCACCAAGCTTCAATAGTGCTACCTGTAGTTTGCTTTCCAAAGACATACAAAGGGACTGGCTAGATCATCTTAGAATTTTACGACGATTCAGAATATATTAACTTTATTGGGTCTCTGACCAGTATTTCGATGTGTTGCAGACGGAATGACAAAGTAAATATACCCTCTATCATATGATGAAGGGTAGGAAAATACACATTTGAGGGGATTCGAACATAGAAAATGTCGGTTCGCCACTGGGCCACTGCTGGTCATACCTGATGACAGTTACTGGTTTTTCCCTTTAAACTTACGATGTGGCCTGCGTGAGAGTAAAATGAGAGAAAACTAAACAATGAAATTGTATTTTGTGATTGGCCTTTTCATAGAACTGTGGCTGCGGCATCATAGTGATACTTTTATATAAGCTATTATTTTTGTTTAAGCTGTTATCAGCAAGTACTTATTTTTGGTTTTAAAATAATGCAGAGGGTAATGAGAGGTCATTACGTGGTAATGCAAACGGTAATAAGTAGTGCCTACAGAGTTTTTGGTGGGAGCAATAAAATACAGGGATTGCGCTGACTATGACTTGTAGGTCAAATGAAAACGAACGACCCAGAAAAGCGTTAAACGCAAAGAGGAACGACCAAGACTGCGGTTGAGGGCCCCTGTGGAGAAGGTAAAAAGAATGCTGGATATACATCGAGAGACAGATTTCTATTGGGAATATCATATTAAGTGTGTCTGTATTTGAAACTACGCCACAATCAAAATTTTAATTAACCCTTTAGAAATTTCCTGAAGGTGCATTTGTATGGTCATGAACAGGTACATTAAATTTTAAGCGCGGTTTGTTCCATGCGAAAACTGCCTCGACCTAGTACAGGGTGGCGCAAAAAAATGTTAGAACAATTTGGCCATCAATACGATTTTTTAAACGGAGCATGGCAACGCCGACTTTTTCTTCAGGATGTTTTTCATGACTATCTGTAATAATTCATGATATATGGTCTTTAAAAGTTCAGAGTTGTGTGTGTGTATATGCATTTGTATGGTCATGAACAGGTACATTAATTTTTAAGCGCGGCTTGTTCCATGCGAAAACTGCCTCGACCTAGAACAAGGTGGCGCACAAATACCGTTGTGGTTTGAATGTCTAATAACTATTAAAATTTAATTATATTTTTTATTTAAGAATTTTGTGAAGCAAACTTGAGGAATTTGAAAGTGAAATGGAACACTACACAACAGAACAGCGATCACCAATTGTTGAATTTTATTTTAAAAAACAAGTCAATTTTTTTGAGGAAGCGTGCTTATCGTCGCTTGGTTGGAAATTTTCGACAACATGATACTTCCATGTACCGGAAGACCACGTACAGTCCACAAAGACAAAAATACCCAACTTGTTGTGGATAGTGTGCAGGAGAGTCCAGAACCATGAACAAGAAGACTTTCGGCACAACTGGAGCTATAGCGGGAAGAGAACGAATGTGCGCAGCCGAAAGTGGGCACCACTTGCGGGATATAATTTTTCATACTTAAGCCAAAAATATTCCCCATTAATATACTCTATAACAAAAAATAATAATAATAATTAACCAATAAATAAATGCTATTAAACATTCAAACCACAACGGTAGTTTTGCGCCACCCTGTAGTTTACAACTACCAAAACTTTATTAAAATCTGGTAATGTTTGCCGCTCCTATGTCGAGCATACAACAAATCGGGAGGTGTGTGGGAATTATATCGTGGACCAATACGGTCACTTTTAAGCTATGAATATCCTGTATTAAACTAATGCCACAAACCAAGTTTCATTGAAATCTGAGACACCAAATCGAGAGGGGCACAAACAGAACATGGCGCGATCCGTTTGATGAAATAAAACCTCAAATTGAATTTAATTCAAAGCTAATGAACTGTGCTTCTCTTAATGGTCTTAAGACCCCAAATCGGTGGGTATATTTGTCTGGGGGCTTTATTAGAAAGTGGGCCGATCCGTTAATTTTTCTAAAATACTTTTTCACACAGGGTTATTCATTCAGTGCTTTCATCCTTGATTTTTAACAATAGATGGGCTGACCGAAATGTTGAAATCGATTCGAAATGTTATATCGAGTCGATCGGTTTTGTGTTAAGACTGGTACTGAGTTCGCCTTTTCACGTGAAAATGCGTTAAACGCCATATTAAAAAAAATATATTTCGTGTTTCTTCAACATAAAGTGAAAACAGTTTTATGCCGATTAATGGAAAAGATCACGATATAATTAGGTAGGCCACTGTGTATGAAAACGAAAGCTTAGTTTTTATACCCTCACCACAGTATAGAATAGGGGTAATGATACTTAATTCAATTATTTGCAAAAATCGGTACTAAGTTTGTTCACGTGAAATTTATGTTTTTCACGTGAACGAACTTAGTACCGTCCTAAAATGACTCCGAGATACGATTTTGATGCGTTTATTTTCTGTTCAAAAATAGACATTTTACAGGAAATGCGAAAAAGGTGTTTATAACTACTTTGGTACCAAAACATCAAGAAACAACAAGAAACAGTGGGGAACTTTTCTTAAAATCAGTGAGCTGTACACGATATAATTCTTATACTCACTGACTGACCTATCGTTTAACGAGAGAAGGTTTAGAGAAGATTTTACATGGCTTAGAGATAAATCTCTTAGTCGTAAAGTCACCGGCATTTAAAAGGAGGCAACCCGCCGATGAAAAATGGTTCGATGTTCTTACCCGGGGTTAAGCCTGGGTTTACAGGCATGATAGTCATGCACACTTTTATACTACCAAGTCGAACCTGAGTATTGAATATTCACCAAAACTTTTTTTTTAACAATTTATACAAAAAGACGTTAATAAAATGTTGATTTCAAGCTCGAGGTCAGTTTTTTTGTATATTTATTTATTTGTTATTTTCGATATTTCGATCTTCATTGAAGATTATCTTCAGGAATCCCAAAAATATTTACCTCGAGCTTGAATTCAGCATTTCATAAACATTTTCAAAAAAGGTCGAATAAAAGACAACAAATCAAAGATATAAAAAAAAACTTTAGTGGGAACGTTAGTAAAGTGACAAAACACGACTTACTTTATTTAAATAAGACTGTTGACGAAAAAACTATTAGATGTGCACCCATTTCATAAATCATTTTTTGAGTTGCTTGAAATCAAGATTGGTTTGGAAATTTGAATTTTAGCTAATATTCGATTTTACAGGGAGATACTGTGTATTTGCAGGGACAGAAAATAAACGTCCATAAAAATATAAATTAAATAAAAAAAAATAATCATTAATAGCAACAAAATTTATTGAATATTATTTTTTACTATGGACTGGTTTTATTATATAAATAATTAATATTTTTGTAAAAAATTGAGAAAATTTCAATTGAAAGTAGTGCTAGGGAGGGACAACCAGGGTAATGATATTTGAACACTTTGGTAGGACATTTTTTTTGAAAAACAAATAATATTTTTAAAAAACAATTTTAAAGACTTTAAAGGTCCTATAAAGATTTATTGTATAGTAAAGAACAAAGTATAATATATTTATTGTTCCCGCTTGAAACAACCAAGGACAGCAAAGTGGGCCATAATCTCAGAATCAACAATATAGACTTGCCACGTTTTTACTAAAAAAAATTAGAGTTTAAGGCGCGATCTTGTGTGACACAACAATACACGAGTAAACAAAAATGTCAGATAGGCCCTTTTAGTATTGCTTTCTGTAAAAATATAAAATATTGATAATTTTTCACAAAGCCTTTTTTACATCCTCCACCATAGGATGGGGGTATAGAAAATTTGGCGTTTCGAAAAATAATTTGATGGGTACGAGAGTTGCTACTTATATTTCGGGTTCGGCAATAAAAAACACAATAATTTATCATTGGAAATGATTTTATTGCTTTCAAAATATTCTACTTTAACATCAATACATTTTTTCATGCGCACAAATCAATTTTCGAAGCACTTTTTCCACTCCGATTGAGACACCTCCAAGACATGATTTTTTGAACGCTTCAACAGCTGCTTCGGGCGATGAAAAACGTTGACCACGCATTGTTTTCTTAAGGCTATTGGTGCCAAATCAGGGCTGTACGGTGGATGGCCAATGAAATCGACATCTTGAGTGGTCAAATAGCTCATCGTTTCAGCTGATGTGTGAGAGCTCGCATTGTCGTGATGCAAAATGATCCGTCTTCTCTTATTATCTTTCCTCATTTCTCGAACACTGTTGGCAAACAGATGGTTGTATACCATTCACAATTGACCTTCTTATGTTCCACTAAAGGCACTGTGGCAACATGGCCGGTTATACCAAAAAAACCCAATCATTTGCTTCGATGTACTTCTTCCACGAACAACTTTTCTACGATTTGGCTCGTCTTAAAAGACCCATACGGTCGATTGCAGTTTTGTTTCGGGTTCGAATGCATAGATCCATGATTCGTCACCTGTGACAATGTTATACACTGTCTTTCAGCTACCGTAGTTATACTTTTTCAACATCTCTTTGCACCAATCCATACGAGCCTTTTTTTTGAGCATTCGTCACATTATAAGGGATCCAACGAGAACAATTTTTGTTCACGGCCAAATGAACATGCAAAATCTTATTGACGATTGTCATACTAATGCCCAAAGATGCCTCAATCTCACGGTAAGTCACATGTCTTTCTTACTTCATCAGTTCACGCACATCATCGATGGTTTCTGGCAAAGTCACCGAAGTTGGACGTCCTTCACGAAATTCTTCCTGGAGCGAACAGCGCCCGAAACTGAACTCTTCGTACCAGCGATTAACAGTGGATTTTGATGGTGCTTAATCGCCAAAAGCCGACTCAAGTTGATTTAAACACTGTTGTCTCGATAACCCACGCCGGAAATCGTAAAAAATCATCGCACGAACATGTTCACGGGATAAATACAGTTTTTGACTGAGATGAATTTTTCCACACACTGTAAACAAAACAATTCGCCCACAAATGACAAAACGTTTTGAGTGAAGTTATGCTAAAAAATGTCAAAGTTTCCAATGGAAGTTCCAGTTTGCATCTGGTCAGGACCCGAAATATAAATAGCAACCCTCGTATCAAAAAACGATTCGGTGGCTACATGTACGACGGTTGTTACATATATTTCTGGCCTGACGGCACTAAGTGTTGCCCGGCGCCATCTGACATTTCCATTGGAGAGTTTGTCTTTTTTTTTTTTTTAGCAAAAACGTGCTTAGAACGTTTTGACGCACCACCATAATTTGTGTTGTTTACAGTGACTTGAAAAAATCAATTTGGCAAAAAAAATGGCATTAACTCGTGAACATTTTCGTGCGATCATTTTGCACAACTTTTGACGTGGATTATTACGACAGGAGTGCATCGAAGAACTTAAACTTTTGTTTGGCGACGAAGCACCACCCTATAGCACTGTGAAAAACTGGTTTTATTAATTCAATCTTGGCCGACGCTCGCTCGGTCGTCCAAAAACGGCTGTTGTGCCAGAGAACATTGATGTCGTGCGTAAACTGATAATGCAAGATCGTCATGTGACATACCGTGAGATAGAGGTATCCTTGGGCATTTCTTCCACCAGCATACATTCGATATTGCATGAACACCTGGCCGTAAAAAAGGTTTGTTCTCGTTGGATCTCGCACAATTTGACAGTCGCTCAAAAAAAAGGCACCTGTCGATTGGTGCGAAATTTTTTTGAAGAAAATACGATCGCGGTGCTTCAAAAGACGTTTATAAGATCGTCACAGGTGACGAATCATAGGTCTTTGCGTATGAGCCCGAAACAAAACAGCAATCGACCGTGTGGGTCTTCCAAGACGAGCCAAATCCAACAAAATTTGTTCGTGGAAGATGCACTTCGAGGCAAATGGTCGCCTGCTTCTTCGGCAAAACTGAACATGTGGCGACTGCTTGAGCAACGTAGGGCGGTCAATTCTGAGTAGTACACCACGATTTGTTTGCCAGAAGTCTTCGGATAAATTCGAAAAACGAACAAGAAAAGACGAATCTTTGTGCACCATGACAATGCGAGCTCTCACACATCGACTCAAACCAGCACCTGTTTGACCGGCCAAAACGACGAATTGATGGGACATCCGCCGCACAGCCCTAACTTGGCACCCAATGACTTGTTTTATTCCCGCACATCAAGAAAAAAATGCTTGGTCAACGATTTTCGTCGCCAAAAGATGCTGTTGAAGCGTTCAAAAACCATGTTTTGGAGGCGCCTCAATCGGAGTGGAAAAAGTGCTTCGACAATTGGTTTGAGCGCATGCAAAAGTGTATAAATCGTGCTGGAGAATACTTTGAAAAGCAATAAAACCATTTTTGATGATAAATATTCGCATTTTCATTATTAGGCCAGAAATAAAAGCGGCAATATAAAAATTTACACATAGACCTTTTGCTAAGAACAACGACGATATAAAGCAATTTATAGAATTTACGAAATATTCATTAAATCTATAAAAAAATGTTTTATAACCATTTTAGAAAAACTTTTTGCGGAGAAATCCTTGAATCATTTTATTGAAATTTTGCACAAGTTTTTCTTATTGGTTTACGAAATAAAATTAATTAAAGTTTGCTTATGCCTGTCCACATTATAATGCCGTTAAGCGCGGTCAAAAGCCCACCTTGCAAAACTATTCAAGCGGGTATTTATTTAGGGCTGTCATAGAAACCAATGTTGTCACTATTGGTTTTAAAAACGATAAGAAAAAAAATGCTTTGGTGTCTCGAAAACCAATGTTATCGGTTTTAGCAGCAACAGCTGATTCGAACATTGGTTTTATTTACATTCGAAATGGACAAAACCAACTTGGTTGCATGACACCAAATGAAACCAACATTGGTTTGCAAAAACGACAATTAGCAAAACCGACATGGTTTCAATGACAGCCCTGATTATTTCCCTTAGCCTTTCATTAAGGAACAAACGGGGAATTGCTTTCAAATATGTGAACTGCACTTTATAATCCATATAATCACTGAGGGGGGCAAACTGTTTAACGCCGGCTTTAAAAGGCGAAAGCATTTATTATGGAAAAATATTCGTAAAATCGTTAAACATTTTATCAAAATCAATCATCGATTATTGTGACCATGAGAAAGTTACGTGAAATTTTTTGGGAGAAACAACGTGCCAACAAAACGCAATATTTATCGTGCAGTGAATGATTTCGAAGAAAGAGGGTCTGTAGCTGATAGCCCCAAGCATGAACCACAACGTACTGCAAGATCGGCGGAAAACATTACTGCTGCTCTAGAAAGTGTTCAAAACAATCCATCAACCTCAATTCGACGCCGTGCTGAATGTAATGAAAAATGTGCTCAAAAAGGTTCGCATTTGTGAGGCCAATAGAGACGGACATTTATCTGATATTGTATTCCATACCTAATTGCCGACAATTAATCATCCTTATTCTATTTGGCGTCGGCAATATCAACGGCAATTTCAAGGCAACAGTAACTCAAATCGAAGACAACATCAATTCTATGCTAATTTGGTATTCTCTAAGAGTATTGCCTGTTTATCGAAAATGTCAATAACATACAGCACACATATCTAATGTTAGAGTCAGCTGATTCATTTTATTTCTTGTTTTTGATGAAATATATGTAAGGTATGTGCTATTTTCGTAGGAAAAAGTTTGTTTGTAAAAAAAGTTTAAATAAAAATGTTTTTTCTATCCGATTCGGACTCATCGAGTGACGAAGAATTTTCGGTCCCTCCAAATTTGTAGAAAGAATTCCATCAAACAGCATAGTTTTTAACGAAACTATTTACCTTACCTTTTGCCATCCAGCACCAGATCTAATTGGGGGTCCATGAGAATTTACCACAGTGGCAATACTCTCCCACTGTTCATTAAAATTATTAGGAACAGTGCCCTTGTGAAATCCTCTGGCTAGTGATGGATTCTTTTCAAGCTCTTCCACTAGCTTCTCGAACTGCCGCTTATTTGTTATTTTAATTTTTTCCATTTAATTTTCTAATGAAATCAAAATTAACGTAAACAATACATTGAAGGTAACACTAAAATGGCCGACGCCAAAATCAAAGCCAATTGAAAACAACGGCGTCGCCAATTTTTCTTACAGAATACCAAACTTAATTTAAAAGTCATCGAAATACGGCAATATTGCCAACGGGAATACGAAATTGAAACAAAATACAAAAAACGACGTCGTCTTCTGTTGACTACGCCAAATAGAATAAGGGCGAATAAAACATTTATCAATATCAGATCCATTCTCTTTCATTTAATCAAAAATTATAAAGAAACCTTCCCGACTGACACTCTGTAGTATACCTTCTTGGCGGATACCCTGTACATCATTGGTTCAGTGTGCCCGAGCCTTAAAGTTATCGATTAATTAAATTTTTTTCTGAAAAATTTGCCACTTTTTGCATGATTTCTTAGTATGAGATTTCCAACACTTTTGTTTTTGATTATTTTTTATCATTATATTTTTTTAATACCTATTAATTTCACTTTAGTATTATTAATTTTATTTTGTGTATGTGTGGGTGTTTTTTTTAAATCTAAATTTATTAAAGGCACAATTTTTGTTTAGGATTTAATTTACTTAACAACTACTAAAGAACGAAAATATTTCAATAATGTTTTTAAATAATGTATGAGTAGAAGAGGTGTGTCTCAGTGTAGAGGGAGAGGAGGGGAAAAAGTTTCGGAGGTTTTTTTTTAAAAAAGAAGGAAAACATTTTAAATACATTTTGATTGCTAAGAAGGGAGGAGAAAAACACTTTGCATTTGTTTCAAAAATGTTAAATTTCAAAAATTGTTTATGTTATTTTTATATTTGTATTCGTTTTCTTTTTGTACCTCTCAATAAATGCATAATGAAACAAAATAATTTGTTTGGTGTTTTACTCTCGATGTGTTTCTTGCATTGGAAGCATTTTGAAAATATTTTTTATTCTTTATTTGCTTCAAATACTCTCTTTAGGATAGTGCCAGAATTGACTTACATAAAAGATTGGTCTTACTTCGGTTTAGAACAGGATATAGTATTCCGACGGATTTGATAAAACTATAGGAACTATTATTGTAGACTAAATATACGGCTATTTTAAATTTACTTAATCAATTTAGATATTGTAGCCTCAAAAACCGCAAACATAAACATTGGTTTATTCAATAAAAATCTATCTCAAATCGATAACAATCAGCTTTCAAAGCCTAACATCAGCTATTTATTTCTAATACCATTAAGTAACGATTATAGCTCCACTTAAAGTTACTTGTATTGAAACGAGTCTTCCTTCTACTCGATACTTTGAGCAAATACTAGTTTGGTTTGATGTTTTTCTTGTAGCCTATTTCGATAACTATTTTTGCAAAGATTGTTGACTATCCAGTGTTTGATTAATCGATAAATTAGAAACGATAAAGTATTTGTTATTATCCGGCATGTGAAGGATTGATGGATGGATTTTAGATATTGAACAAATAATTATCGGTAATTTGAAAAATGTTTAGCTACTTTGTTTTTAAGGTAAACATATGATATCGATATAATAGGCGTTCTATTCGTACTTGCTTACTAAACTAGTAAGCTTTCACTAAGGCGGATAACTTAAAAACTTTACAAGCATTTTGTTAAATTTCTTTGTACGCAAGAAGTGGTTGGCTTTATGTAATCGTTTGATTTGAAAGTTTGTAATTTGTAGGAAAAAAGCTATTCAAGAAAAATTATAAGCGAGTAATAAACGAGCTCGCGTAAACTTGCTTATTCTTGAATAACTTGTAAATTAAATAAAATGTAAATTATTTAAAAAAAAAATGTCAATCATCCTTATTACGGTTGTCGAAGACGTAGTCGAATGTCGATTTTTTTGGAAAACGGTACTACGGTTGTCGAAAATGCAAAATCTGTTACAATTTTCGTAACACGGAAGACGAAAACGACTGTCAAAGTTGGCTAAAACAGTCGATCAATTTTTTCCATACGACTAGAGAAGTCGCCGCATTCAATTGACAACAATTGTTAGCCGTTGGTTTCATCCGCTAACACGCCGTTAACTAATTTGAAATTTAACACATTTTTTTGACATTTTATATTCGACAATAAATAAATATAACAAAATTGTATAAAATAAATTATTTATCTATTTTCAACATTGGGTAAATTTGCGGTATTTTACCAAAAAACTTTTATCTGATGTCGACCGCTGATATAAAGTTTATGTCGCCGTCACTTGTTTTGTGTCAGTTGTCGCAGTAAAAATGAACAAGCAGGCGTCGTTTTCTGAATATATTCACATTTTTTTACAAAGATGAGCTGCAAAATGTAAGTATTTGTTTTTTGTGAGAAAATTCATTTAATTAATTATTTATTTATTCCAGGAATAAAATAACCACGCAACAACATTTTTTATAAATGGTGGAATTGTTGGAGGCAAATCCAAATCATGCGCGTGCGTACCACAGCGGCCTACATAAAGTAAATACCAAGGAGGAATGGGCGAAAATTGCCATTGAATTAAATTCCATTGGGCCTCCCATGCGCCAAGGTACGGAATGGATGAAGGTGTGGGCAGACTTCAAATGTAATTTGAAAAAGAAGCTGCTGCACAACAAGGCAGAATGCCGAGGAGGGCCACACAAACAGTTTGTACTGACGCCAGTGGAGGAAGCAGCCTCAAGTTTGCTGCAGCTAGACTCCATAGTAAATCCGGAGGGAGTCGAATTTGGAGTCTCAAATACTCCACTTAAGTCCAGCTATTGCCGTATGGACACCACAAATGAAAATATTTTTTTTTATTATATTTATTTTATTTTATCTTGAGAAAATTTCAATGTTGCCTTTGGCGGACAATTATGTAAAAAGTAAACATTGTTTTGACAGTATAGCACATCTTTTACTTTTCAATCTATTACAAAATCACAAGAGTCGAAAAAGTTACGTAATACCAAAAATAATCGAAATCGACAACGACTTCGACTGCTCTCGATTTTCGTCTTCGACAACCGTAATAAGGCTGAATAGCTTTCTGTAAAAAAATAACAAGGGCCGCCATAGAAACCATGTCGGTTTTGCTAATTGTCGTTTTTGCAAATCAATGTTGGTTTCATTTGGTGTCATGAATCCAAGTTGTTTTTGTCCGTTTCGAATGTAAATAAAACCAATATTCGAATCAGCTGTTGCTGATAAAACCGATAACATTGGTTTTCATGACACCAAAGCATTTTTTCTTATCGTTTTCCAAACCAATAGTGACAACATTGGTTTCTATGACAGCCCTGAACATTTTAATGTTCTTGTATAATAATGTAAAGTTTTTAGGGACCATCTAAGCGAGTGGACAAACGAGCACGGCCAATATAAAGAGTAAAAAATCGATAACGATTAAAAACGTTCGTTTGTTTTGATTTAAGTTACGGTATATTAAATTAAGTGAGAACAATTTTTGAAACTCATTGCACATGAGATGCGACCGATGTCTGATGTTTTAGTAATTAGCATTATTGGTCCAGGGAAATTATTGTTCTTTATTAAAGCCTAGAGTTGCCGTAAAACGAAATGTACCCTTCCATGTAGAAAGGCAAACGTAATTTACCATTAGTAAATTCTGTTTTAAAACCAAAAGTTGGCGAAATTTGCAACTATTACAGGGATGTTTAGAGCAATATAGACTTACTTCACAATCTGCAATATCCCCCTTTACACGAGGCAACTTTACTTGCTGCAACTCTCAGTTTGTAAAAAAGAGGGGTAAGGGTAATGGAAAGGGAAAAACTTGTCAATTCCATTTGTGTTTTTCATAGTCTGAAGTTGGCTGCAGAATATTTTAGTATTTTTTCATACAAAAAATCGGAACGAATAAATCACAGAATGTCAGAAAAGCCAATAATGAAAACAAAAATTGCCGTAACCGAAATGCTTTGATAAACAGAAAAGGCAGGATCAAAAGGGAATCATAAATATTGACGCATGTAAAGTTGCCTCGTATTAATGGGGACAAAGGAAAATTAATGTTCTGATAATTGTTTGGCCGGCCTATGAATTGACATTTGCAAAAAAATGTGTTGAAGTCATTTTTTGGGGGTATTTATTTAATGAATACGATTAAAATAATGTATTTGAAAATGAAAAACGGCTACTTCTTCTACACTGCTTAACACTACTTTTCATATTTTAAAAATCGATTTGTTTTTTTTTTGTAAATAAATAAATATTGTTTTGTATGCCTTTGCGAATGTAGTTACATTCACGTAATTTTTTGGCGCAAACGAGTTAAAAAACGCTTTCCATATGTAACCCTGATGTGTTAGGCTCAATAATACCGCACTCATGCTAGATATTATTTGTCTGTGCTTCAGAGTAAACAAATTGGAAACAATAGATATTTTAAATTTAAACATTTATAATAGAAGGTGTGATTTTTACAAAATCGCTATGTAACATGGCATAGTAGTCTTGAAAGCTGATTCTAAAACCTGTTCTATTTGATAAATCAGTAGAACCGAAATACAGAAACCGGCTAAACTTTTTTTTTAAATTATTTAAACTTTACTAAACCTTGTTTAAATAAACTTTTATTTGCTCTTTTTTAATTATAAAAATTTTATTTTAAAATTTCTTCGAAAAGTTTTTAAATTGTATTGAGTTCTTCTGGCAGCAGTTAGGCCTTTCTTCAAAAAAAAAATAAATTTCTTTCGTTTTTATAATTTTTAAACTAATTTATAAAAAAGTTCTTTAAATCAATTGCAAGATTTTAGCAAAATAGCGTTCAAATGAATGTTTTGGCAAGACATAACCGGTAAAATTTCTATACTCCCATGTGATGACACTTGCGATTACTACTTCAAATGTTAACAATCCCATGGCAGCCGGTTCTATGGACCGGATTGACCCGAAGAGCAATTCTTCGGCCAAGGGCTGTCACCCCGGCACACAGTTGCCGCTACAATAACAACTACTTCAAATCCCATAGTAGGTGTGATGGAGTTCGTTACCGCCAAAGATCTAGAGACTTGAAATCACAAGCACACACTGAGGTGAACTGGTATTTTTTATTTAAACGGAGCGATAAAGAGACACCCTAATGATGCAAAATTAAAATTTAATATGTTTATTTTCATGTCTGATAAAGACACGAATTGTTTACAAACAATTTTTACACTCGTACAATAAAGAAGTTTAAAAATTGTTCTCACATGACTCCTGATGCACTGGCGATATAAACCGGCCGTTCGGATTTTTCATTGAACTTACAATTGCCTTGTTTCCACTTTAGTAAAAACACATGTTTTAAATTTTTGAATACAATCTGGACAAATCTGATACTGCGATACTCGAGCCACATGTGATTTTCAAGTCGTGCGATTCTTACGACCAGCCCGATAAATAATCTGTTTTGCAAACTGTGGGCTTAACAAAATTTCGAAAACTCTTTTCAGTAAAGTGGAATTAATATGTCTTTACTTTTGTTTTGGCAGTTTTTCTCACAGGTTTTGGTAAATTTTATTTAAAAAGGTGAATTTTAATAATTTTAATTAGTTGCATGTAAATTTTAACAAAACAAAATGTTTAAAAGGGTAGTCTGCCATAGCATTGCATACACCTTTGAAGTGATATTAAAAAATATTTGTCTAGGAATTGCACACAATTACCACGTGCCCTACAATGTCCATAAAAACGGAATTTTCTTTTTAAGTTGTGTTGGAAGACCCATTCACTTACTACTGATCAAAATCTGTTTGTTCCGTAAAGGCAATAATTCTTTGATTTAAAAAAAGACAGAAGTCTTCAAAAGTCTTTAATATTCGAACAGTCCTTATTATGTTTTCGATATTTTTTTTTATTAAAATTATAATTTAAAATTAAAAAATAATTAAATAATTAGGCTTATAACGTTGATTGCATTTTTTGGACGGCAAATGGGGTAAAATAGGGAACATTTACTATCTCATATACTTGATTTCAGTCATAAGAAGTTTAAATTTGTTGGTAGATATCTATTAGATGTTTTTGCGGTAGAGGAGCTATCATTCGGCATACTTTGTTCTAGTATTTTTTCTTAATTATTGTTTTGAATTAAAAAAGGACTTCTCTGGTAATTAAGAATATTCATTTGATTTTGTCGCGGCAGTAGAAACTCCATTCTCCGCAATATCGATTCAAAAACGACTGTATAAGTACTAAGTTTGATATTTTTTATATTTTTTTCTCCCGAAATGATTTTGAATAAACGAAAGACTCCAGTGGTCATTTTTGAGTTTTATATTGGACATTTTAATTATATATACAATACCATTCGCCTAACTACTGATTCAAAAATTAACCGAAATGATTATTGTGAATTAAGAAATAGAATAGAAAGAGCCCAGTAGAAAAAGAAAGAGCCCAAAAAATAGAATAGTAAGAGCCCAGTCAGTACTCGTAGCAATTTTGCTAGTCCCTTAAAATTTTATTTTAAATGATAGCGGTTAGTAGAATATCCATTCTTCATACTACTAAATAAAATATCTTTCATTCTTCTTACTATAGAGTAAACAACGGCAGTATTTAAAAGTTTGTAATAAGAATTTTCAATTCAAAAAACAATAATTCAAATTGTTTTCTATTTGAATCAACTTGACAAATATTTATGTTTCTTTAAACATAAATATTTAAAAATTAGAATATAAATATTTCTTTTATATTCCAATTTTGACACACGCTTTTAAAATTAAATTTAAGAGTCAATCTGTAGGTTGGGCTTTTAGATTAAGGATAATTAGAGCAAATCAAAAATCGTTGGATTCATTTTGAATTATTATTTTTAGTTTTTAAGATATTACGAAAGTAGGTTTTTAAAACCCTGTAATAAATATAATTCAAAACGAGAAATTTCTTACAAAGTATATAAATAACGAAATCAAAGAACAGCTTTTTCTGAAATCCTTATTTTCACCCAATCCATTTAAAGTACATACAGAGAAAAAATTCGTAGCCACAACCGAATGGTTTGCCCTCTCAATGCTTGACTTTTAAAATATTCAGCAGTAAAACTGCATCCGTCAGCCAAGTATTCATCCATACAACCGAATGTTAGTTTATACCGTGCAATTTTTATTACATGAAACGTCAGATAAAAAATACATTATTTTCCACAAGCTTCGGGGAAATCATATTACAAATGAATTTTGTAGCCAATGAATGAATTTTTGTAGCCAACGTAAAAATAAAACTGTTTAACTTCAGAACATATTGGGATACTTTTTAATATTGTTGTTATTACAACTAAATAAATTGTTGTCACAGCTAATTTACGAAAACGCTTTTATTGCTACAACGAGCGTTTTCTGACAACCAATAATATGGGCATCATTTCGTTGGTAAAGCTTAAGTTTGGTTGTCTGTACCATAATTTAAAAAAAGCTCTCATCTTACAGTATGTCAAACCCAATTGAGTTTAAGAAATTTAATTATTGGTGACTGTATACTGGGACCAATGTCCAGAAGAAAAAATCGCCAGTAGGACAGCAACTTGTCGAAAATTTATTATTTTGCCAAATATTTCCCTAAATATCGACGCAAAAAATACTGAAAACATTTTTCGAGGCATCGTTCCTTCTATTATCCAAAATCTTTTCTTGGGCTGTATAGTCAATCACCCTGATTATGTAAGGCGTAGTCGTTTTCCGACAGCAGGCGTAGTCGTAGTCGTTTTTTAAATTTTTTGGTATTATGTAAAATTTTCGACAGCAAAGATTTTGTAACAGATTGAAAAAACACAGGGTAAAACAATAATTAAAGTTTTTTTAATATTATGAAACAGTCTGTCGACATAGCTGTCGGGCACAAAAACTTAAACGCCAATAAATGCCCAATTTGACATTTTATTACGACATACATAATACCAATATTTGTAATAGATTTTATTTCAGAGTCGTATTTTTGTCGTTTTCGCCATACATAATACCATTTTTAAAAAACGTCTAAAATACGACACAACTACGCCTTACATAATCAGGGTGAATAAGACATTGGAGTATATATCAGTGTAGGGGCCTCCGATAATTGTCTATAGATTTCTTTTTATAGTAAATTTGCAAATTTTTAAAGTCCTTAGTGTTCCGAAACTTTATCCATTTTCTAATTGAAGTAGACACAAGCTTTTACATAATAGTTACAGTCGCAACGGCATTAGGTTGTCTACAACAAATAAGTGCGGAAGGAAGGGGAATTTAGGAATTTGTAGGATGTATATGTCTGTATATGAATATAAAAAAATAATAATTATTATCATTAATTATTGTTATAAGTTTACGACATGTGCGTATTTATTGTTTCTTTGTTACTTAAAATTAGAAATGATTTTTTTACTTTTTGTGTTTTATGTTTTTTTTTTATTTTTTCTGTTTCTTTTTATGTTTAAATATACAAATTGCTTTAAGTTGTAAGATACTCTTTGTAAACGGGGGGAGGGGAGGGGTATTGTGTTTATTTTATTTTAACAAATCTTCTCTCTTTAGGGTTTTTCATTTATTAATTAACAACTAAATATGGCGATTTTTTTGTTAAACAAAATTTTCTTCTCTTTATATTTAAGTTTAAATTTGTTTTAAGTTTCTCAATTATTATTTTTGTTTTAAATATTTTGTATATAAAAAATTATGTTATTTATGTTTTTTCAATATCTTCTTGTGTTGTTTGTTTCTCTAGATTTGTGTATGTGTTTTTATTTAAACCTAATAAAAATGAAAACTTTAATCCAAAATAATAAAAAAAGAGATTTATTTAACCTAATCATAGGTACAGATTCTTCTGCTTCTTCTGAAGATTAACAATAATGTTGTGTAAATATTGATTTGTTGTTTTAAACTTAAAAAACTAAAAAAAACATGATTTTTTAAAAAAAATATTAAGTAAATATTACACACAAGCGAAAAGAAAGAAGTGAGTGGGGTAGGGAGTATGAGAGGGGCGGGAAGTTTTAAATTTGAATACAAAATATATGTCGCATATATATATATTTGTATATATATACTTGATTTGTTTTAAACTTAAGAACATTAATAATTAATTTTTAAAGTAAAGTATAATAATAAGTAAGTGTGTGTTGTTTTTAGTTTAAAAAATAAATGTTTGATCGCTCTGTTCTTAAAATGTAGAAGAGATTTTTTAATAGTTGTAAAGATGGTAGCAGTAGAAGAGTTGTTTGCTATAGAAGAGATTTCCATATGCTGTTTCTTTGTTGCTGGAGTTTTTTCCACGTTCTTTTTTTTGGAGTTGAGATTCACATTTTTTTACGTCTAAAATATTAAGGCTGGCAGCTGAGACTCTTCTTTTCATCTTTGTTTGTTTTTTTTTCTTACGCGGACTTAGGTTTTGATTACAACTGCGGGACCCACAGGTAAAGAACATCCTCTTGTTTCCGGTTCTCTATAGAAGTTAAGTTTTTGGGATTTTCTTTTGTTTGGCTCTGATTTTTCAGTTATGATTATATTTGAGTTGTGGTTCATGGTG
This sequence comes from Hydrotaea diabolus, assembly GCA_963513945.1. Classification (NCBI taxonomy): domain Eukaryota; kingdom Metazoa; phylum Arthropoda; class Insecta; order Diptera; family Muscidae; genus Hydrotaea; species Hydrotaea diabolus. Next base: position 232,618,549 of record OY740716.1, read on the forward strand.
GGATCTGGGGGGCGCTAAAGACTGTGAGTTGTGCTTAAGAAGGCAGCTTCTTAAGAGACACCTGTTTGATTTTTATTTTTCTTGATTAGTCATCTACCGTGGCACCAGACAGACATAGGTGGTGAGTTTTGTATGGTAAGAGGGGTTAGGTGGCAAGAGAAGAGAAAAAAACAAAATGTTGGTTATTGTTAGAAAAAAGTTAGTATTTAAATAAATTAAATAAACAAAAACATAAATGAATAATTGCAATTATTAAGACAAACAAATAAACATATGTATGTAGGTATATATAAACATAAAAAAATCATATGTATGTATTTCCAAAAATTAACCGCGCATAATGGATTGAAAATCTCCATAGGTTCAGATATCAGAACATTTTTTTTAATAATTTTTAAGAATTTCTATACCAATCGGTGGTTGCTCCCATACGTCGACATGGAATGTACGCAAATTCAAAAAGATATACGATTTTCAATTACAGAAGTGTTAAAATTGTCATAGTTGAAGATCCCCCATTTCCCATACTACTGATTATAAAAAAATTCCTTATCCATTGTTTTTCTTTTTAAGTATTATGCTATCTTTAAATTTGTCAAGGTAGCAGAACTTCCATTACCCATACAACTTAATATATTAATTACTCTCATTTAATTTGTTTTAGAGCGTTTTTTTTCATATTGTTCTTTAGCCGAAGAATTCCCACTTCCCTACTACTGATTAAAGTATCAGCATAAAAATCGACAATGCATACCAAAAAGGAAACGTTGTGGAAGGCCTACTTAGACCTTCTGAACGATTTTAATGCACATACCATCCTGGCTTCAAGCAAGGCCAGATACCAAGGGACATTCATGTTCAGAAAGTCTATTTCGGAAGGCAACTAGAATGTGAGAAGGTGCTTATGTGTATCTGTAATCTTTGTACATACAATGATAATTTTCGGCCGTCCAGTTTGCGTTTTGCGACAGACTGGATGGTAGCATGTTCGTTTATAAAAGTCTAGAAAGTAGTTTCATATCACAGACTGGCATACAATTCTTTAACAAGCGAAATAATCCGCTTTAACCATCGCTAGAGCGATAATTTATAAATCAAAATTCCAAAAGTTTTTAATTTATTAAAAATGTGTTGGATATACGCTTCGAATATTTTATATTTGAAGGAATCTAAAGCCCGCTCTATTCCTTTGAAGCCCGAATTTTTTTTCTTTTAAACATTTTTTTCTTCTTCTCATAACCAACGATTTTCTTCTGATAACGCCTTAGAGGCAGTTTTAAGCAGTTTTTTCGCTTGTAAAATAAAACTCGCCTAATATTAAAATAAAACACTTTATATGTTTAATTCGGTAATGAATAACCCCTCGCAAAATGGGGTAAACAAGAAAATATTGTTCTAGACCTTCCATGGGAGAACGTCCTAGAAGACTTCATGCTGAGATTACCGCCACTGACACTGAAAAAAATTAGCGATTTTGTAAGCTCAGGTGGAGTGTGGAGACTCCATTGCATTATGAGATATGTACAGTAAGTTGTGGATTTTAAGAAGGGAGCGTCAGGTGGTGACTACCCCATAGAAGTGAAACTAGGACATGTTAAACAATGTTTGCGCCTTAATTGGGTGGCATAGACCTAGACGTATATATGCGGTACTAAAAAGATGGACTAAAGTATAACGCATCAGTTACATTTGGTAATTGAAGGAGGCGTTGTAAATTTACATATAAGAAATTGCTTTTATGCCAGGGCAGCGTTAAGTTACTGGTTTAAGATAACAATTTCTCAACAGGCGGATCTCGCCATTTGTCTAACCAACGGCTCGAATAACACCAGACTCATATAACAAATGTATTAAATTATCCGTAAAACGTTAGTTGCTGATTTATTTCCACTTCTAAAAAAAATATTTGACATTTCAATTAAGTACGTTTCAAAGTGATAGAACTCCCATTTCCACTACTACTGATTCCGATATTATTCCACTTTTAATTATTTTGACATACCCATAAATAAAATGCATGCCTCGTTTATTTACCGATGAGTTGCGGCGTTAGGGTCTACGATCAAAAAAATCTAATTAATTTAAAAAAAAAATCGGATTTTTTGTGGAAATATGTGAGCTGGTGACAAACACAAATTAGTGCGGTTTCGGTATACCATCTATTACTCTTTTTGGCTACGATATTTTTTTTTGGGTTATTAACTGATGTTTTTACACTGCAATAACGGTTAATTTACATACAGAAAAACATTCACGCATACACACGCAGTTGCATAGACAATGGTATGGACATTCTTATGGTGAGATTGTGATTTATAGGATCATGTTGAGGTCGAGTTTTTTGAAATGCAAGTGAAAATTTTAGTTTATAAAACTTGTTTCCTAACTATGAGCAACATTTATAAGCTGTCTATATATTCTTATTTTCCATAACTTGTCATTATGGAAAAAGTAAAAAATATGCTTAGAACATTTATTGAATAATAAAAAAATTAATTTTTAAAATTTTTTTTAAATAAATTTGTAAAAAAAACTAGTCTTCTATTAAAATAAAGATGCAAGAGGTCTCAAGAGCCGGTTAATACCTGTTCAAATTTTTTTGTTTTTAATGTCATTGAGAATAATTTTTAGTTTTTTTTTTTTGAAAATAATGCTTTAAAAACTGCCAATTTTAAAAATTAAAAAGAAAAATCGCTATGTGAAATATTATAATAACCTTCCAAAACTCGAATTAATTTTTTTTATATTAATAAAAAATATAGCAAAGTATTTAAAAAGAATTACATTAAAACAAATTAAATTTTTCTTTTGGGTTAAAATAAGTGCTAGATATTCTTTATGAGGAAATTATAATTGTACTGAAAAACTAATATTGATTATTTCTTGGGTAAAGAAAAATGGAAAATACTTTTTATGAAACAATTATAATATTACTGAAATGCCTTAAGGAAAGCATATTTTTTATTTAATTTGGATCTAAATCTTTTAAAATAATTTAATATTTTTCTTTGCATATAATATTTTTTTTTTCATAAAAACGAGCAAAAAGTAAAAAAAAATATGTTTAAAAACTATTTTATTTAACTTATACGTTGTGTTTTGATAACATTTTTATTTAATTTTAAAAATAATGAATCTTTTTCAAGCTCTAGGGCAGGCGTAAATAAAAGACCAATCAGCCCAGTCAAAAACGACATAAACAAAAAATTCTTCATTAAAAAAATATTTTTATCGGAAAAAAATTTCAACACAAAACCGTTTTGAACGAAAAAATTATTTTTGTAAAAAAAAGTATTTTTTAGGCGAATAATTTTGAAGGCTTTCGTAAAGAAGCAAGAAATAAAGGTTTAGTTTAGTTGTCTAAAAAATTGTTTTCCTTAAGAAAAGTAATTTAAAAAAATGTATACTTGGCTTGGAATGAGAAACCCTAAATGTAAATGCACTAAATGTAGGTAAAATATTTGTTTAAGTCACTCAATTTATATATTTAAGAAAGCAAATATCTAAAAGTAAAAAAAAAAACTTTTTTTAACTATATAAATTTAAAAATCTCTTTTCCAAAGCAAATTTAGTTGTTGTTACGACTTGAGAATTTTTTATACTGGTTTGAGACCTTTGTGGTTTCTTTTCCAGAACCAACGTAAAAAATCAACGAAACAAAATTTGAAAACAACGTATTTTGTTTTTGTATTTAAGAAATAAAAGTTGTTTGCAAAAAGCATATTTTTTCGAAAATTAAGATTTGTTAAGGTAAAACAATAAAAAAATATTTTTTCTAATACAAAAATATATTTTTGATTACGAAAAAAATTGTTTATTAGTTGATTTTTTCCTATGAACTTTTTTGAAACAAATTTAATTGTTTACGAATTAGGTTAAAAAATGTTTTTTTTTAAATCAAAACGATTTCCTATTGAAATTTAAAACTGAAGTTGAGAGGATTGAAGATCAATATAATGTAACATATCACTACGATTGAAAATTAAAAAATTTATTACAAACAAAAATCCCAAATGAAAAAAGATTATTTCAGGACAGCAGATTTATTTGCTTTAATTTTAAATGTTTCGTAATTTCTTCAGTAAAAAATTGATAATATTAATATCGATTGGAATTTGCCGAGTATTAATAGGAGCATGAATTTCAATTGTAACTTTTTTAATTTCAAATAAAAAATCTAAAATTCGCCAATAATTTTATTAGCCTTAAAAGCAAATACTTTATATGAATTGTAGACTGCTTATTTGAGAAAAAATCTACCATATTTTAAGCTAAATTTTTAAAAATTTCAATTTTTTCAAAAATTTCAAAATTTTACGCGTTTGCTTGTATTAAATCAAAAAAAAAAACTCTACAACAGTTGGTATACCTTCAGTATAAATTGAAAATCCCAATAATTTTAGGAGCAAAAGCCCATTTAAAATAAAATATTTCCATAAATATTTCATATGAATTTTTTAAAAACATCTCGTCTACAACGAAAGACAATTTTAAAATGAAATTGCAGTTAAATATAAAAACTAAAAAGATAAGTTAAAAGTCCCTAAATCAGAAATTTTAAATGGAATAAATATCTCTAAGAATTTTTTTAAATAACATCCCGTGTTCCTTTTTTCTGCAATGAAAGACAATTTTAAAATCAAATTGCAGTTTAGTATGAAAAATAAAAAAATTAAAAAGCCCTAATCCGAAATTTTAGATGGAAAGTTGGAATCTTCTAAATTTCAATTTGTTGCTCACATTTTTTGGAAGTACCAAATGAAAATAGAGGCTAGATTTAATCAATTAATAACTCTCATTGGAATGTTTTTAATATTATAATAGAAAAATAAAACGTCGCCTTTGGTGGAACCAGGACTATTTTAAAAATCAATATTTCAACCCTAAATTTTTGGATCACAGATAATTTTCTAACAATACCATTTGCATTTCAAAATACGATGACCCTTTTAGCTGGAAATACATACATATGATTAATTAAAAAAAAAAATAGAAAAATATTAGAAAAACATTCATATTTCTTCGATTGGATTATTTAAGAGAAAATTCGACTGTTTGTTTTTTGGTGGTGCAAAATGTAGAGTTAATTAAATTTGTTTTTTGTTTCAAATTTTGATTTAATTTTTTTAAGTAATTTACAAAAACATGAAATTATATATTAATATATAAATCTTTTGTTGTTTTAAGATATATATAAATTGTTTTTAGTTAACTTGGCCTTTGGTTAGTTTTGTTCAGTTCATTTAGCAAAAATAAAATAAAAGTTTTTAAAACAAAAGTAATTGTTTTTAATAAATTAAATTATTATTATTATTATTATTGTAGGTATTAATTAATTAATTATTTGCTATATGGAACATACAAAAAAGAAAGAGAAAAATCTGAAAACAGATATTATTAATAACATTAGATTCGGTTGAGATTATTTTGTCAATTAATATTGTATTGTTGTAATATGAGAGAGAGATTGGAGAAAGAGAGAAAAGGAAAAAAGTAAAACATTTGCAGGTGCATTTCTGTTATGGATGAATTTACGTTTTTGTTTTTGACAAAAAAAGAAATGAAATATTGAAATTTTGTGAATGACAAGTGGATGAACGATGGGATTTGTTTATTGAATGTAGTATTTATATGCAAGAGCTAGTAGGCTAAGAGTGTAATGATTTATTTTGAACAGTTTCAGGTTAAGTGTTTGAATTTGTTTTGGTTTTGGAATGCTGTTAAGCGTATGCAAATGCAAGTTTTAGTTTTTTTTTTGGTTTTTAAGGGGGCATTGGGGAGTTTGAAGATTATATTTGCTACATACATATACAAGAACTTATAAACTAAGAACTTTTGTTTGTTTCACGTTAAAGAAAAAGATTACATTGTCTGGTATGAAAAAAAGAAAGAGACCACAACCATTGTATTATTAAGGATTAATGTATCGTATTAACAATTATTAGCCTAAAACTAAATTAGTTTTGATATAAGAAAACAAAAAATAAATGGTGGCTCCGTTAGAGTGCCTCGGTAGATAAAACAAAAATAATATTTAAAAAGTTAAAAAGGTGTTCAAGTTGATGGGGGCCGGCATAGATTACAAATTCAAGGTGGAAAAACGGGATTAGGTTACAAAGGCAGGGCAAAATCCTATGCTGTTACTATTTTTGCAATATTGAGTCATTGCTTGATTTTTTATGACTGGTTCCGCTTTTAAATTCATTGCTTAGGGGCAAGCTTAAAATTTGTCGAGAGAAAGTTAAAATAATTTTTTTTTGGATTTTTTTTTAAATCTTTAATTTTTTTTTCTATTTTCAATGAAACGATGAATGTGTTAATTTCTTTTGCTTTTTTTGGTTAATTTAGGGCAAATAAATCAAAACAAAACATTTTTGTTTTTTTTGTTGTTTTCTTTGTCTGCTCTTAAAATCATTGACCTTTATTTTTCGCTAAGTGTAGAAATTTGAAATTAACATGTTTGGTTTTTTTTTTCAATTTCAAAAAATACAAATTACAAAGATTCCTAACATATCATATATATACACGAATATATGAATGTTTTTATATAGATTATATATGTATATAAGTATATATAAAAAACAAAGACATTTATAGTACAAAATATTCATTATAAATCTAGGCTAAAATTATAACTATAAAAAATCATTACAATCTATTAAACTCAATATTATCCTTATCATTTTCAGTTTTGTAGTTTTTTTCTAATATATTTTTTTTCGATTTACTAACAAAAACAATTTGCAAAGGCACAAGTCAACATCGAAACAATTGTGTGTAGAGCTTAGATAACAATTTACAGTAAAACAAATTATAAATGGTTTAGGAAAAAAAATTCGAAAACCTTTAAGAAATTGAAAAATTCACTGGTATTTTTGTGGGGTTTTATAAAAAAATGTTTTTTTTTTACAAGAAGAAATATAAGTGTTTCGTCTCTTAATTGCATGACGTTTTCTTTTTGTTTTGTAAATATAAATAATATAATATAATAATAATAAATACATATATATATAGAGATAAGAGATATATAGAAAAACACAACTAACCTGTTTAAGCTGTAATTTTTTTGTTTTGTAAAAAGAAAAACTTTCGTTTATAGAGATTGCAATTAGCCATCGGATATCAGAGGAGGTATATCTTTATCAATATTTGGGGTCCCCAGCAGCTGGGCTAACCGGCGGGAATTTTTGTTGTTTTTTTTTTGTTTTTGTTATGTGGTTAAAATATATAAAAAATTTAACATTAAATTTAATTTGTTCGGTTTCAAAATTTTAACACACTTTTCTTCTCCTTTTGTTTGTTTCTTTTTTTCTGTTTGGTCAGCAAAACTCAATATTTAAAAAACACTTTAAATTAAATTAAAACAAATGAAATTCTTTTTTTTTTTGGAGCGTTGTGAGAAAAGAGAAAATAATGTCGAGGAGTGGGGAGGGTAGTTATGAATAATAAAAAAATAATAATAATAATTAACTTCACTTTGATTTGTTCGTGCGTTGTTTACACTTTTCACATTATTACTCTAATTGATCTCGATAAAGCCCGGCTTAGCTGGGACCCCAACTGCTGCTCTCTGATAAGGATGTTCACGAGTAGCCGCCAAACGTCGTGGTTTAATGGCTCCTACTAAAATATACATACACATAATTATTACAATTGTTTACAATAAAAAAAAATTTAAAAATTAACAAATCAAAAAAATGTTTTAAATTTTGTTTCTTTTTCATAATAAATAATGTTGGCTACAACTACAAGACGTTTTCAACCATTGCGAATTACTGGATGTAGGGTAAATCGAGGGACGTTTGATTGTAGAAAAGACAGAGATAGGCGGGGTGTTTCATAAACTCTTGGAATGAAACGTGTATGCGCGTTGACGCAAAAAAAAATAAGAAAAAGTGATTTTTAATTTTATTCTCCTCCAAATGTATGTTAAACAACGTTTTAAAGAAAATGAAAAAACTAAATTGCATTAAGAAATCTTAAAGAACTTATAATTGTTTCCTAACCTAAGCAACTATATATATGAAAATTTATTTCGTGTATAAATATATAAATATGATGATGATAATGTGTTTCTTTTGTTTTGTTTGCATTTGATCTCTGACTAGTATTACTTTATTGCGTTTGTTGATGGCTATAAGAGAAAAAGGCCTAGTTTCGCCTCTTGCGGTAAAATAAATCTATTACTTTTTTTATAACATTTTTTTTGGGACCGCATTATTTTGTAAGAAATGGTTAAAGACCAAAAATCTAACTAACCGTGAAAGTCGAAACTGGGCCGATAATTGGACGGTCTTTGTGTGTTTAAAATTGTTTAAAATAAATAAACAGAAATCTGTATGTTTTTTGAAATAATTAAAGAGGACCAAATAAATAATAAAAAAAAACGAATATAACCAAAACATATTAAGGTGGAAAGATAATGAGTTAGAAAATTCAATTTAAAGATTGAATTACAATTATTTAACAATTTCATTTATATTTATGTAAATTTTTATACTCGTATGTATAAAATTTTAAATTTTATAGAATCCAATTTTACTGTTTTTATTAGTTTGAAACATTTTATTTCTAAAAATTTTAAAATACAATTTCTACCTTTTCTTAGATTTTTGAAATTTTATTTATTTTTAAAATTTTCAATCTAGAGGTATTTTTTTTCAAAAGGGGTTTTTTCACAGATTACGCGTGGGCTGTGTTTAACTTTATTTTTTTTTATTTTCAGTATTGTTTGCCATTTCATCATGAAAAGATTTACACCACAATAACGTCTCCAAATTTGCCCAACTGTATTTTGGAAATGAGAATCAGAAGATCCACTATTTTTGACCAACATTTTGTTATGTGACTACCCCATTTCTGGCTCAACGGCAACGTCAATAAAGAAAATAATCGCATTTGGGCTCAAAAGCAACCAGAAGAGGTGCCAGAGTTAACATTTGGTGAGGTTTATGGGCTGGTAGAATCATCGCTCCATATTTTTTCAAAAATGATGATGGCCGGATCGTAACTGTGAATGGTGCTCGCTATCGCGCCATGATATCGCACTTTTTGCTGGCTGAAATTGAAGCCCATAATCTTGACGACACTTGGTTTCAACAGGGCGGAGCCACTTGCCATACAGCTGCTGCAACAATGGATCTATTGAAAGGTAATTTTAAAAAGCAGCTAATTTTACGTTTTGGACCGGTGAATTGGCCGCCTAGATCTTGTGATATCACACCTAAAGAATTTTTTTTGGGGCTAGGTAAAGTCCAAATTCTCTGCTGACAAACCAGCTACGATTCAGGTTTTGGAAGCCAACTTTATGCGTGTCTTTACAGCCATACCGGCCGAAATGCTCGAACGAGTCATCTACAATTGGACCCTTAGAAGGACACCCTGGGGAGTAGTTGCGGTCAACATTTAAAAAAAAATTGTATTTAAAATAAAAATGGCATTAAATTTCCTTTCGAATGAACAATAAAGATTCCACACTTGATTTATATTATAATGGAAAAAATACCTTGGATCACCCTATATTTTTAAAATTGTATTTTAAAACGCATCGAACATTTGAAGTCATCCCTGCTTGTTACTACTAATTTTTTCTACTGTTTTTTTTATATAAATTTTCGTTTCCAGTGAATGACAGTTCAAAAGAATCATGGTCTCAAACCTCACTATGATGTATCCATATATAACTATCAATATTTAATTGGTTTCTTCATTTTTTTTAAATGCTTTTAAAATATTTTAATTTAATTTCCAATTTTGTATTTTAATTAGAAAATAATCTTTTCTTAAATTTTTTTAAAATACTAAAAATTTGGTCCTTAGATTATAGTGATTCTTGACCAGAGTATAGTCAAGAAGTACTATGTATATAGGCGGCAGATCCTTAACGACTAACGGGCAAAATAAAAAATAAGAATAATAATAATTTAGCACCTTTTTAGATTCATATCAAAGTCAAATTAAACTCTATCAGCTGAATTCATAACGAAACCACGCCACTGAGATTCTTTTGCCAATTGCTAAAGCATTTGGAATCCTCACTATTTAAGAGTGGTCAGAATACATAATAAGCCCAGTACCGAAAGTACAGGGGCTAAAATCTTCGTTATGAATTGGAGTTGCTGTTGCTCTACTACGTGTAAAAGATGTAACACTTAATTGCAAAAAAAAATAAAAATGAAAATAAATAGTTTAGTTAAGAATTTTAATCTAATCTAAGGAGCCTTAGCCCATAAAGAAAAAGGAATAGTTAGACTAACTAATCATCGAATAGTTTAGATTGAGTACCCAGAAATTGATAACCTGGAAAAATATCGTGGGAAAATTTTTCTTTTAAATAAAAATAAAAATATTTTATTGAATATCGTTCTCTTCATTTTCACAATGAATGGGATATTTTGTTATAAAATGACTATTGATTTGATTTGAATTCGAGTAAGATGAGAGAATGGCACAAATTGGAAAATTCAAGCGGGTTCCTTAAAATATTAAAACTATAAAATAACATTTTGTTTGGTTTTTCCCATTGTCTACGCCTTCTGATATTGTAATATTTGTTTTTAAAACTACTGGGTGGCTCAAATAAGACTGAAGGGTGTTAAAATTCAAATATTCATAACTTTTATTCTTCATAAATTTTTTGACAAAAGCTTTTAAACTACTCAACTCACAGTTAAAAATTTTATTACTCCCTGAAGATGATCAACGAAGGTGATCGAAATATTGAATAATAAAATAAACAATTATAAAAACGAAAGAAATTTAATTTTTTCTTGTTTTTGAAGGAAGACCTAACAGCCAGGCGAGGCGGTATGCCATAAGGCCCAACGAAAATACATCCCAAAGTGAAAATGAAATTAGGCCCCAAAAAATATATGGAAAACAGCAACACGAAATGTAATGGTTCTTTGGGGCCTTATTTCATATTTTTATTGGGGTATATTTCCATAATGCAATAAGACCCCAAATAAGACCAACAAATTGTTGTTGTTTGAGGAACAGGTATCACAGTCAAAATTCTAAGGTATTACATCAGCGTCAACTACACTCCTCCAGATGTACTGTTTGGTGCGATGTGGTCGTTGACAAAAGTTATCACACCATATTTTTTTCTTTAAAAATGAGAAGGATCAATCAGAATCCATTAAAGGGGCTGCATATAGGACTTGGAAATTTGTTGCTTCCGCAAGTTGAAAATAGTCCTAACATATGGTTCCAACAAGATGGAGCCACTGTGCATACAGCAAGAGTCACAATTAAATTTCATCGTAACCTTTTTGGGTGAACCCTTCAGTCTTATTTGGGCAACCCAGTTCTAGAAAAAAAAACTATGTGGGTGTTTATGTTATAAAGTACGAGTAAGAATGGTCATTTTGTCGCTTTGAAGATAATATCGACAATTGTAAATGAAAATTCATCAAAAAATAAAGAAAGAAAAAATTTATAAAAAAAATTTAATTTTTTTTATACAAATTTTTAAATTTTTTATATAACATTTGAGAAATTTCCTTTAAGCAGAGTGAAAATCTACAATCTACCTTGATCCTAAAAGTATAATTGTGTTTTAAGGTTTCAAAACCGAGTTCTTTTGGATACTCTTTGACAGTTACAAAATATTGCACAAAAGGATATTAACACAAACAACTTTAAAATTTTAGTAGAGGACAAAAGCTGCTAATTTTATCCACTTGAATTACACCTTAAAATGGGGGTAATCATGCCAATTGGTGTAAAGTGGGTGAACAAACATTCCAAAAAAACACATTCTTCAAAAATAACTGAAAATTTGGAAATTTTGAGTTTATGCACTTTTGTTAAATTAGTGCAATATTTCCGTTATAAATTCCTTGAAAATTGGCGCAAAGTTTTCCAACGTTTCCCTAAGTTAGACGAATATACCCGTTCGTTCTGAAACTTGTTTTGATGGTGCGAATATAGTCAGTACGAAATAGAGTTGTAAAAATTAAAGTCAAGAAGTAAAGGACAAGAAGCAGAAAAACTATTGTGAAAGATATCTGACAAGTTCTCAGTACTTTTTTTGTGATCTGAGCTATAGTTGTCTGTACTTTTGGTTACAAAAAAAATAATTAACCATGCTAACGTTTAAACTAAAAGTTTTGAATGTAATTAAACTGCACCTAAAAGTATGCTGTTGATTTTGTAATTAGGTAATGAAAAGCTTGTTATGTAATAAGCCCATATCCTCAATACCAATAATAGTCTTGGATGGTTTGACAAAAAATTATAAATCTTCGAGAAGATAAAAAAAGCAGTAACATTTTGAAGAATGTTCATCATTTTCTTTCACGCAGCACCTTAAAGTATGCTGCAAAAAAAATTAATCAAAGATGGCAATTCTAAGACGTCGATGACGTCAAGTTTAAAACGTCTTTTTTTGTATTATAATCTTCTAAAGCGCTTGAGAAAATTTATTCAATTACAAAGCCTTACTGCCATCTAATTTTGTCAAAACTCCCAAAGTATACTGCTACTGAAGTTGTATTGTAAACACTCAGTTTGGAGAAGCTTAGTTTGTTAGCAGGGAGAGAAATTTCAAAAACCCAAAGCTCCCAAAGCAGAAAAAAATTCAAAAACTATTGTCAGTGGTGCTCTATATATTTTCTCCTTTTTACCGTGTCGAACATTTCAAACCAGCTGAAAACAAAGCTAAGGTATTGCAGAGAAATGTTTTTATGGCTAAGAGATTTAAATCTTACTCGGCATTTACGAGATGAAAAATGAACGATTTTTTGTGTGTCCGGCACCTTAAAGTATGCTTTTATTTTGTAATTTTGATCTTTAAGGTAGGAAAGAAAATTTAAATATTAAATTTAAATCATATAACAAATGTCTTCTGGTAAATGGGGTTATATTCGACAGCTATCTAAGTCTTACGGTGACTTATACATTGAATTTTTTTTTAGTTTTTTCGGAGACACAATTTTACGAAGAAAATCGAAACCGGATGGCAGAATAAAACAAGTAGTAAAACTACAAAAAGGAGATGAAGGCAAGTCATCGTGAAAGACGAAAAAGTATGGATAATGGGGAGATAAATTCAATTTGTTTAGAATAACCTAGGTTGAACCCAGTCAACTCGAGAGCATATACGTTGTGTATAATTCAGCATAGCTCCTAGAGATTTGCAAAATTATTGTTCCTTCCTAAACGCCTAAAGGTGTGCTTAATTATTTCCCCTTATTAAACGCTTTAAGGTATGCATAATTTTTATTAATTCTTCAACGCCTGGAGGTATGCTTAATTATTTCCATTCTTAAGCGTCTAAAGATAGGCTTCTTTTTGCCCTTTTACCTACTTGAACTTAATCGTTTAATATAGTTGAAGTTCAACCTGGAAAATATGTTTTATTATCAAACATGTATTCGTAGAGACAACCTCTGCATCTGGGCTCTCCTGAAAAAAAACGATTAAACGATTTGCAAAAATATCAGAAAAACGTTTTCAAGTATTTTTTACGGAAATCTACAAAACGTTTTAAGTGTGTTTTAAAAAACAACATGAAATCTTCCAAAATCCTGAAATGCTTAGAGGGAGCTTCTCATATAATATTATGATATAACCTGATTAAACCTTTTTTGGATTATCATGAAAAAATTAAAGGTTTACGAAACGAAACGTCGGATGCGAACAATGAAATAAATAATCTTTTATTTATTTGCATCATATATGACCTTAAAAACCTGAGTAGGATAAAAACTGAAAATATACACAAAAAAAGGTCGATAAACACTTAACATAAAAAGGTTGACGTTTTCAGAGCTCTTAAGTCACAGTTTCCGGTCGATTTAGATATAGGGCTTGTACGAGGTCAGAGGCATAGAAACACGGGAAGCGGGCGCGAAAGTACAAAGAGTAAATCTTAACAATTACCCATAACCTTAAATATTGTTACGGCTACTTAAACATATTATGTTTACAAAGAATATATAAGTGTATTGTCTGTACTACAGTAAAGTAAACCTATGAAAGCTTTTTAAATACTTATACTTTTTCATTTTTTATTTCTTGCGTTCTTGAAGTTGAGATTCCCTAAACTTAAGTTATCCTAGAAGACCCTAACAGAACAGATAATATTAAAAAAAAAGAACCTATGTACAAATATTTAAAAAAAAACCTATAAAAAACATTACAAGTTTTAAAAAGAAATGATTGATTTGTTTCATTTTTTTTGTTTACGTTCAACTAGAATATACTCATTGTTTTTTTTTGTTTTAAATAAAAGTAAGGTAGAAATAAAATATGATAGGAAAAGAAAAAAGTAAAACTTCGTTGAGAACACACTTGGGAGGGGGAAAAATTAAAAATCACTTTTTGTTTTTGGATGGCTTTCGATCGATAAGTTTTTCTTTAAGGACTTAAATTACAAAAAAAAAATATATCTATATTTGCATATATGGGGGTTTCCATATTTATATAAAAACTATAATAGTAAAGTATTGGGGTATTTCTTTTTGTTTTTAATCGAGCAATAATTTAATTACTTTAGATTTATTATTGTGGCTTGAGTGTTGAGAATTGTTTGCTGACATTCGAAACTACACTTGAAAACCGGTTGGTTTTTAGATTTTGTGTTTTACTATTGAACGGTTTTTCGTATTGTTTTGTGTTTTTTTTATTTATTTTATAATCTACAATTTAATATAAGTGGGAGAGTTGGTTGGTTGTTTTTGTTTGTTCTTTTGTAATGTTGTATTGGTGTTTCAAAAAAAAAAAAAATATTTTTTTTTCAAAACATTCTATTTCAAAAGACGGAGCCGGCATGCAAATATCGACCAACTGCAAAAATGTTTACAACGAAACGAAAAAATAATGAAGAGAGAAAGAAGAAAAAAACAAATAATAATAATAATCAAAATTATTAAATCAAAGACAGTAGTAGTTTCAATACAATCTAGAATTGTAAGTGATTATTTGTGTTGTTTGTTGATAATGTTAGAAGAATACATTAGAGTATCAAAGCCGCCAATTACTGTTTAAGCATAGTATCAGTATTATTACTATTATTTTTGCCACAAATTACTATTTTCTTTGTGTGCTGTATTAAACCATATGATAAGAAAACCAAAAACGAAAAAGCTTTTTGAAATGTTTCGATTCTTGTTCTCTAAATATAAGCCAGGTTAAAAGTGCTGCAGTGAAATGGTTGTGATTGATAGGCGTTGGTGGTAGGCGGTGAGGCGGCTTCTTTTCAACCAAGAGAGAACAAAAGAATAAAATAATAATAGTTTGTTGATATTAAACGTTAACTTTAAACTAAAAAATTAAACAAAAGAACAAAACAAAATGTACGAATTACAAATTATACAAAAAACACAATAAACCTAGGGTATATTTTGATTTTTTGCCATGGCACTAGTCACAGGTTAAATGAATTTTAAAATGTTACATGATAAAAATTAAAAATTAGACAATATAAAATTAAAACAACCAACAAAAAAAAACACTAGCTAACAAAAAAGAATAAAAAAACAAAGTCGTTAAAAACCGACTGATCCTAGCTTTGATTAAAAAATAAATAAATATTCCTAAAAGCAATGTCTCGACAGAGAGAAGATCGATTTTGATTCGTTGATAAGGTTAACCCAAGCCTTACGAAATATTTTACGTCTGATTCTAAATCACGATAATTCGATTTTTCGTGATAACTCAAATTTATTCGAATGCTTCTGTTCTTTAGAAGGTTTGCTTGCGGCTAAAACACACAAGGGGCTGTACATATTCGGGTGAAATTTAAGATCCCTTTTATTAATGGCAGAGGCAGATTATAAATCCGGATAATTCGATTTTTTGTGCTAACTCAAATTTATTTTGAAAGCTCGTAGTTCTTTGATACTATCTTAAAAGCTCACTATTCCTTATGTTCAGAATAATGAACAATGAGGATTTTTTTGAAAACAAAAGGAGGCCTCGATAATCAAATTTTGAAGTGACAGTATCACCACACGACTCCTACGAGCAAAGGATTAATAAGCTGTGAGGGGATCATACGTTTTGCCTTGTTTGTCATCCTCCAGGCCACGGTGATGAAATTGTGAAGTGACAGCATCGCGTCAGGACTTATACAAGCACAACGTCCTTTTATTTGCAATTAGCGATTTTTTCAACTCATGTCTAGCTTAGACCATGGTTAAGAGTGCCCTACAGCGGTGTTTCTAGAAGCCCGGCAACTTCCTTAGAAGAACTAAGAGGTAGCAGGCAGTTCTTTAGGCAAACAATAAATCTCATTTGAACTCTTAAGATATATTTTGTGATTATTGTGGACTTTTATTTTTATTATTTTTGTGGAATTTTATGTACAACTACACGTAGAGAAAAATTATGGTTACTGTATGGCCACGGTAACAATAATATGTTCTCTGCAATAAAAGTATGCTCGTCGCAGCCATTGATTTTTTTTGTGGTAATATTTATATTGTTGAAATGTAACAATAGTATTATTGCCACATTAAAAAATGAAAATATGTTTGTAGCAACCACACAAATATGGTTGGTGCGACAAAAGTATTGTTTTTTACGTTTCATGTTAACAATTATATGATAACGGCAATCGTGCTGAATGATTGTAACTTTTATAAATTTGAATATGGTTTTTGGAATAATGTTTAACTGTTACGATTCGTATACAAGAACATTACTTTTTAACTGTAAATCAAAATTTGCTAAAACAATCATACTATGGTTGAATGTGAAACATTCTATGGTTGTGGGGTTTAAACTATGGTTGTATATGCAACATACTATGGTTGTGAGGATCATAGCAAGGTTGAGTGTGAATCTTAAGATGGTTGTCGGGATCATTGTATGGTTGTGTGTAAATCATACTATTGTTGTGTTGAGTATTGTTGAGCCGCAACCAAATACCCAACACTAGTATGATGCTCTTAGAATATTCTTAACCCAACCATATTTATTTTCTGCGTGTACTATAAATACTTTTATGCAGATCTGAAATTGCCCTACTTATTCTACATCTCACTGGTATATATTACAAGACTCATAGTCTCTCTTTACTATTATTGAGAAATAATTCGAAAGTTTGGATTTAATTTGGGTCAGGTCCTAAAATTGCAAGAGGTCTAAATGAAAACCTATACAAATGTGGCCTAACTTTGCCATTGGTAGTTATGTCGTTGGTAACATACTAAGCCAAATTTAAGCCAGATCGGATGTGATATGTACATTAGGCCGGACCATAAAAAAATATTTTTTTTTGTTTTGAGAATTAAGAAAGTATGTCCCCAACTATATTTGCGTCAATTTTTACGATTCCCTTTTGAACATGCCTCTTCTGTTTACACAAGGCAATTCGGTTATGGAAAATTTTTGTATTCGTTCAGATTTGTGTGTGAAAAAATACTAAAATAATCTGCAGCCAACTTCACACTACAAAAAACACTACAAGAATAATTGACAGTACGGGCAAGTTTTTTCCCTTTCCATTCCCCCATTACAAACTGAGAGTTGCGGCAAGTAAAGTTGCCTCGTGTAAATAGGGACTTTATTAATTCCGCAATGATTATGTTAGAGAATATCCAAATGCACAAGATTGCCGTTGTACTTTGCATTTTTTATTTTCAAGATTTGTTTGTTAGAATGGTACGGATTCCCAGTTATAGAATTTTATTAGCTGTTTGATTCATATATGATTTTAACTCAAACTTCAAATTTCTAACAGAAACTAGAATGTAACGTTGTTATAGAAGACATTCATCAAATTTTTTGAAACTCAATTTATTTCATTTTATTTTTTAAATGACATTTTTAAAGATTTCGAAGGACTAAATGAAAACTATAGCAAAATTTTAGAGAATAGCGGTTTGCAGTACTGAATTCATAACAATTTAAAGCTACTTTTTGGAAATTCCCCAAAGGGTCAGGCAATTTTTTCGATTTAATGATCCGGCCTAATGAACATATCGTTAGCTAAAATGCAAAAAGGCGTAACTAACAAAAGTATAATTTTACGGGAGAAGCAAAAAATGTTGTAAAATGAAAACTATAAACATTTTAAGGAAGTTTTTTCAACTTTTTTGTTTGTGAATAAAAGCGTCACTTTTGAACGCAGATGTGTTAAATTTTGTAAAGACACGTATTTTAATGGCATTTATAATAATCAATCAAAAGTCGATTTTGTCGATATGTTCTTCAGCGACAGTGCCTAAAATCTCCATGGAAGATTTTATGCAAAATATAAAGCAAAAACATACGGTTCATTCGGACTTGTCTTTGGCTTGAACCAGTATACTAATGGAAAAGTTTCAACGAGATTGATTGATAGTTGGGGTTTGCGCTTTGATTATCAGAAGAGATGCTCAGACGGACGAACAGAGGAATATAGCTAAATCGAATCAGAGAGAGTGTCTCTGAGTCGATCGGAGTAATAAAAAAAGAATCTTTCATATATTCCCAAAGCCAGAAACATAAGCTTTATTTTGTAAAAACCTGTTTCAGGGTAAATAAAACTCCGCTCCCTCTCAATCACTATTGAATAACAATTTCATTGGGGGAGTTTAAAGTTAAACAAGATATCCAGTGGATAGTACAACTCTCAACGAATTAAAAATCGATTTTTTATCTTCTCTATGCCCCTAATAAATATGTTTGAAGATGTGATGTGTGTTTGAGTGTAAAATTAAACAATTAACAATATCAAAAGAAATGCATATATCAGAAAAAAATACTTATACGGGCAGCGAAACTAGATTCTAAAAAACAGCTAATTTAACTCAATACCTAAGTTATTGGTTGTAATTTAATTATACTCATTTTAGTATTTTCCAAGGTGTTTAGTGTAAATTAAAAAAAATTAATATATTAAAATATTGCCACTACACCTTTAAATGGTTATAAACAATTATGGATTATTTGTTGGATTTTTTTTTTGGGAAAAAAAATATTTGAAAAAAATTCATAAACCTTTTCTTAATTAAAAAAAATAAATATTTGATTTAAAAAAAATATATATATAAGTAAAATGGTATGTTTTACGTTTGGTTCATTTAGTGATGAATGCAAAATATTAGAAGAGTAAGAGTATGTATGAATTATTGCTCGCTTTTTCTATCTAACGCTTGATTGATTGAATTGGTTTTTAATTCCGAATTGAAAATTAATGAAAACTCCTCTTTTTTGTTGTTGTTGCAGTGAAAGGGTTAAACAAAAAAAAATCGGAAGTAATCATGTAAAAAACATATAAGAGCCAATTCAATGAAATTATTATAAAGAAGAAATTATTTTGTAGATAGTTAGAGAGAGAAAGAGATAGACAGAAAAAAACATTTTCTTTTTAAGAAAAAAAAAGAAAGAAAGTTTGCTTATCTGGCAAACAACCCACCGCTATGATCTGCGTATTCCGTCAGCAAGGGATTTCCGGTTAGGGCGGTATTGTAGATGTTGTAATCACCGTAGGGGGCAAAGATCATGCCATGGGCGGGATTTTCAAAAGCTTGAGCTGGTGTGGCCGTGCCCGACAATATACTCGCCGCTGTTGTCGGCACCGTCATGCGCTGTGACAGTATCAACGGTGCACCCAGGGGGGCCGCCTGCGGGGCACGAATCTGTTGAGCCAAACCAGGCAGTGTAGGAGCCAAAAGGCGATTGTCCGCCGAGGCGGCAGCCACCACGCGACGCCATTCTTCATCACACACTGAGGGATAGAGAAATAGTTGTTCTATGATTAAATTGTTTCGACTTGCCAATTATGGAAAATATTTCTTTGTGTAAGTATATAAAAGGACATCAATTGTTGTGCTATAGGAAAATCAAGGTTAAAGTTTTTTTCTTGTTTTGGGTTACTTGTGGTTGGTTAAACCGCCTTTGTTCGCTTAATGCCTGCCTGCTTCATTAACACAACATGTGGTAGTGTTAGTGAAGTAGTAGTGGTAGAAGTATAAATCGGGTCTTGTACATACCTTGAGCCATGTTTTTCGCTGTGGTCGTATCCCTATAAGTGCCATTAATTATAGCTAATTCCATAAGTTGGCGTTTTTTAAGTTCATCTTCGCCTTCCGCTTGCTGTTTTTTTGGCAGGTGTGAACGGGTGTTGCACGTTTTTGACCACATCGATGTTGGTTTGTTTTGGTGTCGTTGGCGGCGGTGGTGGTTAGTACGTTTATTTGGTTTTTTAATTTGGTTTTAATGCAGTTACCATGTTTTTGTTTTTTGGTTGGTCAGAAAATAAAATGAAAAGTAAAATTGTAAAAATTAATCAGGGTTATTTTCATTAAAAAAATCAATTAAAATAGACACGCACACACAAAAAAGAATACAAGAACAAAAGTATACAAAAACAAGAGCCAAGAAGCGTAAGCGAACAAAATTACAGTGGTTCTCAAAACCTAATTAGTGTAAACCTTGTCCAACTGGATTCCGAAAACAAAAATCGAAATATTGAAATAAATAAATAAAAAAGGGGTTTAATTAAACATACAGGGTGGCCGATTTAATATATGTGACGCACAAAACAGAAAGGGACCTAAGGGTAAAAACCAGTTTTGTTCAGGAGAGCCATTTTAAAGATTTAAATACGTGTATCTTTGGTGTACCATCACTTTCATAAAACGCGCATATCTCTGGGAGGGAACACTTTGGGGGCATGGGATCGGTCTCATTCGATGCTCAGATGTTGTCCACATTAAAAAAAGTGAAAATTGATTCTTTTTACCCTTTGGTCCCTTTCACTATGCGCTGTCACATATTAAAGTTGAATCGGCTATAAAAAGTCCTGATATTTTTTTAAATTTCTGGTTTTATTGTCAATTAATAACAGAACTCCGATGCATTTTCGCTTTGCCCAATGGGCCAAAGATTGCATGGCAGGAGATAATGAATTTTAACGAAAAATCGGCCCACCCTATATTAACATAAATTACACAAAAATTAAGAAAGAGCGGTTTGAAAATAAGGCTTCCAAAGGGCGGGGTCTTAAAAAGAAAAGGGCCTTTGAAAGGGAACTACTATGGGCAATTGGAGTCAGATCGAATTTAATTAAAGGCTCTAGACCACCAGGGCCTCCAATCGGCCAAAAATTTTGTTATGGAGGCTAAATGAAATCAAGAAATTTATTAAATTTTAACCAGGTTTGGTTATTAATCGCTCAGAACGTAGTGTACTGTAATTAAAGGCTTCTAGAGCGGAGGGCTTTGAACCGGGGCGGCTATGCATGCAAACCATACCATAACATAGACCGATATGGTGCAGTTTTTCCAGGGTTCGTAAGTGGCGACCACTTACATACTGTAGTGTACGAAATTTGAGCTAAACCGGATTTAGCATAAGGCTCCTAAAGCAGTAGGGCCTCAAATTGTGAAGGACCTTCCTATGTGGGCTATATCCAAAAACATGGAGCGATATGGTTTAAATGTTTCAGATTTCGTTGCTGGTCGCTTATAACGTCCTGTAGCAAATCTGAGCAAAATCGGATGTCACATGAGCTTCTAAAGCGACAGGGCATCTAAATGAGAAGGACTTTTCTGTGGGAATAATATGAAATCAAGGACCGTTAGCATCCAACTTCGTCGTGACAAAATGTTAACAAGATGGGACTAAATATGTATTTTTGAAATAAGCAGGGCCTCAACACGGGAGAAACCTTTGCATGGGCTACTAAATCATAACAATATCCGGTATGGTAGTTTTACTAGGTTTCCTTATTAGACGCTCACTACGTACTAAGCTCAGCTAAGAGGTCTGACCGGAGACTAAAGTCATGTACCACGGGTAGCCCATAATTGTTGTTTTGGCCTGACTAGCAGTTGCGACCGTTCGAGGAGTATTGTAGTGGCTTTGGTTTAAACCCAAATCGGGAGGAGAGTTTCGACTCAGTGTGGAGTTGCACTGCAACCGGGTGCTGTGACCGATAGATCAGCATAGGTTTTAGGTAGGCCTCGATCCCTGACCAAGGGGAGAGTTGTGTACATATAGCACGCTTCGCATTAGAACCGGCGGGATAGGCCTTAATAGCACTGGCCGTCGCTTGGTATTGGCTCTCGTGCAATGGCGCACCATGGTTGAATCTATCATGTCAAACAAACGGACGCTGTAAGAAATTCGAGCAGGAGCGGATTTAATGTGCGGCATATAAGGCGCGAGGCCCCTCGATCGGAAAGGATCTTTTTATAGGGGTTATTTACAACAACTTATTTCATATTAAAAAAATTCGAAGCGGTCGGGACTAAAATCAGAAAGACTTTTTGTTTGGGGGCTATATCAAAACATGGACTGACGTGGTCCAATTTTGTTAAGGTTGGTTGTTAGATACTTATAATGTACTTGGTATATAATGTTCCAAAATATATAATCTAGTATATTGTTGCATAAAACTTATAACGTTTTTCAGAGACAACAATTTAATCTTTCACATTTGAAAAAAATATTTCAAATATTATGAATAGTTATAAAGTTATTTTACGACCAAGTCAAAATTTGAGGATATGCAATTGGGCTTCTTGGAGTCAAAGAGTAGTTGATATTTATATATTATAAAAAAAAATATATCGGAATATGTTTTGTTTATAAAACTTTGATTACTTAGTATTGTTTACAATACAATACAATCTTCGGTATGTAGTAAAATTGTTTCAATATTAAAAATACTTTCGGAGTTATAAGAAAGAATCAAAGTTCAATATATTTATTTTGACAACATTAGTATGCTGTTGCAGAAGTCTTTGGTATATATTATTAACCAAATCTATATTTAAATATTTTAGTGCATGAATTTAATATCTTTGAGTTAACGACAATGTGATATTTCATATTTAAAAGAATTTATAAAATATTATGAGTGTGTCTCGAGGTATTAAGAGCCTAAGAAGAAAAATAACATTTAAAAAATACAACAGAACATAAATTATTTTTAGTTATTTTTTTCTTTTTTGAGAACTTTTAAATCAACTTGGTTAGCGTTCTTTTATTAAAACTGTCCTATTATTAAAACTGCAAAAGAACTTAAACAAATTAAATCCTTTTATTGAAAAAGTTTTTAGAACTGAAAGATTTACGTCTCCTCTTGAAAACTCTGTAGCCTGAGTAAAAACTGTGGTTAATAAACGTTGCTAAAACGTCTGGCTCAAACCTAAATCTATTATTATACGCCGATGTGTTCATAGTTTTAGAATCAATAAAATCGCTTTAATGTTTTAAAAGTCCCCAATTATAGTTTGCCAGGTGGTAACACTGAATTGTAAGACTTCATGGGAATTGTCATAAATTTTGAGACTTTATTAAGTGCCTTAAACAAATATTATTGCATATCTGTTCCATTAAATGGAGTTTTTTATTTTTCATTTCGTAAGATCCGAACCACTGTAACTTGTCGCATTTTGTGTGGCTTTTAAAAGAATAACGAAAAGTAAAGCAAAAATTATAATAACACAGCTGAATACGGCTTCTTGCTCGGCAGCAGCAGCGATTTTTATAGGGTTTTGAGAATATTTTTTTTTTATTATTTCAGCTTCAAAGAGACGAGTACCTGCGTCCGTTAACTTATTAAGATGAACTATGCGAGGCATGAACAACAAAAATGAATTAGAAGAAGTACAAAGAAAAAACAAATTCACAAGAAACATTTTGTTTAAACGGTTATTTTCATTTAGCGCAAGTTTAATTTTGTATATTCTTTAAAGAGGGGTTAAAAATTATATTTTTTGGGAAGGTTTTGGCGTGTTTTTGTAGTTGTTGTTATGATATTACTTCTTTTTCATGGGGGGAATTTAAGAGACATAAAAATGAGTGTCAGTGTCACAAACTTACCGGTACAAGAAGTTTTTGCACTTCGGCCACGGCTTGACCCAATTTGATTTTGGCACGATTTTCTGTATCTTCTACGGTGATAAGGACATGTAATTCATCGGATAAATGTTCCCAATTTGGTTTGCCTCTGTTGGCATCTTCCTGCAAATGAAAAGAATAAAAGAGAGAATGAGTAAAGTTACAAACATAAAAAGTAAATAAATAAATTTTTAAATAATAATAAAACTAAATAAAAATTATAAATTAAAAAAAATCTCAAAATTTGAAACAACTAAAAGACGGTCGCTTTAGGCTATAATATGTTATCAAAAAATATTTACTAAGCATTTTATACTCAAAAAAAACTTTTCTTAATAAAGAAGTCAACCACCTCAGAAAATGTTCCGATTTTATCAAACAAGCAGGTTTTCAACCTGGATTTTTGTTGAAAAATCACGACACGCGCCCTTACATCAGAAACAATTAAATGGACCAGGAAATCGAAACACTTGAATAACTTTCATTTTAAATTGGCGCCCGACGTAGACCAAACTTTCTTGAGGCCCTTGAAATCCATTGGGAGCATAGAAAAGCGGAGATTTTTCACTCAGCCGAGATAACAGTATGTTTGACGCTTTCCAAAGGTTTAATCAAGATGTTAAAGTACTTAAATTGGGAACTGGATATATATCCGCGCTTGAAAAGCGATTTGACCTATTCTCAACCTGCTTAGATTCATCTAAACTGGCGCCCAACGACGAATGAGTAGTAATACTAGTACATTTCTCTTAAAATGCTAATAAAAACCAAATGAGGAGCATATCTTAACCCTCCTAAAATAGCGCCCAACGCGTCTTCATGGGCGGTCATGCTACGCAGGAAATGTTGTTAACATCCCTGAAAAGAAGAACTTCTCTGTAGTTATTCTTTTACTCACTGGCCTGGGCCGGCTATTTAAAGCCGGCGTTTAATATATATTGTAGAGGAGTGCAAGTCTTTAGAAATTTTAACAAACATGCGCTCTTAGAGAATTTATAATGAGATTTAGAATCTGGATTCGTTGTGTGATGGTCGCAGATCCTATCTACTTCGATGTAGCGGGCAGACTTTACCAAACTTCACCTATTGATTAGGATAAGAGAACAATTTTTTATTTTCTGAAAATGTTAATTTTATTGGCGGCCAACTAATGAAGCCATAGAAACGTTGCGAAAACAGAGAGGAGGACTTTAGTGGACAAATTTATTTACATTATTTCTACTATTAATAAGAATAATAATGTGAGGATCGTTTAACAAACAAGTAAGAAACAGAGCCTTTTACGAACGCAAAAAATGCTGTACGAGTACAACAGGCCTATAAAATCTGGACCTTTTATGGCGCTAAAAGAAAGTGGCGAAAACAAATATTGTGCGGAGTGTTGGATAGAAAAATCCTTGGCAAATAGAGGCCACTTTGGGCTAAGCAATCATTAAAAAAACTAGGCCCATTCCCGATAACAGGATTGTTCTGGTGCTGAAAAATGTGGCCGCAGCAGATAAAGCTGTATTGGTTGTGTGGTAGTGAAAAAATCACCGCAAATAGAGGCCACTTTGGGCTAGGAAAACATATAAAGAACTATGCCCATTCTTGACGAATGAAAATGATGCTTATGCTGTATGGCGGTTTTATGGCATTGAAGAATGATTGCTTAAAAATAATGTTTATGCTATTTGGTGGGTACAAAAAATATTGGAGTGTAGTTTTGGTTGCAAAAACGTCCAACTTTGGGCTAAGGAAAGATTTAAAGTATTAAAGTTAAATTCGTGTGCAAATAATGCATAAAAGCCTCAGTTACCAGGACTTTTTATGGCGCTGAAAAATTTATGCTGACGAAAGAAGATAAAACAATGTTGGTTGTGTTGGAGAGGAAGATTCTTTGAAAATAGAGGCCACTTTGGGCTAGACAAACACTTGAAGAACCCAAATGCAAAATTCGCATCAGATTGGTGGGTAAAAAAAATATTGGAGTGTAGTGTTGGTTGCAAAAACGGTCTACTTTGGGCTTAGGAAAGATTTAAAGAATTGAAGTTAATTTCGCGTGCAAATAATGCATAAAGGCTTCATTTATCAGGACTTTTTATGGCGCTGAAAAATATATGCTGGCGAAAGAAGATAAAACAATGTTGGTTGTGTTGGAGAGGAAGATTCTTTGAAAATAGAGGCCACTTTGGGCTAGGCAAACATTTGAAGAACCCAAGTGCAAAATTCGCATCGGATTGGAAATGTTACGTTATCGAGGAATGAAAGTTTCATGACAGAGTCCTAGACTTTCAGGTAAACGGTAGATACATTCTCCTTCAGATACTCTACGACGATGGTGACCGTGAGTGTTGACCACTAGATAAAGCCAGTCACACAAACAGTTTTGTTCATACTTTCGAACAGCACACATTGTGAATGCATGATTTTCGCCAGTTTCAAGGCAATGAATACTGCCATGGATCAGTCCGTCCTCAGTTTAAGCAATTTGGCTTTCTTATTGCTTCACTTGATTATTAACGAATTTGTTTCTGCTTTCTAAACTGCTTTCGAAGCCAATACCAGGGCGTTTTGAATTGCCAAGTACCCGAAATCCTGCAGTTGTCTAATATTCATATTTAATTTTGCTATTTTTGTTCGAGGTTACTACTTTAATCGATGAAATATATATTACTAAAGAACATGCTATATTCCTAAAGGAAACCTAAATTCCTACAGGCTTCTCTGATTGACAAAAGTTCTCCCTGAAATGAGAGATGATGGCGAGCATTTCCATTAATTTAGTCTATCGATTTTCTTTTGTGTTTTCGCTGTTGCTTTCCAATGGACTTGGACCACTTGAATGGCTGCGGCATTTGCTGTTGCCACAGCAATCATGTACCTCTGCTTGGTCTTAACGGCGAGCAAGGACATTAGAAGATGCGTCACCAATAGCTTCAATCTGGCCCACACAAAACATTCCTCTTAAGAGTTAATAAGTTGTGGCACAAGGTTGGCTCATACTTATGAGCCAAGTGTGTGAAAGGGTCGCTATGGTGATGCATCTCTTGCGTCTTATGACCTGAAAAGATGTTTTCTTAAAGTCATTTTGCCAGTCACTAGGAGAAACCAGTCAGTCAATAATAGAATAAACCCAGTGGAGCGTTTGTGCGATAAGACAAAAATACGAGGAGAACCCACTAACATGTAAAACAAAAACTTTGTTGCGTTTTGATGTTGGCTGTATTTTTCCCCTGTCATGTTCTGCGGCGGGACGTTGTGCTAAATTGGTTAGAAATATTCCATTATTTTTAAGTTGAGTTATATTTAAAAAAAAAATATTTAAGCACTGCGATGTAGATTCTCAAGAATACTAGCGCAGAGAGAAAGAGAACGAGTCAGTCAGGAAGAGATCACCAGCAGTAGTCATCCAAAGTGACAAACTTAAGTCCAAATAACAAAAATTTATATGATGTGAGTGGGTGAGAAGAGATGGCGATTGCGGTGGCAGTGATGCTGCTGGCTGACTGGTCCGATGCTGGGTGTTGGCATATAAATGAAAATGTCTCACATATGACGGGCGGGCAGACAGACAGGCTGTGGCACAGTGCAGACGAACAGACTCATCTTCTGTTTGGCTTTTATTAAAAATCTTTAAGATTCGCACAACCCAAATAAAATGTGTCCGACTGAGTGTTGTTTTCCACATTTAATAATTTTGAGAAACTGAATGCACCAATATAGCCCCCGTCCCTATCCCCTTCCTCACCCATACTCACCAAACCATCATGGGTCACCTTAAGACTTTGGTCACCACATTTTTTGTTTATAGCTTCCCCAAAGGAAAAATTAAAAAGAAAAAAAGTTTGAAATTAGAAATGAAAATTAATTTAAAATGATTTCTGTCCAAAAAGAAATTTCAAATATCACGAGATTAAGTTCGGACATTTTGTCGACGATTGCTGGCAGTCACTCAGGCAGTCATAAAATGATTCATAAACCGCAAACGACTTTTAGAAAATATTTAGTTTTCAATAATTTTTCGTTCTCGTTTTTTCCCCTTTCATTCTGATTTAAGCCAACGGGAAACGATCTGTCCGATGAATTTAACTCAATATCATTTTGAGATATGACTGAACGCCTAAGATTTTCCTCTCCCCTCTGTCACACCCTGTCGTTAGCGATTTTCTATGTGGTAAGTTTATATTTAGACTGATTTTGTGTTTTTTTAGTTTTCTTTGGTCTTCGATTTATTTCATATTTTGAAGCACTTTTGTGAACATTTAATTTTAATAACTGTAATTTCTTGTTAATTTATGTACTCTTTTTCGAAAAAGTTTTCAATTTCTGAAAAAATCTTTTTATAATTTATTTGCCTGCTACAACTTATAGAGCAATAACAATTGAAAGCAAAAAGGAGGAAACAAAATGGCGCCCGACAGTGGTGGGAGCTTGAGATTCTCTTGGAAACGGAATAAGGCATATTTAAAAAGAGTTAAAGGGTAACAATACTTATAAAAAAAAACTTTTTCCTCAGGGAAATTAAAAAAAAATAGTATGAACATAGAAAATTGGCGCCCAACTTAGGTAACATGAATGATCTGGGTCAAATATAAGCAAAAAAACTGCGGCCAGAAAAGGCGGATGAACAACTATGAAAGGTAAAATTAACTAATTTAATTGTTGGGGTAAATTAAGCTGCGCTCGAAGAAGGCGAATGAAATGTTTAGTAAAAATAATGGATTCCAATATTTGTGAAAAAAACATTTTAAAAGAAAATAATGCTGACTTCGGCAAAATGGGGACCAACGCAAGTGACTCAAATGCATAACAAATTTTGTGGAGACAGTCGATGTTAAATGCAAAAGGACCAAAAGATATAAAAAATTGTAAATATATTTTAGAAACAAAACTAAAAAAATGGCGCCCTACCCGCTAGTATTGCCGAAGTGAAAAATGCAAAGGGTGGTCCAACCATAATGCACACTTTAACGTCGAGTTTTTTTTGCATAACCTAATTTGACATTTCTTTGTGTTTAACAAATTCAACATGGAGGTACACAATTAAGCAGCGTGTTAGAATTGCTGAAAACTTTTACGAAAATGAGCGTTAAAATCAAAATGCATTTCGAGCACTTCGTGTTTTTTTTGATCAGCCTAATCGACCAAATGTGTCCACAGAGGATTAGTTGACAAGCAGAATTGTCGCACGAGTGCTTGCTGAAAAGCCGATGCATCCACAAAGAGTGACTGTTTGGTGCGGTTTATGGGCTGGCGTTGTCATCGGGCCGTACTTCTTTGAAAATGAGGTAGGCCAAGCAGTTACCGTGAAATGTGTTCGCTATCGCTAGATGATAGCAGACTTCTTGGGGCCAGAAATTTAAGGTATGTGGTTCCAACTGAATGGTGCCACTTGCCACACAGCCAACGAAACAATGGCTCTTAATTATCGGTGAACCTTCTATCATAATAAAAAGTATTAAAATAATTCTCTGAAAACTTTTTGTTTTATTTGCAATTAACATCGTGCATTTTAGTTGGACCTCCCTTTACAATGAAAAACTAGATGCAATATTATAAATGATTTTGTTAAATATGGACGAACTGGCGCCCAACGAAGGTAGGACAAATTATTAAAATGCCTGTTGCGTAGAATGAAGATAAACCTTAATGGTCAAAAAGGTTACAAAGGCACAAATAAAAATTAAAACCAAACTTATCTAAATTTTGGCGCCCAACGTCGGTGTACTATTTTAATAATACACTTTCAACATATAAGGGAAAATGAGGTGAATACAAATAATCTAACAAAATACGTTAAAATATGGACTAACTGTCGACCAAACAAAATACAACAAATGCTTAGCAAGACGGTGTAGTATTCTGGAGAATGTCGATGATAAACAAGTAGAAAACAAAAAAAACATCGTTAAATTTAGCCAGGCCGAATATCATATACCCTTCTTCTTGAGCAAATACCAATGGGAATTGGATTTTGCCCATTTACCAAACCATAAGCTTTTTCAAGGACATTACAGGATCCTTGGTTGAATGGTTTGACCGACTCTCAACAGACACAAGGACAGAAGACTGACATATGGACGTTCATGGATAGATTAATTTTGAATTTAAACAAAGGCCAATGGAATATATACTTTATATGGCCTCCGATCTATATTTCGAGGTGTTACAAACGGAATGGCATCCAATCTTTGATGGAGGGTAAAAATAAGAATTAAAACAGATACAAATATATATTTTTTTTTAATTTTGCCATTGTTGTGTTTTTGTACAGTGGAGAAGAGCAATAATCCGGTAATATTTGAAGACACGAAAAATACCACGAAGGCTTACGTTTTAAACTGGGAAAATTCACAGTGTTTAGTGGAAAATTTGGTGCAGTTTGTGGTATTCTAAAATAAATGCAAAATATGGACATTTGAAAAATTACCTAAAACTAGGAAGAAGACAATTGCTTGATAGCATAGAGAATCAGAATGAAGAAAATATATAAAAAAAAAATGGGCAAATATTGAAATTCTAAAAAAAATTGGCGCCCAACGTAGATGAGACAGATGTTTGGACTGTTGTAAAGAATTATGGACTTTAAGGAATACTGGAAACACCTAGAAAGGTGAATAATTTTAGGACCATAAATAAGCAGCAAATTGTTTTTCTAAAAGATTATGTAAAATAGCTGCTCCCAACGTATGATAAATACTTGAAAAGAAAATGGTAAAAAAAATAAAATTGTTTCAAGACCTCTTGCATCTACATTTTAAAAGACAAGATTTTATACAAAATGGCAAAGTGATATTGATTTCCGTGGCTGCACACTGCTTTTGTCGCGATTTCAGGTCCATTACGACCATAATCAGAAAGTTTTGCGGAAATTATAGAAAGAAAAACTGAACTCTTTAAGACCAACAAACAAGCTAAAAATATTTAAAAAAAATTTTTTCTTTTGAAATGGAACCCAATGCTGGTGATTTCTCTTAGAAATATGCTCACCGAGTACCAATGCATACCAAGGTCATTCGGCGCCCAACAACAGTGTGAAAAAAGATTAGCAGGAATTGTAAAGCAACATGTGCATCGCCGAACTTCTGTAATGTACGCATGATTTAATGTATTCAATTAAACCTTGTTTTATTCAAAAGAACACATATTTTTCTGAATTCTTTTCAATTATTAAATCATTTATGCATTAAAAGAACCACAATTCCCCTCCACATTTTCATATTGCGATTCAATTTCAAAAATGTCAAATTTAAAGAACCCATCCATTATTCAGATTGCTCGCAATCCGTTAATAAACTTTTACTGCTTGCTTTTTCATACGTTGCTTTTCATCTTTCATACACTTTGGTGAGGGTTGTTGGGCCACATGGCTGACTGACTGGCTGGCGGACAGGCCATAAAAAAGATAACATGAAAATGTCACATTTTGTGCGATTGCCAATAACTTTTACTTGATTTCTTTTCTTTTGCTGACGATTCTTGTTGTGAACACTGGCGGCGGTGGTAACAACACGCCAACAACAGCAATAAAAAGAAAAAAACAAAATCGAAATGAAAATGAAAATCAAAAACGCATAACAACAATAACAACGCCAGCAGATGTTGCGAGTTACACCGACAATGTGAAAAGCAGCAACAAATGAATTTTCAACAATTGTACAATGACTGTATAAAGGTGGGGTGTTGTTGCAAGTCCCTTCTTAAAGCCAGGCCTTTTGAGCCCCCCAAACCGCGCCCGTTCGAGCGCCAAGATGGTATTTGGCTTAAAGCAACCCATCGAAAACAACGTCACATAGAAAAAAAACAACGAAATCGCGCTTTTGTGTGTTGAACGTGACACAAGCCCAAAAGGAAACGGGGAGAAAAAACGGATGTAAGTACGCGTACACGTACCCAAAACATTTGATTTTCTTTTATTGCCTTTCGTCCGTCCGTTTAGAGTACCGTTATATCAAAGTTAAAACATAACGCAGAAATACAAATGTTTAAAGAAGACAACGAACATACATATTTATGCAAGTACATTTTGATTTTGTCGACATTTGCATACCGCCTTACACAAACGAGGTTCGTATAGAAATGTTTGGTAATGAAAGTGTAGAAAATATACAAGATTTTCACAAATAATTTACAACACAATTTTAAACAAGTCGAAAAAAATAATTCGGCTAGAATGAAATTCAAATACCCTCATGAATTCCCACATCATGTACTCAAAGAGAAGGTTCTTCAATTTGATGAATTCGTACATAAATTGTATGACTTTAGACATCATCTTCCAACCTCCAATACATGTGTTCAATTTGATGTAGATCTTTTCATCAATTCCTAACAGCAATTTGACGACCAATGCACAGAAGTCTGATGAACAGAGACATCAATTTGCAAAACAACTTGATGATGTAGATTTGTTCATTAATTTGATGAAAATTTTACATCAATCTTATGAAAATGTACATCAATTCGAAGAACATTGTACACCAGTTTAGCAAAAATTGAGTTTCTTTCTAGTTCATAGTCAGAGTTCAGACCATTTTTCTATAGACCATTTCATTCAAAAGAAACTTAAAAGCAATAGATAAAATAAAAAAATAAATATCTTTAACTAGGTTTTTGAACTTTTGTGCCTCCATTATGTAAATATTTAAAACTTAAATTTTGTACGAGTATGCATTTATTTTTAATAACTAAATGAACAATTCTTAAACTCTTTGCAATGATTATTTGAATTAATCACTTTTAGATGGATCACCCAGAGGTATTTTTTCAGAACAAAAAAAATATAAAAATTCAAATCAGCTGTGGAAATTTATTGGTAATTTGAAAGGACATTTTACGGTACTTATTTTTTGAAAAAAATTACCTTCAAATGTTGGCAACTGTATTATGGAAATGAGCGTTCGGTGAGAAACGAGGAGAACCGCTGTTTTCGACCAAAATTTTGTTCAGTGATGAGGCCCATTTCTGGCTCAACGGCAAAGTCAATAAGCAAAACTGCCGCATTTGGGTTGAAGAGCAACAAGAAGAGGTTCAAGAGGTGAAAACCACGGTTTGGTGATGTTTATAAGCTAGTGAAATCATCGGTGCATATTTGTTTAAAAATTATGATGGCCGGAACGTAACCGTGAATGGTGCTCGCTATCGGGCCATGATATCGATCTTTATGCTACCTGAAATTGAAGCCCGTAATCTTGACGACACTTGGTTTCAACAGGAAGGTGCCACTTGCCATACAGCTTCTCAAACAATGGATCTATTGAAAGGTTATTTTGTTTTTGATAGATGAGTTGGCCGAATAGATCGAGTGATATCACACCTTTAGACATTTTTCTTCACTTATTTTTTTTACCTTAAGTACAAAGTCTGTGCGGACAAACCAGCTACGATTCAGGGTTTGGAAGCCAACATTATGCGTGTCATTAAAACCATACCGGTCGAAGTGCTCGAACGAGTCATCCAAAATTGGACCCTCAGAATGGAAACCCTGAGGCGTAGTTGCGGCCAACATTTGAAGGAAATTATATTCAAAAAATTAATGCCATAAAATGTCCTTTCAAATTACCAATAAAGATTCCACATTTGATTTGAATTTTTATATTTTGTTTTGTTCTAAAAAAATACCTCTAGATAAATCACCCTATATAAAAGCATTCGAGAAGACTATAAGTTGCAAGCAGAGATGACTGCAGTTTCAGAGAACACTCTACCTAAGCAATGAATGTGATTTAACATAGATTCTGCACTTAACAGCAGACAGATTCACATTAAACGAGAACTGTTGGCAGTAGAAGATTCCATCGAATAAAGTAAGCAATAAAAATCCCTCGTGTGTGTATATGTGTAAAATTGAAGTAAAATATTACTTGCTTACTGATGTCCTACAACATGTCATTAAGAATGAAGGGAACACTTCTCTGAAATTAGTGAGCGATTCAAGTCTTCTACTCACTGACCGGAACCTACTGGTTAACGCCGGCTCCGGACGGTTAATCTTATAGAGAAGATTTTACATAACTTAGATGTCAATCTCTTAATCGTAAAGCCAACATTTACAAGGTGAACAACCACCGCTGAAAATTTTTTGGTGTTCTCACCTGGGGTTTAACCTGGAATAACTGGCATGATAGTCGCGCACACTTCGGCGGTCCACAAAAAATATTTCTTTAATTGGAGTTTTTCGCTTTTGTGACATTTTTATGCGTTCACTAGCATAAAAATGTCACAATTTAGTGAACGCATAAAAATGTCACAAAAGCGAAAAACTCCAATTTAAATAACTTATTTATCAAATCAGTAAATTTTTTCATCAATTTAATGCAAAAATATTGTAAATTTTTTTCACCGATTGATGTACATACAAGCGCAGCTCAATAATTCCGTGTCGATCCCACGACAGCCGGTTCTACGCACCGGATCTACCTGAGGCAACAATTCTTCGGCCAAGGGCTGTCACTCCGGTACGGTTTGCCGCTACCATAATTCCGTGAATTTTCAAAAAAAAACACAGTTTTTTGCAAAAAAAAAAAATATAATTTTTCAACACAATCTGCTTTTAGCTCAATACACTTAAGCCAACGAATTTTTCGAGGTCCATAAAAAGCATTTGTTTTATCAATAAATTCATTGTTGAAGCAGAATCTCTTTCCACCGAGCCATTTCTTTAGGTTTGGAAATAGGAAATAGTCACTACGGGCTAAGTCCGGAGAATATGACGGAAGAGGTACCAATTCGAAACCCAATTCATGCATTTTTTAATTAACACTGCACACGTTTGCACCTCCGCATTATCTTTATTAAAAATAACTTTTCTTGGCCA
Organism: Hydrotaea diabolus; assembly: GCA_963513945.1. Taxonomy (NCBI): domain Eukaryota; kingdom Metazoa; phylum Arthropoda; class Insecta; order Diptera; family Muscidae; genus Hydrotaea; species Hydrotaea diabolus. The sequence continues at coordinate 232,653,134 of OY740716.1, forward strand.
TATGGGGTCGTTTTTTTCAAATCCTCTTTAAATCGGTCCTCTTTAAATCGGTAAGTTGGCAACGTATTCACTGTATATTGTTTTTCCCTTTTGATGGTAATCGATGTGGTTTATCCCGCGTGCATCCACCAAAACTGTTGCCATCGCCATATTGGCTGTCACCTTGGCCTTCTTCGGAATCGGTTAACCCGGAGAAAACGTTTGTTTAGACTGGTCTCCGGAGTTTTGTTATGGATCCACCTTCATCCATAGCCGCAAAAATTCATTTGCGGTTAAAAAACTCCAAAAAAGCACCCGATTACGTTTATGGTCAATTGAGAGCAAACGCGGCACTAATCTTGCAGACAGCTTTCTTAAACCCAATTGATCGTGTAAAATCGAAACCACACTGCCATATGAAATACGTATGGCCTAAACCAATTTACGCACTTTTAATCTTTGATCGGCCAACACCATATCGTGGATTTTTTTGACATTTTCCGGTGACCTCAATTGGCCGTCCAGAAAATCCAGCATCATTTGTACTTGTGCGCCCACAACGAAAGCCAGTATACCATTGAAATCGATGCAGAGTCCCTATAGTATTTATCAAGCTTTTTCCTGGTTTGATTGACGGATTTTTTCCGCAAAAAATAATGTTAATGAGCACTCGAAATTGTCTTCTTCTTTCTTTGAACAGCTGTTAAACACAAACTGAATGACGGAACTCTCTCAATATTTGATAGTAGTCTATTGATGTTGTATTTCATTTGACTACGAGGGAAGTTGGAAAAGTCACGGATCTATTGATCTGCCCTCGTATTTGTTCAGTGTGGATTGAGGTTCACGGGCTTTTAGATAAGATACACTTAATGCTTTTGAAAAAACCTTTCTACAGGGTGCGGCAAACAACGCGAAGGGATTTGAAAAATTAATAACTTTTCTAATGTAATTTTTTTCCTTTAGGACATGTAAAATAAATCTGGGAGATTAATCATGAAAAGTTTCAACATTATCCCAAAAGCCAAAATCAAAGAATTTTATTTAGAACATCATCGATCAATAATTCAAACTCAACGATAGACTCTATTATCGTCGTCATTTTAAAGTGCGGAATTCACCCTCCGAATCTGTAATTCGACGCTTAGTGACGCGATTTCGGGAACAAGGCTCAGTGAGGGATCTTCGGAAGTGAAAGATCACGTTCTGTTATTAATGTAGGAAATGTTTAACGCGTTCAGGAGAGTATTGAGGAGAATCCTGAACCATCAACTCGAAGGCACTCTGCTCAGCTTTAGGCAGAATATTAAGGAGAAATTTACACCTTTTTCCATACAGGTGCAGAGATTTTTGGCCAACGTTTAATTTCCAAAAATTCAGCATTCAATTGGCCTGCCCGTTCGCCGGATTTAACAGCACCTGATAATTTCCTTTGGGGATATTAAAAAAAGAGGGTGTATATCAATAAACCCAGAACCCTTGAACAGCTGAAGGAGAATATTCGGGCCGAAGTAAGAGCGAGCAGCCAGATACTCTAATTCGTGTCATGCAAAATGCTCTTGAAAGAGCTCAACTTTGAGCGGCTGAAAATGGTAGTCACTTACGTGACGGAATCTTTCATACATAAATTTAAAAATCTACCGATATTATATTTTATTATTTTGTAAGAAAAATAAATTTAAAATTAAATAATTTAAGCTTACTTTAAACCCCTTTGTGACTTTTGCCTCACCCTGTACTACAAGTAAATACGCTGTTAAGTACACCCAGGCCGAACATTATATACAATTATTCGTGAATTAAAGTGGTCCGTTTTTATGGGCCCCTTGGGTCCATCAGTAAGACCCCACTTAGCCAAAGATTTAAAATTAATCCATAAATGGATTCGTAGGAAAACTGGAAAACTGGAAACTTGTATACTCTCCACTGCAAACTGCATTTCAGTAGGATTTAAGAAAAAGTCCAGGCCTGGTCAGAAAGCTTCTTAATAGGAACCACTTTCAAAGCTTTTCGATTCACGCGATTCATCTTACAAATACTTTTCCATTATTTAAAAAGTTTTCATACCTCCCTCCCCTGACGCACCACTAAAACTACCATTAAATATTATTTTGAAAAGATTTTGGGTAAAAAACCAAAAAAAAAAAATCTTGTCATAAAATCAAAATGTTCTTTTTGCATACATCACACCTACTCATGTGCCCAATTCACACCACTGGGACGTGGCGGCTGACAACATCTCAAGTCAACGTCCCACAGAAGGCATCAGCATCTTTCTTCTACACTTTTACCCAAAAAATAGTGTCAAAATAATGCTAGAGCTAGTCAAGCAGAATAGTATTTGCTATTTTGTTCCCAAACGCCAACAACAGCAAAAAAAATAAGTCATAAGCCATAAAAATGCAATTTACCACAAAAAAACAAAACGAGAAAAACGTTCTTTTCCGTATGAATGGGATGCTTGGTGTTGCCAAAAAAATAGAAAAAAAGTATTTTAATATTCTCTTATTCCGAATTGCTTGCTGTAATAAAAGTAAATTTCTCCTAGAATATTGGATACGATTTTAAAGGCAACTCGAAAGGTGGGGGAGGGTCAAAGGCAGAGGCATGAACAAGAGGTTTAAGAATTTTAACAAGCACGCAGTAAACATTTTGAATTGCTTTCCGAGAAATGAAAAATAATTATTGATCATTTAAAATCTTACTCATGGAATGTGTCAGTTGTAATACGTACGATTTTAAATTAAACAGATTTAAATTTCCTTTTTTAAATGTCAAGAGTTGATTATTCAATAATTTGAATAGAATGGAGCGTGTTTTTTTCTTTTTATAAAATTATGTTATTTCCTTTTTGGTTGAAATGTGACATTTGACCCAACAGCAGTGGGGCTGGCATTGTTTTTTACTTTACGGGGAGTAAAACAAATTAGTCTAAAAACTTAGAAGAAAATAATTTTTAGGTTACAAAGAAACTAAGAGAAACTACTAAAAATATCCAAGGTTTCTAAAATGATACGCCTTAAGTCGACACAAACTGGCGCCCAACGCCAGTTTGAAAGTCATTCTGTTTCAACTCGAAATTATGGTTTAAGATCCGTAATGTTTTACTCTCCGCTTCTTATGGCCGTCGCTGGTATTTACTTAGTACCCTTTACTTCCCCGTAAGGATGGTGGACTTCCCCAAAAGTAGTTTTAAAGTTGGAGAATATACTGACCTATAAGAGTAAAATATCTGAAAACATTTACTGAGGCAAAGACAGACTTTGACGGAATGAAAAAGTTATTGGTGTCTAAAATGTGACTGGAGTCCATCATCGTCAAGAAAAACAAATAAAAAGCCAATTTATTTGGTTGAGAGGGATTTTATACATTAACCTTATCCATGAGAATAAAATAGGTAGAGCGTTTACAGAAGCAGACCCACTTTGACTAAGGCAAAAAAAAATAATTTCAAGTGATCAAGAGACTGGCGCCCAAAAAGTCCTTATTTCGGTTGAGAGATTTTAAAAACCCTTCACCATAAAATGGATATACTTGCAATAAAATGTTTTATCAAACATTTTAAACTACTTTGATATAACATTTGCAGCCCCCTTTTTTCTGTTGTAAATGAATAATTGACCTTTAATGTTATTATCTTTAAAATTATTTTTCGGCCTGAGGCCATGTATTTCAACGATGTTGTTTATTTTTTATTAAAAATATACAATTTGATGCGAATCCATATAAGTTTGTGAACAAATGGAGCCCAACGTGGAAGCTAATAAAATATCACAATCAATAATTACTTTTTGCAGTCTTCTCAACTGAGTCCTACATTTTTCTTTGTCTTTCTCCAACAATAAAATCCAAAGGCTGGGACCTTAAATAAAATCTTTTAAACTAGCATTGATGTTAGCAAAATGGCGCCCAACGTCCAGAGCATATTATGGAAAATTTTACACTATTAGATTTTATATTTGCCATATATTTTTTTCGTTTTTGGTATCAGTTTAATTCTTTAAAAATTCAATGGCTGGGAAATATTTTGCACTAGCATTGATGATAGGAAAATGGCGCCCAACGTCCAGAGCATATTATGGCAATTGTACACTATTAGATTATATATTTGCCATATATTTTGTTTCGTTTTTGGTATCAGTTTAATTTTTTGTAAATCCAATGACTGGAAAATATTTTGCACTAGCATTGATGATAGGAAAATGGCGCAATGGCGCCCAACGTCCAGAGCATATTATGGAAAATTGTACACTATTAGATTTTATATTTGCCATATATTTTGTTTCTTTTTTGATATCAGTTTAATTTTTTATAAATCCAATGGCTGGAAAATATTTTGCACTAGCATTGATGATAGGAAAATGGCGCCCAACGTCCAGAGCATATTGTGGAAAATTGTACACTATTAGATATTATATTTTTCAAATATATTTTTTTTCTTTTTTTCGTATTTAATATCAGTTTCTGATTGATAATCATTCGAGTCCATACCAAATTCAAGAAAAAGTAGCGCCCTACGTGAAAGGTATTAATAAGCAATTATCTTCATTTAATGCTGCTGTCAATCTTTATTACTTTTTTAGACATTATGCCTTAATAAATGTGCCACGGCTAGGAAATAATACGAGAACTACAAAAACACGATTCTCGTTAAAATGGCGCCCAACGGCGAAGACATAATGTTATGGTAATTTTAACAAAATAAGATATTATTACATTTTGGTACCATTTAATTTTTTTACTTTGACCATAAAAGAAAACTAGCGCTTTACCTAGAGGTCAATAAAAAAAAACCTTGTTCACAAATATGCGGATTTCGTTTGTTATACAAAAAGAAGAAATTTTTAATGTATCTTGTTTAGCGAAACATTACTTTTAGGCTTCGACTTACTGCAGATGATTATCATCTACCGGCTGGAAACTAACACGAGAACCAAAACATAGAAAGGAAATTTAGTTTGAATATTTCTCCAATCTCATCTAGTGGCTGGAAACTAATACGAGAACCAAAACAAAATTCATGGAGTAAAATGGCGTCCAACGGCATAAGTCAATTTCGTATGTCATAGAAAGGAGATGTAGTTTAAATATTTCTCCAAGTAAAAATCAAAGAAAAACTGGCGCCCGATACAGAAGTCTTCCTTTTAAATAAGTTAATACGTTTTCATTGTTCAGCACTATATACAATAAAGAGACCAAATCGGAAAGCAACTAAGAGGCTTAAAAAAAATTAAGTTGTCGTACTGAAAAAACGTAACATTCTGTCAATATTGTAGAAGTTGTTTCAGAGAGTCGCTAGGCAATGCATCACACTTGCAAAATTAAAGCAATATTTCGTATTTATAGAGCGTTAAATGAGTAACGGCACCAACGGCGAAACGTGCGTCTACCAGACGGTGATGTGTTTGCTTTAACTTGGCTGACTTACTTTTCTTTCTCCTATGAAACGAACAACAAACCTCATCTTATTAGCTTGTGGAGTAATTCTTCTCTTTCAAAAAATTAAACGACTTTTAAAAAATGGCGCCCAACCATGAAGAGCAAATAACAAGGGATATCTACCTTATTGCCACAGCATCCCATTTAGGAACAAGGGGAAGTTTTTCTCAAATCAGCTCACTGAGCACGACATAATTTTAATTCTCACTGACCGTGGCCTACTGTTTAGCGCAGGCTCGGAACGGCTTAGAAATAATTCTCTTATTCGTAAGGTCGCTGTCATTACCGAGGTTGAACCTGGATTTACTGGCATGACAGTCGTATACACTACCAGCACACCAAATAGCGCCCAACGACGAAATCATAAAAGTAAGTTAAACAAAGCAAGGTAAAACATTTGCAAAGCATCTTTTTTCTGGCATAGGAAAGAAATATTTTTTTTTCAATTTATCGAAGCCTTTAAAACATTAACAGGGATATCTAGAAAAAATGGCACCCAACGGCGAATTCATAATAGTAAGTTTGACAAAGCAAAGTAATTATTTGCAAACTATTGTGTTTTTTCGGCATAGGAAGGAAATTTCATTTTGTTAAACATTTTCTCAGAGTTTATCGAAATCTTAGAAAAATTAACACCCACGTATATCAAGTAAAATGGCGCCCAACGGCGAATTCATAAGAGTATGATAGGCAAAGCAAGGGAAAACATTTGCAAATCATGTGTTTTTTTCTGGCATAGGAAAGAAATTGCATTTGGTTCAAAATTTTCTCAGAGTTTATAGATTTCTTTGAAAAATTAACACCCAGGAAAATCTTATAAAAATGGCGCCCAACGGCGAATGAATAAGAGTAAAAAGCCACCAGTTTTCTTTGCATAGGAAACAAATATAATTTTGTTCAAGATTTTTTTAGATTTTAGAGAAATCTATTAAAAGATAACGCTTAAAGAGAAATTAAAAAAATATTTTAAAAAATTTCAACAAAAAAAAAATAACGCCCGACGATGAAAAGCAAATAATAATTTTACAACTTTACTTTCGCCGTTTTAGGTTTCTAAGCAAGGAAGTAAAATACATTTTGAGTAAGGATTAATCGGAATATATGAAAAGCTAAGAAGAGTAAGTGGCTTTAGAACAAAACTAGGCATTAGAAGAAAAGTACATAGCCTTGTTCGTCAAGCCATTACATTTTCAGTGTTTTTCCTCTACGATACGCAAACATCAATATCTACACAATGTTTATCTTAATTTCTCGATTAAGTACTTGTTACGGCCCATTAAGCAAATGTTGTTCTCGTGGGAATGCAGCAGAAGTATGCGTTCATCTTGTAATAAAACCCGCCATATAATTTCAATTTAAAATAAATAGACTAGAAATGAAAATAACAAGACTGAGCAGAAATAACAAAATATGGCACTTACCTTCTTTTTGTCTCTCATAGAGCCTTTGCCTCTAACCATAATTTTGCAGCCAGTCTCTTGTTCCAATTGTTTGGCTGTCATGCCGCGGGGACCCAAAATTCGACCAACGAAATTGAACTGAAATGGTAAGAAATTGAAAAAGAAACATAAGTGAATGATTAAAAAAAACATAAAAGTACATTTATTTAGTTGCTGATTTAAATGTCAAGAGATTTTACTTCAACAATGATTTATATCCCGAGAAAAGCTCTGCCCTAGAATAGCAGAGACGGCACGTCAATATCGTAATTCAATAATTTGCATCATGTTCACGTAGAGCAAATCCCACGGCGACGGCGAGTGAAGCTAAAGCCAAACAAGATTCAAGGTTTCCTCTAATGGGTCTCTCTCAAGTCAACAAGATCCGCTGACGAATGCCACAATAGATTTTAAATGAAAATTGTCAAATTAACCTGTCAAAACTAACTGTGTGTGTGCTGACAAACAAGCATTAACCGCGTATTTGCTTCAAAGTCAAAATTATTATTTTCAGCACATTTGATTTTTTTTGCTATTTTGTCAGCCAGCAATCGCTCACACACATTCGCCGGTAAACTAAACGATGACTGACTCCGGACTCGAAAAATCGCATTAAAAACAATCACCACTTGAACCCAGAGGGCAAAACGCCTTAAATTGACACGATATCTACAAACTAAAACAAGAAAGACAAGACAAACCGGAGTGATGGAATCAATCAGCAGCCCTCGCTTTGCCACCCACGTTATGTCCGTTCATCCGTCTGTCCGAACATTCATTGGCAAATGATTAAAATTTAATTATTCTTGATTAGCAGGCGATTTGTGGGTCGCTTGGTCACATATACTATTAGCCCAAGTATAACGTCATCATGGCATGGTGATTTTTTTTGGTGGCATGTTGCAGTGGCTAGCCCGTGCAGAGTCGTGTGTGTAAATGTGAAGTCTTTAACCTTTTGCTACGAAACACGCACATGATACCATCATAATTGGCGGCATCAAGACAATATACCGCGATTTGCAGTGTATCACGCTCGCTCATAAATACCGAGATATTGGCCTTTATTTACATGCATGACACTTAAGTGCATATGCATCATGCCATGATGTTACATTGATTTGTTCATGTTCAACGTTAGCTACCGAAATAGTGAATACCCTACAACCTATTTTTAATAAAAAAATACAAATCGACAAAACTCGCAGGTTAAACAAGGCGACACAAGTCGCGGGTGGCATTAGTTGAGGCGACGTGAGCTACAGACGACATTGGTTGCAAAAGAAATTAAAATATGCAAGGTTACAAAAGTCGCAGGCGATCAGAGTCATAGGCGATAAAAGTCGCAGGTGGCATTAGTAGAGGCTACGTGAGTTACTTGCGTTTTGCATCTTTAAGAAACATTTGTCGCTGGCAACAAATTTTCTAAAAGAAAAACTTGTCGCTGGCCACAAATTTTCTATAAGAAACATTTGTCACTGGCAACAAATTTTCTATAAGAAACATTTGTCGCTGGCAACAAATTTTCTATAAGAAACATTTGTCGCTGGCAACAAATTTTCTATAAGAATCATTTGTCGCTGGCGACAAATTTCCTATAAGAAACATTTGTCGCTGGCGACAAATTTTCTATAAGAAACATTTGTCGCTGGCGACAAATTTTCTATAAGAAACATTTGTCGCTGGCGACAAATTTTCTATAAGAAACATTTGTCGCTGGCGACAAATTTTCTATAAGAAACATTTGTCGCTGGCAACAAATTTTCTATAAGAAACATTTGTCGCTGGCAATAAATTTTCTATAAGAAACATTTGTCGCTGGCAACAAATTTTCTTAAAGAAACATTTGTCGCTGGCAACAAATTTTCTATAAGAAACATTTGTCGCTGGCGACAAATTTTCTATAAGAAACATTTGTCGCTGGCAACAAATTTTCTATAAGAAACATTTGTCGCTGGCAACAAATTTTCTATAAGAAACATTTGTCGCTGGCAACAAATTTTCCATAAGAAACATTTGTCGCTGGCGACAAATTTTCTATAAGAAACATTTGTCGCTGGCGACAAATTTTCTATAAGAAACATTTGTCGCTGGCGACAAATTTTCTATAAGAAACATTTGTCGCTGGGGACAAATTTTCTATAAGAAACATTTGTCGCTGGGGACAAATTTTCTATAAGAAACATTTGTCGCTGGCGACAAATTTTCTATAAGAAACATTTGTCGCTGGCGACAAATTTTCTATAAGAAACATTTGTCGCTGGCGACAAATTTTCTATAAGAAACATTTGTCGCTGGCGACAAATTTTCTATAAGAAACATTTGTCGCTGGCGACAAATTTTCTATAAGAAACATTTGTCGCTGGCGACAAATTTTCTATAAGAAACATTTGTCGCTGGCGACAAATTTTCTATAAGAAACATTTGTCGCTGGCGACAAATTTTCTATAAGAAACATTTGTCGCTGGCGACAAATTTTCTATAAGAAACATTTGTCGCTGGCGACAAATTTTCTATAAGAAACATTTGTCGCTGGCGACAAATTTTCTATAAGAAACATTTGTCGCTGGCGACAAATTTTCTATAAGAAACATTTGTCGCTGGCGACAAACTTTCTATAAAAAAACATTTGTCGCTGGCGACAAACTTTCTATAAAAAACATTTGTCGCTGGCGACAAATTTTCTATAAGAAACATTTGTCGCTGGCGACAAATTTTCTATAAGAAACATTTGTCGCTGGCGAAAAATTTTCTATAAGAAACATTTGTCGCTGGCGACAAATTTTCTATAAGAAACATTTGTCGCTGGCGACAAATTTTCTATAAGAAACATTTGTCGCTGGCGACAAATTTTCTATAAGAAACATTTGTCGCTGGCGACAAATTTTCTATAAGAAACATTTGTCGCTGGCGACAAATTTTCTACAAGAAACATTTGTCGCTGGCGACAAATTTTCTATAAGAAACATTTGTCGCTGGCGACAAATTTTCTATAAGAAACATTTGTCGCTGGCGACAAATTTTCTATAAGAAACATTTGTCGCTGGCGACAAATTTTCTATAAGAAACATTTGTCGCTGGCGACAAATTTTCTATAAGAAACATTTGTCGCTGGCGACAAATTTTCTATAAGAAACATTTGTCGCTGGCGACAAATTTTCTATAAGAAACATTTGTCGCTGGCGACAAATTTTCTATAAGAAACATTTGTCGCTGGCGACAAATTTTCTATAAGAAACATTTGTCGCTGGCGACAAATTTTCTATAAGAAACATTTGTCGCTGGCGACAAATTTTCTATAAGAAACATTTGTCGCTGGCGACAAATTTTCTATAAGAAACATTTGTCGCTGGCGACAAATTTTCTATAAGAAACATTTGTCGCTGGCGACAAATTTTCTATAAGAAACATTTGTCGCTGGCGACAAATTTTCTATAAGAAACATTTGTCGCTGGCGACAAATTTTCTATAAGAAACATTTGTCGCTGGCGACAAATTTTCTATAAGAAACATTTGTCGCTGGCGACAAATTTTCTATAAGAAACATTTGTCGCTGGCGACAAATTTTCTATAAGAAACATTTGTCGCTGGCGACAAATTTTCTATAAGAAACATTTGTCGCTGGCGACAAATTTTCTATAAGAAACATTTGTCGCTGGCGACAAATTTTCTATAAGAAACATTTGTCGCTGGCGACAAATTTTCTATAAGAAACATTTGTCGCTGGCGACAAATTTTCTATAAGAAACATTTGTCGCTGACGACAAATTTTCTATAAGAAACATTTGTCGCTGGCGACAAATTTTCTATAAGAAACATTTGTCGCTGGCGACAAATTTTCTATAAGAAACATTTGTCGCTGGCGACAAATTTTCTATAAGAAACATTTGTCGCTGGCGACAAATTTTCTATAAGAAACATTTGTCGCTGACGACAAATTTTCTATAAGAAACATTTGTCGCTGGCGACAAATTTTCTATAAGAAACATTTGTCGCTGGCGACAAATTTTCTATAAGAAACATTTGTCGCTGGCGACAAATTTTCTATAAGAAACATTTGTCGCTGGCGACAAATTTTCTATAAGAAACATTTGTCGCTGGCGACAAATTTTCTATAAGAAACATTTGTCGCTGGCGACAAATTTTCTATAAGAAACATTTGTCGCTGGCGACAAATTTTCTATAAGAAACATTTGTCGCTGGCGACAAATTTTCTATAAGAAACATTTGTCGCTGGCGACAAATTTTCTATAAGAAACATTTGTCGCTGGCGACAAATTTTCTATAAGAAACATTTGTCGCTGGCGACAAATTTTCTATAAGAAACATTTGTCGCTGGCGACAAATTTTCTATAAGAAACATTTGTCGCTGGCGACAAATTTTCTATAAGAAACATTTGTCGCTGGCGACAAATTTTCTATAAGAAACATTTGTCGCTGGCGACAAATTTTCTATAAGAAACATTTGTCGCTGGCGACAAATTTTCTATAAGAAACATTTGTCGCTGGCGACAAATTTTCTATAAGAAACATTTGTCGCTGGCGACAAATTTTCTATAAGAAACATTTGTCGCTGGCGACAAATTTTCTATAAGAAACATTTGTCGCTGGCGACAAATTTTCTATAAGAAACATTTGTCGCTGGCGACAAATTTTCTATAAGAAACATTTGTCGCTGGCGACAAATTTTCTATAAGAAACATTTGTCGCTGGCGACAAATTTTCTATAAGAAACATTTGTCGCTGGCGACAAATTTTCTATAAGAAACATTTGTCGCTGGCGACAAATTTTCTATAAGAAACATTTGTCGCTGGCGACAAATTTTCTATAAGAAACATTTGTCGCTGGCAACAAATTAGTTAGAAGGAACATTTTTTGCAGACGATTAATTTCTTACATATCATTTTGGCGCTCGGCGGCTTTTCCAACTAAATTTTTGTTGGTACTTGATAGTTTATTAACACAAAATGCCCATTAGATTTTTACACAAAAATTTGTCAGTCAGGACATTCTTCTATTTCCGCAGGGTGTCTCTTATTCGTTTTAGGACGCTTTTCGGTTTTTATCATATTTTTAGTTTGTTGTTCGGTATTTAAAAATGCACGATGTTCTACAGAAAATTCTGGCGCCCGACACATAATTTTTTTTTTTAAACAATTTTATAGATGACAGACTTTTTACACAAAAATATCGAAGCGGCGCGATTTTCTTAACAAAATTGTATGACCAACAGGTAATCGGCAAAAGCAGCATTGGCGCCCAAAAGATTTCCCACCTAGAATTTTGGAGCCCGACAGGTTTTCTACACAAACCTTTCAGATTGACAATTTTTTCTCCTTTCAAAAAGATGTTTCATATTCGATTTGACCGGTTGATAACTATTTTGTTTATGGTTAATATACTTTCTTTTGTTCGGCATTCCAAAAGTTCTTAATATTCAGCAACAAACTTTGGCGCCCAACAGATTTACTTTGGAAGTTTTAATCGTTTGATAGACTTGCTTCAGAAACTTTTTGTGGCCATACAGTTTTCTAAACTGATCTTTGGCGTCTAACATATTTGCAATATAAATCTTTGGCGCCCGACAGATTTTCTAAACAAATCATTGGCGCCCAACAGATCTATACAAAACTACACAAGTGTGTAGATCGACTCATGTTTTTCCTTTCAAAAGGGTATCACATATTCGTTTTAAACTTTTATTTAATATATTTTCTTGTTTTCGATTCTCTTCTTTTCGGCATACATGTAGTGGCAATCGTGCTCGGGCTTGGAAATGGAAATTATTTGTTTTGCAGCCAATTTAACAATTACATGATGTAGTGGTTAAATTGGCTGCAGTTGCTGCTGCCGCCGCTATGTAGTGTGCTGATGATGATGTCGGTGATGGTAATCAATCACAAAACTCCCCATTTACATAAATATTCCACACTTGACACGTCGCGGCATTGTTCAAATGCACGGCCACACCGAACTGCTTAAAATGTTGAGCGGCCAAGTTGACTACCACTGATCATTAGATGACCGGTAGTGAGGCTGATGATGATTTCGACGGTGGGAGGGAGTGGGTGTGCATGTGGTTGTAAGTAGGCTGTAGAAGAAAAACACATCACATCTAAAAACTGATTTCAATTCGTTTGCGAATTGCTGAATGTATATTTCCACACTCGGGGTTTTAAGTATTGGACAATTAAATATGAATTTATAAAATGTTCTGGTCATCCAAGTCTAATAAAATACATATATTGAAACCCATATATTGAAATACAATAATTTGAAACCCAGCCAGTAAGAAGCACACGTTAGAGTGTAGGCTGGCAAATTACCAATTCACACTATTTGATTTTATAGATATTCCAATTTATGTACATGCCAATGTTTTGTTTTACAGTTACTCACAAAGGTATGCGTCAAATTATTGGTATTATTTTAATTCTGGCCTCCCCTACTGCTTATGCCGAAAATAGGTGCTTTGGGGCCGTTTCAATAAAATGTTATATTCCAATGACGACTACATTTGTCCGAGACTGTACATACATATTTTTTAACTAATTAACTTAATAGATTGTGCATAAATTATCGCCAATAAAATTTAATAAAAGATATCATCCATTAAGAGTCATGCATTCAATCAAGTGGTGGTGTTATATAAAGAAATGCCACCGACACCCCGCCCACACCCACTCGATGGACTTGCAGTGAAAATGAATCGAGAGTAAGTTTTTGTTATTGTTGCTGTTGCTGTAGCAACACACCGTAACGGGGTGACAGCCCTTGGACGAAAAATTGGCTGCTCGGGATCGATGCCATGCATAGAACGGTCTTTAGTAGAATTGCTTGAAAGTGAACAGTGAATTAAGTTGAACAGTGCTGCCAGATTGTAATAATAAAAAAGTGAAAACTAAATATCACTAATTGATAAAATGACTGCCGAATTTGGTCAGAATTGGCGATAATTGTAGCTGTGGTAAAAAAGGACTGACAACGAAATTTCCTTAGCCGGTACCCCTAATATGGGTGCCGCATTTGCTTAGAATTGGTCAGCACTGCGGTAGTGAGACAACGAAGTTACCTTATTTGGTATCGTGGTTGCTGTTTTAGCGGTTTTACTCTGTGGTTATGTCCGTTTGTTGTTGCTGCTTTGGTCCGTCTTGTGCTTCTGGCATTGGAGAGTTAATTCTCAAGTTAAGGACCGGCTGGGTGCATTAGAACCTGGTAACCAGCTGATTGGTTCCAACTGGGCATCTGAATAGATGAAGTTTTGTCCCTGCGGGACGAGTGTTTGCTAAACTGTTCTCAACTGCGGGTGAGTGAGAGTTTAGGCAACTTCACCAGCCGGATCTCAGTCGAGCTAATAGCACTCTAGTTTGTCGGGGAAGCATGTCATCCTCTAGGCCTACAGCTAGAGAATCACCTCCATGCACGGCATTTAATCAAAAGTTGTTGACAGTTTCTGCTGTTATGTCCGAGTGATAGTCAATGGAGGGAGGGGGCTTCTTAATCATCATAGGTGAAACCCTGAGCTCCCCGGCAAGATAAAATTACATTTCGGATAATCATATTCATCCTCTATGCTTGTGGGAAGCATGGCGCAAATCCTTGCTGTAGACACTGATCCTATCAGTCGAAGCGTGCCGGGCTCGTACTGGAAGTTTATATTTACTAGGTCTGAACAGAGACTCAAGTGCCGTGGGTGGTCTTAGGAGCCCCCAGAACTGTTGTTCTAGTCTGTCCAACTAGGAACGGTCCTTCGCGATATGTCTTCGACTCTCACATTCAAGAGCAGCCTTAGTCCATACTTGGTTTGAAAATATTATTTGGTGCGAAGTTGGGCGACAATCTCAAGTTAGAACAAAGGATTATTAACACGTTGGTCGCCAAATTGCTGTTTAGGTACACTTTTTGTGGCGTTGGGCGCCAATCACAAGTTTGAAAATTGAATACTTTGTCAAAAAAAAACATTTTTTTGCACATTGAGCGCCAATTTCACTTTAAATTCGCTTATTTCTAAGAAACAGCTTTTTGGGACGTTGCAAGCTACTTTTGAGTTTGCAGTTATGATTTTATGAAGAAAACAGCTTTGCTCGACGTTGGACGCCACTGTCAACTTGAAAATGTACTTTTTTTAAAAGGGAATTTTTCACGCGTTGTCCGCCAAATTGCTGTTTAAATACACTTTTTGTGGCGTTGGACGCCAATCACAAGTTTGAAAATCGAATTCTTTGGCAAAAGAGAACTTTTAACACGTTGGGCGCCAATTCCAGTTAAAAATTCGCTTGTTATTTCTAAAAACCAGGTTTTTGGGACGTTGGGCGCTACTTTTGAGTTTGAAGATACGATTTTATAAAAAACAGCTTTGCTCGACGTTGAGCACCACTCTCAAGTCAAAAATGTAATTTTTTGGAAAAAGGGAATTTTTAACACGTTTGGCGCCAAATTCCAGTTGGAATTTCCCTTCTGGTCATTGTTACCATACACCACTCTACTGATACAGGGAATCAAATCAGTTTTAGTGTAAAGACTCGCTTACAATCCCATTTAAATTCGATATAGTAAAGAGTGTGACAGATAATTTGTTGGCTTTTATTCTTAAGTATCTATCAGCGAAAAAAGTGCCAAGATTAGCAGATTAGCCTGGTAGACCTTAAGCCTATCGTGGATGTCATTGTTTTTTTGGGACCTGAAGACGCCCACGACAGGCGGTTCTATGCACCGGATTTAACCGAAGTAGCCGTTTTTCATCTAGGAGATGTCAGAAGTTAATCAAAATTTATCTAATAGATATCTACAAAACGACTGACGCATTCACTCTGAATTGCTTACCACTGTAGTTGAAAGGCAAAGAATCGCTGCCACATTTGCTTCGGCTTGATCGGTTCTCTAGTAGTGAAACAATGATTTTTTTTATTAGCAGCCGTTAGGTGGCAGCCGCGTTTGCTTTGAACTGGTTAGAATATTAACTGCGAGGCCAGGAAAAATTTAAAAGAAAGTTTTCTTTTTTGGTATCCGGAAAATTAATTCCACGTTTACTCATAATTGGGCAGAACAGCGATTGAGGCAATAAAAAAATCTTCACGATAGCTGCCGCAATTATTCAGAGTTGCCACCACAACACGTTTGCGATATGGGAGAAGGAAATCAAAATGTATCTCACAGATATCAACAAAACGGCTGTCGCATTCGCTGTGAATTTACTTATCACTGAAGTTTTAGCATGTTTGCTTTAGCATGTTCAGTTTGTTTTTCTATTAGCAACCGCTAGATGGCTGCCGCCTTTTACTCTGAATTGGTAAGAATTTTAGCTGCGAGGTCAAGAAATAAAAAAATTCCTTTATTGCTATCAGGACTCATTGTTAGGCCGAACGACGGTTGAGGCGAAAAAGTTTCCTTAAGATAGCTGCCGTTGTTCAGCACTACAGTTTTTCCCAGTGATGTAGTATTGCATTGCATTTTTCTAAACTAGCTGCCGCCAGGTGGCTCCCGGATTTACAATGAGCGCTACAGCTGAGAAGCAACAAAGTAACGACAACGAAATGTCCTTAGGTGATTTCCAAAATGTGGGTGCCGCGTTTGCTTTGAATGGCTACGCACTGAAATTGACGATAGTGGCAATGCTATTTTCTTAGAAATTGCAGTTTGGAACAGGCTACGTACGAAACCTGTACAGTCGTAACTTTTGAAAGGAACACAAAACGAAAAGATACACTGGGCTAAGTCTGTTGACCGTTAATGAAGACCATGCAAAGAAATATAATTATTTTTTAGGGTTTTTAAAAATTCGCAGATTTATGAATCGGCCTATTCAATTTTTGCTTGGAAAGCCATCGAATTTTGCTTGGGAAAAAGTATCGAGCTGTAGACTATGTTGACAAATCAAGTTTATCTTAGCTCATTAGTTTTTAGCTTTCAAAGGTAGTGTAGTTGTGGAACCATTATCGTAGTTTGTCATGTATGAGATCATAAGCTAATACAATTTCTCAATGTGTCTTGATAAATTATAAAGGAAGTTCGGTTCACTGCCTCAAACTACTACGGCGCCGCCGACGACACCGACGACAATGGCATTTGTCATTAGATTCGTATTTGAAAATCAAAGATTTTATGTGAGGTGGGTTGTTGTATAGAGTCTTAATTACATTACTCTTAGCTACAGACGCACACAGACTACACTC
This sequence comes from Hydrotaea diabolus, assembly GCA_963513945.1. Taxonomy (NCBI): domain Eukaryota; kingdom Metazoa; phylum Arthropoda; class Insecta; order Diptera; family Muscidae; genus Hydrotaea; species Hydrotaea diabolus. Next base: position 232,670,161 of record OY740716.1, read on the forward strand.
GAGAGCTTTTTATATTTCTTACCGGAAATTAATATAATTATACCTATACCCCTATCAATTTCCTCTTTCCCCCGCTGTCGTCGTCGTAGTCAACGTAGTCTTTTTAGTTTTTCATATTCTTCTTTTTCTAGTACTTCTTGCTGGTTGTTGTTGTTCTTTTTTGTGTGTGTAGGTTACCTTTACGAAAATTTTAGAATTCAAATTCTTTTTCAAAAGAACACAAAGTATTTTGGGTCTCTAAAAATACTACGTACGTCCGTTCTGCGCTCCCCACCGCAACCTCCATCATCAGCACCGCACCGCCGACGCCGCATATACACACCTTTAGTCATTTGTTGCTGTTGTTGACGTCGGTGTTACTGTGTGTCTATTTTTTACTGTGGCACACTTTTCAAGTTTTGTTCTTGTTTTTCGTATTGTCAAAACGAGGATCGTGTGAAAAGTTTAATGTGACTTTATTTTTTAGGCCTCTAAGTGCTGCTTCTTAAAATTTTGAAAAATATTGAAATTGTCAAAATAAAATATATATATTGCACGTTGGGCGCCAAACTTGGTGTGAAAATATGATTTTATCAGCTTGGTGCGACGCAGTTGGAAAATAGGACTTTTAGCGTGTGCCAAATGCCAATTAAAAAATTCACTTTGTGTAACGTTGGCCTCCAATCACAAGTTTGAAAATTTAATTATTTGGAAAAGGGTAAATTCTAACACGTTGGGCGCCAAATTCAAGTTGAAAATTTGCTTGTTATTTTTAAAAACCCGTTTTTTTGAGACGTTGGGCGCTGCTTTTGAGTTTGAAGATACGATTTTATGGAAGAAAAGAGCTTTGTGTGATGTTAAGCGGTCATTTCAAGTTTAAAAATGTTAATCTTTAGAAATAGGGATTTTTCAACACTTTGGGCGCCAAACTCCATTTTTATAACCAGATATTGGGACGTTGGGCGCTACTTTTGAGTTACGATTTAATGGAAAAAAAGATCTTTCTGATGTAGGTTGCCAGCCTTAAGTTTGAAAATGTAATTCTTTGGAAAAGAGTAATTTTTAACACGTTGGGCGCTAAATTCAAGTTGAAAAAAAGCTTGCTCTTTTAAAAACCTGCATTTTGGGACCAAGGGCGCCACTTATGAGTTTAAAAATATGATTTTATGAAAACAAAAGCTTGCGTGACGTTGGGCGCCTTTCTTAAGTTAAAAGTTTAGTTCTTTGGAAAAAGGGCATTTGTAACATGTTGGGCGCCAAATTCCGGTTGAAATTTCGCTTGTCTGGCCATTGTTACCATACGCCACTCTACTGATACAGGGAGTGAAATCAATTAAAGCATTATCAAGGTAATGACTCACAATCTCGTTTTAATTAGATTGCAGGGATCTTTAAAGCTCCATACATCAAAGTTGAGTTGTTTTTGTTACTTTTGAGGCTACCCTCAACAAACACTGAGAAACCATTGCAAAAATTGGAATATTATCAACTAACTCACGTTGGGCGCCAAAAATTTTTTTTGCAAAATCCTTCTCTACAAATACTGAGAACAATTTTGCATACTTGAAATAGCTGCTACTAAAGTAAGTTGGGCGCTAAAATTTAAAAACCTTTAATCGAATTTAAAAATATTAATTTTCCTTACTTTCAAGCAATAGAGGTCATTATTTGTAAATGTGAAAACCCTACAAAAACATTCAAGGGAGTTCTAAGAATATGGCACCAAAATTAAAGTTCTTAGATCAATAGCACAACAGGTAGGTTCGACCCTCGTGCATACGCCATCATGTTAACGCCAACAAGAAACAATCACTACAACACTTGGGTTAATTCATTCATGCGTGTTGGTGTAACAATTTGTGTTGTTGGTTTAAAAGCTGTTTTGGCTGTTGTTTTTTGTTCTTAGTTTTTCTTTTAATCGTCATAACCTACAATTGAAAGTTTTGTCCACGGAACTTAGTTAGAATAACGGCTTGACTTTGGCGCTATTTGTTCCTCAGCTTAAAAAACATAAAACTTCTGCTCCCTTGCTGGCCGACTGTCGTTAAGTACTCTTGGCCCAGGCGCTCCAAGAAAAAGCCAACAAAGGGAATTCCACAAAAAATTTAACGTTACTAATTGATTTCTGATTCTTCCGTTTACACGATAAACGTCGTTTCACACCGTTTATTTGGCGGCATTGTTGATAATGCCCCGTTCCCCGATTTCGCTGGTAATTTACTCCCCACACTTGTGCCTCTTACTGTTGCCGACATTTGTTGCTGCTGCTTGCTGTTGTTAACAAATTTGCGTGCCAAGCGTCGAGCTGTTGCTGTTTATGAATGAAGTCATGGCTTTCGAACATGTTTGGTATGTTTCTGGCCAATAAAACAAAAACGAAAACACACAAATACCACCATAAAACGTCGTTATCAACTCATGGTTATTTGGCAGGCAACTGCAAAAAGACCTTTTATAGTTTTCGAACCAAAAACAGTAAGCAATGTAGCGGCATTAAGTCTCTAACATGTTCCATTTTTTAACGATATAAAACGCTATCGGTGCCTTCAACAAGTACCCGACAAGTAAAAAAAGGTTGAGTTGGGGCGAACACTTTCTGTAGCGTACAAAGCTCAAAGACTGAGGGAAAAAACCATTAATATAGGACCAAAAACTATTACACCACTCGAAAAAGGGGTTATTTAAGGATACTTTTCTTGCACAATTTAACTTTTATTACAATCTTTAGTACATGTTTTTAATGATTGGGTGACCTTTAGTACAGCAGCTATGAAACGGGATATTTATAGTACTTTTAAAACCTAGAAAAGAGACGAGTATTTATATTTGTAAGTAAATTGATTTTTATACAACACACACTAGAAAATTGTTTACGGTTTATTACACATTCCAGATGGAAATGTACTCCTAGTACCCTACAACGTATTCAATTGCAATTCAAAACAAAATCAATTGAAATTCAGAAAATTCAAAAAAAAACAGTTCAATTTGAAAAACACCGATTGAAATTCAAAAGGCATCAATTAAACTTCAAAATACAAAAGACTATTCTAAATTTAGAAAATTCCATTTGAAATATAGCAAAATCATTTAAAATTTAAAAGATCTCAATTGAAATTTTGAAAATTCTATTCAAAATTCAGAATATTCCATTTCTAATTCAAAAGACTCCATTTAAGAAAATATTCTTTTTGCCACTTTACTTGGAATTAAGGTATTCTTAACACACTTTTAAAGGACCAGTGTACTTTAAGAATACTGTAAAAGAAACAACTAGTTAACTTTTAGAACCGTAAGAGTATACCGTCAGTAGAATACAAATGGACATTCAGAACGCTAAATAAATGTTCTAAAATTGTAGAATATGACATTGAAAACGTTCATTTAGAACAGAAAGAGTTAACTGTTGGTTCACTAAAAATGTCTCTTGGAGTACTCTAAGAACACTAAGAAATAAATATACCTAAAGTTTTTTAGTACAAAAAACTTGTACTTCAAGCACCCATCGAGTTAACTTTAAATAAAATAAATGCTTACTTTTAGTACACAAAAAGTTTAATTTTAGTACACAAAAAGTTTACTTTTAGTATACTAAAAGTTTACTTTTAGTACACTAAAATTTTACTTTTAGTACACTAAAAGTTTACTTTTAATACACTAAAAGTTTACTTTTAATACACTAAAAGTTTACTTTTAGTAGACTAAAAGTTTACCTTTAGCAAACAAAATGTTTAACTTTAGTACACAAAACGTTTACATTTAATATAAAAAATGTGTATTTTAGTACCAAAAAAGTTTACTTTTAGTACACATAGTTTAATTTTAGTACACCAAAAGTTTACTTTTAGTACACTAAAAGTTTACTTTTAGTACTCTAAAACTCTACTTCAGAAAATTTAGAGTTCACTTTAATAGTTTTAGTTTTTAGTAAACTAAAACTGTACTTTTATTATTATAAAGCAGTAGTCTTAGTAAACTAGAACTGTTGTTTTAGTAAACTAAAACGGTAGTTTTAGTAAACTAACACTGTAGTTTTAGTAAACTAAAACTGTAGTTTTAGTAAACTAAAACTGTAGTTTTAGTAAACTAAAACTGTTGTTTTAGTAAACTAAAACTGTAGTTTTAGTAAACTAAAATTGTAGTTTTAGTAAACTAAAACTGTAGTTTTAGTAAACTAAAACTGTAGTTTTAGTAGTTTCGGCCACAAACATAGGAGTGTAATAGGGAGGTTTTGTACTTGGTAGGGACATAAATACTGTTACACACGTTTTATGCTGTAAAATAAAAAGTACTGAATGTTTTTGGACCAAATATTTTTTTTATAAATTTATTGATGTATATTGAATCCAAACAGAATATACTTATTCGAAATGTCCGCCTTTTACCTTTACACACGCCTTAAGTCGCACTGGACAATCGTCAATAGCTGCGTGAACCTCGTCCATTGGAAAATTGGCCACAGCTCGAACCAAAACAGTCTTAAGAGATCCAATGTTGGGGTATCATTTGTGACAAACCTTGTCCTCTAAAACCATCCACAATTTGTTATCCAATGAGGTCAAATCTGCACTGCCTGAGGGCCATTCTTCAGGGGAAATGAACACTGGCAAATTGTTTCAAAGCCAGGCCTGGGACGTTTTAGCCTTATGGGCCGGCGCAGAATCCTGCTGGAAAGTCCATGGCTGGTTTCGGAACAGGGAATTGTAAGGAGGCTTCACAACAGCTTCCAAAACGGTTTCTTGGTAAACGTTGGCCGATGTTTTGACTCCTTGCTTGCAGAAATGCAGGTCAGTGACCCCATTGTAAGACCCACCCCACCAAACCATGAATGAAGCATCATCCAGCTTCCCTTTTCTACCCTTGGGATCAGTTCAGATGCTTCCTTAGATGACCGCGCATACACTCTATCATTTTGCTTGTTAAATATTTCCTGAACGGTAAAAAGTTTTTCATCGGTGAACAAATTATTTCTGTTCAAGTGCAAGTTATCGGCGTGCTTCACCAAAAGACATTTGCATTTTTCAATCCTATTTTTTTAAAGCTGCAGTCAATAAATGTCCGGTACGTCGTTTGAAAGCCCCAAGTCCCAAGTCTTTTTTAATGATTAAACTCATGCACTTTTGGGTGATATTCATCTCACGGGCCATGATTTTCTGTTTTCGGAGCGGATTTCTGTGAATTATTGATTTAAAGGCTTTGATGACATGCGGTGTTCGAACAGAGCGTGGGGGCCCGACCGGTGGCGGTCATTTACATCTCCAGTCTCCTCAAACAGTTTTATGCATCGGTAGACGAACATGTGGCTAATCCCTAGTGGCCGGAGCGTTTTGAAAATATCTTTTTTTTTCATTTCATACATGAAAAGCGCTATTACAGCGATACGGTTCTCATTATCTGACGAAAGTTGAAACAATTTTAAAAACCCGTTACAGACTAACGCTATTGAGGTTAGCTTTCAAAACCCATATGACATTAACGGGGTATGTTCAGTTGTACTATTGAAATGGGTGTGTTCAATGTTGTAACAGTATTTATGTTCCTACTAAATAAAAGAAGTTCTTTAAGAAAATCTATACTAACTAGCCGATAATTTTTATACTCCACTGTAATTTACTGTAGTTTTGCGCATTAGAAGCTCTCGCCATTGAGAAACGCAAAGCGTCCAAGCCACATAAAAAACACCACAATACTTGAATGCATTCCGTCAAAAAAAGGCGGTTAAGATCAAAAATCGAAAACATGCACCACACACACACACACAACATGCCACGTACCAAAGGCGAGAATTATTCAAACATTAGAAGTCCATTCATATAATCAGAGAACAATAAAAAAACAGATCGTATTAAAACAAAAAGAAACCTTTTATGCACTCTGAACACGACAACAGGGGGAATGGGAATGAACGTCAGCTACACTAAGAAAACGTTCAGAGCTTTGTCGTCCCCCCTCATTGTGGATCTGTCTAGTCTATGGGGCCTGGGATGGTAACACAGAAAACAAACAAAATGTAAATAGATTATAACAATATTTACAAATTAATAGATGATTAACACTCTAAACGGGTAACAGACAAAACAACAAAAAACACGAAAACCTCTAGAAAAAAATGAACATTTGTGACTACAACAAAAACAATAGAAAAACATATTCAAAAACTCATTAGTTTAAACATATTGAATTACAAAAATCAAACAAAAGAAACCGCATTTTTAAATAGTTTTTGTTGTAGTCTCAAAAAATATAATTTTGCTTTTGTTTTCCTTTCAAACCTGGGGTGTGTTTTTTGTATTTTCAACTAACTGAAGATGCGTTTTCTCGTTTTCGAAAACAATGAATGAAAATGATTTTCTGCGGTTTATCAATTGACAAAAATCATCATTATCGGCACTAGCGTTATGAACTCATCACTTTTAGAATGTGAATATTTTTTAGTAAATAATCACAACGAATTAGGGGAAGGACAGACGTACAGCTAGCCAGCAAGGATGACCAGGTGAATAAGTAAGAAAAGAATTTGAAAAATTCGAAAAGCGATTAAAAAAATTGAAATTATTTTTAAATATTAGGCCGCCAAACATTTAAATGACTTGAGATATTGTCGATTTCGATAACTTTTTTTCTATTAACTTTTTTCTATTAACAGTACAGTGGGGATTGTTAGATTGTTCTTTTAAAGTTTTTATAAATGACAGGACTGAATAAGTAAATAAGCCACCGGCGGCAATAGCTTTATTGCAGTATCTGACATTTGGTAGACGTAATCTGATCAAATAGCCCGACAAAATCAAATATTATATAAAAATATCAAAATTGGTCATAAATCAAAACAGAAGTAATTGGTAATCTTTGCTACAAGTTCTGACCATCCAATTCAATAAGAAAATAAAGTTTTAACAAATGATGACTTCTATTTTACAAATAATAAATAATAAATTTCAATAAAATTTTTACTGACTAAAATCGTTTACAAATTTTTTCGGTTTTAAAACACTGTGCATATTATGTGTTGTCATGCTACGTGCTGGTCATTTGATTCATTCATTAGTTTAGGGTGTGCAAAAATGAAAAACAATATTGATTTGTAATGCACAAATAGTGAGAGATAGGGAGCCAAAAAAACGATTCAATGTCGGTTGTCTTATACTATATATAGGGTGATCAATATAGAGGTATATGGTTTTTTCAATGATTTCGCGTGAGCTGTGTTAATCATTATTTTTTTTTCTTTTTTAAAGAGAAATTACTCCACAAGCTAATAAGATCATGTTTACTTTTGTGTTTTCCTTTCTGTATTGTTTGCCATTTCATCATGGAAAGACTTACACCGCAGTTTGAATATTTTTTCAAATTTGTAACGGGTAATCAATCTAGAGGTATTTTTTCCATATGTTTTTCTTTTCAAAGATTATGCGTGAGTTGTGTTAAACTTTCTTTTTTTTCAGTAGTGTTTGCCATTTCATCATGAAAGGACTTACACCGCACAAAAGCACGGTGTGTATCATTAACGCCATACCAGTCGAAATTATCGAACGAGTCATCCATTCTGAGGTATCAATTTTAGATGGCTCGTTCGAGAATTTCGACTGTTATGGCGTTAATGACACAAACCGTGCTTTTGTGCGGTGTAAGTTGCGGCCAACATATGATGGAATTTGTCCTTTCGAATAAACAATAATGATTTCACACTTTATTTGAATTTTTGTAATTTTTTTTTTTAATTTAAAAATAATACCTCTAGATTCATCACCCTATACAACTATATAGTACAAATATACAATAGAGTGGCCATTCAATACAAAAATATCATTAAAAGCACAACAAAGGGCATGGCGTACTATGAGATACCCTACTAATCTATTATACAAAATATGTCGCTCTAGAGACTAGTTTCAAAATGTTTCGAGTTGGGTTTGGACTTCTAGAAAGGGAGAGATATACTTTATGTCGTTGGGGCTATATGAAAACATGAACTGATAAAGTCTAGTTTCGCTAGAGATAAATATTGGTCGTTCAGAAAGTACCACGCTATATTTTAGCGCGATCGGATCGGATATAATTTGTGTTGAGGGCCTGAAATCGGGTGGGACGTTTGTGTGGGTATTAATCGAAAACATAACCCGATATGGTTGACCTTCCCCAGACAAGGGTGTTGGTCGCTCTTATTGCTCTATGGCGAAATTTAAAGCGCTCAGATGGCTTCTACAGCCGCAGATTCTGAAATTGAAAAGGTCCTTTTTTGTATGGAGCGAAAATATGGACCGATAAGGTCCAATTTCACCAGAGTTACCTTTTGGTCACTTATAATGTTTAATTCAAAATTTAAGCACGTTCGAATTTAGTGAGGCTTCTAAAGCAGCAGGTTTTAAAATCGGAAATTATTCTTGTATAGAGGCGGAACAAAAATATGGACCGATAAGATTCAATTTCACCAGATTTAACTTTTGGTCACTTATAATGTTCAATTCCAAATTTGTTCGGATTTAATTTGTGGCTTTTAGAACGGCAGGTTCTAAAATCAGAGCCAACCTTTGTATAGGGCCAATACGAAAATATGTCCTGGTTAGGTCCAGTTTCTGCCAGAGTTAGATTTTGGTCGTGCAAAATGTGACCGTTATAGGGTTTATTTTGTGGCTTCTAGACCAGCAGTACCTCAACACGGGAGGGACCTCTTTCTATGGTAGCTATACGAAAATATGTACCGGTGAGGTCAGATTCTTGCCAGAGTAAGATTTTAGTCGCTCAGAATGTACCATGCAAAATGTGATTGTATAGAGTTAAATTTGTGGCTTCTAGACCAGCAGTACCTCAAAACGGGAGGGACCTCTTTGCATGGTAGCTATACAAAAATATGTACCGTAAAGGTCCAATTTGTGCCAGAGTAAGCTCAGAACGTACCAAGCAAAATTTGAGCGTTATAGAGTTTAATTTGTGGCTTTTAGACCCGCAAAACCTCACATGGGGTGGGATATTTGTATGGAAACTATTCAAAAACATAGACCAATACGGTCAAGTTTCCGCAGAGGTATTGAAGACTCGTGCGATATTTGGACGGAATGGGATGTAATACTCGTATGTGGCTGCTAGAGCTGTATTTTCTGAAATTCTGAAAAACTATATTTGATATGAAAACATTCACAGAATTTACCACGTTTCATCGAAATCGGTTTATAATTGCGACATGTGTTTGGAGTACAACGACAGATGAAAGGACGGACGGTGTAAATAATCTAATTTGGATTCTTAAAATGTGCTTTTATTGGAGTACTCCTAGGTCCATATTTGCTATTGATCGTTTGTTTTGGGTATAAAAAGCCCCATATTGGGATTCATTAAAGAAAGTTTTTTTTTATTTGGGCACCCATATGTCCATATTTGCTATTGATTACTTTTTTTGGCCACACTGGCCGTCTTTTAGGTTCCTAGCGCCCATTAAAGCGCCCCATGACAGCTAAACCATAAAACTAAATTCATATTGGATTTGAAAATTGAATATGCTTTAATTTGAGTACCTTTAAGTCAAAATTTGCTATAGGTCGCTCGTCTTTAAGGGTACGTTTTGAGCCCCTAGTGTCCATTGAACGAAACAGCAATTCTAGCCAAATCTTCAAATTATTTGAATTTATAATTATATTTTTGACAGCTAGAGTGTCCAAATTACACTTGCTTTGATTAAAGGTATCATTTTGGACCCCTTTGTTCTTACCCATGATATTACATAGTGTTCACTTTAAAGTGCTTTGCTAGTGGGCCACCCTATTATATAGCATAATGTACCTACAGTTGTTGCATACTTTTCCTAAGCTATGTGTAATTGTTCTATTAAGTTACTGATGCCAACGGCGAACAGAAATGATACCGACACTTTTGCCAAGTCAGCAACTTTGTTGGCCGTTTCGTTATAGACGTCATGTCAACAAAACTGTGGTGAACAATTCAAGGCACATACACCGAAAGAAATGGCACGGCTATGGCAATTGCAAGATTTAAAAAAAACTTAAAAAAAGCTAGGACGATTAAGAGAGGTTATGTGCTACTAGGGTTAACTTCTCAGTTCTAGTTGTTAGAACATTTTTTTAAAGGAGACGACAGGTTGTTTTCTTCGAACTAGGGGCCCCAGAAAGTTATCAATATATGTGACGCCTAAAATAGAAAGGGACCTAAGGGTAAAAACCAGTTTCGTTCAGGAGAGCCATTTTAAAGATTAAAATACGTGTATCTTTGGTGTACCATCACTTTCATAAAACGCGCATATCTCTGGGAGGGAACACTTTTGGGACATGGGATCGGTCTCATTCGATGCTCAGATGTTGTCCACATCAAAAAAAATTAAAATTGATTTTTTTTTACCCTTAGGTCCCTTTCTCTATGCGCTGTCACATATAGCAATTCACTTTTCAATTCTGCAATTTAAAGATATTTTAAAAGAACAGATGAAAGGTTACAACACAGTGTAGTTCCAAAAAGGGCCAGCGAGAATTTATCAATATTTTCAAGTTTTCTACGCAAGTAAGCCAATCAATCTTAACAAATTTTAGAACGCCTAATCTGGGGCTCCAAAAATCTAATGATGTTTTGAATTTCGGATCTCTTTGAAAAAAATTCTATCACTTAAAATCTTTTTTTTATTACATAAAAACAGTTACACAAAAACAAAGTCGAAAAACATTTTTGCGCCACCATGTACCAACTCCCACTTGAATTGGCGTCACCGTGGTATGATTGATGGCTGATGGGCACGACAATCGTTCAAGTAAACCAAGTTTCAAATGCGGCTAAGAACGCCTAAATTTTTTCACCGGCTAGTTTTTCACCTAGCAAATGCCGATGACTTTTGTATTTTTCAAAATAAATTCTAAATTAATTTCGCCTCCTATGTATTTTTACTAAGGTGGTGTTTAAAACAGATGACCGAATTTTCTTTAAAAACATTTAACACGTTGGGCGCCATTTTTGTAATATCTACTACCAGGATTTAATTTTGATAATTTGAACATTATAAGGCCTATATCAAATGGTACAGTCTATTTTGTAGGCCGGCGTGATGCGATTTTTACTAAGGTGGTGTTTAAAACAGATGACCGAATTTTCTTTAAAAACATTTAACACGTTGGGCGCCATTTTTGTAATATCTACAACCAGGATTTAATTTTGATAATTTGAACATTATAAGGCGTATATCAAATGGTACAGTCTATTTTGTAGGCCGACGTGATGCGATAGGTACTGTTAATGACTATCATACAAGGAAACCCGGGTTCAAATCCGGCAAAAAATGTATCAAAAATGTCAGAGGCAGATTTCCTCTGGCGACTTTAGTAGTGGGCGATTAATTTCTACGGGTACTGTGTACGACTATTATAAAAGTAAATCCAGGTTCAAATCCGGCAAAAAAAACGTCTAAAACATCTTTTAGCGGCAGATTCGACCTCGTAAATGCCGACGACTTTCCGACTAAACGATCAATTTCTAAGCGATGTTAACGCGTCTCTATAAAATCCGCTCCCGGTCAATGTGTAGAAGAATTATAAGTACTCGTATATCGTGCACAGCTCACCGATCTGTTCCTTAATGGAATATAGAGGGTAATTAAGCGTTTGGCTCAAGTTCGGGCGCCATTTACGTATTATGTAATTTAATATTCAAACACAACCTTATAGCCATTTACCTAATCTAATATACTGCACGTTGGGCGCCAACTTTGCGGTTTATGATAGTCAAAGGCGATTTGTTTAACCTATTTTGAAATTCCCTCTTAAACAATCAAAACGGGGGACTGGACTGCATAATTTTCGCTGAAGTGAGTGAATCCACTGAAACCATTTTACTACAGTCCCTCGTAAATGGAGCCTACGCACATATCTTTGAGGGCAATTTGTTTCAATATAACACAAATTAAATCTTCTATTTCGTCGCTCTGCTCCTGCTCCTCACGATTTCGATAACTTATTAATTCATTAATTATACACTAGTTCTAGTACACACACATACGCTACACAAAGTATTTAAAGCGAAATTAAACATTAAGTTACGTACACGTACACTGTAGAACAAAAGTTACTTATGTCATAATACACACTCATAAAGATCTGTGAAGTGACCATATGTACCTTTAAATGTATCTATCGTAGAGGCTATATATGCAAAAAGACAGACAGACAGACGGACAGATGTCGGTATGTCTGTTAGCTATGTGCTTTTTTTTGGTTTCTATTTTTTTGTATCCAATCCAATTGTCAGCGTGTCTAGTGTATTTGACGGCTCAATTAAATTGAACAAATTCTATATGTCGTCGTCGTAGTCGTCGTACATACCCCATTGTATTTAGTTTATAGAGGGGATCCATCTACGTCTAAATGGACTACTACTACGTATGTATTTATGCGAACAATAATGCCAAACGATACACAATACCAATCGTAAGTATCTGGCTAGATACGTATCTGTTCATTTATTCACCCATCCATACATCTGTTGGCTGGTTGGATTAACTCACTTACAGTAATCCATTGGATGATAATGAGCATTCAGCATCATCATTTTCTTTAAGCACCAGCATTATCCCTGTCATAGCGAACAATATGATTCATAATGATAAAATCCCGATTCGTTCGTTCTCTTAAATCTGAATAACATTTTTGGGAAAATTACCTTATGCATAACACAAATGTTTGTGAATTTAGATAAATATGAATATTCTCGTATGGATTGACAAATATTCATACACATGGCTGGCTCATTTGAACATAAATGTGTGAATATGTATGCTATTTGAAAGCGCTCGAAGGAAAATGTCTAAAATGTATTGGCATTGCTTATAGATATGACATACATTACCCGGAGGAGAAATGTAAGGCATTCAAGGTAAAACTATCATTACAACGTAGTGTCACATGTAATTTATACTTAGTAGTCCGAATTACCTATAACTGAATGTGTGCCTAATTACTATCACGCTAAATCGTTCATTATTTTTTTATTTCAAAATTGTTAAAAGTGTAATGAGTCCTTATTACCAGGTAATACATGGGATAGAAAAATAACACCACCATATTTAAGCAGGAAGGACCCCTTCCCAGTTAATGCATCATATTTTACATTTACCATTTTGTGGCATTGGTGATCGGAACACCATTGGTAAGAGAGAAGTAGTCTCGGTAAAAAGTTTTTTACCAAGTAAGATTGTTTGTAAGGCAAACTCGCTAATCGGTATTTCTTAAAATTTCAATCTGCCTTACCTATTATACGAATCTGCTTATTACTCGCATATCTTTTTTACATTTATAATTATTTATATTTTGTATTTTTAAATACAGAAAATCGCAATGAGTCCTCATTACCATATAATACATGGAGCAGAAAGACGACACTACAAAGTATTGACAGCAATGAACGCTTACTGTAAACACTTGATCTTTTACATTTAATCCAAAACTGGTTTTTTTACGTTATTTACTGGAGATCTTAATATCTTTATAATAACTTGCAAGCTTAATCGTTCATTATTTTGTATTTCCAAACAGTTAAAAGTGTAATGAGTCCTCATTACCAGGCAATACCTGGGATAGAAAAATAAAGCCACCAAAATTTAGCAGGATTGATCCCTTCACAGTAAATGCATGATATTTTACATATACACTTTCTAGCAATGGTAATCGAAATAAGAATGTGAAGACTGCACCATTTCAGGTAAAAAGTTCATTACTAAGTAAGGTTGTTTGTAAGCCAAACTCGCTAATAAGTATTATTTAAAATTCGAATCACCAATATGTATTACCTAAAAAACGAATCTGCCCAACTACTCGCATTTCTTTTTCACACATGTTTTATGATTTTGTATTTTAAAATTGTAAAAGTGTAATAAGTCCTCATTACCACAGACATAACATGGGGCAGAAAAACGACGCTATAAACTATTAACAGAAATGAGCACTTACTTTTAAAGCTTGATGTTTAACATTAAATACGAAACGGTTTTATTTTATGTTGTGTTATTGATACTCTTTATATCCTTCAATTTTTTTATTTTGTAGTTTAATGTGTAATGAGTCCTCATTACCAGGTAATACATGGCATAGAAAAATAACACCACCAAATTTTAGCAGGAATGATACCTTCCCTGTAAATGCGTGATATTTTACATGTACACTTTCTGATGTTGGTGATCGGAACAACATTGGGAAGAGTATAGCATTCTAGGTAAAAAGTTCATTACCAAGTAAGGTTTTTTGTAAGGCAAACTCACTCTCACTCATTACTTAAAATTCTAATTACCAATCTGAATTACTCGCATTTCTTTTTCATCTGTATTTTTTTTATTTTGTATTTTTTTTGAGGTCTCGTCGTTACCACATTAAACATGGATCAGTACGACGACGCTACAAAGTATCAACAAAAATAAGCCCTTAGTGTAAAAGCTTATGTTTTACTTTGTATTTTATTTTACGTTATGTAATTGTTGATCGGAGCATTATCAAGAAGATTAGAATACTAATTAAAAATCTCACTTCCAAATTACGTTGGAGGTAAGGCAAACGTAACACTCCGATTTCTTTATAGTACGGAACTGATTACCAAATATGTCTTATACAATTTACTAATGCATAAGCTTATAATTAGCTGGAAATTTATTTGTATTTCTAAATATAGCAAATGATAATGTGTCACTATTAAGAGGTAATGCATGAGAAAAATATAAACTATTGTCAAGTCGTTGCTGAAATGATCGGCTGCCATCGAAAGCTTAAAGTAACAACAATTTTAAATACATTGTTAATGGAGAAGAGTTAAGAACTAGCTAAATCTCTCATTACAAAGTAAGGTAACATGTAATGTAAACTCAACACTCTGCCCGGATCATTGCCCTTACCGTATTATTCAATTTCCCACTCTTAAATTTAATTACTAAAACTGTCTAATACAGTTTTAATTTCGAAGTAGATAATTATTTTATATTTTGAATATAGAACAAACGGTAATATGTCATCATTACCCGGTAATGCAAGGGATAAGCGGATAACATTACCAAGTGCACATTAACTGCACATGGAGCCGACAATAAAACAAAAAATGGAAATATTTTTCTTAGGTCGGATATCATTACGTACGTTCTGTCATAGTTTGGATTCCCAATTTGCCATACGTTCTATCATAGGTGATAAAGATATTGAAAAAGAGTGCACGAAAAATACTTCCTATTACGAAGTATTGTTTCATGTAAGGAAATATCAATACTGTACCTTACTTAGATACTCAATAGTGTCTAAATACGTATGCATAGTAAAATTTTAATTTAAAAAGCTGAGGAATATAGTTAAGACAAAAAAATCAGATTATAATGATGTATTTCAAAATTTAACAAGGGTAATGTGTCCTCATTATCAGATAATGCAAGAAAGAAATAGATAACGTTGCATACTATTTTCTGGAACGATTGCCTATTAGTAACTGATTGATGCTTTTTATTTTTGGCCTGAAACAGATTAAGCTGCACGTTCTGACACAAATGATTAGAAGACGTTCAAGAAGAGTGAATAATTCCAGGTAGTGTTCGGATTACCAAATAAGGTTACAAGAAGGCTCACCTATTACACTTTACTTTAAATTCTAAATTATGTCTAAATACATGTCCAGGATAAAAAGAATAAATATAAACACTTATATGCAGATGTTAGCTTCTTATAAGCAGGTCCTTATTTAGTATCACAAAACATTACAAAAGATAAACACTTCTACTTACTAGGAAATACACTGCTTAAGTAGTAAGCTTTTTATATTATATAAACTGAGACAATTTTGTACAACACATTCTAGTAACTTCTTTTCTTGAACAAGTAGCATCTTGAACTGTTTATTTTCCAATAAACTGCAAGAAGTTCTAGAATCACTTGCGTGTGAGCGTCTACTTTCGTCAGATAAAATACTGACACTACAATCCCAAGGTAACTATGACAACAAGTATTTAGTTACGCGTTGGGCGCCAAATGTGATTGAAATGTTATTATTCGTTAAATCTATAGTGAACTAAGTTTTCGCCAAACTTTGGTAACCAGTACGACTTACTTTGCTGTTACCTAACGCAAATAAGGTTAAAGCTGCCTGTTGTTCATCTCAATGCTAGATTGTTAACTAACGAGTTCAAAGTTACTAGTACTGGTTGGCCCAAATAAGACTAAAGGGTTCACCGAAAAGATAACGACGAAGTTCAATTGTGGCTCCTGTTGTAAGCGCCGTGGCTGCATCCTAAGGACTATTTTCAACTTGCGGACGCAAACTATTTTCAATCATAATCTTATACAGAGCCCCGGTAAAAGCTTCCGGTTGATTCTCCGCATTTTCAAAAATAAATATGGAACGATAACTGTGTCAACCATAACACAGCACCAAACATTACATCTAGGATTCTCTTGCTGATTCCTGTTCTTTAAAACGGGAGACATGTTGTTCCACGGTGCTGTTCTGATATTATAATTACGACTATTATTTCGTTGAGATAACAGACTTGCCAGAAGAATAACAAAATTCTAAAATTTTGACGGGTTGCTGTATTGTAAACACGTCATCATAAAAACCTGCTTAGACGAGAGAACAGATTTTAATCACAAAAGTTGTAAATATTTTTAACCCTTCAGTATTATTTGGGCCACCCTGTACTATAGGTCGATTGGCCGCCAATTTGTATAATTTTTTTCCTGACATAGAGTACTTAAAATATTCTCAGCGTTGTTAATAAAATAAAACATTATTCGTTATGTGGAGGGCTTGCGATATTGTTCGTCACCCGTTGGGCGCCATTAGAGGTGATTTTATAGTATCCAACCAAGCTTAATGTTGTCGGTAGTATTTTAAAATGCACTTCCTTAGTGTTATAAAATGACATCTACTCGTAAGTCAATAAGTCTTTTAACGGACGATGGGTGTTAAAAATGACATCTACTCGTAAGTCAATAAGTCTTTTAACAGACAATGGGTGCTATCCTTAAAAATTTGTTAGGATGGAAATCGTACATACCATTTTTTATATGCGCCAGCCATTGGGCATTATTTATGATTGCAATTGCACACATGTTGCTACGAGCTAGTTTAAAAAAGCTTAAAAAGATCTTTAGTAATTGATGATCACTGTTAGACACCAATATCCTAGGACATCGGTTGCCATTTGTGGAGTACTGATAATTTAGGGAATTTTATCTTCGCCAGCCGTTGGCCGCCATTTTATATTGCAATTGCACACATGTTGCTATTAGCTAGTCCAAAAAAGCGATGCTCTTTAGTAGTTGATACTAACTGTTAGACACCAATATCCTAAGACATCTGCCATCTGTTGAATTAATCGATAAATTTTGTTTTTTCATATTCGCCAGCTGTTGGGCGCCATTTTATATTGCAATTGCACACATGTTGCTATTAGCCTTTCTCGATTTCGTATTCTTACATAACTGCTGCTATAGAGAGTTCCTCAGTTAGCACTTATGAATATGGTTCAGCAAACTTTTCTCCACACCCTCGTACATTGTTCAACATATTAGTGTAGGTAAATGTTTTGTTAAAAATTTAACCAACTAAACTCGCATTAAATTCCTTGTACATTTAAAAAATTATAGTAATAGCTTTTAAATATCAATTTGTGCGAGTTTCGCTTGTGTTTTTGTTTTTTCTTCATTACTTTTATAAGAGTGCTAATGAAAATTGATTAATTACAAGTGAAAAGCCGAGAATAGATATCAAAATGTCAAAAAGTGCAAAGTGTTTCGTTTGTCACACTGTGCGACAGAGCGGCGAATGGCATCACTAATGATTTATCATATCAAGCAAGTGAGTGGGTGGTGACTGCTGCTGCTGATGATGATGCTGGTGCTTTTTTCTGATGCCTGAAGCCGGCATCGTATTTTGCATGAACGGAAAACCGAAATAACACAAAAAAAAGTACAGAGAAGCCAAGAGATTTGAATAAATTCCGAGGCGGGGGGACGTTCAAGAAAACAATTGCATTAGAGAAGTGAAACTAAAAAGAAAATTAGTCATAAAGAAATAATTGTTGGTGGTGTTGTTTTTTGCTCTGTGGTCGCTTTAACTTGATTTTATTTGATTTCGCGCCCGTGGCGACGTCAAAGTCTTACGCTGAGTAATTCTTTCAACTCATAGTCATAGTGAAATCATCAGTCCCTTCCGCCGAGTGACACCTGCTTAGCAGCGAGTACCTGGTGCCTGCGCATCATTATCGTTTAGAAATCGACAGCTAGAAAAAAATATATCAGAGAGCAGATATTTTTTTTAATTGAATTTTGTTTTTCAATTTTTACTTTGATGTGTCGTCGTCGCTTCCTATTTTTTCCACCGCTTTTACTTCAAGAGAAAATTAAAACATTTCCCATTGTTTCGTTTGCCATGATGTTGTTTTCACGTTTAATGACAGTGAGAGGCTATAATATTTTCATAAATTTGTCATCAAGACGCTTGAAGTGGACCAAAAAAAAATTCAAAAAAGATTTTCAGAGCGACGCGAACCGACCACACATATTCTGTCTAAAATAGAACGAAATTTCTTAGTGATATTTCTGGCTTTATTTGGTTGCTTCTTAAAAACTACTACGAAATAAAAAAAATCGCTGAATATTTTTGGAATTAAACAAAACGATGCGGTTTTCATGGAGAGCATACAACAGTTGTGGTGATGACGAACACTGGTCGACCACAACATTGCATGTATCGTTGTGTTACACTCTAGGCGCAGTGGAAAATATGAAATTTGCGACATAAATAGCCTTAGATTAAAAAAATAGAAAATTTATACAAAGAATTTGCAACAAAACGGCGGACAACTTGTAGAACCAATCGAATCAGAATTATTTCCCACTTTATAGTGCCTGTAAAGTGAGTAAAGAAAACAAAAGAAATGGCGCCCAACGTGTAGAACTAATCCATTACTAATCGAGCGTTTCGCACTTCGTGGTATGGTTACTATCACAACAAATGGCGCCCAAGGTGTACAACCAATCGAATCTTAATTTTCTCCAACTTAATGGTGCAATTGAAGTGACTATAGATCAAATAAAAAGAAATTGCGCCCAACGCGCAGAACTAATGGAATCTTAGGCGTTTCTTACTTCATGGTACTAGTATAGTTAGTATCACAACAAATGGCGCCCAACGTGTAGAACTTATCGAAACTTAATTGTTTCTCACTTTATGGTACTGAAATAGTGAATATAAAAAAAAAAAAACAGAAATGGCGACCAACGTATAGAACCAATTGAATTGTTTAAATGTAGAAAACACTTATAACAAAAATTAATAGCGCCCAACGAGTAGAATCTCAATTGTTTCCCACTTTAAAATACTACTATAGTTTGTATGAAAAAAGCAAATGGATAACAACGTAAAAAAAAACCAAATGGAATCTTTTTTGGTGTACCTTTTTTGTACTTGTAGGGAAAGTTAAAAATGGCGCCCAATTTGTAGTGTCTACATTTCTTCCTACTTTATCATACAAAAGAAAACAAGTAAAACATCATTAAGTTCGTTCCGGCCGAACCGTATATTCTCTCCATCGTCACTTTGCTATTTAAGTACAAACAAAAAGTGGCCAGTTTTTTGGGCCCCGTGGTTCCATAAGTCCGAAATTTACTTTGATTTGAGTACCCATTGTAACTATATTCACCGATGTTCTCTTCTTTTAAACACGAGGGCTTTTTTGGGTCCTTTGGCCTATGCGACCGTATCTAATTTCTAACAAAACTTCAAAAATTCAGATTCGTAGGTAAATTTGTTCATTAAGAGTATACATGAGTCCATATTGGCTTTTGACAGACCGTTTTAACAGAACGGGCAGTTTTTTCGGCGCCTTTGGTACAATCTTATCCTTTAAACTTTATCCACCCAATATATCCATATTTGGAATTGTGGGAGAAGTTTCTTTAATCTGAGTACCTCTATGTGTCTATATTGCCTATTGATCGCCTATTTTGATGAAACAGGACGTGGGCTACATGAGCCAAAACATTCTGCAACTATGCATTATTTTGAGGTACTAGATGCGACCCAAATAACTGTATCAATTTTAACCATTGTCCGTTCCAGAAGTTATGATTTGTTAAACAAATTCTCAAAAAGGGTACTTTAACCAAGCTACGAGGCTTAGTTCCTTAAAGGAAAACATTTTTCTTCTGGGCCGATTTCGCCCATTTACAATTCAGCTTACGACCACAACGCAATGTCGTGTAACATTCAAGGGTCCTAGCCTAATCAGTCTGTCAGCTATCGTGCTTTCAAAAGAAACGCAATGGCGCCCAACATAAAGGGTTACAATGTTTTTTGTATGATACAACTTTGTTAAACAAACAATTCTTTTTAATTAACTTTATTTAATGGTAGGGAAATGTTAAGCTAAATGTACTATTAGAAACCAACACTGTAAAATGCAAATTGGCGCCCAACGTGCACCAAGCAAAATTAAACGACTGGAAATTTATGATTTCTAAAGCAAAAACTCAAAAAAGTTTACATTTTTCGAGGTACATTTAGTCGCTTAATGGAAAACATATTTCTTCTGGGCCGATTTCGCCCATTTACAATTCCATCTTTACGCCACAATGCCGTTTATCATTTATAAGCTTACTACTTCTCACACATTTGCAAAATATTGCAAGTTATTAGAAACCAACACTGTAAAATGCAAATTGGCGCCCAACGTGCACCAAGCAAAATTAAATGACTGGAAATTTATGATTTCTAAAGCAAAAACTCAAAAAAGTTTACATTTTTCGAGGTACATTTAGTCGCTTAATGGAAAACATATTTCTTTTGGGCCGATTTCGCCCATTTACAATTCCATCTTTACGCCACAATGGCGTTTATCATTTATAAGCTTACTACTTCTCACACATTTGCAAGTTATTTCGCACTAACATGCATTTAAATTTAAGTTTTGAAAAGTTGAAAACAAAAAACTGAAACTGCACAATATTTCAAATTGCTTATTAAATGTTTAATTCGATATAATCAAAAAGAGAAAAATACAGGCGCATTGTTTTAGCATAGCATCATCGACTTCGCAGTCGTTGTCTGTAGCATCATCATCATCGCTTCAAATATAAGATTCACAGTACGGCGGCCCCCTAAGGCTGTTGCGTTGCGTTTTGTTTTTTGCGCTACTGACACAAACAGATGGTCAGTATCAATTTATGATTTACTTTCTGTAAACAAATCACTTTCAGCGTTGGAAAGGAAAAAACAACAGATATGAAAGGAACATGGAGGAATGCAAAATTAATTGATTATAGTGTAGAAGTGCGAATTTTCAAACGATGAATTTTCGAAAGGGGTTCAATTTTTTACGTTAGCAAATAAACAGCACCTTAATGAGGAATTTTGGTCTTTAACCATAGTGATTAGAAGAAGAACTCAATGATTTCGGTTCGTTATAAAATTTGCTAAATTCTTAAATGAGCAGTACTAATGAGCTGTACTTATAGGAAATAAATACAGATTTGAGATATTCTACTCCAAGACAAGACGAATGGAGTTGTATTACAAAGGAACATCTAAGTAAACATTTCTTAATGAGTCGTCAAAGAGTTTGAAATGATATCATACTATATGATATAGTTGAAGATGCCAGGCGTCTCGAGCCGTTTAGTCCCTGTTCAATTATATGATATATGATTTACTACGGTTTATCACGTTGGGCGCCATTTTTCAAAAGAAACATTTGTTGAGGGGATGGTATTGAACCAGCCTTTGTTTTAAAAATTTAAATTTAAAACATTTTGCACGGAAAATCAAACAATTATTATGTGTAAATACAGTTTTGTTGCAAGAAATATTTAACTCTTTAATTTTTACGGTCAGAATGATATCATCATTAACAAAAAAAACTTATTGGTAAAGCGTTGGGCTCCATTTTTTTTAAAAGAAACAAGTATTGACGGAGATTTTTTTCGCCCAGAACACTCAGTTATTTTAGCATATCAATAAAAAAAAAACATTTTTACAAATGCAAACAAATTAAAATTTTTGAGCAAGATGTTGGGCGCCACTTATAATTATTATTTTAATGCAGACAAAATTTAAACTATGTAATTGTAATTTGATGGTAATATTGTTAAAATTTCGCATAATGCTAATCTTACAATCCACTAAGCCCGCACTGGAATATATAGGATGTTACATCCTGTAGTGCGTGGTTAAACAAAATAAAAATAAATAAATTAATATAAATAAAATATATATTTTCTAATTTGTAGGGTAACATTTAAATTCAAGGATAGTTTTTCGTTGGGCGCCATTCATAGTCACAATGATTATTATAACCAGAGGCAAGTATGGGACAAATTTTTATTACAAGATATTTGCTTCCACGTGACAAAAGCAAAGAGCCTAAGAGGTTTTTTAAAGGAGTCTCCTAGTGATCGGTGCTGTTTTTAAAATTACCAGCCTGTTAGATTTGAAAGCCAGGTTTTTGAATTTCTAAATTTATGCTTATATTGTACGCAGTTAATTTTTTCTTTCTGATAATGTGAAATGATTGAAGGTGTTTCGATAGTCTTTTTGTATAAGCACGTTGGGCGCCAATTAAAATGAGGACTAAAAATGTGATCAACGTTTAAATAAAACAAAGAAGTTAGATATTTCTCATGAACAAAACAGCTGTCTAGTTGAAAATATATAAGTGAAGACCTAAGCAAAGAAAGCACCAAGAAATGAATACGGAATTAATTACAAGAGCTTCAAGAAGGTCTTATTAGAGAAGCAACAGGAGAATGTGTGCGGCATAAGTTTTCATATGCAAAGGCGTTCCGGAATGCATAATTTCCAAAAGTATGTGCATTGGATCTGAAACGATGTCCTTCAGGAACCTTTTTTTTGTTTTTGAGAAGGCCTTGAGGCTACTTTCACAAAATGATAGCAGCGGAGTAAAGTTCTTCTTTTCATGCTTACAGAAAGTTGGAAATAAGTGATTTTGCGCATTATCCCCCATAAATCCCTCATTAAGCGTCAAAATAAAAAATTATGAAAGGCAATTTACCTATCATAAAACCTTACGGTTCATAATAGAGTAGGACGTAATGATCTGCCATTACCAAGTAATGCAACAAGTAATGACATGGCATTACCAATGTTTTGCTAGTCTTTTTATTATTTTATTTTTAAAAAAAAAAGGTCTTCGAAAAGTTTACTTCACTAGGGAAAATTATTGAAAGATCTTCCTTTTCGGATCTTCCATTTTCATATGACAATCCCCAAATGATCACCTTTCTAGAGATTTTAAAAATGTCTTCTTTTTGAAGAAACTTATTTTAGAGAACTTTGAAAGGTTCTGCTTTCAGAAAGTATTTTTAAAGGCTTTTACAGGATCCTTGAAAGTCACTGCTTTCAGAAAGTATTTTTAAAAGCTTTTAAAAAATATCTTTGAAAATTCATAATTTCAAAGATGATTATCAAAGATGTAAAGCCCTTCGTATTTAAAACAAATAACTGAAAGATGTTGATTTTTTTGAAGATTATTTGAAAGATCTAGATATTCCTACCTTTGAAATATCACCATAAAGCTTTTAAAAAATATCTTTGATAGATCATTATTTCTTAGATGATTATAAAAAAATCTTAGTTTTTAAAAAATAGTTGAAAGATTTTGTTTTTTAGAAGATAATTTAATCATATCTTTGAAATATCTTCACTATAAACAAGAAATTCCAAATGTTCCCATGCGAAGTTCTTCGAAAGGGTTCCCTTTAAAGATCTTTGATCGACAAAGGGTTTTAAAGAAAACTTTAGAAAGATCTTAGTGTTAAGATGATTATTTGAAAGCTCAAGATATTAAATAAGATTTTTAAAATATCATCACTCTAAAGAATAAGAGCCAAAGATTCTTGTAGACTTTCGTTAAAAGATTTTCAACAGATCATTTTTTTTTAGAAAATTTAAAAAAAAATTCTAAAAGAAAAAACAAAGATCTTATTTTTTCAAAAGATAATTGGAATGATCCTTATATTAATATATATCATCACTAGTTGCTATATATATTTGCGGCCTAGGCAACACTAAGTGCTGCCTGGAGCCATCTGAAATTTCTTCGGAAAGTTTAACATTTTTTAGCATAAACGTTCTAAGAACGCTTTGACGAACCGACCATCATTTGTGCTGTTTACAGTGGCTAGAAAAAATCAATTTGGCAAAAAAAAACATGGAATTAACTCGTGAACATTTTCGTGCATTAATTTTAAACAACTTTCGACGTGGATTAAGGCGCTCGTTTAAAGAAGAAGGTCGTCCAAAAACGGCTGTTGTGCCAGAATTTATGCCGTGCGTGAACTGATAATAGAAGATCGTCATGTGACATACTGCGAGATAGAGGCATCCTTGGACATTTCTTCCACCAGCATACATTAGACATTGCATGAACACCTGGCCGTAAAGAAGGTTTGTTTTCGTTGGATCCCGCAAAATTTGACAATCGCTCAATTGGTGCAAAGGAAATTTGAAAAAAAAATACGATGGCGGTGCTTCAAAAGACGTTTATAAGATCGTCACAGGTGACGAATCATGGATCTATGCGTATGAGCCCGAAATAAAACAGCAATCGACCGTGTGGGTCTTCGAAGCAAGCAAAATCCAACGAAAGTTGTTCGTGGAAGAAGCACTTCGAAGCAAATAGTCGCCTGTTTCTTCGGCAAAACTGGTCATGTGGCGACTGTTCCGCTTGGGCAACGTAGGACGGCCAATTCTAAGTGGTACACCACAATTTGTTTGCCTGAAGTCTTCGGGGAAATTCGAAAAACGAACAAGAGAAGACGAATCATTTGTGCACCATGACAATGCGATCTCTCGCACATCGACTCAAACCAGCGCCTTTTGACCGGCTAAAATGCGAAAGGATGGTTCATCAGCCGTAAAGCCCTGACTTGGCACCCAATGACTTCTTTTTATTCCGCAAATCAAGAAAAAATGCGTGGTCAACGATTTTCGTCGCCAGCAGATGCTTTTGATGCGTTCAAAAACCATGTTTTGAAGGTGTCTCAATCGGAGTGGAAAAAGTGCTTCGACAATTGATTTGAGCGCATGCAAAAGTGTATAAATCATGTTGGAGAATACTTTGAAAAACAATAAACCATTTTTGATGATAAATATTCGCATTTCATTATAAGGCCAGAAATATATATAGCACCCTCGTATAAAGTAGAAATTCTAAATGTTTCCTATCGAAGATCTTCTTGTAAGGTCTTTTAAAGAAATACCTTTACTTTGAAAAGGTTATCTAAAGGTTTTTTTTATAATGATGTTAAAAAGGTCTTCCTTCCGACCGCTCCCCTCTTAAAGATCTGTACAAGGTCCTACTTTCAAAATATACTTTAAAATGTAGAAACCCTTTTCAAGAATATCTTTGCAGGGCCTTCCCTTCAAAAATGTTACACTAAATCTTGTTATTTTAAAAAAGCCGTTCAAAAAATGTTGTAATTTAAGAAAATAAGATTGTATTTTTCAAAATTTCTACTCGTACCTATTAGTTATTTTCGTATATTTTTACTTTAAAATAGAAATTCCAAAAGTCTTCCTTTAGAAGAGTTTCATTTTAAAAATTATCTTTGAAATTTCAGTCTTCTAAAGTTTTTTTAGAAGAGCTTTATACAATGAATACTCTTTTAGAATTTCCTTTCTGAAATGACTGTAGATCAGTATGAAGACCTCAAAGAGATATTCTGTTGAAATTCCAGTTTTATTCTAAAAAAAATTGGTTTGTCTTTCTAGTTCACGCACACTTTTGCCCTTTAGTGTAGGTTAACACAATTTTCACCTTAGATCAATTTCCGTTAATTAGAATTGACAAATCCTGTCTTTGTTGTTTGAGCTATAGATTGTCCGTCCGTAACGTTCTCTTGCCCGTCTCGCCCGTCTTGCCCGTTTTGCTCGTCTGTCGTTCTGTCACCTTTAATGCTTTTTAATAACATTATTTTCTATTGTTTTTGTTACCATCGGAGGTGGTGGTGGCGATGGAGGATGGAAGTAAGGTTGGTTGGATGGATGGATGAATGGAGGTGGTGTATTTGCATTTGTTGGTGTTTTCAATATTTTAAAGCTCAGTGAGTATCTGGGGTACACCGGAAATCACTTTAAGGTGCGCCCCGTGAGTGCTGTCGTTGTCGTCCACGACGGCGTGTGTGCAGGCTGGCGGTGATCACACCAGCCGACAATAGTTTTCAGTTTCAATTTTGAAATTGTTTCTTATTGTCTTGTCTTTTAGATCTTTTAGTCAATATTGACATACATAAGATTCGCTGGATTTATTTTTAGAGGCAAAGGGGTTAATGCTTTTTTTGTAAAAGAGTCAATAAAAACATGGCCCGGTTTTTACGGTGGAATCTTTTGAAGTATTTTTTAAAAGTTTTCATTTGGATTTAGAGTTGAAATTGATAGATTTTTTTACAAACAAAAAAAAACTTATTGAATTATCAATGTTGAATCCTCTGAGTATTGGTTTTTAATTTCCCTATTAACTTCGGTTTAAGCTCTAGTCTCCCCTTAACAATTTCAATTATAATTCTAATCTTTGGTTTGCGTATTTCCTTCCAAAAGTTGGCTGACTTCCAATTAAAATTCAGCGTTATTCAGCCCACTAGTGTTAACATTTTTACATAAACAATTAATATTTCACGCAAATCCATTAACATTTGGTCGCTCTTCGTTTGATTCGGAAAACTCGGTCCGCCATGGTGTTGTGGCCACATGTTCAACCCAATGCTGCTGGGTGTGCTCGTTGTTGCTGCTGCCTGATTACGCCTTCATCGGCTTCTGTTCTTCTGTATGCAAGATGTGGAATGGCCGCAACAAATCGGCCTGCTGCTGTGCTTCATTTCAGTTTCATTTTCATTTGCAGTCACAAGGCACAGCAGCACATTTTCCGAATGCTGTTGGCCACTACGATGATGATGATGATGTACGCTTGTACATGAAAAGCCCATTTTTCACATTCCATTTGTCATTTGTGGCACTGGCGGCAGCGGCGGCGACGGCGGGGCACACATTGCACCAAATGGACTTAATGTTGGCAAATATTTTTGCACATAACAATATCTTTACGAGCCGTGCGACAAGAACTTTTATGTTCCGCCACATTTGTTTTACGAATATTAGCTAGACATACGTAGAGATAGAGAGAGAGAGAGTATAGTGTGGTTACTTACATCTGGATGTTCGCGGACAGGTACATAGACTTTTTCATTTAAGGACACTGGGGCACCTTCGGGTTCTGGCAACATCAGGGGTTCTTTTTTGACGCCATTGATTTGAAACAGTGAGGCACGAACACGGGCAATTTCTGGTAAAGGAAAAAAGACGAAAAAATAAAATTAAATATTATAAACCATAAAATAATTAAACACACGAAATATATGAACTGTCAAACTAATGTTTACCAAAATGGCCGCAAAACAAAGTAGTATACTTTCCCGGCGGACACCCTGTATAATGTAAACAATCACTTGTTGCGAGACTATACAATCTGGTGAACTTTCACGAACACAGAAATTTGCATTTAAGCATCACAGTAAGTACCCGCTTAAGTCAAGTAGGTATTACTTGCATGACCTAGTAGTGACCACTCGTTACACTTTACATTACTTTTCAACCAAAAAATAAGGACTTACAATCATTTAAGCATGTTATATTTTTCAATCTTATTGTATCAATCATTTAAGCATTAAAGCAAGAACGTGTTAAACCAACTTTGTATCACTTACATTACGTGGTAATGATAGCTCAATACACTTTACATTACTTTTAACACATTAAATAAGGACGTTGTCTTTATTAACGATGTAAACTTCGTGCGAAAGTAAGCGAGTGTAAAATAGGACAGAGAACAGAAAACTAATTGTGTTAAGAGAAAGACCTTTCGTTACAATTACTGTTACACTTTCTAAGTACTTATAAGTACATAATTTGTTATTAGTATGTACTTACAGCTTGGAGCCTGGTAGTGCAAATGGCAATGAGTTATACATACTAAGTTTGCTGGAGTACCCATTTGTTTCCAATTTTCGCTCTCGTTTAAAAAGTCTTATAGCTAAGGCCTTGCTTTTGGCTTTAGCATTACAGTTTACGCAGTAAGCATGCGGTAATCAGTTATTATTTTAACAGTCTTACTTAGGTAGCTGAAACGAAAAACCTTATACCTAATGCTTTGTTTTTGAGATCCGCATTACGCAGTAAGACAGCGGTAACTAGTTATTATTTTAACAGTCTTACTTTCTTAGCTGGAACGAAGAATAGAAGTCCTCCGAGTTGTTACTAACTTCCAAAGAGAATGAATGGATAAGTGTAACTCCAAAGCAAGAAAGTCATAGTGACTTATCATTACCGTTTGGTTTACTTTGAAAGCGAGTAGGAAGTACTTGAATGTAAGTGGTAAAAGAAATTGTGGGTTTACTTTGTAAGTGGAAAGATAAATTGGGGGTTAACTTTGTAAGTGGAAAGAGAAATTGTTGGTTTACTTTGCAAGTGGAAAGAGGAATTTTTAGAAAGGCAAATAAGGACAATGTGGAGAGCATTGAAGCTTACCCTTTTTTGTTATAAATTTAAAAGTAAATGTAGAAGAAAGCAGAAAATTTTTATTTGAAAATGCATAAACTGTAAATTTTGGCAAACAACAACTAATTAATAATCTTTATTTTAAAAACTTTACCGGGATACAATCAACTTGTTTTATTAGATAAATCTAGCGGTTCTAAGAGTGACATATAACCACATAGACATGGTCCTGTTGGTCTCTAGTACAATAATAACTGATGACATACAGCGTCCGATTGTTTTACATGAATAGCTACAACCATGGCGATCCATCGCAACTGGAGCCATTACCAAGCGACGGCCCTCTAAGGCCAATCCCGCCGTTACCAATTCGAAGCGTGCTTAATGGACACAGCTTCCCGCTTGGTCAGAGGCCGAGGCCTATCTAACGCCTCTGCTGTTCTATGGGTCACAGCACCCGGTTGCAATGCAACTTCACACCGAGCTGAAGCTCTCCCCGCGGTTTGGGTTTAAACCACAGCCACCGCGAAACTCCCCGAAGGGCCGCACCTGCTAGCCAGGCCAGAACAACAGTTCTGGGGGCTCCCGACTACCCGTGTTACCAGACAAATAATACAAAATACAAAACAATTTTTATGCCATCTTTGGTTTTTCGTCGTCGCCGCGAATAGTTTAAAATCACCGCCAAATACAATCAGTTGAGAAAGGATCAGTCATAACCGCGAAAAAGCCATAAGCCCAAAAAAAAAAGTTCTACAGAAGAGGGTTTTGTATTTTTTTGTCTAATTCTTCTAGAGGATTCCGATACCATTACGTTTGCTATGTCTTTGTAAATATAAATTTTTAATATTTGAGTTTAAAGTTGTTGTACAATTATTAAAAAGCAAAATGGCGTTTATGTCTTTTTTGGGGTCAGGGCTCAATATGTTCGATTCTAAAAAAGTGTTTATATTAAATGCCTTACTATGAGCTACGAGTATGAGGAGCTATGAGTAGAAGTCATTCTAGTTATGGCTTACATTGTAAAAGGAAGAATGGATGAGTGATGTAGTAATCATGTCCACTGTTTACCGTTTGGTTGACTATGTAATCGAAGAGTAAGCACTTGAATGATGGTACGAGAAATTGTTCGCTTACTGTGTAAGTGTTATGAGGAATTTTAAAAAATTCAAAAAAGAAAATGGTTGACTGTATGTAAAGGGTATTACTGGAATGATGGTAAGTGGAATACAACGGCAAATTAGGTTTTTGGGGAGAGCAGTGGTTAAGTATAGGGTGATCCATCTAGATTTATTTTTTCAGAACAAAAAAAAAATAGAAAAATTCAAAGCAAGTGTGGAATCTTTATTGGCAATTTGAAAGGACATAATTTCCTTCAAATGTTGGCCGCAACTACGCCTCAGGGGTTCCATTCTGAGGGTCCAATGGATGACTCGTTTGAGCATTTCGACCGGCATGGCTTTAATGACAAGTGTAATGTTGGCTTCCAAAACCTGAATCGTACCTGGTTTGTAAGTATAGACTTTGTACTTTACGTAACCATAAAGAAAAATGTCTAAAGGTGTGATATCACTCGATCTAGGTGGCCAAGTCACCTGTCCAAAACGTGGAATTAGCTGTTTTTCGAAATGACCTCTCAATAGATCCATTGTTTGAGCAGCTGTATGGCAAGTGGCAACGTCCTGTTGAAACCAAGTGTCGTCAAGATTACGGGCTTCAATTTCAGGTAGCGCGATAGCGAGCACCATTCACGGTTACGTTCTGGCCATCATCATTTTAAAAAAAAAAAATGCACCGCTATTGTCACCAGCTTATAAACCGTACCAAACCGTGGTTTTTCCTGGGTATAATGGCACCTCTTTAACCTCTTCTTGTTGCTCTTCAGCCCAAATGCGGCAATTTTGTCTATTGACTTTGGCGTTGAGCCAGAAATAGGACTGAACAAAATTTTGATCGAAAACGGCGGATCTTCCCTTTTCTCGCCGAACGCTCATTTCCATAATACAGTTGCCAACATTTGAAGGTAATTATTTTCACATTGAACAGGGATTGACCGGCTCAAGACCTCTTGCTTCTAAATTTTAATAGAAGACACGTTTTTTTAACAAAATGGCAAAGTGACATTGATTTTCGTGGCTGCACACTGCTGTTATCATGATTTCGGGTCCGTGACAACCGTCTTCAGAAAGCTTTGCTGCAATTGTTGAAAGTAAAACCGAACTCTATAAGGCCAGTCTCCCCCCAAACGAATGAGAACTACTGTTGTAAACCTTACTTTTCAAGTTTTCTTCACACAATTGCCCACGAAAATACAACTCACTCTTGCCACCTCTGAAGAGACTCCACATCGAGAGCCATCAATAGATGTGGAGAGCCAGGCCCTATAGAGTTCGGTTTTACTTTCAACAATTGTGGCAAAGCTTTCTAAAGAGGGTTGTCACGGACCCGAAATCATGATAAAAGCAGTGTGCAGCCACGAAAATCAATGTCACTTTGGCATTTTGTTAAAAAAAACTTGGCTTCTATTTAAATATAGAAACAAGAGGTCTTGAGCTGGTTAATCCCTGTTCAATGTGTAAAAGCAACAGACCGAAATAAAACAAACGAGCTAAACATACGTACTTATTTTCAAAAAAATAAATGCCATAACATGTCCTTTCAAATAACAAATAAAGATTCCACACTTGATTTAAATTTTTTTTGTTTTGAAAAAAATACCTCTAGATGGATCACCCTACATAAACACCCTGCTTAAAAGCCTTTACTGGAATAAACAACTGGCGGCGATCTTCTTAAAAAACTGGCACGACTTGACGTCGGCTGTAATGCATTCCTCTAAATCACTTTAAATGGTCCTAATTAATATTTTGAAGATATAGTCAATTTGTCATTCTAATTAAACACCTCTTGGCCGTTCTTCCATTTAAACTCCCCCTACCCATCAGCTTCAACAAGTATTCATCAAAATTATACATTGTATAATAGTGATAAATGATTCAATTAAAAAAAAGAACAACACACGACAGCAAATTGTCTCCAGCTGGAGATAAAAATAAAGTACCATGAAATGTTAACACCATTTATGGTCATATCTGTCTGGCCCGACTGACTGCCCGCAACCAATGAAGGAATCACCGGGAAAAATTACAGCAAAGGTAGGCAGGGATGTAAGGGGTATTGAGAGTACGAGTATCGCAATCATTCGGGTTAATTTTGTTTATAAATATAGACTGTTGGCAATTGTAACCTATAATGGAATTAATTTAAATATTAGAAACCAATAATTAAAAAACTTTATAATGGTTAATGCTGGTGTCCGGTAAAGTCAAGTGTTCGAAGTGTACTAGGGATTCAGACTGGTGGGGAGTGTGTGTGTTCGGCATTTTATTAGTTGTCATAAATTTACACATTAGTATTTTTTGTATTTTGTTTTCATTCATAAGGTTTTGTCTTGATTTTTTTGCACAAAATAGTTTTATTTTATTTTCAGCCTGCATAGAAATGGAAGTCTTTCAATGTAGTTTCTCTGAAGAACTGAAGATTAATGACCATCATCAGTGGTTCAGTTGACCTCCTTCGAGATACATACAAGTCCTCTGTTCGTTTCCAGCCAGTTCTAATTATTGTCCATAATTGTATTACCTCACCGGCACAGTAACACTAGTCACAACCTGCTAGTCAGCCAGTCGTCCACCCAGTCAGTCAACCAATCTCTCTACAGCCGGTGGATGACAGCACGGCACTCGTAATTAATTCTGTGTTGCATTACATGACATGTTATTACTTGTATTGGTTTTCATATTATTCTCTCTTTCTGTCTCTGTTATATTAAAATATTTAAATTTATTAGTATGACATTCATTAGGTTATCTGACAATAACACAAAAACCTGAATGTACAGAAAAGAGCCATTGAAAAATGCGTATAATGCCGCCCATGAAGTCACTGTAAGAGAACATCAACCCAGGCCAAAGACCTCACATTCCTTAAAAATACAAAAAAGGTGGATGGAGTTTACTCACCAGAAATTGCTTAAATAATGATGGACCCTTTCAAACCCTCTTTTCCACTCAGTCGAGATGATGAGATTTAAAAACCTTACACAGCTTGAATTTTATTTTTGCTAAATATTTGGGCTTCAATCTTCCTAAATCGAAATTTCAGTGCGTTTCATAATTTTTCTAGGATAGAACTTCATTATATTTTTCCTAAAAATACCAGATAAAGTGATTTTACAGTACAGCTTACAACCTGATTCCGATTCAGCAAGTTGTATTTTATAAAAAAAATGATGAAATTCTTTACTTTTATCGGAAACTCATCAATAAGGTCTTACTAAGCATTAAGCATAATTTTAGCATAAACTCTAGTCCTGCTAAACTTATGTAAGAAGTGCTCAGAAATTATATTTCTGGCATACCAATCTGCTGACTAGTAAGCAAGTTTTTTCCATCTCAGCTATATTAATACGCAATACATTTAAAACATAATTTTTTTTAATTTGTTTTATGAAAGTAGTTTATTTAGATTAAATGCGACTTAAACTTCAGTCAGTTCACATGCTGTCGCCTACGATTTTCCAAGCGTGTGTCTCCCAACATATTTCCTTTGGCGACACCTCCAACGAACAAACGAACAGTAGTCATCCGATGTACTGTACAAGTGGCTGGCTGATTGATATCTATTGAAACTCATGCTTCAAAAAACAATTACCGCAACAATAAACATGACTTTAAAGTTTCAAAAATAGCAAAAAAAAAACGCAAACAAAAAATGTGACACCCACACAGATGCAATCTCCATTTCCAAGCCAAAGGCAGACCAACGAAACAACCAAACTGCCGACCGACCGAATAGAATAGAATACAATGGCAACTTTGCCACTATGAATGGAATTGCATTCATCAGAGATTACAATGGCCGAGACAGACAACACACGTATGAATACAAAAGAACATATAAAGTCAGTTTAGACACTTTAATTTCGACTTCAAATTGCAAATAAGTGTGCGATCGCATACAACTGATATTTTTGCTAATTTTATGAGTACAACCAACCGACCCGACCAGACCAGACCAACCAACCCATACGGGGACAGCACTATAACGAGCTGAGCTGGTGCTAAAGAGTGATCTAATGCCAATTATAAGAAAGACGCTCGAGCTAAATGCGGCTGGGCTCAAGCGGGCTTCTATGATTTGCTTGGCAAAAAAAAAATGATAAAAGAAACAAATGTCTGAGATTACGTTACGTATTCTTCGCCCCACAAAGCCAGGCAAACAATGTACGACAAAATTAATAGCAACAAATGATTTAAAGATCAATCAATAAGTAATGCCTTGAGAAGACCTCACATTGACGCGAGGAGTGGTAAGCGATGGCAGGAGTTTAGGTGTAACAATTATAATATGCCAAGCGGCGAATGATGTCAGTGAATTCTTATTTGGTCATGCTACATGGAAGTTTAGTTTAAGTGCAGCAGTGCATAGTTTCCCAATTATTGTATTAGACAATTAAACAAAGTTTTTCGCCAAGCTTCCCCATTAAGGTATTAGACAATTACACGAAAATCATGTAATTGCCTACGATTTCTAGTTTAATGAAAACCTACAAATATCATGTGTTAATATATGTGCCGCATTTGCGAGAAATTTTTAAGATTGTTCAGACGATTTAAAAAAGTATAAACCAGTTATATGGTACATATAGCATAGAAAATCGGCTGCATATACAAAATATCTTGTTAAAATCATATCCAAGTCTAAAGGAACGTCCATTGGAACGAACATTGAAATTCATTTTTGTTCAAAGCAGATTTTATCGATCTCGAACTGATAGCAGACTTTACTATCAAACGTAATCAACGTCACAAAAAAGTGCTTAGGTTCGTTACTTTTCGCACTCAATCCCGTTTCCTGTTTTACAATTCTTTATGTCCTCCCACAGTAACATTTATGAATATTTTACAAAAATTAGGGAAGCGTTTTTTTTTTTAAATCAAGGTATTATTATTTTACAAACTTTATCCTTAAATTCTATAAAAGTTTTTTAAATTCTAGGAAAGCTTTTTAAAAAAATTTAAATTATAAACAATTTAATAATTTCTTAAAACACTATATAAACTTTAAAAATTATTTTATAATTTCAAAAGACGGGTTCATTATTTTTTAAATCTGTTTATACATTTTATGAACATTATATATACATGTAACGATTTCCGTATTTCAATCAGCGTTTTATAAATTCTATGACCGAGTTCCTAATTTCAATGAACGTGTTTATAAATTCTATGAACTAGTTCCTTATGTCAATGAACGTGTTAATATATTATATGAGCTTGTTAATCAATTCTATGAACTTGTTTCCACATTTTATGAACTAGTTTACGAAATATTCACAAATTATTTAAACAGTTTCATAGTTTTTGACTCGTATTAAATAAACAGGTTCAATATTTTGGGGCAAATGTTCACAAATTTTATAAACATAAGAACTTTTTTATACATTTTAAGAACGGGTTGATAATTTCTATGACCGTGTTTATTTATATTACAAACAAAAATGATATTAACGTGTTCTTCATTTGTAAACTGTGATCATAAAGTTAGTTGTTCATTAATTTTATGAAATTTGTCCACAGTTTATATGAACGTGTTTGTGAAGTCTACGAACGAATTCAAATTTTTTTTTTGTTTCAAAAGTGTTGATGAATTCAATATGTTCATTAATTATATGAAATTGTTTATTAATTATATTAGGAAGCTCAAAAATCTGTGATCATACAATCAGTAATTGTTTTTGTAAATTAATAATTTTCATACATAAAATTGGTTTGATCATAAATTCTATGAACAAGACATAATTTCTTAGATCGCAGATTCTATAAATTATAAGTATATGTTATTAAATTATTAGAAAATTTTCATTTATTCTATTTCATGTTCATAAACGTCTATGAGCGGTTTAAAATTTATATGCACTAGTTCATAATTTCACTGAACATATTCATATATTCTGCAAACGTCTTCATAAATTCTATATAAACCATTAAAAATTAAAAAAAAAAACTTCTTGAAAAATGCTATAAATATGTTCATTAATTCTTTAAGCATGTTTATAAATTCTTTTAACATGTTTATATATTATAATATCATACGTAAATTCAATGAAACAGTTCATAAAATCCAAGAAAAATTGTATAAATTATATGAACGTGTTCATAAACTCTATAAGCATGTTCATAAACTCTATAAACATGTTCATAAACTCTATAAACATGTTCATAAACTCTATAAACATGTTCATAAACTCTATAAACATGTTCATAAACTCTATAAACATGTTCATAAACTCTATGAACATGTTCGAAAACTGTATAAAGGTGTTTAATTCAATATATGTACTTTGAAATTCCATGAACGTGTTTTAAAATTATATAACGTGTTCATAAATTGTATGAAGTTGTTTGTAATTTTTTTCTTGTACGCGTTCATTGGTTATATTAGCTTGTTTATAAATTCAGTAAAAGTGTTCAAAAATTCTATAAACGTGTAATGAGCGGGTTCATAATTTTTTATAAGCGAGTTTATACATTTTTATAAAAAAAAATTTTGAATTTGTTTGTAAATCCTGTGAAAGTGTTGAAACAATTAAAAAGCGTTCCTAAAACCTAAGAAGTTTTATAAAAAAAAAATAAACGCCGTCGTGGGTGATGGGAGCATGTACGGCTGTCATGCCATAAAACCCAGGTTCAAATCCGGGTGAGAACATCAAGCAATTTTAAGCGGCGTGTTTTCAACCTCATTAGTGCGAGTATAAGAGCAAAAGATTTATCTCTAAGCCATGTAAAAGCTTCTCTACAAAATGAATTAGCTGCTCGGAGCCGGCGTTAAGCAGTAGGTTCAGGGCAGAGAGTCCAAGAATTATATCGTGACATTTTATGGCATTTATTTTTTGAATATAATTTTCTTCAAATGTTGGCCACAACTACGCCTTAGGGTTTCCATTCTGAGGGTCCAATTTTGGATGACTTGTTCGAGCATTTCGTGGGTATAATGGCACCTCTTGAACCTCTTCTTGTTGCTCTTCAGCCCAAATGCGGCAATTTTGTTTAATGACTTTGCGGTTGAACCAGAAATGGGCCTCATCACTGAACAAAATTTTGATGAAAACAGCTGATCTTCCCGTTTCTCATCGAATGCTCATTTCCTTAATGCAGTTGCCAACATTTGCAGGTAATTATTTTCAAAAAAATAAATGCCATAAAATATCCTTTCAAATTACCAATAAAAATTCCACACTAGAGTTGAATTTTTATATTTTTTTGTCTGAAAAAATCCCTTATAAATAATGAAAATATTTTAATACATTTTTTAAGTTTTCTTGAGTTATAGAGTGGGTATAAGAAATTCATGAATTATATGAAGATTTTCATATATATATTTTTTAATTATTGTTTTGTTTTGTTATATTCTATTATTTTTTCCCTAAATTATATGAATAATGTTTTGTAACCTTAAACTAATAAAACTGTGAAGCTTAGCTCTTTTAATAGAAATCAATATATTTTTTTAAAATTATGAAAAATTTTACGAATATTTTCAAAAAAAAAATTGTAAGACGCAGTCATCCGCTGAATGTAGGAAACTGTCCAACCATATGTTGACCTTCTTTGCATGATCTAAGTAAACAATCAGTCCAGAGACCAAGAGATCAACCATTAGAACCATAAATGGTAACCACGGAATAGTGTAGCGGTGGCGGCTAGTGCCTGACTAGATGCTGGTGCCATGTAAACACAGATCGTGATGCAATTACTCACTATTCCAAAAACACTTGGAGCTAAGTAAGGTGGCGCTAAACTTGTCTGATCTGATGTCGATGTCGTCGCCAGTGTTGACTCTGGCTGTCTGCCTTTGTCGTCATACGCGTTGTGGTCGTTTTAATAAAAATTTGCATATGCATCATAGACGGCCGGCGTCATATGGTATGGCAAAGTTGACGATGCCGTCGCTACCTTAATCCTGTTGACCTCCAAAGATAGCTTCTTGGCAATTTGTTTCGACTATATCTTTAACGCCAAACGCAATGTTGTTCGATTTATTTAACTTTTGTTGTCGTTGGCTATTCAGGTCATTTAAACGTTTATGTGTTTACGTACGAGTATTTGCCAATTGTCAGAGCCATAAAAAACAATTCATGCTAGCAAAATTATGACATATTGGCCGCAATATTTATGCGGTGACTGACTGCGATGGTGGTGGTAGAGGTGGTGTTGGTCATGGGCCTTGAATTGTTCTGCCTTTAAATGTGATGTATCATTTTTATCTCTCAGATTTCTATAGGCCATACGGTGTTTTGTGGCGTAAAATTAAAACTAGGGGTCATTTTTCTATTGTGTCGGTCATTTCCCAGTCACGACAAAGAGATTTTAATAAGAACTGAGATTTTCGAACCACTTTTAAGCAACAATGAATTGAAAATGTCAGTCATACATAACATACGAGGGCGGTTCGGAAAGTTCTTAGCCTATCAATGAAAGAGAATACATAGTTTGTTTTTCAAAAATATTTTTATTTTTCAATATAATCTCCTGAAACTTCAATACACTTAGTCCAATGCTTATCTAGCAATTCTATCCCTTGATTAAAATAGTTTTCCTCAAGGTCTTCAAAATAGTGGTTTACAACTGTAATTGCATCTTCATTTGAGGTAAAACAGGTAAAAGTCACTGGGAGCTAAATCAGGAGAATAAGGTGGGTGGTCAATAGAGTTTTTCTTTTCCCGGACTTTTTCATTTCCCGGGAAAGCGGGATTCATTTTTCAATTTCCCGGGATCCCGGGAATTCCCGCAAAAAAATATAAGAGAAAACGGTTATTTTTTTTAGTAATTCTATTTTATTAAAAAATCACATTCAAGATATTAAAAAGTATGTTAACAAAAAAATAAATCAGTTCAGTTCTTTAACATACATACAAACTATATAATAAACATTACATAACGTAAACAAAAAGCTTTAAAAAATAAACAAAATAAAATAATTCAGTCCTTTTTCTTATACATAAAATAAATAAATGTATAGAGATTTAAATAATTATAAAAAAGTAATTAGTCTTTGTTTTTAAAATGCGTTTTCAAAACAGAAATAGCATTTATAGATTCATCCGAAAGTCTATTTCGAAGTTTAGTAACTAAAATTCCTGTCAGAGAAAACACTCGTTCACTTTCAACAGAGGTGGGCCGTATTATTAGTAGAGCATCAAAGAATTTTTGAATGTTTTCTGTTTTTTTTACCAGATCCTTAAAAAAAATTTAAGTCCTTTTTTATGGAACATTTCAATGGCTTTGAATTTTCTTTAGTTTTTTCATTAACATTACATATTGCAGCATTTAATTTTTCCGCAAATGTCATTTCTTCTACAGTATCACTATCATCGCTGCTTTCAATTTCTTCTAACTCAATTTCTCCACCAAAAAGACGGCTGTAAAGATGCTCTGCGTATATAAAAACAGAGTTTTTTGAAGCATTTGGGAACAAGCTGTCGTCGTTATTTTCATCATTAAAGATATCGGGATTTTTCAAAAACTTAATGAGGGTATACAATTTGGAATGTCTTCTTTCTTCTATTCTAATTTTGAGGGATTCAAACATTGTTTGTCCAACAGTAGTACGAAGCGATGCAACTTGTTTACATAATGTATTTACTATAACATCAGCTGTTAGTAAATTAATATTACGATGACAAAGTGCCTCTACAGCTATTTTTATTGGGTTTAGAATGTTTAATAAGTTCTTTAATATACTGATATTATCTTCAACCCATAGGTCACCCATGTCTAAATCAATTAGGCTTTTCTTAATTGAGTTCTTTAACAACAAAAATTTCTCCATCATCGGAACCATTGAGTTCCATCTCGTAACAACATCCAATTCAAGACAAATTTCTTTTGAATGTTCTGCTACTACATATTTTTGTAAGACACAGTTTTTTGTAGGACTTTTTTTAAATAATTTAATTATTTTACGTGTTTGTTCTAATACCTGTTTATAGTTGGTGGCAATTTCAAAAAGTTCGTTATCTAAATCATCTTCAAAATCACCGTTAAAATTATCCTCATCGCTAGACTCCGAATCAACAATTGAAGGTTCTAATGTTTTTTTATAAAACACATCAACAACAGCTAAATGCAAACCACGGCTGAGGCAAAATATGCCTTCGACAGGGCTTTCTTTTACAAATTTTTTCATAACATTTGGGCCATCAGTTATGGTGGCTACTATATGTTTTTTGAAATTGATGTTATAATCCGATAATCTCGTTTCCATTAGGTTTCGAATTTCAAAAGCTCCGCTCTTTCCGGGTATATAAACCATTCCTAAGTTGTGAAAAGTTTTTTCACTTTCATATAAACATATATTTAAGTATCTTCGGTTTTTTATACTCGTCCATTCATCCATTACCAACGAAAATCTACATTTATCATTTAATTTAGCTTCTATGTCGTGTTTTATATCACTTTTAACTTTTAAAAATTGCTCAATAATCAGATTTTGTACATCACGTTCCGTTTTTGGCAGACTAAAACCTCTTTGAAGCATTGACTCTCTAATAAAAGAACTTCTGGTTATTGATCGTATAGAAAACCCGTCAATTGCAGCTAGTTTCGAAACCATTAAACCCATGTCGTCCTTTTTATTACTTGCATATTGATGTAATGTGCTATGTGCTTTTCTGACCTTTTCTGAAGGTTCTTCCCGTGGTAACACTTTTTCCAATTGTTTGTTATGTATTCCTTTTAAATGACGTATAAGACTACTTGTGCTTTTGCCTTTGCATGAAATTATTTTTGCACAAAATTTACATGCAGCAGTATCTGTTGATTTCTTTATAAAATATTCCCATGCAAAAGAGTTTTCCATCTAACAATATACAAAAAGAAATATTAAAAGCTATCAAAATTCAATTTAATTACATATTTACCTTGAGCAACCAATATTTTTTAACAAAACATCAAAGCAAACAATAGAATAGACGCCAACATATCAACAGCTGTTTTTATAACCATAAAAGAGTCGCCATTTCATGTTAAAAAAATCCCGGGAATTCCCGCTCTATTTCCCGGGATTTCGGGATTGAAAATTTACGGGAATTCCCGGGAATTCCCGTCCCGGGAAATCCCGTGAAAAACTCTAGTCAATAGGTATCACCCATTTCTATCTGAGCTGTTTACTGATCTTTCACCAAAAAACCGTGCCAAATTTCATCAAGATGGATGTAATAAATGTATGTGGCTTCTCAAACTTAAGACATAGAATTGGTTGAACATATGTGTGGCAGCTACATCTAAATTTTAATCGATTTTCTTAAAAAACAACAGTCTCCGTCAACATATGTGTGGGGGAGCTACACTAAATCTAAAGCAATTTTTTCCACTTTCAAAGCTAAAACATAAAACCAGCTGAACATATTTTTGGTGACAACTTAACCGATTTTCTTGAATTTTAATCGCGTCCGTCCTTGGTGCAAAAAACTTACTTTTACTAAATTTCATTAAGATCGGGCAACAATTGCAGCTTGAGTTTGATAAAAAGCTTGAGGTAGACAGCAGACAGGCGGAGAGACGGACAGACATACGAGGGCGGTTCGGAAAGTTCTTAGCCTATCAATGAAAGAAAATAGTTCGTTTTTCAAAAATATTTTTATTTTTCAATATAATCTCCTGAAATTTCAATACACTAGTCCAACGCTCATCTAGCAATTCTATCCCTTGATAGTTTTCCTCAAGGTCTTCAAAATAGTGGATTACAACTGTAATTGCATCTTCATTTGAGGTAAAATGCTTGCCAGCAAGGTTTTTTTTAGATTTGGGAACAGATAAAAGTCACTGGGAGCTAAATCAGGAGAATAAGGTGGGTGGTCAAGCAACTCGTACTTTAATTCGTTGATTTTAGCCATTGTTAAAACACTCTTGTGCGCTGGTGCGTTGTCTTGATGAAAAATTATATTTTTTTGTGTTGTAAGCCAGGACGTTTTTCTCGAATTTGTACATTTAATTGATCTAAAAGGTTGCAATAGTACTCTGAATTTATTGTTTTACCCTTTTGC
Source organism: Hydrotaea diabolus (assembly GCA_963513945.1). Lineage (NCBI taxonomy): Eukaryota > Metazoa > Arthropoda > Insecta > Diptera > Muscidae > Hydrotaea > Hydrotaea diabolus. The sequence continues at coordinate 232,711,772 of OY740716.1, forward strand.
AGATAGTCAATCAATAAAATACCTTTGAAGTCCCAAAAAACCGTTGCCATAACCTTACCAGTCGATTGAATTGTTTTTGCCTTCTTTGGGGCACTTCCTCCAGCTTCAGTCCATTGTTTGGATTGGTCTTTTGTCTCTGCAGTATAGTGGTGGATCCATGTCTCATCAACAGCTATGAAACGACGCTTAAAATCCATGTTATTTCGCTGAAAACGATCCTAACAAGCTTGAGAAATGTTCATTCTTATGCGTTTTTGGTCGACTGTTAACAAGTGCGGCACCCATCTTGCAGAAAGCTTTTTCATCTGTAGTTCTTCATGCAAAATTAAATGGACTCGATCATTTGAGATGTCCATGATATTAGCTATTTTACGCACTTTTATTCGTCGATCATTTAATACCATATCATGCACTTTGGCTACAATTTCTGTTGTTGTTGCTGTTTTTGGACGTCCACTACGTGGTTCATCTTCAATGCTTGTACGACCACGTTTAAATTCAGCAACCCAATTTTTTACTGTTGCATATGAATGAGCACTTTCACCTAACACATTCACCATATCATTATGAATTTCTTGTCCCGATAAACCTTTTTTATGTAAATATTTTATGACTCCACGCATTTCTAATTTTTCCGTTGTAAAAAAATCGCGGATGCGTCTTTTGTGAACACCTGTTTCTATATGAAGGAGTTGCCAGATCGAAACAAAATTTAACATGTGTTCAAAGCAGAGGTGGAAGTTTCCAAAACACAACTTTTTTCTGTTTATACCGCGCTTTTTGTGCTAGGCTAAGAAGTTTCCGAACCACCCTCGTACATGCTTATTTCCCTTAACATTGCTTTAAGGAATAAACGAGGAATATTTCTCAAATCAGTGTGTGGCGTTTACGATATAATTCGTGCATAGAACCTACTGCTTAACATCGGTTACGAGCAGCTAATGTACTGCATGGAGGTTTTTTTAAGTGGCTTCACATTAATTTGGGTATTTGGGCTTAACATAAGGCATAGAAAAAAGTCAATTTTTTTCGATAGATTATTTATTTCTGTTTTGTGTCCTTTGTGATATATCCTTTACATAATCATTGTCGAACTTGCCTTTTGTGTTAACACAAGGCAATTCGGCTAAAGCAATTTTTGTTTTCATTATTGCCTTTTCTGTGTAAAAAAAGTAATAACATAATCTGCAGCCAACTTCACACTACGAAAAACACAATTCTAAGTGGTAGCGCATGCAACAGTGTATTGGTTTTAAAGGAGAATATTTTGAAAACCAATAAAACCACTTGAACACCAATTGACCAATGATAAATTATCGTACATAAATTTTATAGATGATATAATCTGCCGAGGTAAACTAAATAAAGTAAATCTCTCGCATACTTAGCTGCTGAAATGCAAGCACTTTACTTTCTTTCTAGTTTGCATGCCTTATTTTTTTTTTAATTATTTATTTATTTGCAATCTATCGAGAGATAATAAGCAAATTATGTAAGCAATATATTTTTAAGAATAACAGGTAGATTTTACTTCAATAAGTAAAATCACTTATATTTACAATTCTATTTAGTTCTATGTTATTTAATCTAACTTTCAAATTCTAAAAGGAAGGTCCAATACGTGAAGTCTTTTTAAACGCCTCGTTTCGTTGCTGTCATCCAATAGACAGATCGCCAGTAAATTTGAATGGTTGCTGAATCTTTTCAGGTATTTCTCGGAGTATCGTTTGATTTCATCTTTTGCATAAATTTCATAGAGGATTTGATCTGACCAAATAAGTTTAACATCTCTCGCTTACTAACCTGCTGATATGAAAGCACACGGTTTTTTTATTGTGACGGCAAGGGAAATTAAACATCTTTACAAAATCTCTAGATTACTTATGTGCTGAAAGAGAAGCACACTCATTTGTTTTTCTAGCCTAGCCTCTTTTTAATTACCTTACGAACAAAGGGTGGGGCACTGGCCATTGTAAACAGTGGGTTAAAGTTTGTAACATGGCAACACCTGCTTGAGGTTTTGCATATTTTATGAGTTCCACTGTCATAGGCTGCTTGTCACCCACTAGAGCTCTCCCACTTGTTGTTATGTCTTCAGTTTTGTTTTTAATCTCAATTGAATTGAATGAAATTAATTTATTGCTACCAATAAAAATGTCTCTGTTGGAATTTTCTAATAAACAACACAATTTGTAATTAAAAGTACTTTGTGTGAATGAATATATATTATATTATTTTATGGCATAAATTAAAAGTAGATATCAATTTGAATATCTTTTAAAAAGTTGGGCAGCAGCACTCAATCTTATCAAAAATGAAAAGTAGGAAACATTTAAAAAATAAAAACCTGTTGCCACCATTTAAGGGATGCCCACCATTATTGTGGGGGTAGGGTAGCCAAACCAAGGCGGCATTTCAATGGCACTGGCACTTAAACGGCTCGCGAGAGAGTAAATAAGCGTGAGCGTTTTTGGTTTTAAGTTTTTTGTCTCAGAGGTGGGTGTTTTAATTTCTGGCTTGTTTTTCTAAGTATTTGCCATATTTTTTTGCTGTGTAGTTTTTGTGCTTTTTATTTTTAAAGTTAACCTTATATGTACGAGTTAAATATCCCAGTGTATAGAGTAGGGAGCTTAAATTATGGTTGTTTGATCATATCACGGTCATACTTTATTTTTAATTCGATGTTTGTTGTTTGATACGTTTCTTTGTTGTTCATTCGGGCGATGTTGTTTCTTTTTTGTTGCTTTTTTGTTTTAAACAAATTATTCAATGCTACAGCGTTTAATTCGCAGTGCTGTGTTTTTGCGGAGGATTTATTCATGATTATGCGCTGGTGTTGGTAACGTCATTTGTTTTCAGCTT